>OY751329.1:26758882-29158882 GCA_963564715.1 Catocala sponsa
ACTAACAATTAAGCGGTAGCCCAATGGATAAGGCATTGGACTTGCGATCGAGAGGTCGCGGGTTCGAATCTCACCCATTGCACTACTGACGTGAACCCACAACTTTTTTTTTTTTTTTTTTTACGTGGGGGAATGCATTGACGCATACCCCTCCGCGGGGGCGGACGGAGGGGTTATGTCGGACTCGCCGGGGTAAAACAAAGATGTTAAAACGATAAAATAGACCTCCCGGAATACCGACTAAACCTACCACGGTGTTCCTCGACAAACCACTATCGGCGGGGCCGCGCGAGTCACTTTCACATGCGGTCGCGACCCCGCCGAGGTGTCGGCCCGCTGTATAAAACGGCAGGCCACTGCACAAAAGACCTGCCCAATGGTCACCTTTAAAAAGTCCCTACTGTCTCCCCCCCTAGAGCCCTAGAGGGGAGACGGACACGACACAGAGGCGCGCGTGGGAACACGCACGCCGCCTCTCGGACCTGGTGCTGAACGGATGGCGGGCAGGCCCACAAAGCCCGCCACCCCCAGGTCAAACCTCAGGGTGGCTGGAGGTCATCTCGCGCCCTCCGGCGCCCGGTTCTGCGGTTGGGGAGAGGGTTTAAAAGCTCCCTCTCCCGCTCCGCCGCCTCCTTGATGGAAATCACTTCCTCACAGAAGGAGGCGACGGCGTTCCACGACCTCTCACTCCGGACCATAGACTGAACTACGGCCGGGAGCGAGAGGGCAACCAATCCGACTGCCGCGATCAACTCACGGCGGTGCGATGCCCAGGCGGGGCAAACCGCCAAAGTGTGCAGCGCCGTGTCCTCAACAACGTCGCGGCAGTCGCCGCAGTGGTGACAACCGAGCGTCTCTTGCCGGCCTATACGACACAGGAACCAGCCAAAACAACCATGGCCAGTCATTACCTGTGTCAGCCGGAAGGTGAGGGCGCCATGCCGCCTCTCCAGCCACTCCTCGAACACGGGACTTACCGCCACGATTGTGGCGTGCCCGGACGTGAACCCACTCCTAACACAAGCATTCTAACTTAGTTGGAGGAGTTAACAAGATCTATATATTAATACGTGAAGCAAAAACTTTGTACCTCTTTTTACGAAAATTGCGCGGATGGAAGGAGTATGAAATTTGGCACAGTTAAAATTTTTACAGAGAAGAAGTGATGAATCCTGATATTTATATAAAATATGCATTAGAAATACATTAAATAAATGAAAAAACACTACACGCACACATCTATGCATTTGACACACGCAGTCGAAGCGCGTAACTATGGTTACATATATCAATATATAATTACATATATCAGCAATATCTTACAAACTTTGGTCGAATTTCGAGCACTAGGCGACCGCTAGTACTTACTAGTAATTTGACATCCAAATTGCTAGTAATGTTTATAAAAAGAAAATAAAATTATATACATATACAGGCTGATTTTGAAATCGGGTAATTCCTTTTAACCACGCATTCTACTGGTGATATAGAATAACCCTGACCATATTCTTTTTATTAGAATTTTATTTTTGTAGAAATTAATGTACGGTTTTTTTTGTGAAATGGTTTCAGATAGTCATATGTTAACCACCCGACACAATCTTAATAATTTACTAATTTAAAAAAAATAACATAAAAATAACTGATGTCGTAAATAATAAGGGGCAATAAAAAGGACTGCCCGTTATTATTTACGACATTAATAATAAGATAATTAGTTTTTTTTTTTAAACTAGTAAAAAATTAAAATTGCCTCGGATGGTTAACTTATTATGACTATCTGAAACCATTTCACGAAAAAAAACGGTACATTAATTTTCCAAAAAAATAATTTTAATAAAAATAAAATGTGGTCAGGATTATTCTATACCACCAGCAGAATGCGTGGTTAAAAGGAATTACACGATTTCAAAATCACCTGTATATTGATGTTCACCTGTATGTTCATGTTCATTGCGATGCTTAGAATATATATACTATAATAAAATTCAAAGAGCACTTTCGTAAGTTATTTTAATTTAAAATTTACATATATTAGTTAAACGTACGGATACTAGATGGCGCTGTGCGAAACATTTTTAGTTTAGATTGTCTACATATTTTCTTTTAATTACATATATAGCTGTGCCATAATATATCTAAGCATACAAACCCTGCCATACCTACTATAATAAAATTTATATAGCACTTTGTCTATACATTGATTATTATATATTTTCGCGAAATTTCAATTGAAAACATTACACTCCTTTTTTGGGCAATCGTGTATAAATTATCGCGAGTACACTTACCAACTGAAAGGCAGTGTTCTGCAAACAGTTGTAACAGTCGTTAAAGAATGAGATGAAAGGAAGAGCTAAGAATTGAAGCCGCGAGCACAGCTCGCGGCTTTAATTTATTTTCTAATATTTCTTACTCGAGGAAAGAGCAGCGATAGCTCAGTGGGGAGACCAACAGACTGCAATGCAGAGGGTCTCGGGTTCGAACCCACGTCGCGCACCTCTGACTTTCGGAAGTTATATGACTTTTCGAAATTATGTGCGTATTGATTGACAATTATCGCCTGCTCCGTGCCTCGGAAAGCACTTTAAGCCGTTGGTCCCGGCTGCCATGAACATCTATGGCAGTCGTTATTGGAAGAGTGTCGACACAAAAGATCCCACTGGGTCGAAGTGTCACCGGTCTGCACTGACTGGCCCCCACATAAGATAAGATAGTCTAATACTTCTTACTAACATTAAAAATGTGAGTTTCTTCAAGCGATCATCGTGTGACTTTGCATGCACGTAGTCAGGGGTAAAGAAAAGGACATTGTATACCGATTTCGATTCCGAGCTAGTTTATATAATAATATTGTGGAGGAACAGGGTGTGATGTGATGTCCCTTCAACACAAAGGAAGGATGTTCCGACCAGGCTGGGTGATTGTGCCTGGCGGGCCGCGGCCCAATGGTGATGTCGAGAGTTTGTATATATATACTTAGCCGCTGTGTATATGTTACTTGTGCGATTCAGAATTGTATAACGTCATTTGAGCGCTTATTGTATAGCGCCATCTGTTAGATGTAGGTGGAACTTTTATGTCTGTGCGGAGTCTCCACAATATCAACCCTGTTTATTAACTCTCCCATTGCTATGAAAAAGTTCAATGTGGTGGACTTTGGCCTACCATGATAATCCACCACACTGGCCAATTTGACATGCAGGTTTTCTAACGAAGTTTTCCTTCACCGTTAAACCGAGCAGTGGTCTCGAAGCTACCGATTTTTCGGTATTTCTACTGATTTGGCGCTTGTCCTACCGAAATACCGAAATGAAACAAATTTGCCACGATTTTGCCAATGTAAGGAATTTCTCCCTATTTTTCTACCGATTTTCTACAATCTCAGTTCGCATCCCTATTTTTTTTCGTTTACAGGGATTCCGTATTCCGTACTACGTGGATCGATGGATATTTTGGGAAATACCAGAGCTGAAATCAATCAGAGATAAGAATGGAAGTTTACTGAATGAAGAAAAGAGCGTACTGAAGAGATGGAAGGAATATTTTGAAAGTTTATTTGAAAGAGAGGAATGGCAAGGGCAAAGTTTCGAAATGAATGATAATGATAGTAGTGATGAAAGCCCTATTAGTATGGATGAAATAATGAAAGCATTGAAAAGCATGAAATCAGGAAAGGCTGGTGGGTATGATAGGATTACAGTCGAAATGCTGACAGCTGGACAGGGTCTTATAGCAACTCAGTTGTGCCGCCTTTTTAACTTGTGCTGGAATACCGGCCGTGTACCAAGTGATTGGTGCAAGGCCGTCATAGTACCTTTATACAAGGGAAAAGGCTCACAGCAAGAGTGCAAAAGCTATAGAGGCATTAGCTTGCTCAGCGTCGTCGGTAAATTGTATGCAAAAGTGTTAATTGAAAGGATTGTGAAAGTAACCGACAAGAAAATATGGGATGCACAAACGGGATTTCGAAAGGGTATGGGATGTACGGATCAGGTCGTTTCCTTACGGAGCATAGCCGAAAAAGTTTTGGCCAAAGGTCAAAAGGTCTATTGCGCATTCGTGGATCTGGAAAAGGCTTATGATAAAGTGGTGAGGAATGAACTTTGGTCGGCATTGTCCATGTATGGAGTGAATAGCAACCTCACGCGAGCTCTGAAATCTCTTTATGATGATTCCAGAGCTTGTGTTAGGATAAATGGGACCTACACAGAGTGGTTTAGCATCAATAAAGGTGTTAGACAAGGATGTGTAGCGTCACCTTGGCTGTTTAACCTATACATGGACAATTGTTTGAAAGATTTAAAAGATTGTGAATGGGGATTAAGAATGAATGAGTAACTTGTCAAATGTCTTCTTTATGCCGATGACCAAGTAATACTTGCGTCATCGGCGGAAGAGTTGCAGGCGATGGTAACTATTATGCATGGTGCTTTTGAGAGTAAAGGAATGAAAATAAATGTAAGCAAGACGAAAGTAATGGTATTTGAAAAGGAAGAGTGCGTGACGATGTGTAATGTTATGATTGATGGAGAAAAAGTGGAGCAAGTGAAAGAGTTTGTATATTTGGGTACTTTGTTTACAAGGGATGGTAAACATGACGGAGATATTGAAAGGAGAACGATTGCTGGCAACAAAGTGAATGGAGCCCTACGCGCTTTTATGAACAGTCGAAATGTATCCGAAAAGGCACGTTTGGCTGTTCATAGAGGACTATTAGTGCCCACACTTATGTATGGAAGTGAAAGTTGGGTATGGCAAAAGAAGCATGAGAGCAGAATAAATGCTGTAGAAATGAGAGCGTTGAGAAGCATATGTGGTGTGACTCTGAAAGATAGAATAAGAAATAGTGTGATTAGAGAGAGATGCGGCATGAAAGTGGATATAGTTACAAGAATAGAAAAGGGTATGTTAAGCTGGTTTGGACATGTAGAAAGAATGGACGAGGAAAGACTGACTAAGAAAGTTTATAAGGCTAGTGTGAATGGAACTGTCGCAAGAGGAAAACCTAGGCGAACGTTTCTCGACCAGATCGGAGGCGTTCTGGACAAAGGCCAGGTTAAGAGCTCCTTGAACCGACGGGCGTGTATGAGGAATGTGATGAAAGTGAATGAAGCCAGAGAAGTGTGTCAAGATCGTAGCAAATGGAAATCCGTAGTCTCTGCCTACCCCTCTGGGAAACAGGCGTGAATCTATGTATGTATGTATGTACCATAATGTTCAATACCTAAGGAAGCTCGCTTGGGAACACCGTAGTAGGTTCAGCCGGTAGGACCAGAGCATATATAAAAAAAGGTTAGCCCGCCTAAAATATATGGATTTGATGAAACTTCATCATTATAACCCATTTAACGATTTTTGGTCCAACTATACCGATTTTATTCGGTAGATCTACCGATTTCGCATTTCGACTTTCGAGTCCACTGAAACCGAGGGATAATTAGTTAATTATCCCATCCATTATGCATATACGCACATAGCTTCGAAAAGTCAAAGGTCCGTGCCTTGGGATCGAACTCGAGACATCTGCATGGCACTCCAACGGTCTCCCACTATGCTTTCGCGAGCTAAATGAGTAATGCTGATTATTATTCGAAGTTAAGATGACTCTAAAATGCATTGAATTAACAAATATGTAAGTACTTATTTGAAAATGTAATTTTCCATTTCCATGAGATTTAACTATACCAAAATTATGTTTGGCCATCGCATTATGTTGCTTGTTGGACTAGGTAGCGTCTCTTCTTTATTGAGCTTGAGATTCCGACTGTACTATAGAGTTGTTAGTGCAATAGATATAATATATCCCTTGAACTCCAATGTATCTTATCTTATCTTGTGTGTGCGACACTTCGACCCAGTGGGATCTTTTGTGTCAGCCCCAAGATTCATCCCTTAGCTATCTCCTTTTGAATGTACTGCATTAGCTGCAGTGTACAATTCAGAGGGAGAAGCCTAAAGTCTTCATGGTTTGGATATGCTAATCCCATCAGACCCATCCTAAGTCCTGTTCACCACAGGCTCTGCAGATCGAATCGTGTGTCAATCTCAATCTGCACAGGAAGTCGTTGGTGCCATAATGGCCAGGGAACGCTCCTGTGAGCAGGCGCATTTGGCTCTTGCTATACCCGCAGAACTCCAATGTAAGATAACATCTTAATGCCATAAACACACCATCATAATCCTAACTAATATCATAAAAGTTAATATGTGTTTGTTTGTTACGCTTTCACGCCCTAACTACTTCACCGATCATCATGCAATTTCGCATAAATTTTGTAAGGGTACAGAAAAGGACAAAGTGTACTTTTTATTTTGGTAGGTAGAGTTCCCGACGATTCAAATTTATTGCCAAAATCTACATTGACGCGGGCGAAGCCGCGGATAAAAATTATATATATTATATGCTTTTTGTTTTTAACTATGCAACTATCTATTAGCTTCTGCTGCCGGGACATAATCCCGTCTTAAAGTAGTACCGAACCCTCGTGATTAATTGTTATCGCTAGAAAATGTTAAAAATTAACATGTTAAATTCTGCTACGAGATAAAAACAACTAATATTTTGGAAGAATATAAATAAAATGGACACATTACGCACAAATGCAACTATTTGTCACGCTTATAACAATGTTGTACCGAATAATTTTATTTAAAGCGGAACTGATTGAACAGCGTCACACCGAACACTAGCGGTTCCGTAGACCACATTTCTTTACTCAAGTATTATAAAGAATGCATACATGCAACAAACACACGGTTTCTTTTTTCGATTTCAAAATCAATCTCCTTTCCTAAAGGGTCGGCAACGCGGAAGTGATGCTTCTGGTGTTGCAAGCGTCCATAGGCTATGGTCACCACTTATCATCGGGTGGGCCGTATGCTTGTTTGCCACCTTAGTTGTATAAAAAGAAAAAGAAAAAAAATCGTTTCGAAATCTATTTCCAATTCACAATACCTTTTCTAGCAGCGGTTCGTTAGGCTGGCACACTGCATTCACGTTTCTTTTAAACTCGACGATATACGAGTATAGCAAAATCAAGCTTTTAGACATTCTCAAATTATTATAACAGTTTTTTACCTACGTACTTCCCTGATAAATGGTATTTGTAGCTTGTATGTAAGCATTATTGCTTTTGCTTTAGTTGGATATCCTTATATTCGGCACAATTTCAATAAAACTAAGACTACATGCACAGAGATTGCATCCACAGTAACCAGGCTATTTTTAAGGAGAACAAGAATTAATGTAGGTTCAATAAGTACGCACTAGATACGATTGCAGGATAATAATTATAGTCAACAGCGATATAAAAAGTATATATGTATGTATTTTTATCCATTGTCTAGTACCCATAGTACAAGTTCTGCTTAGTTTGGGCTAGATGGTGCTGTGTGTATGTGATAGAATATTATACTATTATTATTATATTATATGCAATAGCGGGGCGTGTTATTATAAATAGATATTCAGGACGGCCCAATGGGTCCACCGCCCGCAGGCTTCTACTCAAGGTGGCTGGAGGTCGTCTCGCGCCCTTCTGCGCCCGGCTCTGCGGTTAGGGGGAGATGGATTGAACGTTCCCTCTCCCTCTCCGCTGCCTCCTTCACTAACATCACCTCCTCGCAGAAGGAGGCGACAGCATTCCAAGACCTCTCACTCGAAACTATGGACAGAACCATAGCCTCTAGCGATAACATAGGCTATATTTATTAGAAGAAAAAATTAGGGATCCCTAGTAAAACTTCAATAATGTAACCCAAGGTATAAAAAAATAGTTTAAAAATTAAATGTCCACCCGTGCGAAGCCGGGACGGTCCGCTCGTATATTATATATGCGGAGTAGCACCATAATGAGGCTATTAGTCTTAAATTAAAGTTAAGCTAGCAACCGAATTAGGCAGAAATTGTAAAGTATGGAGAAAATCAAATATCGCGCCGTTATAAAGCTCGTTTTCAAGCAATCTTTTCCAAGACATTTTGCACTGTCTTAGAAAAGATGTCAGCTGTTTATGCTTTTATCTGGGAAAAATAATGGTTTACATCTAGCACAATCTCTTGAGGCAAGGCAGGGAATCAATTTAAATCGATTCCCGACCTGGGCGGTCAATTGAGGTTATTACTCCATAGGTCGTCGGAAACATCAGAACAGTAATATTGGCCGATGTTCTGACCGAAACCCAAACCGAAACCGAATCTTCGGTCGGTCACTACCATTTTTTTCATCTGCATCTTACGTTTCTTTGACCATGTTGATTTTAATAATTTGAATATTATTATTTTATTTGTATATCGCTAGCCAGTATTGTTTTTAGGATACTTTTAGCATAATAATAGGGGAAGTAAGTTGCCGTTGTATAGGAATAGATACTTTGAATTGACATAAAACCTTCATGGTGTGAGATTTTCGAGTGAAACATTTTACATAATACTTCTTTATTTTAATTTTTTTAGTAAAAATGACCACACTCCGCCTGATGGTAAGCAGTCGTGTGGTCTAAGTGCAGTGGCCTCCACACCGTCCTCATAGCAGCCGAGGCGATGTTGAGGACTCTATAGTGATAAACACCATGAAGGGACTACCGCACAGTTACCATTACCTTTTTTTGGTAAGCTTTGCTTTAGGGCATTGTTGCGGCGTTTGACCTGGGTTCAGCCATTGTATTTTTCGCTTACGGTTATCGTAAAGAATCCACTTTTCGTTGCATGTCGCAATTTGATCTAATATTCCTTCATTTCTGTACCGATTCAACAAGGCAACACAAGTTTCAACACGCATTTCTTTCTGCAGATGAGTCAAATCATGAGGCACCCATTTTTCATATGTTTTTGTGTTTTTATCTTATTGATTTGATGCAAATGAGCCAATATTGTAGGTAGGGTAACGTTAAACCATTAATTCCTGGATAGTTTGACTCGGCTCGGCTTCCACCATCTCCTTCAATTCAGCGTTATTCACCTGTGTGGGGGCGGTCTTCCACGTGATTTGTTCTTCAAGTCGAAATTTCCATTACGAAAGCGTTTAAACCAAAAACGCACGGTGCATTTATTAGCAGTCTCCTTTCCAAACACAGCGTTGATATTGCGAGCTGTTTCTGCCGCGTTAGTTAATCGGAACTCGTATTCAAAAATTACTCGGATTTTCGAAGTAGGTATCCATCTTTCCCGTATAAGCTGAATAAAAAAATCAATTGAAAGTCGAAAATCGAATGTTACACATTTTTAAAAGAAGAATCTTATAGCTTTCTATAGGCAGTAGAGCCAAGCTAGTTACAGCAAGAATGGGCCGGCTCGACCGAGAAAGTACTACCTTCTCACAGAAAATCGACGTGAAACAGCAGTGTTTCACTGCTGTGTTTCGTCCGGTGAATGAGAGCACCGGAGGCCTAAGCATGAGGTGACGATTCTCGCAGCTTATGAGGGACCTGCAGAGTATCCGTAGTGCCATTGTGTGGGTGGCGCGAGTCGAGCCGGCGGCCAGGGAGAGCCGTAGAAACGGTGCTCTGCTGGCCGCCCGCGATATAGCCCAAAGGCCCAACCGAGGTTAACCAACTTGATTGGCTGCCTAATCATGCCGCGAATAATCTCGAGGTGGCTCGTCGTGCCGGATGGTGACTGGCGGGTGGGTCCCAGCGACCACTTTCGGGAGAGTACGGGGGTCCTTCTGTCCGTCGGATCGGTTATCGCCATACCACACAGTAATATGACGAACATTGCTCTTCGCCTTGCCCCACTTTGCTGCGAGAATAACCTTCCCCTTCCTTTCACTCTATGGCAGTACGAACAAAGCATTGCCGTTCAACAGCAGCTAATCGCCGTAACCTCACCACTGCTTCCTCTTCCTGTGTCGTGGAGTTTATTAACATCAGAGGACTCCTCGCTAACCTTAATGACGTCCATCACCACCTGGAGACGTCTCGGCTGACAATGCTTTTTCTAACCAAGACACAAATGCGCCGTCCTGCAGAAATGATTTACCTGCAATACCCCGGCTACGTGCTAGAGGAGTGTTTCCTCGCGAAATCCGGGGTATGCTTGTTTGTTAGGGCGGGCAGACATTTACTGTCGCCGCCGTCTACGTATAGCTTTCTCAGGTCTGGTCAAGCAATAACAGCAGATGTTTATTGTGCCAAACTTCGAAGAATGATGGCGAAACTGGCAGTGAAACAGCCCCAACTCGTGAATCGATCTTCACCATTATTGCTCCATGATAACGCAAGAGCTCACACTGCACGAGAAACCGTTGTAACACTACAAAAGCTGCAGTTAGAAACCATACGTCATCCTCCGTATTCGCCAGACTTTGCTCCAATGGACTACCATTTTTTTCGTGATTTGGACAATATACTAAGTGATAAAAAAAAAACTTCCCAGGAGGCAGTACAAAATGCTTTCACACAGTTTGTCAAATCTAGATTCCGGAATTCTATCGTAAAGGCATAAAAAAACTTACGTTTTGATGGCAGCAATGTATAGATAATGAAATCATTGCTGCCATCTAAACGTAAGTAAATATTTCGATTAAAATAAATACGGTACATCTTAGAAAAAAAACCAGTTTCAATTTTTCAGTACAAATCTGCAATTTGGTACTTTAACACCTAATATTTTATCTATCTATATAAACGGACCTATAAAACAACATCTTACAGACATACTTAACTAAACGAATCAATATTACTGGAAACAGATTACTACGGATGATTAGATTTACTTTAACAACCTTGTTATACAACGTAATATATCTATAATGCATGTAGGTATAAAAGGCTAGTGGACTCTATAAAAGGATAATGTCCATTCGCTACTTGCAAACCGTAGTGTAATGGGTTCTCAAACTACTCTCGTTCTTTTGGTCACCTTGTCCGCCGCGCACAATGTGCTCGGTCAGGTATGGGAGTTTGGCAAAGGCAACTCAGACTCTGTGGTAATAACTCACAGCGAAGGTGGAATGTCGGCATTAGAAAAATTAAAAAAAGTTCAATTATCCGTGAGTATTTTATAATATATCGTTTATAGGTGATAATATGATGCCTTGTTGGTATTTTTAAATGTAAAAGAACATCAGTCATATCGTACCTGAGCGTGTACAGATATGTTATACACATAAAAAAAAGTTTTTTAAGGTTGTATAAACAGTTAAAAATATCTCATAAGAAAGCCAAATAAAGATATTCATTTTTTTATCATCGTACATTTTGTTGGAATCGGAATGCAAATTATTTTATTGATTATACTGAAATACATTATTTAGATTTTTTATTATTTAGTAGCGGTAAAACAATTCACTTAATAAGTAAATATCACATTAGCTCGAAATCTGTTTGTATTATTGATTTTATAAAATAGAAAATTTAACAAAAGTAAAAAATGCATCAACGTTTTGCTTATAGGCGTATAACGAAACGTGATTTGTTATTGACGCGCTGGCTGATGGCTCACCGATATCGATTGACAGTTGCAATCAAAGAGTATAAATGGTTGCGATCCACTGCGTTTGTTGTTGTGAGGTTATGATACGTTCTTTTATACGATTTTGGATTTTCTGTTTTTAACCCCAGCTTTGTTTTACGGACTGATAACTACCGCTTCTGACGATTACTTTCTGCTTTGCCTATAGTTGTTATTGCATTTGTTGTGATAAAATCCACTTAAAATTATATTTATTGATAATTAATAATTATACTAGATATCTAAAAAGATCGTTAAATCAGTTTGATAAGCTTAATAAACTATTGAAACCTATTTGTTAAAACTTAATTGTAGATTCTAACCTTCAAATTATTTTTATAATATTAAATTATTTAGGCTTTTTACGTGCCATTTTCTGACGGAATAGTGTTTAATACATAAATACAAATAAATCTTACTATAGTTTGTTAATGAACATGGAAAATAAAGGTCAGGTATAGCTCCTATAGATATTTGGCCATTGTTCTTTAATGTATTGCAGGTGCCACTATGTTACAGCATAGATTACGTGAGGGTAGAAGTACATAACCTCGTATCGAATCCGTCTGTTTCGTTCAACAAGTACACCAATGTAGTGAGCATCTCGTACAAGCCGCAGCAACTGAGCGCCTCAACATACGACGTGGTGGCCAAGGGAAAGAAACTTTGGGGATGTTACGAGAAAACTATACAATCTAGACGTCAATACCTCCCACCAGGATATGTTTACTAAACAAATAGCTACCAGAAGTATTAGAGAAACTATAAATAAAAAGATTCCTGTGTATAATAATATTTTATTGCAATGACCTTATAAAAGTCTGAAGCAAAAACACCTAACGCTCGCCTAAAGGTCAATTCAGATCAGGCTCTAAAGCTACACTTGCCTAAGGTTACAAAAACACCTACACTTGCCTAAGGTTTGACAAGTGGTATATCATTTTTATAGTTGGCTACATAACTACATAAGTAAATTAAGTCATATATATCTCTATGTAGCTATCTCCCAAATATTGAATTTGTTAGAATTATAATTTTATTTGTTAGTTCCTTGAAGATTTTAAGACCCAACTGATAAGCGGCCAAACTGGTCCGACATATCAGCCTGAAAACGAAGAAGGTAATAAAAAATTAATACAATACTAAGTCACGGGTCTTACTCGCAATGAAGTATTTAAAGGCAATAAATACTTTACTTATTGATGGTCCGACGTTTCGACCAACTTGCATCGATCGTGGTCACGGGTTAACTGTGACCAGTGTACAAAACGCGAAAGCCTAAAAACGTTTATAATAAAAATTGGCTATTTTTCGTATCAACAATAAATAAATTGTAGATTGAGATTGTTGTTGTAATAGTAGTAGTTCCACTCCAGATGCCAGTGTTGCACAACAATTATTATCGACATTTCTACAGATAGGTATTCAAAACTAAGTTATATTCAGAATATAACTTAGTTTTGTTTAATTTTAATTATCTGTAAATATGATTATGATAATAATATCATTCAGACACATAAACAAATATTAAAATAATTAATTTGATGCATAATGAGTATTTTCTTAAATTACACATATGTATCTTTCCTATCAAAAGTATTGGCTGAGAGCAGTGATAGCTCAGTGGGGAGACCAACAGACTGCAATGCAGAGGGTCTCGGGTTCGAACCCACGTCGCGCACCTTTGACTTTCGGAAGTTATATACTTTTCGAAATTATGTGCGTATTGATTGACAATTATCGCCTGCTCTATGCCTCGGAGAGCACGTTAAGCCGTCGGTCCCGGCTGCCATGAACATCTTTGGCAGTCGTTATTGGGAGAGTGTCGACACAAAAGATCCCACTGGGTCGAAGTGTCGCCGGTCTGCACTGACTTTCTTATTCTTATTTTCTTATCTTATGTGGGGGCCCCACATAAGATAAGAAAATAAGAATAAGAAAGTATTGGCTACAAAGTAAAGTATTTGGCTTAGCTGATTCTTGAATATATTTTAACTTTGTATGTTTTAATTGGTCATGAATATTAAACACCTTTAGTCATTTCATAAGGACCAGAATAGAATATTACTAATTTAGAAATAGTAATGCAAGCCTATGTTGCTTCTTAGGTTGCAAAGTTATTCGTAGCGATCCTTGGTCTGTGAGATATACTTATACAAATGTTTCCTAACGAGAAAACAAAGGACAATGAACAATTTGGCCTATGAATCAACACACATTCTACCTAAACAATGATTTGTATTTTATTTTATGACTTAATAATCAATCATTACAATCTCACGGACACTTTTGAATCTTGCTTTCGTTTTAAAAAGGATTTACGCGATTTCAAATACCCCAGTATCCATTGTTTTAAATCTGAGACACGCAGTATTGCCATGCCTACAGTTTTAACAATATGTATACGGTTTTATCAGAGAAATTATTTCCTATTTAGCTTTTCTGTAATTTTTCTTAATTCTTCTCCTTCTACTTATAGAATAGCATTCGTATTCAAATGCTATTTTATAAATACCATTATTGAAATTCGTCATAGATATGTCATGATCGGTACATAAGTGTTGCCGACGATATCTCAATGGAGTGTATAAATGAGACTAGTGGACTGTAGTTTGAAATGTATAATGATTTAGATAAAGATTTACAAATTTTAATAAATTTATGAGCGCGTAAAAACAATAGTTAAAAATGATGCGCGTGTGCGGCTGTGTGCGATCGTATCTGTGGCTGACTCATAGACTAGAATATATTATCGGTACTAGACTGGAATCTTTGACATTTTAAGCGATTGCATCACCACCTATAAAACTAGCAAGCAACTCTGCAATTCTTTTTCGTTTAAAATGGCGATAGATGTCGCTAATTTTAGTATTAGCTGTGTTGATTTATTTAACTTGTCAAGTATATAGTTTTGGTAATACAAATAAAACCATAGGATATACAATCAGGAAAAATTTATTATTCACCATTCCACAATATATAAACAAAGAACACAATTTTTAAAGGTTTTGCCAAAATCACAAAATTGTATAACTAAATTCTTCAGTAAATAAGGTCCAAACTGCCAAACTGGAGGGTATAGACTTCTTTACACAGAGTAACGAACTTGACGTGAAAAGACAACACCGGTGAAGATGCTTGATTTGCTGGTAGACTCGAAGGAACTGATGCTCAACTCGATGTGAATATCACAGAAAACAACGCAAATACAGCGAAACATAAAAATTATTTCGCAAGAGCATGTAAACAAACCGGCAGCCATTAATTTTGTGTGATGACAGTGGATGACGACTAATGAAAGAAGATTGACGTTGCGAAAAACTATATTTCTACCATTTGGTTACAATACGAGAAAAAAATTGTATAAACATATACATATTTTGGTGGTTATAAACATTTATTAAAATAAAGTATAGGACTTATATCTTCTATTATCACATTGCTAATTTTTCTAGTATCGATTTGAAATTGTAAGTCACAGAACTCATAAGCTAAATTCTACTAATAGGTAGTGTTTTAGTTTAACTGGTAGGATAGCTGTGACGTATGTACTTACGAACGAAAATAGTTCCATGTCTAAAAAAAAGAGGGCGACTGTGTCGAAGTTTTCCTTCAATGTAGGCAAGATTCTGACCCATGGGCTGACTGCCGGTGCGGCGGGCGAGCGCCGATGGCTGGAGTGGGGCGGTGGGCCATGACGTAGAAGTCTCGCTCCGATCAGCGGTTAGGTGCGGCAGGTGCATGTCGAGTACTCGACAATAAGTATTTCAGTTAAGTAGTATGCAATATTCAGAAGTGTCCGAGACTTATATTCACTTTTAATTGAATGTGGTCATCCTTAACCTCATATTTATCATTGTTTTGTGGCTGTTGGTTCTTAGGCTAACAATGTATGGCAGCTGAACAATGTCCTTTGTTGAACCTATTACATTGATATAAGACTACAGATTGGTTTATCGTGTTATACAGGAAGGCGATTTAATTAGTAGAATAACTGAAGGCGTTGAATCAGACCATGATACTCTACCCAAATCTATAAAAAAACTACACTTTAATTTTTCACCAAAATATGTTTATTTTCTAAGACGCGGCGGCCGATGAACTCCAGTATCAAAACAAAATCAGGTGATCTAGGTACTTTTGCGGCGACGCGACGGTGCAGTGTGCGAAACAAATAATAATATTCCCACTCTTGTTGACCGGGCCGATCATACTGTATATTATTATTCAATATTATTATTATTATTTGTTATTTGTTACGCCGGCGGCGTCGCCCAGTCTAACCGGCCGACCTATGAACGCACGCGCACGGTCAGACCTACCCCCGCCACGATCGACGACGACTTGGAAATTTCCTAAATTATTGAATTTAGTTGACCACGGGTGCGTATAAATATTAGTGTGTTATTTCCGCTCAAATTCGCTCGACAGCTTTGCGTACATGAATAAAAATTATTGTTTTGATTTGTTATTTAAAATGTCACAACGATTTACTAATAGCGAGTATACTGACATGGTGCGATTAATAGCATCGTGCGGAGATAATATTGCACGAACTCGAAGGACCTATGCTGAAAGATGTCCGAATCGGCAACTACCTTCCCACGCAACTATTCTGCAAGCTACACAGCGGTTACTTGGCTATGGCTCATTTCAAGTACCGAGTCCCGCCCGAGGACGTGGGGGGACAGAGTTCCAGTGCAGCTGGGGGAAGCTATCCTAAGTTACTTTGAAGCAGAGCCTCGGGCGAGTACGAGGGAAGACGCTCAACGATTCAATGTCCACCACAAAACTGTGTGGAACATTTTAAAGCGCGATATGCAACACGCGTACCATTTTCAACGTGTTCAAGGCATAGGTCCTCCACTGTCCACGTTTCTCTGTACGTTCAGGCGTTCATTAATTATTTTATCTATCTATATAAACGGACCTATAAAACAACGTGTTACAGAAACACTTAACTAAACGAATCAATGTTACTGGAATCAGATTGCTACGGATGATTTGATTTACTATAACAACCTTGTTTATACAACGTAATATATCTATAATGCATGTATAAAAAGCTAGTGGAGTAGCATAATGTCGATTCGTTACTTGTAGATTATAATATAATGGGTTCTCAAACTATTCTCGTTCTTTTGGTTACCTTGTCCGCCGCGCACAATGTGCTTGGTCAGGTATGGGAGTTTGGCAAAGACAACACAGACTCTGTGGTAATAACTCACAACGAAGGTGGAATATCGGAATTAGAAAAATTAAAAAAGTTCAATTATCCGTGAGTATTTGATAATATATCGTTTATAGGTGATATGCCTTGTTAGTATTTTTAAATGTAAAATTTAATGTATTGCAGTTGCCACAATGTTACAAAATAGATTACGTGAGGGTAGAAGTAAATAACCTCGTATCGAATCCGTCTGTTTCGTTCAACAAGTACATCAATTTAGTTAGTATCTCGTACAAGCCGCAGCAGCTGAGCGCCTCAACATACGACGTGGTGGCCAAGGGAAAGAGACTTTGTGGATGTTACGAGAAAACTTTACGATCTGGACGTTAGTACCTCCCACCAGGATATGTTTACTAAACAAATACCTACCAGAAGTATTAGAGAAACTATAAATAAAAAGATTTCTGTGTTTAATAATAATATTTTATTGGAATGAGCTTATAAAAGTCTAAAGCAAAAACACCTAACGCTCGCCTAAAGGTCAATTCAGATCAGGCGGAAAAATGCTCGAGCATTTTCAAGTGGTAATAAATATCAACCTTATTCCATTTAGATAACGCCTAAAATAGTATGCAAATGTTTATTGGATAAGATTTTAATGTTGCATGCTATTGATATTGATATTGAATTACCACTTAAAAGATGCTCGAGCATTTTGCCGCCTGATCTGAATTGACCATAAGGATTAACAAGTGGTACTCTGAGCACCATTTGTGCTACATAACTACATAAGTAAATTAAGTCATGTAGTTATCTCTATGTACTCGTAGCTACCTCACAAATATTGAATTTGTTAGATTTAAAATTGTATTTGTTAGTTCCTTGAAAAGGACAATGGGCATTTTGGTCCAAGCCCCCAACAGGTTCGAAACCTATACCATATGAAAGCTATGGGGTATCCTATATACCTATACTATAGGGGATAAAGTTTATTTCATATTATGGCGGCCAAGTCGAAATTGAGCGCGAACATAGTACTCTAATGAGTTTAAATCTTTAAATATATTATTCTTTTGCACGTATGTTTGTCATCTAAATCCTAAACGACTAGACCGATTTGGATGAAATGTTTTGTGTATATTTGGGTGGGTCCCCGGATGGTTTTAAAATTGAACCCGGTAGGTGGCGTTATAATCGCGTTCTAGAGGAAAAGCCAATACTCGCTAGGTAGTTTTTAATTAAATTGTTTGTATGTTTAGATGGTGCCCAGATAGTTTATATATATCATTGATCTTCACACATTTTAATTATGAATTTATGTATTAATTACACAGAGGTACATAAAAATCAATAGTATTATTATACTATTGATTTTTATGTACCTCTGTGTAATTAATACATAAATTCATAATTAAAATGTGCTATTGCACCCCAAAAATAAGTTCTTACGTATTTGGACGTGCTCGCTCCCTGGAGCGGTCTCTTTAAAGTGTTCTTGTGTTCTAGCGATTTGACTACATACTTATGAGCAATGAGCACTCGTTCGGCTGATCTAAACATCTATTGTGCAAATATTGGAAACGCGAATGATATTTATTTGGCAATCAGAATGCATATTGCTTCTACAATTATTGGAAGACTAGCGCATATTAGACTAGCGCTGATCCGCGCAACTTCGTCTACGTCACTTATATAAGAGAATTTTCCCCGTTTCTGCTACATTTTTCATTGATGCGCCGCTCCTATTGGTCGTAGCGTGATGTTATATAACTTATAGCCGTCCTCGATAAAAGGGCTATCCAACACTAAAATACTTTTTCAATTCGAACCAGTAGTTCCTGAGATTAGCGTGTTCAACCAAAAAAATAAACAAACTCTTCAGCTTTATAATATTAGTATAGATCATGTGATCACAGGCACGCGTCGCCGACATTTGTACCTGTGTACGAACCTCTATGAATTTGTATTGCGGTAGTCGCTTAGAGACCAAAATCGTCGGGTATCGAAGATTTGCGTAGGCTTGTGTACGAAGGGCCTAACATGTCATGGCAAATTTGTTGTGCGATATTCTAATCTAAAGATTTTAGACGATTGCAATAGAAAATGCTTCGCCGAAACATTCGGAAATGTAACACTCAATATCACAGATAACTTAAACCTACAGTCTGCGACCAGTAGATCGCAGTCTGTAATGTTTTCAGGCTTAGTAATACGACTATCTACTGCTAAGTCCAGTGTAATGTCTAAGTTCAATTAAATTATTAGTTACTAGATGTTCCCGCGGTTTCACCCGCGTTTATCGTTACTACACCGACCCCGTGGGTCGTAGCGTGATGTTATATAGCCTATAGCCTTCCTCGATAAATAGGCTATCCAACACTAAATGAAATTTTTCACATCGAACCAGTAGAAATCACGCAGAATAAACCAGGAGAAACATCGTTTGTACTATGTCTGTAATGGGTAATTATATTGCTACAATGGTATTTTAAAACTGCGATATCGCCTAAAATATTCATTGAAATCGAATGATGTAAAGGGCAATTTTGTTTTAAATTAAATACTTGTGATGAATAACGTATTTATTTGGATAAGGATTAATATCATGTTTATAATAATACCTTCGCAAATAATGCATTATTTTAGAACAAATTTGGTTAGCATAAAAATGGTTATAGTGAGCCAACCTTAAAAGATAGACATATGCTGTCGCGGACGTTTTTTTTAAACTTTTATAGGGGATCAATTCTGTCATACATGATTTTTTCGAAACTTTAACTGTTTACGCAGCGCACGCAGCGGAAGCTCTCAAAAGGAAAAAATACCCTCTGATTTTGAAACATTCTTCATTGGTGCTCAGCTCCTATTGATCTTAGCGTGATGATATATAGCCTATAGCCTTCCTCGATAAATGGGCTATCTAACACTGAAAGAATTTTTCAAATCGGACCAGTAGTTCCTGAGATTAGCGCGTTCAAGCAAACAAACAAACTCTTCAGCTTTATAATATTATCTATACTTATAATAAAACTGTAGAGAGGTCAATTCTGTACATTGAATATATATTCAAAATTAATATTGGAGGATGAATGGTGATCGATACTGATGACAAAAATGCAATCAGTAAATTTTTTGTCTGTCTGTCTGTCTGTCTGTATATGCACGCATGGGTCAAAAACTACTGAAGGGATTTTAACCAAACTTGGTACGATTGTAGTCCATACTCCTGGGCAGGTTATAGGCTATATAACATAACGCTAAGACACATAGGAGCTGAGCTGTGATGATAAATTTGAAGCAAGTCGGACGAAAATGCGCTTTCGAACTCTTATCCTCGCATACGTTGATCATACACCAAAAGTATGTATTACAAAGATGATGGTCTTTAAAAGATCTACAAAAAAGTCCTCAATAGTATATATCTATCTTTTATAAATTAGCCACAATAACGTGTTTAATCGTTAGGCATTTCTTCAAAGTGTATTAAATACATAAATATATTGTATTGCACATAGATATATCTTTATCAAACTCCCATATTCAAAAAGTACACTTTAATATTTATTTCATAAAAAAAAAAATATAGGAGTCGGTTTATAAACACACAAGATATAGATGAAATAAAACTTCCAAATCTCGCCGCACCAGTATGGGTACGGCTATACGGTTGATTTTTGTTTAACGCGCGAAACGGCCATCCGCTGCATTTATAAAAAGCGGGGGCGCTCACGCGCCGACTTCACTCACATTTTGTTTGTTCGGTTGAACGCGCTAGTCTAAGGAACTACGGGTAAAAATTAGAAAAATATTTCAGTGGTGGATAGCCCATTTATAGAGGAAGGATATAGGCTATATAACATCACGCTACGACCAATAGGAGCGGAGCATAAATGAAAAATATTGCAAAAACTAGGAAAATTCTCTTTTGTGAAGCAGACGAAGTTGCGCGGGTCAGCTAGTTTATAATATTAGTATAGATTATGTAAAATCTTTATTAGACTTAAACTATAATTAGGTATTATTTTGTTCCTAAGTGAATGCTGTTCATATTTGTAATTGGTGCCCTTGACTTAGAGTTAAATTTTGTAAATGTACCTTTTTTAGTATAATATAATAATAATAATAACTTCAAGAGCGCCCGTAGGACTCTCAACTCTGGCTTGCCTTAATCGGCTGGTCAGAGAGGGGCCGCTAGAGCTACATGCTTGGGGGTGGAAGTGTCATTTTCAAGGGCATAACTACGGGGAAACCCGCTCCGGGTCTCCGTTTTCACGAGACCCGTGATGGTGAAACCGGCGCCGCACCGCTCGACACCCCTAGCCGCTCGCACCGGTGTTGCCCTCTGCTGCTGGCTTGTATGCCTACAGTGGCTATTCAGGGGGCCCATCTAGTGAGTTGGCGAGTCACCGTCTGTCCATTCGATTGATCCTATTAGAGTATTCAGGGCAGACGCTGTTTTATCATCCATAGTTACCAATATACCAGTCCATCAAACACCCATACCCATAGCCCATATATTAGAATCTATACGTAGCAATAGTCCTACGCCCGCTGCGGCTAGTGCCGCTGTAGGTGTTCCATCCCACCTTTGATTAAAACTCTCGAAGGGCCTCTTCACGTTGGACCCATGTCTCCGTGTAAGCCTCCCAAAGGGCCGGGTATTTTCCTAACATATTAGGAATATACCCGTGAAAGAGAAACAAATCAGCTCTGTATTAAACTGTCCCACTGCGGGGCACGGGCCTCTTCTCACTGTGAGAAGGGTTAGGCCATAGTCCACCACGCTGGCCCAGTGCGGGTTGGTAGACTTCACATATCTTTGATAACATTATGGAGAACTCTCAGACATGCAGGTTCCCTCACGATGTTTTGCTTCACCGTTAAAGCAAGCGATAATAACCTTTTTTAATATGCCTAGTAAATAAATATTAAGAATTATGAAGTAATGAGTTAGCAACATCAATGTTAGTCTGATGTAGATTTAACTATAAAAATATCGTACAGACACACTCACTAAACGCATTAATGCTACTGGAATCAGATTACTA
Source organism: Catocala sponsa (assembly GCA_963564715.1). Classification (NCBI taxonomy): domain Eukaryota; kingdom Metazoa; phylum Arthropoda; class Insecta; order Lepidoptera; family Erebidae; genus Catocala; species Catocala sponsa. The sequence goes on from OY751329.1 coordinate 26,780,553, forward strand.
CGGACGATTTGAATTACTTTAACAATCTTGTTATACAACGAAATGTATCTATAATGCATGTATAAAAAGCCTTTGTAGAAACCAATACCCACCATTAGCTACTTGTAGATTGTAGTGTAATGGGATCTCAAACTATTCTCGTTCTTTTGGTCACCTTGTCCGCCGCACACAATGTGCTCGGTCAGGTATGGGACTTCGGTAAAGACAACGCAGATTCTGTGGTACTAACTCACAGCGAAGGTGGAATATCGGCATTAGAAAAATTGAAAGTCGTTCATTTGTCCGTGAGTATTTTATATTATATCGTTTATAGGTGAGTGATGTGATTCCTTGTTAGTATTTATAAATGTGAAATTGATTGTATTGCAGGTGCCTCAATGTTACAGCATAGATTACGTGATGGTAGAAGTACATAACCTCGTATCGAATCCGTCTGTTTCGTTCAACAAATACATCAATGCCGTGAGCATCTCGTACAAGCCGGAGCAGCTGAGCGCCTCAACATACGACGTGGTGGCCAAGGGAAAGAGACTCCGGGGATGTTACGAGAAAACGTTACGATCTGGAGCTGGCGTCCTGTATCGATAAGATGACTACGAACGACCTTTTAGATATCAGACTGGTTTGAGAAACTATTAATAAAAGGATTTAATTTTTTATTATTCTTCTTATTTAAAGCTCCCAAAACGAAATCCATTTAGATTGCAGTTTGGTTAGACAATAATTGGTACTCAAACGCTGATTAATGATCATTTTACAGTTTGCCCTATTACTCTCTTTGCTTGCATACTTGCAAGTGCTACTTGTACAGGTGGCTACACACGATTTGGCATAGGGAGTATTTATACCACCCTTTCATTTTTCAAGCATATTTCTCTTGTACACCAACTAGCTCTATATCTCTATCTGCGCCAGCCTGTCTCTCATACACCATGCAAATGAATACGTAATTATATTTATTAGGTTATGTGTAGTCTTATATAAAAAAAAAACTAACGTATGTTTTTAAGTATGTAACCGAGACAGGAGACCGCGTCACGCAACACAAAACGACGAGACAGCAAATCGCGATAGTGTCGCTTAAATTATTTGGTAAAAGTGACGGGAGTTGGTGACGTGAGAAAAGAAATTTTTGTGAAGAATAGTTGCTTACTAGAGCCGTAGCGCCTGCGAGACAATGGAACAGTATCTTCTCTAAAGAAGATCTCAGGCGAACAACCTTGTGTTATGTTCTCTGGTGAATAGTTTTCAGGAAACTGGATGCTATTTTAAAGAAGCCAGCGTAATATTAATTTATCTCTTGCACTAACACCACAAGTACGGTTATTTCGAAGGTTAGGCAAAGCTCAAATGATGCCGATGTCGCTGGTGTTACCATTGCACATAGGATACTGGTTACCATCAGGTGAGCCGTATGCTTGTTTGTTATCTTATACTAATAATATCAGCTCTGTATTAAACTGTCCCACTGCTGGTCACGAGCCTCTTCACAGTGTGAGAAGGGTTAGGCCATAGTCCACCACGCTGATCCAGTTTGGGTTGGCAGACTTCACATATCTTCGAGAACATTATGGAGAACTCTTAGACATGCAGGTTTCCTCACGATATTTTCCTTTCTTCCTCACTGAGAAAAAGCGCGTGTTCATCAGTGGGACAGTTTAAGACAGAGCTGATATGTATTCATTTAATTGTTACCTTGGTAATATAAAAAAGTTATGTTTCAGATTAATATAATACTAAAACAGATGTTTATAAAATTCCATCCTGACTCTCCATTCTTTGTTCTACTAGCATTAACGAATGACTCTTCTCGCTTATTTCTTCATAAAATACTTTCTCCAAATTCGTCACCGTTACTGGGCAGTCTCCGTCCCGCGACATGTGCTCAGGTTGTCACGCTCAGGGCATGATACTCTACGTCCACATAGCTAAACTATATTAATCGTACGTATCTAGTAATATTCATTCGACTCTGATCGTGAAGCTGATAGTATGTGCTCTCGCACGTAGTCTTGCATCAGCTTTGTTACAGATCTTATAATATAGCAGAGATTAGTTACACTAAAATAGAATTGACGTTTGCATAGTTATTTTTATAACCTACTAGCTGACCCAGCAAACGTTGTTCTGCCATATAATTTACTAGCTTTTGCCCACGGCTTCGCTCGCGTTAATTTAGAATTTGACAATCAATTCGGGTCGTACTCTGCTTGTAATAATATGATTCAATCATGATTCGAAAGACACGTGGCGCCATCTATTATCATAAGAACATTATTGTTGTTTTCCTCAGGAACAGTAATTTTTTTCGAGATGAAAGATAGCCTATGTCCGTTTCTGTACCTACACCTAACAACGTATATGCAAAATTTCAGGATGATCGGTTCAGTGGTTTAGGCGTGAAAAGGTAACAAACAAACAAACGAACTCATTTTCGCTTTTATAATATTAGTTAGGATTTCTTAGCGGTTAAATATACTCTACGAACTATTCTACTAAAAATCAGTCGAGCAGTTTCGGAGGAGTGCGAACACGTACGAGATTTTTATATACATACATACATAGATTAGGCAAGGCAGCCGCTTCGCTCTCTGCGCAAAGGGAAAATATCATTCCGATCTCTGCTACTTATAATGTACCACCTACTCAAGGAGCCTGAAAAACGACTTATCGCAGAACTCTATGACTGCGATATTTTCTAGGCATATCCCATAAAATCTAGATAAATAAATGAATTCTCGAATAGGCCATCTCTACTCTAAGAAATAATCAGAGGTTTAAATGGTTCCACTGTCTTTTATTTTTTTCTTTCACTCTATATTACCTTATTATATGACTATTGGGACTGCGGAACTCTAAACTTAATATAAGAAATCTAAATCGTTAATATATTACATATAAACAAAACGAATCAATTATGTTTGCACTAACACAATTAATTAATGTTTTACAATATTAACAGAAAATATCGCTTCGGGAAACATTTATGATTAAACTATGTATAAAAAGGAAAAGTGTGCAAAATGTAACACTTGCGGCATTCGAGCTGAAGCGCCATGACGTGCCAAGCGATCTTCTTCGTGTATCTCGTGCTGTCGGCGACACGGCACGCGCTTGCAGAGCGCTGGGAATTCGGCTACGACAAACCAGAATCGGAACTTGTAGATAACCAACGAGGAAAAATCAAAATATTCGAAAATATTAAATATATAGAGCTGGACGTAAGTACTACATCTCTTCATCTTTGATATTTGGTACGATACAACAACATTCTAAGAGAACAACGTTGAATCATTGTAATTGGTTAGATACGCTACACGCTTACGCCAGCGTTACATTCCAATACAAATTTAATAATAGTCACTAGCACTACTAGCAGCTGTTGCGTCAAAGCAATATTGAAGAGCCCTGGGTCCTCCAGACTTCAACGTATCCCCATATACAATTTTAATGAAAGTTGGTGCAGCGATGTAACGTTGAAAAAAGATCAGAAGCAAACAGACATAATAACCTTCGTCTATATAAAAACGTAGTATGGAAGAAATATAACTATACCTATTGTGTCTATGTGCATATTACGCAGATAATCAATTAGGTGCGAAAGTGTATTTATTCGTTCTTTGCCTCATTCTTTTTTCACGTAGCATTGGAGCAAACTGAGTTATTGATAGAAGTAGTTTATGAACCGAAGATTGTCATAGCCTACTTTTATCCACGACAAAAGTATGCTATGTATACTAAACACATGAATGGCGCTGGCTTTAAAAATGATATTAAATTGATATTCTCTAGTTTCAATTTACCCTTCAAACTTTATGAAATATTGGTTATTGCGGCTTTGTCCGCTTGAATCCCACACCATCACATACTTCATCATCACTATAAGAGGTTGATTATAACCTTCCCCAGGATACAATCGAACTTCTTACCAAAGGGTAGTATTTAACTGTTCCTCAATTGTTTGTCTTTGTACCACCAAAAATACTAATTGCACAGCAAAATATGCTTACTAAAATATTTTGAACAGATCAAACTAAGTCGACGGAGCCCCGCTTTGTGGGGCTCCTATTTTTGGATGGGTTTAAGAAGGAACCTAACATAACCTAACCCTTCCGAGACGGAATGCACTGATTTGAGGCGTATAGGTGCTCGTTATGATATATTTTAGTAAGCATATTTTGCTGTGCAATAAGTATTTTTGGTGGTCATTATATTTAATCCCCTTACCAAATATCATCATAATGGGTTCAGTTGTTTAGCCGTGAAAGTGTAAGAAACAAACAGAGCTATTTTCGCATTTATAGGTAATATTAGTATGGACTGTAATTATAGATTTTTATTTGGTGTTTATATCAGCTTATTAACTGAAATTTTATTGCAGGTGCCAAAGTGTGCTCAAATAGATTACGTGAGAGTACATATAAATAACCTCATATCAAATCCGACGGTATCATTCGACAAACACACGAACACAGTGGTTATTACGTACAAGCCGTGGCAGATCAGCGCATCGACGTATGACGTGGTGGCGAAAGGCCAACCGAAACCTGGCTGTATCCAACCACCGCCACCACAACTGCCTGTTGATCCTGACCAAAGCTTTAAACGTAGGTTTTACAGTTACCCATTGTGAACACATAACACACGAATAAATTAGAATTACATGCCGCAAATTATTTTCAAAAATTATACCGTCAATGTATATATGAACTCAATTTTTAGTGATTGTATTAATTTAGTGTAACCAAAATACACTAATTATGAAATATGTAGTTATATTTAAACATATATAAATACCGTTTATTATAATATGTTGTAAACAGCAAGGCGATAAAATTGAAGAAATACTGTAAATACGAGAAGATATATATACATTTGTCTGGAAGGGATTGGTTAACAACAAAATGCCTGCTTTATTTTACTTTTGACTAAAATTACTAAATATCTGCTACTATTAATATTAAGTATATATCTACTTGTACATGTTCAAATTTTCACAGTCGTTTATTTACTTTAAGTATAATTTAAATATAACTTATGCTTAATTATATAGACTTTAATTATATTATTGACATGAATTGAAACATTTGATAAGAATATATTTATACCTTTTTCTGCTAAAGTGACACTTTTCATTTATTTTATCACCAACATACACCGACGATAATAAGATTTTGTAGGCAGCTATCACCGCCATTATACAGAAAGACATTCTAAATATCAAATTAAATCGACTTTATGGAAGGCCAAAATAAAAGAACCGTTCTTAAAAAAATACAATACAATTTGTGTTATACCTAAACACAATTCACAATAATGATACAAATAATAACATCTATAGATATACATCATATACAGGCTGTCCGGTAATTAATGTATAACCTTGAAATGTCTTATAGTAAAACTGATGGCCGTTCAGAAAAAAAAATATTAAAAAAGTGCAATAGCTAGTCATACTTTTGAGTAAATATGATATATCTATTAGCATAATTAGTGTTTAATAATAAAACAACAAAAAACCCATGGAATTCACTCATTTATGGTCGTAGTGTACAAGAAAGTTAAATATGGTAATGTATTTAAAAAAAGTCATATCTCAGGTAGTAGTTAGGATAGATTTTTTTTTAGCGTGATATGAGGATGCTTGCACTTACATTTTGTGACACAACACAACATCACACAGAATACACCCAGCGTGTATCTAGCAAAACCCACGGATAACTAAGCATATATATTATGTACACTTGAGGACACATATACATACATCTTGCAATATATTATTTACACCAAGGTATCCATCTGAAACGGATTATCTATTTGAATCACAAGGTAATAAAACCCTAAGGCCTGATTTTTCAATCGTCACATAACTTTAATGTGGAATATGTTTGACGTTTTCACAGCTTTCGTATAGAAAATATGATATATCAAACCACCATATTTATTCGTCAGATCAAAGTTATCTATTGAATGAAGAATCGCCACTCAGACTACTAATAATTATTTATTACTGAAGCATAAGATAACTTATCTTAAAAATTAAAAATACGTAATGGCTATACAAAATCTGTAAAATTTATGGCTTAGTTGGTTTATCTAGTGATTGAAAATCGACCCATAAAACTTCTGTTTTATAAATTTGAACAAGAGCATAGACAATAGACTCATACGATACTAAACAAATCAACTCAATCTTTTTCTATTATTTTCGAAAGCTAAGTCGTATCGATGCAAGTAATATTGCCTAAACTATACAGGGACTCAGGATACAGAGCAACAAACCCAGTACGATGAAATCACTGAAGAAATATGGAAATTAGACGGCGATCGATGGCGAACGGTCGAGACATTCTCACAGGAAGCCAGACCAGATTCAGATTAAATCCCAAATATGTTGTTACCACAGGAGTTACTCATAGCACTCATAGCATATGGTTAATATGTCCGTTACAACAGATGCGGTCTGAGGGCACGCGGCGGGTTGACAACCATTAAATTATTCTTATTTGTTATATTAATTACTCTCTATGTCATTATTTTCAAGACCTTTTTAATAAATTACCTATATTTATTATTGATTTTGTAAATTATCGTAAAATATTTGTGTGTAAAAGTGTACCTTTATTTAGGACATAAAAAGACATACTGACACATATACATACTACAAAATTTATAAATCGCTGATTGGTTTTATATTACGGTGATAATATTAAAAATATAGTAGTTATAACATCATGTATATAGAAAGAAAGAAGAAAAAAGAAAGAAAACATACTTTATTTCTAAAATCACGAAATCTTTCACAATATTATGTAAATAATTGTAATAGAACACACATATACACAATAATAAATAGGTAATTAATAAACATAAATTAAAGTGATAGCCCTGCGCCACAAATGCCACGTTTCAAATGTTATAATTACTATATTTTTATTATAAATGTAGCTATTTTGAGATTAATTTTATGTAATAATATGTACAGTGATATTCTGCCTTTATTTATTCTAATATTAAATGCTTATCTGATAATATCTACAACGTGTAACTGTATAGTGACCATATTTTTTATTTGTTATCGAATTTGTCCGAAGTAATGGCCGAATAAAAATATTAAGAATTTAAATTATTGATATCAACATGCAAACGTAATAAACTCTATTTGAATTATGTATATTTATAGCAAACATTTTCTATCATCAATGCTGTTACATCCACTATCTGACAAACTCAAATTTTAGTTAATTGTACATAGACTTAGAATTTTTCGCAAGTCTATGTAATTGTATTAGCACATACGTCATCTACTCTGATCTACAAAAATCGCTTCTGTCATTATCCTACGCCTCTTCGAGTAGGGACATGAGTTCGACAACGAAACGCTTCTCCACATGAACGACTATTACTACTTCATACACCTTATGATAAAAAAGTAAATAAGCGACTTTAAATTTTAAATGTATTATAGGAACATAAATAAACTTAGGTATCTATATTTGTTTTCTAGCGGCACCACCATCGCAAATGCTAATGTCACAAGAAATGGAAACAGATTCTGGATCAGTATCAGCAGATCAGAGCATAAGGGAAGCTATGTATACCTAGTTATTTGTATCGAAATTAAATAAAAATAGAAACCCTAGGTCGAGTTTTATTTCTGCAAGAACAAAGCACTAGACAGATCTATAAAATATCTGTTATTCTACTCCAAATAATTTCTTTAAGTAAAATAATAATATAAGCCCTGATTATAAACTTCGGACTGCCATTGAGAATTTCTTGCCAGGAAAACTTTTTGTGGTTGTGTTGTACGCCTGCGCCCGCGCCCGTCTCCTGTAAAAATCTATACTCCCCGGTGAAATATTTGATTTTTTGTTTAGCTTAGTTTAGTTTAGTTTGTTTAGGGATTTAACTAAAAATTACTAAGCCAATTTAAAAAATTCTTTCACCATTAGAAAGCTATATTATCACCGAGTAACATAACAAAGTACTGTTACTAATATAAGATAACACAACCTACTTTTACGCGAGCGAATACGCAAGCAAAAGCTAGTCTTATAGTAATATCGCTACCAGACAATAGCCAACGGCAGGCTCTGGCACACAACATGATTCGATATACAATGCAATTGTATATATTATATGTCAGCCTCGATGGTTAGTGTAACCGACTGTCACGTCTGAAGTCGCGGGTTCGATTCCCGCACAAGTCAAACATTTGTGTGCATGAACATGGATGTTTGTCTTGGTCTGGGCGTCTCTATGTATAAAATGTATGTATTTACAAAAGAAAAGTATATACGTATGTATGTTTATCAATTGTCTAGTACCCATAGTACAAGCTCTGCTTAGTTTGGGCTAGATGGTGTTGTGTGTATGTGATAGAATATATTATATATTATATTTCAACAAGTCATACCGCAGTGTACGAAAAGATTCATTGCCCATATTTAATTGAGATTCAACCTCATAGAAGAAACTATTAATAGAGTAGATAGAGTATAACAGAAGAAGTAATAGGTAAAATATGACAACAAGAAATGAAAAATAGTAAACGCAGAATAACAGAAAATATATTTTCAATATATTATTAAAATACAATGCTATAGTTAGATAACATTTACAAATTTAGGTTATTATATTATGTTAAATATTCGAACATCGTCATAAATTATCTTAGGGTAAGTATTCTGTTTCATGTTGGCATTATTTAGTTCGCAATAACCAAAAAGACTTCTCTTTAGGTTACGTTTAATTTATCACCAGATATAGTAAATAATATATAATAATAACGTCAAAAATAGTAAATAATCACCAAATTGCACAGAAAAATGTATTTAAAGAGATCAAAATAAGTCGACGGAGCTCCTATTTTTGGGTGGGTTTAAGAAGGAACCTAACATAATCTAACTCTTCCAAGACGAAATGCAGTGATTTAAGGCGTATATGTGCTCATTATGATATATTTTAGTAAGCATATTTTGCCGCGCTTAATTAGGTACCTACTATTTTTGGTGGTCATTATATTTAATCCCCTTCTCTTATAGCAATACTTTATTGTCATGCAAGGTATAGGTAAATATACAATCCTAATCCTAATAACTAATATTATAAAAGCGAAAATGAGTTTGTTTGTTTGTTTGTTACCTTTTCAGGCCTAAACCACTGAACCGATCATCCTGAAATTTTGCATATACGTTGTCAGGGGTACAGAAACGGACATAGGCTACCTTTCATCCCGAAAAATAATACTGTTCCCGAGAAAAAAACTAACGTTCTTATGATAATAGATGGCGCCACGTGTCTTTCGAATCATGATTGAATTATATTATTATTATACAAGCAGAGTACAACCCAAATTTATTGTCAAATTCTAAATTAACGCGAGCGAAGCCGCGGGCAAAAGCTAGTGCTATAATAAATAATGTTTATGCTACAGTAGCTACACTAAACTTGTCTCATCATCAGAAAGTCTGAATATCATAATTATTATTAGATAAGATAACAATACTCAAGGTATGTAGGTACCAAACACCACACATTTATTGGTACCATAACGGAAGACATATTTAAGATATCTTAAACATGGTAAGGAAGCCTGCACGTGTGAGTACTCTGTAATGTTCTCAAAGATATGTGAAGTCTGTCAGCCCGCACTGGGCCACTGTGGAGGACTTTTCTTTAATTTTACTGCTTCGGAAACTGACCCCGCTCGAAACATGCGCTAAAGAGCCCTCTCAGTCGGGGCCCGAGGGCAGTGTGGTGGACTAGCCTAACCTTTCTCACACTGAGAAAAGGCCAGTGCCTAGCAGTGAGACAGTTTTTATACAGGCCTGATATTATTATATTATTTACGATAATTTTACAGAAAGAAGCATAAGGATACAATAGTCAGCCATGCATCCGTTGCACGAAAAATCTTGCGATGAGCTACTCGAGCACCCGCTGCTGCGCACGCCTCCACCGGAGCCTGAAAAACCGCGCCCTCCGCGCGTGCGCAGGCCTCGCGTATTCAAACTTGTGAGTATCGAGCAATCATACAATACTGTGTACTAAAAATGAGAGTTAATAATCAGTATATACCTATTAACGGGTTAAATTTAACGAGTGTTTCTGTAGTCATGACTCTTGAGAATTAAAGGCAACTGTTTTTAGGTATTGCAACTTTATCTCTGAACCGAAACCACCGCGTAATATATTGCTTCCTATGGATGCGATACCTCATACCAGATTAGTTGGATCCCTATGTCCAGTATTCGTTATACCTATACGCTATTGCTAATCTAGTTATAAAACATTTATATTAAAAGTCCACGTATTTATTATGTAAGTACCAAGTACAACTAAATATTTCGCTTGTTTCAGGCACCAAGATTTCCAATACTAGACAAAGAATTTTATGCATCCTGGTGCAATCACCAAAAAGAGGTAAAATGTACACCTTGAATGGTTATAGTGATTAGTAGTGCATACAAACCATGTCGCGGGGTAAATTTCCGGGCCATGACGGACTAGGCATCGAACATCTGCAACATGCTGGTCCACACCTGGCCCGAGTTCGTTGTATAGCTTTTGTGTGAGTCATAGTTACGTGCCGACTGAAATGATGCGGACTATAGTAGTGCCCATTGCAACGAACAAGACTGGTGACCTCGCGGATATCAATATATAAAATGAAAATGTACCAAAAGAAATAATCAACATTTTTAAACTTTGGGACATTGACCAGACCAACTCTGTTCGATGGGCTGGAGGTCATTCGCGTCCGTATGGGTTGGAATGCGGGGTGAGACAGGAGGGATTGAGCTCACCCGCGCTGTTCAATCAATACGTAAACGATCTGATTGTCGCGTAGTTGTAGAGTAACAACTACGCGACGAGACACACAATCATATTATCATCATTTTACACTTTGGCCGTGCCACCACCGCCGCATGTTTATAAGGGTTTTTTAGTCGCCGACGCATCACCTGTGCGACCTCAGCTTTAAGCTTGGTGACATTTTGTTAGTGCTCTACTGCTTTGCTTTCTTTGATTGTGGTTTTTATTGTCGACTAATCTTATATTGGAAAGCAGGAAAATTCCTATGTCTATGTTCGCACGCCGCTTCCAGATACTAAGCGTTTCCATTATATCTATGGTAATATTGATCTTTTAAAGAAATAATATGTGAAACAGTTGCAAATGGCTCGACACAAAGTAGACGACAGTCCTCCGTCCCTATTCCCTGAGTTATACTTGAAGCCGCGTCGACTGAACTTTTACGCGACCCAGCTCGAAGAGACCATGAACGCCAACAAGGAACTGCTCAAGAAAATCAATCTGATACAGAGGACCGGGGTCAGTCCAATTATACTTTTTGATTGTTATGTCCTAGAAACCTAAAATTCAAGGTAGCTTGGTCAAACGTTGGAGTGCATTATGGCATGCAAGTATGTGTCCAGAGTCCCAGCTTATTCTTTAGTTGAGATACATTTACATATGAACTGTTTCTAATAAAATATTATATGGTTTGTATTCCGTATGTTTGTATACCTAATTGTTTTTAGTGAAGAACCTCAAAAACTACTGACCTGATTTTAATTATTCTTTCACCTTTAGGAAGCTATTTTCCAGATGTAACATAGGCTATATAACATCACGCTACTTGCCCAGTAAGTGGGGCAGTAATCATAGACGTGAATGAAACTACAGAAAACATCTTGTTTCCAATAAATGCCATTATGATGCCAGGGTTACGTGGACTGCTGGATGCCTATCAACGAACACAGCGCCAAGTACAACAAGCTACTTTGCAATCAACGTCAACGGCTCCTCAATAAAATCCAAAAGGACAACGAATACTTCTACCGAAGAATCCTTAATGCCGTTAGTGTCTACATGATGATTTATTTCTTATATTGCTTTCTCGTCCGCTTAGCCCTAGAGAAGTCATTCAGAGACTTTAAGCGCTTATTTATCAAGCGCTCGATTGCATCGCGAGTTATGTCTTATGGAATATATAAACCACAGTGCACTGCGTCGATACCATAGTAAATCCCGCGACAGAAAAACGTGCGCACATATTAAGACCATATACATGCTGCTTAAAGTCGTTCGTCTGCGAAAAGCATTACGATTTGCGACTACATCACTGTAGAACGTTACAAAAACTAGCCATGTATAGCAGCTTTTATATATTACTAGAGGATGCCCGCAGCTTCGCCCGCACATGTTTGTTTATTTATCCATTTCTGCCCAATCCCGTGGGAATTTCGGGAAATCCCTTCTTAGTGCACCCCTACAGTACCCAAGGAACATACATGTCAAATTTCAGCTTCTTGCGCCCAATAGTTTCGGCTGTGCGTTGTCTGTCAGTCACTCAGTAACGGAATAGTTTTATATATACATATATATAAATTATGGTGGGTATGTACAGTTACCGATACAACTATTGTTTGCGCGTTTGATGATAGATGTAGTTCACCTCGGTGCCGCAGCAGAAAGTGCGTTAGAATTCCGAGTCGAGCTAGCAAAAGTTATATTTTTGTGTCAAGAAGTTCTCAATAGCAGCCAGGCATTAGCAAGTTGGCGTAGTTGCGCACCCCGTATCTCGGAAAACATGTAACGACGCTGGTTCTCCGCCTTACGCCGCGTTCACATTAGGTCGGACCGACAGTTTTACAGGAACGACAAAGGTGTCGGATGCAATTCGGAGCGGCGAAACCATAACCCAACACCCACCCACCCGCGCGTTCCCTGCTACACTGTCAGTAAACAATAACCAAGGACATCACCCACTAAATATATAACGTCGTCGTCGTCCATTGTACGCAAAAGCCAACTCAAAACTGCTTTATGACGAGTCGGGCAGCGGTAAATCGATAGTAACGATAGCTGTAGTGTTCACATTTGGTCGGATCGGCAGTTTGAAGTGTGAACAGTAGAGCCGTTAAGCCGACTACGGTAAAACTGTCGGTCCGACCTAATGTGAACGCGGCCTTATCACCTTCGATCGTGTCGGATTGTCGTCCTACCAGATTATGATCATGACGGAATAGAGAGCTCTGTTATACTTTTGTGTTTACGCAAACAGTTGTAAACGATAATATGTTTAGGTGTAGATGGCCAAAGCGTATGTTAAAAATAGCGGCCATGAAAGGTTTTTAATTTAGAACTTAAATAATTTCAGAGAATTAAAATAATTTCAGAGATCCGAGCAATACCTTACAAAAGAATTAGACGCGTTATGGAAAGATACTAAACATAAGTTGATCCTCGGATCCTCGTAAGTAGCTGTATGCTATATAATGTATCTACTATATTATCTTATCTTATCTTATGTGGGGGCCAGTCAGTGCAGACCGGCGACACTTCGACCCCGTGAGATCTTTTGTGTCGACACTCTCCCAATAACGACTGCCATAGATGTTCATGGCAGCCAGGACCGACGGCTTAACGTGCTCTTCGAGGCACGGAGCAAGCGTTAATTGTCAATCAATATGCACATAATTTCGAAAAGTCATATAAGCATATACCCTCTGCATTGCAGTCTGTTGGTCTGCCCACTGAGCTATCGCTGCTCGATATCTTACTTTATTATCTACTATATCTATAAAAATATATAATAAATTACCAGGTACCATAAGAAGCGAAAATAAATACAACAGCTTCATTAATAAACTAAGACAATTTCTCCTCAACAAAAGCTATTACAACATAAATGAATATCTAAATGACAAACTTTAATTACAAACTAATTTAATATACCTACAATAATTTAAAACATGGCTTTTAAATAAATTCATATTATTATTAGATATATAAATATAAATAAAAAATAAACAAATTGAAAATAGAATTTAGGTACCTACTTAAATTTTTGATTACTTATTTCCATTTAATTAATTTTAATTTATTTATTGCTGCAATATTTAAAAAATTATACCAGTGGCTTCCTCCTTTCTCCTCTTCTATCTATGTTGCCGTGCCCGACAGGGTCCATATTTGGTCTATTGTATTATTTTTTGTAACAACATGTAATTACATATGGAGAGCAATAAAGCATTGAAATTGAAATTGAAATTGAAAATATATATTAATACGTGAAGCAAAAACTTTGGATCCCTTTTTACGAAAATTGGACGAACGGAGGAGTATGAAATTTCGCACACTTATAGTTTATACAGAGAAGTGACGAATGCTAATATTTTTATAAAATATGCATTAGAAATACATAAAATTAATGAAAAAACACTACACGCACACAACCATGCATTTGACACACGAAGTCGAAGCGCGTAACTATGGTTACATAATATCAATATATAATGACATAATATAATATATTACCAATATCTTCAAACTTTGGTCGAATTTCGAGCACTAGGCAACCGATAGTTACTTTATAGGCGGCTGTACACATTGGACCAAGGTAGTGGGCCAGCGTGTTGGGCCAACGTGTAGAGATCTCCTTGGCGGTATCAACATACCGCCAAGGAGATCTCTACACGTTGGCCCAACACGCTGGCCCACTACCTTATAGCCGCCTGAACATGTATAATTTATTACATTAGGTAGGTATATCTTTTGGCCAACGCTAGGATCGAGATATAATTTTAATTGTATCTAGTTTTCGACTTATTGGGTAAAATCCCTCATCGTAATTTAATGTATTTCAAAATGTGTCAAATTTATTTTATATAACTCTAAGAATATGGTAACTCCTAAAATACGGTAAAAATAAAAAAAAATAAAAATGAGGAGGTCCTATTACTGCAATGGTTCATAAATCGCAATATTTATCAGTTATCAGTTACAACTTGCCGTCGTGCCTTTTTGCTCATAAACTTGACAAAATAACTCACTATTAAAGTACTAACTTCGTTGTTTACCAATCCTTTAATTATTTCATATATTGTTTGGCTAAATTCGCTCCAATTACTATAAGACCATATTAAATGTTTGTCTTAACTAATACGCCGAAAGTGGAGACATTAAACTGATTATATTATTATTATTATATTATACGTATTCATGTTACATATCATGCTGCCGCAGGTTCCCATTTATTTTGTTCAAGACTGGTAGAATTGATCAAGACATGAAGGATCCTGCATTTGATAAGCCACCCAACGTGTATCGTACCAAGTAAGTTTCATGTACTATACACACTTTCAATGTTTTGACTAAACTTACAGCGTCATTTAAATAGTCTTCGCAAAGGAGACCGACCACCTTGTATGGAACCCTGGCCTGGGCGTGAACAATTTTACATTGTAATACCAATATTAATTTTGAGTAGCCTAAACTAAGTAGAAAACATTATTCTTTGAAGTTTAGTATCAAGTTCGTTAAATAATAAAATGAAACACATTGTTTAAAAAATATTTATTTTCATGTGTCACGATCACCTTGATAAGTTATTAAAATATTTTCCAAAAACTGGGCTGGTGGAGTGACATTTTCATGTCTTGCCTAGCTTAGGTATCATGTTACAGACATTACGTGAGCAAAGCAACCAACAGTCCTTCGGCCGACTATGCAGTTGCAGTAATACTGCCTTATTGCTTCCAGGCTGTGTGTATTATTTTGATATAATATATAAATAAAATACGTCAATTTCATACTACTGGATGGTAACCAATATTTATTATATATTTAAACAAAGCTTTTAATATTTTACTTTGTTTATAAGACGATTGTCCACGTGTAAGCCGAATATCGACGGTCTCCTTTGAAGACCCTTGAAACACAGGCATTATAGTGTGGCGCGGTGATATCCTGTTGTATGTTGAAAATACTAAAAAAGTAAAATTGTATGATGATAAAAAAATTTAAGTAATCACGATATTGAAACATCACTATTGATGTTTCAATATCGTGATTACCTATATTTTTCTACCTATAACGATCTCTACATTACCTATCTACAGGTAATGTAGAGATCGTTGAAATACTTAGAACGCCAAGTAAAAAGCTAAGATGAGCGCAGTCACCACTCACTTGTTACAGTTGTGTTAAAAAGCTTAGCAGTCCTAACTCTAATTCTAATGGATAGTCCTCAGCCACGGTAATGTTATCTAACAGTATTGTAACTCGGCTCTGTCCTTGAAATAATTACCTACAGCTGAGCGGTCCGCGAATACGCGAGAGGGCTGCCCACCTACAGTATTTTAATTTTATCTTGAGTTTATTTCTAATTCAGTGATTGTAAATATATTTTTTATTTAAAAAAAAATATTTGTAATGGATCAAATAGGAAATGTTCAATAAAAATCATGTTATGTTTTTTGATTAGTAGATTTAATAAAAAAACAACCTTGTATAATTGAGGCTGAAAAATATTTGCGCCTCGACTGAGACGTACGAAAAGCTTTATTGTTAAAAATAGTATAACAAAATCCGCATTCGGATGAAAACTTTAATTAAAAATACTTTTGTTTACAATAATTGTACTTTGCCATTTGCCAATTATTATGTAAGTACTTGTACTTTCAATCAAATATTAACTTGCTTACTGCTTACAAAGCCATCACACCGTCCGTTCATTACTGCTACGCATTCGCGACCAATATACTAGTCTATGTTCGCGACTGGTTGCGAACCAAGTGCCTACCGACCTCGACGCACGTAGGTATGACTCGCGTTCCGATCGTTTGTATGAAGATAGAATACTGTTAGATAACATTACCGTGCGTCAGCGCTGTACTTATAAATTACAGTTGCTGTCAACAAGTAGACATGAACACTGAAAAGGCAATGATTTAATTGTAGATATTAATCGCTTGCGGCTAGTTCCCACATCTCGAAAAATCGGGTGCTCCCGTGGCTGAACAATATGTTCTATAGATATTGTATGAAGCTAAAACACATTAGGATGGTTTGCCAACGCAGCACGCCTGACCAAAATTCATATCGAGTCTCGCTCTCGTACGAGCTTGTATGGTACTGTTTTCATTAATAGTCGGATGTCGGGCCTAAATATACTCTGCCCATTGCACTGCAGTCCGGTTCTCGTCAGTGTGTTCGTCACTTTTTAATTTAATAATTTATAGCTGAAAAGTTTCCAAAGAAAATCTTTCCTTTAAAATTGGGCGCACCCAACATTTGCTGTTTTCTATGTTTTCCTTTTCACATCGCCATAAGTAGACTACCAAAATCGGCCATATACTCATGCTCAACAGAGGGCGAGACGTGAATGACAATTATAACCCTTTTATATACTCCATCTGAAATTTTACAGAGTAACCCTAGACATTTGCGTACTTGGCGGCTCGAAAATAGGCAAGGTGTACATTGAGTTATTCAACGACATAGTGCCGGAAACCTGTCAGTTGTTCCGCCACCTTATCAAAGGTGACAGTGAGGGCCACGCCTATTGCGGCACCAGAATCTTTAGGTAAGTAGAGACTTGTTCCAATTACTACTCTTATAGGTATTTTTAATATAAAGATAGTTAATCTTTATATTAAAAAAACATCTTATGAAGCCGTTGCAAGCAGACAGGAAAGTGCTTTATCTATTTAGTACCATTGAAAGAGAAAAAAATTGAGTACATTGTTGTAGTAAACAGACCAAAAATAGTACAACATATACATACATGTATACCTCTATTTCTCATATCTAAAGCTTCGATCCAATGACAAACAATTTTTGGGTCCAGCAGAGGTGAATGACTAAAAAAATTCTACCTGCCATCTCACTATAGACTATATAGTCAATAGTGAGACGGCAGGAAGAATTTTTTTTTGTAGTAAGGCCAGCATACTTAATCTCATAAGACAACGATATGCCGTTTATAAGTAAAAGCATAAGCAGCTATAGAGTAAGTACTAAAAGGAGATTTTTCACTTTTGTATAGGACTCCGGCTATAACTTTTACATCCTCAGGAAACCTGGGAAATGAATCCCTAAATACATTTAGTTAAGCAATTCTTTATTAATTTCTAGTATTTTCGTTGCGCAAAATAAAATATAAAATGTTTGACGTTTGTCGTGCGGACTATCTATGACCAGACAAGTTGGTAGATGACATTTATACATAACCTAGAATGCTAGAATTGTCAGAAGTAAAATAACTCTTGCTGGAATAATATTCACCAAAGAATTAATAATTCTTGTAAAAATTAAAGGAAAACGTATGAATTCAGGAAAGTGTAATAAGAAACACCAATTCAGCATTGGAATATTTATTATCAGTCAATATGACATTGACAGTTAATGTCAATAATAAACAAAATGTTTCGTTCCGGAGTGCATCCTGCAAAATCAGTATTATATTACATGAATATGTTTTTTATGTTGATTGTTTGTTGAAAAGATGTGTATGATAGTGGAAATGAATAAATGATACTCTAAAACATATTTATTGTTGACATATATATTTATATATTATTTACATTATTATATAGTACTTTCGTACAGTTTTCGATAATATGATTTATGAACGAATACAAAATTATATGACTGTTTGACCGAGAACCACCGCCATATTAAATATAACAGCAATAATATAAAAACTATTATTTTTAAGCGCAAACGTAATTCGACTTAAATTCAGGAAATAATATTTGCCTCCGATTTCTGGTAGTTTTTGCTATTTTTTGGCTGATAGTACATTTCATAGCCGAAAATGAAACATCTCCTTTGACGTAAGAAATATTTGTGTCGTTCACAGGATAGTGCCGGAACTGTACTGCTGCGCGGGCGATGTGACTAAAGACAACGGGTTTGGTTGCTACCTCCGCCAAGATGAGCTGCGTCCCATGGGTGCAGAGAACTTCCAGCTTAAGCATAGTGTACCAGGTCACACATGATCTATTAAATAGCTATAGAAACTATTCGCTAAAACTGATTAATTATTGAAACTTACTGGGACCTCTGGAGATGTAGCAATTTAAATTGAATTTAAGTTGTTTAATCTCAATACCCATTTCTTGAATCCCGAGATCCGTACAACGGTTTTTAATTGTGTGACTCATGCTATTGACTCATTTCAATGTCACCTTGAATATCACATTACCGTTTGTGACTAACATACAAAAACTGTCGTCTAATTATAATAACAAGAGTATTCTTTATAGCAGCAGTAAGTACTTGTTTTAATAAGTAAATGCAACGGTCAAAACTAATCTGATAATAATTACGCAGGTGTATTGTCGATGTTTGTGAGTAAAGACAACGAAGTGTTAGGTTTCTTCAACATTATTTTCAAACCTTTGCCGCAATTCGACGGGAAGCACGTTGTTTTCGGTAGAGTAAGTGTTAATGTTCTTTTCATAACGATATACAAAATCCAAGCGAAGCACATCATGATCTGTAACCTGAATAAAACCAAAGCTTCCAGACAAGGTTGATCGCTCGGACTTGCAATTACTTCAATGTAAAGTGACAACAGTCACATAATCCTATGATGACGCTGAAACTGGAGTAGTCCAATTAAGCAAATGCTTCCGCTCTTACTGCAGTCAAAACCTTATGTAGTATTTCTGTTGCGAAACCTTGCGCTGGCAACATAGCTCCTTGTTTGAAGTGCCTCTGATCTCTACTTCACATACCTCTAATAAAATATTAGGTAGTCACGCTTTTATATCAATAGCAATTGTATATCTCTGACTACACAGATGGCGTAGTTGTTTAAGTGTTCGTCGCGCCGCCGCGCCGCAGCCGCGCCGAGTGTTGTGGGTTCGAACCCCACACGGGACAAAAAGAACAATGGCCAAATTTCTATAGGAGCTGTACCTGGTTTTTATTTGCCATGTCCAGAAACAAACTGGAGTGGGATTGGTTTATTTTCATGTATTTAATACCATCCTGTATGAAAATAATGTGTAAGAAGCCTAAATATTTTAATATCGTGAACAAAACGCTGTGCTACTTTGTACTTACATAATACGCATCAATTGCATAAAAAATAATACTAACTGGTTTGATCTCTACTTAAAACATTTGTATTCTGTGGTGATCAATCAATCGAATTGAAATAACTAGTTTACAAATAAAATTTAAATAGGTAATCTCATGGCATCAGTTAATCTCAGCAAAAGACGATAGTTTAAAATACGGAAAACAGTTTAAAGTTGACACACAGCAACTTGTAGATCTTTGCAATATCGGTTTCAACACCCTCAAAAACCATGAAAACGACACCCATGACGAAAAAGTTGATAATTTCTTGCAGCCGCCATCTTGGATTTATATTTTGACAGCACTATCAGTTTCAACGCCCTCGAAAACCATGAAAACGACACCCATGACGAAAAATATCAAATGAGCCGTCACGGGACGCCTGGCAGATGTTAAACATCGTTTTTTTTTTGTATATATATATATATATATATAGCGTGGCGACGCGTCGCCACGGTATGCATCACCACGCCAGTAATCGGTTTTACGTGCGGCTATAGATGTTTCACATCAAAAATTGATAATCTATTGCTGCCCCCATCTTAGATTTTGAGTTAAGTTCACAAATTTATTATGATCGATCACACAGACTTAAAGTTCGTGTACAATTATAACAATAAATCATTCTTACCTTTCAAAGTCAGCAGGAAATTTAAAAAACGATAGCTCCGGTTTTGATTAAGCCGAGTTCAAACATCCGTATACTACACAATACGCTCGTGGCATTTTTAAAAAGTCGCGGCAATAAACTTATTCATGACCACTCGTCTTGACGCGGCACTCACTACCCGTAATACATATTAATCTATGGTATAAATATAGAACAGTACGGAAACTACCTACAAACGTTCAAACGGCACACTCACACAAACATGCGCATCGACGAGACCCTTAAGCAGTTATCGCGGTGCTGTCAGTAGTGAGCATAGATTAATATGTATTGATTTATACTGTGGCGCGGAGTTGTGCATATGACGTCATTTTCTGAATCGCGGTGATAAGATTCTTCGTCGTAGTATGTAAATAAATTTTACTAAAAAGAAATAAACCGCCTCCATAAAAAAGTCGGTGGCAAATAAAAAAACAAGACACACGACACCGACTTCCGAATTTATTCCGACATGAAAGAGTCGCGCACTCGCCGCCGCGAGTCTGTTAGCTGCGCCGGCGCCGCGGTCGGCCGCACGGCGCCTCTTTTGACTAGTCTCCAGAAGGCTTGTGCAGCCTCGCGGCTTCGCGCTACCCCTCCTTTGCCTGCAAATAACTATGAACTTTTTAATCACGTAGATAAGATTCAAAATGTTTTTTAATATTTTGCCTCAAAAAGGCGCTGCCGGCCGCTGCTCTTTCAGTGGGAATTGACCCTTACTCTTCGAAAATATGAAAATAATTGCAAGTATTGAGTATTGAACCTTTTAGTATGTGAAAAGAAACTAATCACATCACATCGTAAGTGAAATAAGGGGCAATAAAAAGGACCGCCCGTTATTATTTACGACATTAATTATTGATGCTATTTTTTTTAATTAGTAAATAATTAAAATTGCCTCGGTTGATTAATATATGATTATCTGAAATCATTTCACAAAAAAAAGGGTACATTAATTATTCCAAAAAATAATTCTATTAAAAAAAATATATGGTCAGGGTTATTCTATACCACCAGTAGAATGCGTGGTTAAAAGGAATTACACGATTTCAAAATCACTCTGTATAGATAACATGTAATACATACTGCACTTTGTTTTTTATTCAAATAGCTAGCCATCTCTCGGGAACAGTACTTTTTACTGGACGAAAGGTACCCTATATCCTTTTCTGTACTCTGAGAAAGTGTATGCGAAATTTCATTTCAACAAACAAACTCACATTCGTGTGTGTGAAGTTTTACTCGACCGATCATCATGAAATTTCGCTTATACGATGTGAGGTGTACAGAAAAATACAGGGTACCTTTCATCCAGAAAAATAGAACTGATAACCAGCGAATCCGCAGGCAAAAGCTAATAAATTATAATTATAACTAGCTTTAGCCTGCGGCTTCGCTCGCATTAATTTAGAATTTTACAATCAATTCGGGTTGTACTCTGCTTGTAATAATATATAAAAATATAATTCAATCATGATTCGAAAGACACGTGGCGCAATCTATTATCATAAGAACGTTATTATTGTTTTCCTCGGAAACAGTAATTTTTTCGGGATGAAAGTAGCCTATGTCCGTTTCTGTACACCTGTCAACGTATATCCAAAATTTCAGTATGATCGGTTCAGTGGTTTAGGCGTGAAAAGCTAACAAACAAACAAACTCATTTTCGCTTTTATAATATTATAGTTAGGAAGGATTAGGATAGGATTACAATATTCAATAAGAAAACGAAAACGTTATATAAAAAGGATAATTTGAACCTCCGTTAACGGCTTTTCAAGAAACTAACTCATTGAAACGAAAGCACGTTACTTTGATTTTATCGTTAAATTTATTTTGTGAACGGCGCCGTCAGGTACGATTTGTCCATTGTTCTTTGTGATCCACAAATACTGTTCCAAGTCTGGGAGGTCTTTGTGTCTCAGGAATTATAGTTGTAGTGCGGCAGTTGTCTTTTTAAAACAAACAAACAATAACATATAAACTGTCTGAAGCGTTATGGTATTGGGTACAGATAGTGGCGGGTCCGCAACAAACGCTGGAGCGTATCAGTGCCCTGGGGATGCCACTGGGTAGCACCACCAGCGACTGCGTCATCCGTTCCTGCGGCGTCTTCTCGCGCAGCGGGCAGTACTACGAGGGCTATCCAAACACAATCAAGTTCCCACACAGGCGGAAACCAAAGAAATAATCTGTCTTTGCTTTACCAACTATTTCTTAATAAATTAACTGTGATTTTCTTTGCTTTTATTCTTTTTTAACCGACTTCTAAAAAGGAGGACATTTCTCAATTCGACCGTATATACAGGGTGTGTCGTAAATAGTGGTCCAGAGTAAAGGAGTCGATACACTGTATTCTTATGTATCGCATACCGAAATTTTAAGCATTTTCAGTTAAGGGTCTCCTAACAAAAAATAAAGTTCTTTTTTAAAATTTCTGCACCTTGCTTCACGAATTTGGCTGTCATTTCAACAAATATCAATATTTTTTAATTCTGTTTTTTTATTATTACTCTTGAATATGTGTACTATCATATCCAAACCCTTTTTTATGTTTTAAAATCAAAGGTACTTAAAGAAATTAATCTGTTTCCAATTTCAATACTCATCTTCAGCAAATCATATGACTTTAGGGGCATAAAAAAAATGGTTAAAATTTCGGTATGTGATACATAAGAATACAGTGTATCGACTCCTTTACTCTGGACCACTATTTACGACACAACCTGTATATTTTTTTATGTGTGTCCGCGGATAACTCCGTCGCTTATGAACTGATTTTGATGATTATTTTCTTGTTGGAAAGTAGATATCCCAAGGGTGGTCCCATTGGCACCAAGTCAGGATCTGATGATGGAATCCCAGGGAAATCGAGGGCCACCCTCAAATGTTATAGGTAGTAATTATTCTTAGTTGTCACTCACGGTTTTAGTCACGTTTATGATTACCTACTGATCTGCTCCCATGGCTCGTCGTGTGCTGTTATTAAGCCTATATTATTCGTTACGATAAAATGGCATTATATACAGATAATGCAATCCACGAAGACGCGCCCCACTATTCCTCCTAACCGTTTATAGTATATGTGTGCAAGCTTCCCCCAATGTTTGAGTGTTATCGGTACACACTAATTACCTATGAGTGCACGGGCACACTACAATGAATAGACCAAACAGGAGAGAGCGTCACGGTCAAAGGGAAAGATGCTCTACTTCAATTTTATATTTTTTTTATTTTAGGTGTCGATATTTTATGTGATTATTAGTTAATATACGATAATATTACCATTTTTATAAATTATAGACATAAATGAAATACGTGAAAAAGTTTTATTAAACTTTATTAAGAAATCAAAATCGTCAATCACTCGTTTCAGAAATATCTGATTCAGAGTCTGATGTATCACCAACATTTATAATAAAACTGAAATCAAGATCACAGTGTCTCATGTATTCATCTTCTATTTTTTGCACGTGTTGGCAAGTATTGAACCAGACATCTTTATTTGCTAGATCAAATGCTTCATTTAAAATGGGCATAATTAAAGTATAATTTTGATTTATATTGCGGCTAGCAACGTCGTTTTTTACAATACCCCAAATGTTTTCGATTGGGTTTAAATCTGGGTGATAAGGAGGCAGCCGAAGCACTGTGAATCCATGTTCTTTCAATAATTCGTCAACTTTGTATTTGCGGAAGTTTTCTTTGTTTTTTAGTATTAGGTCATAAAATTCAGGTTTTTTGAAGCTTGGTTCGAAATGGATATTTTTTGCATTCAGCCAAGTCTGCATGTCTAATTTGTTGGAGTTGGATGTTGGTATTTTTTCCGAACTAGTGTTGTGATAGGCTGCACTATCCAAGACTACCACGGCATCATTTGGGAGATTTGGTATTAATTTCTCCTTTAGCCACTTTGAGTAATTTTCTGTGTTCAAATTGTCGTGGTAGTCTCCGGATTTGATCTCTGCTCTGCATGTCAACAACGCATTTGGTACAAAACCCTCTGCACTTCCGCCATGTACTATGATTATGCGCACTCCTTTTTATATTTTGTTTTATTGCTGTTTTAGAACCTTTTTTGGCCCAAGATTTTTTTTGCACGTGGTTAGTATGAATATATGATTCGTCTGTGTACACTATAGATCTACCTGCATTACGAAAAGACTTTACCTGTTTTAAATACTTCAATCTTAACATTTGAATATCATGTTTCTCAGTTAGCACCTTCCTGTTATTCTCAGTTCTTCTCCATTTATAACCAAGTTTACGTAACAATATTCTTAGGATTGTTATACATCCATCAAATTGTATACGGTCTTTCAAAACAATTTTAAGTCGTGATAATGTTGGAAATTGACGATGTTCTATATGATAGTTTTGGATAGTTCTCCGGACTACACCAATATCAAAGTCGTCTAAATTAATTTTTCGTGGTCTTACGCTTCTCTTCTTCATAGGTAATGTAAAAATAGAAGCATTTCTGCCTACTAAATTCGTATGCGACGTACTGGCTTCATTTTCAGACTCAATATCCGCTTCCGTAGTCAGCTCTGTTGTACGCTCCGTACTTGGGACTATAGGAACTATCGCATCCGTCTCCATAGTTATATTCGATTCCATAGCAGGTACTGTAGTTTGCTTTATTGTATTAGTATATTCCTTTCTTTCGCGTAGAATTCTAGTCACTGTGCTTTCAGATACTCCAACAGCGTGTGCGGTTCTCCATCACGCATCAGTGAGTTTTTCTGCGTAATTATTGATTGCTTTTTTTCCATAAAATCATAAACTTTTGAAATAATTTCTCTTGCCTAAAATTAAAAAAAAAAACATTAAATAGTTTTACTTATTTTTAAAGATGAAATGAAGTTTTCTTTTAATAAAATTTGCTATTTTCAAAATTAAATTACTTTCCTCTGCTTATTGCATGTATTTTAGTAACTACATACTTCTAAACAATGTAAATATATTTTACATACCTGGCTTTTAAGTACAACACGCTGAGATTTTCTCGACATTTTAAAAAAATAATAATATAAAGTAGAGCAACTTTCCTGACGAGTCTGGATTTTTGCAACATAGACTGTACTACATGTGCGCATCGCACCGCTGACGGTTCGCGACTGACGCTCGGGTAAAACTCCCCGCACCCCGCAATCCCCTCAACCAAAAATTGGTGGGGCGCGTCTTCGTGGATTGCACTATCTGTACTCGTTAGCATTAAGTATACCTTTTTATTACAAAAAAAATATCTTTTCTCTTTATAATATTACTAGCTTTTGCCCGCGGCTTCGCTCGCGTTAATTTAGAATTTGACAATCAATTCGGGTTGTACTCTGCTTGTAATAATATAATTCAATCATGATTCGAAATACACGTGGCGCCATCTATTATCATAAGAACGTTGTTGTTTTCCTCCCGAACAGTAATTTTTTTCGGGATGAAAGGTAGCCTATGTCAGTTTCTGTACACCTGACAACGTATATGCAAAATTTCAGAATGAACGGTTCAGTGGTTTAGGCGTGAAAAGGTAACAAACAAACAAACAAACTCATTTTCGCTTTTATAATATTAGTTAGGATTAGGAAGTTAGGATTAGGATTATGATTAGGATTGTAGATGTAGATAGATATTATTTGTTAATAGGAAATTTATATAAATATAATATTAATATCTAAAATATGCCTATAGGTATGTCTATTGCACTACAGCTTAGCTCTTTTTTGCACTCAAACGTATTCACGCAACCTGCCAGATATATGAAAGTATTCAATTTCTCTAATAGATATGTGTAGCAGTCCGATTTAGCAAAAATGATATAGGAAAATCTTATATTGTTTAGGTACCGTGAAATGGTCCTACTTTGCTCCAAAATTTGCTCCAAATTCAGGAAATTATGAATATTTTTAAATTATTAAATATAGTCAGGAACATTTTATCTACCACATTTTTATTGGTAAATCAACATTATGAAGTATTTTTATGATATATATAAAACAATGAATAAGGAGCAAAGTTACCTATTGACATGGGTATCTTTGCTCCTAGATACAATTGTCAACCAATCTCAACTGTGAAAGTATTATAAGCAAATGTACGCTTTCCTGATTACATACATATTTCCTAATAACATATTAGACGATAAGACAGAGGAGCATAATTACCCATAGGGGAGCACGGTAGGACCATTTTACTGTAGCTTATAAGATATTGTATTCTAGCCCCTCTTGTAACACTTTACAACTTTATGACTAAGTTTATTCAATACTAAGTTTAGTATTAAATATACATTTTCTTCTTCTTTTTCGTGGCCAACCTGTTGTCAAGAGTTGTTCAAACCGCCCGTAGGCCTCTGACATGGCTTAACAATTGCTGTCAATTTGACAACAATCGGGACCGACTTTTTACGTGCCCTCTGAAGCACGGAGATGCTCAGATGAAATACCACTAAGCAGTCACCCATCTATAGACTGACCGCACCCAACGTTGCTTAACCTCGCTAATTGTTTACCGATCAGTGAGTGCAACTGGCTATGAGCGCCATATGAACTTAACTTAGTCGTAAAGTTATACGACGAAATAGTATTATAAGAGTAAAACATCGATTAAACTATACGCTCTGTTCGGAATCGCAGCCGCCAGAATGAGCAAATACCTCCATACTATGGAAGATCGGTGCCCATTAACCATACGTTGTAGTCAGAAGCGCTGTCAGAATTTGTTAAAAAGGCACTGGGTTCGTTTTAGGCAGATAGACGTTTATAATTTTGCATTATTAGAGTGAGATACTGATAGCGCAGCAATTTCATATACAGGTTGTGGCGTAAATAATGGATAACCCTAAAACTGTCGACTGGCCAAATTATCATCTATAATTTACCCCACTTATATAAAAATCGTAAATCTGAATATTATCTTCAACACACCTAATAAACAACCATAAATAGCATGTGTAACGCAAGGTCTCATCAGTACCAATCTAGTGAAAATTATAAAAAAGATACAGAATGTAGATTTTTTCGAATTTTAATAATAATTAGTTAAAAAGTCAATTTTCTCATAAAACACAAAATAAATAATAACTCTGCAGGGGTTGACCTTAAGGACCTCCCTTACAACAACTTTTTGCAGCTGATGACCCCACCCCATCTAACCCCTTAGTTGCGTTTGATCCATGACTTTTTGGCCTACCTGTATTTATATAGCTTTATTTATTACATGCTTTAAAACGCTAATACAAATTCTGCACATAATATTAGTTATTACAGATGTCAATAAAAACCAATAGAATTTCAGTGTGCAATCACATTTTTATTGCAATTATATTTTATAAAAATAAATAAAGGGTCTGATCAAACTAACACGGTACGAATCAAACTAATCTGTAGCACGTAGGTACACATTCATAATCGTAATTCGATACAATCGTAAGTCGCAACGTGTTTTAATTTACTCTAATTAGTCATGTCCAGCACTGTCATGTTCTCCTCATTCTATCTTAACGAACAAACCGCAAGATAATATCAAAGCCAGCAACTGAAAACAAATAAATAATATTAATAATAATGTCCTCCAGACCGAATTTTGGTCACGGCGCGGCGGCCAATCTTAACGGAGACTGGTCATCTGCGCAGGAGATATTATAGTGCACAAGCATGTGCGCAAACACAAGTACACTCTCTGTTCCCTCACTCTCATGATCTAATGGGACGGATAATCCGACATGACCGGAGAGAGATCAGGCGCAGGACCAACGGCTTTACGTGCTTTCCGAGGCACATTGAGAACAATCGAGAAATACGAGCTAAACCGAAGAAATAGGCAAAGGTATATCACGTGTACATTTCACCAGCTATAGTTTAGGTCACACTCACACGTAATAGGGGCTAAAAATAGCAACGATACCCTAGTGGGAGACCATTGGATTGCCATACAGAGGCCTCGGGTTCAATCGGGTTGCCTTTTCAAAGTTGTGTGCATCAGATATTATCGCTTGCTTTAACGGTGAAAGATAACATCGTGAGGAAACCTGCATGACTGAGAGTTCTCCATAATGTTCTCATTGATGGGATCCCTTTGTTTCGCCTAAATTTTGTCCTAATTTAAGTCCTAATTTAATTTGGCATAACGAGTTAGGCATCATTTTTTTGTCATAATAATACTTTGACAATTGTTTTTTGGCATACTATTTCAGTAGACATAAATATCATTTAGGCTAATGCTTTTTGCCCTACTTTTGATTGGCATAAAGTTATAAGGCATATATAACTTGGATACCATAGTGTAACAATAGATTAGGGTGCGGCGGCGTGCTAAGCCGTCAACATGTTTATTTTATATACGAAAAGTATTTTATTAAATACTAACACAACATTTACAAAATTTCCAATTTATGCTTTAGAATAGCATGCTTAACAATTATTATGCTTATAGTAATTATGCTTAAAAAAATTATGGCTAAACAGCTGTTATGCCAAATTAATTTTGTGCGTAACTATTATTAGGATAAGTAAAAGTATGCCATGTTAAATTATGACATATAATTTTATGCGAATAAATAGGGAACCCTCGTCGATATGTGAAGTTAGCCAACGAGCACTGGGCTAGCGTGGTGGCCTAGCCCTTCTCACACTGAGAAGAGGCCCGTGCCCAGGAATGGCACAGTTTAATACAGAGATGATATTATATGGACTGAATTTCAATCATCAGAAAATCCTTTACATGGTGCTGCATGTGACGTTTTGACAGGTTTTGCATTGGAAGCAAAATCGGCTTCAGTCTATTTAAGTCGTAGCGGCTCACCGACGCCCAGACACAAAAGGATTTCAATGTCATATTTCTGGTATTCCAACAATTATCAGATTAAAATGCGTTCAATCGTTTACCATTATGAAAGCAACGATAAGACCGACGGCGCCGACGTACACGGCGTCTTCTCTTAGAAAGTCTGCGAGTTTAGTGCGACACCCCTCCATGTACATCGTTGTCGGATTCGGGGACGTCTTGCAATCCAGCCTCTGAAACCATTATTTAATATCACTGATAAAATGCATAATTATAACTTTTACAAATATAAAACATAACTAATATAAATATAATACCTATTTGCGCTCACGACGTCGTTCACATTTATTTAAAAATTATCTTATTTTCTTTAACAGTAACGAACTAATTATCATACCATATTTTATTCAAATTTCACTAAAGCCGGTTAAATGGTTCAGAAGTGCAAACGAACACACAGTATTTCTACATTTATATCACACCCTTAATCATTAGATGATGAAACTTTAAATAAATGCATGAATCTATACTAATATTATAAAGCTGAAGAGTTTGTTTGTTTGTTTGTTTACTTGAACGCGCTAATCTCAGGAACTACTGGTCCGATTTGAAAAATTCTTTCAGTGTTAGATAGCCTATTTATCGAGGAAGGCTATAGGCTATATATCATCACGCTAAGATCAATAGGAGCGGAGCACCAATGAAGAATGTTTCAAAATCGGAGAGTATTTTTTACTTTTGAGAGCTTCCGCTGCGTGCGCTGCGTAAACAGTTAAAGTTTCGCAAAAATCATGTATGACAGAATTATTCCCCTTTAAAAGTTCTAAAAAAAAGTCCGCGCCAGCATATGTCTATCTTTTAAGGTTGGCTCACTATAACTATTTTTATGCTAACGAAATTTGTTCTAAAATAATGCATTATTTGCGAAGGTATTTTTATAAACATGATATTAATCCTTATCCAAATAAATACGTTATTCATCACAAGTATTTAATTTAAAACAAAATTGCCCTTTACATCATTCGATTTCAATAAATATCTTAGGAGATATAGCAGTCTTAAAATAACATCGCAACAAAATAATTACCCATTACAGACATAGTACAAACGATGTTTCTCCTGGTTTATTCTGCGTGATTACTACTGGTTCGATTTGAAAAATTCTTTTAGTGTTGGATAGCCTATTTATCGAGGAAGGCTATAGGCTATATAACATCACGCTACGACCCACGGGGGCGGCGCAGTAACGATAAACGCGGGTGAAACCGCGGGAACATCTAGTGAAAAATAAATTTAAAACGCATAACACTGGATACTGTATAATAAAAACACTGCTGCATTCGCGTATACCGTAGGTATATTTTAAACGCCTTACCTTTCCAGGATAAACTTCTTTACAGCAGCTGCCGGGGACATTGTCATTCCAATCTTGATATCCCTTGACACCGCAGCACTGTAGGTAAGTCTGTGTGTCATCCCAAGCCTTGGTGTATTCGTGTTTAACGCCATAGTACGGTATCGCGGCAGACATCTCTCTTTCCAGAGATGTCAACACCTTCTCCCGGAATACGAACTGAAGAATTCCGCCAACCAGCATCACCACGAATATGATAAACACCAATATGTAATACTGAAACAGAATGGTTTGTAAATTAGAAAAGCTTTACTGATTGTATAAGAGTTTAAAAGTTTGATCAGGCGTCCGTTGAACAGATCTAAGTATATTTCTACAGTTCAAACAACAAAATCATTCACTCTTCTGTTTATTTTACAAAAAATATATAGTTTTGTTTAAAAGTAAAAGAAAATATCATGCGACAATATGGAAGCCTGAAAATTTTCGAATATGAATTATTGTAAAAAATGGACGCTGTAATTATAATGTTTATTTGTAAAAAAGGTTTTACAATATTAATACTTTGATTACCCTGTATAAGGATACAATTTTTTTATTTGATTTATGAGATGGCGCCAATCGTTACGTCTTTATTTATATAATTTAGTTGTATTGGTAAGACTATTTATAATAAATCATCTAAGAGCACAAATACATATATATTACTAGCTTTTGCCCGCGGCTTCGCCCTCGTCAATTTAGGATTTGACAATCAATTCGGGTCGTACTCTGCTTGTAATAATATCATTCAATCATGATTCGAAAGACACGTGGCGCCATCTATTATCATAAAAACGTTATTGTTATTTTCCTCGGCCACAGTAATTTTTTTCGGGATGAAAGGTAGCCTATGTTCGTTTCTGTACACCTGACAACGTATATGCAAAATTTCAGGATGATTGGTTCAGTGGTTTAGGCGTGAAAAGATAATAAACAAACAAACAAATTCATTTTCGCTTTTATAATATTAGTTAGGATTTACCTACTTAGTCGTATTTATAATGAAACCGACTTACTTATAGCATCGCATAACCGCACCTGATGTTAGGCGATATTTAAGATTATTAATATGGTTGACTAAGTGGGGCCTCACTTTTACTATACAGGGACGGCACATTGCCGGTCATTTGGTTTTACGAAGATATAATGGGCTTGGTGGAATTACAATTATTTCAACACACACACACTACGGTGATGTACAAGACTCTGTAATTTAGCGTCAATTTACGCAATGCGAAGTAACCATGAGTTCTCTATTAATTCAGTAGTTTAGTTTCAAAATTCTCTAAAATACTTTTCACTAAATAATGGTAGGTAAATCTCAACAAACATTAAAGACATAATTTAAATGGACTATTTTAGCGGTGTTTGCTACAAACTGCTTCTTTTGTGAGCTGATTTAATAGAATTTTATTGGGTTTTATTGAAAACTATCAGTGCAATACGATAGAAGCAACGAAGGAGCTTCATATTCAATCGGAACATTATTTTTGTTCTGATATCGTTTTGGCGGGTTTTGAAACTATACTCCTCAATTCAAGATCCACTATTTGAATACGGCCTATGCTTGGTACAAGTTCGGCCTATGCTTGGTACAAAATTTTAGCAACAATTTTACCTACGGTTTGATATATAAATCAACATTAACGTAGTTGTTTTAAATGCATATTAGGAGTAATTTTACGTTGGTATATCAATGAGCTCTGCGGATAGCCAAGCTGAAGTGGCTGTGGGCAGGGCACATGTCGCGCAGAACCGATGGCCATCGGGGCAGAAAGGTTATGGAGTGGCGGCCACGCACCGGAAAACGTAGTAGGGGTAGGCCCACCACAAAGTGGACCGACGACCTGGTAAGGGTCCTGGGAAGTGGGTAAATGCGGGTGTCCCAAGACCGGTCTGTGTGGAAAGCCTTGAGAGAGACCTATGTCCAGGAGTGGACGTCATCCGGCTGAGATGATGATAGCAATGAGTGGCTGATCTAAGCCACCACCATAAGCTGATCAGATTCACCGCCGCAAGTTTAACGCCTAAATAATCTACCAACGCATTATTTGATGGTTAATAACTGTTTTTGTCAAATAAACACTACATAACTATAGTACAAAACCAACGCACCGTCAGAAGCATGCACTTGACTTCCATGACCGCCCCGCAGCAGCCGAGGATGGAGAGGAGCATCATGGCGGCGCCCATCGCCACCACCACCCCCACCGACGCGATGTACATGTTGTTGCTCAGCAGCGTCGTCGCGAACGACCGGGATATCCATATCCACAGACCGATCCCTAGCGCTAGCGCACCGCCTATCTGGAAAACACAATATTCATTATACGTAAGAAAATAATTAATTAATTAGTCTTGTATGACATTGATGGCTGTAATGTAGATAATACCTTCCTCAAATATTTTTACAAATATAACATACGATTTTGTATGTAATCGCCATTTGACAAAGAACAATGGCGACTTTGTACCGGAAAATATCAGAAATTGTTATTGACGAAGGAATATCACCAACGTGTAGATAATTGTTCATGTAATTATCCGATATCAACATTTTATTTTTAAAAGTCGTCAAAAAAAGTATATAATATTGTCTTCTGTTTACGCGAATGTTATTCATTGAAATTAAACTACTATATTTTGTAACAGTGTCAAATAAACAACGCGATAAAATCCGTATATAGTAGTTTAATTTTTAAAAAAAAGTATATTTTTAAACAGAACGCAGTATAAAACAACATATATTTGAACGCATCTAAAAGTATTTGCATCACTAGTGTCCATGTTTTTTTTTCTTAGTTTAATCTGTTTTATTTCATAACGGTAATAAATTATAACACAGATGATATCAAACATACATACAATTTATATTAGTAAACTAGTAGCTTTTAATACAATTTCATGCTCATCATTAATATTAACCATTTTTAACACCATATTTTAAAAAGAAAAATTGATTAGTTGTAAATCGATTGATTAGGTACCTCCCTATGTGTTGTTGTGATGTATTATTTAAAATGATAACAACGACTTCTAGCTTCATAACCTCCAAAAGACATATTACTTTCGCCGGACTTTTAAAAATATACTGAAGTCCGAATTTACTTATGTTTTTATAAATAAATAGGACGAGATATGTTTCAATAAGTTACTTTATTATGATTTTTCTGGTACAAGCATGTTAGGAGTATGGCCATTGTTCTTTTACTTCTCATTAGTTCAATGATCACTACCATTTGCTAACTACAAGTACAGCCCTTGTATTAAAATAGTCAATGCTGCATTAAAGTGCCAACGTTCGTTCGGTCATCGATGAGGGTGATAACGTTCATATTATATTTTTTCACATCTTCATCATAATAATATATTAAATTTAGGGTTATATTTTCCACTCACTATCTAACTAGTAAATATGAAAAATAATTAATAATTAAAATAAACATTTTAAAACAGCTTTTGTGTCTCACGTAGGTACCTATTTATATTATCATCATATTATTATTATAATGGTACAAGCGACTTATAGTTATTTAATTTATGGGTATTAAAACAAGTACCTATCGCAGATTAAAACACTTAATTGATATAAAAGGCTACATTAAATGCATAGAGGTCAACTTTGCTTGACATTGACGACACGTACCTACATACGTGCATAAGTAAAAACGGTTTGTTCCGCATTCGCCCCTACATTACGTCCCACATTCCAAAATGTTCCTCATTCGCCTCTCTTTTTTAATTATTTAATTTATTCCTTTTTCGTCCTACATTTTTGAGCATATGGTTAGCTAAACAAAACATGTTTAAAATTATTTGAAGTCTTTTCAGTATCGGGCTCGTGATGTCATGCAATAATAAGCACAAAGTTTCGCCGAGAGATCAAGGGGGTATTTTAAAATATTTTTTGGCTGACGGTACATTAAATCTGCTATACAAAAAAACAGGATCAAAAAAGAAACATGATTTGGAACTAAATAGAAATTACGTTAAGAAATTAATATTTATCTAAATTTCGGGGCATATGAGGAACAATTTTTGGGGCGAATACGTATTTTTACATTCGGGACGAAACATGAAGGTCGAATGCTGTATAAAAACGGATGCCAGTGTGGCATATATACAGCTACTGACGATGATGTATTCAATATAAGTTTAACAATAGTATTAGTATGGATAGCACTCATTACAAAATTACCCAGATGTCACATAAAGTTTAGGGACAACATTTTTGATTCAATTTATTATTTTAAAAGTGATATTTTAAAATAATGCAAAGAACAAGACTGTTATCAAATTGAGAGTAACCATCACATTTTGCCGTGTAAATAGGTGAACTTTCATAAAGATCGTTCATTGTTGACACTTACAAATAGCATTTTGTGAAGAAGGCAAAGCAGAAATTCGACTGTTATACTCATAGGATAAAAGAAGTTGCGATAAAATATAACGCAACGTTTACTGCAGCGGTTCATGTGGTCACTTTACTACTGCCAGTACTCTACATGTTGTGGGTTTGATTCCCACATAAGACAAACATTTGTGGGATCCACAAATAGTTCGGGTCTTAGTGTTCATTGTTTAATGTCCCACGACGACGTTAAAATAACTCCCAGAGCGGGACTTGTCTCTTATAAATATAAAAAACTAAGAATAAATCAATACGAGTAGGCATAACCTTTAAGTTTAAAAGAAAAGAATACTTACGAAAGTAAATACATTGATGCATACTAAAGAAAACTTCATGCATCTGCCGCAACTGTCCATTGCTCCTCCCATTCCCATAGCTATCCTGTAAAGAGACAGAAGCTCGGATCATAAATACTTGTAACTTAAATGAACGTGTCACTTCAAAAAATATCAGCCATTGGTATCAGAATCAGAATATTTATTTGCGAATATAGGTTACAGTCGTGTGAGTAACGTTTGTCGAGATATTACTAACGCCGAGGTACTGGTTTATTTATCTAGTATCAATACCTTGAGGTTCCATTACTACCTTATAGTGAAAGTCAAGTTGTAATAGATATACCTATTACAACTTATTATTCATTCCGCTCGTTCATTGCCTCAGTATTTAATAGCAAATTCAAAAATAAATTGTCAACTTTCATAATAATTGTGAACTACCCGCGGGACAGGCTCAGCCTAGTGCGGGTAGTTATGGTAATTGCTAATCATAACTATTTATAAAAACCTGTAATGAATGGAACTGTATAATGTCAACTATTGTAAAATACCTTTATGCTAAATAAATTATTATTATAGGGAGTTTTTTTTTTTCTCAGCTTGCGCTGGTAGTTTTTGTGACATTTACGGACTTATATCAAGTAGATGCCACATATTTTAGAAAGGATCAAGTCTGTGGGCTATTGTTGTAATCTTGTTCGTCTATTTGTAAGAATTTTCTCACGATTCTACAGGTGTTCAATATGGCGGCTTTTTGGAGTTGTGTGTAAGTGTTAGGTTTTAGATCAATGAGTTTCAGACTGTGGTGTATGTGTTTGGGGATAACGCCAGTGGTAGATAGCACTATTGGTACGATGTAAACTTTATCTTGTTTCCAGATCCTTAAGACTTCGTCCTTAAGGTCAGTATATTTGTGTACTTTTTCAGCTATTGTTTTTTGTATATTGTGTGTATTCGGGACAGCTATATCGATTAGGTAAGTAGTTTTGTTTAATTTGTCTTGCAAGGTTATATCGGGGCGATTATAATGAATAGTTCTGTCGGTCAGTATTGCGCGGTCATAATACATTTTGAAGGCGCTATTTTCCAAAACTGGTTTAGGGGTGTATTGATAGTATGGTGTGTATATATCCGGTATGAGCTGATGTTTAAGGGCTAGTCTTTGGTGTATAATATTAGTAATTTGGTTGTGTCTGTGTGTGTAGTCTGTTTGTGTAAGATTAGGGCATGCTCCAGTTATGTGTTGTATAGTTTCGGGGTGGCTGTGACACTTTCTACATCTATCGTCTGTTAATGTAGGGTCTTTAATAATGTGTTTTCTATAATTTCTTGTGTTGATAATTTGGTCCTGGATTGCTATAATAAAACCTTCAGTTTCCGGAAACAGGGATCCTTGAGTGAGCCATTTGTTTGATGCTATTTTGTCTACGTGTGGTTGTTCAAGATCGTGGGGGTGTCGGCCATGAAGTGCTTTCCTCTTCCATTGTTCTATTTTTAAGTTTTCTGGACTATTTTCTATGTTATCTATTTCTGTCTCTTGAGCTAAATTAAGTGGTGTATGATTGAAGTCATTACAAACTATTGCTTTATGAATTTGACTACTGTTCGCTTTTTGGTGGAAAAATGAGTTTAGTTTCGATATTTGTGTAGTCCATAGTGTAGATATATTTATAAGGCCTCTTCCTCCATCTTGTCTTTTTATTGACATTCTTTCTATAGCGGACTTCGGGTGTAAGCAATTGTGTTTAGTCAGAATAGTTCTTGTTGCTATTTCTAAGTTATTAATATCTGTTTTATTCCATTTTATGATACCGAAAGAGTAGGTAAGTATTGGTATAGCGTAGGTATTTATGGCTTTTATCAAACTTTTTCCAGCCAACTGACTTTTACTTAAAAGGTGGACTCTACGTTTATACTCCTTCTTTAAAGACGTTTTTAATTTTACATGATCTATTCCTTTTGATTGATAGTAGCCTAGGTATTTGTACAGTTCATTCGGTTCCATAGCTGTTATTGTTTCATCGTCATTTACTGCGTAATCACCAGATCGTATTTTCCCTCTTATTATATGAATAGTTTTACATTTTTCCAACCCAAATTGCATGTTAATGTCTTTACTAAATTTTGCTGTAGTATCTATTAATGTTTTCATTTCTTTTTCTGATCTAGAATAGAGCTTTATGTCATCCATATAAATTAAATGATTTATAACAGTTTCAGTATTATTCTGTTTTAAACGATATCCAGCCTTGTGATTACGCAGCATTTGCGATATAGGGTTTAGGGCGAGACAAAACCACAGAGGACTCAAAGAGTCACCTTGATATATTCCTTTTTTTATTATTATTTCTCTGCTAGTTATTTTATTTAGATGTAGTTTAGTTATCCAAAGTGGCATTATGTTTTTAAGGAAGTCTATTAGTATAGGGCTGATTTTATATATTTTTAATATCCGTAACAGCCAGGAATGTGGGATGCTATCAAAGGCTTTTTTATAGTCTATGTATGTACAGTGTAAATTTCTTTTATTAGTTGTCGCATGTCTATGTATTAGAGAGTCGATAACAAGTTGCTCCTTGCATCCCATGTGGCCGCGCCTGCACCCCTTCTGTTCCTCGGCAAGAATGTTATGCTGTTCTATGTGGGCAGTAATTTTTTGAGTTATTGCTGCTGTGAGAAGTTTATATATAGTGGGTAAGCAAGTTATAGGTCTGTATTGTGATGGTTGTGATGTGTGTTTGCCTTTGGGTAGCATGTATGTTATACCTTTAGCTAGGAATTGTGGTGTGTTTTGTTGTCCATGAATAATGCTTGTTAAATTTGTTGCTATAATTTTGTGAAGAACAGTAAATTTTTTGTACCAATAATTGTGTATTTTATCTAACCCTGGTGATTTCCAATTACTGAATCTTGCTGTAACATTTTTTATCTCTCGTTCTGTTATCTCTTCGAATTTCATTTCGTCTATGCTTGCCCATTTTCTTTCTTCATCGGCTATCCATGATGTTTCCTCGTTATGTTGCACTTCTGCCTCCCAAATACCTGCCCAAAATGCTTCTAATTCTTCCATTGCTGGGATTTCTAGCCTATTATTTGTCAACTTCTCTTTATTAGTATTTAAGTTTCTGTAGAATATTTTCTCATTTGTATGAAATAGTTTGTTATCGTTTTTCCGTTGAAGTGCTTTGTTATATCGAGCTAGTCGGTGCGCTTTTAGTGCTAACTTTTGTTTTAATGTGTCTAAGAAATCTTCCGGTCTTTTATTGTTGTTTTCGTGACTACTATGTATTCTATTTTTACTTATGATTATATTAACTCTATCTACTACTTTTTTTGATCTATTGTTGTTTATGTACTGTGTTAGTCTGCCTATGTCGGATCTTAATTGTGCAATATCTCGTTCTAATCTGATCTGCCAAGCTGGCTTTATACTATCCCGTTGGGGTCTTATTAGAGATTCGGTTTTATAACCAAGCTCGCGAGATATGACTAGGGCACTACAATATATCAGTGTATGAATATCAGATAGCTGGGAGTCATCAGAAAAAAATTTAAATAGTATGCTATTATTGAATAGGTTGGTTAGTTGGGCGAGATGCTTGCTATATCTTAGTTTAGGCAGCTGGGGCCTAAGGGTAGGATCTACACCTGCATATTCAATTAAAGCTGTTTGCAGGTTTTCTTGCAGTTTTTGTGTAGTTGAGTCGGGAAGAACGGTAGGCTGTATAGTTTCTATTTCTGTTTCCACTAATAAAATAATAGTTTCAGTTTGTGTAGATACATGAGTGTCAGGTGAGTTTAGTGTATTGTGTATAGTTAGTTCGGGCATGTTTACAGAAATGTTAGAAGCTTGTGTGACACTAGACATATTTTGCTGGGATGTTGGTGTAATACTGGTCAGGCTAAAGGTCTCGGTAGATAAAAGCTCTGTTGACGGAAAGGTGTCTTCTTGTTCTAATTCTAACCTAACTTCTTCTTTAATTTGTGCAATTTTTTCATTACTCAACATTCTATTTCTAATTATTACTCGTCTTTGGTCAGATACTCGTTGTTCTGAAACGTTTGCTTGGGGGTACTGTCTCACAAAATGTTCGTGTAATAGTTTCCTATATATGGTCAAATCGGTTTCTAATTTAGTGACGCGGTAATAAGTACGCATAATGAATATGTTTACATCTTCAGTCCATCTCATGCGTACTCGTGGTTTACCAGCCTTAGTGGACGCAGGTAAAAGGGTGGATATTATTATTATTATTATTATTATTATTACTTGTGTGCATGAACATGGATGTTTGTCTTGGTCTGGGTGTTTCTATGTAATATGTATGTACTTACAAAAAAAGTATCTATGTATGTTTATTGTCTAGTACCCATAATACAAGCTCTGCTTAGTTTGGGCTAGATGGTGTTGTGTGTATGTGATAGAATATTATTATTATTATATGTATATGGATTATATAAATTGAAAAATGTCGACAGAGTAGTTCCCAGCAGGTAGTTGAGCTGATTTGAATTAACAGGCTCTCTGTTCGCTTTATCATAATTATATAAACATAAAATTAGATTTTCTATTGTCTATTACGGGACAGTGAAAGAGTTAGGTACTATAGTTAGTGGCTCTCGAGGGTCCTGATTGCATGTCTGCCAATACCCAAATAACACAATTAAGGCTTCATTACTACTAACAAGCTAAGTTAATAAACTATATTCATAATTGTGTATCTTCTAGGGAAATACAAGCCATGGCTAAATATATTATTGATCATTAAAAGACCTGTGTTTTTATGCTCGCAATGCTTCAGGTCAATACTTCACGGCCTTTTACTAAATATAATATATAACATAGAGGTATGGCCTCGTGCATTTAAGACTGCGCCGAGCGTAAGAAAGATAATGACAGAGCTCGTACGGCGCATGTTCAAATCGGCGCGCGTCCGCCATAATAACATTGTATGGAGGATTTGAAGTGCTTTTTTGATAAATATATATCTTAATTGTCAACCAATAACTTAAATATTTGGGGCGAACAAATTGTAATATAATTATTTATGTTTCGTTTAAACTGTAAAATAGGATAGATTTCTACTGTTATAATCTAAAAACTAGATGTTCCCGCGGTTTCACCCGCGTTTATCGTTAATGCGCCGCCCCCGTGGGTCGTAGCGTGATGTTATATAGCCTATAGCCTTCCTCGATAAATAGGCTATCCAACACTAAAACAATTTTTCAAATCGAACCAGTAGTAATCACGCAGAATAAACCAGGAGATAAAAATAAAAATTTAGAATTATTGTAGTATTTATTGTTACCTTATATTACAACACTAAACATAGTACCTACACGGATATATGCATATTTGTAGCTATTAAATAAAACTGTTATTGTTGTTAGCTCATACCAAATGTTTATCGAGCGCTATTCCCGCCGACAAACTGTCACACAGTTTGGTGGGTATATTTAGCTTGTGTAATGTATTATATTCAATAAATGTTTTAATTATTATTATTATTATTATTATCGTTTGTACTATGTCTGTAATGGGTAATTATTTTGCTGCGATGTTATTTTAAAACTGCTATATCTCCTAAGATATTTATTGAAATCGAATGATGTAAAGGGCAATTTTGTTTTAAATTAAATACTTGTGATGAATAACGTATTTATTTGGATAAGGCTTAATATCATGTTTATAAAAATACCTTCGCAAATAATGCATTATTTTAGAACAAATTTCGTTAGCATAAAAATGGTTATAGTGAGCCAACCTTATAAGATAGACATATGCTGTCGTGGACTTTTT
The DNA here is from genome assembly GCA_963564715.1 of Catocala sponsa. Classification (NCBI taxonomy): domain Eukaryota; kingdom Metazoa; phylum Arthropoda; class Insecta; order Lepidoptera; family Erebidae; genus Catocala; species Catocala sponsa. Next base: position 26,821,755 of record OY751329.1, read on the forward strand.
TTTAGAACTTTTAAAGGGGAACAATTCTGTGATACATGATTTTTGCGAAACTTTAACTGTTTACGCAGCGCACGCAGCGGAAGCTCTCAAAAGGAAAAAATACTCTCCGATTTTGAAACATTCTTCATTTGTGCTCCGCTCCTATTGATCTTAGCGTGATAATATATAGCCTATAGCCTTCCTCGATAAATGGGCTATCTAACACTGAAAGAATTTTTCAAATCGGGCCAGTAGTTCCTGAGATTAGCGCGTTCAAGTAAACAAACAAACAAACAAACAAACAAACTCTTCAGCTTTATAATATTAGTATAGATTAAACAAAAAGTGTTGATTTTATTCACTTAATTGTGACCGCCTGTTTTGGCACATTTCGCTCGGCGCAGTCTTAATAATTAAATCAAAATGTGATAAAGGATCGTACATCGCAGTAAACTACAGCGGATATCCGCTAATACATAAATCCTTTCTAGTAGCGTTACTGGCAGCAACATCTTTAGCTAATTAAAATAAATGAAAAGAAAATGACATGCTACTTTTCCAAAAGGCCTCTAGAAATCCTTCTCGCTGCAAGATCACGAGGTTAGTTGGCTCTAATCTATCTTACTACGAAGCTACCTTGAATTTACATTGCTCTCAACGCATCCCGTGAGATATTACTGCCATCGAGGTCTAGGCGCTGTTACCTACTAGCTTTTAGCTGCGCTCCATGAACTACATAATGATTCAAAAACTCGTCAGTCCGTTGCTGTATGAAAGGTGATAAACACGCTTCCGCATTTACTATACCTCTGGATAAGGATGGTGAAACCTAGTCCTAAAAAGCAGAAAATGCAAAGCTGGATTTTTATCCCAATATATAAAAGTTGATATTCAGATAAAGGTAGAAATATTGCAACGGATTCTCCAGTTATTGATGCATAGTCTGAAGTGGCTTAATTTCGATAATATTCGTGATAGCGTGATTTCGTGATGTATCGATTCGAGGCAGCATGATATTGTGATGCATCGATTTAGTGTAGCGCGGTGTCGTGATATATCCATTCGGATAAGTTTTATTCGTGTAAACTACTTCGATCGCGGTAGCATGCTTTCGACTTGTAGTATATTTATGTATTATTATTATAATTCTGGTTACATGTTACGTCATTGCGTACCATTCTTTTTTCTACGGGTGCCTATGCCTCTCTTCGTTGCATCTCTCTCTCCCAAATCTGAGGGTGGACACATGCAGAAAGAATCAACTGTTACTTGAGGTCACAACAATGGGCCAGCAGTGAGCTAATCCTAACTAATATTATAAATGCGAATCTGAGATTGTTCGCTTGTTACGTTCTCACACCGTAACTACTTGACGAATCATCATTAAATTTCGCATAGGTACACATTGTCAGGGGTATAGAAAAGGATATAGGGTATCTTTCATCCAGAAAGAAGTAAGTTCCTAGGGCTAGAAAATTGACAGAACCTTTATATTATTTTATTTCATTTACGTGAGCGAAGCCGCGGACAAATTATAGTAATCCTAATCCTAACTAATATTATAAAAACGAAAATGAGTTTGTTTGTTTGTTTGTTACCTTTTCACGCCTAAACCACTGAACCGATCATCCTGAAATTTTGCATATACGTTTTCAGGTGTACAGAAACAGACATAGGCTATCTTTCATCCCGAAAAAAATTACTGTTCCCGAGGAAAACAACAAAAACGTTCTTATGATAATAGATGGCGCTACGTGTCTTTCGAATCATGATTGAATTATATTATTACAAGCAGAGTACGACCCGAATTGATTGTCAAATTCTAAATTAACGCGAGCGAAGCCGCGGGCAAAAGCTAGTAGATAATAAATAGAGTTGCAATTAAAAGGTAAAAAAGATAGTGTAGGTACACCTTAGGACCTATAAGCACATTCACATATCCATAACGCAATCATGACATAGAAAGAGGTTATAGTCAATTATCTTCTTACCTATTGTTAGTACCTGCCTATCTATTCTTTCAGCTGACACAAAGCACAAATATACAGTTTAAAACTAAAATGACCGCCCACAGTATGTACCTTTTAAAGAAATCAACAAAAACAGCGTACCTGTAGTGTGTGGTTTAGGTATAAGTCATGACATTAAATAATTGTCTCGTATGTACTGGATGACATTGCACACCAGTCGATCTAGAATGCCATGACGTGTAAACATTTAATTAATAGACTCACCTCCAGTAGGTGGACTTTTGTTTCCTCTGCAGTATCAAGTCAATCGTTGAACGATTTTTAATCGTCTCCATGTTATTATCATGCTTATTTACCTACTAATTGTGTGTATACCCACACAATAATGTAATAATTTGATATTTTATAAAAATGTAGGTAGGTAACAAAACTATATTGCGTCTATAGATTAATTAATTCGTATAAAGTACAGGGTTGTATAACTTACAAATAACGTGTCCGGCTATAGCTACTTAACAAGAAACATTAGGTAGGTAAGTACACTTATTTGACAGAAATATTTTAGAAAGATTAGCTAGGTAATCATTTGACTCCAATTATAAATTCTAAACATGGGAATTCCTAAACATAAGAATTAAATTCTAAACATGGGAATTCCTAAACATAAGAATTTATAATATACAGGATGTTAGGCACACGGTTGTCCAAATGAAAAAAAGATCTGGTTTGGGCCATTGCCAACGTGTTGGACTCAGAGTAAATTAAATATTATTATTATTTTTTTTAATCATGCCAAGTCGAACTTTGTTCTGTTTTTAGCTCTTTCCGAAACTTTGACAGCCTGTTACAATTTTTTTACAAGGTGTCTATAGGAAATAATAATTTTAATGAAATGTAGCAATAGTTAACTAAAATAAAAAATATAATTATGACAGCTAAACCCATATTCATTTAACATTTTTACAGTTTTAGTCCAAATTTCAGACCTTTTATTTAAAAATTTTAAAAAGATCATATCGCCGAAACTGTGAAACAAAATTTAATTTGCCCGAGTCCAACGCGTTGGCAATAGCCCAAACCAGATCTCTATTTCATTTGGACAACCGTGTGCCTAACAGCCTGTATAATAATATCAGCCCTGTATTAAACTGTCCCACTGCTGGGTACGGGCCTCTTCTCACTGTGAGAAGGATTAGGCCGTAGTCCACCACGCTGGCCCAGTGTGGGTTGGCAGACTTCACATATCTTTAAGAACATTATTGAGAACTCTTAGACATGCAGATGTCCTTACTATGTTTTCCTTCACCGTTAAAGCAAGCGATAATTAACTATTGAATTCACACATAACTTTGAAAAGTCAGAGATGCTTAGGATTGAACTCGAGACCTATGTGTGTCAGTCCAACGGTTTCCCATTAGGCTATCGCTGCTGATACATAAGACATCCATACATACGAATTTATCTATTTGTCTAGCCATCGGTGTGCCGGCCGCTGCGACTCTATACCTACATTAATATTATTTATCACACATATAAATTGTTATGTAGGTAATATTTAGGTTAACCATTAATGTTCATACTTATGTTTTTACGAGTGAAGCTACAGGAGTAACTTTGTTCTCGTCTACCGGGCATTTCCGCCCTTTGTGATGGTACCGAGAACAACAACAAAAATGCTCACCTGTGTGTCTATTATTTATGAAACTTACGTACTTATGTATGGACTTCTAACTTCCGCTTTAAATGGTATTTTACGAGACAGATATGTATTTCATTTAATGGAAGACCACGCCATTGGCGATAATTTAATAACGGCACAAGTGAACCGTATCGCTTGAGTAACTTACAGGTAACTGGCGTAATAATACTATCACTGTTACTGGGTTATGCCACCGGCTAGTGAGAGTTCTGAACGCTAACATACCTACCATTTCCATTCCTTTCCTTTCATCCCATATTTCAATATTTGTTCATAGGGTGCCCGAAGCGCGAGTTATCCCCATGGTATTGAAAGCGATCGTAGGCAACGGTAATCGCTCCTGGCAAGCAAACCTTATGCCTTTTTGTCAACATTGTTATATAAAAAAATAAGGGGCTGATTATACCAGTATTGTAGAGATCACAAAGAACACTGAAACAAATATTTATAAAGACAATTTAATTTGCCCCTGGCGGGATTGAACCCACAACACTTATGCACTAGTGTTACTGGACGTAACATTTAAACCAATGTATTGATCAGGATCGTTGATCGCACATACCATTAATGTTTTTGTTTATTTAGATACAACCTTTATATGCAATAATACCCATTATGTAGGTAGGTATAGTTGTATACCGTGACAATATAAAAAAAAATCTTTTAGTTTGTTTTTATCATCAAAGAGTATTAAAACTATAGCTTTTAAACAAATAGACATAAGTACAGGTTGTCCGGTAATTAATGGATAACCTACAATTAAATATTAGGAAAATAGAGTGATGATACCTACCTCTATTTTCATTGACAGTTTAATTTATAAACTTAATTTCTTGCTCATTTATTTCCATCATTCGTCATACAAATTAGGAAAGCGAGGCCACGGGCGGACACTAGAGCATTAATATGTTGTATGTGCACATCAAGTAGTTACGACCACTTGCAGAGAGGAGTTATGCGCGACCTGCGCAGACGCAACATTACTCAAGGTAATCCTACGGATAACGCAAGGTCCCCTAATGCATTCTCTTGCTGCTTTTAAAAACTAATAAGTGAAAGTTACTCTATACATATACGAGCTATGATTTATTAATCAAAATAGTGAGGATACCTTCAAAACCAATTCGCTACTGACTAATCAGTACCTATACTCGTAATCGTTAAAATGATTTTATAACAATAATTATGCTTTCGCCGTGACTGTGTCATACGTTGTTATTGTTACTTACAGTCACGAAATTCGATATCGTCTTGTAGAGTACCGTTATCCGAAACGGTTTCACTTTACCATCACTATTACTCCGCACGTCACTGGATATTTTGAACTGTTCATTCACGAGTAGATACTGTTTATGTTCATTGTCTGACGCGGCAAGTGTCGCGGTCGGATATACAAGCACAACTGGTTTTGAGTAAAGCATGCGGTGACGCCCCACCAACAGCTAGCTAAACGTGGAATGGAACAGCCTTCGTAGGGTCTGCAAATATGTTTATGTGTCCGCAAGTAGGTCACTTGTTACTTGATTACCATGTAAGTGTGGAGCAATTATCGTAGGAGTTTTTGAATAAGTAATACAATGGATGAAACGATTTTGTCAGCTGATGTAAACAAAACAACTTGTTGTCCTATTAGTTTGAAACAGCGTTAGGTGAGTAAGTTTAAACGTACCGTACTTACGCTTGTTTTGTTATTGTTCAGTTCTTTTGGATAGACCCTAGCCCAGTTCCTGTCGTGTCAACAAATCTGTAGTTGAAATCGGTGGAATGCCCACTCTGGAGTTTAGGTACATCAAATTAAAAATCCCAAATAAGTATGTTTATTCATTTCCTTTATATTTTTTTATACAACTGAGGTGGCAAACTAGCATACCTGATGGTAAGTGGTCACCGTAGCCTATAGACGCCTGCAACACCAGAGGCATCACTTGCGCGTTGCCAACCCTTTAGGAAAGGAAGTGGGAAGGAGAAGGAGCGGGAAGAGGGAAAGAGGCTGATTGGGCCTTCGGCACTCTCACTCACCGAACGAAACACAACAGTAGGAATACTGCTATTTCACGTCGATATTCTGTGAGACGTTACTATAGTTATTATTATTACTATGTTACCTATTATTATTACCTGTTGCCCTTTTCGGCAAAGCAAGGGCGAAGAATGAATAAGAAGAACAGCTGTCAAGAATCTTACCACCACACTTCCTAATCGCCAAGTTTACTATATTGTTTATGTTCTGTAACGAGTAGCAACTATTAAACTACTTATTACACCAACTTATCGAATGAACTTGATACATTTATAACGGGGGGCTTTATGGGCCCTCTAAGAAAATATGTATACATACATAGTAAGAACGACTAACGTGCATTCGGTCTCAGGTTCGATTCTAGTTATTAAGTTTTCTTGTCAAGAAATAATCAATAGTAGTAAGGAGTCAGAAACTGTACTCGGTATTCGGCAATAGGCACACTCTCTAATAAAGCAGGACCTATAACCATAACTGACTAAATTTGGGTATAATTAAACATCACCCTATCGGTCCGGGGATATAAATATAAAGGCGTATAGAACGATGTATGTATGAAGACCAAAAATATTAAGAGGGAACTTACTTACCGCAGCATGAAAAATAACTCCATCCACCTTCAGTTAGAGCACCGGACGCCATTAGGTGTTGTTTTTTAAATACTACCTGTAAGGAAACAATTCCTTTCTATATAGCTATTTTCTTCTCGGCTTTGAGAGGTCCTACGTAGCTATAGATTTTATGGCTTATGTTTAACTTATCACCAGATATAGTAAAGTATAACATTCAAAAATAGTAAATGATCACCAAAATTAAAACCGCATTTGAATACCAAAAAATATGAATTGCATAGCAAACATATCAAAATAAGTCGACGGAGCCCCGTTTCGCGGGGCTCCTATTTTTGGGTGGGTTTAAGAAGGAACCTAACATAACCTAACCCTTCCGAGACGGAATGCAGTGATTTGAGGCGTATAGGTGTTCGTTATATTTTAGTAAGCATATTTTGGTGTGCAATTACTATTTTTGGTGGTCATTATATTTAATCCCGATTTTTATAGCGGGGTAGGTGTTAGTACCATAGGTTGGGGCTTTTTGTCTAACTAGTGGCAATCAATTTTACCCATAACGCACGCGTTGGTATGCAGAGAGCCTTTCCTTGTGTATATTCAAAGTAGTCAACCAGCATCGCTTGGTACCTACATACCCAATCCAATTTTTAGGTGCTTACTATCTCCAAAAATAATTAATATCGTAAAGGTGTCAAAGGAAACAGCTACAGTATATATGTCACAGTTTCTTTTATTAGCTTTTTTGTTAATAATATTAATAATAAACGTTCACCTCAACTCACATCTGATAGTACAAATGTATGTTTTTAACGCTGTTTTACATCAATATGAGCACACGCGTCCACTACTAACTAAGATGTAATTGAGCTTTGGTTTACTCGAAAACATCATCTGATGTGAAAAATAAAATATATATTTTAAAAAAAACATGAATTATCCTTGCACGATCAAGATTATTTTACAAATATTTTAAGGTGCAATTTTAAGGTAAATGTATAGAGATCTTCTCGATAGCATGCGATAGAGATAACCGTAGCGAGCGCTGCCATTATCAGATCATTATGAAGCTTTAATATTGTACAGAAAAGATCACCATTATAATGTTTTGCTGGTACTTAAAATAGGATACCCTGTGCTATAAGTACCAGCAACCTTCCAATGTCACAGATAACTGATCTAACCAAAATTAATCAACACATTTTACCACAACAGTTTATAAAACGTCCCCGCCACATCTATATATGCAATAAACTCAATAACTACTAAACGGATTCTCATGCGGTTTTTTTTAGTAGATAATGGTGACAGTTCTGTTGTCACAAAATTCTCTAAGCTTAACTAAAAATCACTAAAATTTAGTTTAGTCCTCTCAAATGACATTTCGTATTCTGAAATCGTTAAAAGTGACAAGACTAAAAAAATTTTTTGTGATTTTTAGTTAAGTTTAGAGAATTTTGTGACAAAAGAATCGGCGCTATTGTCGGAATGCTACATACTATGATTTGAAATATCGCACTTGTTATCATGTTTAAAAAAATTATCATACTCCAGTATTTCGGCGGACGTTTAATCCGTGTCCCCAGGATAAAATAATAGTGTGACATACGATGAATCACATGGATGCTTCGTATGGTAGACGAGATAGAACATAATTGTAATTCTTCGGTCTTCCATAGATTTAAAGACAATGTAACGCGCAAAGAGCTCGGTCTCTTAGTATTTAGGGGAAAGTCGGTTGGTTTGGTTACGAAAAACCCAACGTGGATCGTGGGTCTTCGGAAACCCTCAAGCAGGCAATGACAAAAGCAAAAACTTCGTCTATACCTCAACCTTCACTCAAATATGGTATTCCATGTGGCACGTTATATAGACACCTTAAATCTAATTCTTCCGAGAAAGATGGGTAGATTTCGTCCTGTATTTACGCCTGAAGAAGAAACTTTACTGGTGGAATACGTTCAGAGTAGATTCACTCTATTACGGTTTGACGAGAGGAGAGTTTATGCAGCTAGCAAGGCAGTTTGCGAAAGCTAGAAATAAGAAAACGAGATTCAAAGATGATGTCGCTGGTAAGTGCTGGTTCAAACCCTTTAAAAAACGAAACCCATCAATAGTACCTACTGCATGCACCAGAGCCAACATCAATAGCAACAATAAAAGGTTTCAACAAGACTCAAATTACCCGCTTCTACGAGAAGAGATGCTGATAAAAAAATTGAGCCAGCCAAACTTTATAACATGGACGAAACCGTGGTCAAAACTTCAAAAAATAGCCCACCGAAAATTCTGACTACACTAGGTAAACGACAGGTTGGCATTGTATCTAGTCTGGAAAGAGGTGTGCTGACTGTTATCATTTCCATCACACACTACGCACCGCCTTCAGCTTCTGGACGTGGCAGTCTATGGTCCCCATTAAGACCTATTTGAACAAGAAATGCACACTTTTCAAAAACAACACCCAGGCCATATCATAAATCAACTAGATGTTTGTAGATTGTTTTGTCCAGCTTATCATAAAGGAGCAACACCCCTGAACGCTGTAAAGGGATTCGAAGTAGGTAAGTGTCATCATAATATTGTCTTCTGTTTACGCGAATGTTATTCATTGAAATTAAACTACTATATACGAATTTTATCGTATATAGTACGAATACTATTATAGCCTGATGATGATGATAATGATACGAATTTTATCGCGTTGTTTATTTGACACGTTATTACAAAATTTAGAAACTGTTACACTACTATTACTATTAAACTTTACTAATATTTAAGCTAATTAAATTATGGAAACTATTAAAACTATTTATACTATACTATTACACTATTTATATTTAGGTTTACACTTTCCCAGACGTTTCGGTTACTTTTCAGCAGCCATGGTCACGGGGAGACTCTCCGTGACCATAGTCTAATAAAGTGTTAATTAAACAACGCGATAAAATCCGTATATAGTAGTTTAATTTCAATAAGTGGCATCAGTCCTTTTAACAGGAATATCTTTGGAGATGAAATGTTCGCAGCAGCTTCATTAGTCCAACCAGAACCGAATGATACCTTAACTGACCCACTCTCAGCATCACCATCCATGACGATCCCAATTCTGGAAACTGCCCTATGTACTTTTTCTACATCGCCTCTCCATTTTGATTCTTCGAAATCTATCAAGCTAAAAAGTCAGCACACGCTGTCGCGTCATCTGAGACAAGTTTTAATGCACAAGAACAACTCACACCGGCCCATATCAGACCCATACCTCGACAAACCAGAAAAGCAATTACTAAACGAAAAAGGAAAATACAAAAGGCAGAAGTCCTCACCAGCACACCGACCAAAGATGAGCAATTTAATAAAATGACAAAAAGCTTGGCTAAATCCATAAAAAAAAGAAACAGCCCAAGTTGGCTTTGAATTCGACAGCTCCTATTCAGCAACCTAAAACCCTTAAAAAGACTCCGCCCATATATATTCTGGTGACGTCCCAGGAAAAAAACAATAAGAAGAGGACCAACCAGACATATTCAAGCAAGGAAAACAATGACCAGGCTACTTATTTATGCACAGTCTGCAAGGAACCCTACCAAACACCCATAACTGAAGACTGGATAGATTGTTCAGGATGTAAGCAGTGGACCCATGAACTCTGCTCCTCCTATCTGGGCTATGGTTCGTACTTTTGGGACAAGTGCGATGACTAAAAAGAACATTTAGCCCATGATCCATCTTACCCGACTTCGTGATCCATCTTACCCACCCTGGTCGGGCAAGACAGATAATTTCCACTTTTATATAATTCTACGAATTTGTTAATTTTTAACCGACATCAAAAAAGGAGGTTTCTCAATTCGACCGTATATATTGTATTTTTTTTTATTTCATCTGATCTCTTTGTTGCCAATGATAGATTAATATGTAAAAGAATACTTCTAGTTAAGTTTTGTAGTTAAATAAAAAGATTAATTATAATAACAGCAGTATCATATCCATCCTGCCCGACACTTAAAATAAGCAGGCACCTAATTTAACACATGCAGTTTTAATAATTACATTCATACATATAAAATAACTCGATCGCGCAACGATTAAATACTACTGACACCTTTCTGTAAACTACAACAATATAAATAGACAATTTAGTGCTTTAACTCGTGAAATATAACATGATATCGATAGAAATCGTTTTACTTCGCAATGTGAATTTCACTTCGTAATATTTTGGACGTAACTATACATTCTCAAGTGCTACCGACTTTGATCCTATCACTAATGACGTAGATAGTCTCATATAATGGAAAGGCCCCCCTATACGGAACGATTTGTCTTCACGATCCGTCGTTTCAGACCGATCGCAACGACGAATCGATGGTGTATGTCCAAATCGTTAACGATTTACTTGATCGAGGACGATATCGTGATCGCAACAGAAACCAATATGATGAATATCGTGACGATAGATCGAATGTGTATGGCTCTGCGATCGACGATTCAATTTTTGCCTCAGTCTCAGTCTACCTAAACGAACGATCGCAACGACCAATCATTTCGATCAATCGTTTCGTGTGTTGAGTGGCAATTCGACGCGATGGATCGTCACGGTTTTCTTCAGATCCATCGTTACGACAAATCGTTCCGTATATGGAAGCCTTAAGTAGCAAATGCGAGAATAGTGACGTCATATAAATCAATACAATTACAAACTGAAAACTATAAATAGGTACATATCATTTGTTGCTTAATTATTATAGACATGAAGCAATAAATGGTAAATAAACAGTAGATGATTCAATAGGTACAATTATGTATATCTATGTAGACACACATTAAAATAAAACAAAACATTTGAAACAACATCGTAACTGAAACAGTCATCATATATTACATAGTTTGCGCTAAAAATACAACAAAATACACTTATACAAGCATCTCGGTACTGCTGTTACATACGGACCGACTAATTAATTAATGCTAACGCATGTGTTACATCTTTTAATATTACATTACCTACTATTAAATATTTCGGAAACGAATTGATTAGACCTAATACACAACACGCCCTGCGCAGCTTCTCATATAAAGTAAATAAAATTAATTATATAACAAAATAATACACATAATTTTGTACCTACATAAATATATTTGTTTTCATAAAATCTGTTTAATAATTTCCTTATTAATTTCTATCAGAATATTATACATCCAAATCTTTATTTAAACCATTAGTTCTCAAAGTGGTCCAGGTGGACCCCCAGGGGTCCACGGGAGACTCGACGGGAGTCTACGTCGGCGTGACAAAAAAACGGGGGTTTACAATTCGTAAGCCGTCCACACTGTTCGATTTTTCGGTAGAGAATTACTAAAATTAAAAAGGTCAGCTCGCCTACCGTGGTAGGTACAGTCCCGAAAATTTCTAAAAAAACAAGGCCTGCCTGTAGGGTTTCATCAAATATTTTAATTGCATGAACTTGTTTAGCTGCAGGGGGTCCACCGGAACGAAACGAATGAGAAAAAAGTCTGAGAACTTCTGATATAAACGAATAGTATGTAGTATGGGTTGTATAAACAAACCACCTTATATGTATATTTGTTGTTAGGAAACAATAAAAAAAAATTATATTAAATCACCCATCCGTTTTTAAGACATGAACGCTACAAGATGCTGTGAGATTAATTTATAATTACCATGCAAATCAAATTACTCTAAAATTAGAATTAGGCAATAGGCACACAGTACTATTACATTTATCTGTAAGCATGGACTATAGCGAAACAATGTTTCAATTTAAAGCTCCAGGCTCTTATTTCATATATTGGTAAGACTCAAGCAATTAGAACAAACATAGCTCTCAAAATATGCAAAAGCAATATAATTCTAAATTTTTTTTTAATCATGTCGATCAGACGAATGGAACTATCAAGTTTTCGATTACGATTGACCAATTGCAATAAGTCCGAGTCCAATAAATGAACCACCACGGAATAATCATGTAGGTATGTGATGCAAAAACGAGTCAAGTAAGAGCTTACAAGAATGTGTCCCTTTCTATTAGGGTGTCTCCGTGCAATATTACAACCGCGCACTTAATTTTCTTGTTTGTTTCGTACCAAAAAAATATTGTTTATGTATGACTCGATGCAGGTTCTTGAAGAATAAATGCTTTACAAAGCACTTTACGGTTAACCTTTTAAGCGCTTAGCTAAATATCGATTGCCGTGCTCCTAGCGCCCGGCTACAAATCGATAAAATAATACCTACAATAATTAGGGAGGTGCAGAAATACAGAATTTTAAGTAAATCTTGAAAATCATATCTCAAATTCAAACCATTATTCAATAATGGTTTTAGTTGTACCACGCAGTTAATAGAATGAAAATAAAACAAAAGTATCGTGCATGTTCTCTGTCGCAGAAATACGACACGGGCGGTAGAGGCACGGACATATGTGCGACACAAGCGGTAAAAAGGTTAAACAGAAAACTCAAAATTCTCAAATAATTTCTTGAATCAACTCAACTGGGGAATCGAGCCTAGGATCTGACCATTGCATGAGACTTTATTTTTTATTGATTTAGATTTTTTTTCTTTCTCTCTATAATTTACGTTGACAACTAACGTTAGATAATATTGTCTTCTGTTTACGCGAATGTTATTCATTGAAATTAAACTACTACATACGGATTTTATCGCGTTGTTTATTTGACACTTTATTACAAAATTTTGAAAAACTGTTACACTACTACTAACGTTAGATGTTAAGTTTTTGTAGAAAAGAACACACCCGAGGCACACTGTCTTACCGAACTCATATTGTCATATTATACTAAAATAAATTGCGTTATGTAACTATTTGTTTATATATGTATTGAACAATCAATGTGCGCCATCGATGCTAATGCGACACTTTAGTCTACTTAAGCGGCCGTGAGACAAAACGTAAACAAATCATAAGTTATTTTAGATAGAAAAACAATAATAGCAATAATAACTTAAGTCTATTTTAATAATTTCATATAATTTATCTGTTAGTCTTTATGGGAAGGGAAAACACCATCTGCAGTAATTTTCAAACTTAGAATGCATTTCAGTAGGTACAGCCGATTGACAGTGTACGTCATAAATGGTGAACGATAGGATCACTTATTTAGTCGAGTTAAAAACGTTATTAATTGTTTGTATTGTCTCAAGGATAGTTGAATAGACTAGAATATAGCACATGATTATTATACCGACTGGATTTGTTGGATGGAGACGCCGACAATAGAAGTAATCTTAGAAAACCAATTGCTTTTATTAGGCAACTTTATTTAAAAAACTTTAATATAAATAATGTTGTTGATAGGTATAAATGCAAGTACATTATAAAAATCAATCCTGCATTATTAAATAAGAAGCTACGTAGCGACATGTCAGCCCTTTCATTACCATTTTCATTATTAAGTGAAACAAGTTGAAAAATCAATAATTTCTGTGAATGAAACGGATTTGAATACGAACGTTTAATACACTCATTTATTATTATATTATAACATTTACATCGTAAGAGGTATTTTAAATGTTGACTGGAAGCAATTACTATTACTTTCAGCGAGTCTGCTATAAAACGTTTCAGACTGAGGGATCTTTCAACTTCAATCACTCATCTCGAACTCGATCGAGCCGAATATTCAACCGAAACTCTCCAATCAACTTACCTCGATAGAATCGTGTGTCGCCTGGTCTAGAGTGAAAACGTGATTCACACTAACACACGAAAATATATAGAGCATAGATAGTCAAATCACCAACAAACTATTAGCTGCCAAGTGCAGAGTGCAAGTGTGAGAGATACAGGCCGAGCTCAGATCGCAGATCGAGAGCAGGCGGCGCGCGGTCGGGCGGCGGGCGCGGGCGCTGGGGTCAGCTGGCGGCGTAGGGCCAGGCGCCGGACGCCGCGGCCTGCCACTACGGCCGCCGCGCCGCGAATACGCCGCGCTGCGACAGGTACGCGCTCTCGCCATGCGCCCCGTGTGCCCCGTGCGCCGAGTGCCCCGACAGCGCCCCGTGCGCAGAGTGCCCCGATAGCGCCGACAGCCCGGACAGCCCCGAGTGCCCCGACCCTGCAACTAAATGTTCAGCATTAGCCAGCGTTACCTCGTACGTCAAAGTCAAAGTCAAAAATTATTTATTCACTTAGATCACAAACTGTTACTTTGTGACCTAAGTCACGTCACGTCAATCACGTCTCTGCATTGAGGAACTCACCTTGGTTTGGAAATGGCAGGCAGTTTGTCTTCAGTATTTCCTCGTGGTTGCCGTACGCACAAAATTTAACCACCACGGTGTTAGCCGAAATGCCGGTGATTTCCGCTTCGTAGAACTGTATAAAAAACGGTGAATGAGAAGCCGGTAAATATGAAAATTGAAACCACAACGAATGAAGAGCATGCAAGATAACATAACTCACATTATTGTCCTCCCAATAAAGAGCGAGGCAGCGATCGCCGACCTTCCAGTTGATGTCAGCAACACCTAGCATGGCGCGCGCCTGCTCGTTGACGGCGGCGTTCTGGAAGCCCAGGAGCGAGCCCGCCAGGAAAGGCGCGCCGCGTACTCCACCGTATTCCTGCGGCCGAGCGCCGTAGCCGTACTGTCGGCCCGCATACCCGCCTGCCGCCGCCGCCGCCGCCGCCGGCCCGCCCATGTAACCCAGGTTCGCATACATCTGATTCTGCCGTTCCAGGTAGCCGTTCTGTTGCCTACGCTGCTGGTACGGCTGCTCCTGATACTTCTGCATGTCGTTGTTTCTTCTGTACGATGGAGCCTCTTGCATGTTCTGGTAGGCCTGCTCCGGTAGATAGCCCTTAGGTGGCTGATAGCTGCGAGTATGCTGTACCTCCTCAAGGGTGCGTGATTGATTAGAAAGGAGGTTCAAGTTGGCCGCGGCGTCCGCGAGGCTGTCCATGGCATTGACAGCGTTGTGGTAACTTTGTTGCTGCTGTAAAGTGCTTTCCGTTAAATTTCTGTCTCCTCTCATATTTTTATCATTATAATGACTTGGTGTAGGTTGACTGTGATATGAGTTTCCATACTGCATGTTTAAGTTAACGTTAGCATTGATAGAATTTGCTTGATTTTGTTGTTGTAGATGCTGTTTGTTTTTCTCTTCTAACTTTTTCTGGAATCTTGGTGGTTTCTCGTTTTGCGATTGATATTTCCTGTCATCTCTATGATGATTTTCCTGGGAATAATGTCCTCTATTGTCAGATCGTCTGTTGGGTCCTTCGTACCGTGACCCTTGATTACGAGGATTGCTTTTAGAACTGTTTCTATCTCTATTATTACCGAAATTTCTATCATTTCTGTCCTCTTGTGATGAATTAGCTTGGCGATTACTTCTATCCTTATCTGGAACATTAGGCAACTTATCCTCTAGGAAGTCAAACAGAGACACTTTCCCAGAAGGTTTCACTGGCATGTCCTCATCATTCAGTTCCTTGTTTCGGCCCTTGCGCTTGGGTTGATCAGGTTCTTTCTGTTGCTTTTCCTTACTCCTGTTTTCTGAATTGTCTCTCTTCTGAAGAATTTTAAGAGCCCTGTCGACATTATTCTTTGTATACTTGAGAGCATTCTCCGCTTGTTCTTCAGAAAAACCTGCATCAACAATCTTCTGAACATTTGCATCCAAAAGAGGTTTCGTACCACCGCCAAAAACCTAATAAATAAAACAATTGTCTATAAATCTACTTTGTTCTCATGAATATCTATTAAAATACCATAATGAGTTAAATGTAATTATTTTGTTATGAACACAAGTCTAAATAATTCAGTACAGTTAGTAATAGCTAATAAATATTAATAGTACAGTTATTTCGTCATGTATGCTCATGTGTACAGATGAAAACTAGTTTAATTCCATGTCTGACAAGACTCATATGGGCAGCGGCGTAGCTAGGCGTAGGCGAAGTGGGCCCTCGCCCACAGCCTCGCGAGGCCTCTTTAAATGCGATGCCACCAGACTTAAAATAAAATCCTTACTAGAGGACTTCTGTAAAGCAAAAAGCCGAAGAACATTACTTTTGTAAAAACTTTAATCACTTAAGTTACAAAACAAAACTTTTTTTCAAATCGATCTGCTTTTCAATATTCTCCCATCGCGCATTTATATTTTTCACTATCATAAGTAGGTATGTCGTGGCAAAGCATGTTTAGTAAAATAGATTTATTGGGTAGATCTTGGGAACGAAAGAAAAGGGGCCTCGCTGATGCGACTTTGACCACGTCTATATTAGGCACCGCTACGCCACTGGATATGGGTGACTATATTAATAAGTATTAAAACTAAATTAGTACATTAAAAATGTTTTTATACTACCCCTGAACTCTTTTTACTATGTTTTGATACCCCTTTTCATAAGATTTGAACAAATTCATTTAAAAAAGGTATCTAACTTTAACTTTATCTAACTGTATCCAACTTGATGTCACAGTTCAATAAGGGAAGTGCAATATGTTCTATTCAAATTCATAGCACAACATGACAGTCCTATCTATACATATAATAAAATCGTAGGAAAGTCAAAACTGTACATTGAATATTTTTTTAAAAGAATACTTGGGGCGTGATCTACAATCGATATCGAAGCCAAAAATATAGGTTTTAGAATTTTTGTCTGTTTGTCTTTTTGTCTGTTTGTCTGTATGTATGTCCGGGCTAAACTCAAAAAGTACTGCATGGATTTACTTCAAATTTTGCATGAATATTACTAACAGGTTGGGTCAACATATAGGCTACATATTATCACGCTATCACCTACGGGGGAGGAGCTGTGAATCTTTATTTTTCTTACGCATTCTGTGACAGCGTGTAATCTAACGACGCATATTTAAATATTGTTTTTGAGTAAGCCATGCTATTGTCTAGCTTTACACTATAAAAACTACGCCATTTAAGTAATTTGGGCAGAGAAATATAGTTGGATTCCGCGGCGACAAACACTTTTTAGTTAAAATCTACGCGGACGAAGTCGCAGGTAACAGCTAGTCTAACAATATTATTAATTTTATGCAACTGTACCTAACTTAAAAATATAATTGGAATGAAATTGAAAATACTTACTTTTTTTACACCAGACAGTCTCTGAGCCTCTGCAATCGCTCCTTTTCTTTGAGCCTCAAATTCAGCATTATCCTGTTTAGCTGCTTCTTGCAAGCTTTTGAACTGCTTCTCTGGTATGAGGGCTTCTAAACGCTGACCGAAAGGTATCCATGGAGGTGGACCACCATCAATTCCGATACCACCTGTAATTATATATGGTAATAGAGTGATAGCAATAGAACTGCAGGTATCTATGGCCAACATTGTTTGATTAAATCTATTTGCAAAAATTACTTAAAAAAGATAATCTAGATATTCAACAATTTGATTATTTATTTATGGCATGACTAGTATATGAGTATTACGGCATGTCATTACTTCGCGCCATTTGCCTGTATAAGCACTATTATAATGTTTTTAAAATATTACTAGTATTCTCAATTACGCTTTGACTTAATAAGTATTTGTTACAAGTAGGTTATTTTTGGCGTAGTAGAATAAGGGGAGATTGAACATATAAGCTGTTGATCGCATGCCAAATGACTTATCCAGTGCGCTACCACTGCTTACTTAATACAATAATACACACAACAACACTATTATTTCACTAACAGATAAGAGTTGTTAATAAGTCTTTAATTTTATCTGAAAAATCGATTTTACAAGTAAGTAATGATTCCTTTCAGTTTCTATCAAAATCAGCATGGAGACCACTTCAAAATTCTATTAAAGACATCTTTTGTTTATTCTGAGTCTGTATTCTGGGCAAACTAACATAGTATTTTTTTCACTTATTCATGAGTCTGGGTATTAGAGCAAGGTCATCATAAATCATACGTGTGCATAAAATATGATTTCATTTAATATTCTTAGGTCATTGTTATTATAAAGTTAAATTATAGGCTGTAAATACACGCCTATTGATAATAATTATATTGAAATACCAGTAAGCAAAACCACGGTCAACAACTAATGTAACATAATATTAATAAATTCTAATTTTGAAATATTTAGGCTAGATTTTTATAACAATTCATATTATAAACTTATATAGCAAATGACATGTCATTCTAAAAGTATGCTAAAAGTAATAATTGAAAATACATATCCATAAAAACAATTATACATGATGATTACAACATTAATACTATAGAGCGGGTACATAGTAATCTTTACTCTGCTGAGCAATGGCTAGGCTTTTTATCATATATCTATTCATATAGTAACACCAAAAATTCACTTATCCTAACATCTGTAGCGTAAACAAGTGTTTAATTGTATTATGTCATTGAATGAGAGGACTCATGTTGAATTTCCGGGCAAGATAGTGTGTTATTAGATTTTCCGTTTCTTAATAGTAGTATGTAACTTAAAATATGCCTTGTTTAATGTGGGATGTAACAATATTACTGGCAAAATCGGAGTGTAATCTCTTACTACCCCTTAGGAGAGATACAAATGCAAGACTGTTTGTATGTAAAAAACACAAATACTGGTAATATATTGCAATTTCAAATACACTGTTGGTGTTGTTGAAACAAAATCAAAACAATATTTAGCTAGTATACCACAAAATATATTTAAAATTAAAACCTCTTAGTTAGCTCTTCAGGAAATGTATAATGTTTTTTAAATATATCTATGGGGACATCCATTAATTAAGATGCGCTCAAAATACAGGGGGAGAGGTCCAGTAAAATCTCATCAAATCTCATTTAAACTGGGGGAGGCATAATTGAAAATCTAACATCAACTTTTGAAAAACATAAATTATTATACATATTCTAAAAAAAAAAAATTTCTTTTACTTTTCTCAGAATATCCCATTTTATACATTAAAAAATCTCATGGCTGTTAAAAACATTTACTTTGAGAATAACAAAAAAGTAAAAAAGACATTCAGGATTTTTAAAAGAAAGAATAAATGGCTTAGAGGATATCAATTATTTTCTATACCCAGGATTCTTAAGAGCATAAATCTCACATAAGGGGGACGGGGGGTGTCACCAAATATCCCCAAGGGGGAGGGAGGAGTCCAAATTAAAGGGAAAACAGCTCACATAATTAATGGATGCTATGTTCTTTTAAATAATGTATCTAAAACATTATTATTTCATCACTATAGTGCTGCATTTCTATACAGATGTGAGTAAATTTTAAATTTTATGGTTATGGTACTGGCAGCATATTACAGTATTATACATGCGATTGAGGGTTCGTAATAGTCAATTCAAATCATTACTACATAAATAAATGTTTAAGTACAAAACTCACCTCTAGTATGCTTAGCTAAGCTCCTATTTAGTTCCCATTTTTCAATCATGTGTGACACATTGCCTCCTAAGACAGTTATAACACTTGGGACCAACCAAATTGCACCATGACAAACCTCCAGGCCCTCATTATTCAACAACAGTTTAGTGCCTGGTGGAGTATTGATACTTAAAAATGAAATAGGACTTGTTTCTAGGCCTGTACAGGTTGCTTTTCCATCATGTAAAGTTAGTTTTAGCATTCGTGGAGCAGATGTTGACTCTTCATTAGCTTTGGGTGCAGACACATTCCTTATTTTTTGTATTTGAACTACTACTGGATTCTCCAACTTAGTCGGATCTTTTGTAAAATCCTCAGGAAGAGCAGCATCGCCTATTTCTCTCAAATCATACTGAAAATAATAAGTAATTAAATGAAGACAGACAGAACAGGTTCAACAGTAACCTTGCCAATTATGTTAACTAGACATTATAATTACTTACATCTAATGCCTTCGTAGTTAGAATATTTACATCTTGTATTTGGCCATTTTCACTAACAATATCAATGCCTTCTTGGCTTAGGTGCCTGAAAAATTAGATTAAAGTTAGACTTTGCAACACTCATTAAATCTTTACAAAACAACGCTTATAATGAAAATACAATTACCAGCCTAATTCTTTAAGTTTTTCCTGGAGTGACATGTTTTTAATTGCGGTTAAATTATCATGACTTCCAGAAAAATAATTTAAAATAAAACTAGGTAGGTATCAGAAGACATAAGGTACCATGACAGCTACGGCACAGAACGAAAGTTCTTTGGTTCTCTGTGGTTATATCACAGATTATATTAATATTATTCAACGATTACGAAGTTAGTAATAGTTAGATATGTTATAGTTAGTAAGCATTGAGATAGCAAAATACTAATATTGAGTCTGTAATTGGTTTCTATAGTCAAACAATGAGATAACATTGAGATTGAGAGATTAATCATACAAAATATGAATGTGCCATTGACTTCAGCTAGGCATAGGCTAGAATCATTGGCTTAATTTATTTTAAAGATAAACAGATTCAATACGTTCTGACTGCCACGCCTGAGGTTGCAGGTTCGATTCCCGCTCAAGTCAAACATTTATGTGCATAGACATGGATGTTTGTTTGAATTTTCTATGTATATTATGTATGTATTTACAAAACAAGAAAAATAGAATATATGTATGTTTAACCATTCTCTAGTACCCATAGTACAAGCTCTGCTTAGTTTGGGCTAGATGGTGTTGTGTGTAGTGATAGATTAATGGTTGCTGAAGTGCACATCTAAAAAAGCATCACATATTTTGTATAATTCTATCTTATCATATTTATCCACGACTCACGACCCAACTAGCCCCACTCTTATATTTATATTACTATTATTCTTCCATTCGTTCAATAGCTCAATATGCACGCGACTGTCCGTCGACCGAATCTATGTAAAACAATAAGCCTGAATATCTCTTTTCACAAGCACAAACTAATGTAGTGGTTCGATCGCCAACGATGAACGAGAAACGAGTAGAACTAGAAACTATAAACGAGTTGACGATCAGCGGGAAGCGAGTGTGTAGTTTCGATAGTTTTGTCGCCGGGCTATAAGCGAGTGTGCAAGTGCGACTACTCGCGCCACTCACCCGCGGTCGCTCAGTCCTGTGCAAACCTGCGCGCGCGATCACAAATTTTGCATCCAAAATCGTCTTTTTCCCCTCTCATTTATTTCCGTTTTTTCAGAGTTGCCGCTGCCACTACACAAACACTATCGTAAAATACAACATCGTCGTCGTCTGAACTAGACAACAATGAGAAGTTGCAATGATTTGTATTATTTGTATATTTGTCTACTTTCAAAGCCGCACTGTTTAGAAATGATCATGAAAAGAAATGATCAAGCGAGCGAGCATCGCTGAACGAGTATCGCTGAGCGAGTTTATTTTTGAAAGCTCTTGTCGCTCAGCGACAAAACTAGTAAAGCGAGTCGTCACCGGTAGTGTGAACAGTCAGAGAGCAACTTTTAATATATGCATCTCTTTCGTTTACACGGAATGTATATTCATTGTGCGTTTCTTGAGAGAGAAAATCGCAGATAGTTAGTCGTTTTCTCGCCGGCGGTCGGACCAGTGCCTAATACTGGCAGTTTGTGACCAATGTCGACCAATTGACGACTAATTATAGGTACAATCAGATTATAGCTAGGCATTGTAGTTCCCGAGATATTGAGATGGCTGTGCCAAGGTGAGCGCTTATCTTGGCACAGCCACCAATATCCCCTTATATCTTTTAAACGGGGGCTCGATCAATGCTGATATTTTGTGATCAATGTCGATTAATTATAGACTAATTTTTGGTATAGTTAGATCTTGGTTCGGTGCTGTGGTTTTGGAAATACAAGATGTCTGTGCCAGGGTGAGCGCTTACTTTGGCACAGCCACCAATATCTCCTTGTATCTTTTAAACGGCAGACCGACCAATAATTCTGCTACTTTACGGCTGATTTCGATTAATCACTACGTAAATAAATTTCGAGATTGCGATGGTAGCTGTAAGCTGTGTCAAAATTTCACGATGAGCCATACGTTATCTATCATGACAGAGTACGATTATGCCTATCATCTCAACGGCGAGACAGGTAACAGATGTTGCCAAATTTAGTACCCGGCAAAATTTCTCACACGGCTATGGATCCGATATAAGAAATGCTTGTTGCTATAATTGTATCGATTTAGCATTCCTAGAATTTACTTATATAGTGACTTTCTTACTATAATTAGTTTTAAGAATCAAATATCATTGGCAACATTGTATAACATGCCAAATAGTGCATTGTGCTAATGCATATTCAAGCTTGTTCCCTAGACCTAGAGTTAAAGTTAGCTAATCCAATCTATATCAACATAATTGAATAATTTATGACAACGTCACACGTACGTATATTTAAGATTAGGATAAAAACCCTATTTTAGGCTAGTGATAACAAGCTCTACCTTAGAATTTGTAGTACCCTCCTATCGTTCTTATCTAGTTTCTCCGTTCTATTTAGTTCTAGCACATTATCGATTGCATCATGTCGTCGGTTTGTATTTTTCTACAATATTCATATATTGATAAAATCTCTGAGATGAATTTCAAGCAGAATGATTGTTTTCAGACACACATTTTCAACGTTGAGATGACGTGCGAAGGCTGTTCCGGCGCTGTGGAGAGGGTACTCAACAGGCTCAAGGGACAAGGCGTCGACAGTATATCGATAAGTTTACCGGAACAAAAGGTGTCTGTCATATCTACACTGAGTGCTGACCAGTTACTGGATGTCATAAAAAAAACTGGCAAAAAGACGACGTATGTGGGAACGCAGTAACTGTGATAAAATACTCTTTTAAACTGTTACACTATACTATGCCCCAAAAGTATATGCTGTGCATAATGTTCAAGACAATTTTTATGTTTTCATTTTCAGTTCATACACATTAGTTTTGAGACTGGTCAGTAAATTTGACATTTTATAAACATAGTTTTACATCATTGTTCATATTATAATAATGTTTTGAATTCATATTTTTTACCATATATTGTAAATAGATTATAACTACAGTATTTTAATAAAATATTCTAAAATAAACACTTGTGTATTATTAAAATACCAACAGGACTGTTTATTACTAAAAGTAAAAACTTAAATATCTCATTAATTCTCATTATTACTCATGGCATCTTCTAAAGTGTTCAGTCTCAAGTCCACAAGGTCTACAGCCTCATGTAAGGCATTAAGATGATCAACTATAGCATTAACAGTTGGTAATACATCAGCACAGTCACATTCCTTTAACTTATTTACTTCACTTGTGAGAGTTTCATTCAACTTTTTAATTTTATTCAAGTGGGTCTGATCAATATTTTGATCACTAATTAATTTAAATCCACTATTTATTGGATAATTCCTTTTCCTACCAACCCATTCTATAGAACCACTAGTATAGCACACATCATTGCTTCGCAGTTTAATCATACCAAATAGGTCTTCCTCATGTTCAAACATTGTCACCATAGATTTGTCCATCATAGTAGGCATTGTAAAAGTAACTTGGCTAGGTGGAATACGAGGAATGTGGCTTATGTGCCCAACATCATATGAGGTGCATCCCTCTGTAGGACAACCAGAAGATGCTACAGAACCTCTTCGTGATGAACACCTGGGTGTAATTCGTAGTAAAGTGCTGTTAACAATAGGTGTTTGACTAACTAAAGGGCTTGTTTCATTATGTACACTGGGCTCAATGAAAGTACTGTTAGCGATAGGTGTCTCTTCAGATATGTTAGTCAACTGTGTTGGTTCATGTGTCGATTCACACACATCATCCAAGTGAACAAACGTGGCCACAGGTAGCTTAGTGCTGTGATAACATAGATACCAAGATCTTGCACCCTGGTTCATAGATGATGAAAACAGTATTAATACTTAAACTATTATAACTTAGTATGATAATGAACGCTTTAGGTTATACTTAATACTGCAGTTTTCTCTGAATTCAATTTTTTGAATAGCTACCATGTACTTGGATGAAACAGCTCTTAATGAGTCCTGAATGGAGAAAGTAATAATTTAAGAAATGTTTTCATAATTTAGAATATATATTTCCCAACCATATAAAAATCTCCATATTTACTTACTAACTATAATAATTATTACTATTTACACTAAGTACTAGTTAACAATAAATAAAATTATCTCAGTGTAACCTGTGTTCTTCCTCTTGATGTAGATGTGAGCTTAGATGTTTGAGAAGCTGACTTGGGTATTGTAGATATATTATGTGTCATATTTTCCTTTGTATCAGTTACTAGTTCTGTGAAGTTTGTTTTCCATATAAAAACCTATAAACAAATTAATACAGGTCAGCCACAAAAATTTTCAAAAATAGATAAATATGTCACATGGTATTTAAACTGTACAAAATTATTAACCAGCTTGTCATCACCAGCGGACGCAAAAGTATCACCACTGGCTGAGAAGTTCACTGCATTGATGACACCAGAATGCCCACTCAAAGTGAATATTGGATGGCCTTCTAATAAATCTAATATCTGAAACGTAATATCAATAAATAGTTAATGATTAATAAAACTAATTTCCTTTCATTGATTGTGTAAGCATCTGTGAGGGACAGTTGGATGGGGAAGGTTTTCTCCACAAAAATGCCAAAATCATCCTCATTTAAATTAATTTATGGTCCACATCTTATAACCCATTAAATAATAATACCTTCATTTTCCCATCCTTACTAGAAGTTAATATATAGCTGCCACTAGGGTGAAATGCTAACTGTGTGACTGCATCATTATGTATGCTGAAAACAAACACCATTATTTCAAAAAAATTATTTGATATTTTGTAAAAGTTTTGATTATATCTAATACTTATTGGAAAAATATATACATACCTATAATACTGCACAAGACTATGTGTCCTTACATCATAAAGCTTGACATTGCCATGGGATGTGCCAACAGCTATGTAGCAGCCAGATGGATGCCAGGCAAGGCATAAGCCGTGTCCTTTCTGGTCTTTGTATGTATAAACACATTCTCCAGAATCTGGATTCCATAGTCTAGTGGTCTTATCATCAGAGCAAGAAGCTATCACTGATCCATCACTAGACATACGAGCACATCTCACCCAGTTGGTGTGGCCAACATATGAGGCTATAAACTTATGGTTATTAGTAGACCACAGTTTGACTATTTTATCATCAGAGGCCGTAATTATCTGAAAATAAATTGTATTAATTATTTATTTATGGTTTGCTAACAAATGTAAAACTAATACAATCACATAAATACATAGCATAACAGATAATGATGTTTTAAATTGATTTCGATAAATTGCAACCAGGATGAAAATGATACCTATATCAAATTATATTACCTTAGAGCCATCATGATTAAATTGCACTGATCGTACAGTCTGTGAATGTGCCTTGAACATCCCAGTGCTACCTGTAACTGTAGGTACCCAAAGTCTAACAGTTTTATCACGTGATGCAGACGCCATGTACTTCCCAGATGACGAGAAAGTCACGTCCATCACAGCTTCATCATGACCTTGAAATCTGTAACTCCTCATAGTGCCGCGAAGATCCCATAACTAAAAAGGTTTTGAGCAATGTATATGCAAGTAAGATATATACACATCTATATATTTAGTATAGGGCGTATTGTCCTTAATTTATCTTAGTAAATAAATACCAGAACACTATTATCCAGGGAACTGCTGGCGATTTGTTGATCATTAGGATTAAAAAATAATGCTGTAATGCCATTTCTGTGACCCTTTAACTGTTTTTCTAATGATGGCTCAAGATAAGTAATTTTAGTTTCCATTTCATGCGTCATTATATAAAATAAATAATATTGCTATTAGTTATATCTACAATATGTAATTATAAATTCCAACACGATTTCAAATTAACTGCTGTTGTGCTGGAAAAACTGTTGACATTGTTGTCAAGCAGGGTTGCCAACCGTAGAACTTTATTTCTCATACACAATACTCGTACAGAAGCAGGCAAAAATCTCGTATTTTGGATCTCAAACCTCGTACATTCATTAATGCTTCTAAAGTGAGATAAAACTAAAAAATAGGCTTATCAAACGATTGAATTTAGAACGATTAACATTATGAAATAAGCAATTGCAAATTTTTTAATTTTTCAAACACTTTATTTGTCTGTGGTTGGCATCGTATTATTGGCTGTGTTAGCTACGTATTATTGCCTCCTATTTAAGCTACAAAATGTTGCCTGCAATGTGAAATCGTTATTATTTTTACTATATCAAAATCTTGTACATAACTGTACGAGGCTGACAGTGTCCTCGTACCTCATACAGGATACCGCTTGTATATAAAGTACTCTGTGGATACCGCAAATCTCGTATTTGTACGAGAAACCTCGTATGGTTGGCAACCTCGTTGTCAAGTGTCACGAGACACGAACACATTGACCACAGATAGGTTAAGGCCTAGCGCGCACTGCCTTGCAGTGGAACGCGGTGCGTTTATTCTACCGTGCGGTAAAATAAACGAACTCACGAGGCCGCGCACTGCAGCGAAAAAAACGCACGTTTTGTCATTCGAACTCCAGCTGTGGTGCATACTGATAATAGTATGTAAGCAGTTTGTCGCTCGAAACACAGGTTTAACCTAGTTCGGGCAAATATCTGTAAGTGCACTTTATGTTATTGTTAAGATGCAAATTATTGTAAAAATAAGAATTTATACAAAAATAAATAAATTATTATTTGTTACTCTTTCACGGGTATTTGCCTAATACGTTAGGATAATACCCAGCCATTTGGAAGGCTTACATGGAGACATGGGTCCAACGTGAAGAGGCCCTTCGAGAGTTTTAATCAAAGGTGGGATGGAACACCTACAGCGGCACTAGCCGCAACAGGCGTAAGACTATTGCTATCTATGAATTCTAATATATGGGCTATGGGTATGGGTGTTTCATGGACTGGTGTATTGGTAACTATGGATGATAAAACGGCGTCTGTCCTGAATACTCTAATAGTATCAATCGAATGGACAGACGGTGACTCGCCAACTCACTAGATGGGCCCCCTGAATAGCCACCATAGGCATACAAGCCAGCAGCAGAGGGCAACACCGGTGCGAGTGGCTAGGGGTGTCGAGTGGTGCGGCGCCGGTTTCACTATCACGGGCCTCGTGGCAACGGAGACCCGGAGCGGGTTTCCCCGTAGTTATGCCCTTGAAAATGACACTTCCAACCCCAAGCATGTAGCTCTAGCGGCCTCACTCTGACCGGCCGACCAAGGCAAGCCAGAGTTGAGGGTCCTACGGGTGCTCTTGAAGTTCCACCCCAGCCAACCAGTAACGGCAAGCCGGGGACGAGGCCCTAACCGACTCTCCGAGGCATTCAGGACCGCAGTGTCACCACTCACATTCAGCTCGCCACAAGCTGCCCTGCGGTTTGTGCGCTTTTATTTAACCTAATGATACATATTTTGTTTATATCACAAGGCAAAGGTGGTAGTGTAAAAGCTAGTATACTATGCCCTCCGGTATCGCGTTAGTCTCATGAGGAAATAACGACTGTCCCAAAGGTGTAAAAAAAATTATTATTATTATACACGTCATCGTTATGGACTACGATACAAGAGTTGCTATATGTATATATTTATTATTGCGTAAAAAAGGGTACCCAAACGGTATTGGGTTCATCCCTTGACGGCCTTAATGCCTATGAAGGGCTTTTTTCGTAAGATATAACGATCTACGTTCTTATCCAAAAAAGTTTTTAGCCATCACCGGAGAAACGCCAGTTAACGACATATCTGTGTCGCGTCCCAACAGCAACTGACTGAGTGTCTCAGTGCGTTTTTTTCACCGCAGTGCGCGGCACTTCTAGAGATCTCTATGCGATACAAAAATATGTGCGGTAAATTCACCGCAAATTTGCAGCGGGAGGCCAACGACGACACTATATACTTCACAGATTATGCGTTAAAAAATCCCAAGGCAGTGCGCGCTAGGCCTAAAACCATTGATTTTCAGTTGTAACTTTAAATGACTATTTCTTCGATCTTAAACTCTTTGAAAAATTATGATCACTTAACCCTTAAATGGGCCTTGTTGCCATTTGTCTACAAACACTTAGAGTTAAAAAAAAAGTCAATTTAATAAAGTATTAATATCCGAACGGATTCGATAAGTCACTTTACACATTCTCATAAAAAAATAACTAAACGTCAAATAGTTTTTGGCGCGAATTTGAAAAATATTACATATTTTATCTGTCAAGGTGAAAAAGGTGGAATATTGGAATTATGTCGATATTTGTAATTGAATAATTATATGAAAATATTATTATTTCTGTGCAGTAAATTACTCATATATTGGAAAAAAGGTAAGGAATTGATATTTTATCACAAATAACTGCAAAAAAATATACTTTATATAAATTTGCGCATAAACGGCTACGTTGCCAATGGGCTACATAGCGCGTTTGTTCGTAAAAATTTTTCACTAGGAAATTATTTGCATGTATTACATTTTTATGCATGGCTGTGGGTAAAGGTGCTTTTTTATTCTTATTTTAGTGCTATTTTTGAATAATGAAGCCCCAATAAATAGAAGCGTTTTTGGCGGCATTAGAGGCAGGCGAGGTTTCGGAAGACGAGGAAGATATTGGCGACGAAGATGGTATAGACTACTACGATAATGTACAAGCATTGAGACAGGAGTTGGACAGCGAAGGTAGCTCAGGTGAGCGGGAAGTGGTGGTAGAGCAAAACGAGGAAGCGACAATTTCCGATCCACCATTGACCGAGGAAGAAGCAGTGCCATCGTCCTCTAGTGCACCTATTTCTGGTGTTGCTCTATGGAGATCTAGAAATAGAGAACTAATATGGAGAAAAAAAAACTTGGAGTGGGACGACAATAGGATCAATTTCTTGGGAAATACGTCACTGCCACCAGAAGTAGCATCATTGGAAACTCCTCTACAATTCTTCTCACTTTTTATGAATGATGTAATTATATCTAAAATTGTTGATGAAACTAACTTATACATCACTCAAAATAACATTCCTAATTGTCCACCAGTTACATGTACCGAATTACGTCAGTTTCTTGGTATTTTGATATTTTCTTCAGTATTTCATTACCCTAATGTCAGTGCATATTGGGGCAAGTATGGTTTTCAACACATAAAAGAGACTATGGCTTCTAAGCGCTTCGCAAAGCTAAGATCAGTAATACATTTTAACGATAACAGCCTTCATAGGCCTGTAACACATTTAGAACATGACCGTCTGTATAAAATAAGGCCAATAATAAATCACCTCAATCATTTATTTTCGAATACTGTGTCTTTAGAGCAAAGACTTTCTCTGGACGAACAAATGTGTGCCACAAAAGTGGCACATTTTCTAAAGCAGTACCTCCCAAATAAACCCCATAAATGGGGCTTCAAATTGTACGTTTTATGTTCTTTGTCAGGATATGCCTATAATTTCGAAATTTATTCTGGACAGAATAATAAATGCTTGCCCGAAGAACCTGACCTTGGCGTTGTTGGTAACACTGTTATACGCCTTTGTCGCAATGTGCCAAGAATGGTTAATCACATTATATATTTTGATAATTTCTACACCTCTATTCCACTACTACATTACCTAACAACACAAGGTATATACGCGTTAGGAACCATCCAGAGAAATAGGCTAGGTAAAAACTGTAAACTACCCCTGCCAAAAGAATTTATGAAAGAGACTGTTGAAAGAGGCACGTATGAAGAACAGGTGGCAAATTATGAAGGGAAAGACATATCAGTTATATGTTGGAAAGACAACAAAATGGTGACTCTTGCTTCTACTTACGTTGGCTCTGAACCAGCTACTACCCTCTCTCGATATGATAAAAAAAGGAAGGAGACTATTTCCATTGCATGCCCCAAAATCATACAAGACTACAATGCTCACATGGGAGGAGTAGATTTGATGGATAGTTTCCTAGGCAGATATAGGATAAGAATAAAGAGCAGGAAGTGGTATATTCGGTTATTTTACCATATGCTGGATTTGAGCATTATAAATGCTTGGATTTTATATAAGAAAGCTAATGACAGGGCAGTAAATACAAAAATAATGAATTTAGGTGAGTTTAGAGCAGAATTGGCTGAAAGTTTATGTAAATTTAAAGTTCTAAATGGCAGTAAGAGAGGTAGACCATCAGGAAATAATTTATAAAAAGAGATTGAGGCAAAAAAGAAGAGAGGACCAATGAAATACGTGCCACCCAAAGATATTAGGACAGATGGAGTAGGCCACCACGAAAGACGATGTGAGAGTAAGAATCGGTGTAAATTACCAAATTGCAAGGGATTTTCACGCATAGAGTGCATGAAATGTAACGTAGCTCTTTGTCATACAAAAGACAGAAACTGTTTTGGTGAATTTCACGGTTTATAATATATTTATAAGCCATAAGCATATACATAGTTCATAAGTAACCCCAGACGCGCAATGTTGCCATTTGGCAACATACTGTATTTTGCATAAATAAATTTAATATTTAGTAAAATATTTTTTTTATTATTTTTCCCGTAATATACGTATCCTAATCTATTTATATATATATATTTTATGTACAAATAAAAAAAATCGCGCATTTAAGGGTAAAAGGTAACTGTGGATACCCTAAGGAATCATTATTTAATTTATTGCTCCTGTTACGAGCCACACCCGGTATACATAAGTTTATTATATGATTTAACGGAACGGCTATACAACTAGATACATGGTCATATACAACTACATATACAGTGTGACCCGCGTTAAAGTGCAACCCCGAAAATGGGTGAAATTAGATCGAAAACTATCGACGAAAATGGGTCTAAAAAACTTCTAAAAAAAAAACTAATTTTTTTATACGCCACTGAACATTTGTTTCCCGAATTTTGACCTCTATGTACAAATAAATTTATTCCTCCCAAACTAGCTGGCCGATTTTGATGAAATAAACGACAAATCAATGCCAAGTATTTAGCGATGAGAATAAAACAAAAAAAAACAACAAAAAATGGCTTTAAATACTTCATTTTTTTAAATACTTGTGAAAAAAGTCACTATTTTTCACTGTTTTTTTCAATCAACTCAAATTTCTATGAAATAAACCCCTACATCTTGATTTGTTTTATAATTTATTATTATTTTTGACTGTATTAGCTTTCAAAAAAAAAAAAAACAAACATTGTATCTCTAAAAATACAGGAGTTACGAATTTTTAAAGTTCACTACTCAGAATGGGCAAATCCAGGTAGAGACCCTTTTTTTATTCCTTTGTTATACCGGTGGCCAGCTGCTATTGTATTTAATGCTTGGGGTGTATAACAAAACGAAATAAGCTTCCAATGAGCTTATTCCGTTTTAGTTGACAGTTGAAATAAAACAAAAATTAATCAAAAACAATGATTTATTATTAATTATTGTTGACTTAGATTATAATGTATTAGGTTTTCGAAATGTGCTCCGCGTTGTTGCAAACACATTGCCACGCGTAATGATATGTGTTGTGTGGCCCTCCGTATAAGTTGCGGTTCATTTTTCAATTCTTCAGCGCACCTCATGATGCGGTCATGAAGCTCAGCCTCTGAATTCACAGGTGCACTGTACACCTTTTGCTTCATGTGGCCCCATAGAAAGTAGTCGAGCGGCGTCAGATCAGGAGAGCGGGCTGGCCAGCCCACTGGGCCTTCGCGCCCAATCCAGCGATTGGCATAATTATTATTTAAAAATTCACGGACATTGCGCCCGTAGTGAGCAGGGCAGCCGTCCATTTTCAAGTACATGCCCTGTCTCGATGCCAGCGGCACATCCTCTAACAGACGGGGAAGCTCATCCCTTAATAAAGTTAGGAATCGTTCCGAATTTAATGTCGCTGGTAAAATTACTGGTCCTATCAACATGTCGTCGAGTAGACCTGCCCAAACATTTATTGAAAATTGCACCTGGAATGACGAGGCCCTCTTCAGATGTGGATTATCATGTGTCCACTCGTGCAAATTCCTAGCGTTCGTGATGCCATTCCTGGTGAACTTCGACTCATCCATCCATAAAATCTTTTTTAAAAATTGTGGATTGCGACGAATTTGTCGTTGTAGCCAGATCGACATAACGCACCTTGATTGGAAATCCATATCCCCGTGCAAATCGTGGACTCTTTGATAATGATATGGATGTAGACCTTCTTTCTTCAAGATTCTCCACGCTGAGGCTTGTGATATGCCGTGGAGTAAAGCTAAACGCCTCGTACTAATAGTAGGAGTGGCAAAAATAGTACTTAAAACCGCTTCTTCTATCGCTGTGTCGATTACAATGGATTCTTGTTCACGTCTTGTGTGTTGTAATCCAAGTCCGATGTCGGAGAGCTTCCGATGAACTTCCTGGAAGTTCCTTGCCGACGGTGCAAGTCTGTTCGGAAATGCATTTACGTATGCCGATCGAGCGACTGTTGTGCGTCCACCATACATTCCATAATAATAATGGATGTCAGTGATTTCTCGCGGGGAGAATGCATTTAATCGCGGCATCTCAACCCAGCACAACCACGAAAACAGTCGAGTAACGTAACAAACAGTCAATAACAAAAACGTAACAAGTAGTCAATAACGAAAACTCAACGAAAAACTGTAACTTTAATGCGAGAACAACAGCTGACGTACAGCAGCAGCGATGTGATCGGAGCGGACTAGCGCGGGCGACTGCCGGACTGTACCAATACCCCTTCCCTTTTCCCGAAGCATTGAACACAATAGCAGCCGACCACTGGTATAACAAAGGAATAAAAAAAGGGTCTCTACCTGGATTTGCCCATTCTGAGTAGTGAACTTTAAAAATTCGTAACTCCTGTATTTTTAGAGATACAATGTTTGATTATTTTTTTTTTGAAAGCTAATACAGTCAAGAATAATAATAAATTATAAAACAAATCAAGATGTAGGGGTTTATTTCATAGAAATTTGAGTTGATTGAAAAAAACAGTGAAAAATAGTGACTTTTTTCACAAGTATTTAAAAAAATGAAGTATTTAAAGCCATTTTTTGTTGTTTTTTTTTGTTTTATTCTCATCGCTAAATACTTAGCATTGATTTGTCGTTTATTTCATCAAAATCGGCCAGCTAGTTTGGGAGGAATAAATTTATTTGTACATAGAGGTCAAAATTCGGGAAACAAATGTTCAGTGGCGTATAAAAAAATTAGTTTTTTTTTTAGAAGTTTTTTAGACCCATTTTCGTCGATAGTTTTCGATCTAATTTCACCCATTTTCGGGGTTGCACTTTAACGCGGGTCACACTGTATAGATAGGTAACTGTATAAGATAGGTCGATTGAATTATAACAATGAAAAAAGTGTGTTCGTTACATTATTATAATTATATTATACGTTTTTTAAATAACTCAATTTAGTATTATAATAGTATTGAAATGATGCATTGTCTACGAGTTCTGCAAATCTGCAAATATTAATCTGTGGTCATCAACGACATTTACGACCACAGAGCATGCAGAGTACAGGTTCACAACTCACAATAGTGACAAGATGTTCACCTATGATGTTCACGACATACGATCATTGAGATCATTCGATTCGTTCATTTTCAGCAGACACGAGGTGTTTCTAATGTTTTGAATTTTATTCCTGTAATATTGTGATGTGATATTTGTCTCTTGGATTTGGATAAAATGCTTAATATTATATCTTAGAGTTATAATAAGTAATTAGAACTGTTACTATTAAAACGTATATAAACATTTTCGTATTTAAATTCGTATCTAATGCCGGGTACATTCGTCTATTGTTTCATAAAAGACAATTAATTTGCAAAGGTTCTTTATTTATATGCATTTATAAACAAAGTGATTTCAGATTCAAGAAGCTTAATAAAATATGAAGCAAGCATAATATTCTATGGGCATATTTGTCGTACATTATAACTGGTAAGTTTGTAAGGGTTGCATCATTTTAATTTACATGTTAACGCATTTTTTATAGGAAAATCCTTTGCCGTGTCTAATGTTTATAATAGTTAATATTGTGCGTTAATCGACATTTAATCGCCCCTGAATTTATAATCATAACTTGTAACTTGGAGCATTAAAAACAAAGAGACAAGACTTAGAGTATTAAATTCTAGTTTATTATAACTTATTTTCTGTAAGCATTCTGTGTACCTATCAAGTAGCAAAATATTAAAACTTATGAAATATTACTGATATTTTGTTTGTAATAAACCATATCTTTTCAGTGGTAGTACTGAACTACAATGAATGTAGGAGGTACTGGGAGCGAGGCAACCGGAGATGTTGCTCTCCTTGTGGATGAGCTCAGCCGGGCTGTTGAGCTGACTTTAATGCCCACTGTTCCACATGAGGAACGTAGTCAGGCCTACAATGCATGCGAGAGGTAGTAGAATTATTTTTATATTCTAATTGAAACACATATAAAATTGAAGGTTGTCTGTTGCCTTGTGATGAATAAATTTGCCTTTGTGACAAATTTGCTTAGTGTAATGTCATATGGTCTTAAAGTGTATATAGTAGTACATAATAATAATAATAATAATAATCTTTATTTGCCATTAGAGTTTACAAAATAAAACATATCGGTCCCCCACACTAGGCATGGCCTGTCCTGTGGGGAAATTAAACGATTTACAT
Organism: Catocala sponsa; assembly: GCA_963564715.1. Taxonomy (NCBI): domain Eukaryota; kingdom Metazoa; phylum Arthropoda; class Insecta; order Lepidoptera; family Erebidae; genus Catocala; species Catocala sponsa. The sequence continues at coordinate 26,856,601 of OY751329.1, forward strand.
TTGAAAACAGCAAAGACAGAATACAAAACAACAGTAACAAAATTAATGTGCAATGAATTACTAAAACTTAAAGATAAAAGTAAGGTTAACAAAATTATATTGTGGGTAAGAAATGTGCATGCATGTGTGTATGTGTGCGTGTTGTGTATGATTGTGTGTGTGTGTGTGTGCGTGTGTGTGTGTAATTGGTACGATTACCGCATCCTCATTTAATAACCTTTAGCACGGCTTCAGTATCAGTGTAACTCCACTTCAATAGGGTAGTCGTGGCCATCGCTTTGGTTTCCTTGACAGAACGGTCTTTAAAGTTACAAATCTTAGAGATTTTGTTATAAATGAAAGGGTACAGAAAGCTTCCGAAACGGTGAGCAAAAGAAGTAGCAGTGCGAATTTTGGGTAAATTGGGTACACGTTTTTTGGATAGTTCTTTGTATTCGTCGGAGTCTATCACAGTTTTATGGACAGCGGTCACCACCCTAACAATATACAATTTCCTGACGCTCAGCACGCCAGCCTCTTGATATAGAGTATCGGTACGATAACGACGGGGTTTTTTCAATGCAGTTTTTAATACTCCCCTTTGTGCTCTTTCGAGAGGTAGGATGGACGTAGTACTCGATCCACCCCAAGCCAGTATACAGTAATTAATAAGGGGCTGGCAGAGAGCCGTATACACCAATTTCAAGAGGCTACCGTGTAATACGTCACGTAAGTTTTTCATTACGTATATGACCTTCCTCACCCTCTTACACATTTCCTCCACATGCACTTTGAAAGTGAGCTTCTCGTCTAAGACCACACCAAGATACCTAAGAGAGTCTTGCCGACTGATTTCTCTGCAATTGCATGTATTATCTCGTATCATTTCGAAACTACAGTCACTTGAGTGAATCTTTAGGGCGGTTATTGAGACAGGTGCAGATGCACCCGTTTTGTAAAAGCATAAGAACTTTGTTTTTGAGGTGTTAAGGGATAATAGGTTCTGTTGCAACCAACTTGATACAGTCGCCATGCCCCTTTCTACCCTTTGACAGACCTTAGCCCAAGAGCTGTCGTGAAAGATTAAGGCAGTATCGTCGGCGTAGCACAGGATTTCAGATTTTTGTATTGGAAGAGTAGCGATATCATTCATATAAAGCAGGAACAAAGTTGGACCCAATATGCTTCCCTGTGGAATGCCAAAAGTCACTGATTTGTAGCTGCTTTTTACGTCTGCAAGTTTGACGCATTGACAACGCTCTGATAAATAATCAGTAAACCAACTAAGAGCTGTTCCTCTGATGCCATAGGCCTCCAATTTCTTTAAGAGCATAGGGATTGATATAGAGTCGAACGCCTTGGCGAGGTCCAAGAAAACGCCGATACACTTCGATCCTCTATCTAGATGGGAGGCTACGGTGTTAGTGAGAAGAGAGACAGCATCTTCACAAGAGCGTCCTTGTCTGAACCCAAATTGGCGGTCGGTAATTACTTTATTTTTACTTAGGAAATTCACTAATCTTTTGTGTATAATGCGTTCAAACAGTTTTGGGATGCTACCCAGAAGGGAAATTGGTCGGTAGTTGCTGAGATCGTCTTTTTGTCCACCTTTAAATATGGGTACCACGGCCGCAGTCTTCCACATCGTAGGAAATAAGCCAGATTCTATACTTAAATTGAATATTGTCGAAAGGGGCTCTGCTAGTAAGTGTCCTACACTCTTAAGTATCCTGTTGCTTACATTATCAAGACCGGGCGAACTATCTGGTTTAAGGTTTTTTATGAGTAGTATTATTTCTTGCGGATCAGTGGGAGAAATGAACATGGAATCTATTATTCTTCTGTCAATTACAGTTTTCTCTATAAGAGATTTTTGAGTGATATTAAGTTCGTCTAATATGGTCCTGGCCAATTTTTGGCCCACTGTTGCGAAGTGTTCATTACATGCTTCCAACGATTCCTCCAGAGATCCCCGAATATTAGCAATATCGTCCACAGAACTATTTGCATTTTTACATGATCTATGAGAAATTTTATTTACAGACTCCCAAAGTTTCTTAGGTGCATGTTTGTTTTTGTTTATTAAATGACTGTCATGATCAGCTTTTAGACTTCTGAGAAGTTGAATGTAGAAGTTTCTGTATCTACAATAGATCAGTCTTTTAGTGGTGTCATTTGGGTGTTTCCTAGCATCGAGGTGTAATTTGTCTTTAGTTTTACTGCAACGTATTAATCCTGGAGTCATCCAAGGCAGAATGTTAAATTTTGAATGGCTGGTTCTGACTGTATGTGAATGTTTCAAAATTGAATTTGTGAGTATGGATGTGAAATCAGATACCATAGCGTCGAGGGAAGAAGCGTTCAAGCGGGACCAGTCCGTGCTTTCCAGTTCCAATTTGAGACCATCATGGTCTACTTTTAACCTATATCTATTCCTAGAGTTTGTTTTGGAGGCTTTAGTTATTATACCTAACATAGTAATGCTATGATCAGTGAGATCAGCAGGACAGACCACTGTTTCGGCTTGAGAGTTGTAAGGTACGAATATGTGGTCAATACAAGAATCACCATGTGTTGGTTTGTTCACGCTCGAAGTTAAACCATGCTCAGCCATAAGCGTGAGATAGGTGGCTGTGTTTTCTTCATAAACAGATGATCCTATGATATTGATATTTACATCACCTGTCACAATAAGACATGGCGTGCGTTTGAGCGTGCTGAGATTTTCATCTAATGAAGTAAAGAATCTTGAGGGATTTTTAAAGGATGGTGAACGATATACACCTATTACAGTTAGAATATTTGGTATTTCAACACATAGCACATTCGCATCGTCTATGTTCAGCTCCATAGCGTTCGCTGACCATTTGCTATTGACGTACACTATGACGCCTCCGGCCTTATTTATGTATTTCTTTGTATTGTATGATTTGTAACCATCAATCTGCTTGATAATAGAAGATTCATTTAACCAACACTCACTTAAGACCAAATAATCGAACGTAATATTTAGTCTGGCCAGAATAATTAAAAAGTTGTCGAAGTTTTGCTGCATGCTCCGAATATTAACATTGAGACATAGCATACCTACATAATTTTATTTGTTATTACACAAAATAATTTGCATTTGAAGTTTCTGATATTTATCAATGAAATTAGACTATTACAAGTCACAGTCAATATTATGAGTTAAATTTATAACACAATTTGAATAACAAAAGCATTTCTTATAATTATTGCCAAATGATTATTCAGAAATGTTGATGATATTTACTTATCACAGAAATGTTATATGATATTTGTATTCTTGAGGTAATCAAAAGATCTGCTTATATCACATGAAAAATGATAGAGCTCAGATTTAGTTGTGTTATTTGTGAAGATCTACACAACAGAATCTCTTTTCTATTGTTTGGGTGCTTAAACATAGTATTTAACATCTCGATCATAAGGGTTTATCACACAGTTGCTCGCATTTTATAACACCTAAATCTAAATCTTATTGATGTTTGTTTTTCAGTTTCAAGGAGAATTCTCCATGGTGTGCCCAAGCTGGCCTGTTACTGGCTAGTGGCACTCAATACTCACCAGGTGTAAAACATTTTGGACTCCAGCTAATGGAACATACTGTTAAATATAGATGGACTCACATTACGCAGGCAGAAAAAATATTTATAAAGGTAATATATGTTTAATGAGTACTGCTATGTACAATATATGTCTATGTCTATCTCAACTTTAAAATTTTAGCCTTGAATGTATAACATGCATTAACCCAATGACCACCACGTCAAAAAATCAAAAGCGTGCTTTCGGCGCCAAGCTACGATTTCATCCTTTAATTTGTCATATAGTCGTGACCGTGGCATGGTGGACATATTTTGCTTTGTCATGTATATGTAAACATGACAGTTCTTTAGCAAACCCATCCAAATTAGATCAACTTTTAACCTTTTGACTGCCACAATCATGTGACTGTGGCGGTCAAAAGGTTAAAAGTTGATCTAATTTTGGGATGGGTTTGCTAAAGAACTCTCTAGCCCTATTGTAGTCCCAATAATTTATCATTTGTGTTATAACTGTGAGGTCATAAGTCTATTATATCCATAATAGAACTACTTAATGTAAAGTAGTATTTCTCTGTATCAACATCAAATATCCTTAATTTGCTACCCAATTTTTGTTATAGATAAGACTTTAAAAAAAGGGGCCAAGTTTCGTATAAATATCAGTTGTTATCAGTGTAGTTAATAAATATATTGGGAACAGAATAGATATCAAAATCCATAGCAATTCCTTAAATTATAGACATAGGAGTGAAAAATGTTCATTGATATTCTATTTATAATTACATTACTGACAAATATGTGCAGTGTTAAAATATTTACACAACTTTTTTTTTGAGCCATGTCTGGTATTTATTATTTTTATGATGCGTAAAGTCATTTTACTTTGCCGCATGTCTAATTTGACCTTAGATAATAATGTGTTGTATTATTTTAAACAAATGGGTAATATTCATTATAATAAATAGATATTATTATCCCCTTGGAACAAGGTGGTCACATGGATGGAAAGGAATGGAAACAAAGACAATATAGAAATGACATATCAAAGTTTAATCGACACTATGTTTTTGGTGCTACATGGAAACGGGTTTTGATATCCTAACTAATATTATAAATAGGAATGTGAGTTTGTTTGTTACCCTTTCACTCCTTACTTCTCGACCGATCATGATGAATTTTCGCATACACTTGTCAGAGGGGTACAGAAAAGGATATAATGTGCCATTCATCCAAAAAAACATACTGTTCCTGAGGTATAGAAATGTATTGACATAACTTACATTAAAGCAAGTGAAGCTGAGGAAAAAATCAAGTTATAATATGTTTCTTTGTAGGAAAATGCGATGAAACTGCTGTTCCTTGGAGGTTGGGAGACAAGTCACCTGAACGATGCGTTGGCTCGCGTCATCGTGGAGATGATAAAGCGCGAGTGGCCGCAACAGTGGCCCACACTGCTGGCCGAGCTCAGCGACGCGTGCTCGCGCGGCCACCGCCACACGCAGATCGTGCTGCACGTTTTCCTTAGACTCGCAGAGGATGTCGCCATACTGCAGGTTAACACTTACATTTTACTGCTTACTTAGTGTGGCTACTAAGGATAATGTCCTTTACTGCCCCATTATCCTAATCCTAACTAATATTACATATGCGAATGTGAGTTTGTTTGTTTGTTACGCTTTCACGCCTGAACTACTCAACCGATCATCATGCAATTGCGCATACACTTTGTCAGAAAAACAGAAAAGGACTCTTTCATTTTCACTTTCATCCAGAAAAAGTACAAAAGTAGGTACTTTTACTAATGTAACCTAGGTTTACGCGAGCGAATCCTGTTTTACCACGAAGTTCGCAGACAACCTTATAGCTGACATGATGCGGTTATAGCCTAACATATCGGCAATACTTATGCTATATGAATTGGTCTTCTATTATTACGAAAAGAATTATGTTTGTTATCATTATATAAGTGGATATAGTTGGTTACCAAAAATGAAAAAAAAATTGTATACGCATATACATATCGTTTTCATTTTTGGTAATAGACATGTAATGTGACACTAATAGATATTTTAAGTAAATAAATAAAAATGAAATAAATATGTAACTCTATTTTAAAAAAATCTATAAATAAAAGTTTATTACAGTATTAGATACATTGTTCTACTGTATATTTGACGCACATTTTTTCGAATTACCTAATGTAATATAAATAAAAAACTGTTTACATTATAAGCAGAGGTCGCAATTAGGTAGAGTTATTTATGTACTTACACTGATTTCATACAGCGAAAGAATAAAGTGGATATGCCTCAAATCCCGAGATTAATTTTAAAGAGCAGAAAATTTCCGTGATACATTGAATAACAAAGTTATTTACTTTTACACAATTTAAACCACTGCACGCTAAAAGCAAAAGTATTTTCGTATCTATAAAAAAGGCGAAGTATTGTGAATTAAATACTTATAAAAATTGTATGTTAATTATCTTTGTTTCATTTGTCTTATCTATCTCTTAGGTTTTTATTATTATTTATTTGTAATATTGTTGGCCACACGGGATTGTCTATTAGAAATCCCGGGAACATCCATATTAATATCAACATCTCGATGCAATTACATAAATAACTCTACCTAATTCCGACCTCTGATTATAAGTAAACTGAGGGCATATGTTAATATTCTGCTATTTATTTGACGTCATTGGCTAGACTTCCTCATATTTTTCTAATGAATATGTCGTGTCACTAGTAACCTTCGTCTATGTATACTTTTAACATAACAGTTTATTTGCAGCATCAGTTGAAATGTACTAAATGTTTAAATCTGAACATTATAACTTACAAGTTTTGATACAAACATGATTTGCCATATGGAGCAGTTTCTTACACTTTATGCTTATCAACATCAATGTTCTACATTACACAACATAAAATTGGACGTACTTTCTGAAAAACGTTCCACCCCACAAAGTTAACATTTTGAAATAATCGTGATTGAAGTTCAATCCTGTATTGCTTCTTCATACATGTGGGTTGGGCTACTAAGTCATGATTCCATATTTAGAATGATAGTAGAGCTACCAAATTTTTTCAGCTAGTAAATAGTAACCCTGTGACTAATTTGCTAATAATAACTCAACTTTGATCCGAGTGTGGGTTGGAACGTTTTTCAGAAAGTATGTCCAATTGGAATAATAATAAATCATACTATGTATATAATATCATGTCTAGTGTGTATTGAAATAAATTGGACCAGCAATATTAACATGAAAGTAAAGATGTATGCTATGCTGGTAGGTAGTGCAGGCTTTATTTAATTCTTAAAAAGGTACCTATAAAGGATTCGGTATTAATTGTTTGTGTCCTTTCAAATCTGGTAGTAGGGGTAATTCTTAAAGGGATTAAATATAATGACCACCAAAAATACTAATTGCACAGCAAGATATGCTTACTAAAATATATCATCACGAGCACTTATACGCCTCAAATCACTGCATTCTGTCTCGGAAGGGTTAGGTTATGTTAGGTTCGTTCTTAAACCCACGCAAAAATAGCGCGGGGCTCGTCGACTTAGTTCGATCTCTTTAAAATATTTTAGTAGGTATATTTTGTTGTGCAATTAATACTTTTGGTGGAACAAAGGCAAAAAATAGAGGAACAGTTAAATACTACCCATTTTTAAATTATTAGGGACAGATGCGTCAAACATTGTAACAGACTCAAATAAAAATACACCAACACTTGCTTGTTTCATCATGTTTGAATTTAAAATATTTATTACACCTATAATTAACTCCAATTATTTCTCCAAAGGTTTATTTTTTTATGCTAATTCCTGTTGGGTATAAAATAACATGCAAAGTTATATTTAGGCTAGTACAGTCAGCAACATAAGTAGTAAACATGTAACAATATGTAAAAGGGTTTTATGAATTAAAAATAATAATTCTGTATTTTTAAATCATGATTGAATATCGAAATCATTGATCAATCGAAATCTTGCAAGTGTGTATGAGTTTAAAGAATATTTTATTCTCATAAGAATAATACACAGTTCACTTACATGAGATAATTATTAAACAATAGGTATATAGTAATTAGTGTTGTCTTATAAATCGTGTTTCGACTGTACCATATACATATAAAATTAATTCTATAATAATAATATTCTACCACATACACACAACACCATCTAGCCCAAACTAAGCAGAGCTTACTATGGGTACTAGACAATGGATAAACATACATATATACTTCTTTTTGTTGTAAATACATACATAGAAACACCCAGACCAAGACAGACATCCATGTTCATGCACACAAATGTATGATTTGTGCGGGAATCGAACCCGTGAACTCGGGCGTGGCAGTCACATGAACCACTACGCCATCATGACGGAGTAGTTCTTTTTTCAACAACCAACAATGCCGCCTTTTAACAATTGAAGGCCTGTGGGCCAAGAACGGCTAACGTGTGTCTATCTAAAACTTGATTATACTTTACAGACATTGGACAACAGTCAAAGACGAAAGGATATAAATCAAGGGCTAACCGGAAATATGTCGGAGATATTTGGTTTCTTCATGCGCCTCATAGAGCTGCATGTTCAAGGATTCAGGGAAAAAACTGCTGCGGGGGACTACCCTGCTGCAGCTAGTCATGGTCAGGTTGTCCAGGTAAGCTAACTCACATAAGAATATTTGTTTACATTAATTGCTAAATGTGTGCTAGAATTCTTTTCAGGCGTGAATTGTTATAAGGGATAGTGCTAAGTAGTCATAGATCACACCCACATGTTCTAAGTTATGCATAATACAGGGCATAACTATTAACGTCTACCAAGCTCAGTGGAGTATCATAAACTCTCGCCTATTTTTTTTACGAAGGGGCCAAGCATATTTATCGAACACTCATGATTTACAGGACGGAACGTATCTATTGCCGTTTGCCGTCTACCGAGCACAGATCCCGGCTCCATACAGTTACTAAGAATTTCTCAACAGAAAAACTCAATAACAACTTGGTCCGACCCGAAAATCGAACCCGAAACATTAGATATTGGGTGTTGATTCTCGGGAAAATCTGTTTGTAATGAATCTTTGCTTTCGCTTTATCTTACTAAAACTGTAGATGACTTTAGACTTGGTCTAGTACAAAGGTCAAAGTCATCTACAAATTAGTGATGCAACTCGAATATCACACGAGTTGTAACTTACTCCGTAGTACACACTCGAGCACTCGGTAAATTCGAGTCACCTCCTTCTTCGTCTGTCATGTCAAACTTCAGAAACGATACACAGATAACACACAGTCGTTCTTATTTGTTTCGCAACAAATTTAAACCCGTTTGTCTTGGCAGCGGCGGCGCGAGCTAAGAAGCGCGAGTAACTTGCTCTAGTTCAAATGAATTAGAGTCGATATTTTTTTTTACTTGTTTACTTTTTGACGGTAGTAATTCGAGAATATTTAGGATCGAGTCGCACCACTATTACAATTATTCTAACATTTCTAGACATCAATTTCACATTTAATTTAAGCTATAAATAGTTATGAACGTTAAAGCATTATAACATTTACTTGTATGAACATACAGTTAACTGTTTATTTGCTGTGGCCTGATACCCATACCACAAGTTTGATCTTGCCATGGGTATCAGTGTTCCGAAACTATTTGTGTACTAAGTTGACGTACTCGATGGCGTAGTGGTTAGTGTAACTGACTGCCACGCCAGAGGCCGCGGGTTCGATTCCCGCACAAGTCAAACATTTGTGAGCATGAACATGGATGTTTGTATTGGTCTGGGTGTTTCTATGTATAATATGCATGTATTTACAAAAAAAAACCAGTATATATGTATGTTTATCGTATTGGTATTGGTCTGGGTGTTTCTATGTATAATATGCATGTATTTCCAAAAAAAAACAGTATATATGTATGTTTATCTATTGTCTAGTACCCATAGTACAAGCTCTGCTTAGTTTGGGCTAGATGGTGTTGTGTGTAAATGATAGAATATTATTATTATAACTTCTTGTGTAAAAATTATAGTTGTATCTTTTGGAAATAAATAATTTATTCATTAATTATTAATATTGATTGTCTTCTAGGTGGTGTTACTAACTCTCACTGGATATGTGGAGTGGGTCTCTATAAACCACGTAGTAATGAACAATGGCCGTTTGCTACAAATACTTTGCATACTGCTGCAAGATGATGTGTTCCAACTGCCTGCTGCAGAATGTCTGTTACAGATAGCTAACAGAAAGGGATCTGTAAGTAAACCAACGTTTTATAAATGGACGTACTTTCTGAAAAACGTTCCATCCCACACTCGGGTCAAAATCGAGTTATTATTAGCAAATTAGTCACGGGGTTACTATTTACTAGCTGGAAAAATTTGGTAGCTCTACTATCACTCTAAATATGAAATCATGACTTAGTAGCCCAACCCACATGTATGAAGAAGCAATACGGGATTGAACTTCAATCACGATTATCACAAAATGTTAACTTTGTGGGCTGGAACGTTTTTCAGAAAGTACGTCTAATTATGAGTACCCTTAGAACAGTGTTATTTCTCTATGTTATATAGTCTCATTTATTGTTTTATAAGTATTATGTTTCATATTGTAAACTAGACGTTCCCTCTGTTTTACCCGCGTTTATCATTACTGCACCGCCCCCGTGGGTCGTAGCGTGATGTTTATATAACATCACGCACGGGGGCGGCCTATAGCCTTCCTCAATAAATAGGCTACCCAACACTAAAATAATTTTTCAAATCGAACCAGTAGTTCCTGAGATTAGCGCGTTCAAACAAACAAACTCTTCAGCTTTATAATACTAGTATAGATAAAAAAAAATATTGAGTAGGTAAATATTTATTATGAATTTCAACTTACAATTCCCATTTAGTCAAAACAATTTCTGCTATAGAGACTGGAATATTTATATTTCAATTATATTCGAATATATTGGCAGCTATATACCTACATAAGTGCGTGCGCTGCGTCTTTAATTAAATCAGTAAAGTGTGGTGTTTCCATTTAGTCTATTAGCGAGTATCAAGTTTGAGAGCGACAAGTAGAAATGTGGCGAAGTGAACAACATTTATAAAAATACTGAACTATTACTGTGGCACGCTGTAACTCACCCATACCTCGGTCACTAAAGCAGCTTAGCGCTCTCTTGGACTTTAACCCAGAAGTTGATATTTTTGCGGATGAATGGAGAGTATTATTATTAGAATATTTTCATGCATTGCATGCATGCAGAGCAGGATGCATGAATGCTACATTTTAAATTTATATGTTACTAGCTGTTACCTGCGACTTCGTCCGCGTAGATTTTAACTAAAAAGTGTTTGTCTCAGCGGAACCTTATTTTTTTTCTAAAATCAAAGTAGCCTAAGTTACTCCTTATAACATCAGCTATCTGCCAGTGAAAGTCCCGTCAAAATTGGTTCAGCCGTTTCGGAGATTAGCCGGAACAAACAGACAGACACACAAAAATTTTAAAAAGATGTTTTCGTATAGGTACCTTATATACTTTCATATGCATTAGATAAAAAGCTGTTATTTTGACATTACAAACAGACACTTTGATTTTATTTATTTGTATAGATATAGATATTACTAGCTTTTGCGCGCGGCTCCGCCCGCGTGGTACCTACATCAATAAAAAGTAGCCTATGTTCTTCCCCAAGTTTTAAACTATATCTGTACCAAATTTCATATAAATTGGTTCAGTGGTTTAGCCGTGAAAAGGTAACAGACAGACAGACAGAGTTACTTTCGAATTTATAATATTAGTAATGATTAAATAGTGTAATTGGCGCAAGTTGTTCTATTTGATGTAAATAAATTAATTATATTAGTGTGAAATTGGGCTATATGTAGTAGTTGATCGGGCTATATTGTTTTGTAATATAACTCCAATCCACACGGTGCCATTGGCAAGCGTGAACAATGCGGTTGTAGGCCGAATGCAGAATTCGCCGATATCCTATACAAAGTGTATATAGTACACATAATGATAACACTATTTAGTAAAAAACCTTTTCTTTTCCAGACGAAAGAAAGAAAGCCTCTTATAATACTATTCAGCAAGGACGCAATATCATGTATGCACCGAGCTGCAGTGGCCAGCATTAACGTAGTCGACGAAGCTCACTATTTGTTCCTAAAAAAGTTTTCTCAGGTAAGCAGTTCAACTTTAACAATTCATTTTTTTTTTTTTTATGCAACTTAGGTGGCAAACAAGCATACGGCCCACCTGATGGTAAGTAGTCACCGTAGCCTATGGACGCCTGCAACACCAGAGGCATCACTTACGCGTTGCCGACCCTTTAGGAAAGGAAGTGGGAAGGAGAAGGAGCGGAATGGGGGAAAGGGGGTGATTGGGCCTCCAGCACTCTCATTCACCGAACGAAACACAACAGTAGGAATACTGGTATTTAACGTCGGTATTCTGTGAGAGGGTAGTCCTTCCCCGGTCGAGCCGGGCCCCATTCATGCTGAAATCAGCGAGGCTCTACTACTATAAAACAATTAGCGATTATAAAGGGAGTCTCTTGCCTGCTTCTTCTCATAAGAGCTCTTCTCGTGGAACAGGTTTTCTCAGTGCTAATTTTCTTTTATTTTATTATTAATATACACTTCTCACAAATATCGAAGAAATCTAAATTTGTGGGTGATTTTCAACAGCCTGTAACAGAAAATGGTTGTATAGCGAATTTAAGAAAGAAAACTATAGATCCAAGTGTCTTGTTTTTGGGTCTGAAGTTTGACATGTCACATGCCCATGAAGTATTTACACATTTTTATGGAAATAATGATTTTTTACTTTGACAACCACTGATTATATTTGTTGCATTTGTAGCTATACCAATGCGTCTACATGAGGTGTGTGTTTACTCACTTGGCTACTCGTTGAACAGGTGTTGGCTGGTCTAGGCCAGCAGCTGGCATCGCTATGGAGTTGCACAGCGGGTGCCGGGCTGGGCGCGAGCGCGGAGGAGTGGCTGCCTCTACTGCTGGAGACCATGCTGCTGCTGACGGCGCACCCGTCGCTGTCGGTTGCGCACGCCGCCAACGCCATGTGGCTGGCCTTCCTCAAGCACGAGCACATCTCCAAGCTGCCGCCCGTGCTGGCTGCCGTGCCGAGGTGGATGCAGGCCGCCACGCCTAAAGTGCTCAAGGTACCTACTATACCTGACATAATGCAGATAATTACCTACATCGTTTTTGATGAAAATCGCGGGTGGTTTCCTAGACTGTCCCAAATTATTATCTTTAAATTCTATAATGGTACCGCTAACGGACTTACGTAAAAGTGGCACATTAAGTCTTCCCCGTGCATCCTCTAATACAGACAGAATGCATTTATTTGGCACGCCAGTACAGGTTTCAACAAAATTGTTAATACTGTAGATTTAGACCTGTTTAACACTAGCCTTGCGTGGCGAAATATAGATGTAATAATATATGAAGTGTGCCTACAGCGTCGAGGATTTAAGCGTAAAACTATGTGTGTATAATTTTATGTTTGTGTTGTTATAGGTGAGCTACCCGACGTCGCGCGGGACCAACTCTCATGACACATTAGGGTACGCATGTATAGACTACGACAGTGAACAGGAGTTCGCCATATTCTTCGCCAGATGCCGTACAGAAATATTAGAAAGTTTCAAGTAAGTCGTGCTGTCCATTATTTATAAATGTGTTTTGTTATACGAATACTAGATTTTAGCTGCAGCTTCGATGTTATTTATTTATTACTAGCTTTTGCCCGCGGCTTCGCTCGCGTTAATTTAGAATTTGACAATCAATTCGGGTTGTACTCTGCTTGTAATAATATAATTCAATCATGATTCGAAAGACATGTGGCGCCATCTATTATCATAAGAACGTTATTGTTGTTTTCCTTGGGAACAGTAAATTTTTTCGGGATGAAAGGTAGCCTATGTCCGTTTCTGTACACCTGAATATGGATATGCAAAATTTCAGAATGATCGGTTCAGTGGTTTAGGCGTGAAAAGGAAACAAACAAACAAACTCATTTTCGCTTTTATAATATTAGTTAAGATTTAAAAATCGAAACAAAATCGTTACATTACTATCAAAATTGCGCCTGAACATTTTCGAGTCGGCTAGACTAGAATGTATAATATTGAAAGTTGATAAAAAGAAAATGCTATATGTTAGCGATAATGTATACGACTTTATTTGTCACATTGTATAGGAGCTATATTAAGGTGCGTACATATTGGTGCCAATTCTGTTGTCACAAAATTCTCTAAACTTAACTAAATTCACAAACATTTTTTTTAGTCCTGTCACTTTTAACGATTTCAGAATACGAAATGTCATTTGACAGGACTAAACTAAATTTTAGTGATTTTTAGTTAAGCTTAGAGAATTTTGTGACAACAGAATTGGCACCATTATATAACATAACATTATTATAAAACATTGTTATATAACATGTTTCAGTAATGTGGAGATTTAATGTTATAAAACGTGTTATAATAACAAGTTATTTAAACGAACACTGCAGAACGACAAACGACAAGTCCGTTGTTATTTTAATGTGTACAGTATTGTTATATGTAGCAATGTTGAAAAACAATGTTACATAATGTGGACGTGTTATAAAACAAAAGTTACACAACATGTTACTTAATCTGTACGCACCTTTATATGAAACACACCTTTCTGTTACACGTACTGTCTACGCAAAGTTCTGTTTCATAAAAGTGCAAGATTAAGATTTTATATCAATTAACATTATTACGCGGTACGCAATGGATTGCTACCAATAAACCGCATCACGTAGGGTCCGACGATTTAATTTGATTGCTGTATTTTAGTAAAATATAGTATTTTTTGTTTTTATTTTATAAAATGGATGGTTTATGCATTATGTTATGAGTCACAGTCTAATAGATGGAAAATTACAGGAAAATGATATTTTTCCAGAAAAAAATTCCAACGATTTGAACTCAGAATAATGGTCTAAATCTACTATTTCAGTTTTCGATACAATGTCCCTTACACCCAGCATGATATTTGATTGTTATAGATGCTGCATGACGGTAGCCCCGTTAGTGACGTGGGGCTACGTGGAACAATGGACTCGCGCCGCGCTCGACAAGGCGGACACTTGTCCGCAGCAAGTGGACACGCATCATCCGATGTATATCGAATGGGAAGCTTTGTCGCAGGTACCCTAATAATACTTACTTACTAGCGACCTACTTCTCTACCGGTTCCTAAAACTGTATACCGGGATAAAAAACATTGTAAATGTTGTAGTATTGTTGTTTCATGGAGTATAATTTAGTAATATTATAATTTTAATTTCATGGTTACATTGACATATTTTATGTTGTCTCTAAATGAGTCCGACATAACCCCTCCGTCCGCCCTCGCGGAGGTGTATGCGTCAATACATTCCAATAAGTAAAAAAAAAAAAAAATTGTCTTTATATGAAATAATTTTTAGCAATAGCTACATTACTAAGCATTCTACAAATATTAAAAGTGTTATACTTAACTAATAAATCATGGAGATATTATGACAAAGACTAAGTGAGTAGGTGAGTGAGTAAGTGTGTGTTTGTGTGTGTGGTGTCAGGTGCTGGACATAGTGCTGTCCCGGTTGCTGGTGGCGGAGCCGCGGCCGAGCGTGGCGGAGGGGCTGCAGCTGCTGCAGCGCTGCGTGGCGAGCTGTCCGCCGGCGCCACTCATCCTGTCGCTGCTGCTCTCCTTCATCTCCGCGCTCTTCGTTTTCCTCAGCTGCGCCTACAGCCAAATTGCCGGTAAGCTTCTACTATTTAAACACAAAGAGAGGATCGTCCAACTAGGCTGGGTGATCGAACCTGGCGAGCCGCCGCCCGACTGTTGATGTCGGGAACTATACTTAGTCGCTTTGTAAATGTTACTTGTGCGATATAGCATTGTGTGGGAAACGTCATTTTAAGCACTTATTGTATATAGCGCCATCTGTTGTACCTAGACTGAACTTCTCCGTCTGTACGGAGTCGCCACACTGTCAAATAACATACGGCGAATTGGCCACTGCGAAGCGCCGGACCGCGGACGAACACGTAGGCCTGCGTCACAGTTCGGTTAGGATCAGGTCACCGCGTGTGGTTACAGTATAAGCCGGTCACACACTAAAATAAACTTCATTTCACACAGGAACGATACAGTTCAAAATAATAAGAGTCAACTCCAAATTATTTTTATTATTTACTTTTTTATTAATTTATATTGTATAGCTTATAATATTGTTTTTGAAATCCTGTAAATATATTATAATTGTGTTGAAATAAATAAATAACTGTTAAGCTATAAATACGAGAGAGTCAAATATAGAAATGAGGTCATAAAATAATCGTGTGTGTGTGTTGTGTACGCAGGCGCAGGTGTGGGTGCAGCAGGCGCAGAGTTACTCCCGCGCGTGCTGGACAAGATCTTCGCAGCGCTGGTGTTCGAGGGACAGCCGCCACACGACCGGCGCACGCGCGCCGTCAAGAACGTGCGCCGCCACGCCGCCGGCCTGCTCGTCAAGTTGGGCTCCAAGGTATGCTCTCTTATCCACTCGCTACGTACGCAGGGCTGCTGGATAACATAGACTCCAAGAGCTGCTTAACAACATCTTTATAGACTCCAAGAGGTACTGGACAACATCTTTATAGACTCCAAGAGATGCTGGAGAACATCTTTTTAGACTCTCAAAGGTGCTGCATTCCCATGGTCCGCGGCAGGCGTCGGGGAATACTACTAGTCGATGACGCATTGCCCGTTACACATGATAAGAATATGTCTGCAAATATCTTCAAGAAATATCTTGCATAGCCATATGAAATATAATTAAACGTGGTGGACAAAATCTTTATAGCCTTCAAGAGGTGCTAGATTCAAACGCGGATAAAAATAATATAGCATATCATGAACCCACGCATTACTTCTAGTTAGGTTGTGGTCGTTTAACATGTTTCTTTAGTCAACTTTAGACAACTCTTTGCACAAGCGTGGTATTTATGTAATACCTTACCTAATTCTGATACAGTGTAGACAAGAAATCCTTACTTCCTTACTAATATTATAAATGCGAAAATGAGTTTGTTTGTTTGTTTCTTTGTTACGCTTTCACGCCTTAACTACTCAACCGATCAACATGAAATTTTGCATACACGTTGTCAGGGGTACAGAATAGGACATAGGGTACCTTTCATCCAGAAAAAAGAACTGTTGCAAACCTAACCTAACCTACATTTACGCGAGCGAAGCCGCGGGTGAAAACTAGTGCCTAATATTTCTAAATCCTTACTTTCTTACTAATATTATAAATTCGAAAGTAACTCTGTCTGTCTGTCTGTTACCTTGTCACAGCTAAATTACTCAACCGATTAGATGAAATTTGGTACAGATATAGTTTAAAACCTGGGGAAGGACATAGGCTACTTTTTATTCAAGTAGGTACCACGCGGGCGGAGCCCCGCTCAAAAGCTATTAATACAATATTTTTTGGTTCAATATAATGAGCATAATAGTTAATCTGATATTTATTTTCCAGTATCCCCTTCTCCTGCTGCCGGTGTTCGGTCGTCTGCACGAGTTGTGCTCGACGGCGCTTGCACGGTCTGATCTCAGCGCGGTGGAAAGCGTCACATTGCAGGAGGCTCTACTATTGGTCTCCAACCATTTCTGTTGCTATGAAAGGCAGAGTCAACTGGTTGCTCAGGTATGAATTAATTTGCTACGTTTATTTTCATCTTCGGTTCTGCACGCGTACAATGAAACGTAATTGCCGAAGTTTCGGGCCGACTATTTATTTTATTTTTCTTTAATTGGAAAACAAGCAGTCTTACTATGTGTAAGTAATTTCTAATAATATTCTCCAGACCGATTTCGGCCACGGCGACTAAATTGCAAGCTAAATGTTCACATTTAGGTTGCAATAACGGTTAGCGGAAACTTAAAGTGTATTAACCGGTAATCAAAATAATTTTGATTTAATTGAAAACGTAATTCTTATTAACCTGTTAATCAATGAACAGTATTAAAACGGTTTTAAGAGCAATATTAACCGTTGTTTGTTAACCGGTTCCGAGACCTGAATAGCCGTTTGTGATTAGTAACATGAGGTGTATGTCGGCAGGTGCTGGGCGACTGCAGCGCGCGCTGGGCGAGCCTGACGCCGCACATCTCGACCGCGGAGGGGCTGGCGCGCCTCGTGGGACTGGACGCGGCGCCTAGCGACGCCGACGACGAGCGTGGGAGCGCGCGCCGCACGCTTCTCCACGCGCTCACGCTGCTGCTCGGCGTCGTCAAGCGCACGTGCGTGCCGCCCGACCCCGACAAGGTATGTAGCACTAGCAGTGCCTAGCGCCGCCCGCTCAACATACTATTTGTTATCCAACCGACGGTCACTGCTTTATGGTAAGCAGTTGCCGTCTACCATTTGGTTGGCATGACGTACCTTGCTAATAAAGTATTTATTTAAAATGCTTATAATTAGTAGGCTGCATTTAATAAAAAATCGCAGTAGATTTATGTTTTATTACTTTTTAAAGTTATTTATTAGATATTTTTATTATACAAAAGCCATTACAATAATTATTTTACAAAAGCGTTGTCGTATGCTACATAAAGTAGCCACCAAGAGTAGGTATTTATTTCTAAATGCCGGTGGAGTAAAACTACTGCTTGTCTATTGATGTACTTTGGTCTCGTGTTCGTGTGCAGGCAGCGCGCGGCGGCTTCGGCGGCGGCGTGACGCCGGCCGGCAACCCCGTGTGGCGCAACCCTTGTGCGGCGCACGTGCTGCCGCTATTCCCCGCGGCGCTGGCACTGGCGCGCGCGCTACACGC
This sequence comes from Catocala sponsa, assembly GCA_963564715.1. NCBI lineage: Eukaryota > Metazoa > Arthropoda > Insecta > Lepidoptera > Erebidae > Catocala > Catocala sponsa. The sequence goes on from OY751329.1 coordinate 26,875,031, forward strand.
GCTGCACGCGCCGCACGCCGCCGCGCTGCGCCACCCCGCGCACGCGCGCGCGCTGCGCCCGCCCGCCGCCGAGCGACGTAACCTGCTGCCGCGCACTGATTTCGATGCCGCGCCAATGGCTGCGCCCACGCCACAGGTACGTTCGCAAAACGTTTATCAGCATCAAATTATTTACCACCTAAGTAATTTTGAAATATACATCATTTTTAACCGAATTTATAAAAAGAAGGTAGTTTTTAATTGAATTATATGTTTAGTTGGTCATACTTTAGAGGTGGTCTGATATAAATTTTATCGATATTTGTACTTGTATTTTTCATATATAGTTAAAATACATAAGCGTAAAGCAATTAAATATAAAATGACGTCATAAGTAAAAATACGGTTATAAAATTCCTGTATTTGATTTACGTAAGTACTGAAAATCTTTATAATGTAATTAAGCGTCCAGAATACCACCATCTAGTCACAAAAATGTTTATTATACAATATTTATTTATTTAATCACCAACACTTTTAGCAACGCCTTTATATGTACTTGTAAATTTAAAAAAACCACGTGGTTACCTCTACCGTAATGGTCGAGTGTGATAGTACTAAGCATGAGTGCGTGTGTGCAACAGGAGCGCATGCAGAGCTTCCTGCACACGCTGCACGAGAACGTGTGCCACCTGGTGGGCGCGGCGGCCGCCACGCTTGGCCGCGAGCTGTACGGCGTGGCGGGGCTGGCGGGCTGGCTGGGCGAGTCGCTGCTACACGGCCTGCAGTGGCTGCCCGACCACTGGCTGCGGCCCGTGCTGCGCAACGCGCTGCGCCCGCTGCTACAGCACTGCCCGCCCGCGCACTACCAGGACGTCGCGCTGCCGCTACTCGACCACTTCGCACCCACAAGTATGTACCACCACCACTCGTACACACCGACCTCCTCGCACTCCTATTGCGTCACAATAATATACCACTCGTACACACCGATATGCACAACCAACGTATTGCGACAACAATATACCACTCGTACAGACCGACCTCCACTACCATTCTATTGTGCCACAACACCATACTATATCAGTATGTAGACATTGTCCATACCTGTCAGGCCTAAAGTACAAACGTAACGTGTATCGGTGTATCCTATTGTGTCTCAACATTGTACTGTCTACGCACGTAGACTTTGTCCATATATGTCAGACCTAAAATACAAACATCAACGTCTATCCTATTGTGCCACAACAATATACTAATAACGCATCTAGACATTGTTCATATAATTATGTATGTCAGAAAAAGTACAAACGACAACGTGTATTCTATTGCGTCACTTCAATATACTGACATCGCATGTAAACATTGTCCATACATGTCAGACAAAATACAAATGTCAAAGTCTATCGTACATACACACACACACACACATTAATATATATAAACTCAAATATAGAGCAGTCTCTTGATTGTTCATTGTTATCAGACATAGTTTATTGTACTAAAAAGAATAAAAATGAGTAAATTATTATTATTGTTTTCAGTGCTTAACCACTTGACACAGCGATGGGACTACATTACCTCACTATACGAGTCTGGTAAACTGGAGGAAGAAGGCGACAGTGAATCACAGGAGGTTCTTGAGGACATTCTGGTACGGAACCTCACTAGGGAACATCTTGAGCTTCTCAAGGTAAGTGTCAATTTTAAATATGTAATGGAGAGATATTTTTACCTGGTTTAACTTAATGATTCAGCGTCGATATTAGTCATCATGTTATTTTCTTATTTTCGCATATGTTATGGTACAAACTATGGTTCCTACAGTCAGAGGTTGCAGTAAATACCAACTGCTCTTTGACACTTAAGATTTACTTCAAATTTGGAAATCATAATTGTATCTGCCAACCCACACTGGACCAGCGTGGTGGTGGTGGCCAACCAACACTTCTCACACTGAGAAGAGGCCCGTGTCCATCAGTGCGACAGTTTAATACAGGACTGATATTATATTAAACAAAATAAGCAATTGTAATCACAAATGTTTAGATATCGCTGGTAGACGGTGTTCTGAACAACGTTGAGAGCAATGTCGACGATATGGACGAAGACTCGACGCCGGCGCCGACCGGTAACGGTCAGCAACGAGCCCCCGACACAGTCTCCGAGCTCGGCGCGCTCGTTCTGGCGCAGCCCTACGCAGGACCTGCCGCACTTTACACGGTAAGTGTAATTTTATAATTACATCCTTTATTTTTTGGTAGATGCCAAAGTAGTACTTTCTGGGGCGAAAGCGCTCATTCGTACTGTCAGTTGGCAACGACCGGCTCTTTCACTCGATACCTCGAGATAGTTGGCAACAGCAGGCTATATTCCACTCGGTAGTTCGAAATAGCCGGCAACTGCGGGCTCTTTCACTCGGTAGCTCGAAATAGTTCCGTATTGTAATAATTGGTGGACACTATACAATGGTGCTTTCCGTAGGTGCTGCGTGCTTTGACATGGGGCGACTCACTGTCGTCGCTGCGCGCTGCGACGCTGGCGATGCCCGCACTGCGAGGCGCGCTGGGCGCAGGGCGCGTCGGCGCGGCCGAGGCGGGCGCCGCGCTCTCCGCCGTGCTGCAGGCGCTGCGCGTGCACGGCCAGCACGACGCCAACCAGGCGGCGCTGCTGGCGCTCGCTGTGCAGGTATGTCCTCACCTCGCTGCAGGCGCGCTAGGCGCTGGGCAGTGCAGGTGTGTTGTATCACATACACTTCAGTCGACGACGTCACAAAGATACTGATATACCATACCGATGTCGTATGAAATGATCCATTCAAGTCATGACTGCGACGATGCCCTCTATCATCTCCAGAATTTCGTATTTCTATAGCAACGCGACATTAACCCCCTTGCAACAAATAAAATAATGGTCACGTTCACATTAAAATTAAATTGTGCTATTTGTAGACGTACGAGATCCTACGGCCGCTGTTCCCGGGTATAGTGAACGTGCTCCGTGCTATCCCAGACGTGGACGCGCACGACCTGCAACGTCTCGACGAGAAACTCACCGCCCACAACGCCAAGCCCTCTAAGATTGACAAGAGCAAGAGAGACTTGTTTAAAAAGATCACCTCGAAGGTATGTAATTACAGCATTTCGGCGAAGGTGCTTTCATCCCTTTGACGATATACATATTAGTCACACCATTATAATATCCTAGAAGAGGTCGGCCAATGCAGCCATTCCGCCACTTAAGAGGTTTTAGATCCCACGTCCAGATCTATTGCTCGAGTCCAGAGCCTGGCCCTGTATGGTACCTACCAGTATTCCAGATTCCGTGCTGCTATTGAGATTTTTTTTCCAGCTGGTAAGTTTGAGTTCTAGAGACTCACATACCTTCCTGCTTATCAGCATTTCCTTCCTTTTATCTTTAAATATTATGCCCTAGCGTTGCAAAATCATGATCTCATACAGCAACCATTTACTATCGGGCAGGTCGGCTGTTTGCCACCTCCGATATATGAAAATAATAGTGATATTGTCGTGACAAGCTACCGTTTTCCTTTCCAGTTGATCGGTCGGAACGTCGGTCAGTTATTCAAAAAAGAAGTGTATATCCTGGATCTGCCCACCATGCATATCGTGAAGGAGAAACCCCGCAGTGCCATCGACACCCCGGAGGGCGCCGGGTTAGAAAAGCTTTTTGCGCCAAGCGCACCGACCTAGCGCTCATAAACGTTCGCTGTTATATATTTTATTATGTCATTATACATATTACATGTTATAAATCTATTTATACTGCATTCCTTGTGTTCTTATTTATCTCACAATAACATAATTTTACTTTTCCATACTCAGGCAAAACCATAGCGTAAAGTCAAAGTCAAAAATCATTTATTCACTTATGTCACAAAGTAACACTTATGAACGTCAAACGGGTTAGTGAGTTTGTTAGATTTACTGAATTTACATTTATGTTAGTTGCAAGGTTCAGGCAAAAGGTTGAGCCTATGAGAAGATACCTGCAAGAAACTCAAGGCCTCTTAAATCACCAGCGTAAAATATTTTATGCCTCGGTCACGAGAATATTGCCTCACTTGTAGTATCAATTTTAATGTAGCAAAACACAGTATGTTTTAAACGCAGGACACGCCGGGCGTTAGCTTCTGACGCGACTATTTTGTGCGCACGATGCGTTTTAGTTATTTTCATACATATTGACTGATTGGTATTATACGTTAAATTGAGAGACCGGCCATCTTTGTTTATCTATTTTACGCCTCTGGTTGTCCGTAATAATATAATAGTGTTGGATCAAAACAATGTTTGACAATATGAAATCCTTACTCGTTGATCAAGCATTGGTAAATAAGTAGACTCGACTAGAGAGTAGCCTAACGATACAAGGACCTTTCAAATGTGCTAAGTAAAAAAATTATGACCTTTGTGCAAAAATAAAAAAATAAAGATTTTAAAAAGTATGAAAAACCAAAATAGTATTGCGAATTTAAAACTAAGTCAGTTTAAAAAAATATAGTTTGTAGTTTGAAATTTTATTTTTTTATTTTTACACAAAAGTGATAATCTTTAATTTTTTTTATTTAGCTCATTTGGAAGGTCCTTACCTAAGGAATCTCCCGTTACAATTTGATTCACATATTCTGGGACAGCCTGTATGTCAAAGATGGCAGCCAAACAAACTTGTGGTAGGGATTTCAATCCGGAAGCGCTATGCTGAACAGATCGCCAATGTGAGTCTTTACAGTATTGTAGCAGCAGACCAAATTTAATAAATACAATTACATACCAATAAAGCAGCTGGCAGGCATAAAATAAATTAGTTTACTTAAATTTGAAATAGGTCTTCAATGTTCGGGGTAGGGGTTTAATTAAGATAAACTAGGATAAAAGATTAAAAAGATAACTATATTTCGGTACTATTACAACTAATGAGATATGTGGGATGAGTATGAGTCGCGTGCGGACGACGACTTAAAACGTACTACTTAATTTTATTATTGCACAAACGATCGAACGATGTGCAGCGATGTCGCAATTCTGCTGACTCCAGTTTATACCTATTGTACGGTTGTTAACCCGTACAGGTAAATAAAACTAAAATAATAGGTGTCAAATAAATAATTTATTTTCCTTAGGAACAATCTTATTTATTTTTCGTAAGTATAAATTAGTTTTGTACCTACAGGTAGATTTTTGCCGTTAAAGACTAGTTCGACAGTCTCCTTAGCTAAGTCTACTTTTAACACTGACGCACTATCTAGTACGACACACTTGTTCTCGTGATCTCCGGGCACAGGGATAGAGCGGGGTCCTAACGCGGGGTCTTTGTACCGCCACAACTTCAGAGAGTTTAAGTCTGGAAAGTAAATAATGATTTTTTTAACATAGCAATAGTATAAAGAAACGAGATGGGTATAAAAACCCAGGATTCAACCTCTTCGTCTTCATGTGACCTTGTGACCCCTATATCTCGGAGGTCTTTTGATCCCAAGGGCCCATATTCAAACTCGACCGAGGTATGACCCCAAGGTGTCTGAACACAAAGTTACAAGTCAATATTTTTCCATTTAAAATGTGACCCCTATATCTCGGGGGTCTTTTGACCCCCAGGGCCCAGATTCAAACTCGACCGAGATATGACCCCAAAGTGTCTGCACACCAAGTTACAAGTCAATCGGTCCAGTGGTTCCGGAGCTATGCCTATCACTAACAGACAGACACACAGACCCACAAAGTGTTTTCATTAACCTCTTCGAAGAAGACTCAGAGGTTAATAACGTGCAGATTTTATTTTAATGAACTGCACGGATGGCGTAGTGGATTAAGTGGCCGCCTCGCCACTGTTACTACGCCGAGTGTTGTGGGTTCGAATCCCACACGAGACAAAAATCTGTGTGATCCACAAATGATTGTTCCGAGTCTGGATATTCATTGTGTCCGTTGTTTGAATGTTTGTAAACCCTCCGCGACACATGATTTACATCTAGTGAGAGGGTTGTCTTTAATTAAATTTTTAAAATACTGGCTGTCTTTCGGGACTGCCGATAGAAGTTAAAACACTTCTTTATAAACCAAAAATAATTCAAAAATGGAAAGCGTTCGGTGACGATGACGATTTTTGTTCATCGAACAAGTGCTCAACGTGCCTAAAGAACTTCTCACTTCAAAAATTTGAATAATTAACATATACACGTTATTACAAAGCCAGAAAGCCAGATAATAGATTATGTCGACATATAGTAAAATCATATTAGCATTAATCAAGTTTACGATCTATTTCAATTTTATTCCTTTGTAATCAAGGTTATCAGTGTTATCACACAAGTGAAAATTAACGCTGGTTGTTTATTTGCTATAATTTCATGTCAACCAAAGTCAAAAATCATTTATTCAATTAGGTCACAAAGTAACACTTATGAACGTCAAAGTATATAGGTTAGTGAGTTTACTAAGTTACTGAAGCTACATTTAGGTTAGTTGCTAGGTTTAGGCAAAGGGAGAAGAAACCTGCAAGAAACTCACGGCCACTCTTTTAAATCGACAATTAAATATAATTTCAGTATGTTAAAACTCAGATTAACAAGGTGTTTACGTACCAACGAGTATTTCATAATACTAAGAAATTTTATACATTAAATTTTCCTGTCTATGACAAATTAAATGATAATATTTTCAAAGTTATTTATGGAATGTTTATACCAGCAATCTGCAACCTTGATATTATTTTACCGTAACCTAAACGAATTTGATTTTAATATGCAACTTATGCGAACATATTAAATCAATCCAAAACATTGAAATAATAAGGTATTATACTATTAAATATGCCATTTTCAATATTCTGTATAAGATGCTTATATGCATTGCTTGGTACTTGCTTGGTATGGTATGGAATGGAAGCGTCAATTTCGCCTCATGACGCTAGAAGGCGCGCGAATCTGCGGGAATGCTAGAGAATTCCCGCGCATCCCAGCGAATTCGCTCTTTTAGTTGACAAGAATGGTTGACTTGGATCTTATTTATATATCGCTCATTTATTTATTTATTTATTAAGGATCTCCAACAAAGAATATACACAAAATTGCAGACAAATGGACATTACTTTTGTATAGTGTACTCCTTTACTTATAGGAGACCACAGCATGCACATACATAAAATAAAAAAAACAACAAAGCATAAAATAGAAAAATTTAAAATTAATTAATTAAAATAAGCTACACGTTAGGAATTAACTTAACAAAAGAAATAAACAATGTGAAACTTAATGAAAACTTAAATAACCCGTTCTAAGTGTGTTTTATATTTTGGTAAGGGTTGACTAATATCAATATCGTGAGACTGATAAATTATTGTATTGCCTACAAAGCCTTGGTACAGCAGCGTAATGACCCAGGTTGGTTTTTGAGAATGGAACATCCAATAGGTTATAATTACTTTTTCTTGGAATTCGGTTAGGTATTTTTATGTGTAAGGCGCCTAACAGTTCACTACAGTCCGTGATGCCGTTCAGAATTTTATGCAAAAATATGGCATCTAGTTTCAATCTGCGGCTTGCTAATGTTTTTAGTTTATAATGTTTTAACCTTAATGTGTAGTTTGAAATTAGTTTTGCTAAACGGTCTCTGTAACATAGGTGGTAGAGGAAACGCCTCTGGACGCTCTCTAAACGCTTTGTATATATCATAATGTGGATTTCATACGACTGAGCCATACTCTAGAATCGGGCGTATAAGTGAGTTAAACAGCTTTATTTTTGTTAACTAATTTTTGAAGTCCTTGCAATTTCGCAAGACAAAGCCAAGTATTTTAAAACCTCTTGTAACGGTATGTAATATATGAACATCGAATTTGAGGGCACTGTCTAGTTGAACTCCTAAATCACGAATGACATGAATCTTGTTTAGTTGGACTCCTATGTTGTAGCTATTATTTTTTATTGTTTGTTGCGGGTGAACTGTATGTAGTGACATTTACTTGTGTTTAACAGCATTTTATTATCTTTACACCAGTTTGATAGTCTGTTTATATCATTCTGTAGCATTTGAACATCTGTATCAGTTTGAATCGGTTTAATAATCTTTAAATCATCGGCAAATAAAAATAAACGTGAGTGTTTGAAGCATTTGACTATGTCATTAATAAAAACGTTAAAAAGTATTGGACCTAAATGAGATCCCTGGGGAATTCCAGAGGTGGCTTTGTAATTAGTTGAAGAATATCCATTTCTAACTACTTTAGAAGTTCTGTCTTGTAAGTATGATTTAAACCACTTAATCAATGATCCATCGATGCCAAACTGAGCAAGTGTGAGGTAGAAGAAAAAGAACGTCCCGACCGACTCCCTGTTCGCGCCATTTCCCGCGAATTCCACAGACGGCGCCGACAGTAGCTAGGGGAATTCTCTAGAATGCGCGAGGATTCCCCAGAAGACGCGCGTCCTTTTTTGGCTCGTATTTAGTTTGTACTTTATACAATTGACATAAAGTTCATTATGCTATGTACAATTTCGCTGCAAAAAGTCGCTTCCATTCCATTCCGTGGCGGTGTAAATTGAGCCTAAAGATTCAAAATCTGAGTAGCTACTAGATATCTAGAGTCTGGTCTGTTCAAATCAGTTCAATTCATGACCATATCATACCATTTTAATAAAAACTATCGATATTTAAAAAGTCAGTAGGATAACAGGTGGGGTTAAAATTACCTTTGATTAACTTGACTTCTTTCGCGATTTTAGCCTTGACTTTTTCAACGGTATCTCCATCAGATAGAGTAGCGGAGATTGTGAAGAGTCCGTTCATAGCTATGGGGTTGGTGAAGGTTGCGTCGACACCTGGTTCGGCGCTGAAGGTCACGTGCGGACCACCGGGCGCGCAGTCCTCGCGACTCTTCTCCGGGGTTTCGGGGTCATCAGTGTATTTCACATCGATTGAATCCAACTGTAAGCAACCATGTACGAAATATTCAACGTCTTTTACAGCCATTTAAACTCTAGTAATTGATTCAAGTTAATAATAATAATAATATTCTATCACATACACACAACACCATCTAGCCCAAACTAAGCAGAGCTTGTACTATGGGTACTAGATAATGGATAAACATACATAAGTATATACTTTTTTTTTGTAAATACATATGTACATATTATACATAGAAACACCCAGACCAAGACAAACATCCATGTTCATGCACACAAATGTTTGACTTGTACGGGAATCGAACCCGCGACCTCAGGCGTGGCAGTCGGTTACACTAACCACTACGCCATCGAGGCCGTCATTGATCGTTGTTTGTTATCATTAGATTCGGGTAGGTGTTTATAATTACATGCAGTATCTAGGTCAGTGCAGTAGTAGGTCTACCATGAAAATGTCTATCCGAAACTTCGGGCCAAACGAAAAAAATCCGTAAATTATGTTTCTTCGGATTTCTTTCTTTCAAAATGACAGTACTCCGTTGTTCGGTTCAGTTTCAAGAAAGCGTTTAGGGCAATCAAGAGGTTACGTAACGTTATTCAGGACGAATTTTTGAATAAATGTGGTTTACGAACCTTTGGCATTTAAGTTTCATGGTAGGCTTACAGAATATCGCGACCGTATATGTTATAAAAGTTATAACGACGTACATCTAATGTGTTGAGCAGATACGATTTGTTCTCATTCAAGATGGTGCCCTCGTCGAAGGAAAGGCCTACAGACAGTGCTTCGATACCGATGCGTTCCATATTCTCTCTGGTGGCTTGCACGAAGGGCATTACACGCTTCATGTATTTCTTCAACTCTGGAATAGCTCCCAGCTTCGTCGATATCGCTTTGTTATCTGGAAGACCTGATGCCTACAATAAAATACCATTATTAAAAAAGAGAGAAGAGCAATATCTGTATTGGCGATTAAAAAGAGAGGCCATGAGTTTCTTGCCCGTTCTTCTCATGAGCCCTACACCCTTGCTTTGCTGAACGTGGCAGTAAATGTAAATTCACAGAAAAATTTACATTCATAAGTGTTACCTTGTAACCTAACTTGAATAAATTTATTTTTGATTTTTATCAATATACAAAAAAGTGTGCCTTTGAGTCTTAGGATTTAAAATTACTTCAAATCAATTTTCAGCAAAATATGGATGAGACATGTTTGCCTAATAAATAAAAATAATAATTTAAAATATAAAAAATAGTAATTTTATTTATTTACCCCATTGAGTTCCTTCAAAGTGGTCAATATAATATGTTGCCATTTCGGGTACTCCTTCGCAACCCAAATGACAGCCTTGTTCGGTTTCTTCTCTGGTTTTGGTGTTTCGCCCTTCTTAGATTTCTTAACCGCGCAATGGTTCTTCAAATAAATACGGAAGGAATGCGCCGCATCCATTAAGTAATTGCTCGCTTTAATCGAAACTTCGTCAATTTCGCCGGCCACAGGCCATCTGGCATGAAGAATACTTGTTTTCTATAAATGAAATATGCGGAATTAATTACGAATAGGCAACGTCACAAATAAGGCCCTTCGTACACAAGCCTACGCAAATCTTATCGTACAAATGTCGGCGACGCGTGCCTGTGTACGAACCTCTATGAATTTGTATCGCGGTAGTCGCTTAGAGACCAAAATCGTCGGGTATCGAAGATTTGCGTAGGCTTGTGTACGAAGGGCCTTAGTGTCATATCTTGAGGTTTTGAAATGTAGGTAAATACATAATTTATTAGAGACTAGCTGTTACCTGCGACTTCATCCGCGTAGATTTTAACTAAAAAGTGTTTGTCTCCGCGGAACCCTATTTTTTTTTCTAAAATCAAAGTAGCCTATGTTACTCCTTATAACATCAGCTATCTGCCAGTGAAAGTCCCGTCAAAATCGGTTCAGCCATTTCGGAGATTAGCCGGAACAAACAGACAGACAAACAGACAAACATTTTAAAAATAGATGTTTTCGTACAGGTACCTTATATACTTTTATATGCATTAGATAAAAATCTGTTATTTTGACATTACAAACAGACACTTCAATTTTATTTATTTGTATAGATTTATCTACAAAGGTTAAAAGTAAGCTAAGGTTTGCATATACGAGTAGATAACCGAATATTGCAAACGATCATATGCCTTCATGCCAGGCACCAAAGTAGTATAAAAAAGAAAGATGCTTTTTTGACATCACATTGGATAAAAACAAATCTGAAATCTAGAACCTGTTTTCCCTTTTAAATTAAATGTTCTTGTAATCATATTCCTTTTATATAATTTTTATAAATTTATATATCATTGAAATTCTAACTAATATTATAAATCCGAAAATGAGTTTGTTTGTTACGCTTTCACGCCTTAACTACTCAACCGATCAACATGCAATTTTGCATACACGTTGTCAGGGGTACAGAATAGGACATAGGGTACCTTTCATCCAGAAAAAATATATATTGCAAACCTAACCTAACCTACATTTACGCGAGCGAAGCCGCGGATGAAAACTAGTAAAGAATAATAATGAAAGTTAAAACACTAACATTGCCCAGCAACTCCCACACATATTCAGCAACATGTGGACAAATTGGTGACATCAACTTAGCCTGTATTTCTATATACAGCGTGACGAGGTCCGCATGCATGCCTCCCTCTGAACAAAGCTCTCTATACTTGTCCCTGGCTGCTTGCAACTCAAAGAAACCAGACTTCAGTGCTTCTTTGAACAGCATCTTGTTGTAATTTTCGTCAGTCTGATTGATCTTCAAGTTCATTTCACTAACAAATACTTTGTCATGGAAATTGTATGCCCCTGAAAATCGTAACCTATGTAAATATTGATTACACTGCACAACGAAATTGCAAGTTTTGTCTGATGAATGACTTTTATCACATGATGTTTACTAAATCGACGTAGCTGATTCTACATATACCCTCATTTTTTTAGTAATGGCACTTGTTTTCGAGTTGTAGCTTTCACAAAATTTGCTGATAACTAGAACAATATGAAGTTTTCTTAATATAATTTGATATGGCATCGTCAAGACGTGTTTTTGTATCTTTAGCTTCAGCAAGGAAGTTTTTTTCAACTTAAGAACTATCTTATCTTATGTGGGGGCCAGTCAGTCCAGACCGGCGACACTTCGACCCAGTGGGATCTTTCGTGTCGACACTCTCCCAATAACGACTGCCATAGATGTTCATGGCAGCCGGGACCAACGGCTTAACGTGCTCTCCGAGACACGGAGCAGGCGATAATTGTCAATCAATACGCACATAATTTCGAAAAGTCATATAACTTCCGAAAGTCAGAGGTGCGCGACGTGGATTCGAACCCGAGACCTTCTGCATTGTAGTCTGTTGGTCTCCCCACTGAGCTATCGCTGCTCAACTTAAATAAAGTATTTTTCAACTTAAGAACTAAATAATATAAGATAATCTTTAAATATACTGTGTTTTATTATAAAAATACCCATGTGTCATATTTTCTTAACTAGATCTGATGGATAAATTTCAGTCACAGATTTAAAATTATCATTAAAAGTTGGACTAATAACATGTAATATAACCCAATCTTCAGACATGTCGTTGAGCAGTGTTATCAAAGATGTTATAAAAAAGAGACGTATTTGATGACTGCATGGATAGTGCAGATTTAAACAATCATCATGTCACATGATGATTGTTGGTTTAAGGTACAGTCAGCGACATAAGTAGCTCAACTTTTACCTAATTTGTAACAGCTTTTTATAAAAGATTATTATTGTTCTATTGCAATGAAATGTGATTAAAATATCTTGCTTTCTTCTGTTACTGCAGTAAAATATAAAGAATTACTATTCTATGTAATATACAGCACTTCGAACTCTCGGAAATGTTTACCGACTTATGTCGCTGACTGTACCAAAAGCGGCCAAGTGTGAGTCGGACTCGCCCATGAAGGGTTCCGTAGCAGCAAGTAACATAATATAAAAGTTCTTGTAGTTCGTTGTAACTTTGATTGTAAATTGCGTTTATCATTTATGACGTATTAAAAAAAAACTACTTACTAGATCTCGTTCAAACCAATTTTCGGTTGAAGTTTACATGGTATTGTACATCATATATTTTTTTTAGTTTTATCATTCTCTTATTTTAGAAGTTACAGGGGACGGGGGGGGGGGGGAGGGACACATTTTACCACTTTGGAAGTGTCTCTCGTGCAAACTATTAAAAAAAAAATATATTAGAAACCTCAATATCATTTTTGAAGACCTATCCATAGATACCCACCCCACACGAATGGGTTTGAAGAAAAAAAGTTTTTGAGTTTCAGTTCTAAGTATGGGAAACCCCCAAAATTTATTGTTTTTTCTATTTTTGTGTAAAAATCTTAATGCGATTCACAGAATACATCTACTTACAAAGTTTCAACAGCATAGTTCTTATAGTTTCGGAAAAAAGTGGCTGTGACATACGGACGGACGGACAGATAGACAGACATGACGAATCCATAAGTGTGCGTCCACATTGGGAGCCTAGCGCGGTTGCGACAACGGGCGCGAAATATCAAACATATGAAACCGCCGTTTGCGTCCATAGAGTAGTGACTAAGGCGGGCGCCTAGTGCAACAGACCCGAGCGAGATAGCGCGCGTAGTTTTCAAACGTTCCTATCCGCGCATTATGGCCACACTACGGGACTAGACAACGAGCGACCTAATGCGCGGGTGGCGAGTGTATCAAACTAGTTCAGTCTTGTCGCTCAGCGTATGCGCGTCTAAAATATTTTTTATGTAAAATGGCGGTTAATACTGAAGTATTCATAAGTTCTATTCAATCCAAACCAGTTATATGGCAAAGTAAACATCCACAACACAGTAATCGCACAATAACAAGAAAATTATGGAACGAAATCTTGAGTTCAACACCTCCCATCTCAGGATCGGACTATCTAGTAAAAATAGCAAATCCTCGTCCATGGTTTGTAACACCTGAAATACGTCTTAGCGCTTCAACAGCCCGCAGGTCATTGTGACCACCCGCACGCGCCCGCCGTCGCGCCCGCCCCAGGCCCTAGTCACCGCGCGTTCACTGTGGACGTACACTAAGGGTTCCGTTTTTTGCCATTTGGCTACGGAACCCTAAAAATGCGTCACTCTCAAATATGTAGATTTTCTGAATCTATATGTGCTGTTTATGTTTTAAGTTGTTAACGAGACTGCTGTTGAGCTTAGTTTTAGCTAGCATATCGCACACCGGTAGAGCAGGCGGCAACGTCACAAACGTTTGTGGACGATCGACGCAGTGACGCAAATATGTACCTACATGCACAAGCTCAGATCACCACTCATTCATACCGGCATCGGCAGTAACCACAAGTTGAATAATTACATAGAGGCAATAAAAACAATCCCTTACCTGTTCGCAATGTTGGTTTCGTGGCAATAATCTCCTTCACCCACTCAATGAACGTAAACAGTCGCAGAATGGCGGCATCGGCCGTATTCTCAACAAAGTTAGCGTCTTCCACAGAATCTCCGGCATCAGCTAGGGTCAGTCGCATGCCGTCAGCACTAAATTTGTCTATAGACTCCGTGAGGGTTAAAAAGTTTCCATCAGATTTCGACATCTTCGCCGAATTTAACATAAGATGGCCGTTGGCCCTGATTCCTTTAGGCCATTTGTCCTGTTCATTGGGCCAGATAGCGCAGTGGTTATAAATATAGAAAGTTAAATGGTTTTGGATCAAATCTTTTCCTGACGCACGAAGATCGACTGGGTACCTTTAGAAATTATAATCATGTTGTATAAACATTAGCAATATATGCTTTCAAAAATGTAACCTCGAGGATAGATACAAGCACGCACCTTCTACCATATATTATATTTTTATCTTATAATAATAATAATAATATTCTATCACATACACACAACACCATCTAGCCCAAACTAAGCAGAGCTTGTACTATGGGTGCTAGACAATGGATAAACATACATAATATACTTTTGTTTTGTAAATACATACATATTGTACATAGAATAAAAACACCCAGACCAAGACAAACATCCATGTTCATGCACACAAATGTTTCACTTGTGCGGGAATCGAACCCGCGACCTCAGGTGTGGCAATCGGTTACACTAACCACCACGCCATCGAGGTCGTCACATGCATTAAACTAACAAAGAATGCATTAAACATCAATGTTTTGTTACACAATGTGATGAAAACCACCTGTGTCTTACCCCTTCAATGCGGCAACAAATTTTGCTTTCACTAGCCAGAATCGGCTCATATTTACCGTAAACGCCGATCGGCGTCAGCATGAAATAAAAAAATAAAAAATATCCAAAAACTACTCATATCAGGCATTTCATTAGTAAATTCCAAACACATTTGTTGTTTTATTAATATAATATCTTTAAATTTGGGTAAAATATAAAACAACTATACATGACGCCGATCGGCGTCCTCCTAATCTGAGTATGAAAAAATAAGACACCGATCGGCGTCCGCCGCATTGAACGGGTTAATATTATAACAGCAATCATGTAGACCTCCACATGATAGCTATAATAATGTATCTATTTTAAACACCGTATTTATTATCATAACAGCTATAAATTCTGACTTGACGCCATTTCTACATACACAGAACCTATTAAGAAACATTTTTTTACATACACTTATAATTACAGTAAAAGAGGAATCCTGTTTTATTTGCATCTAAACGGACGGAACTATTCAAGGCTCCTCACAAATGAACCACTGACCACCACCACTTTAGCTGTCGCGCGACACCGATGGCTGTATCGCATAAGTGAAGCTGCCACGAGTGGCCGGTAGCAGCTACGGGTTAGCGGTGGCTGTCACGTGGTCACCACAATTTGTAACACTACTGCATAGTCTCACAATGGATTTCGAAATAGAAGTTTTGATCGTGTTCCTACTAACTAGGGTAAATGGCGTAGACGATAATGCCTATTATTAGGTTCATCCAATTTTACGCGTTAGTGACGAGTGTCTGCGTTTCGTGTAGCGAGTGGCTGCCACAAGTGGTGTGCCTCGGACACTGAGTCACAAGTAGCCACCACTTGCTTCACCACAGCTGTGACCATAAAATATTAATGTTAAAATTGTTTTGAATGGTAGCTGACCACAGTAGCTAGTTTGCGTTGAGCATAAAAACGGAATACTGTAACCTTACTTTGATGTTTCGTAAAAACGATAATTCAAGGCATGTTACTTACCAAAATTGGAAGGAATTCTTCATTTTGTCCAAGGACGCTTTCGCAATTTTAGAACTTTTTGGGTATGGAGCATCTTTGAAAAATATATAATCCCAGACTGCACTGGTCATGTCTTCAGGTTTAATTTTTAGCATATTCTCTTTGTTCCCCCTAAAACTATCACCTTGTAAAAAGTGAGCGATTGTGTAGTATGCATTGTAGATAGTTGAGTCTGAGAGAGACTCAATTAACCATTGTTGATCCCATGGCACTTTAGTCCCTGAAAATTCAATTTTCATATAAATAAAGACAAAATTTAGTAAAATGTAAGTAGTTTCAAGTAGTTATAAGTACTTATACTTACCAAGACCATAGGTGCGAGAACAAGCATACTCATGAAGCCACTTAAGAGTAGCTTGAAAATTTTTTCTGACTTCATCGTGGTATGTGTTCATGGCAGCAAGTGCTTTCTCTGCTTGACTCTTCCACTCCTCATTGCCATAGTCCAAATACCATTGGTTGCAAAGAGCAACCACACATTCATCACCTGATCTTGAAATAATCGTTTTCTCTGGCTCATAATAAATAATACCATTCTTTTCCTCAACCAGTTTGGTTTGCAAAAGCTTTTTAACATCCTGCACTTTTTTGCCTTTGTATTCTCCAACTAACAACACGCCATCATAGAAACCTTTGAGATATACCATCTCTTTGGCCTGTCTTAACTTCTCTGAATCATTTTGACTTTGAATCTTAAGTTGGTTATATACATGGACAGCAGACAAATTACCAAACTCAGAAGTTTCAATTATGGGAACAGGTTTATATGGAAGAACCATATGATCTTGGATGCCATATTTTTCTCTGAATGCTGGTTTTTTCTCCAAGTCCATGAGTGCAGCATAATCATCCGGCGAATCCGAAGGACAACTAATAACAACTCCAGTGCCTTTGTCCTCCTTGATTGTCAGCATAGGAAGAATATAAATCTTATCAAAAACCATACATGGACCTTTTAGTGCAGTTCCCATTAGATCTATACCATTTATTTCAGCTAGTACTTGAACCTCACCATCCTTTTCAGTAAATCCTTGGTAAGCCATGTTTCTGGCAGCTCTCCTTGTGCATATTAATATGCCATCATTCAATGTTTCGAAAGCTATATACTTGAGATCAGGATGTACCCAACAATTAGTCTGTCCATACACAGTTTCTGCTCTCAGAGTGGCTGTTACCACACTCACCTGTTTACCTTTGAATGGCCTAAAATTGAATGAAGTATTAAATAAGTAATTTTGTTTTCATAAGTGTTTAAATAAATGACTCATATTTTTATCATAAGTGAGGCCATGTCACTTGGCTCATTGCCAGTGTTGTCTCTTCAAAATCAGGGCCATCTCAACTGTCAAGTTGTATGTCTATTTAACTATCTCATGTAAGAAAATGAACTAAGTTTGAGCAACATACTTAAGAACCTCAGGGAATGGCTCCAATATTTCCAATTTAATAGCTGTATACTCCTGTGGTCCAGCACCTTCCCCAGTGCTCCTGTCGTGGTCCATACAAGGCTGTTTGTCCAATGGTGAGAAAATGGTATAGCGCTTTCCATACATGATCTTGTTGCGTTGTTTGAGATGATAGAATTGCCACCTTATAAATGAATCGTAGAATGGATTAGCATCAGTTGTAATGAATTTACGACGCCAATCCACCTGTAAGGAATAGTAATGACTTTAGATTAATTGAGTAAGTCACTGGGCAACAGATGTTATAAGTTAAAGTTTCAGTAATAGTGCTGCACTTACATGAATACCCATTCTCTTTAAGTCAGAAACAGCAAGTGGTGGAAAGTACTCAAGCCAGTGGCTCTCATCAGCAAACAGTTTTATATCTTCCTCAGGTACTCCAATACTTTGCATGATCTGCCACTGGTACTTAGCACCTCCTGTTTTAGCCACAGCTTTACTTTTCTTCCCTTTGCTTTTGTCTTTAGGCACAATGTCACCCTCATCTTTAATAACTAGTTCAGTCTCCTCCGGGAATACTGGTGGACATCCATATAGGGACATTTCTCTCTTCAACTTGTCAGCACAGGCCTTTATTGGCATCCCAGTGCAGTGAAAGCCAAATGGAAACAAAACTTTTTTTCCTTTTAATCTATGATATCTTACAGCAAACTAAAATAATATAAATAATTTTGCAATAATTAATGCATAGTTAGGTAATAACACAATAAGACTTATAGTTCAGCTTGGTAGGTTTAGCCAATTAAATTAAGAATTCATAGTAACATTTGCTATGGATGAACATAAATAAAGTAACAAGTATGGTTTATTCTCTCATGATGTATTTACAGGTGACAATTTTTTGTTATAATAGGCTAAAGTAAAGATAAGGATATTTATGTGTATATTGTTGGATATCACTGTTTAAATAGAATAAATAACGTAGATATTAATATTAAATTAATTGTTTTATCTTATCAGGTCTTTCTTTGCTATTATAGCGAAACATAGTTAATGTAAGATAAACATTTAATTATAGTAACATTAAGTTTTTAAGCACTTTTACTTACTTCACATTTTGAAAGTGAAAATGTATGGCCAAGATGCATACGTCCATTCATGTATGGATAAGGAAATGTACACATAAATTTCTCATGAGGCTTTCCATCATCTGGCACGTCCATTTCAAATATTTTCTCATTATCCCACTTTGCTTGAACTTTATTCTCTATTTCTTGTAGGTATTCTACCTTAAACGTGCCTTTCCGGTCTAAAGTAGCCTGAAATTAAATAAATATACATTCTCTGATTCATAACATCTGCATGCAGTAGATTTATGATTTTGCCGGGCTTTGCCCTCTAAGTTAAAGTTGTAAATAACTACAACTGGTGCAATTTATAATTATTTCAATTAAAATATTCACCATTGCGCCTTAGTTTTATTTAGAAATATAATTTCTAAATAAAGGTCTCAAAAAACTGCCCAATCTAAGAAAGAAATGAACGGTTTCAGGAATTGCACGTTGCCACGACATTGACACCTGCTGTCGTAAGTGTCAAATTTTGCACATTTCGACTCTGAGGGTGCGTTCCACTTAGCGCTCACGGCCCTCACGCTTACGAAACCTTTAAGAGGTTAGGGTACAATTTGTAAGTCTGAGCAATGTTTATTGCTCAGACTTACAAATTGTACCCTAACCTTATATTGTACCTTTCTTATAGTTATTAAATAACAGGATTTATATTAAAAAAATATATTTAAAAGCGCAATTGTCATACTTGATATGCTATTTACTGTATCGCGTTATGATAACTATTAGTGTCGGTAATTTAGACCCGCTGTTTGGGTTTTTACTTGGGTTAAAATCTGTTTCCGCTCAATTATCCCGGTTTAAACCCATTGATACCCCGCGGGTTTAGACGAAAAAGACGTTTAGAGTTTTGGGAAAAATCGGTTCCGGTTCAGTTTCCTATTTTACTATTCGTTAGTGTGCCTCCGGTATGCAGTCTTCTTATGTCTGTGAGTTGCAGTTGAATTGTAGTACTTGCACTATTGGGTATTGAGATAGCAACTCCGTACCTACTGTAGGTATATACTAAATTTATCCAGTCAGTATTCCTAACTAATATTTTAAATGCAAATGTGAGTTTGCATGCATTTACGCGAGCGAAGCCGTGGGCAAAATCTAGTTGCTATATTTCCATATCTGGCATGAAAAAATGATTGGAGTAGACATGTGTTAAAATATGAAAATCATAAATATGAAATATTTTTGATGATGGTGAGGCGAAGAACACAAGATAATTAAAACACAGATAAATGTTAGATCGCTCTGCCTGTCCTAAAATATATTGCTATATAAATTGTAATTATTATGGCATAGATATAGCGCATGTATAATAATAAATATTATATAATATTAGCGTTATGAAATATTAATATCTTGTCCTTATAATGTGTGCAACCTGATTCTTATTTAGTAATCAATAGACTGAGCCCAAAAGCCATAGTTATTTATACCCTCTAACTAATCGGAATATTAAAAAAAACACTTGACAAAAATTGGCGGCAGCCGGCAGACCGCGGTACGTGAAATCTGTCATTTTACCGGAAACTTCGCCTGCTAACTCAACAACGCATTTTTAGTTAAGCATAAATTTGGATATAATTAGGATAAAATCAGTGTTATTTCGGAATAAATATAGCCTCGTGACAATGGCGCCAAGGTCTGCTAAAGCTAAGGTACTGTATTTATCTATAAATCTTTTATCTAGCGCTATGTAATTGTAGAGTATTTGTATTGAATTTATAAACGGATTCTACACAAGTTATTCGCTCATGATATAATGTTCCAGTGGCAATATGAACATATTAGCTATAGCAATACAATATAAGTTTACTTGAGCATAAACTTCATTACGAAAGGTGTTATACGTCTCAGATAATTGTAACTCATCTGCCATTGCTTGCGATATCACATTACTAATTTTGCCACACTGTACCAACGCTATTTCCATTCAAAAACCTGTATTTTAACGCAGACATGTACAAAAATAAGATAAGTATAGAATCAACTATACACAAACTCTTGGATGTCATTTCGATAAATTCGTGTACCTTCGATTGTAAGCATAGTACCGGCGATGCTGGTATGCCTACAAGAGCCCCAGTATTTTCTGACTTTATCGCATACATACATATTATTGGCGCCATTATCGCCGATTATGTGTTGTATGACTCACAATCTGAGCTTACTTACATTCATGTTATAATTTTTGACAGTATTAGTAATAAAAGCGCGCGAAACTACCCCATTGTTACAGTATGCAGGCTTGTAGCTTTATTGTGTATCTCAATTTTACATTATTGCAATTTTTTTGTTATTTTCATTATATTGCCATCTGTATTATTATAGATAATTAAAGTAGTTTTTACAAAAACAGATTAAATTGCTGTTTCTGCATTCCAGTCCCAAAAGGATTTTAGGTATTTCTATTTTAATGAATAGTTTAAGTGTATACCTCACCACTGTCCAAATTTTAACTATTGTTGGATGTCAGCCTAGTCCAGTATACATTTTTATTGCATATACATGTAATAAAAGACAAATAAAGCAGTTCAGTTCTACTAATTAATCACATTGTTGTTATTAAACTATTGAGTTGTAGAAGCACACTGGTGGCTAGACAATAGGTTTTTACTGTGTCTGACATTCCAAGACTTGACAGGTTAATTATAGTCAATGTAAATATACATAGTATACACTATTATCCCAAAAGAAATAGGTAGTACAATCACATTCCTATAATAGAGAGGTATTGTCACCTATTGGGCAACATTCTAGGCCCTATGTTGCTATTGAACATTTCTGGACTGAAAATCCCAATACTACATAACCAAACAAATAAAGCCTGAGACCATGTGCACACATAGTTGAACCGTGGCAGTCAAAAAAACCAATTTATTAATTTTAGTAACATACAATTTTGACAATAATGTGAATATCATCTAATATTACAACTCCTCTTTTAATTATAACCAAGTGTTTGTTCATAGAATGTCTTGATTTATCAATAAATTCATTTGTCCTTAAGAAAATATTAAAATGTAAATGTGAAATTAGGATACTAGGACAACATTAATTTGAGTATTTTCATGAGTTTATACATCTCAATTCAAATCAAAAAAGAAAATTACTTTTCTATCTTTCTTTCTTTCAATGTTGGCATGGTGTCCCAAAAAAGATCATCCATAAGATGTATTTTTACACCCTCTGTTACACTCCAACCTTATGTTTGTTGTTACAGAAAGTTGCGGATGTTAAGGTAACCGAAAATGCACCCAAAAAAGGAAGAGGCAAAGGTAAAAATGTTGCTGAATCTGAAACTGAAGTAGCAGACATAGAATTAGATGATAAGCCTGTAACAGTGACAGAAAAAAAAGTGACAAAGCGTGGCAAAAAGGCTACAAATGATGAACAACTGAACAATAAAAATGATGAAGTAGGCATTCCAGCTAAGAAGGAGGGTAGAAAGAAGAAACAAGAAGACATTGAGCCTGAAGACAAACAGACTTCAAATGGTGATCAATCCTCTGATGAGTCTTCTACTCAACTTGAGGAAAGCGAACATAATAATGAAAACATTGAAATTAATGGTCACAATGAGGAACTGCCTAGTTCTGGTAGAGGCAAAAAGAAACAAGCGAAAAAGGAGTCTGCACCTGAAAAGCTTGAGCCTAAGTCAGGAAGAGGTAGGAAAAATGTCAAAGCAGAAGTAAGTGACAATGGGGATGTGGTTAAGGAAGATGTTGTAGAAGAAAAGCCAAAGTCTGGAGGTAAAGGTAGAGGTCGAAAACCGGCTAAAGTTGAGACTGAACTTGACGATGGATCTGATAATGTTGAAGAGGAAGAAAAAGAGAAGCCAGCTTCAAAAGGCAGGAAGAGAGGTCCCGCTAAAGCAGCTGCGGAGAAGTCAGTAGATGAGGAGGATGATAAGGATGAAGAAGACGAAGAAGGTAAAGCTGAACCCAAGAAAAAAGAGCCTAAAGGCAGAAAGGGTAAGAAGGCTCAACCTAAAGATACTATGGAGGATAAAACTGAAGAGGAAAATGAGACACCGTCAGCCAAAAAGAGAAAGGTGACCAAAAAGGAAGAGAAAGTCAAAGGTACACTGCATATGCCACATATTTGTACTGCTGGGTGAATAGTTCTTGCTATTCCTGAAATTATAAAAAGCTTTTACTATCAAATTAATTTGCCTTAGTGTGTAAACCCTTAGTACTTAATATCAATCAAAGTTAACTCCAAAGAGAGCATTGATTTAAATTGCATGTTTAAAATAAACGCCAATTTTGACATCAAGATAGTTTAAACTTGCCTCTTCTGTTAAAAAATATTATATAATAATAGCAGTAAAAATAGCGATATTAATGTGTTTTACAGCTATTGTTACTATTTAATTATATATAAGTTATCTATATTTTTGGTAACGGTATGATAATTTTATTATAAACTAGCTGACCCGCGCAACTTCGCGTTTTTCCCGTTTTTGCGACATTTTTATTGATGCTATGCTTCTATTGGTAGTAGCATTATATAGCCTATAGCCTTCCTCGATAAATGGGCTATCCAACACTAGAACATTTTTCAATTCGAACCAGTAGTTCCTGAGATTAGTATGTTCAACCAAACAAACAAACTCTTCAGCTTTATGATATTACTATAGATTAACCATATCAGTTCTACTTAGAAACTCATGACAAGACATAGATGTCGCATCCATGAAGGTTACGTCAAGATGTTTTTCTTTAGCAGTGTTTATGAACTATGTATAAATAGAACTTTTTAATAAGTCTCGAAAAGTCATAGGCGCGTGGCCTGGGATCTAATTCTAATCGCTTGCGTGTCAGTCGAGTGGTCCTAACTAAATTATTACGAGGTGAAATTATGCGTATTTGAATGTGAAATAATTCAAATTTAATTTATAGATGAAGAAGATAGTGTTCCTGATGTGAAGCCAACTAAAGGCAAGAGGGGGCAAAAGAAAGTGGAAGCAATTACAGAGACCGATGAAGAACCTCAAGATGCTAGTGAGTCCACCAACAAGCGCCGACGCAAAGTGCCTGAGGAGAAGGGTAACTAGCACTATTATATTAATTTAAATGTCATTGACCATTGTTTGTATTAGGTATTATGATTGTTTCTATTTGTATAATTAATAAAACTTTTCTAAAACATATATTTTGAATGCTTTATTTTTTGAATCCTATCTTTTATGAATTCTACATTCAAAATTTAAGTACCTACATAAATGCATCATATTCAGTCAAGTACCTACACATCCAGCTATCCAATACGATATCGTATTTGCTACTTTTATATTAAACATAATTTATGTATTTTTAAGTACATACTTAATATTTACGGGGGTCGGCAATGAGGTGACTAACTAGGTAAATATTTTAACATACATACATATTATTATTATAGTACATACCTACAAATATTTTAGCCACAGCAATAATTTAATTTTTTTTGCATGCTAGATAAGTAAGTAAAACATTATACACATAAGTAATTAATTTAATTTTGGGTAACTAATGCTTGGTACATAATTATGTCTTAAACGAATTTGTTTTTGATACAAATAATATGTAGAATTTGTAATTAAATATTAACTCTTAAAAACTGCCTCAAAGACAGGAATACTAAAGGTTTACTTCTAATGACCAGAATTAGGGAGTAACCAATAATAGTCCATAGACATGTTTGTCTTCAAATGTTGATCAGTGTGCAACATTCATAAAATCAATAAAACAATTCGTTTTTGGAATAATAAAATTGAAACTGGTTTTATTCTATTCATATGCATGTTTTGGGATGATATAAAATTCAGTTTTCTACATAAAACAGTAAATTTATATTGCCTAGTTACGATTGAAATATTGATATTTCATGATTAAGTTCTATTTCAGCGACAGAAGATACAAATACAAAAAAGAAAGCACCACCTAAAAATAAATCTGTAACAGATTTTGAACTTATAGATTTCTCAAATACATCTATAAATAGTAATGGCAAGCAATGGAATTTTAAGATAGCGAGCTGGAACGTCGACGGCATCAGGGCTTGGCTATCAAAAGGTTGCCTCGATTACTTGAAATATGAAAAGCCTGACATACTATGTCTGCAAGAAGTGAAATGCTCACAAGACAAGCTGCCGACCGAAGTGACCAATATACCTGGCTATCACGCATATTGGCTGGCTGGCGACAAAGATGGATACGCAGGCGTATGCATATACACCACTAAACTTGCGATGAACGTCATGTACGGCTTGCAAAATGAAGAGTTAGACACAGAAGGTCGAATCATAACTGCTGAGTACGAACAATTTTATTTAGTATGTACCTACGTGCCTAACTCGGGGCGGAAACTAGTCACACTTCCTAAAAGACTGCAGTGGAATGAGGAGTTCCGTAGACATGTTAAGGAATTAGATAAGAAGAAACCTGTGATAATCTGTGGTGACATGAATGTTTCACACAATGAAATAGGTACATTTATTATTATTATTAGCCTTACATATTCATAATTAATTTATTTACTAAACATAATAATTCTAATTCGATATGATAAATAATTGCAGATTTAAGCAATCCTAAAACGAATAAGAAAAGCGCTGGTTTTACAAACGAAGAGCGTGAGGGAATGACCGAATTGCTAGAAGATGGCTTTGTCGACACTTTCAGACATTTGTATCCAGACAAAACAGGCGCCTATACCTTCTGGACTTACATGTCGAATAGCCGAGCGAGGAATGTAGGATGGTAAGATAATTTATGTGTTTATTGCCTTTGCTTTAAGTGGCGTCTAAACGGGCATTGTTACTGCAACGTGTGGTTGTAATATACTGGCAACGTTGCCAGCAATATCATCCATACTGTGCAATGCACGGCAATATGCCGCATATTGCCCGCTAAATAGCTCGTGTTTGCTCTGGCCGATGCATTAAAATGCTGTTGAGATGGTCGAACTATGAAAACACTGCGGCTACATATTGCCGGTTTAGAAGCGGTTTAGTTGGGATACGTATTTGAGATGTATGGGCACATTATAAAGCAAAATGTGTCTGAGGAGTGAATACTGAAAAATGGTTTCATCTTAATAATGTTTTTGTTTCAGGCGCTTGGACTATTTCATCATATCACAAAGATTGCTGCCAGCATTGTGTGATAATGTGATTAGAGACAAGGTTTATGGTAGCGATCATTGCCCATTATCACTTTGCCTGCATTTAAGCAGTGCTGACAAACCTAAAGAATAATATCAAGTACATTTCTTTACATTTCTTTTGGGTTTATAAAATTTATTTTGTAATCATCAATTTATCTGCATAATTTGTTTTGTTTTTGACGTCATACAAAAATAAACATTACAACCAAATATTGCCGATTATTTTGTGTTTTATAATTTAAAATTAGTTATGGTCAATACTGCACCAATAAGGTAGGGAAAATTAGGCTCTCCAGGTTATAATGAGGAGTGCATGTGCAAAAAGAAATAATATATGCCACGGCAATCGAGACAGCTTCACGTCATAAATCTGTAAGTTCCATTTTTCAGAAATAAACACGTAGGTAGGTACTTTTTCTGACTATCGTGAGTATACGTGCTTTTTTAAGATATATTTGTTCAAACTTACAGTCATGTTTGACGGTATAATATTATGCAAATAATAAAAGTAAAACATCTAATATTTGATTTATTTAGTTAGTGAAATACTTATGGTAATTGAAAAGTTTGAGGTACTGAAAGTATCTCAAACTTTTCAATTACTATACACAAAAAGCTTTCAAAAAGCGCCGAAGCTTCATCTAGATATAGGTAAGTATGTACATTTTTATGATTAAGTTTTATTTGTTTTATGTAATTTGGTCAGGAGCATTTTTTATTATGAGATTATGCCAAAGACATTTTTTAAAACTTCAATAAGTAATTGTCACTTGAATATGTTTTCATAATATATTCATATATTTTCGTGATTTATTATCGCTATTTATAGATGCCAGAATTAAGTTACCTTTGATAAAATACAAAGAAAAATTGTATTGTAAAAGAAGGGTATCGCACCTCTGGTCTTATTATGCAATATATTTAAAAAAATAGGTAATTCAAAGATTGACTCCCTGAAAAATAATTAGGGCCAATTATTGTGCGAGATCGGTGATATTATATATTTTTATTCTCTCAGGTCCATAAAAAGTTTTTAATAAGTTTCTCATTACGCCGCCGCCGTTTATAAGTCTGTAATATAATGATACAATTTTGGAGTATGTATTTGGTTTTCCGAAACATACCTATGCAGGCATAAAAGTCACTGCTTTCGAGATTATTGATCGGATGTCTATGAAAGCCGAAATCCTGCCCACAGTGCGACGTCCCGGTTCTACCGACTATACTAGTGTTCTTCGACGTTACCAGAGTCGGCTTGGTCGCGCGAATTGTTCTCCCATGCGAATCGCGACCCCGTAAGTAGGCTGTACTAACTTTATTTTTAGTTTACATATATAGGTATATCTACTGACCAGTAGGTAGTTTTAGTTGGGTTAGTCCCATTCGTCACCCCAGCATTACCCCCACCGGTGGAAAAGGGAACATTTAAAAAGAAATGTTCTATTCGCCACCGGGGGTGGCAACTGGGATGAGTTTAATCCCAGTCGCCACCTCCCAGCATTCCTTCCTTTGGTGGCGAAAGGCATATTTTCAATATAAAGAAATCCATTCGCCATTTTTTTGAAAATGTCCCATTTGCCACCGGAGGGGGCATGCTGGGGGTGGCGAATGGGATTAACCCGTTTTGGTTTTGAAATCTGTTGTCAAAAATATTGCACACAAAAACTACTTATTAAACTACTAAAACTACCTACTAAATAAACCAATTACGCAACCATTAAATTATTTAAGCAATAAACAAACTTGATTGCATTTTGAATATCTTCAACGCAAGAATTGAAAAGATTCCTGAATTACCAGTAAAACCGGCATTTAGCGGTTTCTTTACCAGAACCGGAACTAATACTTAGGTACTTTACTGGTTCTTTAAACCGAGTCCGAACTTTCCTAGTTCATACGATACGGTGCTGTTCAACGTAGTACAATAACGACAAGGTGCGATTGTGGCTGCTGTTGAGCATTTGTGGATTTTGGAGGAGGGCAGTGTTTTGATAGTTCATTCTTTGAATAACCAAATATTGCTTCTTACTTAACCCTTTAACCACCACGTCAAAAATGCAAAAGCGTGCTCTCGGCGCTAAGCTACGATTTCATCCTTTAACCTTTTGACCGCCACGGACGTCCATTCACGTCAAATTAAACCGTGCTCACGACGCCCCCGACGGCATGGGACGTCGAAAATACGACTATTTTACAGTTTAAAAAAAATCCCATTCGCCACCATAAACATAAAAAAATATGTTTGTTGTGTTCCTTTTACCTATTATTTAAAACTAGATTAATCATCGCCTGGCGTAGGGGGCACGACGCTACTTTTATGCTGTGGCGGTCAAAAGATTTTGTCATGTAGTCGTGACCGTGGCGTGCTGGTCACATTTTGGGAGTATTCCGCTTTCGGCACCTAAGCTATTCCACTTTTTATTTCCGAAACCATAGGTGCCGAAAGTGGAATACTCCACATTTTGTTTTGTCATGTATACATGACTGTGGCGGTCAAAAGGTTAAGAATCTTTAAGTCTGATGGTTTGGTAGGTACCGGCATTCTAAAATCTTTATTAGGACCGAAGTTCAATTTATTTTGAAGCATATTATGTCCCGTAATGTAGCAATTCGCGATTGATATATGTATTACTTAAATATTTACAAATTATAGTATCATGGTTACAAATTATGTATCAATGGCCCAACTTTAGGAGTAGCAAAATCCGGCAGCTTTAAAATAACAATAAGCAGTACGTACATTTTCAGTAAGCGTGTTGGGATCTATCAAATGGTTTAATAGTTTATGTAAGTAGGTACCTAGTCATGGAAACATTATAACGTGCTTTCACCCTCCAAACTGTACCTAACCATTTTTAATACCGATTACCGGATTTGAGTTTAGGATATAGGTAGATATCAACCGCAGCGCGGGGTGAAATTGGCTAGGTACGTACTGCAAAATATACCTAGGAACTTTCATGATAGTCTTATTAATATTATAAACGTGAAAGTTTGTATGGATATTTGTTACTCTTTCACGCAAAAATTACTGTACCTACGGATTGCGATGAAACTTGGTACCTATGTAGATAGCTGGAGACCTGGAGGCCGCCATAAAACGTAAATGCCGAAGTTATGTGCCTATTGTTGGTACTATGAGTACCATGAAACACATGAAGTAACGCTTTGATCATCCTAAATTCTACAGTGAAGTGATCTGGACAACGAAGTAATGTCACTTTGAAAGAAAGTAACCCAACGAGACTTCCCGATAGCTATAATCTTAATATTCCGTTTGCTCGAAGTTTCGGATAGATATTTTCATGGTAGACCTACTGGATTCAGACATAGGTAGGTACTACTTTTTATCCCGATATTCCCACGGGAACGGGACTTACGCGGGTGAAACCGCGGGGAAAAATTAGTTGATCATAATATCATTGAACAAAAACTAAATTGATTGTAGGTATCATTGTGTTAGTCGAACGCAATAGGTAGTCTTATTTTATGACGCATTCATATAATAATAATAATCTTTATTGACATGTTTCATACAGTTTAAAACAGAATTCCCTAACACCTGCACTAGTAAACACTGTGTTGCAGGTGCCAGCGTCTTCCCCTTGTATAGTGACAATATTATTTATTACATCAACAAAGATAGACAGAAAAAAAATTATAATAATAAACAAGCAGAAGATAAAAATTGTAAATGTAAACTAAGGTTGTAACAAAGATTTGTTTACATATTTTAATTTAATTTAATAATTACTTCTAACAAAGCATGCATGCATGTGGTATATGTGCGTGTGTGTGTTTGAGGGTGTGTCTGTGTGTATAATTGCGTGTGGGTTTATATGTGTGAATGTATGTGCTTGAGAACCACTGGTATATGTTTATGATATAAGTACAAACATCAACTCAGATATAGAAACAATTAACAGTTAAAGTTTGATATCATTTGTGTAAAATTTATAATACATAGAGTAGGTAATCAAAGTTTGTATTTCCCGGTAATAAATATTTAGGTAATTTGTTGTACCTATTTTTCTACCATTGACTTTTACTAATTTCTGATTAATAGATGAAATGTACCTACCTACCTATATATTATGTTATAGACTTATAAATATATAAGCATTCATTTTTAATTATTAAGATAATACTGTTGTGGCTATCTTGTTCGCTTGATATAAATTGTTGCTTGCGCTTGCGCGACTGACCGTTATAGCGATAATTAGGTATTGCATAGACATCATTGGACTAAAGTCAACGACTACTGAAAAGAGAATCATTAAAGATTTTGGAACCTTTATCGTTGGGAATCAAAGAAAATCTCTTTCAAAATATTTTACTCACACCAATCATCGTTCAATCTCTGAATTATTTGACCAACTTGATTTCTTGCTTGGCAAGTTGAACTCATAGAACTATGCTTTTAAGTACTGAAGCCAGAGTGTAAATTTCGTGTCATTTGTCGTAGTACGCGACGATACAGTCAATCGTGCTAACTATTGATGGAAAGCACCTCGAAATAGTCTGAGCGTGAGATAATGTAAACCAATCTATTCGCATCGCGTAATCTCACTTTGCCGAAAGTTAAGTTATTTTTTTTAAATTGCCTACATTGCGATATGAGTACCTATCTCTATTTCGTTTTATGGAGCGACAAGTAAAAGAGATGCTAAATGCTGTTATTGTCTCTATCAATTACACTGTCAATAATAATTGTTGAAATCTCAGACATAGGTAGGTACCTAATTTAAACCCAATTGCACGGTAATGTTATCTACCTATAATGTCATTACCGTGCCAATTGTGTCTGGCCGCCGTTATGCTGCTGTGACTCCATAAATTAATCTTATATTACCTATTAAAATAAGGACACCCGATCGCCACTAGATGACCCTAATATAATATAAGTTCCTAAATGTGGTCAGGATCAATTAAAGTGGTTGGGTAAATATCGTAAATCAATCAAAATTTTATTCGAAACACCAACAATTTATATTTACATAATAAAAGACACACTCAAATTATTTTTCTTAGATATAAATTGTCGGACAAATAACAATCCTCGTGTCTAATATTGACCAAACTTGGCATATGATTGTTGCGCCGGTGCTGCGGCTGATGGCTGTGTGAGGGAGCGACGACTTTCGTACTGACTTTGTTGCTGACTGGACAAAGGAGAGGATGCATACGCGTTCCTTCTTGATGGATCAGACTGTAGTAGCGAAGCGTAATTCTGTAAATCACTTCTGAAGCGCAGGGGCGGTCTCGATTGGAAGTTGGTTGGCTGGTACAAACGTCGCAGTTCTGGTGCACCATCCGAGTCATCTTCTCCGCTGTAAGGCCTTTGATAATCTGCAAGCCACACGCGCTTTTTAGCATCCTCTGCGTCCATGCCATTTATGTTTATTGCCACTATAGCAACTATCACGAGCAACTTGAACATGGTGGAGATTTCTCTTGACTTCGGTATGAACTTCAAATGCAAACGCGATTCTATTTACTTATATTTATAGGATCCTGAAGTATTTAAGTCATATTAAGCCATACAATCATTACAATAATCAATTTACACGCTTAAAACTTACATTAGATTTTGCATCATTCAATTACTTTCGAAAAATTAAAAACATGCCCAATTTTTATTACACCATGTTTTTGTTCTGTCCTGAGTACTCATAACTTATCGTTTTTTGTAAGCAAGGTCAAAACAATATACCTACTTCTAGGATTTATATCCATTTCACAGGTAAGGTGACGACTTCGTGAGTGAAACATAAAATCTTAAGTAGGTACATAATACGTGGTTATTGGAGATTTGTTTTAACACAGAATAGATAATAAGTAGGTATTACTAGCAAGACTGCAGGTATATTACATATACCTATTTTAATTTAAAAAAAATACCTGGCTATTTAACGTCACATCGCATCGTATATTCGGTATCGCGCTTATGTTTGTTTGGAAGATTGCTTATTAGGGCTAAGAATATTCGGATCCATATCGTGTATTGAGAAAAGATTAGATAAACAATATATTTTTATGGGGTAGGTACATACAGTAGGTAATAGGTAGGTACTCCGAAGTTACGCTATAGGTAGGACTGAGCGATAACCGCGTATAATTTTGCATATAGGTAAACTTGGAATTTATAAATTTTTAAATGTCTAATAAAATCTAAGATTAAACAAATATAAAGTCGCCAACTGAGGTTATTTTGATAAAGAAGGCTTCTTAAAATCTAATAAAGTTGTTGGACGACGCGATGCAAAAATATTTTTCGCCTGCAAAATTTCTTCAATTTCTGAACAATAGCGTGGGGGCAGTAAGCCTATAATCCAAAGAGTATAAAGTATAAACTGTAAATATATGTACTACGGAAACTATAACCGATAATCGAGGGTTGTGTGACGCTCAAACAAAATCGAAATCGACGAGATTTGAAAATCGCGTAGCTCCAGGCGTGCGTAAGTTAAGGTGTTAGACACTGAAGTAGGTAGGTAAACACGATCATTTGCTTTTAAGTCTGTTTTATCTTTCAATTCCGTATGTATTTAAAGATAAAACAGACGTAAAAGGAAATGATCGTGTTTGTATTTGGTGCGCTTGGTTTTCTCAGGCTTGTTGATAGAGTTATATTGCTTAAAGCTCATTACCATCTCAAATGCTCCAAACGGTCTAGAGACTAAATCATTATTGAATTTCAATGTTTCTTTGGCATTCTAAGCACCCAGCCGTTCTCATTGCCATAATATTGCTTCTTTTCGGAATAAGACATAAATAAAAAAAATGATTTATTTTCTTTAGCTGAGCTTATTCTAATTACAATATTGTTGGAGCGATCCTTTTAGGCATAACATTGCCTGTGTTAGGAGGCCCCGCTCTGCCATGTGCAAGTAAGCATCCATTGATTAAATATTATTCTGTATTAAAATTTGTTAATTCGTCAGCCCGGCTGCGCTGATGAAAAAGAAATGTCATAATGAGAAGCCGTGCAAGGCACGCGGTCTTTAAAGTTCCGTAACAATATAGAAAAAACGGAACACTTACACGACTTATAAACTTAACTATGTAGGTACCTACATAGTCTCAAGCTTATATCCCAGAAAAGGTGGTCAGACTTGTATTTTACCTACATTTCGCCGACTAAGTATATCTTTTAGGTCACGTAAACGGGAGCGAGCTGACTGGCGCTTACTAAGAAAATCTTGTTAAACCAAGTACCTACACTGCCCCACCAGGGAATTGAACCCGAGATCTCATGCACAGCAGTCGCATACATAACCACTGCTACGCCTCCGAGGCCGTGTCACGTAAAATTTTATATATTTATATATCTTAATAAGTATATAAAAATCTCGTGTCATGATGTATGTTCGGGATAAACTCTGAAACTACTAAACCGATTTTGATCAAACTTCGTAATTATCTGTAATTTGGTCCAACTTAAAAGATAGGATAGTTTTATCTTTATTTTTGTCATGTGTGTGTGACAATGTCTGTCGGGACAGCTAGTTTATAAAAAATAGTAAATAGTTTATAAAAATAGCTAGTTCAAAAAAGATAGAATGTATATTTCAGCGGAACTGCCTCTTTTTATAATTATTTATAATTTTATCATTATGTTTATAGATACTAATAATGGCTACAAGAAATTAAAATGCTAAAATCAATCAGTATCAATCAATAAAATGTTATTTACAGTAGAATACTTTAGTGTATGTCTTTCTGATTGTTTACTATTAAAGTATGAATCAAATTGGTGTTTGCCTACACACCAATTAATTACCATAACAAGGTTTTCAATAATAACTCGTTAAATATCAGAAGGCTTTTTAATAAAGTTTCAACAATAAAAATAAACTGCACAGACGACGTAGTGGCCAAAGTTAGGCTTAAGTTTGCTTCACGACTAGAGATGGGATTATACCCGGTAAATACCTGGGAATTTACCATTTTGGGTAAAAACGAGGTATTTACCCGGGTAAATACCCGAAGCGTGGGTAAATATATCGGAAGATATTTTTACTACTCAATTTTGTTTTTTATACTACTATTTGTTAAATTTATACTATACATTACAGCCTATAACGATAAAATATATATCGAACATTTCTACGTTCTTAAAGAGTAAAATAATCGCATATTTTTATATAATCTTAAAATTGACACTAAATAAGTAAAGAATTACCAACCACATGCGCTATCTCTTTCTCTCTTGCCAGGTATTCATATATTCTGTTGCGCTCGGCCAATCTACCGTTATAAGCCGCTGGATTAACACAATAGGGACATTTTAGTTATAATGTTTTCGCTGCTTGTGGAGTGTGGTCGTTAGTTTAGTGCACTAGTGTGTTTTTGGCGTTCCCTCTGGCTGAATATTGGACATCTATTTTCTACAGTTTAAAATAAGAGCTCATCATAATAACAGGAGTCACTTATAGAAGGTAAGGCTTTTTATAAGAATATTCTTTAGAAATAGTTGTTTAAACCTTTTAACACATTATTATTCGCAACTAGCTAGATTAATATAAACCAGCCTCATATTTTTGTCTGTTTTCTAATATAGATATTAATATCTTTGTTGTAGGGCATCATGCCACGTAAGAAAAAACAAGAAATTTGGAAACATTTTATCACTATTAATAAATCAGCCAAATGCAAGTATTGTGATAAATTGTATAAAATATCCAACGTCAATAAAATGGAACGACACTTACTAGCCTGCTTTAAGTGTCCTACTGTAATAAAGAACCAAATTAATAATTCTGCTGACACGAGAGTAGCTGTTACAAATCAGACTCATCCTAACTCTCATCTATCAGAGAGTATAGAACTGCAAAATGAGGAAACACCATCTATACCTTCATCGTCAAAATCAAATGAATTTACTGAAGAAAGGAAAAAATATTTGGATCAATTAATATCGCAAGCTATATTTGTCGCTGGCGCTCCTATATCTATAGCAGAGCATCCCCTGTGGATCCGTGTGTTTCAAGAATTACAGCCATTATATAAACTACCATCAAGGAAAGCTATTGCTACTACACACTTAGATAGTATTTATAATCAAATGGAAAAAGAAATATCAGAGGATCTCAAATCGGCGAAAAACTTACATTTACAATGTGACGGCTGGAGTAATCAACGAGTTGAAGGCATTTTTAATTTTATTATAGCTAAACCAGAACCATTTTTTGTAAAAAGCTTAAATACACTCTGTAATCGTCACACAAGTGAATATCTAAGTCAAGAAATTCTAAAAGTAATAAATGTTTACGGGGCTCACAAATTCGCAACGTTGATAGGAGATAATGCAAATAATATACAAAAAGCATTTGATCTGGTACGAAATGAACATCCACATATAATACCACTAAGGTGCGTGGCACACACACTAAATTTACTCTGCGAAGACTGCATGAAACCAGAATCTGTAAAATGTTTCGTTAAAATAGTTATAGATACAATAAAAACAATAAAGCGGAGTCAATTGTTAAGTTCATTACTGGCACAAATTGTTAAAGAGAAGGGATGTGGTGAAACACTCAAACTGCCAGTAAAAACGCGTTGGGGTAGTTACTGTACTGCTTTGAGAAGTGTGCAGAAAACCAAAGTAGCTTTACAAACTTTGGCCGTCCATGAAGAAGCTGTAATGGCAAATGAACACAAGGCACATTTACTTGACGAAAGCTTTTGGATAATGATTGATGAATGTATAAAATTATTACAACCAATTAATGACAAAATTTTTCAATTGGAAGGCAACGATTTAAATATACACAACGTGTATTTATCTTTCAAGGATATTGAATCCGCATTACGTTTCATGCTCCCAGATATTAAAATGCTAAATGAAAACAATAAAAATCAAATTTTGAATGCACTTAAAGCTCGAAGGAATGTTTGTATCAAGCCC
The DNA here is from genome assembly GCA_963564715.1 of Catocala sponsa. NCBI lineage: Eukaryota > Metazoa > Arthropoda > Insecta > Lepidoptera > Erebidae > Catocala > Catocala sponsa. Next base: position 26,910,842 of record OY751329.1, read on the forward strand.
CTTCATTTAGCTACCTATATGCTAGACCCAAAGTGTCAAGGTGTTGAGCTAGAAGAAACACAAGAAGTGGAAACATTCCAATTTTTATACGATGTAGGAGAAAGAATGGGTCTCGACATCATGGACGATTTAGCAAATTACAGGGCAAAAGAGGGATTTTGGGGCAACTCGATTGTATGGAAAAACATTCAAAATATTAATCCAGTAGTTTGGTGGAAAGGGATTTGTGGCACGAAGCCACTAAGCAAAGTTGCAGTTCGGTTATTAACAGCACCGTGCACCTCCGCAGCAACCGAACGGTCATTTAGTGTCTTGGGAAATATTCATAGCGCCAAAAGAAATAGGCTGACCACAGGAAGGGCAGCTAAAATATCCTTTATTTCATATAATTGGAATTTGTTACATAAAAATACAATTATAACAGAAGATCCAGAAGATGAGAATGTTACTGCATCTTTAAGTAGCCCATTTTCTATATCAAATTTAAATGAGCCCTCAACGTCACAAGGGTTTTCACAATCTATTGAGTTTTTTGACATTTCGGCAACTGCGGAGGAAGATTGGGATAGTGACTGATCTAGTTCTTCGGCTGTTGTTTGAGATAAGTAATTGTTAAATAATTGTTGTACCTAAAATCTGACAGATTTTTTTCAATAAACCATGTACGTTAATAAGGAAATTTTTATAATGTGAAAACTGATTATGAAGATTATTTTAAATATATGTCTGTTTTGAATAAATCATTAGCTATATTGTATACATAACATTGTTTTATTTAATGGTTTTTAAACTATATGTACCCTTAAAATGATAAGCATGATAACTATGTAATAACTACGTAGGAAGCCTAAAGTATTCAATATAACTTGTTCTATAATAATACTTTCAATGATGACATTATTTTATTTCTGCATTACCGACAAATCTATAACAGTATAACAGGTTTTAACATCAAATAAAAGCACTTCTTAGCGACTATTGACTGTAGTTACAGTGAATCGTGCGCTCTCTCTATCGTATTATACATTTTTCTGAAAATACCCATGCTTCGGGAATTTACCTGGGTAAATACCCGGTTTATTCCCAAACGGGAATTTACCTGGGTATTTACCCATCGGGTATTTACCCACCGCCCATCTCTATTCACGACTGCCATTGATGTCACGACGAGTGATGTATTCAAACACAACAAAAATCTGGATGTTATGATAAATATTCTGAATGTTCTTCGTGTCCGTTGTTTCAATCTTCGTAAAGTCGCCCGCGACGCAGTTTATAGTGCGAAAGTTGCTTTTTAATATAAAATAATTAATTGATGTAAGTAAATTAATACACAAGTTATGAAGACTTAAAAATGAATGGTTATACCTCACTTATAACAATAATACAATGTTCGTTACAAGTTGGCTGTTTGTGAACTTAACAATGACATATTTGCTCCTTTACGTCGATACTTCATATGAGCCTGCAAAAGAAGATAATCGATTATGTATTCAAATAATATTATACCAGTATAATAATCGCCATGTTTCCAGAAACATGGCGATTAAAAAAGAGTGACCGTGAGTTTATAGCCAGTTCTTCTCTTAGGTTCTACGCAGTACCTACGCTCTGAACATAAAAATCCTTAATACCCAAGTGTAACTTTAACGAGGTTAAGCGCTTGTCCCACCATCTCCAAATAGCATTTATGTATAAGATAAAAGTCTCGCCATCTCTCTTCTTTAACCCAGCAAGAGTGAGTCAGCATGCGTTTTATCTTTCGGATAACTTTTACTTGTTAGTTGTGGGACTGGCCATAGTGTTACTTTGTTAACAAAATATTGAACCAGTTGGCTCCGATTATCGATATACCTGTCTCTTGAGAGAAGTTCAAATTGAGGTCACACACACTAGCACCGACTTCATAGAGCACGGGGGTGCCCGAGACCACCTGAATAGTATTATCGGTGGAACTCCAGCAACGTTGGCGAAAGGAAGTATTTGTCAATTTTCGTTTATTCCATAGAAAATTATGATTATGTGACTTATATTAAAACATTTATTCATTTTAAAGCCCTTGTGTATACTAGTGATGTGCCGGATAATTAAAAATGTAGATCCGCAGATACGAATACGGATCATTAGCGTCAAAATTCGCGGATACGGATACGGATCTTAACTTTCTTAGTCAATCGGTGTCGGTGCGCGTGAACTTAAGATTTAAGTTTTGTTATAAAAGTGATCTTATAACTTTCTATAATAAATGTTACAAAGATTTAAACTAAATTGATCTCATTAAAAAGATATTTTAATTAATATTTTAAAATAACTTCCTATACTATAGTAAGTCTTTAAACATATATTAGATAGTTGATTTAGTTCCTTTAAGTTACGTGCAGTATTGTATCGTATGTTAGCTCACTACGATAAATGTTGATGCCAAATATTTCATTTTTAGAAATAAAAGTAGTTTGATTGAAATGTGATAGTATTTTATTGCCACCAAATCACCTATATATAGAATTGAATCTATGTATTACAAACTAGCTGTTACCTGCGACTTCGTCCGCGTAGATTTTAACTAAAAAGTGTTTGTCGCCGCGGAACCCAACTATATTTCTCTGCCCAAGTTACTTAAATGGCGTAGTTTTTATAGTGTAAAGCTAGATAATAGCATGGCTTACTCAAAAACAACATTTAAATATGCGTCGTTAGATTACACGCTGTCACAGAATGCGTAAGAAAAATAAAGATTCACAGCTCCTCCCCCGTAGGTGATAGCGTGATAATATGTAGCCTATATATTGACCCGACCTGTTAGTAATATTCATGCAAAATTTGAAGTAAATCCATGCAGTACTTTTTGAGTTTAGCCCGGACATACATACAGACAAACAGACAAAAAGACAAACAGACAAAAATTCTAAAAACTATATTTTTGGCTTCGATATCGATTGTAGATCACGCCCCAAGTATTCTTTAAAAAAAATATTCAATGTACAGTTTTGACTTTCCTACGATTTTATTATATGTATAGATTAATAAGGTAAAATATCCGTTAAAAATGTACCGCGGATATCCGCGGATACGGATGTCCGGAACATCACTAGTGTATACATACATTTACTTTTAAAATGTCGATGTCATGTTTCGTAGGTATATATTTTAGCTAAAATATATTATGTAGAAAGAAAATGTTACCTCTGCTATTTTCGCAAATTCTTTCCTCGAAAGTACATTATAGGCAGAAGTCAAATTACTCAATGCAATGGCCTGTAGTTCTTTTATTCCAGAACAGAATAGGTTAATTCCAAGTTCTAAACCAGTTCCAAAGTCACCTTCATCTAGCGCTATGCTAGCATTAGTTATCACCACTTGCAAGTCAGACAAAATCTTATCTTTTTCCTCTTGTGATATTGGTTTTTGAAGACTCTCAAATACTTTTTTCAATTTTGCTGCAATAAAAATTAACAAATTATACTAAACACAGAAGCATATTCGGTCCGTATTTATTATTTACTAGCTTTTGCGCGCGGCTTCGCCCGCGTGGTACCTACATCAATAAAAAGTAGCCTATGTCCTTTCCCAGGTTTTAAATTATAACTGTACCAAATTTCATCTAAATCGGTTGAGTGGTTTAGTCGTGAAAAGGTAACAGACAGACAGACAGAGTTACTTTCGAATTTATAATATTAGTAAGGAAGTAAGGATAAGGATTTATTTATTTACATCAAATAGAACGACTTGCGCCAATTACACTATTTAATAATATAATTAAATATATAATATTTAATATCACCAAAGAAGTATATTATGGTACTTTTTCGGTTATATATTTTAAATAATGTGTGGATTCCAGGATGTTTCGAGCAAGCATCTAGGAATTTAATTTGCGTAAATTATGGTCAGAAATTTTAAATGCATAGTAAATATTATTATGGATGTCCAGCAGTGGACGTCTTTTGGCTGACATGATGATAAATATTATTACAGTAAAAGTCTAGAAATATATATATATTCCATACATGAAACACCATTTTACCTTAGTCTCAGTAATGTATTCTGAGATTTTAATAAAATAAAATAAATTATTTATTATATTTAAATACCTCAGAATATGACATTTATTTGCAAAGGATTAAACATGGCGTGACGCTCGTAAAAGGTCGAATTCGAAACTAAGGAATTTCCATTACGTATCCATTGAGCTACCTCAACTTAATTTTTATTATAATATGGATAATCGTCACGTACCGCACCTTAGAATAAGTAAAATATCTGATTATAATCATACCGTCTGTTTCCGCTAAACGCCTGTATCCAACTTGTGTCTGCTTGTTGTAAGGTACTGATATACCTGCTCCATGAAAAGATTTCGTAACTATTTGCCGTATTCTTTTCTTCATGTTAAATTCTTCTAAAGATATATTATTTTCCTCAGCATATGTTTTTATTTTATCCATTAGTTTTTGGCATGACATACCAGCAAAGAGTGATTTCTTTTTTTCATCTTGCAAATACAAACTGAAATTAGTAAAAAAATACTTATAATTATTATAACTCTATTCTTCTTCTATCCCTCTTTTAATTAGTCGCGTGTGGGGTCCATCGGACCCCAATAGTCCAACTCCAAGTCTTATATTGTTTTGTTAATTTAGATGTTTTTCTTGAAGTTTCTATATAAAATGAATATGTCGATCTAGGTATTTTGTTTCATTTTCGAAAATAAGCCTTGGGGTCTGGACGGATCTCACGCGACTAATAGTGTAAGTAGGCGCGACTAGCTAAAGGTTAACAATTACATCTATTGCAACTTTATACCCCGAAGGAGTATTACACCTCATTTTGCCAGCAATGGTTGTACGTCCCCTCTCCCTTTCTCCTCTTAATAACTGGCGTGGATTAATTTCTATGAGTTACCGGCGAGACCCCAGGGCGAGCCTATTGCCGCCTACTGGGTACAATAATAGACTATTTGCTGCTAATGTAATTTTTTTTGACAAAATAAGTTCTAACCAATCTCTGTGTAGTAAAACCACATGATGAAATGCAATTGTGTGCATTGCTAACGTCCTGGAGCATACAAAGTATATTTTGCATTGCACAGAATTGAATTCAAATACACATTGTTACATGAGGAGAAGTAAAGAAGAAATGGTGTGACATACATTTGCAATGTCAATGCATAGTGTGGCTATCCAGGATTAGCCAGCTAACAGGTGTAGTAAACTAGTACTGGAAATTGGGTCGCACCTACTTTTAAGTGATTAATCTTAGGAGTAAATAGTCAAACTGTGGATAACACTTTTTCATAATAATTACAGAACTTTTTTTAAACTGTCCCGTAGAGCAGCGATAGCTCAGTGGGGAGACCAACAGACTGCAATGCAGAGGGTCTCGGGTTCGAACCCACGTTGCGCACCTCTGACTGTCGGAAGTTATATGACTTTTCGAAATTATGTGCGTATTGATTGACCATTATCGCCTGCTCCGTGCCTCGGAAAGCACGTTAATCCGTTGGTCACGGCTGCCATGAACATCTATAGCAGTCGTTATTGGGAGAGTGTCGACACAAAAGATCCCACTGGGACGAAGTGTCGCCGATCTGCACTGACTGGCCCCCACATAAGATAAGATAAGAAACTGTCCCATGGCTGGGCATGGGCCTCATCTTAGTGTGAGATTGGTTAGGCCATAGTCCACCATGCTGCACTAGTGCGGATTGGCAGACTTCACATATTTCCAGTAACATTATGTACAACTCTCAGACATGCAGTTTTCCTCACAATCTTTTTCTTTAACATTAATGCAATAATTAACTATTTAAAACGCACATTGAAAAGCCAAAGATTAAACAAGAGAACGAATCGAGCGCGTCTTGGGATCGAACTCGAGATCTCTGCATGGCAGTTCAACGTCTTTCCACTAGACTATCACATAATATTTATAAATTGAATCGAATTTACCATTACTTGGCGGGAATTCATTGTAATAAAATAAATGGGCAAATTAAGACGGAAATTCATTGTAATAAAATAATTGGGCAAATTGAGAATTCACAAGGAGTTAGGCTCATTAATGAATAAGCCTAATTCTTTGTGATATGTGGCCAAATGGCCATTGCCAAGCTGCCTTGTAGATGGCCGCACCCTGAGGCGAAACAAGTGTTAGGTGCATATTATGTGTTCGAAGCAGAATACTGCAAGTTATATTACAGATATGGCTGATACTGTTTAGCTAAAATACTCACTACACAGCTCCAAAGATGTTTTCACTCATTAAAGTGATGTGGTATCCTTTTGAACTGTCATTGCTGGCTAGAAATACAGGGTCTTCTCCTGGAGTATCTCTGAAGTACCCTATATGGTATTCACAACCTTTCTTTTTTAAAACAGCCTGTAACATAGTATTTGTCATTAAAATCTAATCCAAGTCTAACTCATAGAGAATGCATACTGATATTATGTCTATAAGTAAATTTTTTTTATTAGGGCATTAACTTCAGTAAGTAATACATATAAAAATTATGTACTTGTAGAAGCAAATTAAGTGCTTGTACAGTAGGATATTACAATTTGATTACTTGAGCTGCAGCAGACAGACATTTACATTTAGATTACATTATTATTCAAAGTAGTATAAATGTTTTTTAAATGTCTATTGAATCCCTGCGGCACACCAGCCGCTAGACACAATAAGTCTTTACCTTTATTCTTTACACAATAACCTTTTGAGCGCCACTGTCTTATATAGAAGACAAATGCTTCCGTGCCCTCCACATCACGTCTTTATTAGAAGACAATGGTGCCAATTCTGTTGTCACAAAATTCTCTAAGCTTAACTAAAAAGCACTAAAATTTAGTTTAGTCCTCTCAAATGACATTTCGTATTCTGAAGTCGTTAAAAGTGACAGGACTAAAAAATTTTTTAGTGATTTTTAGTTAAGTTTAGAGAATTTTGTGACAACAGAATTGGCACCTGTCTAATCGAAAATTTATTAAAAATAATACATAAAAATTGTTTGTTTTATCTTGTGCATAATTTTACTATTGCCTAAAACTCTACTTTTACATATTTATTTCAAAAGGGGCTTTTGTTTATTTTAAAAACAGCAAAATTGAAGTAGCCGAGATATTTCAACTGTTATAGATTTATAGCTTGGTGCTGAAGGACACATGGCATTTGGCATAGGTTAGGCTCATAGGCTCAAAAGGTTAATAATGATCAGTATTCTAATAACAGACAGGTTAACATTGTTCTTATTACTCCCAGTGAAGCACTTTAATTTATAAATATGTAGCATGTCTGCATGCAGATCTTTAAATGAATAGTCAGTGGCTGACAGGTTAGAAAATGTCATTTATCTGAGGAACTTTTCATAAATAGTCAGATTTATTAAAAATTTACCTGGAATTCTGGTGGATCATAAAAGAATCGCCAGTGTGCCAAGTACAGTTCTTTGTCTTCCAATATAGGCAATTTACCTAACATCAAATCATATGGTCCTATGAGCTCCAAATGAACACTTGCTAATATTGCCTCTGCAGATTTACCAAGTCCACTGATAAATTCATAAAATTGGAAAAAGTCTTCTGGCATTTCAACCAGAAACAATTCTTTATAAATTGTCCTATCTGTGTCTTGATCATAAAACACAATATCCTCAGGTAGTGCAATGCATTTGTTTTCTATATCATTGTTTTCTTCACTTTCTGCAACATCCTTTGATGACTCAGTTTGGGTAGTAACATCATCATCGATTTTCTTACTAGGCAGCTGGTCTGTCTTCCTATCATAAGGTGAAAAACGCCTTTTTTGGCGATTTGCTTCCTTCTTATTGGGTGCCGGTGGATGTTTAAAATGTTTATGGTGATCAGGATTTTTCTGATAGCATTTTATGCCATATTTACAAACCTTCCTTGTATCTTTAACGTACTCTTGCCAATCATCCGCCATATCAAATCACACAAAAAATATTAAACTTGATGGGACTCTTTCTCAAAAAAGGGTTAGATTTAAACTTTCAAAGTTGACGAAATGTGATGTGAATAAAAACAAACTCTAATTAAATGTAAATAGCGGCAAAATGCAATTGATTGGCACTGCACTGCTACAATATCTTTGCGATTATTACTAAATTATGACACTAATGGCAGCATCAGATTGTTGTTGACAGGCAAAGATAATAAAGACACAAAGAGATTTTGTAATATCCTTACAGAGTACATAAATTTGTTTATAAAGTTGTAAATTATGATTGTTGCTTTTGTTCATGTAAATAAAAGAAAATAAATAATCTCAAGTTTGAACATGTTAAATTTTATAAGAACGACAATGACATTATGACATTACTGATATATATATTACAGTATCTCAATATCTGTAATGCCTAGGCCGCACACATCGCGATAACCCGAAGATTCGCGTTATCCCGATGTGTGTAGCCAAGTATTCGCGTATACTTCGGTGCTTCGTACGTAGCTGCGAGGACTTCGCTCCGCTGTCGGTAAATTCTCGCAGATCAAAACGTTTTATCGCGATGAACTTCGCTTGCGCGGCCACACTTCAGTCGGCCGCCAGCCATCATGCGTAGCGGATGTGTTAAGTTAAACTGCAGTGCATAATATAGCTGAAGCAAAACATGGATTGGAGTAACGATAAAATTTATCATCCACTTCCTCCTTTTTCTTGCTTTTAATTTGTACTTTATATGACATAAATGTAAAAAATAATTATTTGCTGCCATAAAATAGAGCAGCCGCGGTGTCCATTTTGTCTTTTGCGTTTATACATCGCTCGTACATCGCGATAAACTTTATGTGGCCGCGAAGCTTCGCCGTAGACCGAAGACGAAGTTTATCGCCCGAATGTTATCGCGATGTGTGTGGCCCAGGCATTACAAGTTCAGCAATGTATCTCTTCGGATGTTTATGAATTTAAATTAATATAAAGTAGTAACTTAATGCTGCTGCGATGTATCTAGGGTACCACTTCTGGCCAATATAATATGTATTTTTTTGTTATTAGCTTTTTGGTATATTTCACTATTGGACACCTTGGACTTCCAAATCTCTCTAGATTTTCTCTGCCAGTTCCATTCGAAGGCGACCAAGTCTTCTGGTCATCTGTTTAGGCCGTCGACTGTTTTGTGGCATCTAGTTAGTCACGACTGGTGCCACTTCAGTCTGGCAAATTTAAAATCTAAGTCATCTATGTGTGTTTTGGGGTGCAAACTTAATTAGGTAATACCATAATACACATGAAAGCATATTAGTATGAATATCAAAAAACTAGGTAACTTAGAAAGCATTTAGGTACTAACGTGTGTTTCAAACTGTTTAGTTGAGTTGTCTCCTCTAGTACATGAGAACACAATGTAAAATATGGATTTTGCACACTGTAAAGTAAATATGAAGTAAAACGTATTACAGTGCGCAACATAGCCGATTACAAATTGATAAAACAGGTTTATTTAGCTTTGCGTTAATCTATTCTCACATACTGCATAACATCTTGGAGTGGAGCGGCCAAATCAATTCTACTGCCCTAGAGCAAGCTCAAAGAGCTGTTCTAAAGGTAGCCACACGTTGCCCATACATATTTCCCACACATCAGCTTTAGACCGCTTGCAAGGTACTAACCATTCGTCAATTATTTATTATGCACACTATACTTAAACAGCATACTGAAGTCCCGTTTACCCAGGTCTTAGTTATGAGAAGAAAATACTTAGTTTGTACAAAGTCTCAAACCAGACACGCATTTGTCAATAAATTCTACGTATTTTAGGACTGTATTTATCCTGACAAGTTAAATAAAATATTAAATATATGTATATAATGTTAGTTACAAAAAATGTAGTATCATGCGCCTTTTTGTTTATCTATCATCTTAGTTAATAACTGGTTCAATTGTTTGGACGTCAATTAATTCGAGTGTACAATTTGTGGCTCGAAAACTATTTTCCTCTTTCTTAGGAACACGAAAAATACTTGATATAATGTGCTACTGATAGTAAATGTTGAGCGTTATATGAAAGTCCATTTGAAAATGAAAATTAAATGAAAATGAAAAATTGTTTATTCACAGCGTTTAACAAATTAGAAAACTTATCAATCTAAAACATCTTATCAAATAAAATAAAGTAATTTGCCAAGCGCTGGCAAAATTAAACAAAAATACTTCTGTGGTTTTCACACTAGGCAAGCCTGTATCGTGAAGACCCAAAACAATTGCATAATACAAAAAAATATAAGTACAAAAAATTTATAATACAAAAATTAATAAGAAATAAAAATCAAGTATTTGAAGTATTGTAATAATATACATATTAACAGTAAATATGTAATGAGTGCGTAGTGTAAAAGAAAGAATATGATACATACAATAATTATAAATTTTATATAAATGAATATATAAGGTAGTATGTATAGATAAAAGGGATTAAGAAGTTTTGGTTTATAACTGATGAACTTAAACTAGTATGTATATTTACAAATTTCTAAACATATCACGGAAAATATGTGTACATTAACACGTTATATCTTTAAAATATATCAATTCTATGCAACGCTTGTTATTACACCTTAGTATACATGTAAATTTTATTTTATGTTTATGTAGTGAAATTTTTACAGTATAATATAACTTTTATTATTAAAGTAATCTTTACACCGTGTATAGGCCGCCGCAGCTAGTGTTCGGAATAACAAGTGTGACCAATTAATTTATATTTTCGATATTCATATTCGGGTCTGGCGACACTGACGTCGTGAGAGAAAATCAACAGCACTAGGAAACTGAATTTTCTCAACGTTTTTTTAACAATTTTTCGTATCGTTAAATTTAATTCGCTAAGAAGTTTTATGGTGAAGTAAAATGATTATTTAATTTATACACTATATAAATAATTTCAATAATATCGATAATCATAGTTGAGAAGTCGACAATTAGTATTTATTATTTTTTATTTTATTTAGTGTAATGTTTAAAACGTGATAAGTGTAGTTTAAATTATTGCAATTCGTTGGTGCGTTACATTCAATGCGAATAAAATTAATATTTGAAAATTTGTGGACAATGTAGTTATTTTTATCTCATGTGTTTTCAATGTATGGGTGTATAATATTTTACAATAATTTACCAAGGACATGTACATAATAAATCATCGTTACTCACGAGGTTCTTCAATTTCTGTGGACGACGAATCATGCTATGCTACTGGTAATTAAATTTGTTTATTCTTTTTACTACTTACACCTATTAGATTACATTATTACTTCAATTTCATATATGAAAAGCAACAATACTCATGCCTTTATATCCTTAAGATAAATATAGTGGCTCATCATTTATGAATTTATTGTAAGAGTTATTATTGAATAATTATATTGTGTCTTATATATATTACTGTTTTCTTATCAAATCATTAATTTTATTTCATTACAATTATCTGGACTTATCTTATATATTAAGAGGACTTTTATACACTGCCTAATTATTTATTATTTTTATAAAGACCCTAGTAAGTTCTCAAATGCCCATAAACCCCATACCAAAAATTCTATATTTGTTTAACTTGCAAAGTATTTGTTTTAAATAATACAATAAAGCTCAATGAGAGCTCCAGTGTGGTATAAAATATAAAAAAATAATTTACAGATACTTATTTATTCTGTGATAAGGGCAGCAAAAGTATTTACATTTGCTACCTTTAAACAGTTTGATCACATAATGTACCACTAGGCCTATGGTATAGCCATATCCATTAGTACCTTCTGTTATCTAAAATCAGATAGTGTTTGTACCTACTTATGATGAGGCATTGCTCAGTGATAATTCAATTGCTAAGTGCTTTATATCCTAATGCACTCCACCTGATACATGGTGTATTCCTGATACTTCACTATTATCAGAAACAATACTTATATTTTTTCATTGATACAGTTACTTGAATTTACATCCATTCAGTATCTTCAATTTCTTACTTTAAACAACAGATACCTCATTTTAGACAGGTAATTTTTATGTAAAATATATAATTATATACATTATATTAAATAGTAAGTATATATAACTAAGGTTAATACTAAGGTTACTTGACAGAGTAGAGTTACATTATTAACATATAGCTTAGTACTAATTAACTTGCTGAGTTAACTTTAAAGTTTTTATTATCCAAATTATAGTAACATTTAAAAGTGAAATTACTACCTCCGGTTTAAAGTTTTCCACTGCATAATGTAGATAGTAGAATTTGGAAAAGATTTAATACAATTATGTATAAAAATTAAATCTCAAATACTGCTAACAGAGGTAATTTATTACTTGAAGATTTAGTTACTCTTATGTTTTGTCATTATAATGCATATATAATTAATAAATATATATATATGAAACCACTCTACTACTTTCTCATGATTATTTATTTTAGATTTGTGTTTAATTGTAGAAATATATTTGATATAGATTTTCTTTGTTGGTGTATCACCAACTCTAATATTATAATCCTCATTAATCAATTCACCAGTGCTCAGACCCATGAGTTTAGACACAATGATTTTGCCATTATGACCTGAATCAGCTATATATGAGTTAAATAAAATATATGTTTATTAAAGTCGCTGTTTGTAATGTCAAAATAACAGCTTTTTACTCAATGTATAGGAAAGTATATAAAGTACTTATCTATACTACTTAATAAAAAAATATTTTTTAAATTTTTGTATGTCTGTTTATTCTGGCTAATCTCTGAAACGGCTAGACCAAATTTGACGGGATTTTTACTGGTAGATAGCTGATGTTATAAGAAATTAGGCTAATATTTATTTTAGCAAAATTGGGTGCTGCATATAAAATCAACAGTTTTGTTAAATTCCATGCAGACAAAGTTGCGGGTAACAGCTAGGTAGTATATTCTAAACCAATCATTTTAGTAAGGCTAGTCTTGCTTGTGGGCTTAATGGAGGTACCAACACTGAAAGCTCAAACTCATAAAGTCTTTAGACCTTATGAGTCATGTTTATAATTTGCGGCACAAGCGCATGGTATGCACTGTGTTAATATTTTCTTGTACGCCTGCCAAATCCCACTGAATTTTACTATTCTACGGGCATCGAGTCCATCGACGAAATTACGACATTCAAGTATAAGTACCTTAAATAAAAGTCTTAAGTAATTTATTAAAACGAACAGAATGTTCTCTTCTGTAACGAATATTATACAAATAAAACGTCAGTTTACGAATACGCTAAACTTTAACACTGATTTGTAGATTATCGGCTCGTTATTTATTAATTGTTCCCTTGCAAGATCCGATTAAACAAATCTAGAAATAATTGCCTACCACGAGCCTTCACGGGTGTGGTCCTGCTAGGTCATCTACTCAATGCAATATTAATCGTTAGTTTATAATACTACATAAGGAAAAAAGATGAATATAAAAGTTATTTTTCAAAATTGAGATTTTGAGTTTACCACTGAAGGCCGAAATTCGTTTGACCGTTTAACACAAGATCGAAAGAACTATTGGTAATTCTTTAGTTGATCGACTAAACGATTGGCCAAAAGAGATTTGGTCGAACGAACCATTGATATTTTTACATTTGATCGAGTGAACGTTTGGTCGAAAACATTGCAAACTTTGCTATCGTTTGTCAAATAGACCCAAGACCGAAAAACAATGGTTGGATTAAAAATATTGTATTATATTATGAATATTTTAATAGTAATATTTTTATTTACCTATTCACTGTACATAGAAAAAGCTGTTTTCACTTTACACATTAATTTAGAAAATATAAAATGCGTGTAGGCTTTATCTTATAATGAAACCTAAAACAAACAACTATTTTTTTTATTGTTGGAAAGCCCATTTCTTGAGGAAGGCTAATATAACATCACGCTACTACCAATACGAGCGGATTCATGAAAAATGTTGCAAACACGGGAAAAATTGTCTTATGTGAAGCAGACGAAGTTGCGCAAGTGGGCTAGTATAAAAATATTGGCAGATACGTCTTTTTTCTGTCTTATGACGGCAGAATAGGTATAACTACATAGTTATAATCTGTCGGAATATTGTGTGCGGGTTGTAAAATCTATACTTAGTAATATTATAAAGCTGAAGATTTTGTTTGTTTCTTTGAACGCGCTAATCTCAGGAACTACTGGTTCGAATTTAAAAATTCTATTTAGTGTTGGATAGTCCATTTATCGAGGAAGGCTATAGGCTCTATAACAATGAAAAATGTTGCAAAACCGGGGAAAATTCTCTTATGTGAAGCAGACGAAGTTGCGCGTGTCAGCTAGTAATAAATAAATAAAATGTTTGAAATTGTCATAGAATTTAAAATAATTAATTTTCATCCGTGGATATAGGATCCGTGGATCATTGATTATTTTTCAGATATACATGTTACGGTCCTAGAATATGAGATCACACCTTTCTGTTACACGTTGTATATCGGTTGTTAAATTGTGGACATTCCTGTAACTGGTTAGGGTTGTCGATGGTGATTATATTATAAACTAACGGTTAAATATAATCACATTGATCGAAGGTCCTATGCGAGCGAGCATATTGGCATTTTCAAAATTAGCGCAATTCAATATACTGCAACAATAGCTGACGCAATTTGACGCCTAATTTGATCTCCATATATCGCCATTTGTTTAATTGATTTAGTGTTATGTTTTTTTAAATTATGTATGTATGGAGATTCAAATAAAACATTTTTCTTTCTTTCTTTCTGAACAACACTTTGCTCGTATGGTAACGGTATTTAATACCACAATACTCCACTAATAAGAATAAAGGCAATATTAGTAATAGGCACAATGAGTGACAAAGTTTTATGCTTCACTAGCGACTGCCCCGGCTTTGCACGGTAGTATAAAACCTTAACAAATTATACACCTCAACCTTCCTCATGAATCTCTCTATCTCTTTATGAAAATCCGTTCAGTAGTTTTCGAGTTTATCGCGTACAGACGCAGCGAGGTCCTTTGTTTATAACTATGTAGTGATTTATAATTTCATTCATAAAATAAATAAATAAACAAAAGATTCACTTACATGATTATCACGTAAGTGAATATATTATAATACCTATCCAGTACCATTACTATTGCAAGCTTCGAGTGAAATAAATGCTTTTTATATTTTAAGATGTTTTATGCCGATTCGTCTGACGGTATGTCAAAAACAATTTAGACTAGAGTCAATCAGAGAATTATTTATTAGGTATTCAGAATAGAACTGACAGTTCTAAAGCTTAATAGTAAAAGTATTTTTCAAGCGAATTTTTTAGTTGTGGCAAGGATACCTCTTTTGGATGAATTATAGAATATCTCCGAAAAATAAGACCACTTATTTACAGATCAGAGATTCTGTATGTACTGAGGAAACGCCAATTTACGTGACTTCGGTTTTCCATCGATCGTTAGGAAAGAAACTGTAGTTACGTACCACGTATCCTATATTGCCTGTTTCATCTTTTTAATGCGCCGATCATTTTTCTATAAATAAATGGTAGCACAATTAATACATCTTTGATCAATATTTTGTAAACTGCGTCTTTACACAATTTAACGTAATTAAATCGAGTTGAATGCATTACATGGCATGCATGGCATGGCAAACATATTGTGATGTTAATCCTTACTAATATTATAAATGCGAATGTGAGGTTATTACGCTTTCAGTGAGAGTCAAGATGGCGGGTGTACCTTAATCAATCGAGTAATAACATATACCAAAAATGTACCTAAATAACTTCGGTTAAAAAAAATTGTACCTCCTTTAGAAGGAAACCACAGCTAAATTTAGGTACACCCGCCGTATTGACGTCAATATGGCGGATGTTCTATAATATTTTATTATTTAACCATTACTAATAAAAGTTAACACCAAAAAATGTACCTAAATTGTACCTCGAGTAAAAAAAAAAACACACTTGATCAGTTCGATAATTACTGAAAAATAAAGCAACTGTGTCGTTTACGGTATTATAAATTTGCATTTTATTCTATTTTTAAAGTTAAGTATGTGGAGATCAATGTCACTAAAAAAAGGAATAATATGCAAAATAGATACAACAACAATGATTAAAAAGACAAGGTTGAATAAAAATCCAACTCAAGTATTATACTATATATTGTAAAGATGATAAATTACCTGAATATAGCAAGTCCCAAGTATACAAATACACAGGTTTCAGCAAGTAATCATTATTTAACAAATTAGCACATAAATTTCGAACATTGGAAAAGTCATTGGCCAGGATTCGTATCTGCATTGCAGTCTGTTGGTCTCGCCTCGGGGCTTCTATTCGTGATCATATAATTCGTAATTAAAAATATCCGTAAAATGTAGATGTATATGTAATTATATCAATATTTCATGATAATTATCGTTTTTGCTTAGACACAAGACACGGTTGTTTTATTACTCAGTAATTATCGAACTGATCAAGTGTGTGTTTTGTTTTACTTGAGGTACAATTTAGCTACATTTTTTTGGTGTTATTATATTTTATTAGTAATAGTTAAATAATAAAATATTATAGAACACCCGCCATATTGACGTCAATACGGCGGGTGTACCTAAATTTAGCTGTGGTTTCCTTCTAAAGGAGGTACAATTTTTTTTAACCAAAGTTATTTAGGTAATTTTTTTTGGTATATGTTATTACTCGATTGATTAAAGTACACCCACCATCTTAACTCTCACCGCTTTCACTACTCGACAGATCGTCATGAAATTTCGCATACATTTTGTTAGGGGAACAGAAAAGGACATAGGGTACCTTTCATCCAGAAAAAAGTACTTTTACTAATCTAACCTAACCTACATTTACGCGAGCGAAGCCGCGGGCAAAACGTAGTATTTAATATTAATAATGTGGTAAAACAATGACATTCACGCTAGAAGCAGTAAGCTTCAATTTTAATGAAACATACATAAATATTATCCCATATAGTAAGTAGGTAATGATTTGAGCTGTTACTCCTTCGTGAGTGACCGGGTGCTCCACCTGCGTCGCTATATTTAGTTTCATTGTGTGTTGGGTGTAATACATCGATCTGGTGTGCAATTTAGAACTGTGGATATACTCCTACGTTAACTACGTACCTATAGCTATACGTGAAGCCATTAGACAATATTAAAACATTGTTGTGGAACATTAAAACGATCTATTTATAATTAACATGCGAACCAGGAGAAAGGTTCATCGGTGGCGCCTGGACTTTCTTACATATCGTAATGATTAGTCATTATGCTTAAAGTAATGGCTTTTAAGATACGGAACATGTGTTCTGGAATATTATTCGATTGAAGTAGACATAGTAAATAATGTCATATCAACAATGCAATAATAAACTACTGGTAGCGTATTAGGAGTCCTATATAAAAATAATAATATTGTCAAGTTATGGATTAAAAATATCTGCGCAAAAACATGTATAATCAATTTGTCATATATAGTTTCTGCATTGATTCGGACAGACGGGGGGAGGAATACCTGGGCAAATGTTTTGTGACCAGATCGGAAACATTTTGGAGAAAGGCCAGGTTAAGAATGCCTTGTATCGATAAGCGTTCGAAAATCGATAGTGGTGTAATAAAAGTGAATCAAGGCAGATATGTATATCATCATACCAATTGGAAATCCATAGTTTTTGCTTACCCTTCGACAAAAGATGTACAAAGTGTTGGAATTACTCATTTATCTATACATAGACTATACAAGTTAAAATTTACATTTCATTTCGACTCAATATATATTCTGTTTACCTAAGGGTAGGTAAATAACCAGCTAGTTAGTTCAAAAACATTTTCATTTCAGAACTGTCTGGCTTGAGTAGCTACATAATTGGAGCAGACGTCTCTCTCGGTTCTATCCTCTTTATTTGAATATCCGTTCATTGTTTTAGACGGCCGATGTTTTGAGAGCTAAATACTTGTCCTACATAACAAAAGAATACGTTACATGTTGTTATTTCACTGTTTTATATATTTTGTTGTTCTAGTAACCGCCTAGCAGCGTATCTATCAAAATATATCAATTTTGTAGTTCATGCGTTGCGCATTTTAGGATTACTGATTTATATATGAGTAATCCACTTATGCCTGGAATTTCGTTCAAACTGGGGCAGCCAGATTGGTGAAGTAGACCCACTACCTCTATGTGATCTTCTCTTTAGGCTGACAGCACAACGACACTTTTTTAAAGGTTTGGCAACGTTCCAAAGATGCTCTGAGGTGCTTCAAACGCCCCTAGGCTATCGTACCTGCTTACCATCATGCGGGCTGTATGCGGCGGGCTTGTTTGTTACCTTGGTAGTATAAAAATATATAGGAGGAAAGAATCTTTAAAATGTCAGAGCTAGTCTATCGATTGATGTAAAAAAGCCAAGATGCAGACTTACTAGTAAATGTTACATTAAAGTGGAACGATGTAAAAAACAAGACATTGAAAGGAACAAAAGTAATCTCGAATTCTGAAACAGATATTCGGTCGTAATTACAAAGATTTCCCGGAGGGCTAGGCAGTGACTATGGGTTTTGCATGGCATTTCTCTGTTGCTTTTACCACTGCCAGTTAATTTCTAGCAAGCTTATTAATTTAGAGAAACCTTTATTCGGAGAGATGCCGACATATTATAAAAAATGTATTTAATTTATTACTACGGACCTTTTTCTTCGAATAGGTCTTGATAAATTATTTTATTTTAGGGTTTTCTATCAGTTACCTACTAATTGCATGTGCGATCTCACATCGTAAAATATGTAAGACATTATTATACTGTCATTAATTATTTAAAACTAGCTGTTACCTGCGACTTCGTCCGCGTAGATTTTAACTAAATAGTGTTTGTCGCCGCGGAACCCAACTATATTTCTCTGCTCAAGTTACTTAAATGGCGTAGTTTTTATAGTGTAAAGCTAGATAATAGCATGGCTTACTCAAAAACAACATTTAAATATGCGTCATTAGATTACACGCTGTCACATAATGCGTAAGAAAAATAAAGATTCACAGCTCCTCCCCCGTAGGTGATAGCGTGATAATATGTAGCCTATATGTTGACCCGACCTGTTAGTAATATTCATGCAAAATTTGAAGTAAATCCATGCAATACTTTTTGAGTTTAGCCCAGACATACATACAGACAAACAGAAAAAAAATCTAAAAGCTATATTTTTGGCTTCGATATCGATTGTAGATCACGCCCCAAGTATTCTTTTAAAAAAATATTCAATGTACAATTTTGACTTTCCTACGATTTTATTATATGTATAGATACGCGAATGCTATATATATTTATTTATTTATTAAAACATGTTTACAGGGTAAACACAGACATTCACTTATAATTTATAAGTTGCAATTACTTAATACAGATTTTATCGCGGTTGTTTTGTTTGTAGTATTTTCTATACTTTCTAAGAGGTTTCGGTTGACTAATATAGTGTTCGTTATTTCATACACACGCTAACATACATAATGTACCATCTTCTTCTCCTTAGCCTTTATTATTCCCAAGTCACATGGGGTCGGCTTTCTAGTCTAACCGGATTTGACTGGATATCACTTTTTACACGGAGCGACTGCCATCTGACCTCTGCAACCCGAAAGCTGACGATACCCTAGAGCTAGACCAGTGTCAGGATATTAGAGGGCACAGATTTCCCAATAATGACTGCCATAGCTGTTCATGGCAGCCGGGACCGATGGCTTAACGTGCTCTCCGAGGCACGGAGCAGGCGATAATTGTCAATCAATACGCACATAATTTCGGAAAGTCATATAACTTTCGGAAGTCAGAGGTGCACGACGTGGGTTCAAACTCGAGACCCTCTGCATTGCAATCGGTTGGTCTCCCCACTGAGCTATCGCTATAACATATATAATGTACCTACGGTCCGTTGTCTATAGATAGTGAACTCTACTATCTAGTGGTCTGAATGCGATTGCTGTGGGGTGTGTCTTAGCTTTGAATCTAAAGGCCTGACAAAATGTTATTAGGTTTTTCTATAAATATAGTTTCAATTGCAACATAAATCTAGAACTACCCAGTAAAAAGTGATAGACAAAATGAGGGTGTAATGCTTATGGAGGATCTAGCTGAGATACCTTTTTTTTAACCTGGGGGAATGCATTGGCGCATACCCCTCCGCGAGGGTTGGCGGAGGGGTCATGTCGGACTCACCCGGGAAGAGATGGAGATATCCTGGTAATACCGACTAAACCTACCACGGTGTTCCTTCTCACAATTTATGACCGGGGCGCAGGGATCACTCGATCTATCTCGGTACAGTATTGTAATGTATTTACTTATGTTTTGTGTATAGTTACTAAAGGTAATTTCAGAAGCATAATGTATAAATAATTAGATTGTAATTTTATTATAGTGTGACATTTGGATAATAATTGATTCGCTAAAATTACGACCGTTTACAATTACTTGTTAACATGTTTTAATTTAATATAAAATTTGCAACTTCCTTGGTTTGACTAAGTCAATCGTGATAAGAAAATTTGAACTACTAAACGTATACCATAATATACGCGCCATGTCCCAGATACGCCGGGAGTGTAGTCCGATGCGACTGGTGAACGGAAATCAGCTCGCGACAACATTGTTGTGCGGTCTCTCTTGTTCGTTGGATATGACGGTACCTACTTACATAAGCCCAATCCATATGACCGATTTGAATAACTATTTTACCAAAATTCTTACGTGTATGTACGTCTTAGTTACGAGAGGAGGTCAAAAAGTTCGCGGAATGACAGGGAAGGATAATGAAATGAAACATCAAACTATTTTTCCTTTTCAATGTATTCTCCCTTAACCCTAACACATTTATTAGATCTGTCAAATAACTTATTAATACCGTCGAAAAAATAAAAGATTTTTCTTGGGCGTCAAAATAGGCCGAAATTGCCGACTTCACTTCATCATCGCCGCAAATTTTTTTCCACGCAGTTCTTTCTTCATTTTTGGAAACAAAAAATAATCACTGACATCTCTTGAAAAATGGTTTGCTATCTTTCCTTGTTTGGTGAGAAACTTAATGACGGCGCGATATTCAATTTTCTCCATAGTGGCTAGTTTCTTTCCGATTGACGTGTTTACTCGTTGAAAACTCAAAAGCTACTGACCCGATTCGGCTGAAACTCGGTTTATATACTAATAATGAGTCACTCAATTAGCGCCTACTCCCCTCGTAGTAACAGTGCATTGCCATAAGAGGATATTGCCATATTGTGGATGGATTCAGTTTTATACAGATGGTTCCAAAACGTCAGAAGGCCAGGGTGCCGCGTATTACTGTCCACGTGAAAATATTTTGGCTACATATAAAACTCATTCACCCGTTTCAATTATGACGATGGAACTCGCTGCGATCTCGGAAGCCTTAAATTATATTAAGAATATGGACTGTCAAAATGTTGTGATATTGACAGACAGCCAAAGTTCCTTGCAACATTTGGCTCGATGCGCCTCTGGTTGCAGAGGTACACCGATAGCTTATGTTGTAATAAACAAAATTAAAGAAATTAGTCAAATAAAGCATCTGAGACTGCAGTGGGTTCCATCGCATATTGGTCTCATGGGTAACGAGGAGGCTGACCGATTAGCAAAGATAGCTATTTCAGAAGGAGAAGTCATCTACATTGCGCCACATTATACAGAAGTATTATATAAATTTAAAGATATCTGTTATAATAATTGGAAGGAATATTTTGATGAAAATGCTAAATTTAAAGGCATATGGTATAAAACTATGCAATCGGAACCTCCTCGTATACCCTGGTTCAGTAACGTAAATTTAAGCAGAAAGTATGTGACAACTGCTCATAGATTGCGTTCCGGGCATATTCCATCCAAGAAGTTTGAACATCTTATGGGAAAAGCATTATCATCAAACTGTGAAATATGTAACACAATTGATGATACTCAGCACCTGTTGATGGAGTGTTCAAAGAATAAAAGACAGAGGGATAGTATGATACGGGAGCTTAACATTAATAGGCTGGATGTTGGTATAATGCAAAGTATTTTGTCTATACCAACATCCAGTGAAGCTAAACTTATTTATGATCTAGCCTTGTACAAATATGATGGCTCTTAATTGTATGCAGTGTTTGAGTGTCTATTCCTGTTAATTTTATTTAGATATAAGTTATATGTGTATATTTAAGTTTAAGGCTTGATGGGACTGACATATCCTAAACAGATAAAAGTCCCGAAACAATAAAAGATTAAAAAAAAAAAAAAAAAAAGAGGATTTTGGTGAATGAAGCAACTCTTGAACATCGGTTTCAAATTAATTGCTTTCCTTTTGTCGCAATCTGTACGACTTTATCTTTTTGTCACAGCTGCTTAGCTCTGTTGAGGTAATTAGCTGTGAAGAAAAGACGAAAGTCGCAATACTAACTATAAGAATCGGATTTATTGATTCAGGTGCCAAATAGAACAGGATCACATACAGAGATTATATACATAACAGAGGAAAGAAGCAAAGAACACTGTGCAAATATACACAATTAAAAAACCCGTTCATATACGTTTACTATTCGGTTTTTTTCGGCACACGGTAAAACCTAATCGCAACCGTTTGTTCACGATTTTCATCAAAATCTATGTCATATTTTATATTAATAAATAGTAATACTGGGCGACTCTTAAATATGAATACACATTTTTGTAATTGTAACACCTTGTATACCATGCTTTATTATCACAGTACATATGCGATAAACTCCATGACCTAAACCTAAGTAATGAAATTAATACATTAAAAGGTAAATCTGATATTAAAACAGATAAGTGAACGTACAAAAGACGCCTCGTGTTTCTGCAAGTTGCTGTATAATAATCCTACGTGATTAGCAGTCTTTATGAATGTCTTCTGCCCCATGCCGCGTCTTCGTCCGCATTGAATTTGGTTATATATTGAATAATCATTTTATCATAGACGATACCGCTGTATTAGGAACCTTTATGCAAAAATGCAAGCTACCTGACTCAGCAGTTTGAACTGTGCCTTGTTCGATATATGAAACTTTAAACCTCTTTTACATCACTCCAGCTGTTGAATTTATTAATTGTCCATTCTTAGTTCTCGCCTACGGTGTAGGGATTTGAGCTGTGCGTTGATATATCAGTCAGTCAATTTGTCTAATTATATATTTAGACAAGGTATGAATAAACATTAGGGCCTCCTTTATGGCGTATTGTTTAAAATCCTTGAATCTGAATCTGTCGTTGCCCTCGATGCGAGGTTTCTAGACACCTTGTTTATAAATTATTTGCTTTATCTAATCAACAAATGGATTTCTCGTGTACCCAAGTAATAAAATACAATATGGAATCCAAATGCTATTGGTGAATTGCATTAACAAAGAACAAAAGTCATTCGTACTACGAATATTTTATTCAATTGTGCAGTGTTTAAGAAAGTTTTATCCGTTTTGCTCAAACCATTATTTCGTACGTCCTTACATGGTTGCTGATTTTAGATAATATTTTGTGAGGATTAAGTGTATCAATATTATCTCTGGCAAAGCTTTTTACCTGTTACACATATTGTGTTCAATAATAATTAGGTAAAGTGATACGAATTTATTTTTTCATTGTTTGCAGGCGATGAACGTTTGACCGCGCGATGGATCAGCGAGATGGATGGAGTGGAGAGGCGGTTGCGACCGAGAACTCTACTGAAAGTTCTCAGGCCGCGGAACGAGACAGGGTGCGCATCGAATTCTACGCTACCTATGACGTCATGACGGGCGTGCGAATAGCCGCCACCCTAGGCGGCTTTTTCGCATTAATGGTTTTTCTGATTGTTTATAAGAGCCGCAGCAAATCCGTAAAGGCTTTAAACGATCCAAAAATTGTAGAACTCGCCGAAGCTGTCGTAGCCGAGGAACAGGCCGTTGAGGAGGAACGACAACTCACTGCGGCTCTCGAGGAAGCTCTTTCGGAGCGTGCGCGCTCGCGACCCTCAATAGGCGAAGAACCTCCTTGGCCACGCACCGCACGTTTTGCGTCGTATGGAGGGGGCTACGGTAGCTTACTAACGCCGCCCCGACGCTTGTCAACCGTACGCGGCGATTCGCTTCCTGGATCTGCCCTCCGTTTTGTCGAGCGTCGTGCATCAGCTGGACCGCGAGACCGCCGGTTAAGTTCGGCAACTTGTTCCAGTTCAGGCAGTTCTTACTTGGAGAGACGTGGTTCGTCAGTGGTATGTGCTCTAGCCGAGCGGCGCCTGTCACCTTGTCCTAGTGAGCGCCTCGCCCCGCTCGCGTCTGTGGGCAGTGTAGGCCCATCCTACGCAGTCGAGTGTGAGTTAGCATCGGTGGGCCCGGATTCAGTGTTTGCAGAAGACGATGGGGACTCCACCGATGACGAGGTGGAACAGTTCTCAACGGACAGTGGTGGAGGCGATGCGACGGTGATCGGTGAGTGCACCGAGCTGTCGACTCGACCTGCGCCACTGCCGTTGCGGCTGGACCGCGCCTCACATTCGCGGGAAACGTTGTTCTAGTCTATGCTGACGATGATGTAATCGTTCAGCGAACTTACATGTTAGTTGACACATTAAAATATCGACTTTGTTCATTTCTAAACTATTTATTTGTATTATAACATATCATAGAAGTTGACGAATTTGACATATCATTTGGTTTTAAATCACCAAATTCAAATGTTATTCTACCTATATGTAACTTCTCTTTATTATATTCTTATACATACTAATTAATAAAGTTCATTGCTTCTTTATGAGCGCATAACAACATGTTTATTTGTCAGCTTGAATGAACTTCCGCTTATTATTTGTTTAATTTTGAAGAAAGCGAAAGCGTCGATATTTTAATATGTGGTGATAATTTATGTATATAATAGATTGTTTTGTTGATAAATAAATTGATGTTTCATATTGTTGATGTTCCCAATTCACGGCAAACTTATAGTCAATGTAATAATTACAGATATATTATGTTGCGTACGTATACATAGGTAGCAAGTTAGTTTCATTCTGCTAATACCAATTTGTTTTGCTAACAGCTGATCAGTACAATAATCATAATTGCGCATACCTAATACCGCTGGTATTCACCATAGTGTTCGACTCGATGTAAAAGTAATTTGTAAAAAATTGCCGAATTAGTCAGTTGTAGTTACATTAAATTAATGTAATTATTCAATATAATAGTTTTCGAAGAATTTATAACTTCTGTAAATCGCCACTCTATTTACAAAGTTTCAACTCTACCACGTACCACGGGCTTAGCCGTCGCACGTCGCACGTCACACGTCGCTGCGTCGAGCAGTGAGCTCGCGAGCGCGGTCGACGACCACGCGTGCATTGCCGACTCACATGGTGTTTGTACAATGTAGATAATATTAACTTGTTAGGGTAGATAGTCGTCAGTCAAGTCAATTGAGAACGTGTATTTGTATTATATCTAGCGTTACTACAGTTTTACTTAGAAATCGAGGGCACACAAGACCAATACGTCCTTCGAACAATAAATTTGAAGTTGGAAGCGGCCTAAGATGTTGCTCGTACCAATGTCACTTTTCAAGTAAACTGCCACTGTTCTTGTTTAGAAACAATGTTGCTCGGACACCGGGGTTTTATTGATTCTGCGTGTTTCGATCCCGCCGCAGCCACACGCGGGCCCAGTACATTGATTACGCATAAGTCGTTTTTATTACGATTTAGATTTACGTGTTAGTTTATGTAATGTTCGTTGCTCGAATTAAAAAGAGCTCCCTGTAGTCTGTAAAATGTTGAAATGTATGTATGTAAAAAATTGTAAATATAAAACAAAATTCATATATTGTTTCATTTTTATCGTCCACAATATAATCGTATACCTTCTTAGCGAGTTCGATGTGTGCACAATTATATAGTGATGCTTTTATATTAGTCATTGATATCCTGGGTGTCTACTATTTCAGATCATATAATCATATAATCTACTATTTCAGATTTCGATACGCTGACCCTTACACTCAGTATGCACATGTATAATAACAGATAAAATTTGTTTTCAAGCATATGTACAGTCATATTTGGAAGTCTTGAACCTTTTCTAAAAAGTCTTACTAATAGAAAGCTACACGATCTCTATTAACTAATACTGTTGTGACGGTAGTAATCCAATGGATAAGGCATTGTACTTGCGATCGAGAGCCTCGAGATGTCGTGGGTATAATCTTCTGCCCAGACGTGAAAGCATTCGTAAAATTTGCATTTGAGGTCATATAGATATTTAATTTTACAAAAAAAACTTTTTAAGCTGAGTCGGTGACTCCCTAGAAACTCAGCACAAGGAGCTGTCGGTGATACTAATGTTAAAAAGGTATTAGTTCTGCGAAACTAAGATTCGCGCATTCTAACGCTTTATTTAAATATTATAAATATAATATTCGAATATTTATAATATTAGAAAATACGTTAGAATGCTAGAATTAAAAGTAAAGTTTATCTTTTTAGTAACTTTAAGAATAATTTGTGTTAAAAACACCATATACCTATCTAATAACATCAGAGGAACGCCTAATTCGCATTTACGAGTAATCACGAGTAGATTTCGCAAAAATTAAATCAAGTGAAGATCTTGAATTAATTTTTCACCTCAAATTATATAAGTAGGTTTAATTTTGCGGTGTCACGGTTCGGTAAGTAATTGTTTTCATGAAGTTATTTAATTTAACAAAATTCTAGAAAGAACTAGGTGTAATAAATACCTGGTCCATATTATAATAATTGCTTGTTAGGTAGGTAATTGTAGAAAGAAAATATTTTTCCATGCATGCGTGTGCATTATGTACCCGAGTTTCAATTCCCTTTGGGAAACCTACCTACTCCATATCCTATTTATGTAGATAATTCTAGAATAAGTACTTTGAATAATCTAAAACAGGTATAATATATATGATTATCATTCAAGGAACGAAGTAACCTAAGTAAAAAGATTACAAACATCAGGGGGCCTAAGTGAGAACCTTGCGGCACACCCTTTAAAAATATAACTTATCTAACGCTTGGGATTACATAATTATTATGTCGAGGAAACTATCTTAACAGATTCCTCTCTATATTTAACGAAATAAATTCAATGACGAAACGCAACACAAAAAATGCTTATTGAAATAAAAATATAAAGGCTTTAATTGTCTTTGACATAATTTAAATAAAAAATGAATAGTATAAATAATTCAGAGACATCCAATTTGTTCGCTGCCAAGTCAAGCAATCTTACTTAGCAGTTAAGCAAATGGTTAATTTTATTTTATTTGTCGCTCGATGTAGGTACATACGGCGTCTAACGTAAATCTGTGGCCATATATTATGGTATCGCGGTTTGACGTGGAACCAGCATATCAAAAGCGAGAGAGAAGAACTCAATATATGGCACAGAAACCTCTACTGGATGCTGGATCGAAATAACAAGTTATCGATAGATAACAAACTTAATATACAAGTCCATATTAAAACCAACTTGGACATAATATGGCATTCAGTTCAGCTTTGGGACAATGCAAGTAATTCAAACATCGCAGTATTGCAAAGAATGCAGAATGCAATATTGAGAACTATAGTGCATATTTTGTGGTTTATTACTAATACCGAAATTCACGCACACCTGAATATGAACACTGTAAAAGAGGAAATTCAGGTCTCGAAAAAAAAGGTATCAGAAGCGGCTGGAAAAGCATCCGAGTGTACTTGCGGCGAGTCTAACCACGCGCAGTTATCAAAAACGTCGAGCGAAAAAACGTACTCTAGTGAAATCTCATTATACATGATACATCAATGCAAAGAGTAGCGATCTTCGCTGGAGGATGCACTTGACCTGACAAGGCCGCCCAAACTATCTGCTGATAGTAGTACCTATACTGATTGCAGATTCGCAAAAAAAAATCGATATGTATACAGGTTGACTGGAAATTAGTGAACAACCTTATAAGGGAGTATAGTACAGGTCATTTGCAACAAATTTAGTTATGTATATGATTGTGCCAAAGTCAATCATTAATGAGATATTTCAATTTTAATTATTTGTTTGAAAAATCAGTATGAGTCCTCTTTAGGCTTAAATAAAATGAAAACTATCGGTTTTTTTACAAGTTTTGTATTGAATTTTATTTGCTACTAGATGTTCCCGCGGTTTCACCCGCGTTTATCGTTACTGCGCCGCCCCCGTGGGTCGTAGCGTGATGTTATATAGCCTATAGCCTTCCTCGATAAATAGGCTATCCAACACTAAAAGAATTTTTCAAATCGAACCAGTAGTAATCACGCAGAATAAACCAGGAGAATCATCGTTTGTACTATGTCTGTAATGGGTAATTATTTTGCTGCGATGTTATTTTAAAACTGCTATATCTCCTAAGATATTCATTGAAATCGAATGATGTAAAGGGCAATTTTGTTTTAAATTAATTACTTGTGATGAATAACGTATTTATTTGGATAAGGATTAATATCATGTTTATAAAAATACCTTCGCAAATAATGCATTATTTTAGAACAAATTTCGTTAGCATAAAAATGGTTATAGTGAGCCAACCTTAAAAGATAGACATATGCTGTCGCGGACTTTTTTTTTGAATTTTTAAAGGGGAACAATTCTGTCATACATGATTTTTGCGAAACTTTAACTGTTTACGCAGCGCACGCAGCGGAAGCTCTCAAAAGGAAAAAATACTCTCCGATTTTGAAACATTCTTCATTGGTGATCCGCTCCTATTGATCTTAGCGTGATGATATATAGCCTATAGCCTTCCTCGATAAATAGGCTATCTAACACTGAAAGAATTTTTCAAATCGGACCAGTAGTTCCTGAGATTAGCGCGTTCAAGTAAACAAACAAACAAACAAACTCTTCAGCTTTATAATATTAGTATAGATATTCCAGTAACTAAATCGACACTAAATAAGGTACATTTATTTGCCTTATGTAGATGCAGTGCTTCAGACAAATAAAAATAGCACAACATTTTGCAAGTCTTGCTCATAAACACTTAATTTTAACACTAAAAAACACGGTAACTTTAGTTGGCATATTATTTTAAAAACATCTAAATTTAATTAGCTTTAAAATGAGGTATTATAATCCGACGTAGCAAACATAGCGCCAAAGATATTGGTGTAACAATAGGGTCAGGTAGAGGCAATAAAAGGGCCGGGCGCTCGCGCTTCTTGGGTTCTTTGAAAAAAATTGTGTGTGCAAGCCGGCTTCTTTTATTTGTTTACCAGTCCGCTCTTGTGATTCGTTGCGTTCGGATGTGATACTCTGTTTTGATTTCCTACTTATATCGATCACAAAAACCAAGCCGGGTCGCTTACGACCTCTCTCTCCTGACGATTCGGATATTGTTGTTTATTGTGTTATCGACGACTTGGCTTGTGATACGGACTATGGCTCGAATTGAAAATCGACGACGATCATTTACGAACCAGGAGTATGCCGATATTATCATGGTCTATGGTTTTGTCCGAGGCGATACAAGCGCTGCCCGCCGTAAATATCAAAATTGTTATCCAAATCGGCGTATACCTTCTGTTGGTGTTTTTTCTCGGATTTATCGTCGGCTTTGTGAAACAGGCAGCGTTCATAGACGACAAGGTAATTAACTTCAATATTCAGTCATTCCTACAGTTCTCACAATCTACTTCAAACATTATTTAAATATTACATGATTTTAACAAAAACTAGTATAAAATCAGTATAAACCAATTTTCGTACTTATTTGGTTTGCTAGTACTTTTCTGTCAATTTTGCAAATAAATTGTTCCCTAGATATTTTAAACCTTTTAAAATAATGATACAATTTAAATGCTTTTATTTTCAGGTGACTCGGGCAGACCTCGTGTGTATCAAGCTAATGATGAAGCTGAAATTTTAGATCATTTTCAACGTGATCCCACTATATCGACGAGGTTGGTAGCCCGCCTTCTTGGCTTGTCGCAGTGGAAAGTGTGGTACACAATTCATGGAGTTGGATTTCATCCGTACCACTATACGCCAGTACAGGCTATTGAAGAGGGAGATCCTCTTAGAAGATTGCAGTTTTGCCGATTTCTTTTAAATGCGGACATAGAGAATCCGATTCGATGGACGGACGAGTCCAAATTCGACAAAGATGGTATGACAAATTACCACAACACACACTACTGTCAGGACAAACAATTAGGCAATCCTCTCTTAAAACGACAAAAAGGGTCTCAAAGAAAATTTTCCGTCAATGTATGGATGGGCATCGTTGATAACAATTTAATTGGGCCTCATTTTTTGCCAAATAATTTAAATGGGGCCCATTATGAAGATTTCCTAACGAACACTGTTGGTGAATTATTGGAAGATGTTCCTCTAGAAACTCGGCGTGGCATGGTATACCAACATGACGGTTGTCCTGCGCATTTCATGTTGTCCGTGAGAAATTGGCTTGATGAAAATTATCCTAGACGATGGATTGGCAGAGGAGGTCCAATACCCTGGCCAGCACGAAGCCCAGATCTCACGCCAATGGACTATTATGTTTGGGGACACATAAAAACTTTAGTCTATTTTGATGCGCAACCCGTGCCAAATATCGAAGAATTAAAAAGGCGAATTTCAGCCGCAGCCGAGCAAATAAGAAATAATCTTACTACAAGTGTGGTAAAAACTAATTTAAGAAAAAGAATGCGACTTTGCGTACGAAATCGAGGTCGTGATTTTGAAAATGAGTTGTAAATTATTTTATTCACAATAAAAATAATGGTCAAGACAAAAACATTTTTTTTTCAATCATCCCTTAATATTGTTATTTCTTTACCTGACTCCATTGTCAAACCAATATCTTTGGCGTTATGCTTGCTATGTCGGATTGTAATACCTCATTTTAAAGCTTATGAAAATTAGATGTGTTTAAAATAATATGCCAATTAAAGATACCGTGGTTTTCAGTGTTAAAATTAAGTATTTATGAGCAACATTGGCAAAGTTTTATGCTATTTTTAATTGTCTGAACGATTGCAACTTAATGTGTCAAATAATTATACCCTATTTAGTGTCGATTTAGTAACTGGAATGTAACAAATAGAAATTCATTAAAAAATCTTGGAAAGAACCGATAGTTTTATCTTTATTTAAGTCTAAAGATGACTCTTATTAATTTAAAAAAAAGTTTAAATCGAAATATCTCATTAATGATTGACTTTGGCACAATCATATACATAACTAAATTTGTTGCAAATGACCTGTACTATACTCCCTTACAAGGCTGTTCACTAATTTCCAGTCACCCTGTATATTATGGTCATATAGTATCGGCAATAATAATAGTATCACTAGCTGAAAAAAATTATAGTCATCCATATGTAATAAAAAGTACGTATGTACTTAGATAGAGATATTTACGTTCAGAATTTTATTGATACACGCCGTATAAATACTAATTTGATTGAACTGCCTCGTTGGTTTAGTAGCTAGTAGCTGCAGCTGCGGTCCATAGTTTCTGGGTTTTAAAGCCCGGGTCCTAATAATCCGCAACTAACGTATCCGTATGAGCCCGATATTCGGACGTTTCACCCACGAGGATGGGACACCACTAAGGTCTGATCTCTATCCGCTCATTTCAGATCCATCAGACTGAGATAAAGGAATACAGAGTGATTAGTGTTTGTGCACACATTTATGCTCTATAATACCTATTTTCTGCGCAAGTTCCCTTAAGATTGGCTGCTGTGATATTCTTGGTTCTTATATTTACCTAGTGTTTAAGAGTGATAGAGTCCATCGTTACTAATTATTTAAGTAAAAACGTAAACTAAAAGTGCCGCCCCTGCCGCTCCCACTTCGCTACGGCTTGCGCCACCGTCCCAATTGCGTATTTTATCTGAATAAGCTTAACCTTGGTGACAGCATAAAATTAGTACGACAAAGTGACTTTATAATAGATCAATCGTATTGTAACGATTCATTTAAAAATTAACATTGAAGATATGTAGGTACCTACTTAAAAGATGTAAACACATTTCAATGAGAAATAAACAAAACGTTAAATCTCACTTCGTCGTACCTACCAACGTATTAAGCCGTTCATTCAAACAGAAGTAATAAAGTTTTACGACAAACATTCAGGTAAGACAGAGAAATACACCAGTTTAATGTTTCATTAAAATTAATAGAATCTGTGATAGTCGAACGTATGAACTGAATATTTTTTGGGAGAATGCATTTTATTTTTTCTAAACAAACAACACTTTCTAAAAACCCTGGCTAGAAATTACATTATATAAGCCAGCGAAAAAAGAATGCTATCTCAGGCGTAGTTATGCAGAATATTCAGCATACATTTTTAGTTAGCAATTAATGTGTAATGATGACGCTCTGTACAGAATTATATTATTACTTTAGATATGTAGGTAACAAAAGTATGTATACCGATATAGTGGATAGTGATATAAGAGACCAAGTAAATAATTTTAGAACTACAGATATAATATATAAAACGTACTTAATTCGCTAATTTTAATGCTGGGGCATTTTTGGGGGACTGTTTTAAAAACATTTAGGTCCTTTGGGTCGGTCTAACACCAGTAAAACCGATTCGATCCTATCAGCACCAACACACAAAATAAAAAGAAATTAAATAGAAATGTTAGTCCATTTCTTTTTGCTTTAATTTATTTTCTTTTTTAACCAGGTAGTCTCCTAGTCCTATATACATAATCACTGTAGAAATCATATTTTTGTAATAATTTAAAATATAATGTATTAGGCATATTATGTATTTACATAATAATTTGGTGGTATGATTTAAGATTCCCGCAATGAAGTTCGTAAATCTCATATTTTCAATTAACACATCAAAAGCATTCGAATATAATTATAGTACATTTTTATTAAATTCTTTATAATATACAGTATTCATTATTCATTAAGTTTTATATATTAAAGCAGCCATAATATATTTTATCACGCTGAAAATTTGTTATTGGAAAACTGTAACAATGATAAACATTAAGTATTTGAACACAAACGTGCTCAGTTGTCATTACGCTTGCTTGACGTGACGCTGTCAAAGTGTCAAGTGGTAGCTCTGTAAAGAAGAGAGAACGTTCATTTTATATTTGATAATTTCATAGGTTTTTAATTTGTGTGGATTGAAAATAATAGTCAATCATGGACGACGATTTACCGACCGACTTTCAGGTCATCGTCGTTGGGACAGGTAAGCTATATTATCCGTATAATACTGCACCGGTCATGATGGCGATAGCAGCCTACTTATCGATCCTTTTTTTTTCATATCTGTCTAGTCATCAATTTTACATTTGAAAATGCTATTTTTGACCTTTTTCAAACAGCTATCTGGGATTATGGCATCTCAAAATGTTTGTCTGAAATATTTAGCAGAAAAACGGAAATAGCCGCAGTTAATTCTGCTGCTTAGTCATTAATTAAATATTTGCAATGTCTAACTGCTGTCATTGTCTGCCGACATTGAATTGTGAAGGCATGACCTAAATATGCGGTCTCTACTTTTGAAATGCATGAATATGTCAAAATTATAAGGTTGATGAAGCTATTATAAATCTGTATGATGAACTTATTAGAATTTATTGTTTGTAAATTGAAAAAAACTGTTATACAAAGTAAAGGGTTTTGGCTTCTAAATTTACCTAAAACAGGCTGTAATATCGTTTATAATTCAATTAAATCATGTACTTATCTTGTAGTGAATATGCAATTAAATCAAAAGTGCTAGTATTGGACACATACTCAGACCAAGAGCTTGCTTAAAATTTATTTATCATGATTCTTCATTGTTGATGAATTACACATTCAGGTATTGGAAATGGTCACCTCAGCTCATGCACCTGCAATGATGGAGGTGCATTAGTGCAAGATTGAATATATACTAGTCTATGTTATAAACTATTACAACAGTAAATAAAATGTTAAATGGTCATGGCCTATTAGTTTGCCAAGTTAAATCCAATCCAAATTAAGAGACAAACAATAAAATCTAAAATATGTCTTTCTAATCTCTATAAGCAGAATCCTAATGAAATTATAAATGTACCTGAATACAGTGTTTTAGCTAGCCTGGTTTATGTGGTTATATGGCAGCCATAGCCACTGATGTCTGATGCTTGAACAGGTTGACACTATAGGTTTTCTATATATGCTATCCTGACACCTTTGATCATGATCATCATATCCTGTCTTCTATGTTCAAAGGCTTAACAATTTTTATCTGAATTGTTTCCGATTTGTCTATACATTAGTTATTCTAGCATTTTTTCTAAAATGTGTACTCTGCTTAAAGAAATAACAATGATTAACAAGCTGATCTGAATGAAAATAAGATTGCAGGCATACTAGTGTTGTTTAAATCATTTCAGACAAGTATGTAATTTAACTCAAATTTAACCAACATAATCATTCATATTGGGTAAATGCATTCATGATGCATACTACATTAGAATCATATAAAAAATTTAATAGTGATGGACTTAGCAAAATATTAATACAGATTTCTAAATACCTGTACAGTCTTTATTTCTAATTGGTCTCTTTGGTTTGTAATTCCATTACTAGTCGCTCTAGTATTTGGCATTATTTAAAACTATTTTTGCTTGTGGCTTCACCCACATGATTCATATAGAATCACATCCTGAGATTCAAAGTTAATCCAGTATAGGGTCTATCTGTGTCCCATGTTTCACCTAAATCTGTTCATCAGTTTATGCTTGATTGAGTAACAAACACTATCATCTACTGCAATTTCACATTTATAATATTAGTATTAGTTTAATTTCTACAAAACACCAAAGTTATATGGTTAATCTATACTAATATTATAAAGCTGAAGAGTTTGCTTGTTTGTTTGTTTGAACATGCTAATCTCAGGAACTACTGGTTTCGATTTGAACAATTCTTTTAGTGTTGGATAGCCTATTTATCGAGAAAGCCTATAGGCTATATAACATCACGCTACGACCCACGGGGGCGGCGCAGTAATGATAAACGCGGGTGAAACCGCGGGAACATCTAGTATAACAATAAAAGCAGAGTTCTCCATGGTTACCACTGTTGAACTTGGTTATCTGTATAACCAAGTTCAAAAGTGGTAACACCCACACTTAACATTCATACACCTGTGTGTATGAATGTTGAGTGTGGGTGGGATAAATACCAAAGAACAGTATAAACTCTTAATTGAGTTAGGTTGTTCAAGCGTTTGTGACTTTGTTGTAGGCTTTAGATCACCAATATGTATATGATGTTCTCGTAGATGTTGAATACAAAGAGATGCAAAAACCATTTGACCACCTTCAAGTAATTCATATTGAATATACTTTTAAATTTTTGCAAAGGTATGGTGGAGTCCATTGTGGCTGCTGCCTGTAGCAGAATAGGAAAGAATGTCCTACATCTAGACTCAAGCGACCACTATGGTGGTCTCTGGGCATCCTACAACTTTGATGGCCTCCAGAAATTCATCAAAGAAGTCAATGCAGATCCTAAGAGGCAACTCCAAGTATACAATCTAGCTGAAAAATGGTATATTGAAAAGTAAGTTATATGTGTTGAATTGATTTTATTGATTGATGTTTAGAAGTCATCATTCTCTAATTATATTATTGTCTCAGTAGATGGGTTATTTTTTTCTTAATTATTTGGAGTCAATGTAATTATATATATGTTTGATGTAATGTATTTATGTCATAGGCTGTGTCAAGATTTGGTTTAGAGTAGGCAGAGAAGCATTAAAACTACTTGCCAATATGTAAGAAACCATTGCCTTTACTCTGAACTAAAATTATAGGGAACTAGCTCAAGAAGAAAAGAAAGATGAGGGTGAAGAGAAAGCAGAAGAAAGCAAATCAGAGCCACCCAAGAAAGTGTGGAGCCAGACAAGCTTTGCTTCAGAGTATAGGAAGTTTAACATTGACATGACTCCTAAGGTAGGAACTAACACTGTCATATTTCATTTTAGAACTCACTACACTTCTTTATAGCATATATAAGATAAATAAATTCGATTCTCATGTCATCATAACTAGTTATCTATCTAAAACAGGTGAAATATTAAAGAAAACGTTAATAATATAGATTTTAGAGGTCATTTATTTCAACTTTGTTGTATTGTGCTACCTAGCTGCTTTTCTCCCGTGGGCCTCTGGTTGAACTTCTGATCTCTTCGAACATCGCTCGGTACGCGGAGTTCCGATGCGTTACCCGGGTGCTAACGTGGCTGAACGACCGTCTGATGCCTGTCCCGTGCTCCCGCGCTGATGTGTTCGCGACCGAAGCTGTTGGCATCGTGGAGAAGCGTCAGCTGATGAAAATGCTGACCTCCATCGTCGGATATAATGAAGAGGAAATGAATAACGAATTTAAAGGTAACTCTTCAAAGAGTTTTTTTAAATTTTATAACTAGTACGATATTAATTCTTTACTGTGCAAGATTTATATTGTCTACATGAAAGAAGTAAATTTCAGTGAAAGCAAAGACTAATGTTTTACGTATGTTATGATCTATATATCATGTGTTTCTAGATTTTCTTTTAGCATCCGTACATTGATAATAGTTTTAACATACAAATACGTCGTTTTTTCCTTTAGATTGGAATGATAAAACCTTCAAAGAGTATCTTGCACACAAGGGATTGACTCCCAACCTGATCCACTATGTACTGTTCGCGATCGCCGGCGGCACTAACAACATGCCGTGTTTGGATGGCGTGAAGGAGTGTAAGAAGTTCTTAATGAGCCTTGGTCGCTACGGAAATACGCCCTTCCTATGGCCCATGTACGGTAGCGGAGAGTTGCCACAGTGCTTCTGCAGGTAAATGACCATTTTATTTCTTAGATTATAATTCATGGTTCCTTTCAGTGACATAATAATATCTAGAAATCGTATTCCATTTCATATATTATATGGATTAGAAACGAATACTGGCGAATATCAGATATACGTTCTTTATACAAAATGAGTCAAATTTACATATATTTTTTTATAATATGGCAGGCACAGCCAAATTTTCGATTGCTAAATGCCTGGGATAATGTAGCCCTAAGTTAAATGTACGTTTGTTGGTTAAATTGGCTTGTAATCCGCTCCTGTGGACGTTATACATAAACAACATATTCACGCCAATCTTAAAATTATCTTTGACCTCCATCCAAAACTACAAATAGATTTGGTATCCTTGTGGCTTTGTTCTTGTACAAATGACTGGTATGTGTATACCTACTATCGTTCGCCTAACCGTATGTCTAATAGGCGCTCCACTATATAATTACTTACCTTGGTTTCTCCAGGTACTTTCTTTACAATTTTCGTTCATTATGAAGAAGCAGAAAACAAATATTATTTTCAATTCATATTATTACCTATACTTTGATATCTATACAAATAAATAAAATTGAAGTGTCTGTTTGTAATGTCAAAATAACAGCTTTTTATCTAATGCATATGAAAGTATATACGGTACCTATACGAAAACATCTTTTTTTGAAAATTGTTGTCTGTCTGTCTGTTTGTTTGTTCCGGCTAATCTCCAAAACGGCTGAACCGATTTTGACGGGACTTTCACTGGCAGATAGCTGATGTTATAAGGAGTAATAAAGGCTACTTGGATTTTAGAAAAAAAAATAGGGATCCGCGGAGAAAAAATCTTTTAAATTAAAATCTACGCGGACGAAGTCGCAGGTAACAGCTAGTATTAAATAATAGTTATCGAATTTAGTAGCATTTATAGGTATACACTATAGTTGATGACAGCATAGTTTTTGAAAAGTATTTTTCGAAAGCGTGATGCCTATTAGATCGTATAAATTAACTGGATATTTCAAGACTACTTAAATTAGATAATGAGATTTAATATGATTCTCATTAATATATTATTTGGTATGTAGGTTTTGTTTTATTAAGTAATTGAATAAAATGTGGATTCGAATATGTTTCACGGTAGCTACGATACGTATTGTTCACGATGCAGAACTGTAACATTGACAATCATTATAGTTAGTGCAAAAAAGTGCACCATGAGAGTGGCGGCTCGGTGGTCGCCGCCGCGGCGGTTCAATGACCCAAATGTGCACCACTCGGCTACGCAAACAAAAATGAAGCAACTTTCTAATGTTGCATGCTACACGATTTAAGATATCGTAATAGTAAAAACATTTCGACTATTTATTATTAAATTTATAGGAAAACGTTCCGAAACCATTAGTTATGACGTTTAATATAAACATTAATTGTTGGAGAAATATTTCCAAACACGTCTGCGTGTATCGGCTATTTTTATACTTTATGCGTATAAAAAACTTAGTGAATCACCGACGCTTACAATCGGGTCAGGTATAAGAAAATAACGTTTGTTACCAGGTTCTTATGTCCTTTAACGAGTCGAATGTAGACTTGTTACCTACAAAATAGTCAGTTTCTAAAATATATATCAATTTTATACCTACATTTCGAACTTGATATTTCTTCTTTTCTTCTGCTGGTAAGTAATTAGTCATGTGCCTGCCTGATGGAAAGCGATTACCTTAGCCGGTAGTTAGGTGATTAGTGCAATGGTCACTGAAGAGAGTCACCAATTGGCGTGTAAATATAAGATTGTTTCATCATTCAATGTTATGTTCAAAACTTAATCATTTATACCAGCCGTCCTACTTGAATTGACTCTAACATTGCGTCCTGAACATCGTCTACTTTTGAATCGACAAGACGACCATGTATTCTATTTAATTTGTATAATTTCGGAGATTATTAATCGTCTTCAATAAAGGCGACATAACAAGAACGTTTGCAGTTCAAATAATAAACAGATGATTTCGCGTCTGAAACTTTTATGTTCATGAAACGATAAAACCGAATCGTTTGTGTTTACTCAAGGTTATTCACTGGATGTTTTAAAATAATTAAAATGTAACTATGGAGCCAATATTCACCATGCATCCATTTAAAAAATCTCTTGATACCGTCAGTTTATTTTGCAAATGACGGAAAACCTCATCGTATCTTTCCTTTCAAACATTATTTATGAGAATCGGAAACTAATATTAACTTCCACGAAATAGCTGAATCAATATTTTATAACGTGATGATATGACTTTAAAATGCTATTTTAAAAGTTGAACATTCTTTCACGTGTATTTTTAGATTGTGCGCCGTATTTGGCGGCGTGTATTGTCTGAACCGGCCGATCGACAAAGTGCAGACGAAGATCGTCGATGAGGGCAAGACAGTGGTGACTATTGACAGCAAGTCAAAGACATTGAATTGTGACCACCTGGTCATCGGCATCAACGAATGTCCTAAGGACTTAATCTCGCCCGAGCCGGCAGAGAGTAGCGACATATCAAAGGCTGTGTTCATCACAAACGGGACTATTATGAAGAGTGAAAAAGAGCCCCTGACTCTGCTTCGCTTCCCGCCACTCACTGACGAAGACCACGCCGTCACTGTGCTGGAAGTTGGACCTGCTACGGGCTCTTGCCCTAAAGGATTGTGTAAGTACTTTTGATGTTTGATGTAGTTATTACTGTTTACAGTCAATAAAATAGATAACGCTAAATAAAGAGTAAATCTAAATTCTACTGATTAGGATGACTATGATCATGAGATAATTATGTGCTTGGTAAGTGCAGGCGACGCCAAAAAGTACTACATATTTTATAATGTCTACTATTGCACGAGGTACGATTGCTGTACTAAACTAAGGGGCACAAAGAACACAAGATAACCATGTGTGACTTACAAGTAATTTTGTGTAAGAATCAAACTGACAACACGTCGAGCAGGCAGGCACTATCAGAACTAGCCACAGAACCTACTGCGGCAGTCGTGCAGTAATAGAATTACTATTAAATAATGTTTCACATTCGATGCGTCAGAGATGAGATATTAATGGTATAAATGTACACGCTCTTACTGTTCCAATGGGAATAATACTTTATAGGATAGGATAAATAGAGGAGTATCACCTACCCTCACAGTTCGCCAATAATAAACAAACATAATACACACTACCGCTCAAAAGTATTTAGCCACCCTTAAATAGGCTTATTGTAAAAGTTTAAATCAATGAAACAACTTTATATTCATTTTAATTATTTAATAGCAATGATATAGACACAATAACAATCATATTTTTATATTTTACATGCAAACGATAAAAGTCAATAAAATGGTTTTAAAAATGTATTGTTTGTAATATAAAGAAAAATGCAGATGGCCAAATACTTTTGAGCGGTTGTGTATATAGATTATGGGCGCTTCTAATAAAAATGTTGAGCGTGAATTTCAAACAAGTTTGATCTGCTGCGAAATCCAGTCGAGGAAAATCGTTCAAGGCCACATAAGTTAATTTAACTTTTTTGTATAAGTTTTTGCACAGTTAAGCCACTCGGTAACACGTAGAACTCACTGTCTGAGTAGTACCTAAGGAACAGGCATGAAGGTGATTCATACAAACCATTTAGAGTAATATTGTGTGTTGTAAAAAAGACAACGCCCGCACTAGGGATATATCCTGTGTCGCGGAGATCTTTATAAACATACGGCTACTTGTGAATCATATAAATATTTGCCTCGTGTGTGGATCGAACCTACAACTCTCGTGGCATTGAAAAGTCAAAGCCAAAAATCTTTATTCCATAAAAATGTTCAAACAATTCTTGGACACGTCAATTCACTATTATATTAATAAAATAAAATTATAAAAATAAATAGAAGGAAATAAAAATTTTACATTGAAAAAAAGCCTGTTCGAGGAGTAGAGCTTTCATGAGAAGAAGCAGGCAAGAAACTTATGGCCGCTCTTTTCAATCGCCAAATGTTTACATCAATACAATTCAATGTTATATTATTTTCCTTATATGATATAATATATGTTATATTGTGAATAGAAATAACCTGTGAGTGGAAGCAAGTCAATCCCAAACATTTTTATCTTCTATATATTCAGTGACTGAGTGAGTGAGACTCAAAGCGGCGAGGTTATCATTTAACCCATTCACAGTCCCGTGATAGACACAATAGAAAATCAATTGTTATGTACCATATGTGGTTCATCGGACAGGGAACGTGTTAAATCACTACACCATCGGTTCGGTTTGATTGGAATAACGTATCCTGAGGCATTGTTACTGGAGTATGTTGTCTATTAAGCGACTTCGGTAGTTAGCTGATATTGAGTCTTGGTAGTTTTTCAATTATCCTAATTACATAGTATGTAAATCACAGATATGTGTCCTCAATAACGTTAGTTGTGTGAAGAGTGCATGTCAAGTAGGTCGATTATCCTTGCTCATAAATGTGAATGTGAGTTTGTTTGTTACGCTTTCACGCCTTAACTACTCGACCAATCATCATGAAATTTTGCATACTCTACTTGTCTGGGATACAGAGAAGGATATATGATACCTTTCATGCCAAAAAAAGTACTGTTGGAGGGCGAAGCCGCGGGCAAAAGCTAGAAGCTCATCTAGCAAGTCTAGTCTAAAAACCATCAGTTAACTGCAAACTAGTTCTACTCGCGCGCCATGTGTATCATAATCAGCGTTGCTAGACGACCCGATTTTTAAATCAAAAGTAAATGTCCCGCGCGGGACAGGCTCAGTCCCGCTTTTCGGGGATAACTCGACCGTGCGTGCAGCGTGCTGAGGAAGCGCGGGCGGGTGGCATAGACAATTTATTGTGGACGTGTGGCGTGTACCTAAGTTGCAATTTGTAACACCCACTCCTCAGACTTGTTTGAAACGCCATATTTTTCTAATGAATAAAACTTTTTGATTTTGATTTCTGTTTTTTTATATTATTTTTATTCAGAAAACGAATAAGACTCAACTATTTACCGATAGGGTAAATCTGATTTAAAATATAATATTTTTATTAAAATACATTTTCTATGGCTATTTTTGATATCTATTGTCACGTAAACGTAATTTGAAATCAAATAAAAAGATAATTTTTTAATTACTTCTGATTATATACGTTTTTTGTTGTTGTCGTTGTCCCGCTTTCGGCGAAAGAATCCCGCTTTTTCCACTCAAAAAGTTTCAAAATCCCGACTTGGCAAAAAATAAATCTGGCAACGCTGATCATAATATAGAAGTTGTAGTGTAAACTTCTATATGATATATATCATATCGTATAGAAGTTTACATACATACATAGTTTCACGACTGTATCCCTTCCAAAGGGTCAGGCAGCGGTCTTCTCCGTCATCTCTGGCGTGTAAGGTATGTGATTCGGATATTTATTTTCGGGACATAGTTTGATGCGGATTTTCCTCAAAATATCGCACAGGTAGTTACTTTACCGTAGCCTTACCTGATAATTTATTTAAAAAAACAACATCACATTATCAAATGATTGTGTACATAGTAAGAGATTACTTACATGTAAAAAAAACGATTGCATTGTTATTTTTATGACAATCATAATGAAGTTATGTATCGCACATGTAATTTTAAATTTTCTAATCGACACCTCAGTCAATAACTTGCCTAATTTCACGGTGTTTTATGACGCACTCGCTTATATAAACTAATAGATTATAGAAATAAACAAAGGAAATTTTAAACGTTTATTAAGTTTTCTGAAAATTGCGTCATTTTTCGAGAACTAATAGGACACGTTAGGGAGTGAGTCATCGGGGCCTAGGCGGCGCGCACTGCAGCACTTTAGGAAACGCTTATACCTATTAACTTCATTATCATTACATGTTATAAATAAAACAAAGTTCCCCGCCACGTCTGAATGTCTGTTCGCAATAAACTCAAAAACTACTAAACGGATTTTCATCCGGTTTTCACGAAAAGACATTGTGATTCATGAGGAAGGTTTAGGCGTATAATTTGTTAAGGTTTTGTTTGACCGTGCGAAGCAGTGCCGTACCGGGTCGCTATTAAATTATAAAATGAGTGTAAATGAACTAATCCATCTTGACAATTTTTTGAGTTATTTACACATTTATAGACTTTATTTATACAATATATATGTATAGGTGATTGCAACACTGCTCAGATTGACAAATCCAAAAAGTACTACTCATATTTTATTATTTAAATAAATGTAAGCCATGTTGAAATATTACATATATTATTAAATTTAATCTAGAATTAATATAACAAGTTTTCTGTAGAAAGCAGATTAAAATATTAAAAGCTTATCCCATATTTTAAATTGCTGCAATTTTTTAGACATATTTTGTTAGATATGGCTGCTGAAAAGCAACCAAGCCATCGAGATAATTGTAAATATAAACAAAGTACCTAGTTAGATACACACATA
Organism: Catocala sponsa; assembly: GCA_963564715.1. Taxonomy (NCBI): domain Eukaryota; kingdom Metazoa; phylum Arthropoda; class Insecta; order Lepidoptera; family Erebidae; genus Catocala; species Catocala sponsa. The sequence goes on from OY751329.1 coordinate 26,954,165, forward strand.
ATACATAGTCAAGCCTATATGCTCAAAGTTGTAGGCAGAGGTGGATTAAACCTAAATTTCGCACAGCTACGTTTTTATCCCACATGATAGGGTGCTTTCTGCTACGAAGGAGACCTTAACCTTTTGACCACCACAGCATAAAAGTAGCGTCGTGCCCCCTACGCCAGGCGATGATTAATGTAGTTATAAATAATAGGTAAAAGGAACACAACAAACATATTTTTTTATGTTTATTTTGAACTGTAAAATAGTCGAATTTTCAACGTACCATGCCGTCGGTGGCGTCGTAAGCACGGTCTAATTTGACGTGAATGGACGTCCGTGGCGGTCAAAAGGTTAAAGGAAAGACGCCATAGAAGAAAGTGTGTAATAGTGAGGGCCTAAGTACAGAAACTGGACCTCCATAATCATGTGGTCGTGTTTATCTTTGTATGTACAAGTATAAGCACAATTACGGTAAAAGAAACAACACATAAAAAATTAAAAGAAATGATTAAATAAAGAATAAATAATTTTGTTAATAAATTCTTATTAAGACATTTGTGTATTATTAGTTACTATTTAATTAAATTAAAGCAGCTATTATCTAATGAATAAGATGTCGTTTAAAAACCCTTTAGTGTTATTTGGGGCGTCACCTTCGCAAAAATATTAAGGGGAGCCTATAATCTTTGTAAATTTAAATGTTATCTACTAATATTACAAAGCAAAACAGTTTGTTTGTTTGGTTGAACGCACTAATCTCAGAAACTGCTGGTTCGAGTTGAAAAATTATTGTCGGATAGCCCATTTATCGAGGAAGGCTATCGGGTATATAATATCACGGTACGACCAATAAGAGCGGCGCATCAATGAAAATTTTTGCAAAAATGGGGAAATTATCTTATGTGAAGCAGTTACGTAGTAGTTTAGTTTAGAATTGTAAACAATAACTAACGAATGCAGTTGAAGCTCATACATTTACAGGCGTAGGATAAAATAGGCTTATAATAACTTATAATCAGACATAGTAAAATATAACAGTCAAAAATAGTAAATGATCACCAAATTGCACAGCAAAATGTATTTAAAGAGATCAAAATAAGTCCCCTGCTTCGCGGGGCTCTTATTTTTGGGTGGGTTTAAGAAGGAACCTAACATAACCTAATCCTTTCGAGACGGAATGCAGTGATTTGAGGCGTATAGGTGTTCGTTATGATATATTTTAGTAAGCATATTTTGCTGCGCAATTAGTATTTTTGGTGGTCATTCTATTTAATCCCGCTAAAATATAAGGGGGCTCAGTTCTACCGAAAATGTAATTTGGGGTTCGAGCGCCTCCGCACACAGCGCTAGTGTGCACTGTATATCTAGACACTCTTATTTGAATTTGAGCTTAGTTGGAGTTAGTCGTAATATTAGTAACTCACATTGTTACAGTGTTAATTATGAAAAGAAGATGAAAACTAAAAATGTAATATAGAATGACAACACTTCAGCTTTGAATAATATAAACTGGTAATATTTGCAGTTGTGGTGTACTTCATAACCAACAAGGTGAAGGATGCGGAGAGTGACCTCATGCCCATTGCAGAGAAGATCTTCGACATGTCCGGCGGCGACCAGACTGAAGCCACCGAAAAGCCTAAGGTGTGAACCCTGTTATATGTAGTAGTAGTAGCGATGGTTCTTTGGTGAGATGTTTTGTCCACGCACGCACGAAGATTTCAGACAAAAACTAAATATGATCTAAATTCTATCTAATTACTTGCGTAAAGCAATTGAATTATGTAAAACAGTTTTGTTGCTTTTGCCAACGTGGAGTGTGACGACAATATTATTAAATATAAAGGCACAGAGTGCCCCTTTTTACTTTATACAACGTGTCACAGATATAACGCACCTCAAACACCCTAATTAGATTATTAAATCGTAATAATAATATAATCATTAAAATGTTACTTTTATGTACTTAATTATTTTAATTTAACGAATTAGTTCTTATTGTGCGCGGATAGTATGGGTATATTACAATAAATCTAACATTATTGCCTTTATTGCATCAAAAACCTTATTGCCTTCAATTATGATACATTTTCGTATATTTCAGCTTTAATAAATGGGTGACTAAAATTAAAAATTGCTGGAATTGATTCAGTAGCCGATTTTGAACAAACTTCTTTCAGGATGTGCGTTTATTATGTTACACGTTGTATGTTATCTAAATTAAATACTCGGGTAACTTATATAACTATTGAGAACTACAGAAGAAGAAAAGAATAACAAGAGATTAACGAAGTGTCATTTAAAGAGATGAAAAATAATCGTAACCAGATAAATGATTAGTAGCATTTTGTAGTTAACTAGTGTTCTTTCCAGCTAAGCCAAGTGCTTGTGTTAGAAATGGGCTCCTGACAGTAGCGCAATGAGTATCTTATCTTATCTTATCTTGTGTGTGGGGGCCAGTCAGTACAGACCGGCGACACGTCGATCCAGTGGGATCTTTTGTGTCAGCCCCAAGATTTATCCCTTAGCTATCTCCTTATGAATGTACTGCATTAGCCGCAGTGTACAATTCAGAGGAAGCAGCCTGAAGTCTTCAGGGTTTGGATATGCCAATCCCATCAGACTCATCCTAAGTCCAGCTAACACATCGCTTTCACACAGTAGGTGTGATATGGACTCGTCCTGTTAGCCACAGGCTCTGCAGATCGAATCGTGTGTCAATCTCAATCTGCACAGGAAGTCGTTGGTACCAAAATGGCCAGTGAACGCTCCTGTGAGCAGGCGCATTTGGCTCTTGCTATACCCGCAGAACTTCCGGATGAAGCCTGTGGCTCCGTTTGTAATGAATTTCTTGGGGTGTTCCAGACCCCTAAGGGCCATCCCCTCTAGCCTGTGTTTCTCGTAGCGCAGTGAGTAAGATTAGCCATAGTCATTGGTCTACTGCTGCTAACTGAAGTCAACTTGCTAGCTTTGCTGTTTTTGAGCAGATACGTAACAAATATACTTCGTCCCATGTTTGTATCCCTCAAACATGTAGGCAGAGATGTTTTATATTTTCATGTAAGTGGACAAGCTTCTCAGATTCTGATGGCTAATATTGAGAATTTTTTGACTGATATCCCGATTTCACAATACTCGACCCAGGAATCGAATAATAATGTCGAATGTTATAGTACATAGCTGTCATTTGACATTATACGATAGGATGACAGGGTTTAAAATTAGTGATTCGAAATATTACATCTTTCAGATTAGGAAAAAGCATTGGACACCTATTTTTAAAAAATTACTAGCGTATAACGCATTATGGGATCGGCGGCTTGTGACGTCACTCTTATGTTCGAGCAAGTAACGTAACACGAAATTTAAATGCTTTGTATCTTCGTTGTTGTTAGTTTGTGGGACAAAAGAGAAATATTTGTAATACATACATACATACATAGATTCACGCCTGTTTCCCAGAGGGGTAGGCAGAGACTACGGATTTCCATTTGCTACGATCCTGACACACTTCTCTGGCTTCATTCACTTTCATCACATTCCTCATACACGCCCGTCGGTTCAAGGAGCTCTTAACCTGGCCTTTGTCCAGGACGTCTCCGATCTGGTCGAGAAACGTTCGCCTAGGTTTTCCTCTTGCGACTGTTCCATTCACACTAGCCTTATAAACTTTCTTAGTCAGTCTTTCCTCGTCCATTCTTTATAATATTCATATTTGTAATATTTTTTGCTAATTTGAAAGATGGACTAAAAATTTTTAATCGTCATGGCAAAGTGGTAAACTAAAAAAATAGTATAACCGACTGCCACGCCTGAGGTCGCGGGTTCGATTCCCGCATAAGTCGAACATTTGTGTGCATTAACATGGATGTTTGTCTTGGTCTGGGTGTTTCTATGTATAATATGTATGTATTTACAAAAAAAAGTATATATGTATGTTTATCCATTGTCTAGTACCCATAGTACAGGCTCTGCTTAGTTTGGGCTAGATGGTGTTGTGTTTGTGATAGAATATTATTATTATTCCATACATAGATTCACTAGGTAGTGCGGATAAAAACATCCACTTGTCCTTTGCCTCATTGTACAATAAACTATTTGTGTATCGCGGTGTGATGTGATACAAAAATGACTGTGATACTTTTACAAACATTGAAGCAACACTATGAGCCTACAACACTGTAGCACTGCTCCATGTATTGTATATGCGATAGTGACGTGTGTGTTCTGTTGCAGTGCCTGTGGTCGCTGTTCTACAACGTGACGGACACGAGCGCGCCCGTGGCGAGCGCGGCCGACAGCGTGCACGTGTGCTCCGGGCCCGACGCCGGACTGGACTTCGATAGGGCCGTGGAACAGGTACCTATACCATATTATATATTCTTGTTACTATACACCATGTAATTTATTTCACTGTTTTCCCGAAACGTATGTAGTCAGTTAATTATATAGAATATTTCTGCATTGTTAATTATAAAAAAACCATAATGAAAATTAATCAAGAATAGACACTATCATTTTTGGCGAAAACACATGTTTTTATTTTAAACATGACTGCGACACAGTAATGCGTAATAATAGACCCTCTCTCCCCGCTCCTCGCATCCCTTTAGTTTGCCCAACTTTCGGTAGTAGGTCAGTGTGCCATTTCTTGGGTAAAATCCTCTCGTCGTAGCGCAGTGAAATATTGATTTTGATAAAAAGACCGGATTTGAAAACAATTTTTTTTATGAAAAAAAATTGCTATGGAAAGCTTCTATATCATGGACTGAGTACATACTTTTCGGGAAAACAGTGATTTAGATTCCATGGTGTCTACTACTCTGCTGTCATAAGGAAAAAGACGTTTTATACGATATTAAGTTTTGGGATTAAATATAATGATCATCAAAAATACTAATCGGTCAGCAAATATTGCACAGCATAACGAGCATCTATACGCCTCAAATCGCTGCATTCCGTCTCGGAAGTGTTAGGTTATGTTAGGTTCCTTTTTTTAAACCCACCAAAAAATAGGAGCCCCACGAAGCGGGACTCCGTCGACTTAGTTTGATCTCTTTAAAGTTTGCTGGCCATGAGTTGCTGATCAATTAGCTATTTCTGCTCACAGATTATATTTTTCTGCTCACAAAAATACCAATACTATGCTAACCATTTAAATAACACCCTTAAGTTTTTACCTTTTCTTACCTATTTGGAATCAGTAAAAAAGACGCATGCGCCAGGCATTTATGGCAGGTACGTCTTTTTTCCTTATGACGTCAATACTACACAGGTTGGTAAAGTAATGTGTGCTCATATTTCTGTCTCCGTCTTCTTGAGCTGTTATACGCTGTATATTAAGTCCGAATTTGTTAACTGGACATAGCAAATCGTATGTATAGTCCCAAGGGTCTAAGCATACATACCCACATTTCATAAGTGGGAACGAATCTATTTTTGTATTTTGCTGTACATTTCCAGATTCCATCATGTTATTTAGAATTTCGTAATAGTAAACTCAAACAGTCCGTCTCGGGTTCATGTAATAGAAGTAACCTTGTATCATGTGGCCAATGAAATGCTATCATCTTGTTTATTACATAATCTTTCCCACTGATGGGGTCTCTCTTTTTTGTTACCTTTATTATTTCTTTCGGGGTTTTTGTCTAAACCAGATATATTAACCCCATCATACCTTTTAACATAAGTTAAATCATTTTAACATAAATGCTATTCAGTATACCAAACTAACAGGTTAATTTTAATAAAAAAATATAAAAAAATACATATTAAGTACTGCTATCACATCACACATCCTTTTTAGCAGCGTCTAAAGACGGTACAGCCAATATAGATTGCAGTAAATGGGGTATCTCTGTGTGCAAAAGAGTGACTCTATAGTCGCCATTTTTAGGCAGTAAAATTTCCTTCAGCATGGGGATGCTGAAGGAAATTAATATATATAATAGCAGTTATGTACGGGGATACATAATTGCTATCAAACATACAGCCTACCTAATGGAATGCGAATACCGTAGCCTAAGATCGTTTGGAATACCAGTATAACAAGCGTCGCGAGAAACGCGCGTTGCCTAACCTAGGGAAAAGGAATTAAAGATGGAATAAAAGGAATCTAAGGGGTAGATATGTGAGTAAAACAGTTACTATTAAGCCGGATTCCTGTAGTGGATCTTATCTTATCTTATGTGAGGGCCAGTCAGTGCAGACCGGCGAAACTTCGACCCAGTGGGATCTTTTGTGTTGAACTATGGATATTTTGGGGGGTAAATGATGATTACTATATCAATTGAAAAGTAAATTATAAATTTTTCACGTCATATTAAATGTAAATCTACGCAAACATAATTTTTATTCTTTTGGGTCTGAAATTCGACCGACAATATCCGCATTCATTGTTTCACATATTGCAAACTAGATGTTACACATAAGATAAGAATCATCAGACTCTCATACTTCAATTAAATGTTTATTTGTGAGTACATTGTATATGACAGGTAAAATGAAACAAATGGTGCTGTATACGCATTCATGAGTAGTATAGAATGAACCAGCCGGAGAAGGAAAGACCTTGTGTTAATATTCTCTGTCCAGATCAGAGATGTTCTTTAAAAAGTTTTTATTGATAGATTAAGGAACCTGAACTAATTACAGTGCGTGAAGAATCTGAAATAGGTATAGATAATAGTAGAGCCCGATCCCTCTTGGCAACAGGCAAGATACCTATATATGTATGTGTAGAAAGAATGGACGAGGAAAGACTGACTAAGAAAGTTTATAAGGCTAGTGTGAATGGAACAGTCGCAAGAGGAAAACCTAGGCAAACGTTTCTCGATCAGATCGGAGGCGTTCTGGACAAAGGCCAGGTTAAGAGCTTCTTGAACCGACGGGCGTGTATGAGGAATGTGAATGAAGTCAGAGAAGTGTGTGAGGATCGTAGCAAATGGAAATCCGTAGTCTCTGCCTACCCCTCTGGGAAACAGGCGTGAATCTATGTATGTATGTATCTAGCATTTTTGGATAATGAGTTCGCGGCGGCTCTTTTAGATGAACAATATTATTTGGTAATGTGTTGAGAACTCGCGGGGCATCATCCATTCCATTCGCATATTTTGGCGTTTTGATGAGTCCGGTCTTTTTTTTATACGAAGTCTTTGTTAATAATATTAACCGATGAGCCTAATTTATTTCAACACAATTGGCAAACTTGCTAGTTTAATTTATTCATTCAAATAATTCCGGTCACATAAGGACAAAAGACAAAAATAAATTATGTTACTATAGTTAATTAGCCAATATTTACTCATGTTCTTATTACATTTACATTCGATTTTAAATTACTTAATTCAAAGTTAACACTAAACTATTCGTCGCCCAGTGGTTGAAATTCGACCATCAACCGACAATTTCATTATGATCATTATCTTACATGTTAATTTATAAAAATATATGAGATATGTATATCTCTTATATTTTTATGAATTTCATCTTTCTGTACCCCTCCTCTATAAAAACTCCTCCAAATCGCATTTTTTCTTGACTTATTAATATATCAAATAACAGTAAATTAACAATCCGAACCAGTTATGTGAATATGTTCCAAATCCAGTTTTACTAGAATATACTTGATGACGACTCAAGTCTTAACACATTCTTTAGTTATTTCCGTATTTCTGATAATGTCAATAAACGAGATTTGCATTTTTATTAATACACTAGCTTTTGCTCGCAGCTTCTCTTGGGTAATAGTACCTAGTTTTGCTCGCAGCTTCTCTTGGGTAATAGTACCTAGTTTTGCTCGCAGCTTCTCTTGGGTAATAGTACCTAGTTTTGCTCGCAGCTTCTCTTGGGTAATAGTACCTAGTTTTGCTCGCAGCTTCTCTTGGGTAATAGTACCTAGTTTTGCTCGCAGCTTCTCTTGGGTAATAGTACCTAGTTTTGCTCGCAGCTTCTCTTGGGTAATAGTACCTAGTTTTGCTCGCAACTTCTCTTGGGTAATAGTACCTAGTTTTGCTCGCAGCTTCTCTTGGGTAATAGTACCTAGTTTTGCTCGCAGCTTTTCTTGGGTAATAGTACCTAGTTTTGGTTATGTTAGTAACAGTGCTTTAAAAAAATATCATATAGCCTATGTTACTCGGTGATATTACAGTTCTCTAATGGTGAAAGAATTTTAAAATCGGTGAAGTAGTTTTTGAGATAAGCCCTTACAAACAAACAAGAAATCAAATCTTTCCTCTTTATTTATAACTAACTGACCCACGCAATTTCTTCTGCTTCATATAAGAGAATTTTGCCCGTTTTTGCAACATTTTTCATTGCTGCTCCGCTCCTATTGGTCGTAGCGTGATGTTATATATAACCTATAGCCTTCCTCGATAAATGAGCTATCCAACACTTAAAGAATTTTTCAATACGAACCTGTAGTTTCTGAGATTAGCGCGTTCAAACAAATAAACTCTTCAGCTTTATAATATTAGTATAGATATAGATTTTGGCATTTGAAAGTTGATGTTGACAATTTATAATATCTGGATCCAATGAAACAAAGGATCGATCATTTTACATTGATCATGACGTGAGAAGTTTGAAGAACACACTCAAGAGAATTTATCATCGTAACTTACGGACTAATTGTAACATTAGATAAAGCCAGATAGGTACCTACACTTCATCGGAAATAATTAAAATGTTTATTGTTTGATTACATAATTGTATCGTCATTGTTGTAATCGAACTTCTTACTGAAATGTTATCAAGTTACATTAGACTGATATTAGTAACTAGGAAGGTACTATTAATAATTATGTAATTCAATGAAGACTGAATTTAAAATATTTTTATATTTATCTTACCATATAATTACGTATGACCATTCCCAAAATATTATTTATTGTTATGTTATTATCATATTTTAAAACTAAACGCAACGGATTAAGTGCCTACTCTTAACATGATCTTTCAAAAAATATGTAGCACTAGCTTTTGCCCGCGGCTTCGCTCGCGTTAATTTAGAATTTGACAATCAATTCGCTTGTAATAATTCAATCATGATTCGAAAGACATGTGGCGCCATCTATTATCATAAGAACGTTATTGTTGTTATCCTCGCGAACAGTCATTTTTTTGGGATGAAATGTTGCCTACGTCCGTTTCTGTACACTTGACAACGTATATGCAAAATTTCAGGATGATCGGTTCAGTGGTTTAGGCGTGAAAAGGTAACAAACAAACAAACTCATTTTCGCTTTTATACCTAACAAGCTGTTACCTGCGACTTCGTCCGCGTAGATTTTAATTAAAAAGTGTTTGTCTCCGCGGATCCCTATTTTTTTTTCTAAAATCAAAGTAGCCTATGTTACTCCTTATAACATCAGCTATCTGCCAGTGAAAGTCCCGTCAAAATCGGTTCAGCCGTTTCGTAGATTAGCCGGAACAAACAGGCAGACAGACAGACAAAAAATTTAAAAATATATGTTTTCGTATAGGTACCTTATATACTTTCATATGCCTTAGATAAAAAGCTGTTATTTTGACATTACAAACAGACACTTCAATTTTATTTGTTTGTATTTGTATAGAGTATAGTTATTAGTTAGGATTAGATATTCCTCGGCAACAGTACTTTTTCTGTTTGAAAAGTTCTGAACCCATGCATGACGTGTTTGAGAAATTTCATGATGATCGATCGAATAGTTAGGCATGAAAGCGTGCGTAACAAACAAACTAATATAAAAATTGAGTTTATAACTTGGACTAGTGATGAAGCATTGTCTTCTTATAAATAACTAGATGTTCCCGAGGTTTTACCCGCGTTTATCGTTACTGCGCCGACCGCGTGGGTCGTAGCGTGATGTTATATAGCCTATAGCCTTCCTCGATAAATAGGCTACCCAACACTAAAAGAATTTTTAAAATCGAACCAATAGTTCCTGAGATTAGCGCGTTCAAACAAACAAACTCTTTAGCTTTATAATGTTAGTATAGATTGTCATAATTGGACCCTAGGAAAAACATTAATAGGCGAAACTGCCTGCTGAATCTATACATCTATACAAATAAATAAAATTGAAGTGTCTGTTTGTAATTTCAAAACAACAGCTTTTTATCTAGTGCATATGAAAGTATATAATTAAGGTACCTATACGGAAACATCTATTTTTAAAATATTTGTCTGTCTGTCTGTTTGTTCTGGCTAATCTCCGAAACGGCTGAACCGATTTTGACGGGACTTTCACTGGCAGATAGCTGATGTTATAAGGAGTAACTTAGGCTACTTTGATTTTAGATAAAAAATAGGGATCCGCGGCGACAAACACTTTTTAGTTAAAATCTACGCGGACGAAGTCGCAGGTAACAGCTAGTTTCAACATAAAAAGGTTGGTATTTTGATGTAATTGATAATTGTTTGCTTGCAAAGATTCTGTTATGGAATTTGGCTAAGCACATATCCACTAGGAATTTGACCTGCTACAACCCATTGTGATAAAATTAATTCCGCTCACGTTACTAAGTCGTGATGTCGCGATAACCCTGTGATACACAATACATGATAAAAAGTCGCCTAATGGCAACAATGGTTATGAAGGCGTGTGCGTCTTATATCAGTGGGCATCCTTACCCAATAAGTACCTAAGTTATTTGTAAACATGTACATAATCTCAAATGATAAACTTTAAGCAGTAATTAGCCGAAAATATACTTCTAACTAGGTCTTTGCCCCGAATTCATTCTTGACGTCATTCGCGTGGGTCACACTAAATATTTAATATCCTGTTCTAATGAATGGGATAAAATTGAATGTGACTCATGATGTCAGAACAGACAGATAGGCAGACAAAAAGGTCAATAACCATTGTTTTGAGTTCAGACTCCTTTCAGTAGACGAACCAAGTTAGTTTTAAAAAGATATCTCAGTTGTAGTTGAGATATCTTATTTTTACAATACGATACAATGTTATCCTTACTAATATCATAAATTCGAAAGTAACTCTGTCTGTCTATCTATCTGTCTGTCTGTCTGTCTGTCTCTCTCTCTGTTACCTTCTCACGGCTAAACCACTTAACCGATCTAGATGAAATTTGGTAAAGATATAGGTAGTATAAAACCTGGAGAAGGACATATGCTACTTTTTATTGATGTAGGTACCACGCGGGCGGAGCCGCGCGCAAAAGCTAGTATGTACATAAGTGTAAGTAGGTACACTTACGTATAAAATTGTAACGAGTCTGTCTAGGTGATTGGTTGAGTAGTTGAGGCGTAAAATCGTAACAAACAAGCAAACTCACATACGCATTTTGTAATACTAGTTAAGAAAGTGCGAATCGATTTATTAAACAAATTAAGTTCCGCTTACCGTGCCAGGCATATGGCGTAAGTTTATATCTATGCGATTTAGATGCCGGATTCTAGTCTGAGGTCAGGCGAATCACTACTGGTGTTTTTAAGTCTCAGTTGCTACTAAGACTTAAAAAAAGCAAGCAAGCGTAACTGGTGAATTTTGTTGTCTAATTAGTTCAGCGTTGAGCGCACAAACGCGTTACGCCTTGAAACAATATACCTAGGCATGATACCTAAATCCTCCGTCCAATATAGGAATAAATATGAGTAGTAGAGCCTCGCTGATTTCAGCATGAATGGGCCGGCTCGACTGGGGAAGGACTACCCTCTCACAGAATATCGACGTGAAATAGCAGTGTTCCTACTGTTGTGTTTTGTTCGGTGAGTGCGATGGAAAGTGCCGGAGGCCCAATCCCGCTCCTTCCCACTTCCTTTTTTCCTAAAGGGTATGACCGTATGCTTGTTTGCCACCATAGTAGAATAAAAAAGTAGAATACATTTTTTTTTACAGTTTAAAGATTCATTCGCATAAGTACTTGAAATTATGACGGGATACAATTATAACATAATAATAATATATTTATTGACTAAAATCAAATCAAGCAATACATAAATCCACTTATAACTCTAAGTAGTTAAATCTAGGTCTAACTGCAACAGCCATCAGAGCTGACCCCATCCACTCTCGTCCTAGTTGTAAACTGTGTTACAGGAATGTTAAGGATAATCTAAAAAAAAATGTTAATAAGGTTTTGTTAGGATGATGGCATATGCCTACCAAAATCTTATTCAAATATATACCTAATCGTAAAAAGATAACAGATTGTTTTCCTAGAAGAATCACTTTATTGTACGAATGCTCAAGTAGGTACCTAGACTTGCGCAATATAAAGTAAATTTTTACGTTTCTAATAACCTTTTAACCGTCGTCGATGTAAACAATACCATTAACAATTTAATATGTAATTAGTATGATTACTAAATATTTAGTGACATCAATATACAGTATGTATATTTGTTGTATTGTTCAACATAGATAAATTAAAAAGATGAATTGTATTTTTAATTGATATACTTATTTAAGAGACAATAATTTATTTTTTGTTGCTATGATGATTGATGATTGGCGCAAGCACATAATACGTAAAGTTTTTTTAAATTTCATTACTTTTTGGCCTTTCGTACATTGTTTCTAATAAAGAAAGATAAAAAATGTAATCACTAATCACAGCATATCTCTGGCCGATCTTTAATCATAACTAATATTATAAATGCGAATATGAGTTCTACTCGACCGATCATCATGAAATTTCGCATAGGTAGGTACACGTTGTCAGCGTAACAGAAAAGGACTTAGGTTACCTTTCATCCAGAAAAAAGTGTTACTAACCTAACTTTATCTACATTTACGGGAGCGAAGTCGCGGGCAAAATCTAGAATAGAATATTGTGTGGTGTTTATAAACAATGTACAAAGTATAAGTAATTACTATGACAAATACACGAGTTGCAATCAATCACTCGAGATTATAATACAAGTTGTATTATGTCATAAGAGGTGTCATCTCTTCATTAATTTATACACATTAATTTTAGATATTTTTGACTTCTAAACTAGACTCTTTCTAGACTCCTCGGTTAACGGCCGATGATCGGCTTTAGCCTGACCGTCGTAGGACTACATGGCGCAATGTCGATTATAGACAACGGCGCTTCCTCCGCTTCGGCTTTTGCCGGAAGACCTTGTATGTAAGTTGACCTATACATTAATCGTGTGCATATGTTTGAACCAGGCCGAGCAAATCTTCAAGAAGATCTGTCCGGGCGAGGAGTTCCTGCCACGCGCGCCCGACCCAGAGGAGATCGTGTTCGAGGACGACGTGACGCACGGGCCCGAGTTCCAGCGCGAGCACGAGGACGAGGCCGAAGGCGACGCGCCCAAAGAGTAGTCGCCGCGCAACACTCGCGCTCACTCCCCTCAGCACGTTTGAGCGAGTACTTGTGCTTCCAGGGCCCCAGAAAATGTGGATGACTTTTATACTGTAGACGTTCGCCTCTACCAACATTATCAAATATTGCTACATCGCACTCTATAAAGCTTTGTATCAAAATCCACGTTATTTTTCTCGGTCTACAAGTATTTTGCTCTAGAATAAGTCGATTAAATATTTTGATGATTTAAATATTTTAACACGCTTAAACGTGCTGAATTCCGCTAAGATGTAATCTCAGTAAGATTTATACGCTTTGGTCGCTTGACTTCGTGCATTCCGACTGGTGCGTTAGTGTTGGAGAATCTAAGATATGATTGTGGGAAGCATCTACTTAGACTTGAAGGGTGCATTTATCGAAATGTGAGACTTGCTAAGTTTATCGACTTACTAATACGACAATTTATAACTTTGAACACTTTTGAACTTGGCAGGTCACCTACGTCTATCTATGGTCAGTCAGGGTAGACTTATTAGCTGGGTTGTCTTGATCTATTCAGCAAGATCAACTTGTAGCATGTGAGGCTTTCAATTATTATAAACTATAAGTATTAATATTGTAGAGCCAATAGAAAGCAAATGTCTTGTCAATAACCAGTGTAATACGGACTTGATATCATTATTAAGTATTTATGTAGTATTTGTATTATCACATGGTTGCTATGCTCTCTCCAGAACAATTTATTAATTTGGCAGGACTGTCGATCAATTCTGTACTATATTTTGTATTAAACCAAAGCAGTTTTATTATTATACTAAACAATGAAAACATATTACGATTACTCACAATGTATTAATAAATTAGGATGCAGTTTTGAAATGTTGTGTAACATTTTTAGACGCACCAGTCTAAATCATAGATTGTAGCACATATAATTTTTATTAAGTTATTTAGCACTTTTATGATATTTATTGTCAAATTAAAATAATCATGCCTGCGCAGCTTGTGCATTTATAATTCCAATAAATTGTGATTACTAGAATATGCTGTTTTCTTCACCATCAGACTATACCATCATAACAATAAACATAATCTGTCTACTGGAGCACCAATGAATAAATAAAAATAACTATGTCTTGGTTTAGGTAAAAGGTTTGAGTAATTTTATAGTTATTAACATGATCAAGGGAATTACTGTAATAAAACAAATGTGTAGATAATTGCTGTAACTTTTACTTCTATAGCGTCGTAACTTTATATAAAGAAGGTTACATTAATATTGGTTTGTGGTGTTTTATGATAAATTTACATACTAAGATTCATTTAACATTCAATACTTACATACCACATTTCTTTACATATTGAATGTTGAATATTATTGTCTATCCCCTTTACCTGAGCAATAATTAACATACGTCGAAAAAAACATGAAATATTTTTTGACAAGAAAACCATCTCATGATAATGACAAGATTTTATATAAGACAATGTCAAAATGTTGGGGCAATATTTATATTTGTTACAGAAATGAATGAATTACAGGTTTATTTCATACATTTTTATTTACTTAAATCTTATCATAAAGCAACACTAAATTGCTTAACATCCTAAAAACACCAAGAAAACATGATAAAATATTTATATGGAATACTCTGTCACTTACATTATTGTTAACTCTAATTACATTCTCTTACAATATAAAATGATTATATCCTTCAAAAATTTACTAGATACATTCCTTACATTCAGATATACATATATGTTGGTTAGATTCCAAGTCAGTGACATTCCGCTAAGATATTTTAAAATAACCTTTTCTCATAAGAAAACAAACTGTGTACATTGCCTTCTAACTGTGCAGAATAAGTCCTCTTCATGAATCTCAGATCTCCGGAGTGGCTCATATCACGCAGTATGCCCACTGACCGAGCTCCAATATCCTGACAACTATGTTGCATGCCTGCCTGTAAGTATGGAAGGAATCGTAGCACTGATCCCTTGTCTACGATGCTCCCACTCACACCCTGTGCAACTCTGTGTTTGTCAGTTTCCTTGTGGAAATATCTGCTCATAGCAGCTCCTTTGCCATCCTTGTTCTCCATAGCCTCTAGGCTACCCATACCTCTGTATTTCTTCAGCCTCACACCATCTGAGAAGAAGTACTCACCAGGGGCTTCTGAAGTTCCAGCAAGTAAAGATCCCATCATAACCGTTGAAGCTCCTAGTGCAAGTGACTTAACAATATGACCCACACATTGTATGCCACCATCAGCAATAACTGGCACATCGAAGTGACGAGCGTAGCATGAAACTTGATACACAGCTGTAGCCTGAGGACACCCACAGGCCATTACTTCTTGAGTTATACATATAGAGCCACTACCCATTCCCACCCTTAGGGCATCAGCACCAGCATCAATAAGACTTTTAGCTTGCATCCTTGTCACTACATTACCGCCGATTACTTGGATATCAGGGTATGTCTTTTTGATGTATTTTATCATTTCAATTTGATACAATGAGTTGCCCTGTGATGAATCAAGTACAATCACATCTACTCCATTGTTAACAAGTAACTTGAGACGCTCCTTGTCTGTTTCACGTGTACCTACTGCAGCTCCAACCAATAGCTGTTTATTAGAGTCCTTGGATGCATTAGGATAGCTACGAGCCTTTTTCAAGTCAGTTCTGGCAATAAGAGCTACTAGTTCACCAGCTCCATTAATAATGGGCAATTTACCCTTCTTGCTCTTTTCCAGAATGTAATTGGCATCTTGTAAAGTAACACCAGATTGGGCAGTTATCATGTCATCAATGGGTGTCATAACCTCCTTCAAGCTTAGCTGAGGATCACCTTCCCTAAAATCTATATCTCTGGAGGTCACAATACCAATAAGGCGTCCACCCAGCTTACCATTTTCTGTTATAGGATAACCAGTGAAACCATTTATTCTTTTTGCTTCAATAACATCGGCGACGGTATTTTCGGGACCCATACACATAGGATCTCTGATGAATCCATGTTTGTATTTTTTCACTTTGTGTACTTCGTTTGCCTGGTACTCCGGCGTGCAGTTGTGGTGAATGATGCCGATACCGCCACATAACGCCATAGCTATAGCCATATCCGCTTCGGTTACGGTGTCCATCGGAGCTGATACTAATGGCGATTTCAGGTTAATTTTCTTTGTAAGAGGAGACGTTAAATCCACTTCATCAGCGGTAAAATCGATGTATCCAGGTAGTATCAGAAAGTCATTATATGTAAGCCCTTCTCTGTTCTGAAAAATCTCTTCTGCGGAGAGTCCATCGCGGAGATCTCCTTCAGCCTTGGAAGTCATATTTGAAACACGTGGCCGTGGGGTAGCGACCGGGTGTAAGTTACCGGTGCAGATGAGTATATATAGGTTCTTACGTATAGCGTTAACGCACAAGTATCATGAACTTTATTAGCTCGAAGAATGCGTGAAGAACATAAAAATGCACACGTGGTGTTGAATTCAGTCTCCAGAGATTTGTTGTTGCGAATGATAGTGTCAGATATAATATAAATCCTTTTACGTAGACTTGGTACGTATGGTAAACAGTATATTCCCAAAAATAGGTTTTCGAAAAATACGTATATGTTTTATAAAAATGTTATACCGGCTTCATCGCGTTTTACCGACTGAATGAATGAAAAGACATGATACACTAATAATTAACTGAACAGTCAAAGAGAATATAAATACTACGCAAGACAGAAGTGACAAGTTTGAAGTTGACAACCCCTCTATATTAATTTTACTCTTTGTTGACAACTGACAAGGCCTAACCAAAAACTATAAAGTCTACGAAGTCCCATGGAATTAAAATAAGAATAAGTATTACTAACTTGTACTTTATGTACGTACTATTAATGATTCCATGTATTGAAATAGCAATAATTCATGCTGATATTATTATTTTTTTCATAGTAATAAGTCGTAGGCAATATTATTGGAGAATAATAACATAAAATTATTATGACTTTTTATGGACTTACCGTCAAAACGACCTAAATTGCCTGCTTATTTTACTTATTATTAAAATTTTGTTGAAAATATTCACCAAATCGCAATATGAACTTATACTATAATATTATAGCTTTTAAATCATAAATTCTGTTGCCGCCAGTTTATCAGAATTTTAGAAAGACGCCATTAAATAGGGCAAAACTATCTCCACAACCCCTTATTTTCTTTAAAACTATTAGTTTTTACAGCGTTAATGATACGAAATATTATGGTGAATAATGCAAAGTTGCCAGCCTTACTTACCAATCTGCCATAAACGTTTTATTTTACTGCATGAGGATGAGGGGTTCCAATCTTATCGTTGGGTATGTTACATTTTATAGGAACAAAACATTGCTCAGTTTATTAGGTACCTACTATTACCAGTTATCTCACTTTAGACAGAATTCAATTTCATTAGTCGTGTTCATGGGTTTTATTTGCAACAACATACGTTAAGGTTTATTTATTACTTCCAATCAGTTGATTGCATTAGCAGTTGATGGAGTCATGCAGATGTGAAAGACAGCCAGACAAGGTACCTATATATAATAAGCAGATATGCCCACCATAACCAATGTAGGAAACCTATCGTCTCTTAAAAATGAATTTAGCCTTAGCGTGGCGCCTACGCAATTTCTAATAGCACTGTAATCTTGGGTGTGTAGGTAGTTAGTCTATTGTAAGAGCCGACTAGGCATTCTAGGCAACTAAACGGATTTATTGTTGGGTCGCGAGGGCGGTCCGCTGCGGGTTCTGGCCGTTCACAAATCATCAGTGTGATCCAGAGGAACGGGTTATGATCGCCCGATTGCGTACTATAAGAATGTTACCTAGCGATGAGGTACTTTGAATACTCTGATCGAATCTACCATGCGCACGATGTATGAATCAGGTGCTCTCGTTCCCTTAGATATCAAGTGGTATGGTAATCAAGTGGGTAATAATGAGCCGTAATCTCGCATAAGCCAATCTCCATTTCGGGAAGAATTGGAATATTTTAAAGATTACCTTTGTAAAATCTTTAAATCGAGTTTTCGCACATCCAAACAGTTTATTTCAACCCACTATTAGAAGATAGATGGTATTTTAATCTTACCCGGTGCCAGTCCAATGTATGGATTGAAACATGTTTCAAGTTGGTTATAAGTAGGTATGCATGGGTATCAATGAACGTTTAAAATGTGGTCGCACAGACTACAGTCTACACATACCATAAACTGCAAACATTTTGATAAGTTGCATAAAAACACATAATTAAGTTACTAGGTTAATTAAGTAATTTAAATAATTGTGCAGCAAATAAGTAATTTTAATATTTCACTGCCTTTCTTTACACATTAAAAAATCTGTATGTATGTGATGTCAGATATGATATTCCTTGTCTTTTATTAGGTACCCTTAAAATGAGTATTAATTGGTGTACTTTATAATCCAGTACAAAGGCATTTTTGTTGCATTTCAATTTTATTTGGAAGTGTCACTTGTGTTTCGCTCGTCACTTTTCTTACTGTAAACTAAACACAAATTGTTACAATCGCGCCGTTTTCGAGTCTTCACAACGCGCGCGGTACTAACATGTCGAAAATTTATAGATATCATTGCATGAGACATAAAATAAAACAAATCATTTGCAGTTGAACTGTGTTATTTAATGAACATGACTTAATTATTGTTAAACGTGAAAACAAAGAACACTTATTGCATTGACAACGCTCAAATTATATTCGCATTGTTAAAATAGTTTATTTGATTTCAGAATAGATATTTAGTAGGTATGCAATTACAAAATATTATACATTTAATATCGCCTTGACTTACCCATTTTAGGCTTGAAGCACACCACTATTATCACTTAATTGCGCTATTGAAAAACTATACAAAGTACAAACACATTGCAATTTGATGTGTAATGAATATGAATGAGTGGCTACAATTACCCCATAACTTTGTAATTTTTATGTATTTATTACCTACTTGCTTCATTGCTAAAATATGTAGGTAGGTTTTGTGATTTGTCACAAAACAAAATCTTATTTGATTGCAATTATAGCGAATAGTGGTAGTTTAATGTTTCTCGTGTGCTATCCAGCTGTGTACTATCGATGTGAACCTATTCCTAAATAAACATATTAAGCTAGCTTAGTAGCGTTAATTAAGCTCGAAGATAGTTTTAACCCTATTATCATAGACCATTGTTAAAAGTAAGGACGGCATAAAATTCGTATTAAAGTCATGTCATCTTGGCAGTTTAAGGATCAGCGCCGACGGACTGAATGACGGCGAGAGACTCAAAGCGCGGTAATTTTATTTCTTTGTACCAAATACAGTCGTATTCGGAAGCACTTTAGGTTGAATTTAAATTTTTACTGAATTAGACTTGCCGCCCTTCCGTCCGTCGGTCGGTGCCGACTATAAATTCTTTTCTGCGCTTTTAACTATTATTCTCTAATATTATGCGCCATACTATAAACCACAAAAAAATAAATAATCTCTGCTTTGAGATATAAGCATAACCTATTATAAAAATTAAATAACGGTATCCTTTAAAGGAAATTGTTTTTTTTCCCCAAGAACAATAAGCATTTAATTTAGATCGAGCGTCGCTCAATGCATTATTTTATTAATATTTAGGTTCTTATTCTTAACATCAACTTTAGTTGATATTTAAGCACCTACGCAAATATTTTACAGAATCTCCATGCTTGACTAGTAACATACTTAGCTACAGACAGTTATTTAATCGTAGATAGTAATTATACCATGGAATCTAATTCACTGTTTTCCCGAAAAGTATGTACTCGGTCCATGAAATAGAAGGTATCCATTGCAATTATTCTACATAAAAAGAAATGTTTTCAAATCCGGTATTTTCATCAAAATCAATATTTCACTGCGCTACGACTCGAGGATTTCACCAATTCACTCACGCGCGGGATTTAAATCGAGGTAGGTACAGACGCACTTCGTAACACAACGTAAATCCCGTTTAGTAAGAAATGGCACACTGACCTACTTACATAGAAGAAAGTTGGGCAAACAAAAGGGATGCAGGGAGCGGGGAGAGGGGGTTTTTTTATGCAACTAGTTGGCAAACAAGCATAGGCACCTGATGGTAAGTGGTCACCGTAGCCTATGGACGTCTGCGACACCAGAGGCATCATTTGCGCGTTGCCGATCCTTTAGGAAAGGAAGTGGTAAGGAGAAGGAGCGGGATGGCGGAAAGGGCATAATTGGGCCTCCGGCACTCTCACTCATCGAACGAAAAACAACAGTAGTCTATTGTTAAGAAATAACCTCAACATCTTATTTTTAATTTTAAACAAATCTATTTTCTGAAGTGTCCGTCATAAGATGTTGTCTTTGTGAGCATATTGGAGTATTATAAAACAAGTAAATAAATCTTTCTTCGCTGTTGGTTCTGGGGCAAACGATGTATGGACGAGGAACTATCTCCTTTATGTATTTTATTTATTATAATTTATTTTACTTGAGTGACGTGTGCGAATTAGGTTGCCTGCATAATCGATAAAAACGAAACAATAATTCTATGATCACAATTATAATTATCATTATAATCAACGACAATTATATTATTATAATCAGCTGTATTGCCCCATAAACTATTAACCATGTAAAGTAGTAGTCTAATTTCAGTGTAACATTTGCGTAAAAATAAGATCATAGTATGGACACATAGTAATAACGATCCATAAGTTCGTTCACAGTTCACACTGTTCACAGGGCGCATAAACGAGGAAATAAAAAATCCACAAAGAAATTTATATTTTATATTTGTTACTTTTTGGGTCAAATTAGTAATTAACAATAAGCGTAATAATATAATAAAATGTTAGAACAATGTTATATTGCGTGTCAATAAGTTCAAATGAATTATCGTAATATGCTAGCTTGTTCACCAACCTCGAGAACAATACATATACTGTTTTATCATAATTATTATGGTACATAACAAATGGTGGTTTTACGCTTAAGCCACACAGAAATAGCATTTGGCGCCGACATGGTTTATAGTACGAGGGTATGCCATATGAGCCCCAACGCAATAGCGTGCTATTTCACATCGCTTATGTATGTTTTGTTCGAAATAAGAAAGGCGTAGCAAAATGGCTGCGCCACGCCAGCCTGACGCCATTACTGTGTCGCTTGCGCCTTAAACGACCGACCATTTAATGGATTTCGATCCTTGCCTGGATGCCTTACCAAAGATGTGCAGTTAAATAATTGCATTATTATCAACAGATATGTGATTTGTAACAAATAAAAATTGAGATAAAGATATTACTTTGGTTGTATTTAGGATGGCCTTTTTATTTGTCTCAGGTTTCGATAAAGAAGTTGTAAATATCATATAAGAACTCCTTTTTAATAAACTTTGTGCTGTCAATAAACTGTCGAATTAAATATACAGTCTGTCCCACATTATGTCACCACACAAAAAGAGATTAAATAAAAATGTATGGACATCTTACGAATGCATAAGGTTTATTATTAGAGTGGTTAGTGATTACAATTAAATCATGTACCCGTACAATATGACTTACAACATTTGGCTTCAAATATATTTCTTCAATAACAAACACATGACTAAGTAGGATTTATAAATCAATAAATCGGTAAAAACTTTGGATATAAACTTTAGTACTTTGTAACTAAAAATAAAGAAATAATTTAATAATACATTAACCATCATTTAAAATTAATTATTTATATTATAATATACAATATTATGTACAATCTTAAAGTTATTAAGGCACAATTGTATGCTTAGTTATAATTGATTAAACATGGTTCAATGATCTAAATATACTATAGATAACATTAACTAATGCAATTTAAGTTGCTTGATAACTAATAATATTATGAAACATTTAGTTATAAGCTAATACGAACAGTTAGGTAATGATAGTTCAGATGCCCTGTAATCAAGCAATTTAGTGCCATCGTTACCAGATTGTATTTATTGGTTGTAGGACTGTAGTACAAGTACGATTTGCCATCCAGCTGAAACCTATCGGTAACATGTAGTCAAAAGCGACAACCATTAATGTAGTTATAAATTCTTGACCAGCAATACTTGTTTATTATAATTCTATCATGTTATTCCGTATTGTATTGTACTCTGGGCACATTCAGTCACAATTATTGTCAATGTGACACAGATTGCTTGGGTGAAATAGGTACTTTCATTTCTTGTTTTCTTTTTTAGTGGAGTGGCGTTAGATTTAAAAGTACAATATTTAAGAACTCAAATATCCTAAATAGGTAGAAATCCATAGTGGTATATACCTGTAAAGTAACCTTGTTTGTTATAAACAATTATTCTTTCTTTTCGTGTGGTTAGTGGTCAACCTGTTATCAAAAGTTGTTCAAGCCGCCCGTAGGCCTCTGACATGGCTTAACGACTGCTATCAATTGGACAACAACCGGGACCGACTTTTTACGTGACCTCCGAAGTACGGAGACACTGAGATGAAATACAGCTAAGCGGTCACCCATCTATAGACTGACCGCACCCAACGTTGCTTAACCTCTCTAATCGTTTACCGATCAGTGAGTGCAACTGGCTATGAGCGCCTCGGACCAATTATTGCTATCTTGTTGCCAAGCACGAAAACACTAAATCACTTTACAAAAAACAATGCTATATAAGATCCCCATGTAATTTAAATTTTTCCGGGGAGATGGGCCTCGTTAGCATTGGTTTGCAACCTGTCTAGGAGAAGGAAAACTCCGAAGTCAAACCAATTTTCAGGGAGCAGACCCGAGAATAAACCCCGATCCAAGGTGTTAACCGACCCGTGCTGATGGATTCGTGGCCAGAGGGAAAGCTGGTCGTGAACGGAGGGTGCCTGTGTTGGTGGTCACAGGGCACAGGATGGATCCACCTTACCTCTGTAAAGGGCTCTGCGGAGGTGGACAGTATTTTCCCTAACAATCGTGGGAACGCATATGGACTTTGATTTTGTTAATAATCCGCATGGCGGCGACGCGGTCCGCCACCCGTCACGTCTCGTTTCTCGCGAGGGCGAAAAGTGGCCTACGGAAAGCCGTTTTGCTACATTGAATGTTGGAGGAGGGATGGACGGAAAATTGAATGAAGTATGTCAGATGATGAATGAGAGAAAGATTGATGTTCTGTGCGTGAATGAGACGAAAAGGAAAGGCTGTAACACCACTAGGCATGGACCCTACACGGCGTATTGGTCCGGCGTGCCTAGCAATACCAGAGCCTGTCAGGGAGTTGGTGTTATTCTGTCTGCTAGAATGAATGAGTGTGTAAAAGAATTCGAATATGTGAATGCTAGGTTACTATGGATGAGAATGAAAGTAGGGATTACTCGTGTGTTTATGGTAGGGGTCTATGCACCCGTAAACATAGCAACGGGTATGTCTCAGAGTGCACGGGAAGAAAGAGAAGATTTTTGGGAGTGTTTAAGAGATGTCTTGAGGAAATGCAAGGAACACGAGAGGTTGATAATGTTAGGGGATTTTAATGGTTGGGTGGGAGTAAAGCGTGAAGGATACGAAAGGGTTTTAGGCAAGTATGGGGACGAAAGCGTGAATGAGAATGGAAAAAGGTTGCTTGAGCTATGTTTGGAGTGGAATCTCTGTGTGACAAACACTATGTTTGCCCACAAAAGAATCCACCAGTATACAAGAGAAGCAAAGAATGTAAGAAGTAGTATGATTGACTTTGTTGTAGTGGATGAAAGATTGAGAAAGAATGTCCTAGACACTCGGGTATATAGAGGTATTGGTGTCCATACCGACCATTTTTTGATTATGAGCCGGATACGTGGCCTCTTCAAAGGATGGCGACACCGTATACCTACCCGAACAAGTGTCCAAGAACGAATAAAAGTAGAAAATTTGCAAGATGAAGTATTGAAAGACGAGTATAAAAATCAATTGAGGAAAAGATTTGAAAGATTTTGTGACACTGATGATATAGAAGAATTATGGCAGTCGTTTAAGCATGAAGTGGTTGTTGTAGCGTCAGAAGTATGCGGTGTGAGCAAGAAGAGGAAAGTTATAAAATCGAAGAATGCGTGGTGGGATAAAGATGTGCAAGGGGTAGTACGTGAGAAGAAGCAGGCATGGTTGGACTGGCTATCTGTCAGAGCCAATGAAAGAATGCAAGAAGCAACGAATGAGGATGTGAATGAAGCTAGGAATAAGTTTATAAGAATGAATAAAGTAGTGAAAGATGTAATTAAAAGGAAAAAAGAGGAATTGAAAGACGAGTTTGATAGAAGATTATCTGAAGATTTCCGAACCAACGCGAAGTTCTTCTGGAAATCCATTCGCTCGGTTCGAGGTAAAACCGTAACCACAGAGCTGAAATCAATCAGAGATAAGAATGGAAGTTTACTGAATGAAGAAAAGAGCGTACTGAAGAGATGGAAGGAATATTTTGAAAGTTTATTTGAAAGAGAGGAATGGCAAGGGCAAAGTTTCGAAATGAATGATAATGATAGTAGTGATGAAAGCCCTATTAGTATGGATGAAATAATGAAAGCATTGAAAAGCATGAAATCAGGAAAGGCTGGTGGGTATGATAGGATTACAGTCGAAATGCTGACAGCTGGACAGGGTCTTATAGCAACTCAGTTGTGCCGCCTTTTTAACTTGTGCTGGAATACCGGCCGTGTACCAAGTGATTGGTGCAAGGCCGTCATAGTACCTTTATACAAGGGAAAAGGCTCACAGCAAGAGTGCAAAAGCTATAGAGGCATTAGCTTGCTCAGCGTCGTCGGTAAATTGTATGCAAAAGTGTTAATTGAAAGGATTGTGAAAGTAACCGACAAGAAAATATGGGATGCACAAACGGGATTTCGAAAGGGTATGGGATGTACGGATCAGGTCTTTTCCTTACGGAGCATAGCCGAAAAAGTTTTGGCCAAAGGTCAAAAGGTCTATTGCGCATTCGTGGATCTGGAAAAGGCTTATGATAAAGTGGTGAGGAATGAACTTTGGTCGGCATTGTCCATGTATGGAGTGAATAGCAACCTCACGCGAGCTCTGAAATCTCTTTATGATGATTCCAGAGCTTGTGTTAGGATAAATGGAACCTACACAGAGTGGTTTAGCATCGATAAAGGTGTTAGACAAGGATGTGTAGCGTCACCTTGGCTGTTTAACCTATACATGGACTATTGTTTGAAAGATTTAAAAGATTGTGAATGGGGATTAAGAATGAATGAGTTACTTGTCAAATGTCTTCTTTATGCCGATGACCAAGTAATACTTGCGTCATCGGCGGAAGAGTTGCAGGCGATGGTAACTATTATGCATGGTGCTTTTGAGAGTAAAGGAATGAAAATAAATGTAAGCAAGACGAAAGTAATGGTATTTGAAAAGGAAGAGTGCGTGACGATGTGTAATATTATGATTGATGGAGAAAAAGTGGAGCAAGTGAAAGAGTTTGTATATTTGGGTACTTTGTTTACAAGGGATGGTAAACATGACGGAGATATTGAAAGGAGAACGATTGCTGGCAACAAAGTGAATGGAGCCCTACGCGCTTTTATGAACAGTCGAAATGTATCCGAAAAGGCACGTTTGGCTGTTCATAGAGGACTATTAGTGCCCACACTTATGTATGGAAGTGAAAGTTGGGTATGGCAAAAGAAGCATGAGAGCAGAATAAATGCTGTAGAAATGAGAGCGTTGAGAAGCATATGTGGTGTGACTCTGAAAGATAGAATAAGAAATAGTGTGATTAGAGAGAGATGCGGCATGAAAGTTGATATAGTTACAAGAATAGAAAAGGGTATGTTAAGCTGGTTTGGACATGTAGAAAGAATGGACGAGGAAAGACTGACTAAGAAAGTTTATAAGGCTAGTGTGAATGGAACAGTCGCAAGAGGAAAACCTAGGCGAACGTTTCTCGACCAGATCGGAGGCGTCCTGGACAAAGGCCAGGTTAAGAGCTCCTTGAACCGACGGGCGTGTATGAGGAATGTGATGAAAGTGAATGAAGCCAGAGAAGTGTGTCAGGATCGTAGCAAATGGAAATCCGTAGTCTCTGCCTACCCCTCTGGGAAACAGGCGTGAATCTATGTATGTATGTATGTATGTAATTTAAACATTAAACATTTCGTAATATTTAATTCTGATGTGTGTGTGAAAGTTTGTTGTAACATACAACAAACTTTATAGAAATTAATTATTAACATGGCCGTTTGTTTATTGGCAGATTTCAATCAAATTATCCCTAAACTAGAAAGAATCTAATTAGGAAAATGATTTATGGAAGACATAATAATGTCACTTATTATTGAGGAATAAAGTAATGTTTCGCTTTTAAATGAAAGTAGTTAAGTACAGTAATCTTCAGTACCATTAAGTCGTAAAGTAAAAATAAACAAGGATAGAATTTTTATGTACCTAAACATTAAGTACCTAATATGTATAGAAACACGACCAAATAGGTTGTATTTAAATTTATTTAGAATACTCTGGTTTCGTGGTATAAATCTAAGGAAACTCCACTAATTATTATAGTATTAAAAACGAGTTGAAATATTAGAGTAGTGCTGTCGATGACCGAGTGTAAGAAACACATCGAATTAGTCGAAGTCATAATCGAATCAGTTTAGTAATATACTTATTATGATTGCTGAAATAGCTGTAACTGCAAAGTGAACTGTGATATATAAAAAAATTCAAAGAATTATATTTAAACTAAAAGTATAAATATAAAGTAAAAATATGAATATAAATTCGCATTTATAAATGTAACTTAGACATTCATAAGTGTTACTTTGTGACCTACGTGAATAAACATATTTTTGATTTTGATTTTGAAAGCGAGTAGTATACCTATCAGTGATAATTTATTACATGTAGGTATCCACAATTTAAACAATATTTTTTTAATTATTTAAAAACAAGCACATTTTAATTTGTATAATAATGAGATACAACAACTTGCAATTCCAAACAGCGTAATAAGAACAAACAATAAGGAATCAGTCCATCGATTCGCTCGATGTCGGCCCTGAGATCCGTTAACAAAATACAGTATAGCACCATCTTACTTCACCGTGGTCGCTCCGAGAGAACGCTCACTCACATACACTGATATAAATTCGGTCACAGGTCTACTTCACTAATACACCAACATTAATTAACTCTGTATATTAATCGATAAACATCCGATGAACACAATGCACGAAATCGACTAGGTTTCTCGAGTTAGATGCTAACGTTGTCACTGATGGTGGATACGGCGCCGGCACCGGGTGGATGTAGAGGACACGGGGCGGGTGGAGCAGCCGGCGCGGGGCGAGACCCGGGGCGCCGCCCCCGCCCGGCACTTGGCGTTGCGCCCCCCACCGGCGCCGGTCTCGGCCCGCGCGACTTGTCGAACACTTTCCGGTTGCTGGTGTTGGTCGGAGTGGCGCGCCGTCAGTCGATCACGTGTTTGATCTTGACGTAGAGCACGCACGAGAACAGGAACCCGAATATCGGGATGACGGCCATGCCGACGCCCACCGCCGCCAGGATTATCAGGTGGTCCCGTATGTGGTTCGTGAAGTGACGTATGCAACCCTAGAAATGGAATCTTATTTAGTCTTAGTATACGAATTTTATTATCTATACTAATATTATAAAGAGGAATGATTTGACTTTTTGTATGTTTGTTTGCAAGGATTTAACTCAAAAACTTCTCAACCGATTTTAAAAACTCTTTTATCATAGGAAAGCTACATATCGAGCGAAGCCATGAGCAAAAGCTAGTTTTTTATATTATGAAAAGATAAACATCGACACTGCTGTACTTCCAGAGGCTAGCACCTTATTGGCACTCCCTGGTGGCCATATATGTTGCAAAATAATTAGGTAGCCTAATGCAGTGGTCCGACCGCCGGCGAGAAAACTACTAACTATCGGCGATTTTCTCTCTCAAGAAACGCACAAATAATATACATTCCGTGTAAACGAAAGAGATGCATATATTAAAAGTTGCTCTCTGACTGTTCACACTGCCGGCGACGACTCGCTTTACTAGTTTTGTCGCTGAGCGACAAGAGCTTTCAAAAATAAACTCGCTCAGCGATGCTCGCTCGTCGTGCGCGCAAATTTGCACAGGAATGAGCGACCGCGGGCGAGTGGCGCGAGTAATCGGTCGTCGCACTTGCACACTCGCTTATAGCCCGGCGACAAAACTATCGAAACTACACACTCGCTTCCCGCTGATCGTCAACTCGTTTATAGTTTCTAATTTTACTCATTTCTCGTTCATCGTTGGCGGTCGGACCACTGCCTAAGGCTTGAGTATCGTCGACCTTCGCACCCTCTAGGCACACGCTAAGTTTGCCTTATGGGTTATCCGCTAATGTGTACATTGGTACGCCCTAATGGTATGTAGTGGCATGCTATTTAAATTATCTTATTATTCAACATACTTAATTATCATTAGTTAAATATATGGTAATGACTTAATGAGTTACACATTCTTTTGGGACACAAACGATATTTATTATATCTTTTAGGAGGTAAAAGATACAGAATGATAAATTCTAATATTTAATACATACTCTAATATGAAATATAGTTTTTTTATACATCTGCATTAGTAATGAGATTATCATTTCATATTGAAGAAAATATTAGTTATACAGATAATTGTTAAAATATATTATAATGTATTTAGGCTCTAAATATACAAACAAACTTAAAGATATATTATTTACTAGCTTTTGCGCGCGGCTCCGCCCGCGTAGTAACTAATCAATAAAAAGTAGCCTATGTCCTTACCCAAGTTTTAAACTATATCTGTACCAAATTTGATCTGAATTGGTTGAGTGGTTTAGCCTTGAAAAGGTAACAGACAGACAGACAAGAGTTACTTTCGAATTTATAATATTAGTAAGGATATCTGGTACCAATTCTGGAGAAACTGTGTACAATAAGCGGTCATGGTCCTTTATTCAAATTAACTATTCTGAAAGTGACACTACTATGTTATTTTCTTCAAGTCTGTTTGTTTGTTTGAGCTTTAGGGTTCAACAAAAGGTTATTCACCAGTTTCACAATTATCAAGTAAACATTGTCCGGAATATAAATAGCATATTGTCTCACTCTTGTTAGGTTAATGAAGAGGGATGGCGAGACTTTAAGATAGATAAATGCTATTTGGAATTTGTCGAACAAGCCCTTCAAATTGTAAAACCGCTTCCAGCTTTATACACCATAACTAGACAGCGGGCGAAGTCACGTGCATAAGCTATAGAATAAAACTCACATTATAATATATATTGGATGGATGGTCCCTTGCGCCACAACGGTCGGTGACGGTCTTGCAACAAGAGTCAGGCACTAACAGCCGCGGGTCGTGCTCGTGCCACGGACTTCGGCGCCAATCTTCGAAGCGAACTGCGCCGCAACATTTGAACTGAAAAATAATATGCATATAGATGATTGAGTGGACTACTATTGTAATATTTTATAGTGTTCGTTTATTTATTACCTATTGTTTTGAATATGACTGATAAACAGAATAATATTACATTTTAAAAGTGGGAAATGTATAATATTGTCTTCTGTTTACGCGAATGTTATTCATTGAAATTAAACTACTATATAGGTACGGATTTTATCGCGTTGTTTATATGACACTTTATTACAAAATTTTAAAAACTGTTACACTACTATTACTATTAAACTTTACTAATTTTTAAGCTAATTAAATTATTGAAACTATTAAAACTATTTATACTATTACGTCTATTACTATACTATTACACTATTTATATATACAATTCCCCAACGTTTCGGTTGCTTTTCAAAATTTTGTAATAGTGTCAAATAAACAATGCGATAAAATCCGTATATAGTAGTTTAATTTCAGTGGGAACATAGTAGGAAGTATATTTTAGGCGTCTATAATATTTTATTTCTATTTTTCTTGTAAGTGGCCACATAATAAATGTCAGTAAAAAGGCAAATAGTTTAATCGGCCCATCTAATTAAAAAAATATTTCTGAAATTGATAGATGGACCAATTAAGTTAAATTTATTATTTAATTTTTAATACAAGTTGGAATATCTCTAGCGACTGTCCCTCGTAAGAGGAGTTTGGTTGCCAATGTTTTTCTATTATAAAACTTGGGCTGAGCAATCCGAGGGTGGGACGAAGAAACTTACCATTCCTTTCTAATATAAAATCCTTTCAATTATTTCATTATAGATAATAATTGTATTTAAGAGACCGCGTAGTATAATTTATTTGTATTGTACGCTAATCCGCAGCATTTTAGAATATGGCTCACCAGTGTGCTCGCCTTTCCATGCCGTATAGAAAAATTCAAAAAGAGAATGACAAGAATATTATATTATAAACATCGGCTCAACCATAATCTACATTCCTACGAAGAACGTTTAGAACATTTTAGTTTACTCTCTCTTGAGTCACGCCGCAGATACATGGATCTTACGTGCCTTCACAAGATTGTTCATTCTACTATAGACTGTCCGGAATTATTATCTCAAATTGTTCGCGCCACTCTGTAAAATAGTAATTAAATAGTACATATTCCATAACCCTTACACCATTGCATTAACATCTAATTTGCTTTGTATAAATTCCACCAATCAAACCACTTACACATCACAACATATTTATTTAACCAATCACATCACTCCTCACAGGCCACGCGCATACGTCACAACACAAACCACACACTTAATGATTTGCATTCGAACACGCCGAATGAATATTGTAATTTGATAGAAAATACAAGTATTTTCAAGAATCTACGATTTTATTTTATCTCCTTGTTTCTGTACGAAACACAAATAAATGTAAATACTAGGTTCAGATCGCGCCACCCACACCTAAAAAGCTTCATTTTGGACGTTCACATCAATAACACATCTTTTTACAATCCGTTGGTCAGAATGTGTCGAATGTATAATGATCTTTTACGTAAATATCATAAAACTCTAAACGTTTTTAACTATAAAATTATACAATTTAAAAATACTGTGAGGCATATTTTGTCTTTATTTCCATAGTATAGATAAGCATCTTAACATACCTACATATATTATATAAACATGTTGTAATTTACTTAGTCAGATTAAGTCAATTGTTATTATTTGTGTATTTATTTTTAATTACAGCTCTGTGGCGTCATCTTGTTCTGCTCTATATCTAATACACATAGCTAGAATAGTTTAAACCAAAACTGTTTAATCCTAATCCTAACTAATATTATAAAAGCGAAAATGAATTTATTTGTTTGTTTGTTTGTTACCTTTTCACACCTAAACCACTGAACCGATCATCCTGAAATTTTGTATATACGTTGACAGGTGTACAGAAACGGACATAGGCTACCTTTCAACCCGAAAAAAATAACTGTTCCCGAGGAATACAATAATAACGTTCTTATGATAATAATAGATGGCGCCACGTGTTTTTCGAATCATGATTGAATTATATAATTATAAGCAGAGTACAACCCGAATTGATTGTCCAATTCTAAATTAACGCGAGCGAAGCCGCGGGCAAAAAACTAGTAGTTTCTAAGTTTTATACTGTACCTATGCACTATGTTTTGTTTTGTGTGCCTTATTAAATAAATAAACAAACATGTATAGAATCGTATTAGGCGGCCTAATACAATTCTATATAAGAAAATCGATGAACGCTTGGTATTTTAGCATGAATGCTCCCTCACTAAACTACACTGTTTATATAACGATAGTACTAAGAGATAGCTTTAACGAAGAAGTTTCTTATCATAAATTTTAACTATAGTAGTGAAAGTGGACTTACTTTCTGAAAAACGTTCCAACC
The DNA here is from genome assembly GCA_963564715.1 of Catocala sponsa. Taxonomy (NCBI): domain Eukaryota; kingdom Metazoa; phylum Arthropoda; class Insecta; order Lepidoptera; family Erebidae; genus Catocala; species Catocala sponsa. The sequence goes on from OY751329.1 coordinate 26,986,289, forward strand.
CACAAAGTTAACATTTTGAGATAATCGTGATTGAAGTTCAATCCCGTATTGCTTCTTCATATATGTGGGTTGGGCTACTAAGTCATGATTCCATATTTAGAGTGATAGTAGAGCTACCAAATTTTTCCAGCTAGTAAATAGTAACCCCGTGACTAATTTGCTAATAATAACTCGATTTTGACCCGAGTGTGGGTTGGAACGTTTTTCAGAAAGTACGTCCAAGTGTCCTCCAGATCGAATTTCGGTCACGGCGGCCAATCTCAACGGAGACTGGCCATCTGCGCAGGAGATATTATAGTGCACAAGACTTAGTGTGTGCGCAAACACAAACTGATTCTAAATAAAACCGAACAATGGTACATTAGTTAAGAGGTTGCCGTTGACGACCGTGCTAATATTAAATTGTGTTAGCAGTCGTCAACGCCTTCCGCTTAGAAATAGGGTATTTCTTGGTATTTGTTTGACAATGCAAAACATATTTCTAAAAATCATTAAAACAATAAGTTGCAGTCAAAGTATTAGAAAGAAAGAAAGAAATATTTTTTATTTTGGCACACAAAAGAGCACGCACACCCAAAACATGAAGAAATAAAAAGAAAAAAATACAAAAGAATATTAAACACAATTGATATAAAATAAAAATAATAATAAAAATATAAATTAATAATAAAATTGGGATGCATTACCATTGAATAATAGTGATATATATATCCCCACTTTTCAATCGTTAGATTATAAAAGAGGGGACGGAGTATAATGACTAACATACTTCGGTCTGCATGCGGTCCACGGCGTCGGTGATGGTTGTATCCAGCGCATAGTTCGACAGGAAGGTGTTGTTCAGTTGTGCGCCTAGCTCATCCTCCACGGCTACCTCGTAGTAGTAGGCTAGGCTACCAGCGCCCACCTCCAGGAAGAATGTAATCAGCAGGAAATATGTGTACTGGAATTATCAAACATACCTACATTATTAGTAGGTAATAAAATAATTGATTCACATTTTTTTATTGATTATGTATTATAGTTACATTACCCAAACTCTATACAATATAATTACACTAAAATTACTTAAAATAAATTTATTGTTAAAAGACAGAAAAGGATGCATCGAACAAACTATGACGTAACCGGTATTTAAACGCAGCTGATGAAACATAGCGTGATGTTATATAGCTTATAGCCTTTTTCGATAAATGGGCTATCCAACACTAAAATAATTTTTCAATTGAACCCGTAGTTTTTGAGATTAGCACGTTCAAACAAACAATCAAACTCTTCAGCTTTATAATATTAGTATAGATAATTTAAATGATATGTTGGCAGACAACTTATCGTCCAGAGAGGCCCTTTTCTGGACCGTTTACGGCGGCACAAATCAGCAGTGGCTTTATCACTGGAATAGATGGGTAGATACTCACGCACAATAAACTGGTTCTGTTCTCAGTCTTGAGCCCGCAGCAGCCGAGAGCACACACCGGTATGGCCATGGCGCCCGCCATCAGTAGCAGGTACGCAATCGCAGGGTATGTGAGTGTGGTCAACAGCGACACGTACCGGTGTCGGTACGAGACCGTCCATGCGCCCACGCCGAACACGCCGGCACCCGCAAACTGATCACAAAGACATTATTAAGTAAATCATACAATATCAGCGCTGTATTAAAATGTTCCATTGCTAGGAACAGGCCTCATCTTAGTGTGAGAAGGATAAGGTCATAGTCCACCACGCTAGGCAAATGCGGGTTGGCAGACTTCACATATCCTAGAACATTATGGAGAACTCTCAGACATGTAGGTTTCTTCACGATGTTTTCCTTCACCGTTAAAACGAGCTAGTTTTTTTTTTCAAAAAATAATAATGTTTATTTTTCTCTCCACAATATTTACAATGTTGACAAAAGATACAAATTGCATAATATTAAAATAAAACACAAGGAACATTGTGGGAGACTTGAGCCTAAGCTAGGCCGGAGCCTGTGTTATAGGACACCAGGTCGCCACCCCGAGACACAAAGTCTAGATTTTGTACATAGGTGTATTAGCACTAAGATAGTGATAATATATTCAATGTTAATATTATATGGGCTGTGGAAGGATAACTATTTAATACGCACATAACTTCTAAGGCTGAGGCTACAGTAGGCAGCGATTCGCGATGCGACTGTGAAAGCGACAAGATATAAACATGGTATGGCTATATTATAAGCGAAATTTTTTAATGAATTCGCTTCAATTTCGCTGACAAGTTGATGTAGCCGATGCCGTGATTACACTAATATTGTTTCTATCGCATAAACAAACCAAAGATTAATAACGATATATGGCGTGCGGTGTAGCCATAAACGTGAATATGAACTATTTGTTTTTATCGCTTACGTATAGCAGGTCGTGTCGCGGACTAATGTAGCCTCAGCCTAAATAAAGGTCAGAGATACGCGCCTTGGGATCAAACTCAAAACTCTGGTGGCAGTTCAACGGTCTCCCAATAGGCTATCGCTGCTGAAGTAAAATAGTAACATAATAAACAAAATTTTAACAAAAGAAAAACCGACTTCAAAAACCAACATTCTAAAACAAAAAAAGCACAAAAAAGTTAAAAATTAATTGCGTATTCTTGTGAATAATTAAATTATTGTTTTTAACCACAGACAACATAAAAAAAATATAGCATTCGAATAGGCAATCCACGACGTTACCAATTTTCTTCATACAAAGCGGCAATTTCATATTTAAATCCCTATTACAAAAGTCATTTACACTTTCAAGCAAGTCTAACTGTAGAACAAAGGCGCTGTAATTTGTTGTAATGGTAAATGGTATTCAAATGAGTAGGTAGATATATTTTACTAATTGCTAAAAGAGCTAAAAGCTACTTAGAAAAATGTCATGTCTGCTTAATATACATAATATACTGAAATTAAACACTTTATACGGATTTTGTCGCGTTGTTTATTTTACTTTTTAAAACACTTTTACCCGCGGCTTCGTTCGCGTTAATTTAGAATTGGACAATCAATTCGGGTTGTACTCTGCTTGTAATAATATAATTCAATCATGATTCGAAAGAAACGTGGCGCCATCTATTATCATAAGAACGTTATTATTGTTTTCCTCGGGAACACTAATTTTTTTCGGGATGAAAGGTAGCCTATATTCGTTTCTATACACCTGACAACGTATATGCAAAATTTCAGGATGATCGGTTCAGTGGTTTAGGCGTGAATAGACAGGTAACAAACAAACAAACTCATTTTCGCTTTTATAATATTAGTTAGGTAGTTAAGATTAGGATTAGGATTTTGAAATTCTAACACTACTATTATTGAAATTTACTACTATTTAAACAGTTTAATTTAATTAAAACTACTAACATTTAAGTTTACACTTTGCCCCGACGTTTCGGTTGCTTTACAGCAGCCATGTTCACGGAGAGTCTGATTGACGAAAAGTGTTTTAAAGTAAAATAAACAACGCAACAAAATCCGCATAAAATGTTTAATTTCAATGTATAAAATTCGCGTAAACATAAGACAATAGACAGTAGAAACATATATTATGCTTAATATGTATATGTTTCTACTGAATTGATCTCAGTAAAGTCTAGTAAGAATGGCCGTCCGGGTAACCAAACTTGGGACGTCACAATTAGACGTAAACGTATGCTAGGCATTTCTGGTTCCGGTGCTCAGCCGTCCTGTTAGTGATAAGGTGGTGTTAGCGTTGTGACATTCAGTAAAGATATGGAGTTGTCCGTTGTCCGGTATTTTGTATTATGTAATTCTATTAATATTTTTCTAAATAGCAGCAGCGATAGCTCAATGGGGAGACGAACAGACTGCAATGCAGAGGGTCTTGGGTTTGAACCCACGTCGCGCACCTCTGACTTTCGGAAGTTATATGAATTTTCGAAATTATGTGCGTATTGATTGACAATTATCGCCTGCTCCGTGCCTCGGAGAGCACGTTAAGCCGTCGGTCCCGGCTGCCATGAACATCTATGACAGTCGTTATTGGGAAGTCAGTGCCCTCTAATATCCTGACACTAGCTTAGCCTTTGGGTATCGTTAGCCTTCGGTTTGCGGAGGTCAGATGGCAGTCGCTCCGTGTTAAAACTGATATCCAGTCAAATCCGGTTACAGTAGAAAATCGACTCCAAGTGACTTGGGAATAATAAAGGCTAGGGAGAAGAATAATATTTTTCTAAGTAAGAAACTGTACTTAAGCTAAATCGTATGTCTTCTTAGTCTATGTCGTCTACCTGCAGATGCAGGTGCAAACTGAATAAGTGTTCTTATGGAAGGGTAACGCTAGCTAAGACAAGCTTATACAATACATATTATTGTGATATGGATACCGGATCCTTATCACCATCTTAAGAATTCATTGCTAGCGCATGAACGAGATAAATATTAGGCCTTTGCGATGTTATTATTGTTTTCCTCGAGAACAGTATTTTTTTTCGGGATGAAAGATGGCTTATGTCCGTTTCTGTGCTCCTGTCACCGTATATGCAAAATTTCCGGATGATCGGTTCAGTGGTTTAGGCGTGAAAAGGTAACAAACAGACAAACTCATTTTCGCTATTATAAAATTATATATATACTAGCTTTTGCGCGCGGCTCCGCCCGCGTGGTACCTACATCAATAAAAAGTAGCCTATGTCCTTTCCCAGGTTTTAAACTATACCTGTACTAAATTTCATCTAAATCGGTTGAGTGGTTTAGCTGTAAAAAGGTAACAGACAGACAGATAGACAGACAGAGTTACTTTCGAATTTATAATATTAGTAAGGATATATACAACATGTAACATAACAAACGCACATCCTGAAAGTAGTTTGTTCAAAATCGCCTACTGAATCAATTCCAGTAATTTTTAATATAGGTAATTTTTACCCCTAAAATAATTAAAACGTATTAAATGATAGTCACCCATTTATTAACAACTGAAATAAACGAAAAATGTATCATAACTCAAGGATATAAGGTTTTTGATGCAATAAAGGCAATAATGTTAGATTTATTGTAATATACCCATACTATCCGCGCACAATAAGGAGAATTAATTCGTTAAATTAAAATATTCAAGTACATAAAAGTAACATTTAATGATTATATTATTATTACGATTTAATAATCTAATTGGGGTGTTTGAGGTTGTGCGTTATATCTGTGATATGTTGTATATATATATATATATATATATATATATATAGTTAGGAAGTTAGGATTAGGATTCGTAGCACACAAATTATTGAAATACATAATATGTCCTAGGCAATAATAGGCACACCTGCCATGACCATGACGTTTTGTGTTCTATATTTTCTTTCAATCACTACACCATTATTGTATTAGGAGAGTCACCTGTAAAGATAGTTGGTCATATGATGAAATAAATAAATAAAACATGGTATTATAAAAAAGGTATGTACATCCATATTTCACTAGCTGGTTTTAGAGACTTTAAAATATAACTAGCGATATATGGATATAATAGATCTCTGCTATCATCACAAATATACAGCCGTGAGTCTACATAACTGTATTAGAAAATTTTGATATAGAACCAGACTGACGATAAATAACAATTATTAGGGGTCACCTCGTCACTTAATTGTTGTTCGCTGGTCTCATCATTATCAACTTGTTTTTATAATACTTATACATTTTGGCTTGCAATGTGCTAGTTTATTAAAATGTGATGGTATTTATTGATTGTATGGATTGCTTATAGTAAATACATTGATACATCTCGTATAACATACACTCTTGAATATATGTAGAATCAATGAATAAGCAAATAACGTATGCATCATCCTTACTAATATTATAAATTCGAAAGTAACTCTGTCTGTCTGTTACCTTTTCACGGCTAAACCACTCAACCGATTTAGATGAAATTTGGCACAGATATAGTTTAAAACCTGGGGAACGACGTAGGCTACTTTTTATTGATGTAGGTACCACGCGGGCGGAGCCGCGCGCAAAAACTAGTACAATATAAAAAACAATCTGTACAGAAATAAAATTTTATTTCTGTTCTGTCTAATATACCGCAGTGTCTCAAGACGAGTCTTTGACCAGTGTGTGTTGCCAGTGATGACTTACGGCTCAGAGACGTGGTCACTGTGGGCCTTATCAGAAGGCTCAAGGTCACGCAAAGGGCGATGTAGAGAGCTACTAATATTATAAAGCTGAAGAGTTTGTTTGAACGCGCTAATCTCAGGAACTACTGGTTCGATTTGAAAAATTCTTTCAGTGTTGGATAGCTCATTTATCGAGGAAGGCTATTTAGGCTATATAACAACACGCTACGACCCACGGGGGCGGCGCAGTAACTATAAACGCGGGTGAAACCGCGGGACCATCTAGTAAATAAATAAATAGGACCAGAAAAAAGTACTGTTACTTTTTTTTTTACTCACTTTTACTTTTATTAACTTAACCTAACATAACCCACATTTACGCATGCGAAGCCGAGGGCAAAATATAGTCTTCTATAAACGCAGCTGTAGTGTATGCGGCTGCTGTGTATGAGGGCTCGGATTTGGTTCCTGGCTCGGACAGTGTTATTGGGTTTTCCTTTTAATAAATTATCAGAAGCAGCACACAGTCTGGATATGTGCCCATTAGACGGTAAGGGGCTTGATCCCTATTAAATGGTACCTAAAACGATATCTAACAAAATGTGGATGTAATAACTAGGATTGCCACCTTTATTTTGGACGTATATAGTACACTAGATGTGCCCGCGGTTTCACTCGCGTTTATGGTTACTGCGCTGCCCCCGTTGATCGTAGCGTAATGTTATATAGCCTATAGCCTTCCTCGATAAATAGGCTATCCAACACTAAAATAATTTTTCAATTCGAACCAGTAATTCCTGAGATTAGCGCGTTCAAACAAACAAACAAACTCTTCAGCTTTATAATATTAGTATAGATTTAATACCAGAGTTAAAAAAATAAAATACAACTCCGAAAATAAAGTATTATTTATTTAACCTGCTATCATATTTTTGTTGATGCAACGATTAAAATGTTCCTTGATGATAAATATGTGTTAGATGTTAATCTAACAAATATTTATTATCAAGGAACGTTTTAACCGCATCTTGACAATAGGTATTGTCTATATTGAGAATGATAAACAATTGCTTTTATTACATTTTTCACCCGCGTTTATAGTTACTGCGCCGCCCCCGTGGGTCGTAGCGTGTTGTTATATAGCCTTCCTCGATAAATGAGCTATCCAACACTGAAAGAATTTTTCAAATCGAACCAGTAGTTCCTGAGATTAACGCGTTTAAACAGACAAACTCTTCAGCTTTATAATATTAGTATAGATTTACGCGGAATATACTACTTTAACAGTCTTATAAGTTATACTTATAACATAATTTTGAAATAAACAACGAGGTAAAATTCATTGTTTCAGATGTTATATTTCAATTTACATACATATTTTGTGCGTAAAGTTTTGTATTATCAAAACCGGATATAACGACATTGTAGGGACCATATTATAGCTTCAGATGTTATGTCCGATAATTGTTTTAAGCAATATACATAAGTACGTAGTCATATTAATTGTTATATTATGTATGTTTAGAATTTTAAATATGTACAATTGTGTAATATGGGTTTATGCTTAAGAACTTATTTCAAATAAAATATCGGAAAAAGAAAATAAAATATTTATTCTGAAAATTTTTATATTATATTACTAAGTGAGGTCTACAAAATATTGTCTTTGTTTACGCGAAAGTTTTTTTTTTTTTTATACATCTAAGGTGGCAAACAAGCATACGGCCCACCTGATGGTAAGTGGTCACCGTAGCCTATGGACGCCTGCAACACCAGAGGCATCACTAGCGCGTTGCCGACCCTTTAGGATAGGAAGTGGGAAGGAGAAGGAGCGGGGAAAGGGTAAGGGGGGTGATTGGGCCTCCGGTAATTAAACTACTATATACGGAATTTACCGCGTTATTTATTTGACACTTTATTACAAAATTTTGAAAACTTACACTACTATTACTATTAAACTTTACTAATTTTTAAGCTAATTAAATTATTGAAATATTATAAATAGTTTTAATAGTTTCAATAATTTAATTATCTTAAAAATTTGTCAAATTTAATAGTAATGGTAGTGTAACAGTTTTCAAAATTTTGTAATAAAGTATCAAATAAATAACGCGGTAAAATCCGTATATAGTAGTTTAATTTCAATGAATAACATACCGGAGGCCCAATCACCCCCCTTACCCTTTTCCCGCTCCTTCTCCTTCCCACTTCCTTTCTATTATTTCTATTCCTATATACTTAGTAGTTTAATTTCAATGAAGTCTACAAGCTGTACTGAGCTTAAAATATTCCTATAATAATAATTAAATTGTTCGAATTGTTTTGTTTTCCTGGAACAAGTAAAACGGTTGGTCGTTAAAGCCGATCAATATCGATAAAGTTCCGTCGTTTTGATTACATAATTCTTACTATAGGTTTCGGTCGGGACCTTGCCATGCGGTCGTAATAACCGATCCGTCGTTATAAACGATGTCGTTATATTCGGTTTCGACTGCATTATATCTACTACTACGTTCTGCCCGCGACTTCGTCCGCGTGGAATAGTTACTTTGGGCTAACGCTAACTTTAACCCGCGACTTCGTTGATATAGAATGTGTGTGTGAATATGTTTTTAAATAATACGTACGTTAAGGAGCTATTTTAGGTACCTACATCACGCTTTTATCAGTAAGAGTAGAACTTTAAAACGTTAGGTAAAAGTACTGGGTCTTATAATCTTATATCAGGTAAATTGTAGGTTATTCTAAAAAAAACTCAAGACTAATGTTATTTTAAAGTACTTCTGCGTACACTATATTTTTAGTTTTGTTTTCTTCCGGCAGAACCAGATCTCGATAGGGCAACATATAGTTGCCCGTGTGAAAAACACTCTTGGTGTAAATCTATTCCTACGTGCTTAATGTTTGCCCCTGGGCCTTATTAATTGTTACCGCAAAATGCGCGCGCAGTACTTGATAATTATTTTGCTGCGATGTTATTTTAAAACTGCGATATCTCCTAAGATATTCATTGAAATCGAATGATGTAAAGGGCAATTTTGTTTTAAATTAAATACTTGTGATGAATAACGTATTTATTTGGATAAGGATTAATATCGTGTTTATAAAAACACCTTCGCAAATAATGCATTATTTTAGAACAAATTTAGTTAGCATAAAAAAGGAGTGAGCCAACCTTAAAAGATAGACATAATTATGCTGCCGCCGACTTTTTTTTAGAACTTTTAAAGGGGAACGATTCTGTCATACATGATTTTTGCGAAACTTTATCTGTTTACGCAGCGCACGCAGTGGAAGCTCTCGAACGGAAAAAAACCCTCCGATTTTGAAACATTCTACAGTGGTGCTCCGCTCCTATTGATCTTAGCGTGATGATATATAGCCTATAGCCTTCCTCGATAAATGGGCTATCTAACACTGAAATAATTTTCAAATCGGACCAGCAGCTCCTGAGATTAGCGCGTTCAAGCAAACAAACAAACAAACTCTTCAGCTTTATAATATTAGTATAGATGAGTAAATTTAGGAATAGGTAAGTATATTGACTTACCAAGAACACAACATTGAAGATATGTAGAACGCACTTGAGGAAGTTGACGCTACAGCAGTCTGCGTCTCTGGACTTGCGTGGCTTCACTTTCTTCTTCTTGGCCAACAGAGCATTGCCGTCCTTCTTCTCTTCTGCCATCTTCTAACCACGCACGATCGGTATTCAATGACTGCACACTTGCTCACCTATGCTCATGTTCATCACCTGAAAATAATTTTAACAAAATTAGTTCATTGTTAAAATTTGTTGATATATTTAACATAATTATATAAGTACTTACAGGACTCAGTATAATGTAACAGACAGATCCAAGGGAAATTGAAAGTCATAATAACAAATTACATTGTTTATTTAATTATATGTCTAAAATAGCTTGTAAAAGTGGAATAATATATAGTACAACACTTACACTAAATTATACAACAAATGTCTCAAAAAAAATCCACAATTGGTAGATTTAATAAAATAAAACTATGTGTACATAATAAAACATTGTATCATCAAGACTTTGTAAGAGTGCAAAAATATATACAGTATTTGTTTAAGCAATAATGATGTACCTATCATTATTATACTTGTAGTTTACTTTCAGTCCTTGAGTTCATCACAATGTAAATTCATCCTATGCAACCTTATGTCAATACTGCCTTTTAATCCTTTGGATTATACTAATATAGAATGAATAATTAAAAATAAATACTAGTTAATTTAGATAAGACAAGTAAAATATTATTATGTTCAAATACATTTTAGTTGGTTACTAAGAAATTTTATAATAATTATTTCTAATTTCAGATATCAAATACACAAATAAATTAAATGCACTTAAATCTTATACATGTCGTTGGTACTGTACATTCTGGATAGTTGGCATATTATTATTATTACTATTATTATATGTGACAAGTAGTTCCCAAACAGTTCATTGTCAAAACATAAGATGCTTCCTTGGCACCAAGTACTACTTACTAAACAATACAATCAACTTAAAATAAAATGTTCTGTGATGGACTTAATTACTAGCTATTGTTTTAACATCAAATCCTTTGCTCAATAATTCCTCATTCATCATAGTATTTCAGAGTTGTTTCTAGTTTTTCAACAATTTTCTTGTAGAAATTTACTTGTTGTCTTAAAAACTTTTGCATTGTTGCATTCAAATCTTTAGTCCGTTCAGATTTGAAGTGGTTAATTTCGGAAAGAAGTGCATAAGATATTACATCAGTTCTTCGTAGTACTTCATTTAGTTGAGCTATTTCCATTTTATTTTCAGCTGTCAGTCGCTCACATTCCTTCTTTTTCTGTACGGCACTTTTATGAGTGTTTAACGTATCGGGAAAACCTCCAACAACTCCTTTGTACAAATGGAATTTATCGCCCAGAGGGTCCCAATCGTATTTAGGTTGATCATCATACATTCGCCCAATATCTATGTAAGCGCTGCCAGTCATTTTAACAGCAGTCGTCAGTTTTGATGTAGAAGCCAACGAGCCCTCATCTAAACTTAGAGATGCGGCTAAACTGCAGAATGCTTCACCTACTTTCTGGCAGTCAGCCTTGTAGGGACCCTGAAACCGTTTAGTTTGTGCATTACACATGCTTGCAACCAACTTCACAGATGTGTCCATGCTGTTTATAAACAAATGACATTGGTCAGTTATATGATCCACTTGGGATTGTAATAAAGCTTTTTCAGGTACAACTATTGATATGCAATAATTTAGACCTAATAAGGCATCCCTTTCTGCCTGTCTTTTGCCTGCTTTCCATCTCTTTTCATCTGTACAAGTCAGAAAGTGTTGCCATACTTCACACTTTGATAGTACTGGGTGTCTACACATCCAATCTACAAATTCCTGAAGCTGTACTCGGCGACGCTCTATTAGCTGTTCATCATATCTGCCAGAAATTTGTTTATCAGGCAAAGGTGGGATTGGTATAAGCGTGAATTTCTCTTGTAATCTCTCATGTAGCCAATCAAAGTGTTTGTATCTCCTGGACACCTGTATGTTATTGAATGATGGTGTAAGTTGATAAGCTATGAAGCTCTTGATACCCTTGAATTTAGACTCTTTCTTAGGTGAGGCCACAGTGACAGTGTATGGATGAGTTATGGCCCACCACTCATATCTGTCTTCCTCTTGAACGATGTAAACTTTTTCTGAATCTGGTACTTCTACATTAAGAGTGGCAAGTAAATAGCTTTCTCCGCTAATTTTAGATGATGGGGCAAACTTGTTCTTTCGGACTGTACCCACCGATGATCCATAATTAGATGCAGTTTCTTCAGCATGTGCATTGTAATCATTGATGGGCATGCCTGGTAGTGGTGTCAGCTGTTGATTATATTGAGCTTTATTTTGTTGTTGGACTGGCCCTATTTCAGAGTAAGTGTCATCATCCCAGTCATCGTCCCAACCATCTTCGTGGGAGGTGCCTCTCTGGAAGTTACTGTCTCCTGCACTAAATTGTTGGTCACCCCAGTCATCAGCTGCTTGGTCATACCTGGGTGGAGCTGGTGCGGCAGGTGCAGTTTTGGTTTGAACTGATTCTTCAGGTGTCAGTTTTCTAACATAAGCAGCTGGGAATAAGCCTGTTTCTCCTTTTGAATTCCTTCCTTCCCACCAACCCTCTCCAATCTCTGTGTTGATAAGTGTCAGTACTTCTCCACAGGTTATTGACATCTCAGTAGTGTTGGGCTCGCCCGAGAAGTCGTACAGAGCTTGTACTTGGGACGTCATTTTGTGACCCCTTACCTAAAACAATTTCAGATATTATTAATTAAGTATATTAAGCCTTTGTGGATAAAGATATACTAGCTTGGATTGAAACAGTACTAACAACACACTATCTTATCATCGTTATCTTTAGAAGTTGGGAGTATGCATAGTGTGATAAATATGTTCACTGTGAATATGCTGCTCTTTATTTTTATGAACACTCGCTTGCACGATTTAGGGCGTCACACAGAACAAGGCGCTGACACATATTCCTAATAGCCCCTAATTAAGCATAGTTGAATCCTAATTGTTTGATGTTAAAGCTGTACAAATTGCTCTATAGCGATTTTAAAGAAAGCTAGACTGAGTAGACTGACACAGATCTTAGTAGCTCTCTATTGTATTATAACACAATAACATTACAATGTTAATAAGTATGTACTTTTGAATATTTTTACTAGAGATAAAACAATTTAAACAAAGAAATGCCCCTTGATAAAAGAGGCCAGAAATTATTATAAATCTAAGTTTATATAGATATAATTGCAAATTAAAGTATAATAATGTAAAATCTTAAGGGTTTATATGAAAATCAATCGAATGACGTCAATTTGGAGAGCGTGTACGAAGTACTGTTTACAAGAAATGCTAACTAGGTACGGGACTGATTGTTACAATTACATTAGTAGTGTTACCTAATTAACTTGTTTTGCAATTGATGTGTATTTCTACTTACTTTTTACACTATAAAATTATTATTTCAAGGCGGATACACCGATTGAACAGTCATCTGTTTGACAGGTTACTAAGAATTTGTTTTCCGTTACACCATGTTCTCGTTTACGTGGCAATGTATTATAAAAACATGTTATTGGGTATAATGCGGATATGCATTATTATAACCAATAGAAGCTCAGTATTGCTGCAGTACTAGTGACTGTGCCAATGATAAAGTAGATTAATAAGAAAGAACATGGCATGTAATTGACAGTTGCTTTAAGTTGTCATGAGAGGGCGTTGTTACAAGATTTTGCACTTAGATTTGGACGCATAATATCTATCAATTTGAAGACCGTGCAACCACAGGGGCATATTTATGTGTTTTTATGAGAAGTTCATTCTTTGAAATTAAACGATTTCATTTCACTAGAAGAAATATAATATTATGCATGAAATGAATCCAAGAACATGTTTAGTCGTTGAGCGCCCCCTGCGGGCGTTATGAGGTTTCATTACTTTCGTCCATACTACGATGTAAATATACTTCATTAGTTCTTTAAAATATCCGCTAGAGCCGCTATTACAAAACCTATAGAAACAATAATAAAATCGCTGGCGACGACATTTTTACGTGGCCTACCTATTCTTTAACACGTTAAAGTTGTGAAATTTATCACAACTTTAGCGTGTTATAGAATAGGTAGGCGAATATAACTATATAAAATTCATGCAATCATTTACAAATGCAACGTTAATGATAACTTAATTAAAAGGTGATTCAATATGTGTTTTATCTAATATCATCATATCTAAATAAATACTATCTACCTACTAATAATATTATTTTTAATAGCGTGGTTTTCGATTATGTCAGTAGTATAGTAGCTTTTTGATACTTTACGAATGTTTAGGTAGATTAAAGTTAATAACAAATATTACTGAATGCTTCCATTGGTTTGGTGGTGAAATCGTTTACATTGGAATTGCGGTTGTGAGCTCCTGGGTTGGGAGTTCGTGTTGAACAAATTATACTGACTTTTCCTTGTAGCAAAAGACAAAGGATAGATGTAAGTAACTGACAGGGTGCAGATATCTGTTCGGATAGTACCTACCTAAACATTTATCATGCAGTTAAACAAATAGTTTTTCTTGAAATGTTCTACGACATTTACAACTTTTAAACGTTGTCGATAGCGGAGATTTGAAGAAACTCGCAGACTCCAAGTTTCAGAATATATTTATTTGATTTTGCCACCTTGTTTTATAGTCAACGATTTTGGTAGCAGTCTTCATGTACTACCATTTAGCTTCATGTATACCATTGGGCGTGCATATTGTGTAGTTAGGCGCTTGCAACAATAGTAGGTATTCCAGGTACGTGCTTATGAGTAGACATTAAAAATAAAACAACTTTTACTTTTTGGATAAAAATGTTTTTCTTTATGAAAAAACTAAAGTGCCAGTACATATACGCAACTGGCATAAACCCCTTGCCATCATACGTAAGTCTCATGTATTGAAGACAAATTGGGTGGTGGGTTACATCTCAAAATTACCGTGTACCGTGCACCAGTGGTGCAGTGGTGAAAGTGCTGTAAGTAGTATTACTAGACCCTTGCAGTGCCGAATTTAATATTACCGGCGTTCTAGTCGAAAATGCCTCGCCCTTCAAGTTCTGCACGTCTACGGCATGATACAAATTTTACTCAGCCACTTACCTCAGCGTGTCTTTCTTGCATTCAAATGCTACGAATAAATCAATATTTGAATACGATACTGTCTTATTTATGTCCATCATGGCTGATGCTCTGGGCGATAGTAGGTACTTACTACCACGTCTTACTTTGATGCCACTTCTGCACTTCTGCTCACTCTTTCAGTGAAGGCATAGACGTGAGTCTATTTGTATGAAGAATATACGAGTACGTACCATGTACGACGACAACGAACACGCATCTAATACAGAAACCTACACAGGGAATACATTGAATTCATGTAATTAACGTTAATTAATCCATCACGGCTGATGCTCTGGGCGATAGTAGGTACTTACTACCACGTCTTACTTTGATGCCACTTCTGCACTTCTGCTCACTCTTTCAGTGAAGGCATAGACGTGAGTCTATTTGTATGAAGAATATACGAGTACGTACCATGTACGACGACAACGAACACACATCTAATACAGAAACCTACACAGGGAATACATTGAATTTATGTAATTAACGTTAATTAAATAAAAGCTTTGGCTCTTGACTCCACGGAATACTATAATTCTGTGCTTGACTTCTACGATACGCAGTTGTGATTCGATACGCTTTTAGTCACACACACAGCTACATTTTACGTTCAATCAATATCTTGCCAATTGCCATAAATATTATGTAATGTATTTATTTATTGAATTTGTTTTAATTTATATACCTTACCTGTATTCTTTTCTATCCACGGCAAATATGCGTTGTTTTTCTAAAATTATAAGTTGATTACCTGACAACCAAAAGATGGTGATGGATTGTTGTTTATATTGTTAATTCACATTCACATTAAGACACATTTTTGCATTTACGATATTATTTAGGATTGCCAACTAGTTATTAATTTGTCTTCAAAGAAAACATTTCCCAGTAAAATGTGCAATTCCGAATGCAGGGCTAGACGAACAGAAAGTAATTTCCTACGCTATTTATTAACGTTTTAAGCAGTAGCTTTCATAAATGTTGCTTGTGAAGTCTTTGACTTACAAACGTAGCCGAGGCAATACGTAGACAGACAAAGATTCACTGATTGAAATATGAGACTTATAATACTATATAGTCAAATATTATATTATGATTTAGTCATAATATTTATTCTTAGATTGATAAATATCGTAGTTTCAGGTATATACTCGCTTAAATAAAATACATATTCTGGGCATATTTTGTCTTTATTTCCATAGCATCTTAACATACCTACATATATTATTTAAACATGTTGTAATTTACTTAGTAAGATTAAGTCAATTGTTATTATTTGTGTATTTATTTTTAATTAGAGCTCTGTAGCGTCATATTGTTCTGATCTATATCTAATAATCATGATGTGTACATGTGTACACATCATGAGAACTTATACCATAGTTAGAACCATAGTTTAAACCAAAACTGTTAGTTTATAAGTTTTATACTGTATGCACTATGTTTTGTTTTGTGTGCCTTATATTTTTATTTATTTATATAAATAAATAAAAATAAAACATAATATTATAAATTTTGTGTGTTGCATATTTATGCAATACTTTCAATATACATAAATTATAACAGCTGTCACCCGCAGTTATAATTCCCGCTTTGCTTTTGTGGCTCGTTGCGTGTGATGATATACTTATATATAGTCTATATGAATATATAAGAATCGGTAGTTCTTAAGTTTATTTATCCTTACTCCCTTACTAATATTATAAATTTGAAAGTAACTCTGTCTGTCCGTCTGTCTGTTACCTTTTCACGGCTAAACCACTCAACCGATTAGATGAAATTTGGTACAGATATAGTTTAAAACCTGGGGAAGGACATAGGCTACTTTTTATTGATGTAGGTACCACGCGGGCGGAGCCGCGCGTAAAAGCTAGTAATAAATAAATATTTCCTCTTTATAATATTAGTATAGATAGCCAATAATCC
The DNA here is from genome assembly GCA_963564715.1 of Catocala sponsa. Lineage (NCBI taxonomy): Eukaryota > Metazoa > Arthropoda > Insecta > Lepidoptera > Erebidae > Catocala > Catocala sponsa. Next base: position 27,003,031 of record OY751329.1, read on the forward strand.
AGAGGAAAAAAGAGAACCATCTCAAAGCAGTTTGAATTAATTTTGAAGATTAGTTTCTTTCTTTTAGATTAGACTAGATGTTTCCGCGGTTTCACCTGCGTTTATCGTTACTGCGCCGCCCCTGTGAGTTGTAGCCTGATGTTATATAGCCTATAACCTTCCTCAATAAATAGGCTATACAACATTAACAGAATTTTTCAAATCGAACCAGTAGTTTCTGAGATTAGCGCGTTGAAACAAACAAATCCTTCAGCTTTATAATATTAGTGTAGATTGCATAGTAATACTTCAAACGAAACCTACATAGTCAGAAATAATGTAGGTTCCTAATCTGTAGATTTTAAGTAGGTACTTACGACGGGCAGAAGTTGAAAGCTAGGCTTAACTCGGAAATAAGGCAGAGTCGATTAAAAGGAGAACAACTTGTTTATTCGTAGCAGGATGCGGGCTCTCGTGACTCGTAAGTACGTACTAACTTCTGCTCAAACAACGTGCAAACTATATCGTATATATACTTAGAGATATACTACCATATACTTACGATCTAAATTATGCTAAGAAATGTCTATAATTTTTACAAACATTAATAGAAACAGAATTATAATCTATACTAATATTATAAAGCTGAAAAGGTTGTTTGTTTGTTTGAACGCGCTTATCGAAGGAAATACTGGTTCGAATTGAAAAATTATTTTACTGGTGGGTAGCCTATTTATCGAGGAAGGCTACAGGCTATATAACATCACGCTACAACCCACGGGGGCGGCGCAGTAACGATAAACGCGGGTGAAACCGCGGAAACATCTAGTATAATATATGTATATCAATGTAAACTCTAGTATTTTAGCTTAAATCTAGCTTGATAGGACTTAAGATATAAATGTAATTATTGTTAATCATTAGCATTTTTTTTTTAAATTTGGACGATTGTATCAACATAAACTATCATGGAAAATGTTGTAAATCTGCTTAAATGAAACATTGATTTGAGGCGCTCATAGCCAGTTGCACTCACTGACCGGTATACGATTAGTGAGGTTAAGCAACGTTGGGTGCGGTCAGTCTATAGATGGGTGACAGCTATGTGGTATTTCATCTGAGCGTCTTCGTGCTTCGGAGAGCACGTAAAAAAGTCGGTGTCGGTTATTGTCAAATTGACGCAGTCGTTAAGCAATGTCAGAGGCCTACGGGCGGCTTGAACAACTCTTGACAACAGGTTGACCACTAACCACAGGAAAAGAAAAAGAAGAATGTAACATCGCAATAATCTGATCCTTATGTGACGCCTTTTAAGTCGGCTTTGATTAGTATGTCCCTCGTGGTCTATGCATTCTATTCCAGAATGCAGGCACGTGCTTAACAATCGAACGAGATTAAAAAAAGTAACAAAGCTTTTTACACTTCTCCGTAATCCTTGGATAGAAACGATCTTGGTGCTATATTCAAAACATATTTCAATAGTGGCTGGAAACAAAACAAGTTTACATAAATACAAGCGTGGTGAAATGTAGTTTTGCTCGTTTGCCAAATGTGGGCATTTTTGCCAAAACGGTCCATTAAACTCGCCCACTTTAAAACCTGCTTACATGAAACATTTCACGCGTTCAGAATGTTTTATGGCCGCTATTTAAACAATTGAACAAACGTCATGTAAAATTCCATTTTGCTAGCCAACTACCAAACGATGCATATTTATATTCATTCGTTCATTACAAGTGAATCACAAAATGGCGTGAGAGACTAATTGGCGCGAAATGACATACTACTAATGTATGATATCCGATTATCATGTTTGGTGTTAGATCTGAGCTTTTTAATTTTTTATATCTTATGTTTAACTTTTCACCAGATATAGTAAAATAACAGTCAAAAATAGTAAATGATCACCAAATTGCACAGCAAAATATATTTAAAGAGATCAAAATAAGTCGACGGAACCCCGATTCGCGGGGCTCCTATTTTTGGGTGGGTTTAAGAAGGAACCTAACATAACATAACATAACCTAACTGTTCTGAGACGGAATACAGTGATTTGAGGCATATAGGTGCTCGTTATGATATATTTTAGTAAGCATATTTTGCTGCGCAATTACTATTTTTGGTAGTCATTATATTTAATCCCATTTTTATTACGTGTGATCTAATATAACTTTAGATATGAGGGTAATATACATTTCTGGCTACACCTTCGAACAAATTCAGACGTGAGTCCTAATATGCAATGAGTATCTATTCTGTACAACCGGAAAAATGTATAATGACCAAGAGCTTACCGAATTTTGTAAGATTTTCAAAAATAAAATTAAGTACTAAAAAGCATCGTTGGTTCTTCTATACAAATAAATAAAATTGAAGTGTCTGTTTGTAATGTCAAAATAACAGCTTTTTATCTAATGCATATGAAAGTATATAAGGTACCTATACGAAAACATATATTTTTAAAATTTTTGTCTGTCTGTCTGTTTGTTCCGGCTAATCCGGCTAAACCAATTTTGACGGGACTTTTACTGGCAGATAGCTGATGTTATAAGGAGTAACTTAGGCTACTTTGATTTTAGAAAAAAGATAGGGTTCCGCGGTGACAAACACTTTTTAGTTAAAATCTACGCGGACGAAGTCGCAGGTAACAGCTACTTATGAATAAAGACAATAAATATTAAGGCTACCAAGAGCCTACTTTCCGCGGTATTTATTATATGAAAGGAAACTAATTAAACTCGGACCTTTGTGTGAATTTTAAACGAGTAGGTACTTACAAGAAGGTTTACTGTTAACAGCTCGTAAATCACCGCTGAGGGAATTTTATTTCGTTGTAGTTCTTGGAATAAAATCGTACGGCTTGGGTGAATCTCTGCCCTATCTTATCCTGTATACTTTGACTCCACTCGGTACGGTCACCGGTCACGAGATTTCTCAATGGTCGTTGAAAAAGACGTCTCAAGAATAAATATGAGAATTTAGCTATGTTCAAACTGCCAGTAGATCTGTTTGAATTAATAATGCCTGTGGCACAGGTTTACCCTAGTACAGGCACCCCTTATAATTTACCTTTACGATGTAACATAAGCTCTGTATCCATTTGTACCAATTTAAGTTAAATAAATGATTATTATTATTATTATATATCAGCTTTGGACTATTTGTACGAACTGCCCCATTATGTAAAGTAACTAGCAAGTACAGTCTGGTAAAGATGTGGTCTACCACCTTACGGTTGAGATTCATTTGCACTTCATGAAACAACAAAGTCAAAATTCTCCTTGCAATAATATTATGACTGTGACAATTGCTCTCTTTATCATGTAGGTACTAGCTCACCCGCGCAATTTCGTCTGCTTCACATAAGAGAATTTTCCCCGTTTTCGCAACATTTTTAATTGCTGCTGCGCTCCTATTGGTCGTAACTGATGTTATATAGCCTTATAACCTTCCTCAATAAATAGGCTATCCAACACTGAAAGAATTTTACAAATCGAACCAGTAGTTCCTGAGATTAGCGCGTTCAAACAAACAAGCAAACTCTTCAGCTTTATAATATTGTATTGATTATATTTACGTCGTGCCATGTTTTAAGTTTGAATTAACACAATTCACAGCTAACAACAACTCACCTCCTTTACTCACCTCCGTTAAAAAAGTCCACCTTAACGGTAATTAGATCTCACAGGAAATTTTGTCAAAATTGGTAGATCACTTTCTTGGCAATCTGTACACCGTGATTAAGTTATCTATGAACATCAAAGCTGGCTTCCATATAGGTTGCTTGTTAATGATTCAGCTGTAAGTATAATGTTAATACCTACCTAAACTCTGTTTGAATTGAGATATTATTTAGGATAAGTCTCCGTTAGGAAATTCTTAGCTAAAGCACGCAGTTTGGCAAGATCCATAGCTGACAAATCGTTTGTTAAATACAATTCTGCTTATCTGTAAAGTGTAAGTTCATAAAGATAATATAAAAGATTATGACTATGATTATAAAAATAAAAAATGTTGCCTGTTTACTTTTAGTTGCTATCAGTTAGATTGTGCAGATTGGTTAGTGGTTTGGTTGCCTCGCCATAACCATTGCGCAGAGTTTTATGGGTTCGAACCCAAACGGGAGAAAAATGTGTGAACCACAATTAGTTGTACCGAGTATAGACTCGAAACATCTAGTAGTTCACAAACCGTTTTCAAGACAAACTTCAATAACTTGGAAATAATAATAGCCGTTCTTAATGATTTGTGTAACGTTAGTACTGTACCGGGCGCTGTTTTAAAATCGACTGAAAATACCCTACGTCATGAAAGCAGCCCGTTTTTGCGATGCAATAATAGCCTTGCTTTGACTAGCCATGCTGTAAAATTGACGATTTATGCTTCAACATTTTCAGTAGGTGTGCGAATAGCAGAAATATTGGTCTATAAAAGGGTTTAAGTTGATTGCTTTTTAATTTACTAGACTTCGCCCGCGGCTTCGTTCGCGTAAATTAAGATTAGGATATTTTAGGTTAAGTTAGTAACAGTATTTTATTTCGCAGCGGTAGTGAATGCGACTGCTGTGCAAGAGGTCTCGGGTTCCAATCCCGGGTCGGGCGAACAAAAAGTTATTGGGTTTTTCAGTTAAGAAATCTCAATAGCAGCCCGGAGTTAGGAATTTGGTGGTGTTAGACACCCCTGTGCCTCGGAAAGCACATAAAGCCGTTGGTCCTGCGCCTGATCTCTTTCCGGTCGTGTAGGATTACCTTCCCATCGGATCATGAGAGGTAAGGAACAGAGAGTGCACTTGTGTTTGGGCACACACTTGTGCACTATAATATCTCTTGCGCAGATGGCCAGTCTCCGTTAAGACTGGCCGCTGTGGCCAAAATTCGGTCTGGAGGACATTATTATTATTATAATTTAAGACATTGTTTCATTGGTAGGCAATGAATGGACTAGATTTTTAAATCTTATAGTTTAAGTAAACGAGTAAGTAGAGGCAGATGTTTCTTTGTAGTATGGATACATCTTAAACTGTCGAAGCCCTCCAGACCGAAATTCGACGACACGGCGGTCAATCTTATACTCATGTAGATACTTAAACCTATACGCAAATACAAATGTTCTGTTTTCGAACACTGATAGTCCGAATACAGCATTATTTGAATGTTTTTTTTTGCACCAAAGAAATCTTGTAAGTTTGACCAACAACACAACATAACTTTTTATTTTTTTTATTTAGCACTTTTGAAAGGTCCTTACATAAGAAATCTCTCGTTACAATTTGATTCGCATCTTCTGGGACAGCCCTGTATAATACGATAAGAAAGGATAATTAAATGTACATATTATATTAGGTATGGAGTAGTTTTATATCTGTTGCATACATCACTAAATATTATAAAATATGTAGAGTCAAGTCCCCCGCCGCGTCTGTCTATCTATTCGCGATAAATTTAAAAACTACTGAACAGATTTTTATGCGGTTTTCATCAATAGACAGAGTGATTGATGACGAAGGTTTTGGTGTATAGTTTGTGTTTACCCGTGCGTAGCCGGGCGGGTCGTTAGTATGACTTAAATAAGCTAGTAACTACACAAGACACGGGCAGTGTAGAAGAATTAAGCTTTATACTTTGTTATTTAAATTAGTTTGGCAAAGAGCACTCTTTACGATAATGTTGTTTCAGTAGATATCCATAATCGGGAAAAGCGTTGGCCACCTGTTACGACGAACTGTAAAACAAGAATGCTTAAATTATACATTTAAGCCTCCATTCGCTCAAACGTGTGTTGAGAGCTTTATTGAATACTATTACTACTAAATTATGTCCGCGGTTTCACTTGCGTAAATTACGGTTAGATTCGGTTAGGCCAGTAAAAGTACTTTCTTCTGTAAAAACCTGATGTCCTTTTCTGTTCTCCTGACCACGCGTATGCGAAATTTCATGATGATCGGTTGAGTAGTTAAGGCGTGGTAGCATAACAAACAAACTCACATTCACATTTGTAATATAAGTTAGGACTAAATTTTACCCGCGGGTTCGCTCGTGTTAATGTAGATTTGTCAATAGATATCTATCTCTCGGAAACAGTATGTCCTTTTCTGTGCCCCTGACAACGTATATGTGAAATTTCATGATGATCGGTTGAGTAGTTAAGGCGTGGAAGCATAACAAACAAACTCACATTCACATTTGTAATATAAGTTAGGACTAAATTTTACCCGCGGGTTCGCTCGTGTTAATGTAGATTTGTCAATAGATATCTATCTCTCGGAAACAGTATGTCCTTTTCTGTGCCCCTGACAACGTATATGTGAAATTTCATGATGATCGGTTGAGTAGTTAAGGCGTGGAAGCATAACAAACAAACTCACATTCACATTTGTAATATAAGTTAGGACTAAATTTTACCCGCGGGTTCGCTCGTGTTAATGTAGATTTGTCAATAGATATCTATCTCTCGGAAACAGTATGTCCTTTTCTGTGCCCCTGACAACGTATATGTGAAATTTCATGATGATCGGTTGAGTAGTTAAGGCGTGAAAGCGTAACAAACAAACTCACATTCACATTTGTAATATAAGTTAGGACTAAATTTTACCCGCGGGTTCGCTCGTGTTAATGTAGATTTGTCAATAGATATCTATCTCTCGGAAACAGTATGTCCTTTTCTGTGCCCCTGACAACGTATATGTGAAATTTCATGATGATCGGTTGAGTAGTTAAGGCGTGGAAGCATAACAAACAAACTCACATTCACATTTGTAATATAAGTTAGGACTAAATTTTACCCGCGGGTTCGCTCGTGTTAATGTAGATTTGTCAATAGATATCTATCTCTCGGAAACAGTATGTCCTTTTCTGTGCCCCTGACAACGTATATGTGAAATTTCATGATGATCGGTTGAGTAGTTAAGGCGTGAAAGCGTAACAAACAAACTCACATTCACATTTGTAATATAAGTTAGGACTAAATTTTATCCGCGGGTTCGCTCGTGTTAATGTAGATTTGTCAATAGATATCTATCTCTCGGAAACAGTATGTCCTTTTCTGTGCCCCTGACAACGTATATGTGAAATTTCATGATGATCGGTTGAGTAGTTAAGGCGTGGAAGCATAACAAACAAACTCACATTCACATTTGTAATATAAGTTAGGACTAAATTTTACCCGCGGGTTCGCTCGTGTTAATGTAGATTTGTCAATAGATATCTATCTCTCGGAAACAGTATGTCCTTTTCTGTGCCCCTGACAACGTATATGTGAAATTTCATGATGATCGGTCGAGTAGTTAAGGCGTGAAAGCGTAACAAACAAACTCACATTCGCGTTTATAATATTAGTAAGGATTAGTTTTCAAGTCTACTATAGTCGGGGATAGTCTAGTAGAAGACTGTTGTACTGCCATACAGAGGTATTCGTTTCAATCCTAAGGCACGCACCTCTGATTTATTGAGTTTTCACATTTCGTCAGATATCTTTTTCGATACCAGGTTATATGAAGCGAGCAGATTGTTCGACTATTGGGCACTTTTCAGTCTCCGTGCCACTAATGAGAATTTCTTGGCAGGGAATCCCCATAGCACATTGCCCGACTGAGGAATCGAACCCGAGACATGAGGTCTTAGCTTCAACCACAGCAGCCACATTCACTAATACTGAGCTATTGAGGTTATTAATTAATATATTAAATCATTTTGTATATACAGGTTGTCCGGTAATTAATGGATAACCTTGAAATGTCTTATAGTAAAACTGATGGCCATTCGAAAAAAGTAACATGAAAAAAATCTATCCTTACTACTACCTGAGATATGTTTTTTTTTAAATTACCATTTTAACTTTCTTGTGCACTACGACCATAAATGAAGGAATTCCATTGGTTTTTGTTGTTTTATTATTAAACACTAATTATGCTAATAGATAGACAGTCAAAAGTATGACTAGGTATTGCACTTTTTTAATATTTTTTTTCCTGAACGTCCATTAGTTCTACTATAAGAAATTTCAAGGTTATCCATTAATTACCGGACATTCTGTATATAATATCAGCCCTGTATTAAACTGTCCCACTGCTGGGCACGAGCCTCTTCTCAGTATGAGAAGGGTTAGGCCATAGTCTTAGTTGGCAGACTTCACATATCTTAGAGAACATTATTGAGAACTCTTAGACATGCAGGTTTCCTCACGATGTTTTCCTTCACCGTTAAAGCAAGCGATAATTAACTATTTAATACGCACATAACTTCGAAAAGTCAGAGATGCGCGCCTTGGGATCGAAATCGAGACCTCTACGTGCCAGTCTAACGGTTTCCCACTAGTTATTAATTAATAAAGGTATGTAATTTAAAGCAATGATTGTAAATATTTGTAATTATAATCCGAGCAGATATGACCTACTGTGAAACTTAATTAGGTCATTGTTTTTGAAAGCTTGTTATGCGGATACCAATCTTGATTATAAATCAATTTCGGTAAATTGTATTGTCGCTCAAGGAATTTCTGTCATAACACAATTATGCTTCAGCCGTATTTAATATTCCAGCCACTGGCAATTTAAGCAACATGGACTGATGGAGTCGTAATGTTAGCTATATTTTTATATGAATATTGTTTACTTTGTGACTACTCTAATGTTATTTTAGATGGAAAGGATAGAATAGGAGTTCGTATCCGAATTCCTATTCTATCCTTTTCGAAAAACACTGTTATATAAACAATTAAATTGTCTATTGTTGGAATGGTAGATATAATTGAAAACCTATTGAGTCTGCAACTCAATAAGTTAAAGTCTTGAGTTGCAGCGGCCCACTGGTAGGCAATGTCAAGAGTTATCATTAAATACACTATAAACTCTTTCGCGATCTACCTACAATAAGTTGGCTTTTTGCAACAATTCTGATTATAGTTCATAACTACATGGACGGCAGCGAAAATCTACCTTAAGTACTAAAAATCCGATCCTCCAGAAAGATAAGATATTACCAACTATCATACGACATATATTTTTCGTACATACATAGATTCACACCTGTTTCCCAGAGAGGTAGGTAGAGACTACGGATTTCCATTTGCTACGATCCTGACACACTTCTCTGGCTTCATTCACTTTCATCACATTTCTCATACACGCCCGTCGGTTCAAGGAGTTCTTAACCTGGCCTTTGTTCAGAACGCCTCCGATCTGATCGAGAAACGTTCGCCTAGGTTTTCCTCTTGCGACTGTTCCATTCACATTATATATTTTTCACATTTTTCAGAGTCAGAAATATCCTACGACCCAGCTTCTCGTACTATCGATACCGCGCATACTGTTCCATTAAAAACAAAATCAAAATTTATGCCTTTTACAAATACCGGTAACAAAATTTCCATATCCATATTATTTTTCTGCATTTTATGTGATTTACGGGACGAATACGAACTTTAAAATTTAATTCGACTACACTTGAATCTGACCCTCTGTATAGGGTCTAAAGATTGAATCACTATGTTATTTGTAGGATAGATTTGTCTACTAGACCAGTGCATCGGTGTTTCTAGTTTCATTGCAGCATGGTTCTGTTTGCACAACGGGGCATGAACCGCTCTCCATCACTTTTGTTTGCTAAACTATTCGATTTCTATGTACCTACAGAGTATGCAGTGTGCTACCCTCGGCAACAGTCTGTACATACAAACTGAATAGTTTAGTAGTAAATTGGAGGCTATCAGAAATATGCCGGTGACTTGGCGAATTAAGAACTTCAGACAGAATTTCTAGTAAGTCTCGGAGCGGGTTGTAGGAAATGATTTGTGACCGACAGCTGCTGTCATTATCAAATGACGAACGACATGCGACCTTTCCAGGAACTCTTTCATCGGTCTCTTCTATGTAACCTCCTCTTATTGAACTAATTTTAATGAAATATACTTTGTAATAAAATTTTATTCAACAGCAATTTAAATGCAGGCGTGCATGGGAGATAGCAAGAACGCCCACTAATCCTAGGCTTTTACTCTCACCCAAATTAAAATCCTAAATGGCGCTCATTTCGTCACTACCAATGCTATTTTCTGTATAAAAATCGAAATATAAAACCATTTAAGTACTACTGAATGCGCAAGCAAACATCCCATTCATTTTCTGTGTGCCAATTATGATTCGTGATGAATGAGTTAATCATGAATCATAATTGGTCATTTAACTCGTAGGCGTACGTATTATGCGTACTCGTTACTCGGTAAACGATGTTTTTATTTGCGCTAAATTATTTAAAGATGTTCAAATAACATTATGAGATTACACACTCCAGTCCTAAACGATTATCGAAACAGCCGTGGTTATATTTTCTATGCAGCTATTACTGTAATTTTTTTTTAAATCAGTTATCAGCAGCCGCAATGACTTTTTAAATAATTTCTGTATTCTCTTCCTTTTGTATAATATCCCACTGTGAATCAAAAAGGCCCGGGCGTTGCTCGTTTGCAAGCAATTAAGGTGAATCCAAAAACTAGCATTTTAATTTTCATTTCACGTGTCAGGGTGTGGGATCAAATAAAATACTGGTTGTATGACGAATATTTTTTACTGCTCCATAATAGTCAAATGGGTAGACTAAACACTGTTTATAATCACTATGAAAGTAAAATAGAAAAACTATACTTCTCCAAAAGTTTTACGTTACGTTGAAAAACTGATGTTTCGTTATCCATATTCAGAGAAAATAGAATGTTTCGGGAGCGTAAGCGCACTGATTATATCTACCCGCAATAAGAAACCTGGTAATAGCAGTATTCACCAGTTGATTTGAACAATCTGTTCAGTAGAAAAGTACGAAAATTGTAGAGAAGAGTCTCATATTGATGTCAGTCGCTTTTCGATATCGAATGTCACCACGTCAAACTCCGTTTTAGCTTGATTGATATTATCGGATATCGGAAATTGGCTTCCCTATTGTTCGAGAAGTTCCATGGTTATCATGCACGACACATTCTGTGTATGCTTAACAATAATTTGGTATCTGACATGAAAGGCGAACAATCTTTAGCTCTAGTGGCATGTGTGGGGTTTGAAAAGAAATGAAAGCAATATATATTTTTGTACCCGTAAATGTCCATAAGAAATCCATTTTAGGCTTTCTTTAAAGGCAACATCACTTGCATTTCACTAAAGGCATGTCAGTGTTAGATTGAATATTAGATATAATTACGTTATTAATAAGATAAGCCGGTTTTTTCAGGTTGTGTATATGTTCTTGTATATGTACACAAGGGGTTAATAATACTTGGCTATATTGGGCATCTAATAATATTTGTATTTGCGCTATATTTACCCATCGCATCTGTACATCGGTACGTATACGAATCTAATCGCAAGTCACTTGGGGTCGGCTTTCTAGTCTAACCGGATTTGACTGGATATCAGTTTTTACACGGAGCGACTGCCATCTGACCTCCGTAACCCGAAGGCTAACGATACCCTAAGGCTAGACCAGTTTCAGGATATTATAGGGCACTGACTTCCCAATAACGACTGCCATAAATGTTCATGGCAGCCTGTACCGATGGCTTAACGTGTTCTCCAAGGCACGTAGCTGGCGATAATTGTCAATCAATACGAATATAATTTCGAAAAGTCATATAACTTCCGAAAGTCAGAGGTGCGCGACGTGAGTTCGAACCCGAAACCCTCTGCATTGCAGTCTGTTGGTCTCCCTACTGAGCTATCGCTGGTGACGCTTCTACACTACACTAATTCTATACGCTTTTACTGAGTCGTATTCTGTACACTATTACTGAGTCATAAAGTTAACGCTCATGGTGATCAGGGACTTACAATGTAGGGACGCCACAGAGTCAAAGCCTTTCGGAACTGTACTTGATTCGTAATTAAGTAATTAGTTGTGAACTTCCGTGTGCTTTACTTTATTATACACACAACATCTTGTTCCTTGAGACTCAATTATAACTTTTTAAACGATTATATATATCTTGTTGGTCGTGTAGTATTAGTTTTCATTTATGCTTTTGCCAGGTCGTGAAGTCTCTGGTTTCATTCTCGGTTTAGGCAAAGTATTTTTTGTTTTGTTACCAGACCTAAAACAATATTTGGTGAAATTTGGATGTAATTCAACTCTGCCTATGCCTCAAGGGAAACAGACTTTAGATTGTGTATTGTTAGGAATCAGGAATGAAACAGCTTAAAATAAATAACAGATGCACTTTCACCTTTAAATAATCATTGAATTATTCAAGAAATGCATTAACAACTAAAGTAAGAGATAATTGATATCGCCCAACAGCGATCACACAGCACATCCGTTCCGTCCGGGTAACTTCGGGTACGATTGGGTGAAGAAATGATATGTCTGGTTAAGACAATTAGGTTTATTGTTAAATATGCGACTATACAACACCGCGGATACCCTAACACTGCTTATGCGCTAACACAATAATCATAGTGCATTTACATACACATATGCAGAGTGACATTCGATATAACATTACATTATATGTGTGTATTCGCTGTGTCCCCACATATGTATGTAAGTATACATAGTATATTTATATATTGTACTGTTACAAACATGTATGTATACTTACTATTGCATGCAATTAAGAGTGCATGATGAGCTTATTTACTGTTATCAAGCTAAAACTTTGTTTACAATTTTATTATTAAACCCTTGATTAATTCAGAAACATCTGAAGTACTGTCGAATCTCTTAGCTGGCACTTACAACAACAACATTCAGTTAGCCGAACCGAAAGCAATTATAATTATAATTTTGAATGGCATTTCCTTACGATGTTGTTTAGCATAACTGGGTTTGTTTATTATAGTCGTAAATAACATTATGAATTACTTTTCAATATGATAGAAAGACAATATCTAAATAGTATATATTGTCGCTTACTGCATCTCTGTTTGTTTGTCCCCTTAGTTCTTCTAAACTATGTGTACGGGTTAACAACCGTACAGTAGGTATAAACTGGAGTCAGCAGAATTGCGACATCGCTGCACATCGTTCGATCGTTTGTGCAATAATAAAATTAAGTAGTACGTTTTAAGTCATCGTCCGCACGCGACTCATACTCATCCCATATAACTCATTAGTTGTAATAGTACCAAAATATAGTTAACTTTTTAATCTTTTATCCTAGTTTATCTTAATTACACCCCTACCCCGAACACTATGCTACGGCGACTGTCGGCCTTGATGGCGTAGTGGTTAGTGTAACCGACTGCCACGCCTGAGGTCGCGGATTCCATTCCCGCACAAGTCAAACATTTGTGTGCATGAACATGGATGTTTGTCTTGGTCTGGGTGCTTCTATGTATAATATGTATGTATTTACAAAAGAAAGTATATATGTATATTTATCCATTGTCTAGTACCCATAGTACAAGCTCTACTTAGTTTGGGCTAGATGGTGTTGTGTAAATATGGTAGAATATTATTATTATTATTATAATTTAATTATCATTACCCATGATAACTCTTTTCAATAGACACTCGTAAATGAGAATGCGGTTTACGAGCTTTCGTTCAATGAGCTCGTATTGCACCTCTTTATTGAACTTTGAGCTGATTGTATGTCGTAACTACTAATATGCCGATCGTCCTTCGCTTTTTCACAAATGGTATGACTTTGTCTGTAACAGGACGACCTGACCGAACTGCATCTATAACATCATTTCCTGATTGAAAAAGCTTGAACCAATTTTGTGCTACTGTCACTGAAACTGAATTGAAAATTTTCGTAGCTTGTGCTGAATGGTTTCCGTTTTATGAAACCTTTAAAATGCACCGAGTTTTTTTTACCAGGACGCCTTATTTTCGTAGACAGATAACAATAAAAATGGCGGGAATCAGAATTTTATTACACTGCTTCTTATTTTATAAACGTATCTTTTGATAATATCGTAACCAACCAATACCAATCATTACAATCAAAGATAGAAACTTTATTTACAGAAAATACGAAAAGACTTTTCCCCGTCCTTTTTATAATGGTACATTTTGATTAAAGCCGCGGGTAAAAGCCAGTTAAACATGTATATGAGATATTCAATCAATATCGTTGTTAATTTTTTTAATTTTTTCATATTTATTTAGGGCCTTTTAGTCACAAATAAGACCATGTCAGCGCTATTGTAACCTAAACATAATTATTTAATCTTATTCTAAGATTCTATAAAGTAAAATTGCTCCTTCGGACAATAGTTTGGACAATAATCGTTGTTCATCGAAATAAACACACTTCGCAATTATCGAATACAATAAAAATAACGTACCTATACATAAAAATATTAAAATAATGGCAATATTAATTTTTTATGTTTGGATTAAAATTATTAGTAGATATTTTTGGTAACTTCTCCAGTTAAGCTAGGATGTTTGTGTAAGAAGTGGATTTACATCGATACAATTGGTAGGATTTGAACCCGCTACTTAGGACAAAGAATAATAAATTTAAATGTAACCGTTTTAATTTATTTAACAACTAAGCGTAAAGCGTATGTATTCCGTAAACGGATATGTCAATGACGTATTCCAACAATACTTTTGCAAATTTTATCATTAAAGAATTTTTGACATTTATAATTTTGTCTGTGTAATGAATGTAATGATGTCCTGTTTTCGTATGAAATGTTTTGTATGCCTGCCGGTGGGACAGAATATGTACGTACCTATTTAATTAACATCTGTAATAAGCTATGAATGCTTCAGAAAATAAATTAATTGAATTGAAGAGTGCCTAAAGGGATCATTACTTTATTTATTACTAGATTTTGCCCGCGGCTTTGTTTGCCTAAATGATATGTTAAGGTAAGGTTATGTAATTTTTTTATTCCCTCGGAGACAGTACTTTTTCTGGATGAAAGGTACCTTATGTCTTTTTCTGTACCCCTGACAACGTGTTTGAGAAATTTTATAATATTTTGTCGAGTAGTTAAGGCATAAAAGCGTACCAGACAACCAAAAACACACATTTGCATTTATAATACCTATAATCTAGGATTAAAAACCTGATATCGGGATTTCTTTATTCGGCAACTCTTGGTAGTTCTTATCTATACTGATATTATAAAGAGGAAAGACTAGATTGTTTATTTCTTAGTTTGTAACGATTTAACCCAAAAACGACTCAACCGCTTTAGGAAGCTGTATTATCGACGACTAACATAGCCTATATTTTATTTTAAGAAAAGTACTTTTCAAACATAACCTAAACTTTTTTTACGCGAGCGAAGCCGCGTGCAAAAGCAAGTGCTTAATATCTATACTAATATTATAAAGTTGAAGAGTTTGTTTGTTTGGTTGTTTGTTTGAACGCGCTAATCTCAGGAACTACTGGTTCGATTTGAAAAATTATTTTAGTGTTGGATAGCCTATTTATTGAGGAAGGCTATAGGCTATATAACATCACGCTACGACCCACGGGAGTGGCGTAGTAACGATAAACGCGGGTGAAACCGGGGGAACATCTAGTACTTAATATACATATCTCTAGCATGCCTTTGGTGTGTCTTGTCGTAGCATAACTGTTTTTTTTTTTTTTTTTTTCTTTATTTATGGAGCTTTGTCACAATGTGACTTTGTCGCTCCATCATAGTCACCGGGTGTATTATTACAGACTTTTCATAATTTTGTTATACATATCTATTATATAAGGAGCTAGCTAGCTCCGAAACAGGTTTAGATAATACACTATTGCATCTACCAATATCACGCTGCGTATTATCAAATATATGTATTCTGTATCGCTCACCCCGGACACAAGCATAACTGGTTATAGCATGTTTCTAGACGTTGGTATCTCAACTATTAACACGTGGTTAGCTCTGACCTGCTTTTGTGCGAGGAACTCTCTTTGTATAGGTTTCTCTTGCTATATGAGATTATAATTTAATGTAGATGTTACATACATGACCCCACGCCTAGCCCGTAGGGATAGCAAAGGTGTAATATACCGACATTTTAACAAGTATCCTTCAGGTCCACGTAATAGGGAGCGAGTCTATGTTGTGCAGTCACTTAAACAGCAAAAGGGGATCATTCTCGGAATGAGATATAATGCGACTTTTGAGACAACTTTTAGAACACCAAAATGAAGGTGTAGGTTTTATTTATTTTTCTCTTCCACAAGGGTAACTTAAAATATAATTAAAATACTTAAATAAAAACCAAAGACCCTTGTGGGAGACCGGTATCTGCACTAGGCAACCCTGTAACACAGATTACCAGACCCCCTAAAACAATGTAAGTATTATTAAAATATTATTTGCAAGGTGGAATATCATATAATTTATCAGTAACTAAATGTAGGCTGTGGAGTGTGCGTGTGTGGAGGGTGTGTGTGTGTGTTTGTGTGTGTGTGTGTGTGTGTGTGTGTGTGTGTGTGTGTGTGTGTGTGTGTGTGTGTGGTGTGTGTGTGTGTGTGTGTGTGTGTATGTGTGTGTGTGTTAGTGCGCATGCGTGCATGTGAAAGTGCGCGCGCGAGAGCATGTGAGTGTGTATGTGCAGGTGATGAGATATGCCAGATTTTTACTTAGGGACGATTAAGAGGTTTTCCGTATACTCATAATTATTATGTTTTAAAAGATACGAGGCTAGGGCTTGCTTAGGTACACTTCACTTTTGTCAGAGGATAGATGTATACGAGATTACAGCTTATAATCTCTCATTTCGAGGTGAAACCCCTAATATGACTGCACTAATTGGCTTTTATGGAGCACAATTCCACTTTCCGTCAGGCTGCAAAGAATTTCTGGACCAAAAAACCCAATAACATAGCCCGTCCAGAGAATTGAATTCGACACCTCATGCATAAACAATCGCCTACACTACCGTTCCGTTGCGTTGATACCATGGCCGATCAAATAGTAGCCTCTTCGCAGTTTGCCAATTACAACCAACGTACTTAGTTACAAACTTCGCTAGTTTGTAATTTAAACAACAAGTAGTTGAACATCAACAATAAAATCCTAACTATATATATAATATTATAAAAGCGAAAATGAGTTTGTTTGTTACCTTTCACGTCTAAACGATTGAACCGATCATTCTGAAATTACGCATATACGTTGACAGGTGTACAGAAACGGACATAGGCTACCTTTCATCCCGAAAAAATTACTGTTCCCGAGGAAAACAATAATAACGTTCTTATGATAATAGATGGCGCCACGTGTCTTTCGAATCATGATTGAATTATATTATTACAAGCAGAGTACAACCCGAATTGATTGTCAAATTCTAAATTATTGCGAGCGCAGTCGCGGGCAAAAGCTAGTACTGGAATAAATTGACTGCAAATAGAGCGGGCGTCAATTAGTGTGAAACTTCGAGATGTACTTATAATTTGTTTGGTGTTGAATTTACTACGTGGTTTGTGAGGCAAGTATATCGCGGACAGTTGAAAGTTTTGCAAGAAGCGTAACATTTGCTACCAAGTGCACTTTAAAGTTGGCTACGAGCCTTACTAGCCGCATACGGTCCGTGACGGAGGTCGATGACGTCACAGTGCCGTAATGAACGGACTGGGCCAAACTCCTTAGTTGTTGTTGCTTAATAATGCTGAATAAGTTAATTGAGCAATGGTAAGATATCTTAATTGCAAGAGGGGTATTTTAAATTAAGCAAATACCGTTAAAATCTGTTTATTCGCGGAACAATTGTTATACACGTATCTCATTAAGGATAGCGAGATTTGAAGGTAGCTCTAAATGTCACAATGTTTGAGGGTATTGAAGTCCCCTATCGAGTGACTTACAAGGCTGTGATGTTTAGGATATAATTATGATAAATATTACAGACTTTATCTATTACATCAAGCTATGTATCATGTGGGTATTGAACCTTCAATACTCATCGCATTGTCTCATCGCCATCGTTAAGATATCTATACTAATATTATAAAGCTGAAGAGTTTGTTTGTTTGCTTGAACGCGCTAATCTCAGGAACTACTGGTCCGATTTGAAAAATTCTTTCAGTGTTAGATAGCCCATTTATCGAGGAAGGCTATAGGCTATATATCATCACGCTAAGATCAATAGGAGCTGAGCACCGATGAAGAATGTTCCAAAATCGCAGGGTATTTTTTCCTTTTGAAAGCTTCCACTGCGTGCGCTGCGTAAACAGTTAAAGTTTCGCAAAAATCATGTATAACAGAATTGTACCCTTTTAAAAGTTCTAAAAAAAAGTCCGCAACAGCATATGTCTATCTTTTAAGGTTGGCTCACTATAACCATTTTTATGCTAACGAAATTTGTTCTAAAATATTGCATTATTTGCGAAGGTATTATTATAAACATGATATTAATCCCTATCCAAATAAATACGTTATTCATAACAAGTATTTAATTTAAAACAAAATTGCCCTTTACATCATCCGATTTCAATGAATATCTTAGGAGATATCGCAGTTTTAAAATAACATTGCAGCAAAATAATTACCCATTACAGACATAGTACAAACGATGTTTCTCCTGGTTTATTCTGCGTGATTACTATTGGTTCGATTTGAAAAATTCTTTTAGTGTTGGATAGCTAGGCTATATAACATCACGCTACGACCCACGGGGGCGGCGCAGTAACGATAAACGCGGGTGAAACCACGGGAACATCTAGTGTGAGATATTTTACTAACCACAAAGAAGGATTTACAACTAGTATATCCTTCAATCCATTGTGATGATCTGAAAGCAACCGAAGTTTGTGATCGCTTGCAATGCCAGCCCAGGGAAAAGAAATTACAGATGGTATGAAGGAATGGGATGAAAGAGTAAAGTAAGAGTATGTATGAGAATAGAACTCTTACTTTCCGGGCGAAACGCAGGAACCGTGATACCACATGATTACACGTATGACGATTTACTGTAAAAGAGTGGTAGGTACTTACCATTCCTAGTAACATCAAATAATTAGCAACAGTGGGGTTTACTAATCAATTGAACTACTTATTCCGTTTATGTCAATTTTAATCTATACTAATACTAGCTTTTGCCCGCGGCTTCGCTCGCGTTAATTTAGAATTTGACAATCAATTCGGGTTGTACTCTACTTGTAATAATATAATTCAATCATGATTCGAAAGACATGTGGCGCCATCTATTATCATAAGAACGTTATTGTTGTTTTCCTCGGGAACAGTAATTTTTTTCGGGATGGAAGGTAGCCTATGTCCGTTTCTGTACACCTGACAACGTATGTATATGCAAAATTTCAGCATGATCGGTTCAGTGGTTTAGGCGTGAAAGGGTAACAAACAAATAAACAAACTCATTTTCGCTTTTATAATATTAGTTAGGATTAGGATTATAAAGCTGAAGAGTTTGTTTGTTTGTTTGAACGCGCTAATCTCCTAATCTCCGGAACTATTGGTTCGAATTGAAAAATTAATTTTTTGTTGGATAGCTTATTTATCGAGGAACGCTATAGTCTACATAACATCGCGATACGACCCACGAGGGCGGCGCAGTAATCATAAACGCGAGTGAAACCGCGGGCACATTTCGTGTTCCAATATAAATTCTAAATTCTACTGTGACATATAAAACAAAGTAAGTAGCAACACCAAACTTCAGAGGGTTTAGGATTTTAGATGTAATTTTCTTCGAAATAAAATTAATTTATGCAAATTACCTACGAGTTATTACTGCCATGTGACTGTTGTAACAAGGATTTTACGTTCATTTAATGGGACACTTAAAATATATTGTTCATCGGAGTTCCAGTTATGTAATCAATTCAGTACCAACTTCTAAGGTTAGGCAGTTGGATTTTAGAGATTTTGCACGTTAACCTCTCAACCAAAGCTAGGACGCCGGCATCCGAGCTAAACCAGACTTATTTAAAGCTAGATGTTCCCGCGGTTTCACCCGCGTTTATCGTTACTACGCCGCCCCCGTGGGTCGTAGCGTGATCTCGATAAATAGGCTATCCAACACTAAAAGAATTTTCAAATCGAACCAGCTGTTCCTGAGATTATCGCGTTTAAACAAACAAACAAACTCTTCAGCTTTATAATGTTAGTATAGATATAAATATTGTTATGATAGTCTACTTTTGTTTACATAGCTTTCTTATGTTTTCGTATTTTTGATAACTGAATTGGTTGAGAGGTTAAAGAAGATTAGAATTAATTAAATCAAGTAAGTTTTTAAATATATAACATAAACATTGTCGGCCTCGATGGCGTAGTGGTTAGTGTAACCGACTGCCACGCCTGAGGTGCCGGGTTCTATTTATTTATTTTATTTATTTATTTATTTAGCACAACCACATCATATGTATTTATACATTTATAGGAAACATTACATAGTATTGCATCTGATACATATGACAGTTACGGTATGCATAACATTGGCTATAATAAGGTAGTTACTTATTTTCTAACTTATATCTACTAGTCATTCAAATAACAACAAATAAATTCGAAATGTGTGGAGAATTAATCTAGGGAGAATAGTTTTAACAATTTAGTCTTATAATTATTGTAGGAATCGTTGAAGATGTCAATTTCGGTGTCGCGACTTTGTATACTATTGTACTGATCAAGAAGTCTATGTATTGGTGATTGCCGACCCAAGTTGGTTCTACAAAAAGATGTGTGAAAAATTTTTGAGATTTTACGCCGGGGATAAGAGTGAGGAATGGCTAAAGACACTTTATTTAATAGAAAGCTGCACTGTATATGATTATTGATCAATTTATGGAGGAAGCAAAGGTCAATGATACGTCTACGATTGTTTAGAGTGGTCATATTAAATTTACATAGTCGTTGATCGTATGGGTTTCTATGGGAAAACCCACTGCAAGAGTATGCAAGACTTCTGGTGAAGGCTCTCTGAATGCTTTCAATCCGTTGCGAACTAACAGCATAGTATGGTGACCAGACAACACTGGCGTATTCAAGATTGCTGCGGACTAGTGTGTTATACAGAAGCAATTTAGTATCAAGTTTCTTAAAGCCTACTGTATTTCTTCTCAGAAAGCCGAGCATTTGCGCTGCCTTTGTGGCAGTTTGGTCAATATGTGTTTTAAAGGTCAGCTTTGTATCAATGATAACGCCCAAATCACGAATTTCAGTGACTTCTTTTACATAAGTGCCGCCAATCAGGTACTTTGAGGCAAGTGGTTTTTTTTTGCGGGTATATTTAATGTATTCCCGCACAAGTCAAACATTTGTGTGCATGAACATGGATGTTTGTCTTGGTCTGGGTGTTTCTATGTATAATATGTATGTTTATCCATTGTCTAGTACCCATAGTACAAGCTCTGCTTAGTTTGGGCTAGATGGTGTTGTGTATATGTGATAGAATATTATTATTATTAATTAAAGTTGGATAAGAATTTAAATGGTAGAGCAACATTCTTAGACTGATGGCCGTAATACCCGGAGCGTTTAATAGACAAGACCTACAGATTTCCATTTGGTAAGATCCTGGCTTATCGCTTCAGTCACTCATATTGCATTGTTCATACACGTTCATCGGTTTCAGGTACCCTTAAAGGCCTTTTGTCTCTAGTGTAGTCAGTGAACAGTGTGCTTCAAAATGATTTAACTGGTTGCTGAACAATTACAATTGTATCTCGAGAAGTAAGCTACATAATATAATATCAGACCTGTATTAAACTGCTGAGCCCACTGCTGGGCACGGACCCTCTGCTCAGTATGAGAAGGATTATGTCGCAGTCCACCACGCTGGCCCAGTGCGAATTGGCAGACATCAAATATCACCGAAAACAATTTGGAGAACTCTCAGACATGCAGGTTTCTCCACGATGTTTTCCTTCACCGTTAAAGCGAGCGATAGGTAACTATTTATTACACACATAATTTCGAAGATGCGCGCCGTGGTATCGAACTCGAGACCTCTGCGTGGCAGTCCAATGGTTTCCCACAAGGCTATCGCTGCTACGTATTGCTAACAGTGAGTAATTTATTTACAAAATCTTAATATCATGACGCAGCTAATGGTGGAGCTACAAAGTCTAAATTTCAATTAATTAAGAGGAAACACTAAGGGCGAGAGAATTGAAAAATATGTATTTGTAAAATCTATTGCTGTCGCGCAGTGCCCGCAGAGCGCGATAGAGACAACTACAGCTTGGACCAAAAATACCTATTAAAAGTAAACAAAATAAACGTTTCGTAGTCCCCTGATTCCTTTTCCAAAACTTGACCGATTTAACTACTTTTTTCATTAAAAATTAAAGAAAGGCTTTGGCCGTGTTCAAATTTTTTTTTAATATAATCTTGTCTATTTTTTTTTAGATGTTTGAACACAGCGGAATATCTGGCCAATTTTTGAGGTTTTTGAAGGCTAATGTCTCTTTTAATAATTAATTTATGAAAAAAAAAGAAAACATAGGGACATGCCAATAGAGGCCATACATTTTTTGGAAAAAATATTTCTCTAATGGCATTATCCAGGGAGGAAACAGGGGACGACGTTTGTATGGAAAAACGGCCCTTGTGTTTCCTCTTAGAGCGTTTCCTAATGCTCTCATGAATCCCTGGGAAGTCTACCAAGAGCTTTCTAAACAAAACAAGTGCTTGTGTGAACAACGCAAGTTACGGCACTGTAATTACGTACGTCCAGACGTCATAATTAATGTTGTAAGTTTTGAAGTAGTTAACTGATTTAGGTTGGCCTTTGAGAAGTCCCATTCATAGTTCTGGTGAATTTACATAGAGCGTGTAGTTTTGATTGTCTAGTTTAGGTACAAGCCAGTGATACATGGGCGCCGGCAGCAGGGTGCAAGGGGGTGCACTCTAACCGCCCTGTCAGGAAAAGAAATACATGGAATGTTTTCTTTTTCGATGTGCGAAATGCATTCAATAATATACTCGCATTTGAATTTGACATTACATTTATCTACATAATATATATACATGTATAATTCTATATTTTATATCAGTTAATAATGTAATGTTTAGATGCAGATGCACCTCCCTGAAAGTAATTCTGGCGGCGCCCATGCATTGATATAAAATCTTCTATACAAATAAATAAAACTGAAGTGTCTGTTTGTAATGTTTACCAAATGCATATGAAAGTATATACGGTACCTACTTATATCAAAAAATCTATTATAAATTTTTTCTGTTTGTTCCGGCTAATCTCTGAAACGGCTAGACCGATTTTGACGGCACTTTCACTGGCAGATAGCTGATGTAATAAGAAGTAACTTAAGCTGCTTTTATTTTAGAAAATAGGGCTCTGCGAAAGAATATACCACGCGGACGAAGTCACGAGTAACAGCTAGTATTTTATAAAGTACTAGTTGGCTTGGTGAAAGTTGATCTGCTTCCCTAGTCGGATGATTGAAGTACAGCGTTAACTGAAGGGTCTATATTTAATTTTTTTTTGGCATTAATTTTAGAAATATGTATTTTGTGTTGTTAATTAGTAATTTATAATGTTCATTTGTAACATGACCACAAAAATATGGATAATAGGCCCCAACTCGTCAATCCGCTCAAAAGTTACACGATTGTAAACATTAGCATCAACAAAAATGATAAATACTAATATATCCGAAAGTAATTCTCTGTTTCATTAGGTACCTCTTTACTTATAAACAACAAGTTTTTCGGTATGAAAGGCTAGATCCCGCTGTATTAGTAACTACTGCCTGTACATTTTTTTTACTTGGTTTATTGCTTTCGCGCATACCTCTCCACGTGGCGACGGAGGGGTTATGTCGGGCTCACCGGAGAAAAGATACCCCGGTAATATCGACTAAACCTACCACGGTGTTCCTCGACATAACCATAGACGGCGAGGCCGCGCGAATCGCTTTCACATGCAATCGCGACCACGCCGTGGTTTCGGCCCGCCGCCGTGTGAAACGGCAGGCCACTACACAAAAATACTTCCTCCACCGTTCCCCTGGGGAGGGGAGACAAAGACACGACACAGGGGCGCACGTGGGAACACGCACGCCGCCTCTCGGACCTGGTGCTGATCGGATGGCGAGCGGGCCCACGCAGCCCACCAACCGCAGGTCAAACCTCAGGGTGGCTGGAGGTCATCTCGCGCCCTCCGGCACCTGGTTCTGCGGTGGGGAAGAGGGTTTAAGCGCTGCCTCTTCCGCTTTGCCGCCTCCTTGATGGCAATTACTTCCTCACAGAAGGAGGCGATGGCGTTCCACGATCTCTCACTCCGGACCATAGACTGAACCACGGCCGGGAGTGAGAGGGCAACCAGTCCGACTGCCGCGATCAACTCATGGCGCTGCGATGCCCAGGCGAGGCATTCCGCCAAAGTGTGCAGCGCCGTGTCCACAACAAAATCGCGGCAGTCGCCGCAGTGATGACATCCGGGCGTCTCCTGCCGGCCTATGCGACACAGGAACTGGCCAAAACAACCGTGGCCAGTCATTACCTTTGTCAGCTGGAAGGTGAGGGCGCCATGCCGCCTCTCCAGCCACTTCTCAAAAACGGGACTTACCGCCACGATCGTGGCATGCCCGAACTACTGCCTGTACCTGTATCAATCACTATCTCTTACCTCAACAAATATTGCAGTAACAAGAATTAGGTACAAAGTGTTAGATTATATTATGTTACCGAGAACGATCCATTATACTTTTTTCTACAATAAAAATTTTAATGACGAAAAGAATCAAGGAGAAGCTAACAAAATGAAACTTTTTAAGAAATATTATCTTTTAAGTATTCCATTTTGCTAAAAGAAAAGTTATCATTTGTCTAAGATTGAGTTTGAAAGAAATAAAAACACGAATAAAAAGCTTTAATCGACAACTCATTACAGATTGTCAGGGTCGACGAAAATTGATGAAGACGTGTAAATGGATGATGCCATGATTTTGTTGGGCGATTAAGTAATCTTTATAGATGTTTAATTACTTAGCAAGTTGTGTATTGTTAGGTTGCCGAACCTCATACATTCTTTTACTTAAGTATAGTAAAGCCTTGCAGATGTATGGTTTTATCATGCGTTCCTGTAAATACTTCAAAAATACCTGCCTTCTTATTTAAAGCGTTAGTCCGTTCCCAGTTAGAATATGCTGTACCTATTTGGAGCCCCTTTTACACAAAATACAAGCAGAGAATAAAAATGGTCCAGAAAAAATTACTGCTTATAATTCGTACTACCTATTACAAGCTTTTAATTCTAGGATTCCTTATTTGGAGCATAGGCGCACATTACTCATGATAATGATGCTGTACGGCATATGCAACAATAAGTATAATTGTATTGAATTATCAAACAGGCTGTGTTATGTGGTACCCAGGACTGTTATTCGGAGGGAGGTGCGCGAACCTGGATTGTTCTACACGGGAAAGTGTAGAACTAATGCCGGAGAGCTGTAGCTCTTCACCGATTAATTATTAATAACGTACAACTCACATTTTATGAATTTAGATATTCTCGGTCTCACTCATTCTAAATTAAAACAAATAGCTACTGAATTTCTAGCTGATCAAAAATGATACTCTTTAATTATCTTGTTACAAGATAATTTTCCTTTTTGTTTTGCATAATTCACGTCCGTTATCTTTACCGTTATTACTCTATTTGTAATTTCGTGGACAATAGTGTCGGTTATACGTTTTTGATATTTAAATGCTAAATTATTTGTAAAGACTACAATGAATAACTGTTTTTGTCCCAAATAAATATACATATATAACCAAAATAAAATTGTATTTTTAATTGCCGGATAATTTTTGTATTTAATAAGCAACGCTACAGTTTAAAATGGTTTACGTTTGAAGTAAAGGAATAGTAATAATAAGTAAAATTCTAGAGAGCGACAAAGGATGTCTTTTCTAGAATAAGAGGTAAAGCCTTCGACGCTGTAGTAGTCTGAAAGGCTTATCCGGATAAAGTGTATTCATCTCATTAAAAGCTCGACCTTTTGAGAGAGTTTTCATGTTGTAAAGCTGTACCTACGCTAAGGAGCATTTCAGCTTGCATTTTTAAGGCGCCCCTGAATATATCAAAAAGGGTCCGGGTTTAGAAGAACCGGAGAGCTAAGCCGAGGGCCTTCCGGTGTTGAGAGATTTGTGCTGTGTTTTGGCTGACCTGTGCGCGTAGCCGCTGAATCATATACAATTAACATTTTATGTTACGTAATGTATTTAAAATTTGGATAATATAATAATATCAGCCCTGTATTAAACTGTCCCACTGCTGGGCACGGGCCTTTTCTCAGTGTGAGAAGGGTTAGGCCATAGTCTACCACGCTGGCCCAGTGCGGGTTGGCAGACTTCTCATGTCTTCAAAAATATCATGGAGGACTCTTAGACATGCAGATTGCCTCACAATGTTTCCTTCACCGTTAAAGCGAGTGATAATTAACTATTTTATATGCATATTTATTGTCGGCCTCGGTGGCGTAGTGGTTAGTGTAACCGACTGCCACGCCTGAGGTCGCGGGTTCGATTCCCGCACAAGTCAAACATTTGTGTGCATGAACATGGATGTTTGTCTTGGTCTGGGTGTTTCTATGTATAATATGTATCTATTTACAAAAAAAAACGTAACATATGTATGTTTATCCATTGTCTAGTAGCCATAGTACAAGCTCTGCTTAGTTTGGGCTAGATGGTGTTGTGTGAATGTGGTAGAATATTATATATTATTATATTATATTATATTATATATATAACTTCGAAAAGTCAGAAATGATCGCCTTGGGATCAAACTCGAAACCTCTGCGTGACAGTCCAACAGTTTCCCACAAGGCAATCGCTACTTATTTCAATGACAAAAGTGGTCAATCCGTTTGGCCAATGCTTGTGGCCTGGCGACGTAGTCTGTGACATTGCTTTAATAACCTAATGACGTATACTTTCATTACCTAATGCAGTTATGCTCACTCAGGCAGGCTAAGTTAGTGTTCGTTTATGTCAAAGAGACTTCCATAAGCAAATTAAAACATGTCGTTCTCATTGACTTATTTTTTACTATGGATGATAAGAGAAAATGTACGGTGCTTTGAAATTATCAACTTCTTGAAATAAGTTTTTAATATTCAGATAGATGTTTGTAGCTTGTGATATATTTGTTTTGTCTACTTTTTTTATTTATTTATTTTATTAAGGTTTACCAACAGTTGTTACAGATATAATACAGATAGGAACATACAAGTATTTGTGTCTTAAATCTAACTGCACAACTAATTATAGGTAAACACCACATGCAACATGTTTACTGTATCAACATCTATTACTTAATAATTTAATATACTTATATACTTAATTTCTATTTATCACATTTTTTAATACATTTGACGTGTCTGACAAACGTCGATATTGTATCAGAATGGACGTCAGCCAGGTCGCTGTATACGTTTATTAGTTTGCACATGCGGGGTATTGGCAAATTAACACCAAATACTGTATGGCGAAGTGGTGGAGCTAGGGGTGTTATAGGTTTACGAGGTGGTCTACGGGGTACTCTAAAATTGAATTTATTCAATAATTGTGGGCAGTCAATGTTGCCATTAAGCAGTTTATACGCGTATCTCAAATCCAATAGCTGCCTTCGGGCTTCCAGGGTATTCATTTTGTAGTAGCCTAGTTTGTCGAGATAGGAGAGATATTTAAATTGCCTTCCCTTTGAGTACCCTAGGTGTCGGATAAACCTTTTTTGGACTCGTTCTATTCGTAGCGAGTGAGTCGCGTAGTAAGGTCTCCATACTACACTGCAGTATTCTAGGGTGCTTCTTATAAGGCTATTTAGAATATAGAATTATTTATTATTATTTATTTAGGGTATAGAAGTAATTTAGTTTGTGGGCGTTTTTTCGGCGAATAAGCAAGCGCAAGTGCATTTAGGCTGGTCCTATCTGCGGACTATCCGATGGCCATTGGAGTCCTTGAGTGGGTACCACGACTTATTAATCGCAAGCTAGGATATCATTTCTCAACGAGGAGACCTGATGACCTGAAAGGTCAAAGTTGGTTAGGATAGACTGGATGCGACATATCAGGTGCGCAAATTAGGAGAGGCGTGTCTTGTTATCTGAATCATTAGGTATAGATTACATACATATATATTCCATTTACATATCCGACTATTTATTACCCGCGGCTATGTTCGGCAACAGTACTTTTTTCTGACTTAAAGGTACCCTTTTTCCTTTTATGTTCGTCTGACAACGTGTATGCGAAATTTTATGATTATCGGTCGAAAACGTAACTAACAAACTTTCACATTTATAATATTAGTTAGGATAGTAGTGGAATCTGTCTAAAGTATACTGTAGCTAGATGGCAGCAATTCACGTTTTAAGTTTGTTAAAAAGGACATCTCCCGCACTAGAAATAATTCCTGTGTCGCGGGAGACTTTAGAAACATTCAAACAACGGACACAAAGAACACACAGACTCGGAAGAACCATTTGTGGATCACACAATTTTTTGTCTCGTCTGGGAATCAAACCCACAACACTCGGCCGCAGTGGCGAGGCGACCACTTAAACCACTACGCCATCGGTGCGGTTATGTGTTTAATTAGTGGTTTTATCGATGTGAAACATCTATAGCCGCACGTAAAACGATTGCTGGCGTGGCAACGCGTCGTCATGATAGTGTTTTACATTATGCCATATTAGTTCCTATCGTAATCAATTTTTTTATGCTTATTACTTGTATAAAATATTTCGATGTTTCACATCTACCAGGCGTCCCGTGACGGCTCACAATTTTTTATTACTTCAGTTATAATCCAAAATTATCTAAAGGAAGCTTGCATACAATCTCGTACGTATATATACATATATAGCATTCCGTGCAATTCTGTGTGCGTCGGTAGCGAATGTACATAAATTGGGAGCTTCCGAATCAATGAATGAAATCTCAGTCGTACTCTGGATTTGACCGCGGCTTGCGGTTATCGGATATCAGTCGATTTGCGGTATTGTTGAGCTGCTTCTCATTTTAGGAGATAACTATTTCAATTACTATGTTAAATGTTTATTGGCGTACTTTAATATGCTAAGTCTTAAGGCAATGATGTTAAATATAGGTATTTATTCCAGTCACTGTTTTCTTGTGGCATGATTATTTTAACTAGTATTCGCTTTAAAACAATAAAAATATTGAAAATTTGAGGCAGTCAAATTTTCAATTATGATTATGGTCGAATTTATTTGATACGTTCATACATATGTATGAACGTAAAATAAACTATTTGCAATAATTTTATTGATAACACTAAAGCTCTTCAATATAATAATATCAGCCCTGTATTAAATTGTCCCACTGCTGGGCACAGGTCTCTTCTCAAAGTGAGGAAGGTGACGTCATAGTCCACCATGCTGGCCAGTGCGGGTTGGCAGACTTTACATATTTTCGAAAATTTATGGAGAACTCTCAGACATGCAGGTTGCCTCACGATGTTTTCCTTCACCGTCAAATCAAGCGGTAATTAACTATTTAATACGCCCATAACTGAAAAGTTAGAGATGCGCGCCTTGGGATCGAACTCGGAAGCTAGGAGGCAATCCAACGATTGCCTCCTAGGCTATCTTCCATGGCTACTAAACAAAACAAAAAATATAATCGGTTCACAAACTAAAGAAAAAATGGTTGTGAACTGTTTTGTCTTTGCCTTTTTATATATGGGGATAGTTTGTTTATGTTGTAAACGTTAGTTACTGCTTATATTACAAGCGTAATTGTGTAATGATATGATTGTCTTTTTATCTGACCGTTGCCCTTTGAGCTCCCGGTCCACAATTTATAACTTAAAGGGGCGTTTTGAGGTCTCTGCGACCGTCTCTCTTTCGATCGTAAATCTGTATCTCAGTCAGCTAGCTATGGTCGCTTCATTAATCATTATAAAGTATGTTTAAAGCCATTTTATATGTACAAGTTAACCAGAAATTTGTTATTATGTACATTTGAAATCCTAACTAATATTATAAATGCGAATGTGAGTTTGTTTATTTGTTTGTTCTACACTCACGTATCTAATACGTAATATCTCGCCCAATCATTATATAATTTCGCATACATGTTGTCAGAGGAACAGTATAGGACATAGGGTATCTTTCATCCAGCAAAAATCCTAACCTAACCGACATTTAGGCGAACAAAGCCGCGGACAAAATCTAGTATTCTATATAACAAACCATTTTATATCTTTAGCCTTAACAATATGTATAAAACGGCTTTATGGAATGCCGTGAAGCCATTTTATATTTTTAAATATAAAAACAACGGCCTTTTTTTAAAGAAATTATTGTCAAATTCAACCAAGCGTAGGTATCTATTGTCATTTTTAATTGTAGCAGATTTTATCATTCTTATATTTCTCTTTCACACAGGCTATATCAAAATTCACAGCAACTTCACTGTGTATTACAAAATAAAGGAGCAATTCTTTTATCTTTTGTTGTAAAAATGGTGTTCAGGTGATATTATCGTGGCGAGCGCGGGCCCTTGTTATTCTACTTTGATTGTTTGCCTGTAGCTGTGTGCTTTACAAACTCAGTTTCAGATTCGTTGTACCTATGTACCTATTTTATACTGCTAAATTTTGACGAACAACCGATTAATGCTCATTGAGTGTGGTGAACCAGTTTCCGAGGTGACGATGTGTGTCCTAACGGCTCTACCTCATTGAGAAGACATGGCGACGTCGCCGGCTACGTAGGCATGGCTACCCTTGGCTACGTTCACTAGCCTGGAGTAGCTAGTGGCTATCATCTGCCAGTCAGTTCTCTAAGTTTTCCACAAAAATGTGCACGGCGTCTGTCTTGGCGGCCGGTTGGACGCAGCTTGCTCGTGAACTTTTGATTGGCGACATCGCCAGCGCACCCAATATCCAGACTCCAAACAAAGAGCTGTTGGTCGTGAGTTCGTTTTCAAATACCAAGTGAGTTAATTGCCGTACGTTTCGATATGAATTGAAAGATACGTAGCCGGCAACATCGCCATGGCTTCTCGGTGAGGTAGGGCCCTAATATGTAATGTGTTTTGAGAATAAACTTAACGTTTGGCGAGTATTATGTATAATGTTACTAAATTACCACTATATTGTATCTAAATAAAAAAAAATTAAAAATCTCTACATTAAAATAATTCGAATATATATGCAACAGTTATACCAATGTAATAATCTGATAACAACTATACATTTTCTGAGCAGTAAGCGAAAGCATCGTTAGTCTGATACGACGTTTATATCATAATTGTGTTGTGACAAATGAACTGAAATAAATTAAATCGAAGTACGTTTCTACATTTAGGTCACAAAGTATTCATTATAAACGTCAAAGCTACACTTATTAAGGTTTATATGCCAATTTATAAACCGAATTGTTGAATGGCAAATTAGTTCCTAATTAATTCGTGTCGACTATTTCAACCAGCGTCGCCAGAAATAGATCAATTTTATTTTATTTTTATTTATTTTGTTTAAGGATCTCCAACAAAGGCTGTACACATCTTATTCACAAAAGAAAATACAATTCAAGACGTTTTTAGTCTGTGTACTCCTTCAATTACAGGAGACCACATCATGCGTTAAATACAGCGTCTAAATGTGGAAGTATATTATAAAATGTTTAATTTAAAAAATAATAAGATAAACATACAAGTACATGCATCAAAAAAGGATAAAATAAAGTTACAATTATAATATTAGGTTTAAAAGAAATCAAACCTAAATAGATACTCACATGCGAAACAATATTTAAAAAAAGAGAATAACAAAAACAAAACCACAGACTATTAAAAGCATAAAACATTTAAGACACAAATATATAAATGTATATTATTGATTATGTTAAAGCGCTTAGTGTGCTCGTTTTAGTATAATTTGGGATATACGTACAATATGCTACAAGTATTAACACGTTCCTTGTCCGATGTATCACATATGAACATAACAATAAATTTTTTATTGTGTCTGTTTCAGAGGGAAAGTATTTGAAGTGAGTGTCTAATTGGTTCTGTGGCAAAAGTTTGCGCTTATGTTTACCTGTGATCTTAATGTCCGAAGTTCTGTTATTGCGTCTGGTAGTATTACTGGTTTATTCTACACTAGCGTAACCACGCAACTTCCTCTGCTTCACATAAGAGTATTCCTTCTTCCTTGAATCCTGGGTCCTTTAAGCGGGGTGTGAAAAAGCATCTTCTCAGGCCGTCAAAGTAGAGACCTCAACATTGACTGCGCTGCTGTGAGAACGGTGTGGAGGCCACTGCTCTTAGACCACATGACTGCTTATCATCAGGCGGAGTGTGCTCATTTTGACGAGCAACATAAAAAAAAAATAAGTGAATTGCTACAATATTTTTAAACTTTGTTAACTTTGTATATCGTCTATACTTAAGTTTACCAACGTTTGCAAATGCAGCCAAGTAGGGACACCATTTTGATCAAGTAAGCACGCGCAGGGCCCAAGTAGTACTTCCTTTGATGTGTGTACTTACTCTTGCTTATGTTGAGTTAAAAGGGAAGAGCTTTGTAAAGTCACATACCTACTAAAAAAAGCTTGCTTTTTGTTGTCCCGTGGTTTGTTCATAAAGTGCCATGATTATGAGTTTTGTTACCGAATGATGTCTTCCACCGACTGATCCTTTTATTCTCCAATTATTCGGGAATAACATAAATGGTATTACAATAATATCTATTATGAGATTATTGTTCCAGCTCCTCCAATATACTTCGAGTGTAAACATTCTGTGTTTTCCATTTTACTACTGCTTAAAAAGGCTGCTTAGGTGTAATGGTGTAATATACAGTGATGGTATAAATCTTTGAATTGATTGTCCGGTACGTGACAATATGAGTATATAGAGTGGGCTTTAAAATTTGTACGTAATTCCCTTCCCTTTAAAAGTTTGCTTTTCATAAATATATAATCCTAATATAGCGCCGTAATTTCTATTCTAAATTGCAATCGGTTTCTGTCCTGGCCTTCTTCACCTGAAACTACTTGGTACTCGGACGAATCCAAATGTTGTTTCGATATTTCGAAGTTTATTATTTACTGATAATTTATATAATTCTAATTGACGTGTGATATTATAAAGTCAATTAATAAAATTTGATAAGTACGTGAAAAGGACTGCATATTAATGTGATATTCAGTATTCGTGGGCACCCCTACACGACCCTCAGACATGACCCTACCTTTGAGTTCCGCGCAATCACCACATACCGATCGTCAACTATAATTTAATTTTACTTCATAAATATTTTCTGTTTACCTATGAATTTGCTGTTTTTTCTTTTATCTAATTTTGGGGTTTCTGTAGAAAATACAATGGGAAATGTTATAAATTATTTTCAAAAGATTTTCTGTTGGTATAACTGCCTCCGTGGTGCAGCGGTAGTGAATGCGACTGCTGTGCATGAGGTCTCGGGTTCAAATCCCGGGTCGGCCCAACAAAAAGGTATTGGGTTTTTCTGTTAAGAAATTTCAATACGAGCCCGGAGTTAGGAAGTTGGCGGTGTTAGACACCCCTGTGCCTCGGAAAGCACGTAAAGCCGTTGGTCCTGCGCCTGATCTCTCTCCGGTCATGTCGGATTATCCGTCCCATCGGATCATGAGGGTTAGGGAACAGAGGGTGCACTTGTGTTTGCGCAATATTTGTGCACTGTAATATCTTCTGCGCAGATGGCCGGTCTCCGTTAAGATTGGCCGCTGGAGGACATTATTTTTATTACCTATCTAATAATAACATTATTAATAAATTTTATCAATAAATTTTTCATACAATTTATGTTTAAGTTTGGGTTGTTTAGCGTTTTCCTTATTTCGTTGATTAAATACGCCATAATTACACGATCGTCATCGTTTTTGATCAATTTAGATAAACCCAACTTAGCATAACATCAAGCAATACATATAAAATATCATCGAATTCGAATGTCTATCAAAAGAATATTAATCAAATAGTTTCGACAACTAAACACAACTCTACCGATTTCCTTCGAACAAAACAGCAATTTCATAAGTAAAAGACCCGTTACATAACTCAGGCCGTGTTCTAGTGTTTTGGTATTATGTAATACTAGCTTTTGCCCGCGGCTTCGCTCGCGTTAATTTAGAATTTGACAATCAATTCGGGTCGTACTCTGCTTTTAATAATATAATTCAATCATGATTCGAAAGACACGTGGCGTCATCTATTATCATAAGAACGTTATTGTTGTTTTCCTCGGGAACAGTAATTTTTTTCGGGATGAAAGGCAGCCTATGTCCGTTTCTGTAAACTTGACAACGTGTATGCAAAATTTCAGGATAATCGGTTCAGTGGTTTAGGCGTGAAAAGATAACAAACAAACTCATTTTCGCTTTTATAATATTAGTTAGGATAGTAGTAGACAGGGTTGCCAAACGTAGAACTTTATTTCTCGTACAGAAGCAGGCAATAACCTCGTACTTTGGATCTCAAACCTCGTACATTCTATTTTTCGGTAGATAATTACTAAGAAAAAAAAGGTCAGCCCGCCTACCTAACCTGAACCTAGCACGGTTCAGGGTCAGCCCGTTGAGATTTGATAAAATTTTTTACTTGCATGAATTTGTATAATCTTTCTGCAATGTGAAATCATGTTATTATTTTCATTATATCAAAATCTCGTACGAGGCTGACAGTGTCCTCGTACCTCGTACGGGATACCGCAAATCTCGTATTTGTACGAGGAATCTCGTATGTTTGGCCAGCTTGGTAGTAGACAGTTCTAGATAAGTACTGTTATCTATAGGACATACATATCGATACCCTCTCTCTAACTGACGATATATTACAGTAGTGCTAGGTACAGCTTGTGTATTATTGCTCTTGTGTTTAGTTGGCAGTGTGCTATATAGCCTAAAGTGGCTAGTGTCCTTGGTTAAATCGGGGTAGATCATAGGCCTTTAAATTCGCATTAATGTAGTGCATTAGCTCCCAAAGTGGTCCAGGTGGACCCCGGGGGTCCACGGGAGACTCGACAGGGGTCTACGTTGGTGTGACAAAAAAAATGGGGGAACGCAATTCGTAAGCGGGGGTGCTTTCGAAAGTGAAGAACTAAAATGTTGGCTTGACTTCACCGAATGTTGGACAAGGCGACTGTTACTTGTAAAAGCTTGCATATTCCATATTCAATATCAGTGGTTTTTCGATTTTTGGGTAGAGAATTACTAAAAAAAAGGTTAGCCTGCCTACCATGGTACAGTTCAGAGAAATTCTAAAACAAATAGTTCAGCCCGTAGATTTGATTACATTTTTTACTTGAATGAACTTGTTTAGCTGCAGGGGGTCCACCGGAACCAGCTAAATTTTGAAAGTGGTCTATGAGGAAAAGTCTGGGAACCTCTATTGTGTGCGATTGTGGAGTATAAACTGTGTTGTAAACTTTATAGTTGGAACAGTTTATTTCGCTATTTTACTGAACGTTATGGAAGATACGGACTGTTTTAGTAGCGCAGCGGTGAATGTCACAGGAGTTCTCTGGGACGATTCTTGGGATGAGCAAAGTATTATTAAATTTGCTGTTGTTTGTTCTGAATAAGAACACGGAGAAAGTAACTAATCCTAACTTATTAATATTATAAATGCGAACGTAATTATGTTTGTTTCTTTGTTACGCTTTCAAGCCTTAACTATTCGACCGATCATCAAAAAATTTTGCTTACACGTTGTTAGGTGTACAGAAAAGGACATACCTTTCATTCAGAAAAAGTACTGTTCCTGAGGGATAAAAATTGTCATAACCAACATTTACGAATACGAATTTAGCGTAACCACCGGCAAGGACTAGTAAAATTATATTTCAAGTACATAATACTACGGGGAACTTTACCAACAACGGTTATATCTGCATATCATGGGTATGTTGTATCAATATTAAAATATGGAGTTATTTTCTGGGGAAACTTAGGGCATTAGGGCAATATGCCATCTACAAAAACTGACTCTTGCAAATTTCATTTTATTAACTTGAAACTACTCACATTTCCTTCGATTTACATATATGAAGTTGCCATCTTTGTTAGGACTAACACTAATCTTTTCATAAAAAAAAAACAAGAAATCGCAATAAAACACGTTTATGCATAGTACCCTCTCGGACTGCTCTCTTACATACCAGTGTCTTTTGTATGGCTGTGAAGATATACAATAAGTTACCCACGGCAGTGAAAGAATCAGAAAATATTGCCACATTTAAAATCATACTACGTGATTTTTTTATTAGTAAAGCCTATTATACTATAAATGATTTTCTAAATGATAATAATATTGCTATTAAATAATAATATACGTTTTTGTGATACAGACCAATTTCATTGACAATTAAACATTCTTTATTTATTATTGATAAATACACTAAATGGATTTAAAAGTATTGTAAAGGGTTGTTTTTTAGACATATTTAGATCAGTCATTTATTTATTGTTATTTTAAATAATTAACTGTAACATTTGCATGCCAGTTACGGTAAAATACAGTGGACTATTTTGCTTCATCATTTCTAACCTGTATTTAGCAAATAAAGAATTTTGATTTGATTTGATTTGAACAACACAACGGATTTCAAGAACACGCCCGATTCTAAAAGATCAATACAAAAATTAATAGACTGTCTAACGCTTAAACGAATATTATCTGTTGGGAATGTTTGACCTAATTAGCAACATGCCATCCAATCCCTTAAAATGACTTTTTGAATACGTTGTTGAACAACTATTTGTGCATCCCACTAATGTGTGTTCTGTGTAAGAATCGAATTAACAACACTCAGTGCAGTTGAAAAGGCGAGGCAACCACTTAAAATACTATGCCATCTTTACACATGCCGCAATAGAAAAATAATTTAATGTGTAATCGTAAATATTACTCTACTCCACGGTTACACGATATTTTTGATTATTTCATGTAACTGTTCCACAAAACTGTACGGAGTCTCGTGATACAGGAAAAAAAATGAAAATAAAAACATAGACACAAACACATAGTCGGGGGAACAGAAAAAGACATAGGATAGGTACCTTTTATCCAGAAAAAATACTGTTAATAACTTAACCTACACATTTACGCGAGCGAAGCGAAGCGAAGGGAAGCGAAACTCTATTATAAATATAATTCCTAACGAGTTTTAAACACTATGGATGATCGCGTGATCATGCATAGAGTTTACCTTATTGATGCTTGATATTTCGAACAGAAAAAGACATAGGATAGGTACCTTTTATCCAGAAAAAATACTGTTAATAACTTAACCTACACATTTACGCGAGCGAAGCGAAGCGAAGCGAAGCGAAGCGAAGCGAAGGGAAGCGAAACTCTATTATACTCGTAAATATAATTCCTAACGAGTTTTAAACACTATGGATGATCGCGTGATCATGCATAGTGTTTACCTTATTGATGCTTGATATTTCGAACAGAAAAAGACATAGGATAGGCACCTTTTATCCAGAAAAAATACTGTTAATAACTTAACCTACACATTTACGCGAGCGAAGCGAAGCGAAGCGAAGGGAAGCGAAACTCTATTATAAATATAATTCCTAACGAGTTTTAAACACTATGGATGATCGCGTGATCATGCATAGAGTTTACCTTATTGATGTTTGATATTTCGAACAGAAAAAGACATAGGATAGGTACCTTTTATCCAGAAAAAATACTGTTAATAACTTAACCTACACATTTACGCGAGCGAAGCGAAGCGAAGCGAAGGGAAGCGAAACTCTATTATAAATATAATTCCTAACGAGTTTTAAACACTATGGATGATCGCGTGATCATGCATAGAGTTTACCTTATTGATGCTTGATATTTCGAACAGAAAAAGACATAGGATAGGTACCTTTTATCCAGAAAAAATACTGTTAATAACTTAACCTACACATTTACGCGAGCGAAGCGAAGGGAAGCGAAACTCTATTATAAATATAATTCCTAACGAGTTTTAAACACTATGGATGATCGCGTGATCATGCATAGAGTTTACCTTTATTGATGCTTGATATTTCGACCAGGTCACATTGGCCGTGTTGTGATCGCGTTTATACCTGTTACCAAATGTGTATTTCATACTCGCTGACCCGCGCAACTTCGTTTACTTCAAATAAGAGAATATTCCCCGTTTTTGCAACATTTTACATTGATGCTCCGCTCATTTTGGTTGTAGCGTGATATTATGTAGCCTATAGCCTTCCTCAATAAATGGGCTATCCAACACTAAAATAACTTTTCAATTCGAACCAGTAGTTCCTGAGATTAGCGCGTTCAATCAAACAAACAAATTCTTCAGCTTTATAATATTAGTATCGTATTCTCATTATTCAGGAAGTATACAGGGGAATATGTTTATATGCGCTAAACGATGGTGGCGTTTCCTCTTAAGCATCATGATACCAATATGTAACTGTTCACCGTTTGTACGAACTAATGCGATCTTTATCGCTCGTTGTTCGTGTGTCGCCAGTTATAACGTTCATATGTATCTCTGACTAAGTGCCAGGGACACTGACAATCCCAATCTTGTCGGCGAATCGCAGCTGAACATTAGTCTGACTTATGTAGCGCTTTGTAGATCGGTAAAGGTTTGCAACTATAGAATCGCCTGGAATACCTACATGGGCTCACGTATATTTCCCCAAAATGAAAGGTAGGGAAACAATTATAGTATTTAATATTGTCTTCTGTTTACGCGAATGTTATTCATTGAAATTAAACTACTACATACGGATTTTATCGCGTTGTTTATTTGCTTATATTTGCTATAATTAGCTTAAAAATTAGTAAAGTTTAATAGTATTATAGTAGTGCAACAGTTTTTCAAAATTTTATAATAACGTGTCAAATAAACAACGCGATAAAATCCGTATATAGTAGTATAATTTCAATAATTATAGTATTGCTAATATATTATAACTATTACAACACAAAGAAGTGAGAATCAGTCGCCTGATCCTCCCTCCCTCCATGCAACGTGGCAGTATGACTGATAGTATTGCAAGGCCGGCGAAATTCGGTTCTCATCGTTTTTGAATGTGATTCACGATATTACGATATTTGGCATTATTAGATAGTTATCACTGTCACTATCATTACATATTACAAAAGAAAGTCCCCTGCTGCGTCTGTTAGATCTGTCTGTCTGTTCGCGATAAACTCAAAAACTACTGAACGGATTTTCGTGCGGTTTTCACCAATACACAGAGTGATTCATGAGGACGGTTTATATGTATAACTTGTTAAGATTTTGTGCTACCCGTGCGAAGGCGGTGCGGGTCACTAGTTTATTTTAAAACAATATGGGTTCTTATTGTTCTGTGTACAGATGTTTAGTAAATACGTTTTCGTTTTTCGCTGATGCCGTAACGTTTGAAGGCTGTATTGATATAAGCCCTTTTTCTCTTGATTGTTGCTTTTAATAACGCTTTATTTATAAATAACTAAACACGATTATATCATTAAGTTACTCCAACTTGACCTTCGAACTAAAAGCTTACTTATATATTGCTTACGTATATCGTTATCCTCGATCGCTTGTTGAGCTCAGCTTTATGATGATTACCCACAAATACTAACTGAGCGGATAGCCTAGTGTTTTCGTAGCACTAATTATATCAGTTAATTTGTATGAATTGTCTGTGGTGTGGTATTGTTAAAAAAATTACTCTTTAATAAACAAGCAAACGACCGAACTTGGTAATTAATAGCTGCCAATTAGAAGTCAAAAGTAGGCAATGTTCAGATACCGTAATTATTCGACGGTCAACATCCTTCGGTATACTAATCAAATTTCTCCCGACACGGCTTCATTCGCTGAAATCTCATCCCCGAGGAGATCATTACTAGAAGCCGCATTCACCTGAGAACTTTGTAAGTGATTAACAATTAGTACCAAAATAATTGAGATTAATCAATTTTATACGGATTTTATCGCGTTGGTTTTCTTTTATAAACCACTATTATAACATAATTTTGAAACTTTAATTACATTGTTCATGGGGAGACTAAGTTGTTAGTCAACATCTTAGTCTCCTCGTGAACATGGCTGCTGAAAAGCAACCGAAACGTCGGCGGAAGAGCCCAATTAAATCTAAATAGTTTTTATAATTTAAATACATAACTTAAATATAAGTAATTAGTAAAAGTTTAACAATAGTAGTATAAAATTTCAAAATTATGTAATAAAAGTGTTTTATAAAACCAAAACAATG
This sequence comes from Catocala sponsa, assembly GCA_963564715.1. NCBI lineage: Eukaryota > Metazoa > Arthropoda > Insecta > Lepidoptera > Erebidae > Catocala > Catocala sponsa. Next base: position 27,043,156 of record OY751329.1, read on the forward strand.
TGCGCGATAAAATCCGTATAAAGTTGTTTAATTTCAATGTATAACATTCGCAATACAAGACAATATTAGGTATCTAAATAAGTACGAATGTGGATGCCCGCTTTATGGAAATACAGAACATTTTATGCGTAGGGAAGCATGTTCCTTTTTCAACTTATGTTTACAATTCACATCAGCTCACAAAAATACTGGTTAAAGAATTTAAATAATGTGTGTACTCTACATGGAAAGTTTGCTGCGTCACCCACTTGCTAAATTGTGCATTTTACGCCATCATAAAATACAACTGAAATTACACCGGACCGAAACCTACCACGGTTTGTAAGTTAATGTTACATTATTACAAAGGTGTGGGGTCTAAGTGGAGATCCCTTCTTTTCGCAGTGTTTTCTGAAGTGAATTTTTTTTAGGTGCGTTGAGCATTTCTTGGGTGAACAAAAATCATAGAACTCGCGTCATCGTCACGCTTCCAGGCTTTCCTTTTTTGAATTATTTTAGAATATTAACAATATCTCAGAAATGCGTCCTACGCAAAAAATAACGAAATTTTGACCCCCTTAATAACTCCCAAGAGAGTATCAGGAACAAGCATCCGACACGCCCCTTTTTTCTTTATTTTTTAATTTGAAAGCTTTTTTAGGCGCGTTGAGAACTTCTTGGGTGAACAAAAATCATGGAACTCGCGTCATCGTCACCGAACGCTTTCCATTTTTGAATTATTTTTTTTGTTATTATTTGGTTTATAAAGAAGTGTTTATGATCAACGATTAAAGTTTTCACTTCTATCGGCAGTCCGCAAAGACTGCCACAATTATTTTTCTTAACTATTTTGGCATAATTATTATTGGCATACTAGTAATACTTTGCCATACAGTTTATGTTGACATAATTATCTTAGTGAAAACCCGAAAAATAGGTTTAGGTTGCCGCGGGTTGCACCCCAAGCGGCCAGTTGTGATAATATACAATTCAACTTTGTGATTATGTTTAAAAAAATATGCGTAAGCATAATTAGGTTATGCGTAAATATAATTAGGTCAAAACAAAAGCATGCCATGTTATAATTTTTTTTGCAAATTAATAGGTAACCGTCTACGTGTGTTAGGATTGGCATACATCAATTATACATATGACATACACCGAAAGCATGCGTACCACAGACCTAACAAATGTGCGCCTCGCATTTCTATACGTTTCTTATTCACAAATAAAGATTTGCCTCCAAGCTTTTAGAGGCGCTCTGAATGATCATATTTAAAAGCAATGTAGTGTTATTTTGGCAATGTCTGACACGTAGAAAAAGATGCGTATATTTTGTGTTCGGTCTATCCTAACTTCCTAACTAATATTATAAAAGCGAAAATGAGTTTGTTTGTTTGTTACCTTTTCACGCCTAAACCACTTAACCAATCATCCTGAAAGTTTGCATATACGTTGTCAAGTGTACAGAAACGGACATAGGCTACCTTTCATCCCGAAAAAATCACTGTTCCCGAGGAAAACAACAATAACGTTCTTATGATAATAGATGGCGCCACGTGTCTTTCGAATCATGATTGCATTATATTATTACAAGCTGAGTACAACCCGAATTGATTGTCAAATTCTAAATTAACGCGAGCGAAGCCGCGGGCAAAAGCTAGTAAAGTATAAATTATTCGCTCTTTCAAGTTTTAATCTGCTCAGTAGTTATAGAAAATCACTACCTGCACAGATGATGCAGTGATTGAAATGGCCCGCACGATATTGCCAATGAGCCGAGTACCTAGGTGTGGTTTCGAATCATGGCACAAAAATTTGATTGATTGAAAAATGGCTATTTTAAATCTGCATACTTTCTTTCAATGTTTGTAGTCTTCCGTGATTTGCTGCAGTTGCTTTTTAATAAAATAAGTAAGATTTTGCTTCTTTATGTTTTTAATGTATAATTTTTAAACAGCTGAACACAGTTTCATTTTCGTTTTACAGATTAGTTATGATTGTTACACAGTAGGCAATACTCTCGATTAGACCCCTAATTATGCACTAAATACCTATTACTAGTAGACTTGATAATATCAGCCGAAAACTAGGCAATTAATAACAAATAATATACGTAATGTAATCCTATAATCGGCAGTTCCATAAATATAATGTTATCTATAAAGACAATTATTGTAAACGATGATGAAGCCATAAAACTAATTTGCTGTATTCTTGATACGAAGATACTAATAGTGTAATAATAACTCCTCTTTTCTTTGTGATTGGCCTTTTGATAGTAAGCTACATTTTTATGTATTGTAATCCAGGTTGTTATATTCTATGTTTACTTGTTTAGTCATATCTACCGATACTAAAAGTGCCTACGTAATTAATAATTTCAAAGTAAAGGGGAAAATGTCTCGAACAAGTTAGAATACGTAGAAATTATAAACTACCATTCATATTTTTCCCGCGGCTCCGCTCGTGTAAATGTAGGTTATGTAAACTTTATATCCCTCGGGAACAGTACTTTTTCTTGGATGAAAGGTACCCTATGACGTTTTCTGTACCACAGACAACGTGTTTGCGAAATTTCATGATGATCGGCCGAGTAATTAGGTCGTCAAAGCGTAACAAACAAACTCACATTCGCATTTATAATATTAGTTAGGATAACTAATTCTGGTGTCATCACTTCATTTTGTATGTTATCAAACGTATATAGATATAGCTGGTTAACCAATGCCTTTATCGTACAACGAGTGTTGTAACTTAGTAGCCTGTGTTGAACCGAATGATGCGGGCGGCCCCAACAAACTCTGATTTTAGTTTTGTAATTAAACCTCGTATGGAAAAGGAACTCTCTTGCAATTATCTTATCTTATCTTATGTGGGGCCAGTCAGTGCAGACCGGCGACACTTCGACCCAGTGGCATCTTTTGTGTCGACACTCTCCCAATAACGACTGCCATAGATGTTCATGGCAGCCGGGACCAACGGCGTAACGTGCTCACCGAGGCACGGAGCAAGTGATAATTGTCAATCAATACGCACATAATTTCGAAAAGTCATATAACTTCCGAAAGTCAGAGGTGTGCGACGTGGGTTCGAACCCGAGACCCTTTGCATTGCGGTCTGTTGGTCTCCCCACTGAGCTATCGCTGCCACTTACAATTAAATAGCTGATAAAGAAATTTGCGACTACAAAGATTCTTCTGTCCAAGTTGAAGGTCTAATTCTATTATAATTAAGTAGGTCTATAGAATAGATTTTTCCCTTTCAATCTAGGATCTATTTGACCCTATATAAAAATATAAATAGATCCTAGTAAGGAAACATTATTATAGATACCTCCTTCTCATAATTAAGAGAAGAAAATAAACGAGATACAAGTCGTTGACATCCTTGCTCAAGCTTGCCGTTTTATTAAAGAAAATTGCGCCCATATAACCTTGTATTGTGTCACAGAGATAAGTTCAGTTTCCAGCGCTCCTGAAGAATCGTTACGGCACCAGCTGAGAGATAACTTCTGTCCTGTGCGCTGGAAACGGAGTGTATACTTTGCAAGGTGACACCCGCGCGGTATACTTTTATTGCACTCATAGGCTGCGATAACCGCTTACTATAAAGGAGTATGAATGCTTGTTTTTCCGTCTTAGCAGCATCAAAATAAACAGAAAAACCTTCAAAAACAAAATAAAAATATCTGAGTACCTTTATTATATTGGTCACAAATTAACATTTCTGAACGTCAAGGTTATACTTACTAAACTATACTATGAATTTACATTTATCTGTTGTCACGTTCAACATATCAAGAGTGTAGAACGCATGAGAAGAACGGGCAAGAAACTCACAACCAATCTTTTTAATTGACAATTTTACAATGCAGCTTTTTTACAAATAATTTTATGTACCTATGTAACAACATTCAAGCATTAAAATAAAATAAATAAAAAGATTGTAAAATGTTAAAGTTACCCTCTAAACACAGGCACAGCAAAATACGAGCATTTTTTTAAATCAGAGTCATCAGAACGCTAGCAAAATAAACGGACAAATATCATTTCGCCTTTTATAACTGCATATCTATAGATAAAGAATATAAAGAACAGCTTAAATCCACCAAAGCAAATCTATTCAGGAAGCTAGATCTTTCCTTTAAAACATTTTCATCAAAGCCGAATAAAATATCGCTCCCAATCCCCAAGGAAAATTATAAAGTAAACGTTTATTACCAGGATTATGGAAATCAGATTGCCATTTTATAGATTGCCGATTAGATTATGCTCTTCATTTTTATGGGTTGTCGTCTTCGATAAAGGTAATTTGGATATTATCTAACATTGATGACAGGTTTAACCTGTCATTATTTCTTACTAGATTTTGCTCGTGGTTTCGCTCGCATAAATGTAGGTTAGGTTAGATTTGCAACAGTACTTTTTCTGGATACAAGTTATCCTATGTTCTTTTCTGTACCCCTGACATTTCATGTTGATTGGTCGAGTAGTTAAGGCGTGAAAGCGTAACAAACACTCACATTCGCATTTATAATATTCTTCTTCTTCTTTTCGTGTGGTTAGTGGCCAACCTGTTGTCAAGAGTTGTTCAAGCCGCCCGTAGACCTCTGACATGGCTTAACGACTGCTTTCAGTTTGACAACAACCGGGACCGAATTTTTACGTGCCCTCCGAAGCACCGAGACGCTCAGACGAATTACCACTAAGCGGTCACCCATCTATAGACTGACCGCACCCAACGTTGCTTAACCTCGCTAATCGTTTACCGATCAATAAGTGCAACTGGCTATGAGCGCCTAATAATATTAGTAAGGACTTAAATAAATTCCACAATATTTAGTTCTAGTAACAAAAGTACCGCACATCAGTGATCTACAGATATGCTTAACCATAAACACATTCGTATTGCCTAGAGCCAATAAAGCATAAGAATTAATATTCATTCCTCGCTTCCACATTGCCATAACTGCGAGCCAAAATTGTTCCATTTAATACCTAATTACCACGCAATATATCACATTATAAAGACCCTCACGTTTTATAGCTCTTCGGCGGCTTTCATATAATTAATTGTGCGTATTTTATTGGTGAATGAAGACGTGGTTATTCTATATATAAACTAATTGTTACCCGCGACTTCGCCCGCGTGAAATTTAACAAAACCAAATCGAAAATACAGATAAAATAATTTTCTTTTTCTAGCATCAGCTGTCTGCCAGTGAAAGTCCCGGCAAAATCAGTCCAGCCGTTTCAGAGATTAGACAAACAGATAACAGACAAACATTTTTAAAACATATTTGGTATATAAGTACCGTATAAACTTTCATATGCATTTAGCAAAAGGCTGCTATTCTGACGTTACAAACAAACACTTCAATTTTATTTGTATATATGTATAGATTGTCGTCAATACGATCACATGGTTATACGCTTGGGTCACCTTATGGAGCAAAAGTCTTTGTGCCATAGTTGATTTATTCTACAATGCTTACAAATCCGAATAACTGGAGCGAAACAAATTCCATTTAAATCATTACAATTCTCTTGGTACGTCTATTACTCTCTGAGCTCTGTCTACTTAACCCGAAGTCATATTATAAAAGCGAAAATGAGTTTGTTTGTTTGTTTGTTACCTTTTCACGCCTAAACCACTGAACCGATCATCCTGAAATTTTGCATATACGTTGTCAGGTGTACAGAAACGAACACAGGTTACCTTTCATCCCGAAAAAAATTACTGTTCCCGAGGAAAACAAAAAAAACGTTCTTATAATAATAGATGGCGCCACGTTTCTTTCGAATCATGATTGAATTATATTATTACAAGCAGAGTACAACCCGAATTGCTTGTCAAATTCTAAATTAATGCGAGCGAAGCCGCGGGCAAAAGCTAGTTGTATATAATATATGCACATAATATGTCTACACCAATTTCAAGCGCATGGTTCAGATATATTTTCCAATTCAAAGTGCCACGCCGTGTGGAAAATGGCGTTTTATAGAAGGCCACGGAGACAGCAAAGGAATTAAAGTAGTCGATTTGTTTGAGTCGATATCAAACGAGAAGTGTCTGTGCGGTTGACAGCAGGACCCCTTGACTTACGGGACAGCGAGCGGAGCGGAAACTTCATGCGACTCGTATTAATCAATTTGCGCATTTAACATGTGTTCATATGCATATATGTAAAGTTACATATCTTTATTTGTTCCTAAAATATTATCAGAATAATAATCCTAAATGTACCTACAAATATTATAAATGTGAAAGTTTGTGAGGATGGATGGATAGATGGATGGATGTTTGTTACTTTTACACGCAAAAACTACTGAACAGATTTTGATGATACGTTACAGTATTGTTGTTTATACATATAGGCTTCTAAAAGTCTATCTTAACTTAAATCGTCATTAAGAGCAGCGATAGCTCAGTGAGGAGACCAACAGACTGCAATACAGAGGGTCTCGGGTTCGAACCCACGTCGCGCACCTCAGATTTTCGGAAGCTATATGACTTTTCGAAATTATGTACGTATTGATTGACAATTATCGCCTGCTCCGTGCCTCGGAGAGCACGTTAAGGCGTTGGTCCCGGCTGCCATGAACATCTATGGCAGTCGTTATTAGAAGAGTATCGACACAAAAGATCCCACTGGGTCGAAGTGTCGCCGGTCTGCACTGAAGGGCCCCCACATAAGAAAGGATAAGATAAATCGTCATTAAAGCGACCGAAGCCGCGGGCAAAATCTAGTAATATAAATGTGAATGTGAGTTTGTCGATTTCGCTTTCACGCCTAAACTACTTGACTGATCATCATGCAATTTTGCATACACGTTGTTGGTACAAAAAAGAACATAGGGTACCCTTCATCAGTGACACACTGTAACTAATCTGACCTAACTTAAACTATATTTACACGAACGAAGCCCCAGGCAATATCTAGCTAAAATAAAAAAAAAGGGATTAAATATAATGACCATCAAAAATACTAATTGCACAGCATAACGAGGACCTATATGCCTCAAATCACTGTATCTGAAATCACAATCTTCTCGGAAGGGTTAGGTTATGTTAGGTTCCTTCTTAAACTCAGCCAAAAATAGGAGCCCCGCGCTCCGTCGACTTAGTTTGATCTCTTAAAATATATTTTGCAGTGCAATTAGTATTTCTTTACTGTGCAGTTAAGTACTACCCTAAAAGAAAAATCTAAAACCAAAACCCTCTAATAAGCGTGATAGAATTCCTCGCATCACAGTCGACTGGTAGTGTGTATATGTTAGTTCTAAAGAATTGTTCAAATTATAATATTTGGTAATTATTTTTTCGATTCGTTTATATTGCTGGTGTTGGCAAACGAGCCTGCGCCGTCGCTCATGGACATGGCTATGTTATATTGGCATCACAAAAGCGATTCGAAGGACACACAACAACACGGCTGTCTACCGTTAAACAAATGACGAACTAGCACGCGGTGTCCTACCTGATGGTAAGCTAACCTATGTGGAGGGAACGGGGGGAAGGTAAGAAAAGGACCGATAGGGTGTTTTGCCTCCGGTTTTCTCACTCATTGAATGAAATCCAAAACACGTACACTGCTACTTGGACGTGGTTATGCAAAAAGGATCCAACCCACAAAACACTTTGTTTGTAGGTATAGTTATAAATGGTAATAAAAAAAAATATATATATATTTTACGTCGATATTTTGTCAGGAGGCAGCAAGTGTCAATCTTAATATCCTTTACCCCAGCTTTCAATTACGGTTATGTAGGTAAAGGTTCTATTTCTAAACAACTTCTGCCTCAGAACTTTCAGCTTCCTTAACAAAATAAGATATTATTTAAATAAATAAATAAAATACTGTCTCTACTGGTCTATACTAATATTATAAAAAGGAAATATTTGATTTTTGTTTGATTGTTTGTAAAGATTTAACTCAAAAACCACTCAACCGATTCTAAAAATTCTTTCACCATTGGAAAACTATATTATCACCGAGTAACATAGGCTATATTTCATTAAAAATAAATACTGTTACTAAACTAACCTACTTTTACGTGAGCAAAGCCGCGAGCAAAAACTAGTCGTTAATAATGTTATGACATATATTTATATATACATGTAACATATAGGTTTAGTGAGAAATTAAAGGAACTAATATATTTAATTAACTATCATAAATTCTTTTTTACGCATGAAGTGAACTCTACATTTATAATATTAAGGAAGAATTAACTTCAGTTAATCCGTACTTAATCCGTCCGTACTGAATGTGAGTTTGTTTATTTCGTTGTTACGCTTTCACGGCATAACTATTAGACAGATCATCATGAAATTGCGCATATTCGTTGTCAAGGTTACAGAAGTGGACATAAGGTACCTTTCATCCAGAAAGAAAGTACTTATCTCAAAGGGATGAAAAATTACGTATCGCGCATAAATAAAAAAAAGTGCTATTAAATTCGTAAAATAGTTTATTTTCATATCAGAGTTATATTATACGAAGTATTAAAAGACTTTATTCTTTTAGAATCTTTAGATTTAATTTTTATAATTTTAATCTTTTGCTTCGTAGCGGTTCACCGGCGACCAGACATTCTAAGTTTAGACAGATTACATTTCCAGTGCAGTGTACTGTTAAAAACTGAAGTTTCAGATAGTGTCTTGGAACGATTCAAAGTTCTGTAAAGCTAAGGCACGATGTACAAGTTTATGAATTCTTGCTATCGTAGGAAGGTATAAAGTCCCAAGGATTCTACTGTCAATCTGCACTGTATCGGCAAACTCCAGCGGCCTGTGGATATTCATTGCTATGTGACGACACTAGTATGAAGAAGATGATGCCAACAAGAGCATGACAGTAAGTCAGAGGCCGCGGGTAATTGAACTGGAGCTGTAACCATTAACAACCTCGTAGTTCGGCCATATATATCACGCTCATTCTCACGTAATATAATTATAGAAGCGAATTCTTCTGTTTGGGTATTTAATTTGCGGCAAATTCTCATTTGGCGCGTGTCCAACTAGAGCTAAGGGAATTTCAACCGCAATTCCGATGAACTTTCGCAGACACTGAAAAGTTTCCATTCTTTCTTTTACACGTCTTTCTTTTATATAGCATTTGTAAGAGAGGGGTCAAGGTTCTTATCTTAGTAATATTATCATCGCATTGAATCTCTTTAAGTAAAATAAATTATTCTCACCTTCATGAAATTTAATAGATGCCTCGTTCTTCACTAAGTTACGTTTATAGTTGCCGGACACCATGAACGAACAAAATATGGGTTCCATTGTTACTTCGGAAGTTTAATCAAATTTAAAACTTTGCCTTTCCAGATGGCAGCGCAAAAAGTGAATTACTGAAGCGAATTTCAACGGAGAAAAAGTAACAGTAAAGCTAGTGTTGTCGAGTCATGTTTAATACAATGACGGGAAGTTCTTGCCACAGGGATGGCGGCTTAATCGAAAAATTCCTCCAGACATGCCGCGAATACTTGCATGATTGAAGAGGCGTTGGCGGACGAACACACACCACTCTACCGATATTTTCAACCACAAACAATATTCCCCTCTATTCTATAAAAATAAACAAACGCCTTAAGCTAACGTTACTTGAATTCTGTAACAAATTCCGAAGAATATAACCGCAAACAAAAACCGAGACCAATTCTATAAACTGTTAATATTTATTGAATGTAGGGTCTATATTGAGTTCACATGTGTATCATTGTAATTTGTACGCTTATTTAACCTCAAATAGTTACAGCCTGTGGTTAGCGAGCTCAGTTAATTGAGTTCGCAACGTACATTCAAACCACATGGCCGTAGCAATGCTTGTTTAAGAACCCTCGCGGACCTTTTCAGTACATTATCACTTTTGAAGTTTATAGAGGCGAAGTTGGGTATAGTCTCTGTGACTATAAATTAGAAGGCTATAAGAATATATAACAATATATTTTACCATCTAAATGTGGTTTATATTCAAAGTATACCAAATTCTAGAAGACGTCACACATCGAAAAAAATGTGATTAGAGATGAATGATGTTATCTTAGTTAATAGAAGTTAAATGTTGATGTCGATGAGAAGCTAACAGAAGTCATATGCTTATGTCGATGCTTTAGGTTCGTATTAAGTAATAAGTACAAATGTGAATGTTTTAAATGGGATTAAATATAATGACCACCAAAAATAGTAATTGCGCAGCAAAATATGCTTACTAAAATATATCATAACGAGCACCTATACGCCTCAAATCGCTGCATTCCATCTCGGAAGGATTAGGTTATGTCAGGTTCCTTCTTAAACTCACCCAAAAATGGGAGCCCAGCGAAGCGGGGTTCCGTCGACTTATTTTGATCTCTTTAAATATATTTTGCTGTGCAATTTGGTGATCATTTACTATTATATTTTACTATATCTGGTGATAAGTTAAACATAAGCCGTTTTAAATATTGTAGATTTTCCGATGGGACGAGAATAAGCTATTTTGTATCCTAACTCAGTTTTATAATGATAGTTATGTTTATTGAAATTAAACTACTATATACGGATTTTATCGCGTTGTTTATTTTACACTTGATTACAATTTTCTTTTTAAATCTGTTACACTACTATTACTATTAAACTTTACTAATTTTTTAAGCTAATTAAATTATGAAACTATTTATACTATTATATTATTTATATATCAAAATATGAATATAAAATGTAATAAAGAGTCAAATAAACAACGCGATAAAATCCGTATATAGTAGTTTAATTTCAATGAATAACATTCGCGTAAATAGAAGACAATATTAAATAGTTATGTTTATGAAGATAATGCAAACAGCATTATCTTCTTGTAATTATATGGATAATAGAACAAAGAGGCTCGACACGCGCTTGATTACACACAACAGTAAGTGTACTTACAAAGTCTTACGCATGTATCCTCGAAGGCAGAGGTATCTATCATCATCTATTTTTGGCTAGGTCAGGTTTTAGGTCTTACGTAAGGGCGAGCCTGTTGCTATCTCCAGGGTACTGTGTCAGAGGCTGCTATTGAGAATTACAATATTAAAAGTTTCGGGCATCCAAACTGACTTTTAATGCTCAGGAGGCTACATTTGTTGTTTAACCATCACTACAAATTATAAAACAAAGTCCTCCGCCGCGTCTGTCTGTCTGTCTGTTCGCGATAAACTCAAAAACTACTGAACGGATTTTCATGCGATTTTCACCAATAGACAGAGTGATTCATGAGGAAGGCTTAGGTATATAATTTGTTATGGTTTTGTACTACCCATGCGAAGCCGGGGCGGGTCGCTAGTAAAATCCTAACTAATATTATAAATGCGAAAGTGAGTTTGTTTGTTTGTTACGCTTTCACGCCTTAACTACTCAACCGATCAACATGAAATTTTGCATACACGTTGTCAGGGGTACAGAATAGGAAATAGGGTACCTTTCATCCAGAAAAAATAACTGTTGCACCTAACCTAACCTACATTTACGCGAGCGAAGCCGCGGCTGAAAACTAGTATAAAATAATTGTGACTATTCAAAGATATCTGGTATCCACATCGGATTTTAAAATTGTTTCAGTCTTTTACGTTTGCTTAAGGCAATCGGTGATTTTAAAAATACGTGCACGAAGTCGGGGCGTCAGCTAAAATAAAATGTTGAACTACGCAGTCATTAGCGCGAGCACTGTGGCGTTAACTGCAAATGCAGTATTATGGTCTTTACGGCGACGTAGTTAAGGGAACAATTAAATAAATTGTTTATTCTTCGTATGCATTTTTGGATTATGCTTTTATAGGTTTTATTGTTCACATATCCTTCTCATTTACATAATACCTGAATACATTTTCTGGCATTAACTTTGTAAAGAAACATTAAATCTTTGATGATGAGTTATTTTAATGGCAGTCAGTTAAAATATTTAATGAAACAAACTTATACATATATTAGCGACCAACCCCGGCTTCGCACGGATTGGTAAAACCGCATGAAAATCCGTTTAGTAGTTTTTGAGTTTATCGCGAACCGACGGACAGACAGACGCGGTGGGGGACTTTGTTTTATAATATGAACTGATGTATTGAATACTAGCTTTTGCCCGCGGCTTCGCTCGCGTTAATTTAGAATTTGACAGTCAATTCGGGTCGTACTCTGCTTGTAATAATATAATTTAATCATGATTCGAAAGACACGTGGCGCCATCTATTATCATAAAAACGTTTTAATTGTTTTTCTCGGGAAGAGTACTTTTTTTCGGGATGAAAGGTAGCCTGTGTCCGTTTCTGTATACCTGTCGACGTATGCAAAATTTCAGGATGATCGGTTCAGTGGTTTAGGCGTGAAAAGGTAACAAACAAACAAACAAACTCATTTTCGCTTTTATAATATTAGTTAGGATAGGATAATATTTACGTCACGCCATGTGTCAACATGTGTCAACCTTAGCGATAGTTAGATCACACAGAAACTTTTCTCAAAATTGGTAGACCACTTTCTTGGCCGATGGTACTATGTAGCACGGAACCGATAGTAAATAAATTCTTGTTCTTAGCCCGTTTTCCGTTCTTATTATTTAATTCTCTGCCCAAGTTACTTAAATGGCGTAGTTTTATAGTGTAAAGCTAGATAATAGCATGGCTTACTCAAAAACAACATTTAAATATGCGTCGTTAGATTTCACGCTGTCACAGAATGCGTAAGAAAAATAAAGATTCACAGCTCCTCCCCTGTAGGTGATAGCGTGATAATATGTAGCCTATATGTTGACCCGACCTGTTAGTAATATTCATGCAAAATTTGAAGTAAATCCATGCCGTACTTTTTGAGTTTAGCCCGGACATACATACAGATAAACAGACAAACAAAAAAACAGACTGACAAAAATTCTAAAAACTTAATTTTGGCTTCGATATCGATTGTAGATCACGCCTCAAGTATTCTTTTAAAAAAATATTCAATGTACAGTTTTGACTTTCCTACGATTTTATTATATGTATAGATTAGTATTGGAATCGTTGGTTACTATAAGTAGTTAAAGGAGACCCAAGTTTACTACTTACTACACAGGAATCTACTGCTGGTTGTTAGTACGCCATCCCGGTAAATCATTAGTTCCCAAAGTGGTCCAGGTGGGCACCAGGTGTCCACGGGAGATTCGACGGTGGTCTACGTTGGCGTGACAAAAAAAAATGGGAATGCACAATTCGTAAGCGGGGGTCCACGAGAATTTATTTGTTTTAGATAGTGAAGAACTAAAATGATGGCTTGACTTCACCGACTGTTCGACAAGTTCAGCGACTGTTACTTGTAAAAACTTGCATATTCCATATTTTTTTGATTTTTCGGTAAAGAATTCGGTAAAGAAAAAAGGTCAGTCCGCCTACCGTGGTAGGTTCAGTTCCGAGAATTTTTACAAAGATCAAATTTTACTTGCCTGAACTTGTTTAGCTGCAGAGGGTCCACCGGAACCAGCAAAATTTTGAAAGTTGTCTATGAGAAAAAAGTCTGGGAAACTCTGCCGGTAAATGTCTCATATTTTACGAAGTCAGCTCTTCAGACATGCGTTTTACAATATCACGCGTTATTATATCAAATGTTGTACGAGAAAGAATCTCTTTTTTAATTTTAAAGCTTAGAGAAGCTGCTTGGAAAATTTTATTCAATATAAGTCATTAAGTCATAACGGCAGGAAAAATCCCTTCTGCCAAGAATAAATTTCGTTCTTCTTCTATTTTTAAAAAGTTGTATTTCTTAGCTTCATTGTAAGATATTTATTTATTTATGGACAACCAACAAAGCATTGAAACATCGTTATAAAACAAAAAATATAATTAATACTGTTTTTGTTTTGATAATACATTTTTAACACGGATAAACTGAAATTTTGAAAAGGGCTTCTTTTCAGTGCCTATATTCTAATCAAATACAAACGTACTATTACCGGTACCTAATGGTTTAATACATTACGCGCTATTTGATGAAGAAAACCTACTTACTTAGAGAGGCGTATTTAATACATTGTATACACTTAGTTGACAAATAAATTTGATTTTATTTGCCAAATTGGACGTGGGAGAAGAAGTTTTGCTGAGGTTGTATTTATTCACCGACACTATAGATCGTGTGAAATGGAGAAGACTTAGCAGGAAAGCGGACCCTGGGTTCCAACGCCAACGCCACGGATGCAACCGGGATAAACGCTAAGATGAAGAAGAAGAAGAAGACTATAAGAGGGTGAAGATTGACGAAATGGTAGAAATCGATTGTGCAAGAGCTTTACTATATTTTGTTAAAATTCGAATTTAAAAGGCCGGCAATGCATTCGTGACTCTTCTGGTGTTGCGGGTGTCCATCAGCGGTGGTAATCGCTTCGCCATCAGGCGATACGAGGGCTCGTTTGCTTCCTATACCTACCATAAAAAATCATGAGCTGGCTATAAAGTATCTTATGTGTTAAGTATAAGATACTTTATATCCAAATATATTTTCTCGTGAGTTAAACTCGGTCAAACCAGCGGACAGAAATTAATTGTATAAAGCGAGTCTGATTTGTGACACTAGGTCAAGGCTAAATTCTACTAATTAAAATAATCTTTCTGCTTGGAAAGTTCAAGAAAATGGTCTAGATGTCATTAGTATTAAAATCTAGTCACTGTGCCAGTGCTGTGTTGGCCTCAATGTATCATTAAGGCCAAGACTGACACAACAAGGGCGACTTGTCGGCGATAACGTGAAGTCAAACTCGTATGTAGTTTTACGTAGGTAGCGGTATAACCGAAGGATACGGTGATGATATGTTTTTGTTTCGTGTCGCCATGGTACCTACTAATGCTGTCTCTGCCCTACACAGCGACTAACTTTTTTACCACTCGACAACGAAGCAGGAAGCGTTTAAATCCAAGACGGTACGCTTTCAGCGATCATTTCTTCCACGTACGAGCAAGCTTTGGAATGAACTGCCTGCTTCGGTGTTTCCCGAGCGCTATGATATGTCCTTCTTCAAACGAGGCTTAAAGAGTTCTTCTTTCACGCTAGGCAGCGGCTTTGCTGTGTCCTGACATTGCTGAAGTCCATGAGCAGTGGTTACCACTTTCCATCAGGTGGGCCACTTGCTCGTTTGCCACCAACGGCAATAAAAAAAAATATTTACCATAGCAACACGGCATGTTGTATTACATGTTATCTTATCACACAGATTCATTAATAAAATCCGTAATCAATAAAACAAATCATACAAAAGATCATGGTATTCACAAAAGTTTTATACAAATTGATATCACTACTTATTATAAAACAAAGTCCCTCGCCGCGTCTGTCTGTCTATTCACGATAAACTCAAAAACTACTGAACGGATATTTATGTGATTTTCACCAATAGACAGAGTGATTCATGAGTCATGAGGAAGATTTAGGTGTATAATTTCTTGAGGTTTTGTTCATATAAATATGTGTACGACACAAGTCTTAAAATGTTGACAATACTGACACACGCTATTTTAAAGTTATACTAAGTAGTCTTTATAGTCTAAAATGTATTGACAATATTTTTGATAATACATTATGTATACAATAAGACATTCAGTTGAAAATTTAATCAACTCGTACCAATGTTGAAATATTAATATATATTTTACAAAAGTTCTATTTTCAACGTTGATTCTTAATTTAAAAACTTCAGCGGAGTTATAAATTGCAACTGAAAGAGTTTAAACTTTTTAATGAAATCAAAGACACAGTTGATGAAATCTAAAGTTATCGAACTTAGACACGAGGATGACGAAGTTATTAAAAGTCACGGCGAACTCCTAACTCGAATCGATGTTTTCAAGTCTGCTGCGCGTGATATTATGTGCGGAGTTAGGTAATTCAAAGCAAGTTCGTACAACAGCGATCGAACCTGAGACAAGGACTAAGTATTCTTACAAAGTTATTTACGAGACAAAGTTAAGTGTAATGTTACCTACAGCTAGTGTAGGTAGATATTCTTTGCGATCTTTTCATGTAAGAAGTTTTGTATGTTGATATAAGGTTAGGTATCTATTCAAAAGCGTCAGATTGAAGATCTCTTTTTCATCGAAAGGGCTTAGAGAAGCGTAGAAAATATTTTAGAAAATAATCCTCTGAGCGAATAAGAAATTCCAATAAAATAGTTTCACGAACATTTCCACGTTGGAAGGAGGGATTTTATTTTCCTTAAGGAGACAACCTTCACAGGATAGTCTAGAAATAATATGAGCATCGCAGTCGATTTCAATAAATAAATTTTAAGGTTAAAAATATCAAGCAAGCCGCAAAAATAATAGACTCATAACAATTTCCTTAATAATTAGTAACACGAGTTTCTAAGGTTTATGTAATACTAACACAATGGATCTTAGTTTGTAATAAATTATATTATTATTCTAAAAGCTATTCATTTGTGTGCATGAACATGGGTGTTTGTCTTGGTCTGGGTGTTTCTATGTATAATAGGTATGTATATATTTACAAAAAAAATTATATGTCTGTTTATCCATTGTCTAGTATCAATAGTACAAGCTCTGCTTAGTTTGGGTTAGATGGTGATGTGTGTATGTGATAGAATATTATTATTATTATTCGTGAATCCGAATTTTTGTCCTGTTTGATCGGTAGTAAGATAATTATTCTAATCATTAAATGATACAACAATCTAGATGTAGCTTTTAAATGAAAAGATTTATTTTTTGTTAGAAATACTCAGTTCTTTTCCGGCCCAGGATATCACTGCAATCAACTGTCGCAATCACAGGTGGCTTTCATAGGCGGTTTCATTAACAACAAAGGTGTACAATTCTATTAGTATGTATTTGAAAATAAGTATATTAATGACATCAATAATAAACTTATTTTATCATGAAAGGTATATTGTACTTTAAATATAATTTGTTTTCTCAATACTTCGTGCGAAATAACACAAGTGAGTGGTCCTTCTAAGGTCCTTGGAAAATCTTCAACTGTATTATTGTTTTAAGAGGAAAATCCTGTGAAGTGCTTCCGAACCAATATTTGAATCAAAGCGAGGGATACCGTCGGCTTTGTTGAATTATTTTGAAAATCTTATGTATAAAGTAAACAGGCAATTGGCTAATACGTATGAGAATGATGATGAGATGGAAGGAGATGGTATAGAGGCTGTTTACTCAATGAGCACGAGAGCAATTCGTGGTGAGACGCCGGCAGCCAAATTTGCTTTGCATCACATGAAGTGGAGCTCGGCTCCGCGACGTTGACAAATTGCCTTCTTAAACGCCAAGGGAAATTATTTAAAACACTCACAATTTTCCCGCATACAAAATCAGCGTCATTGCCCGTTTAAAAAATACCCACAGGCAATATGATAAAAGCATTACAATGGAGATGGGATGAGAAACTACTCGATAATATTAAATATTTTTCGTTATAATAAATATAATAATATAAGCCTTGTATTAAAACTGTCACACTGCTGGGCAAGAGGTTATTTTTAGTCTGAAAAGGTAGGCCATAATAGTTTTTCATTAGCAGGCACGAAGAATAAAGATTTGGTACACGAACTTTAAAAGATATCTATATCTATCTATGTATTTTACTTTATCTATAATATGTTTTATTATATACTACTACTTTGCCCACGGCTTCGCAAGCGTGAATCCCACGGTAACGCATATCAGGAAAAAATATTATATGTATCTATTCATTCAGAACATTGTGTATCTGTTTGCAAAGTTTTTCAAAATCCGTTGAACAGGTTACACGTAATTGAGTATCAAACTATACAAATCATGACTAACAAACTACCAAAAATGTTCACAAACTTAACATCGTAACTAATAATGCGAATGTGAGTTTGTTGTTTTTTGTTGCGCTTTCACACTTTAACTACTCGACGAAACATCACGAAATGTTGCATATACGTTATCAGAGGCATAGAAAAGGAAAGAAAGGACATACCGTATATCCAGAAAAAGTACTGTTTCCGAGGGATTGAAAATCAACATAACCTTAACATAACATTTACGCGAGTGAGGTCGTTTGTTACAAACTAGTTTGAAAATTAGTAGTAGGTATAGATAATAAAATCTTTCCTATTAATACCAAACTTAAAAGGTGCGTGTAATATAAATGGATAATAGGAAGGCACATAAAAAATATTCATACTGAATTTCAGGCAAAATGAGTGCTTATCATGTTTTGTTGCTGTTTAATGCTCCCTAATGAGGGACATCAACGTTACGGGCGGGATAGGAACCCAATGTCACGTGACAACACCGACGTCGACCTTCAATGTTGCGGATTAAATTTCATTTTGTTACATATTTATTAAAAATAATTAGGACAAGAGACCCATCGTACTTCCTCGTATTTATTATTTCAATAGAAACATGTTGACAATACTGTTCTCCTCTGATGGTGGACAGCCGCTTCGTCAATGTGCGTGTCCTCTTCTAACATAACATGTCTTACCTCTTCGTGAGGCATCCTAAAGATAGATAGACAACGAATGAGCTTATTCGTTGCAAAGTTTGGTACAGTCAATCTTTTTCTATTACAAAGTTTGGGTGGGCAATACGAGGATATGTATATATCCACCCAAAGTATTGCAATAGAATAAGATTTAAATATTTACATTTACATAATATAAATAATAAAAAGACCTTATTATTATTTCTCGATCAGATCGGAGGCGTTCTGGACAAAGGCCAGGTTAAGAGCACCTTGAACCGACGGACGTGTATGAGGAATGTGATGAAAGTGAATGAAGCCAGAGAAGTGTGTCAGGATCGTAGCAAATGGAAATCCATAGTCTCTGCCTACCCCTCTGGGAAACAGGGGTGAATCTATGTATGTATCTATGTACATAATATAATGGATGGATGGCAAGTAAGTTCAGCTTTATTAAATGAATAATCATAACTTTCATAATACATAGATAGGTATAGATGATTTTGTTTTATTTTTAATACGTACTTTTTATGATTGCATACATATAATAAGTAGTTTATATGTGTGTAAATGGCTTCCTACATGCGGTGGTTAAAATGTAAGACCGGTACGCAGTTGATCATAAATAAAATTCTTAATATTGACGTATCTACTACTAATATTTTTGTATGCACAATTATTATCAAAACTAGTCGCAACAAATATGGGAGCAACACACCTCTATCCTATATCCTCGGTAAATGTAATGCTATCTATACTTGTAATAAAACTGTAGAGAGGTCAATTCTGTACATTGAATATATATTCAAAATTAATATTGGAGGATGAATGGTGATCGATACTGATGACAAAAATGCAATCAGTAAATTTTTTGTCTGTCTGTCTGTATGTGCACGCATGGGTCAAAAACTACTGAAGGGATTTTAACCAAACTTGGTACGATTGTAGTCCATACTCCTGGGCAGGTTATAGGCTATATAACATAACGCTAAGACACATAGGAGCTGAGCAGTGACGATAAATTTGAAGCAAGTCGGACGAAAATGCGCTTTCGAGCTCTTATCCTCGCATACGTTGATCATACACCAAAAGTATGTATTACAAAGATGATGGTCTTCAAAAGATCTACAAAAAAGTCCTAATAGTATATATATATCTTTTATAAATTAGCCACAATAACGTGTTTAATTAATCGTTAGGCATTTCTTCAAAGTGTATTAAAATACATAAATATATTGTATTTCACATAGATATATCTTTATCGAACTCCCATATTCAAAAAGTACACTTTAATATTTATATTATAAAAAAAATATAGGAATCGGTTTATAAACACACAAGATATAGATGAAATAAAACTTCCAAATCTCGCCGCGCCAGTATGGGTACGGCTATACGGTTGATTGTTGTTTAACGCGCGAAACGGCCATCCGCTGCAATTATAAAAAGGTGGGGGCGCTCACGCGCCGACTTCACCACATTTTGTTTGTTTGGTTGAACGCGGTAATCTAAGGAACTACGGGTAAAAAATAGAAAAATATTTCAGTGTTGGATAGCCCATTTATAGAGGAAGGCTATAGGCTATATAACATCACGCTACGACTAATAGGAGCGGAGCATAAATGAAAAATATTGCAAAAACTAGGAAAATTCTCTTATGTGAAGCAAACGAAGTTGCGCGGGTCAGCTAGTTTATAATAAAGTAGATATAGACATTTTCTCCGAAAAAATGGTTACATTTAAAAGTGCATTATTTACTCTAGTATAGTATAATTTAGTTTAGTATAATATAGTTTTAATTTAGTCTTTAATCTAGCCTTAATTTTCTTGTGTAGTTTATATAACTTAGAAATTAAATTGTAACCTTACATGTATGTACACTTTAGATATAGTCAATGTTGTGCTCACCTTTAATTTAAAAGCATACACATATATATTTGTATGAATGTTTTCATGTAAATGCTCAGTATGTATTTTAGTTAAATAAATAAATAAAAATAATTAAATATATTATGTATAATACCAGAATTTGTATGTAGATATTTATGTTTTTTATAGGTTAAAAATAAGAAATTGTTGCTAGCTCTAAATTTAACCAAACTATTACTTCATGCGATTATATGCAGTCTACACTCGTAAATCCCTAAATCACGCCATATTGCGCGCTTTCTGTACATTACATTACCTGTACGTAACAAATGTATGCCAAATACTCGGTTAACGAAGCCATTTTGGTGTAATGTTAGTCATTTGCGAGCTACAGGAACTCTAGAGACAGATAAATCCCTGTGAAGGCTGCGATAAAGGTAGGTGTTGTATGTTGTCAGGGGATAGCGTCTTATCTCATCTCGCTACCTCGTAAGCTGGCTTTATCGACCTCGGTCGGGAACAGTACCGATTATTGTTCAAATATAAAAGGGAGTGATTTGATACAAGTTTTTGCAAATTTTATTAGATTTCGAATTGGAATCCTAATCCTAACTAATATTATAAAAGCGAAAATAAATTTGTTTGTTTGTTACCTTTTCACGCCTAAACCACTGAACCGATCATCATGAAATTTTGCATATACGTTGTCAGGTTCATCCCGAAAAAAATTACTGTTCCCGAAGAAAACAACAATAACGTTCTTATGATAATAGATGGCACCACGTGTCTTTCGAATCATGATTTAATTATATTATTACAAGCAGAGTACGATCCGAATTGATTGTCAAATTCTAAATTAACGCGAGCGAAGCCGCGGACAAAAGCTAGTAGGAAATAAATAATAATAATTTATTTTATTTCTCTCTTCACAAAGGTTCACAGCGATATACATAAAACACAGTTGACACAATACAAATATTTATAGAATAAATAAAATACTCTCGGCTTAACAGTCATATGAAACTGACACTTCTACACACCGAATAATCTAACTTAATATTATTAATGCGAATGTGAGTTTGTTTGTTGCGCTTTCACGCCTTAACTATTCGACTGATCATCATATACTTTTCAACTTTATAATATTAGTATAGATAAAACACTAAAATAAAATATAATAATAATAATATTCTACCACATACACACAACACCATCTAGCCCAAACTAAGCAGTGCTTGTACTATGGGTACTAGACAATGGATAAACATACATATATACTATTTTTTTTTTTTGTAAATGCATACATATTATACATAGAAACACCCAGACCAAGACAAACATTCATGTTCATGCACACAAATGTTTGACTTGTGCGGGAATCGAACCCGCGACCTCAGGCGTGGCAATCGGTTACACTAACCACTACGCCATCGAGGCCGACAGTTTATGTACATTACTATTGGTCATGTACATAAACTGTTTCACTGCTGGGCACGGGTATTCTCTATCTGAAAAGAGCTAGGCCATAGTCCACCACGCTGGCCCAGAGCGGGTTGGACTTCACAATCTTCAAAAACATACAAAAGAACTAACTCCACAAATATAAAAAACTAGATTTCACCCGCGTTTATAGTAACTGCTCCGTTTCTGTAGCTCGTAGCGTGATGTTATATAGCCTATAGAAGGCTATAGGTTTCGATTTGAAAAATTATTTTAGTGTTGGATAGCCTATTTATCGAGGAAGGCCTCCATAAATAGGTTATCCAACACTAAAATAATTTTTCAAATCGAACCAGTAGTTCCTGAGATTAGCGCGTTTAAACAAACAAACTCTTGAACTTTATAATAATAGTATAGATATAAAAAATATCTAACATAAGTACAGACACATTTTATTAATTCTTAAATCAAAAACATAAAAAAGTATTTAGGGTACAAAGGTACCCTATGTCTTTTTCCAAAAAAAAGTACTGTTTTTTATCCAGCCTAGCCTATATTTACGCAAGCGAAGCCGCGGGAAAAATCTAGTACAGTATAGTTTAAAAGACATTGCAGGTTTGGAATATTAACGAAAAGGCGGTCTGTTCTATTAAATAACAGAACATCAGATATTTAGTAAATTTTGTATACGTTTAAGCTATTTATTCTATAAAATGAGTCGAGAAATAAACATCTACTTCGAGTTTGAAACGGCTTAAATACTTGAGGTAATTATAACTTCAAGGTGAAAACATTTTGATATTTAGAAGCCTTAATATAGGCCGAGGATCGTAGAGAATAGTAGATTGGAGACAAAGTCATAGTAAAATAATTAGCCACTTTTAGGCAATATTCGACGTTGAAAGCTCCATTATTAAATTTGTTTTCGAGTTGTCGTAGAAATATTTGTAGCTTTGTGTCCCACGTCCTTACAATTCAAGTAATTGCGATTATAAGAATACGGCTTCTAAATATTTGTATGTATGTCGTATAGCGAAGGCATTTAAGAATTAATAAAATGTTTCTGTACTTATGTTAGATATTTTTTATATCTATACTATTATTATTATATATTGTATAATAAATAAGTGTTAAATGTTAGTTTAGTAGTATAAAATTATCTCACAAGTGTTAACTTTAAAAGATGTCGACCGAGCGATGTGCCTAAACGTAAATTGTAATCGTCACGGTACCCACAGGACAGGCTTGCCTAGTGTGGGGCCAATGGATAAGACTATGGTCTTATCCATTGGCCCCACACTAAAAAACAAACCAAAAACTTTACATACATTGTAAAGTTTTTGGTAATAAATATTTTTAATTTTAATTTTATTTTTATTGTTATATATTTATTATTACTAGCGATCGCCTAGTGCTCAAAATTCGACCAAAGTTTGGCTGTAAGATATTGCTGATATATTATGTCATTATATATTGATATATGTAACCATAGTCAAATGCATGGTTGTGTGCGTGTAGTGTTTTTTCATTAATTTAATGTATTTTTGCGCATAATTAAAAAAAAATATTAGCATTCGTCACTTCCTCTCTGTATAAACTATAAGTGTGCGAAATTTCATACTCCTCCGTCCGCCCAATTTTCGTAAAAAGGGATCCAAAGTTTTCGCTTCACGTATTATAATATATAGATTATTATAAAGCTGAAGAGTTTGTTATTTTGAACGCGCTAATCTCAGAAACTACTGGTTTGATTTGAAAAATTCTTTTAGTGTATAGCCTATTTATCGAGGAAGGCTATAGGCAATTTAACATCACGCTACGGCCCACGGGGACGGCGCAGTTACTATAAACGCGGGTGAAACCGCGGGTACATCTAGTTTTGTATATTTGTGGAGTTAGAGTTCTTTTTATGTTTTTGAAGATTGTGAAGTCCAACCCGCTCTGGGCCAGCGTGGTGGACTATGGCCTAGTCCTTTTCAGATAGAGAATACCCGTGCCCAGCAATGAAACAGTTTATGTACATGACCAATAGTAATGTATATTTTATTTTAGTGTTTTATATATACTAATATTATAAAGCTGCAAAGTTTGTTTGTTTGGTTGATCACGCTAATCTCAGGAGCTACTGGTTCAAATTGAAAAATTATTTTAGTGTTGGATAGCCTATTTATCGAGGAAGGCTATAGACTATATAACATCACGGATCATAATTGAAAAATGTTGCAAAACGGGTAAAATCTGTTATGTGAAGTAGATGAAGTTGCGCGGGACAGCTAGTGTATCATATATAAAAAGAAGTCTGTTTTTTTGTAACGTATCCTTTCTTATCTTACCTAATCTCATGTGGGGGCCAGTCAGTGCAGACTGGCGACACTTCGACCCAATGGGATCTTTTGTGTCGACACTCTCCCAATAACGACTGCCATAGATGTTCATGGCAGCCGGGACCAACGGCTTAACGTGCTTTCCGAGGCACGGAGCAGGTGATAATTGTCAATCAACACACACATAATTTCGAAAAGTCATATAACTTCAGAAAGTCAGAGGTGCGCGACGTAGGTTCGAACCCGAGACCCTCTGCATTGCAGTCTGTTGGTCTCTCCATTGAGCTATCGCTGCTTAGAGACAGATAAATCCCGTATCCTTTACTGTAATATTCAATTGCTATAGTAAGTGTGCGCGTGCCAAGGAAAGCTTTTTGAAAAAGAATAGGACATAAATATTTCAGTCGTACCTTGCGCTCTGCTGCCTGTACACAACCTAGTTTGTTTGTGTAATAGCGGTAATGTATTATGCAGTGGATTAACATTATGTGTGTCGGCTAATGGAAAATTCAAGTGGGAATGCGAATAGCTGCCGTTCGGATTGTTCTAAGAAATTGCAGCCATTTTTCGCTTTCTCTCTTCGTGATACGCAGTATGTTATAATTATCATAACCATACTTATTTATTTTAGGTCATCACGAAATTGTCGTTTTCTAAGTTTATTATTAATTTGGGTTACAAACAGCGTATTAGCTGGATAGCTGCAGGATTTCCTAACAATATTAGGTATTGTTGGGAAAGCCTGTAGCTATGTTAATATGCTTGTGTTAGGAATAGATTCAAGGTGATAATCAAATTAATAATACTAGCGGTCGCCTAGTGGTCAAAATTCGACCATAATTGATTTAAAAGTAAGATATTGCTGATATATGTAATTATATATTGATATATGTAACCATAGTTACGCGCTTCAACTGCGTGTGTCAAATGCATAGATGTGTGTGTGTAGTGTTTTTTCATTAATTTAATGTATTTCTAATGCATATTTTATAAAAATATTAGCATTCGTCACTTCTTCTCTGTATAAACTATAAGTGTGCGAAATTTCATACTCCTCCGTCCGCCCAATTTTCGTAAAAAGGGATCCAAAGTTTTCGTTTCACGTATTAATATATAGATATTACATACGTATTTTACGTAAACACACACACACACACACGCACACACATATACACTCATACGCACACACAAAATGTTTGTTCCAACTGTTTTTGTAACAATTTTGTATAATTTCTTTTTGCGAAGGAACTGATTGCCATTATACAGCTCTCGCTAGTTTGGGAATCAGGGCTAAAACACTTTAATTGTATATACCTTTTTGTTACAATAAAGAATTTATTATTATTATTATTAAATTCGTGGCATTCCCATGATCGCAAGTGTTACGGGCTAAGGTGTAATCACTGCAGAGTATGTAGGCACTTCTCACCCTTCCGTGGAAAGTACCTAACTAAACAGTCCGCAGTATTAACACTGCAGCAGAAATAAGCCTATTACATTTAAACACCGATATTATCTATTGAAATTAAACCATTCATAATAATTTATAACATACATATATCGCTGTAGGTGTTATATGAGTAATAAATTATCAGAATCCTAACTTACTATTATAAATGCGAGTTTGTTTATTTCTTTGCTTGTTTGTTATGCTTTCACGCCTTAACTGCTTGACCGATCATCATCATCGCATACACGTTGTCAGGGGAACAGAAAAGTACATAGGATTCCTGTCATTCAGAAAATCTTAATATATTGTTAGTTGCGGAATGCGACGTAAACAAGTAACGTCACGAATCATCCGATCGAGCGTGCTATAAAAGCGCGCTCGGCGCGCAATGACTCACTTTGACATCGAGCGGCGGACGGAACGGACGTGCTGTGTGATCGCTGTTGGGTGATATCAATTATTTCTTGCTTTATTTGTTAATGCATTTCTTGAATAATTCAATGATTATTTAAAGGTTTAAGTGCTTCTGTTATTTTTTAAGCTGTTTCACATCTGATTCCTAACAATGTATAAATTACGTGTCACGTTGCTTGTCCGCTATAGACTCCTAAACTACTGATCCGATTTTGATCAAATTTCGTAACCATCTGTAATTTGGTCCAACTTAAAAGATAGGATAGTTTTTTTTTAAACGGGCAAAAATTATCTAGTAGGAAGCAGACGAAGTTGCGCGGGACAGCTAGTAATACTATAAATATAACCTAACCTAACCTAGTCATACTTTAAACTTAAACGAGATCGCTCAGCTTTTTAGCAATGTATTTGTGGATTAATTTTGGCATAATGAAGTATTACAAACTATAGAACAATAATGTCAAATATCAGCGCGAGCACATTTTGTCATTCAAGGAAACAGCGACTACAGATAAGGGGTTCGTTAGTGAACAGGTGCCACAGGGCAGCGGCGCTGTGTATAAATAGGACAGATAGCGAGCAGCACTCGTGGGAGATCGGATATCATTTTATTGTAGCATGCAGTATCAGCGCTCATATTAGTCATGGATAATGATAGTATTCGGATGTCGTAGTCGCTAGTCCCACTACGCTGGCTCTTGTGCGTTCGATCGCTACATAGGACAAAGGTTTTTCCGCGTCTGGGTCTTCTTTGTGTGTCCGTTTGTAAAGAGTCTCGCGACAGAGAATTTATTTCAAGAGCGAGAGTTGGCTCTAAAATAAAATGGCGTTTTATATTAAAAAAAATTCATCCTGCCTGTTACGACTTACGGTGATCGAACGTGGACAATTCGAGTCCGTTTTGAAAGACGCGTAACTAAATATGGAACAAGCTAGGCTTGGAGTTTCTTGGAGGAACAAACTAAAAGACGAGGTTATCCGTCAAAGAACTAAAGTTACCGATATAGCTCGCAGATTAAACAAGCTCAAGCGACAATAGGTTGCTATTTTCGCCGAAGGATCGATGGCCGTTGAAGCAAATGAGTCTCGGCGTGAGCGACCGCCAATAAACGTAGGTTGCCTCCCAGTTTTGTGGGGTGATGACCTGATAAAAGTGTATGGTTAGGTTACACTGAATGTGGAAGCAGAAAGTTGTGATGTAATGTGAGAGGCCTATTTCCCAGTTACAGCAATAAGTGGGATTGATTGATTGCCCAAACCTTATATATATATAGTGGACATGTATTCAATATGTAAAAAATTTAATATTACGCAGTGCATAAAGTTTTTGTTCATTGGTTTATAAGTTTGTAAGATATTTTACTATGCATGAATTGACGTAGTTATGTCGCAGTCGATGATATGATACACGGTAAAACTCGAACGAGTTAGCCGGCAACACAAAAAAAAAAAAAATTTTTCTTTTTATTATTTATGTTGCGAATAAAGAAAAATGTAAAACAATAGGAATTATATTTTAGTTATTGCCTCGGTGAGGCAGCTTTATGCAAGTGACTGCTGTTCATGGTCTCGTGTTTGGTTGCTGGATCGGCAAAACTTATTAATTTTTCTCACAAATGCCTCATATAAATAAATAAACGTTTATTGCAAGTTCACAAAACTCATAGGTGTTAGTAAAACTTAGCCTAAATGTTAGTTTTTAATTATTTAACTTTTGTCGCTGAGCCATGTATGTTGCAGCACCTTCGCATATAAGGACAGTCTAACCTGTCCGCAATCATTGCCAGCACTGTGTTGGAACTAGCCCGCACTCGGCGAACTAAAGAAGTGCAACGTATGAAATTGAAGTCTGGAACTTAGACCGATACGAATACGTGTGTCTTTTGTCAGTTCTAGTTATGGTTGTTCATAGCTGATGAAATGTGGGTATATTATGTCTCTGCTAACTCATTTGGGATATTAGCGTGAGACTATGTATGTAATGTATGTGTAAAGTATGATGTGTGTAAGGTATTAATAAATATTACCACTGAAACTACATATATCTTTACCTGAGGGACTCCACACGCATTTTAGGATTACACGGCAATCCATGGTAAAATGGTTGTATGTTAGGTGGTTTTATTTGTACATCATAAAATACATATATTTGAATTTATTTTAAGCCGCACATTTTTTTATTCGAGATAAGCATTTGAAATTCTGGTATCTCCTCATCTTATGTCACTGAAAGACTAATATAATCTTTGCTTAGAATTAAGTAACGTTTCTTCACACCAAATTTCATCAAAAACCGTTTAAAGGATTAGCTGTGTATGTAATTGTATATTATAATGTCACTGCTCACTTTAGCACAGACAGTTAACTTTCCTTTGTAAGATATTGAAAGATATTCAAGGATGCGATGACACCCATGGAAAATAATGATTAGTGCGCAGTAGTTGCACTAAAAGGCCTTTATGTAGAGTGTATAGTGGGAAATTAATTACATTGCTTTGTGTGCGCTCGTCGTAGCCGTCCTCATTTACATGACAACCAGACTTGGACCACTCTAATAAAGACTAGGTAGCTCAGTATATCTTAAGGAATCAATGCATAACTCTTCATAGTTAAAGTATTTATTTTTTTCATCTATCTAACCTGGTCTGACACGCTGGGGTCTCTAGCTCGATCGCAGGATACGCACATCTGACTTTTCGAAGTATTTGGTTAGTTATTTTTTATGGCGTATTAAACAGTTTTAATGATGAAAGAATACATATTGAGGACATCTGCCTACCCGTGAGTTCGTCATAAAGTTTTCAAAGCTATTTGAATTCTGTAAACCTGCACTGGGTCAGCTTGGTAGACCGACCATCCCACACTGAGATGGTCAGCCTTGTAGACTGACCATCTCACACTGAAAATGGGCCCGTGTGTGTCTAGTAGTGCGACAGTTGAAACATAGGGCGAATATTATTATTTATCTTTGATAAACATTTTAAGAACAGATGCGAGACAAATTTCTGTAGTAATAAAGCTGAAACGAATCTCAAAAGCTTTCTGTAGTATAATAACTTATCATATCCAATGTACCGCTAGCATGTCTTCGGTGTAATCTCGTGAGTTCATCCACGACGTACAAGGGATATTAAAGTATAAGGAGGGAACAAGATACAAGGCGCGCTGCTGTTACATAGATTGTATATTCCTAAAGAGTTAGGCAGAGATGTATTACACCCAAATAATGGTGCCGGTTATCGAGTACATTCCCAAACACAGTGCTTCTACTGAGAATTACTTAACAGAAAAAAACAATAACACCTTGCGCGTCTTTGTATTAAGCTCAAGACTTTATAATCGACTGCAAACATACGCGCAAACTTATTCCTACCTTTAGCGTGTAGGAATGCTATTTAGGCTTCCCTCTATGCAGGAAAACGGGAGCGGAGAGGGTATTCCGGGCTCACTCGGGGAAAGATGAAAAGTTCCGGGTCTTGAACCTACCACGGTGTGTCAACACGCTACCTTGAATGGTGAGTGAGACGCTGGAACTAGAAATCTTATCCCTATCTTACGCTAACTGTGTTTAACCTTTATACTTGCGAGGAGACATTATCAGATTATCGGGGGTCACCTCTATAACGTCATAAACAAGGCTTGCAACATATATCCTCTATGCAAATACGCCTGTAAATCTGCTGTAATCAAGTGGCTTCTGACCAAAAATTACACTGAAACTGAAGATTTATTAACCTTATCTATCTTGTAGGTAAAGGGTCACCATCTAATGTACATAGACACACACACATACATACGCACACACGCACACACACACACACACGCGCACACACACACACACACACACACACACACACACACACACACACACACACACACACACACACTTACTCACACACATGCATGCACAGACACACACACCCACAACACATGTGAACACAAACACGTACGCGCGCGTACTCGCGCATAGCTATAGCAAGTACTCCCAATTGCATGTCTGCCACGTTCGTTGAACAAAAATGGGAAATTCTTTGTGAGGGCGCTGGTACCCATAACACAAGTTTAATCTTATCTTATCTTATCCAGAGTTCAATGAAACAGTAATATATAGAAATTGTTTTTATTGTATTTATGTCATTGTATTGTGGCTATTTTTGAAACAATAAATTTATTATTATTATTATTATTATTAAATTTTTCAAGTCAATTAAAGGTACCGGTACCGGTATACTGCTTGTGTCGTATTTCTGCGACAGAGAACATGCATTATTTTTTTGTTCTGTTTTCGTCCTATTACCTCCCTAATTATTGTAGATATTATTTTATCGATTTGCAGCCAGGCGCTAGGGGCACGGCAGTCGATGTTTAGCCAAGCGCTTAAAAGGTTAAACTGATTTTTATACATATATACATACATAGATTTACGCCTGTTTCCCAGAGGGGTAGGCAGAGACTACGGATTTCCATTTGCTACGATCCTGACACACTTCTCTGGCTTCATTCACTTTCATCACATTCCTCATACACGCCCGTCGGTTCAAGGAGCTCTTAACCTGGCCTTTGTCCAAAACGCCTCCGATCTGATCGAGAAACGTTTGCCTAGGTTTTCCTCTTGCGACTGTTCCATTCACACTAGCCTGATTTTATTGATTTTTATATAACGAGTATAGTTTTAAACTCTGCGGTACTCACTACAATTTGCATGACTTATGAATCCAATCTCAGACTTCATGTTCGACATGATACATACGCATAACCTTATGCTGTTGGATTAACGTATAAATAAAATGTGAAGGTACTATCGCAATGACGTGGTTGATAAGGTTGCAATAAAGCAAACGACACAAACTATATGAAACTCTTCATAGCTTTTATTCAGTGTTCGTACTTGACGTCTATATAAAACTATAAAATGGTTAAAGTAAATATGTGATATGTGTGTGAGAGCGCACAAAACTGCTCGGATGAAGACGTAAGTTCTGTTAAAGTTTCATAATGTAACTGTAAAAGCTTTCTCATCGTCTATTTTCATTTCAGAGCACGTTCGTATGCTTAAAACAACCACAAGGGACCTTTTCGGTCGCATTAAACGGAGATATTTTTGTGTTCCAATATACGTAGTCATCTGTCAAAGAAGTGTTGCGTTACAATTTCCAATATGTCTTGTCTTGTCTTGTTTTCCTTTAGATGTGAATTGGATTGGAAAAGGCAACACACATCGTTATCCTGCAAAGCTGAATGGACCATTATCTGACTATTATTATTTATGTGTATGTCTGTAAAGTTGTTTTGATGTTTTGTAGCTGAAGACGTGTCCGGGATTAGTGTAATGCATTCTCGTCGGTTATACACACTGTTTCTGAATTGCCATGTTAGTGCATACTAATTAATTACAAGTATATCTACTGTTATGTTTATCGATTTATCGATCAGTAATTTGTAGCCAGTTGTAACATGACCAGAAGGCCTACATTATCTGTAATGTTACAATTTTTGAATGAAATTATTTAAAATTGGAATATTTTTGTATTTTTTAATCTCTTATTTAATAAATCTATACTAATATTATAAAACTGAAGAGTTTGTTTGTTTGTTTGAACGCGCTAATCTCAGGAACTACTTGTACGATTTGAAAAATTCTTTTAGTGTTGGATAGCCTATTTATCGGGAAAGGCTATAGGCTATATAACATTACGGTACGACCCACGGGGGCGGCGCAGTAACGATAACGGGGATGAAACCGCGGGAACATCTAGTTCTTAATAATAAGATTTATTAAGAATTTGCCATAATCTTAACTAATATTATAAATACGAATATGAGTTAGTTTGTTTCTTTGTTTTTCACGCTTTAACTACTCGACCGATCACCATGAAATGTTGCATACACGTTGTCAGGCGTACAGAATAGTACATAGGGTACCATCCAGATGAAAGATGCTGTTTTCGAGAAATGTAAATTTAGGGGATTGTCCACTTTCTATAGACACTTTGGCCAATCGGCGACAGGTAATTTAGCTAATAACATGATATCAATTAAATACTTCACATCAGTAAAAAGGAGAATATAAACCTAGTTTTGTATCAGACTTTTTATTTAGATGGGTTTCTATATATTATTGAAAAGGGTAATTAATCAAATAAAAAAACATATTTTTCATGAATATTTTATTAATCAGACTCATATGTAAGTAGTATATGATCAAGAAACTGGGTAGGCAGATTAATGTGCTCTTGACATCTTGCCCAGTCTTTATGTGAGCGCAGCAACCCACTGTTCTACGGCCCACTATGTTTTGTTTGTATCTTTTTTTTGAGATTACACAAAGATTTTTAAAATAACAAACGAAAAATAAATAAAAAATATTATGAATTAATTTTTTCATTACAACGTTTCCACGGATGGCCAAAAGTGGACAATGTCCTTAATTGTCAAATACTACTAGGTACGCACTACTAAAGCGCGGGAGCTGTGCGCAAAATCTAGTACAATGTTTAAGCGCATTCGGCACATTTGATCAAATATGTATTCACTAGAAGCGCTATTAGTATCACGCCGATTATTTTTCGCTCAAATGAAGTACAATGGCAGTCCGGATTCAAGCAGACAAACGTGAAACATAATACAAACAGTGTTAGTTCTTGTCTACGCGTGTCATTATCGCTCTGTTTGTTCATATTAGTGACATGGGAGATAATCATGTGTGATTTTTCCTATACTGTCTCGTATTCATTGAGTTGAATAGCTCACAGAGCAGAGTAACAAATCACGCACAAGCGGCGCATAGAAATGGCGCGCATGTTGCGAGAGAGTCCCATGCTCTATGGGATAGCTGACGCTTATTCCAGATTTAGTTTCAACACTTATTTGATAGTTTCCGCAGCAGGTATTACGGTTTTGTTATATTTAAGATCTCATAATGGACCTTGTTTAAGTGTGAAGAGGGCGTGTCCTAAGATAGTGACAACATCGAAATTCTTCTAATACGAGGTCTTACTCACATTGTAATATTCTTACTTATAATATAGGTATATTATAAATAAGAATGTAAGTTTGTTTATTTGTTACACTTTCACGCAGGGTTGCCAACCTTAGAACTTTATTTCTCGTACAGAAGCAGGCAAAAACGTCGTAATTTGGATCTCAAACCTCGTACATTCTATTTTTCGGTAGAAAATTACTAAAAAAATAAAGGTCATAGTAATACCCAGACCAAGACAAACATCCATGTACATGCACACAAATGTTTTGTGCGGGAATCGAACCCGCGACCTCAGGCGTGGCAGTCGGTTACACTAACCACTACGCCACCGAGGCCGACAAATAATAAAATAAAATACTTAATTACCTCTTAATATTTAAGAGTGGTTTATAACTAAGACTGTGATTGTTTCATCTAGAATGTACATTTTAATTTAAAGCTACAGAATAAGGTTTATTCTGAACCAACTAAGTACATCAATATACGTTCTGGCTTAAATTAATTACGTACATTTGTGTACCGGGTCTCTGGTGGCTTGTACAACGCTCTCGTTAGTGGCCGGGGGTTTATTTCAGCATTGATTTGTTACCTGCCAATCTGCTAGCATAATATGCATAAGGTCAAAACTGTACTGATTTCAAAACTTTATTGCTGTTGTCATTTATAATCGCGTAAATGTAGGTTAGGTTAGATTAGTAACAGTACCTTTTCTGGATGAATTGGTCAACCTTTCATCCAGAAATAAGTACTGTTGTGTCCATGTCGTTTTCTGTTCCCGTGACAACCAGTATGTGAAATTTCATGATGATTTATCGAGTAGTTAAGGCGTGAAAGCGTAACAAACAAACTCACATTCGCATTTATAATATTAGTTACGATGAGGCATGTTTATATACTGCCCCATAACTGGGCATGGGCCTGTTTTCAATGTGAGAAGCGTTAGGTGATAGTCCAGTACGCTGGCCGAATTCGGGTTGGCAGACTTCACATATCTTCAAGAACACTATGGAGCATTTCAGACATACAACCTGCATGTTCTTCCCCGTTAAAGCGAGCAATAGTTACTATTTTAATACGCACATAACCTAGATAAGCCAAAGGTGCCTTGGAATTTAACTCGAGACATCTGTCTAGCAATCTAACGGTCTTCACTTGGCTTTCAATGCTTATGTTTTTGCAATTATGGCTAGTAAAACTCATAGTAGCTATGATATATAATATATGTATGTTGTATGAGTATATAAGCAGCGATAGCTCAGTGGAGAAATCAACAGATTGCAATGCAGAGGGTCTCGGGTTCGAACCCACGTTGCGC
Source organism: Catocala sponsa (assembly GCA_963564715.1). NCBI lineage: Eukaryota > Metazoa > Arthropoda > Insecta > Lepidoptera > Erebidae > Catocala > Catocala sponsa. The sequence continues at coordinate 27,077,382 of OY751329.1, forward strand.
ACCTCTGACTTTCGGAAGTTATATGACTTTTCGAAATTATGTGCGTATTGATTGACAATTATTGCCTGGTCCGTGCCTCGGAGAGCACGTTAAGCCGTTGGTTCTGGCTGCTATGAACATATATGGCAGTCGTTATTGAGAAGTTAGTGCCCTCTTATATCCTGACACTGGTCTAGCATTAGGGTATCGTTAGCCTTCGGGTTGCGGAGGTCAGGTGGCAGCTGCTCCGTGTAAAAACTGATATCCAGTCAAATCCGGTTAGACTAGAAAGCCGACCCCAAGTGACTTGGGTATAATAAAGGCTAGGGAGAAGTATGAGTACTTGCATATACTACAGATCTCACTGATAACGCAGTATTTTGAGCGGTCACCTCGTCAGTACCAGAGCGCCGAGTGTTGGGTATTCGATGTCAACACGGGACAAAAAATTCTATGATGTACAAGTAGTTGTTCTGAAACTGGACACTTTTGTCTCTGTTGTTTAGTTGTTGGTACACTCCCTGTTACGCGAGGCAGTGATTATGGCCCTTGGCCACCCCAAGCGGCCAGCTGAAACTATATAGTAGTGACAATATACAATACAAGACTGCGGGCAGATGCTGGATGCGGCAAGCTGAAGACAGGGCGCTATGGCGCTCTTTGGGGGAGGGCTATGTCCAGCAGTGGACTATTATAGCCTCATGATGATGATGATATACAATTTAACTTTATGATTATGCTAAAAAAAATGATGAGTAAATATGAAAAGGACAAACAAAAGTATGCCACGTTATAAACCGTCTCACACGTATAGGTTAGCACAGCGATGTTCATTTTCGTCGCAACCACAACGATAGATCAGATCCATACATGACAATGTCGGATGTAGAGCGATTAAAGCGTGCATCGTGCTAATACTCCATTAATACAGCGCACCTACAGTTCATTGAGTGCCTGCACTTTCCACTTCATGTAATTTTCTAGCCTCATATCATAGTGCTTGTTTTTGTGATAAGGATAGGCTTATGTGATTATGCGTATCATTTGGTATTGCAAAAATAATATAATCCTAATCCTAACTAATATTATAAAAGCGAAAATGAGTTTGTTTGTTTGTTACCTTTTAACGCCTAAATGACTGAATCGATCATTCTGACATTTTGCATATACATTGTCAGGTGTACAGAAACAGACATAGGCTACCTTTCATCCCGAAAAAAATTACTGTTCCCGAGGAAAACAACAACAACGTTCTTATGATAATAGATGGCGCCACGTGTCTTTCGAATCATGATTGAATTATATAATTATACAAGCAGAGTACGACCCGAATTGATTGTCAAATTCTAAATTAACGCGAGTGAAGCCGCGGGAAAAAGCTAGTTATCTATATTTGGTTCTTTTGGTCGACAAGGTTGCCGATCGCTGCAATATGCATGCTTTCTTTCTTTCTTTTCAATACGTTATTCAGTCGCAATAAGTCTAGCATAATATATAATGTGTATTATAAACAGGTGTAAGCTTTCTTTCGTTGTTGAATCTAGTGTTTTTATTACTCTTAAGTATAGTATCCGTCTTCCGATTGTTATGGATCGCAATGCTTTCGTATTCAGTAATGTGTATAAATGGATGATCAAATATTGTAAATAAATGATCAAATATTAATCTGAATTCTCAATTAATCATGCGTTTGTTACCACCGGATGACAGTAATAAATTATATATTCGACTTTATTTAAAATCGGATTCATTTAACGTGGAAGCTGGTCACGCGTATGGAAAGCCAATCAGCGAGGGATTGCGGCTCTTGAATAATGAATCTACAGTCACCGAATTATATAAGTAGACGGTATTAACTATATTATACTATAGCTAACTACCTATGTACTTAGTTACCTCCTTACTAAGTGATCTTTATAGAATTGTACGCGGTTTTAAAAGAACTAGCGGCCACCTAGTGCTCGAAATTCGACCAAAGTTTACCTGTAAGATATTGCTGATATATGTCATTATCTATTGATATATGTAACCATAATTACGCGCTTCGACTGGGTGTGTCAAATGTATGGTTGTTTGTGTGTAGTGTTTTTTTATTAATTTAATGTATTAATAATTTAGAATTTGACAATCAATTCGAGTTATACTCTACTTGTAACAATATAATTCAATCATGATTCGAAAGACACGTGGCGCCATCTATTATCATAAAAACGTTATTATTGTTTTCCTCGGGAACAGTAATTTTTTTCGGGATGAAAGGTAGCCTATGTCCGTTTCTGTACACCTGTCAACGTATATGCAAAATTTCAGGATGATCGGTTCAGTGGTTTAGGCGCGAAAAGGTAACAAACAAACAAACTCATTTTCGCTTTTATAATATTAGTTAGGAAGGATATATAGCACTGATAGCCTAGTGGGAAACCACCTACCTTTTTTATGCTTGACATTTCGATCAGGTTACACCTTGCCAGTCAGAGCCAACTTGTGGTCACCGCCGGTGTAACCTGGTCGAAATTTCAAGCATAAGGTAAGCATGCATGATCGCGTTAAATACCCCATTACGTATGTATACTAATATTATAAAGCTGAAGAGTTTCTTTATTTGTTTGTTTGGTTGAACGGGCTAATCTCAGAAACTACTGGTTCGAATGAAAAATTCTTTCAGTGTTGGATAGCCCATTATCGAGAAAGGCTATAGTCTATATAACACACTGCGACCAATAGGAGCAGAGCATAAATGAAAATATTGCAACAACGGGGAAAATTCTCTTTTGTGAAACAGACGAAGTTGCGCGGGTCAGCTCGTGTTATATATGACAAAAACATAGATTTAAAACTTCTTGCCTGTCTAATTATTAGTCTATACGTATATGTAACTTAGTAATTTAATTAGTAACTTAGTAAACTCACTAACATAAGTGTTAACTTTGTGACCTAAATGAATAAATTATTTTTGACTTTGACTATATTTTAATGGGTTAATCCCTAGATCACATAGCAATTACGTATTTTCCTAAAATATCCAATATACATTTTTGACTTTGTACGTTTTTATTAGATAGATGTTCTGTATAATATTTAGTATAAACAGAAGCAAAATCGTGAATCCTTATATTACATCATTGAAATACATTGCGGTCCCTAGGTAGTTGTTATTACATTTTTAATACTCCCAAAATGACTATATAATTTGAATCCATCCCACAAAAAGTTATTATTACAATGTAAAAGTCGTTAAGATTGTTTGTGTATCTGTTTTCCTGTTCCCTGGTTACTTTGGGGGTTTGGACATTTGATCGGGGGAAAGGCAACAATATACAATATCAAAAGGTGCGGAAATGGATATAGGGAAGTTGCGAAGGAAAATTTTAAACATTGTAGCAACTATGTGTAATATGTATGTATTTACAAAAAAAAGTATATATGTATGTATGTTCCATTGTCTAGTACCCATATTACAAGCTCTGCTTAGTTTGGGCTAGGTGGTGTTGTGTGTAGGGGAGAGCGGTGAGACTCTCCCCTGGGGAAGAGAGGTGGTCGGGTCCGTTTGACCCGGCCCGCACCCACACGAGGGGGCCTGCTATGATGACTCAATTCTTTTAAGAGCTCCCAACAAGCCCCTCCATTGGGTGAGAGAGGGAACACCCCAGGTTTTTTAGTGGGTATACCAGCGCTCTTCATGCTGGGGAGTCCCACACGACCCGCCGGTGCCGTCCCCTAGCCGGCGGATAGTGCATCAAGCATATTTCCAGGGTACCAAAAAAAAAAAAGGTGGTGTTGTGTGTATGTGATAGAATATTGATTACTGCCAACCAAATAGCTTTTTAGTACCCACGCCGTAAAGGATAACTGACACTTCGAAGTAGTTATGATTAATTATTATTGTTCCCCCGAATAATTGACATCAAGTTATGCTGTCTCGATTATATTCGATTGATGTCCTGTAATTAATGCTAAGTAGTATTAAGTAAGCTATACTATTTTAAATTAAATTAGTATCTTAATGTCTATAGGTAAATGGCCGAGAACGCGAAAACGAGCGTCGTAACCAAAATGTTGAAATGAAACTGTTTGGAGAAATTCTACAACGTACCTATGTAGGTATATACTGTTATGGCTTTGCAGACCTTGTAGCGATTAAATTTCGCGTAATTTAAATTACTTACTTAATTACCTACTTGTAAATACTGTCCAATATTTAAATTAATATCAGAAATCTAATAATTGATTGCAATGTGTTCATTACAAGAGCAGACGAATAATAAAACCTACAAAAATGTGTTTGAATTTACTTATATGCAACATTATAGTATTTACTTTAAGTATACATAAGTTTCGATGAGTCATTTAATTATGGTAAAAAGAACTTTTGACGAGCCTGAATATATGAAGTTGATTCAAATGTTGTAGTGGTGACCAGAGGGTAAGTCTTATCGTGTAGTGGCCTGCCGTTTTATACGGCGGGCCGAAACCTCGGCGGGGTCGCGACTGCATGTGAAAATGATTCGCGCGGCCCCGCCGATTGCGGTTTTGTCGAGAATCACCGTAGTAGGTTTAGTCGGTATTAGCGGGAGGTCCATTCTTATCATCATTACCATCTCTTTTACCCCAGTGAGCCCGACATAGCCCCTCCGTCCGCCCCCGCGGAGGGGTATGCGTCAATGCATTCACCTAAATCCTACACGATACATACTTATATAAAACACTCCTTTTTTTTAACTTGGGGGAATGCATTGACGCTTACCTCTCCGCGGAAAAGAGGAGTGGAGAGGTCATGTCGGGCTCATCTGGGAGAAGATGGAATGTCCCGGGTACTACCGACTAAATCCACCATGGTGTGCCAGCTCGCTGCCTTGAGTGGTGGGTGGGTCGATGGAACTGAAACTAAATCAGTGGGGTCACTGCGTTGGGCACTATTGGGTGGGTACCCAGCAGTGCCCACACGCAGGCAAGGAATACCTGCGGGCGACGACTCCTGGATGACGCCCCGGCACGACAGAGGGCGTCTTTCGACTTAATGGCACATAAACACACTCCTAACACAAGCAACAAGAATAGCAAGTCCAAATTAAAAGAAAGATTAAAAAAAATGTCTTTTACTGAACTGCACCTTTGATCTGGAGCATGAGATTGCGTTTAAATTTACGTGATATAGTTTGGTTTCTACTTCCAAATTGGGTAACAAGTTTCGGGTTTTTCAATTGTTGGTAACAGCGTTGACTGGAAATACGTCAAATAGAAAGCAATATGCTCGCTATTTATTACGTGACACATAAAAATACAGCTGAAGAATTATCTGCCAACCCTTTCAAGGATATCCAATGTAATGAAATAATAAAGATTATAAACGAAAATTCATTTTGTTTTGTTTAAATGTTCCTACGCTTATAATAACAATACTAAAATAAAATAGGGGCATTGCACGGCTGAACGCGATCGTGACTTTACGTAGAAAACGGGCCGTATCAACTGGAGTGTAATTTTAGTTCGTTTCCTGGTAAGTAGGAGCTCGAAGATGACCATTCCAAGTCGAGTTGGATCTCGCCCAACTGCTAGCAATTAGTGACGCTTCGACAGCGATGTTAATGGATGTCATTCACTACAGTGGACCCTTCTTATGGACTCAAAGGTCGGCCTTATCTGAGCCCAGACCGTATAATGTGCGTTAGTTTGCGATTCAATTGTTATTAGGACTAACTGATATGGAGGATAATATGTATTTTTGGTAACTATTGATACCTTCCCTAGAATTGTTCGTTTATGTAGTTGATCAATAAACATGTTTTTGTTGGTTATGGCTTTTATAAATTATGTTACTCGTTGTCATAAGCAACATGGACTGATTTATTATTACTAGCTTTTCCCGCGGCTTCGCTCGCGTTAATTTAGAATTTGAAAATCAATTGGAGTTGTACTCTGCTTGTAATAATATAATTCAATCATGTTTCATTGTTTTCCTCGGGAACAGTAATTTTTTTCGGGATGAAAGGTAGCCTATGTCCGTTTCTGTATACCTGTCAACGTATATGCAAAATTTCAGGATGATCGGTTCAGTGGTTTAGGCGTGAAAATGTAACAAACAAACTCATTTTCGCTTTTATAATATTAGTTAGGATTAGGATAGTTAGGGTTAGGATTAGGATGTTACTCGTTGTCATAAGCACCATGGACTAATTTACTATTATTATAATTTACGCACGCGCTTTGATTTATTAATTTGAATGTGTATTCATTTTCATTTGTATTATATTCTGCCCGTGAAGTGATTTCTATTAATTATGATATGCGCTATTATCTCTAGTTATTTGATATTTATTATCTCTAGTTTTGCTGGAAATACCTAATATTTTAAGTTAAACATCAAGTGGTGGGCTTGATGTAAAACTTAACACAATCAAATCGCATTGAAATCCGTTTAATGGCGTTTTCGTGAAGCCGACCGAACAAATATGGACACTTAGTTTCGGATTCTCAATTCCTTAATTAGCTGACCTGAGTTAGTTTATTTTTAATTGTATCTGAATTAAGTACAACTTCTTAACAGTTTTATAATAGTACTAGCTGTCCCGACAGACGTTGTCCTGTACACAAGAAAAAAAAAACAAATCTAAACCATTCTCGAATCCATTTGAACACACATAAAAAATTTCATCAAAATTGGTCTAGCCGTTTAGGAGGAGTTTAATTACAAACACACGCACAGAAGATTTATATATATAAAGATTACTATATGTATAGAAGAGGTCCAAGAAAACGCAGTACATCCTCAATTCACCAGCCATGCTGTTCGCTCCCACGTTGTAGAGGGTAACTTTGTTGCCGTCTACCAAAAAATATTTCTGGTACGTGCTCTTAATAATAATTTTTTGACAAATACTCCAATATCTTCTTACTCGACTCGGAATTAAACACGTAGTATTTTTTAAGGACACATGGCTTACCATCGTGCCTTCATAGGTATTAGGTATGTATGTATTAGGGAAGCACAACGCTTGTTATGGCTTGACTTTTAATTTAGCCCCCAGTTTCACTTTACAAAGCGAGCGTCACGGTGTTTTTCCGTCGGCATTCTATTTATGTGTAGTAGAAATATAGCATCTTAGATTTATAGATAGATTTTATGTGAAAGTCGCCAAAATTTTGCTATGTTTTGTACAGAATTTATTTCTTAGTCACGGGCTCCTTTATACGGTTCTTAGAGATAAACACACTTTAATGTTACACGCCGCATGTAAAATAATGACCTTTAATTGTCACGTGTGCTTTTTGAAGTGACCTTAATAACCCCTAAGAACGTATCAAGTATCCGAACCGCCGCCAATTTTAATTTTTAATTTTTTTAATTTTTAGAAAGTGTTTATGATCAAGGATTAAAGTTTTCAATTCTATCGGCAGTCCCCAAAGACCGCCCCAATTTTTTTTTAAACTTTTTATATATGCGGCTAGGTCATTTAAGTAATTACAACTTACTTATTTCGAGCTTGTTCCTTGTAGGATTGATACTACAAACACAAGCCCTGTAGCACCAAATACATATATATACACATACATGTGTAATATGTCTGCTACTTGGAAGCATAAAACCCATTTGTAATGTCGCGCTCTAAGACATTGTTGTGTAGCAAGTAATCAACGTCACGAGAGCGATCATTTGTCATCTTGTTCAGTGTGCGACAGAGCTTACTTTCAGCACTAGGATTGGCTCTGGAACTAATTTACAACGGTTCTCCTTCACCTAATTGCTTTGTATTCTCTTCAGGAAATGGAGAATTTATTAATACACATTTATAACCGAACATGTACTTGTGTTGTGTATTATCTATTGTACTATAGTATTTACAAGACACTTACAGACTAGCTGTTACGTACACAGTTGATAGCTAAGTACATATTCTTGTCGAAAATATGAGGAATATTGTTTGTGGTTGAGGGGTCACACCTTTATCCCGGAGGGATAGCTACAGTCTACAGATTTCCTCTAAATTAGCTTATGCTTTTTGAAGTGAAAACTTTTTTAAGCGCGTTGAGCACTTTTTGGGTGAACAAAAATCATGGAACTGGCGTCATCATCACCAAACGCTTTTCATTTTTGAATTATTTTTGGTTTATAAAGAAGTGTTTATGATCAAGGATTAAAGTTTTCACTCCTATCAGCAGTCCCCAAAGACTGCACCAATTTTTTATTCTTGTGCATTTTCATGCGTGCTTGTCGGTTTAGAGTACTCTTAACTTGGCCATTCTCCAGAATATTTCGATCTGGTCAGAATGCAACAATTTAATTTGCGCAATTATGTTTTAAGTTTTATGGATAGATAATTTTTGATTTTGACTGCATACTAAACTAAACTCCACTTCGCCATGGTTTTAGTGTTTATCTTGCTACTGCCACTACGTCACTACGATATAAATATGGGGATTAAATATAATGGCCACCAAAAATACTAATTGCGCAGCAAAATATGCTTACTAAAACATATCATAAGGAGCTCAAATCACCGCATTCTGTCTCGGAAGAGTTAGGTTATGTTAGGTTCCTTCTTAAACCCACTCAAAAATAGGAGGCCCGCTTCGCGGGGCTCTGTCGACTTATTTTGATCTCTTTAAATATATTTTGCTGTGCAATTTGGTGATCATTTACTATTTTTGATTGTTATATTTTACTATATCTGGTGATAAGTTAAACATAAGCCATAAATATGTGTGATCCACAAATGTTTGTTCCACGTCTAGGTGTTCTTTGTGTGATCCACAAATGTTTGTTCCGCGTCTAGGTGTTCTTTGTGTGATCCACAAATGTTTGTTCCGCGTCTAGGTGTTCTTTGTGTGATCCACAAATGTTTGTTCCGCGTCTAGGTGTTCTTTGTGTGATCCACAAATGTTTGTGCCGCGTCTAGGTGTTCTTTGTGTGATCCACAAATGTTTGTTCCGCGTTTAGGTGTTCTTTGTGTGATCCACAAATGTTTGTTCCGCGTCTAGGTGTTCTTTGTGTGATCCACAAATGTTTGTGCCGCGTCTAGGTGTTCTTTGTGTGATCCACAAATGTTTGTTCCGCGTTTAGGTGTTCTTTGTGTGATCCACAAATGTTTGTTCCGCGTCTAGGTGTTCTTTGTGTGATCCACAAATGTTTGTGCCGCGTCTAGGTGTTCTTTGTGTGATCCACAAATGTTTGTTCCGCGTCTAGGTGTTCTTTGTGTGATCCACAAATGTTTGTTCCGCGTCTAGGTGTTCTTTGTGTGATCCACAAATGTTTGTGCCGCGTCTAGGTGTTCTTTGTGTGATCCACAAATGTTTGTTCCGCGTCTAGGTGTTCTTCGTGTGATCCACAAATGTTTGTTCCGCGTCTAGGTGTTCTTTGTGTGATCCACAAATGTTTGTTCCGCGTCTAGGTGTTCTTTGTGTGATCCACAAATGTTTGTTCCGCGTCTAGGTGTTCTTTGTGTGATCCACAAATGTTTGTTCCGCATCTAGGTGTTCTTTGTGTGATCCACAAATGTTTGTTCCGCGTCTAGGTGTTCTTTGTGTCCGTTGTTTGAATGTTTGTAACGTCCCTCGCGACACAGGGAAGTATATCAAGCAAAGGTTAAAAATATTAAAAAAAAATATATAACTTAAATACATTTTGGGCAAGAAGTCTCGTATATATTTCTTTGATTGTAGTTTCGATATCACAGTTATAATGTTATTATACAAAATCATATATTAGATGTATCTTTAAAATTTTAGTAAGTAGTTACCTACCTTTTTGATTACGCAAATCCAAACGTGCAATTTTGCAGTCATTAAAATATTCAAAATAAATGTAATATATGAACCTAATAGGTTTCAAAAAACGTAAATACCTGTTATAAATATAATAATTATAAATTCTAATTGTCATATTTGTTTGTCAATTCTTGTGTGTTAACAATAGAGTTCCAAACTAGTCTACTAAATATTAAATGGGGAGTGAAATGTAATATTTATATGTTTACTTACTTATTTAAAAGTCATATAAATTTAAATATAGCTTAGTAAGAAAACCCAAAAAATATCTCAGTCTTATAATTATTTATGACACTGAGACTAGATCATAACTTTATTTGCAACATGTTTTATCACGAGGACCAAACCTCTGATCAAAGGAACTCACCAAAGGCTAGCTAAATTTCTTCGTAGGCAATCGAAATGCAGTAGGAAAGAGATGACAATTACCTGTGAACAAAAAATAATAGTTAAGATTGATATCATGTTGAATCTGTAATATAATATCGCACCATCGGTAAGACAAGAGATTGGTAAGAGAAAAACGGCACTATTTGTAATTTTACGGGCAAGGCATCTGAATGTTTTTTTAATATTCAATGTTGTATTATTTAGCTCACAGTTATGTAATTGTTCTTGGCATAGAATAAGCCCTATACTTTTGTGATGCATGTTCTTTACAGGATTTAAATATTTACTTATATGTTATCAAGTACTCAATAGTAGCACACGGTTGTGACGTATTATATTGTTTTAAATGTTATGTTATAATTGCATATTTACATTTGGTTATTTCTATAATTAATCATTATCATTGTTATTTGTTACTGTACTAATTTTACACCTTAAAATGTAATTAATCGATATTTAACTTTCCATTTGATACATTGATAAAAATATATAAATAAGGTAGGAGATTAACAAATATTCATTCTCGTTACAACTGTCAGTTAGAACGTTACTCTGCTGAAATATATACTGGTTGTGTAAAAAGTATCTCGGCGTTTCATTGTGCAAGAACCACGACTGCGTAATATATATTAAATTATTTTGAATTCTTTTTTTACTAAGGGGTTCATTACTTTATCATACAAAAGAAAATGTATTTATTATGTATATGCATATATTTGTCGCGGTTTTCCATTGTACATGGGCTATATTATGTGACGCTTAAACATTGTATATAGATTTAATACGCAAGGCAACAATAAATAGAATCTAATACTGTATAATATTGCGTATAACGTTTTAAATCGACTTCAAAAAAGAAGGAGGTTCTCAATACGTCAGCATTTAAAAAATAAATTATGCAGTTTCTCCCGATTTCTCCGTCAATCGCAGACCAATTTTGAAAATTAACTTCATTCAGTTTAGTAAGTAGGTACCACATAATAAATGGTATTTTATTTAAATTAATAAGTAATAGTTTTATAAAAGAATTGTTATATTGGAATTGTATAAATATAAATAAATATAATTTGTAAATAGGTTGACTAATTGGTAATTAGTTAATTTTCTTTATTTAATGCCTTTTGTGTTTTTTTTAAGTTGGTTTGTTCTTAATTTCATCAGTAGTGTTTGCAGGCTAAATTTATATTCCGTAGCAGTATTTCTTGCGGTGTGAACACATTGACATTATGGTGTTTAGCCAACTTAGTAGTTTGGCACTCGCACTAGTTTGTGTTTACTACCCGACGTAACTCGTACTCCAGTGTCTATTATAACCAGAACTGTCGTCACTAAATTAGACTATATTGTAAATCATAAATGAGTTATCATCCCTTATATTAGTCTTGAGTGGTAACATCTTAGGAGCTTACTATGCAAATATCCTACAAATAAATAATGTTTTTTTTTTGTAAGGCAATCCCACTCTAAGAATTATTCCTGTGTCGCGGGGTCACGACCGTTCAAACAATGGACACAAAGAACACCACAACTCGAAGCAACCATTTGTGGATCATACAAATTTTGGTCCCGTGTGGGATTCGAAGAAGTTTCTGAAGATGTTAGTTGTTAAATCAAGCACAATTATCATATTATTATATATAACTTTATCATATTATTATATATAACTAGATGTTCCCGCGGTTTCACCCGCGTTTATCGTTACTGCACCGCCCCCGTGGGCCATAGCGTGATGTTATATAGCGTATAGCCTTCTTCAATAAATAGGCTATACAACACTAAAATAATTTTTCAATTCAAACCAGTAGTTCCTGAGATTAGCGCATTCAAACAAACAAACAAACTCTTCAGCTTTATAATATTAGTATAGATTTTAAAATAAAACCTGTTTATATTTAAGTTCTTAATTACAAAATGATCAATTCTTAAAATTTATGTTTTATATTCCTGGTATTTAAAATCTTGTGCAGAAACTAGTTGTTTGCCTACACAAATGTAATTATACTATTATAATAGTATTAGATTTAAAACCAGCAACAGTTCATACATACCTATTAGTGTTATTTTTACCCCTGAATGTATGGACATTAAGTCCAGGTCCATGTCAAAAATCATTTATTTATATAGGTCACAAAGTAACACTCATGAACGTCATTAGATTTTATTAGCGATATGCGATTAAACATTATATGTATTTTAAATACAACATTATGTTTGTTGTGTCGGGTCGTGCTAATTACCCTATTTTGGTTGCCTTTAAAATATGTTGTAGTTATAGAATAGGTACAGAATACTGGTCGCTACGCCAGCTAGCTGTTCGGATCTCTGTGGTTGTACTATTTGAGCATGGCCGACGAAAAAAAGCCGATGTTTTTTAAAGTTTGCTCCAGAATTCTTGTGTTTATGCAATTGTCATTTATTTTTCTAATTGCTTATATAGGTATTATTATTATCTATATAATAAATTAAGAATTCTAATTTACTATTGACATATTTAATCTGTAGTAAAAATACTCTAATTGCTACTGGCTGGTACTGCTTCCGCTCTCCATTATCTTATTGTCTATGGCAAAAGAAAAAAGTCTTGAAAATGGAAAAAGGAGTACGCGCGCATTTTAATTTGATCTGATTTAATTTATTACTTTTGTGTGGTAAACTCGGAATGACGTAGGGATGAATATGTGTTACAAAAATATTTATATTGATAAAGTGTAAATCAAGAATGTAAATGATTTCAATGAAAAATATGTGGGGACAGAAGACGCAAAACAAAGAACTGCAAATATTAGTTCTTCAGGAAGGTTCCCAAGATAAAATTTTCATTAATTCAGAAATGTTTCACACACATTGTACTCATGTTTATATTATGTCAGAATAGTATCTATCTTTGAAAATTAAAAAGAAGGAAATGTTTAATCATCGCTTTGAGTTATGGCAGAAAGACAAAATAAATTATAAGTTTATAACGTACCTTTACATTATATTTTTTCGGTACACCTAAAAACACACCACATTTTTTAAAATTTCATTGTCTTAGGGTTACGCAAATACTAGCAGATAATATGCCGATATAATATATCCATACGCAAATATATAATTATGAAATAAACAAGATTTACAATCCAGTCAATGAGTACAATCAAAAAAATATAATGAACAATGGTTCATTATATTTTTTTTATTGCGGTCGCAATTAAGTTAAATAATTTGCTGTCAAATTACCTAGAAATGTTAGACCACCGATGATCCACATTGCAACGCCACTCATTTCAGGCCTTACGGTGTACATTTTTATATTTGTTTATTTGGCTTTGGCTTCCAATTTCTCCTCTATTTTTACTATGCGAGGTGCTTATTATTTTTAGTTTTAACTTAGCACTAATATTTTAGATACTAATACAACTAGTTTCATTTCACTAATGTGTAGTGGAGTGGTTTGAATGCGTAATTATTCTGCGTAATACTATGTACTTATAAGCTATTACTACCTAAAAGCTAATATAGAAGCAAACAAGACTAATGATTGTGGGATGCTAAATTCGAAATTTGAAATAGCTACGTAACACTGTTGTGATAATCGGCTCACAGAAATAATAATTTAAAAAGAGGTTACATGTATGTATGAGCCGCGTTTGGAAGGTTTGTCTGTACCCCTCCCAGTTACACCGACCGTGTCACGCGTTCGTCTAATTAGTACCGCAGCGCTACAGACCATCTACGCGTGACGTCATGTCGCCATCGACACACCTGAATACCAAGTTTTGAAGGACATGTTGAACTGTGTTGTGCCATCTGTAATATATGTAGTATGTTTTAATAATTTATAATAATGTGTATCGGACCTGTTTATCAGACAGCTTCGAGTGGTTTTAAAACGTTAAGGCTAAGGATTTTCACATGATCATAATCATATCAATACAATTTTCGTATCATGAGGATGCACATGCGTTTAGATTAGAAAGAATAGTGATGACTCGCTGACATAAGTTTGCGTGAGGTCCCAGGCTCGATTACTAAGACGGTTGTGTTATTTGGCTTTCCAGTTGAAAAATTTTGAGTAGCAGCACGGAGCCTGGCAATATCCCGTGCCCGGTAGACAGAATAGCTATGTCCGTTAATACATGGGGCTTAAAACTTTACTTGCGAAATGAAAATGTAGGACACCTCTGGCGAGACATCCTGACTTAAATCTATGTTAGCAAAAGCATACGTAGCTACTTCCAGTATCCATAAATATGTTTCTGGATTTGACCTTATAAAACGTCGACATTTTTCGTTACGGACGTCCTTTGGTTCACAATAATACTAGATAGGAGTCAGTAATTGCAGCCGCAGATCTACATTACACGGTGTTTAATCATAGAACATGTAGATACCAGGATATTTACCTCACTCGTTTGAAAAGAGTAATCTTTTTTGGTATTTAATTTATTCTAACTCTGTGTTGCCTTTTTGCTTATTCGATTAAACGCACAGAAGGGATTCTCTCGCATTTTAATTGAATTAATTGTTTCATTCATATATACTTATATTATAGAAGTAGAATTATTGTTTTTCTGGTCTTTTGTTTCTTCATGTGGTAACGGATCAATAGGTCGATATGATTTGTGCAGAGATGAGATTGACGTAAGCTACTTTTTATATTAGAAAACGGGACAGAAGCCGCGAATATATGCTAGTTTCAGTACATGAAAACATTTATATAAAGCATGATCGTAAATGCAAAATTACTCATACCAAATTCTCCATGCACCATAACGCGCAGCTGCTCTGTGCAGCTAATGCTAGTAATGGTTCAAGTGGTCAACTCGCCACTATCACTGCGCCGCGTGTTGTGGTTTCAATACCCATATGGGACAAAAAATTGTTCGATCCACAAATAGTTGTAACAAGTCTGGGATTTTCTTGTAACCGTTGTTGTTCGATTTAATGCTGACATCGAACAAGTGAACTGTGCCCGGCCGGCGACGCATTATATTACTTAATTCATTAACATCAATTAGTGTACCTTTTGGAACCGTCGCGACCGGGTGCATTCACAACATTACCTAACATTTTAAGATTAACATTTAGAACATTTAGTTCAGAACAGTCTTATGAACTTTTATACACCAATAAACGGATATTTCTTACATTAACATCTAGTATTTTGCACATTCCCGAACGCATCCCCAACAGTTGTTTAAATGTTTGTAAGTATCCCCCGCGACACAGAAGTTATTGATAATGTCGAAGTTGTCTTTTTTCTTGCAGGTATCTTCTCATGGGCTCAACTTATTGCCTGAACCTAGCAACAAGCATAAATGTAAAAAAATTAGTAAACTCACTAACTCCTTTGTTTTTTAATAAGTGTTACTTTGTGACCTAAATGAATAAATTATTTTTATTTTGACTTTACAAAACGCAAAATGACAAGTTGTTTTGTACCTATATATACATATGTACAGTATCCGTAGGTACCTTCCGAAAAGATAAAAGTTTTTATGTAATGCATGCAGAAATGTGTATAGCAGATATACGTCTGTCGTATGTATCGTATCTAACAGGACGAATCTGTTGACGTCATTGAATTCACATTGGGAATACGTCGACTTTACATATTGCCATGTATACCGTATGGAATACTCTTAAGGTTTCAGCGAATTTGTTTCGTTCAGTTCGTGTGGTGAGCCCCTTTTGCTTAGGTATTCACACACATTTGTATTAATATATATAGGGAATATGTAAGTAGGAAGGATGGAGGTTAGAGTAGGTTGTGGTAACTCTACGGCTATTATAGCCAAAAAAAATGGGATTAAATATAATGATCAGCAAATATTGCACAGCATAACGAGCATCTATACGCCTCAAATCTGTCATTTTTTTGGCAGTAAATCTCTGTAACCGTTGGCCGGGAATCGAAACCAAGATCTCGTCAATAGCATTTACTTGTCACGTCAATTTAAACCGCGTAAATCTGGCATTAGGCTTAACTTAATTATATTTAATGAAACTTCACTTAAACTTGGAATAAATTTTGTCTCGAAAGAACTTTCTACTTGAACCGCTTCACGTTTCATGTTGTTGGGGGAATATTTTGGAGAAACAAAGCTAGTAGTGTCAAATGGTTTGCGTTAATCGAAATTGAGTTCACTAATACTGAATGTCAAGTTCAAACTCATCAAGTTAGGTATAAAAAAGATAATCACGCGAGAATTTTGTAACATGACTGTTTTTAGCTCATACAACTCGCTTTCTTTTCTCTCTTGTATCGATCCGTGAATAGATTTTATTAACCTGTTAATTGCTGGAATGCCAGACAAAATTAAAAACTATTGAGTCTGGCTACCGAGGGACCACTGTCGCTCAAGAGGTTCTAAGATCGACTTCAATTCTCGATATTACTTGATCCTTTCCATCTCGATTTAAATCGAATGAAAAATAAAATTTGTCGAGACGTGATCGTCCATCATAACTTATCCAGGTTCGTGTCACCGAGACCTTGACATTGAAGTAGGATTGTGGCAAGGGATTTATAACGATGACTAATTAGGTGCGTTCGCATGATGTGGATCGGCCTTCATTACATAAAAGGGTGAGGCTAAGCAAGGTCCTAGAGGTAGTTACTTATAATCAACGATGTTTTGGATGTCCTATAATTATTCATAGGAAACACTCGCTTGAACGGTAAAGGAAACAATCATGAGGAAACCTGTATGTCTAAGAATTCCCCATAATGTTCTTGAAGATATCTGAAGTCTGTCGACCCGAACTGGGCCAGCAGCGCAGTGTGGTGAACTATGGTCTTCTCACACTGAAAAGAGGCCTGTGCCCAGCAGTAAGACCGTGAAATACAGGACTGATATTATTAATATAATATAATAATATTCTATCACATACACACAACACCGTCTAGCCCAAACTAAGCAGAGCTTGTATTATGGGTACTAGACAATGGATAAACATACATATATACTTTTTTTTTGTAAATACATACATATTATACATAGAAACACCCAGACCAAGACAAACATCCATATTCATGCACACAAATGTTAGACTTGTGCGAGAATCGAACCCGCGACCTCAGGCGTGGCAGTCGGTTACACTAACCACTACGCCATCGAGGCCGTCAAATTTTTATTATAATAATAATAATCATTCTAGTTTTATTATTGCGATATAGTATATGTATATTCAGTTCGGCTTTCGAAACAACTCATATTGACTGACAGATATTTATGAATTACACTTGGAGTGAGTTGCTCATCCATCTGGTTTAACCCTCGTCAGTTCTGGCGTCATATCTCAAGTTTACGTACCAAAGGAGGATTTGAACCCACCGTCTCTTACAATGGTTCAACTTTTTCTGCTGTAGGGGCTGCTCAAGCTTTTGCTAACTTCTTCGCTGGCGTGTTTTTGCCAGATATCCCGGTGCTTGATACCAATTTAATAAACACACAGGATACTAAATACAACAGTAACTATGTGAATATTTACCAAATCACACCTAGTGATGTCACCTGGGCTATAAATAAATTGAAACTGGGTAGTTCTGCTGGTCCTGATGGTATCCCGTCAACAGTTATTAAGCATTCTAATAAGATCTTTTGTATTCCCTTGTGCCACATTTTTAACCTGGCATTAAAATCTGGACACTACCCACCCCAGTGGAAATTGTCAAGGGTAACCCCGATACCAAAGAGCTCTGACAAGTCTAAGGTAGAGGAATATAGACCGATTGCTGTCTTGTCAACTCCTGCAAAGGTGTTTGAAATAATAATCCACAAATACGTACTTGCACAAGTGGACAAACTTCTTTGCAACGAACAGCACGGTTTTAGACCAAAGCGGTCAGTGGATTCCAATTTACTAACCTTAGTAGATTATTTGTCCACTGTATTGGACGGGGGTTCACAAGTAGACGTGCTGTATTTTGACTTCCGGAGGGCGTTTGATAGAGTCAATAATGACATACTACTGGCCAAACTTAGCGCTATCGGTTTTGCTCCTGGACTACTCCAGCTACTTGCTGACTATCTCCGCGATAGACAGCAGTTTGTCAGACTTGGTGTTTATGAGTCTAAGCCCTATCACACGCGCTCTGGTGTGAGCCAGGGATCCATACTTGGACCCCTGTTGTTCTTGCTCATGATCAATGATCTTCCTTCAGTTCTGCAGCACACCCGTTGCTTAATGTATGCCGACGACCTTAAAGTTTATATGGAGGTTAGGTCTGAAACTGACTGTTTAGCTATACAGCATGATATCGATTCTTTATATCAGTGGAGCCACACGAACAAGATGGATTTTAACCCCACTAAATGCTATGTTGTAAGTTTCGGTCGTGTGCGACACCCAATTGAACACGACTACAAGATACTTGATCAGAGCATAAATCGGTCAACCACCATTAAGGATTTGGGTGTCACTTTTGACCGTAAATTAACATTCCACGATCATGTAACTGCACTAGCAAAAGAATCTTTTAGACGTTTAGGTTTCATACTGAGGAATTCCCATGACTTTAGTAGCTATCCAGTTATAAAATTGATTTATGGTGCTTTGGTTCGCTGCAAACTAGAGAGTGCTGGGTGTGTGTGGAACCCGCATGAAAAAAAGTACATTCTTCTGCTTGAGAAAGTACAAAAGGCTTTCCTTAGGTACCTATACATGCGTATCCATGGATACTATCCACTTATGTACCCTACACACTTTCTTCTGGGTAGCCTATGCTATAACTCCTTAGAGGTAAGGCGTGAGATGAACCAACTCACAGTAATGTGTAAAATCCTCAGAGGTAAGATTGATGCACCGGATCTTCATGATGAGTTGTGTCGATTATATGTCCCTAATAATTACCGTCGTAACCGGAAACATGTTTTGTTCGCCGTACCGTCATGTCGCACTGTGGCTCGTGCAAAGTCACCCATACCGCGCACCCAGTCTGCTCTCAACACTCTCCTTAGTGCCAATCCGGACTGTGACTTGTTTGCGGACGGATGGCATGTAATTATGTTGGTGTGTTTGCGATTCTGTGAAAGGAATCGCATACACACTAACTAAACTTATTTTTGTGTATTGATTGTCTTTCGTGTATTGTGTTTTGTTTACACATTATGATTGTTAGTTCTTTTTTTTCTGTGTATATTTTATTTTTGTTGAATTTATTTGTGTGTTCCATTTTATTATTATTTTTTCCTCTTTGTTGTTATTTATGTGTGTGTTACCAACTATGGTTTTGTGTTAATTAATGTAATTGGTGTTATACCGTTTTAATTAATTAATTAATTAAATAAATAAATCTGTAAGCATAACAGTGTGAATGGTTTTCAACATGGCGGTTTGACATACTAGCTAGGTCTTTAACTATTAAATTTACAGCAATTTTCGATCCCAGTTAGAAACATAAATATTATATCTGCACGACTACACGGACACCGCAGTTGTTTAAAATAAATGGTCACCTTGCAATTGTCGCCACGATTGTTAAAGGTTCGATCCCAACATGGTGTGGTCTAGATATAGTTAGTAATTTTCAGCGTGAGTGTTCTTGTGTCCGTTGTTTCAATATTGGTACAGCCCCTTTTAAAAACTTAAAATTCATATTACGCTGTATTTCATAACGTATTTATAAATACTGTTTAAAATACACAGCGCTTATTATATTTGTGACCAAACTTGTCATGTAATAAATTCGCAAGTCGCAGTCGTGTCGTTGGGTGTAGAAGCGAGCGCGTGAATTCATCTAATAGTGTCATGTTACCATGCCATTACTCACTGCAAACATTTTCACTGAAACGCTGAAAATATGAAGCGAGTAATTTATTTCACGCTATAAACGGGACAAGGCATACCGAAATTATCATGTTAAATATTTTTCATAACGAACTAGTTTGTGCACTTAGTTTGTAAATAAATTGGGTTTTAGTAAAGTAGATTTGTATTTACTGTCTCGTTCATCTCGTGGTATAGTTTTGCTTTTATTTTTAAGGCTGTTCGTAATACATGTTTGACTAAACCTACATGAATAGAAAGGCTTGATGCCACGATATCCTAACTACATAGTATCATTAATGCGAATGTAGTAGTTTGTTTCTTTTTAAATTTGTTTGTTACGCTTCTACGCCTTAACTTCTCGACCGATCATCATGAAACATACACGTTGTCAGAGGTACAGAGATGGACATAGAGTAACTTTTATCCAAAAAAGTACTGTTCTTCGCGAGAGAAGCCGCGGGCGAAATCTAATTATTTCATATACTTGTATCATAGTAGCTCTTAGCTGTGTATTTGCGACCGTGCTTTTACGGAAAATCCTATAATATATAATGTATATCCTACAGGCATTTTGCCGGAATAAAAATCTGTTATGGTATTCTGCGCCCCTTTAATTTTCTCTGCGTAAAATCACGCAAATCCATCGCCTGAGAGGGCGTCAAATCAACAAACAAACTCTTTTGCATTTACATATATTATTACAGAGTGGGTTCGAGTTAAAACGAGACAAACACCCATGTGAATCGAAAAAATCTTTGACGCGCTTCGGTGTTCTTTGAATCAGTTATTTGTAATTCCGGAAAGACGCCAATAATAAAAATGACTGCTACAAATTCTTTGTACGCGAACTGATATTGAACGTAGCCATTAAATCATATTAGATTAGGTCATAACCTCATATGTACTACCAACATATTACAAATTATATGAATAGCCTATCTACAAAGGCTATGTATAAAAACAAAAACCAATCTAAGTTGTGGCTTGCTCTACACGTGTAGTTGCCCGAAACTAAGAAAGTTTCTACCACAAGTCTGTCTGAATGTAGACTGGAGACTTTGGGTGCTTCTAAAATACATTCCTGCACAGGAGTCCTAACTTAATAATATAAATGCGAATGAGAGTTTGTTTGTTTATTACGCTTTCACACCTTAATTACTCGACCGATCATCATGGAACGGATACACGTTGTTAGGAGAACAAACAAGTGAGAAACGACAATGAATTGCCGTAAATCTTAGAGTTCGAAAAAATGGTTTAAGTAATATGCAAAGGTCACGTGATATCACGTGGTCAGAGGTCAAAGGTCATAGTCATTTCGGAGGTATATCGACTATGCTGAGTCGAATGGCGATGACCGCGAGTCTATAGCTCTTACGGTTCTTAAGTTGATAGTTGTGTAACAGACAGACGGACGGACAAAGCTGTTGTAAAAGAGTTGTTTTCGAACTCTAAAAAGGATATAGGTTACCTTTCATCCAGAAAAAGTACTGTTATTAATCTAACCGACATTTAAGCGAGCGAAGACACGAGCAAAATCTAATAGTAAGATATTGTGAACTGTAACATATAATTGACATCGATTCAGATAATTTGAGCAGTTATAATTCAATATACAGTGCACAGGAGTTTTGTGTCTTCGATACTATCTGTTTACAAGTTTCAAGGACTTGCGGTGAGTTCCCGTCAGCCGTGTTAGTGCCGACTTATAGGGGACGTTTGCGATCAGAATGCAAACGAGAGTCTATGAATAATTCAATAATCCTGCGAGCTTTTTGCAAGTCATCGATATTCATTCGATGCTGAATGTACTTTCAAATATAGTTTGTGAGCGATTTTTGAGGACCGTAAGTAGATTTGCAATCTAATTTAGATAGACGATTTTTTTATCGCCGTGCTTACTAATAACTAGCTGGTTCGGCAGATATTGTTGTGACAACCACAACGCCACGCCAAAGTATATTCATAGGTATTTTAAATATGAATTAAATCCATTAATACGATTTTGTTAATAAGTATAGCTAAGTTGACTGCGATAAAAATACGTACAAGTCTTGTGAATATGACCCCGATTGGTCAAGACGATTATATAATAATAGATGTTTCCGCGGTTTCATCCGCGTTTATCGTTACTGCGCCGCCCCCGTGGCTCGTAGCGTGATGTTATATAGCCTATAGCCTTCCTCGATAAATAGGCTATCCAACACTAAAAGAATTTTTCAAATCGAACCAGTAATTCCTGAGATTAGCGCGTTCAAACAAACAAACAAACTCTTCAGCTTTATAGTATTAGTATAGATTTGCTCGGCTTTACTCCATTCGGAGGAATAAGTGGAAAGAGGAACCATGTACTTTCCGGGGTAAAAAGCAACCCTATATGACTTGTTAGCTTTACCTATCTCTATGCAATAAATATGTAAATCCGTATTTTTCTTTATTGAGGGAAAGAAAGACAAACCAACAAATAAATAGACTCTTCTGTTTATAATATTAATTACGAATAAAGATGTTATTGAATCTGTCATATCTGGGCCGTTCCATGCGTGACGTCAGAGGCCAACAGGAATTTATATCAAGATAATGATCAGCGCCATTTTATTTATCTTGGTCATGTTCTATTTCAGCAATTCTTTGGGCAAGTGGATGTTGATAATGGTAATATATTTCCGGGTCCAGTCAGCGTGGGTATGTGAAATTTATGGAAGATAAACAATTCTGGCCACGCTTTTACTGCAAACCTAAAATTATGCATGTATTCAACATACTATTGTAATTATGGACTAGTGGTTCCTATAGAATAGATCGGCAATCAAAATCATCTAAAATCGTCTGAATTAAAATGCACATAGTAATACCACGACAACTGCAAACACTGATCCATCGTCTTAATAAACGCTTCTCATCATTGTCATTGTCTTGATATTCATATATGGGATATGTTATATAAATGCAGCTAGGCTGCAGGCTTAACTGCATTTATATAACATATATCAATGCTAGGCGCAGAACAGAATGAGTAGAGGTACCTAGCAGGTATAATAATAATTTTTTAAATTAATAGACTTATCTATTAATTTAAATAAACTATTATTATACCTGCTAGGTACCTCTACTCATTCTATTCTGCCCCCAGCATTGATATATGTTGTTGACAATTTTTGTCTAAATCCTCTAAGGTTTAGACAAAAATTGACAATTTAATTGTCTAAATAAATCATCATAATTTGTAAATACTAAATCCTTACTAATATTATAAATTCGAAAGTAACTCTGTCTGTCTGTTACCTTTTCACGGCTAAACCACTCAACCGATTTAGATGAAATTTGGTAGATATATAGTTTAAAACCTGGGGAAGGACATAGGCTACTTTTTATTGATGTAGGTACCACGCCGGCGGAGCCGCGCGCAAAAGCAAGTACTACATAATTGAGAAGTAAAATAATATTGTTATAGGTATTTCTCGAATAATAAATTAAATAGGTAGGAGGGCAGTTCACAGAAGTAAAGATTTTCGTTTATAAATTTTTTGTAATAATTTAGTATTTACGTAGGTAAGTTATTTTAAACGAACTTGGAAATCTGTAAAAGAGAACTGTTACACATTTCTATCCTTTGGATTAAATGTTTCATTAAGTTTATTTTTCGCTTTTTAGTGCTGATGTTTTTTTGAAGTCGGTTTTTCTTTTTTCTAAAAAGTTTGTTTATTTAGTACAAAACACATATAGAGCTGTAAATCATCTTAATCAATCCTGCAACATCACTTATCATTTATTGTTTATTCAAAACCTTAGTACACAACGAACAAGGAGAGTAAGCATATTTCGATCCTAACGTCGATTTCCGAGTGTTTTCGTGGACCCACCACACGATAGGAATAAATCATCAGCGCTTACGCTTATTTACTAACGTAGTTTCAACTTTTAAGACTAAAATCATGTATCTATAATTTTTATTACACACACGAACACGATATTGTGAAAATTTTGCTTTAGTTTTAAGTGGTACTTACTGTATAATTATTTATGATTCTATAATTACTAAGTCGATTATTTTGTAATATTTTGCCTGCAATTACGGTATGTTTACTAGAAACACGACTTATATTACAATCTTGCAAGTTCTTTTTGCCAGAGCAGAAATTAAAACTTGAATAAAACATGTTTCCAGTACGGGAACGTACACGGAATTTTTTTTCTTATTTGTTAGGCATCCATTTTCTGTATACTATTTATACAGTCCAAAGAATTTGTTTATTTTTAAATAAAGATAGATAAGACAGACTGACGGTGTATGCTTCGTAATGGGGACCTGTAGAGAACCCTTGGATACGGGACCCTAATAGCATCATACTGAGTTTCTGGCTGTAACCAGTGTGTTCGGTGAATAGATAATAATTTAGGTGCAGAAAGCTTTTAGCTCTACGAGCAGTCCAGATGGTGACATTATTGAAAAGTATTACTTTGCTTTCCAATATTCCAACACAAAGCAATGCATTTTGTGCTTGTAGCTACGATCAATGTTTATCTGATGGAAAAATATATTTTTTCCATTTTTAAGGAACATCTGTTATGTCTTTTAGCCGTAAGCGTAGAGGACATCTTAGGCATAAAATGAAATGGACATTGTAATCGTAGGTATTTGCAAATGGTCTGTAAGTAAGCTAGATTTGAGAATACACATGGCATTTATTACAAGGAATTTATATTGTCATTATCAAAATAGAGTAGCTGCCCATGTTTGACTTTGTACATCATACACACAATCTTTTTGTGTACACGGTATCAAAATTGGTAGCCAAATTAAGGGCGTGATAATTTTTTTAAAGTTGTATTCAATTAAAAGTGGGGTTGTAGCAAGAGCCCCTTGGACCGCTGGTTAAATGTTGGTTA
This sequence comes from Catocala sponsa, assembly GCA_963564715.1. NCBI lineage: Eukaryota > Metazoa > Arthropoda > Insecta > Lepidoptera > Erebidae > Catocala > Catocala sponsa. The sequence goes on from OY751329.1 coordinate 27,102,159, forward strand.
AGTCATTGTTTGTAGCATACATTCTTTTTCTGTCATTTGACGATCAGCCCTACTACCAGATTTGAAGCATTTGTATCTTAATTATATTTGAGTAGATTTAAAAAAGAGTAATAATATAATAATAATAAAATAATAATAATATAATATTCTATCACATACACACAACACCGTCTAGCCCAAACTAAGCAGAGCTTGTATTATGGGTACTAGACAATGGATAAACATACATATATACTTTATTTTTTTGTAAATACATACATATTATACATAGAAACACCCAGACCAAGACAAACATCTATGTTCATGCACACAAATGTTTGACTAGTGCGGGAATCGAACCCGCGACTTCAGGCGTGGCAGTCGGTTACACAATCTTTGATTTTTAGAATTAAGTAAAAGTTCCCGCGATACAGGAATTATTTTTAGTGCGGGAGTTGTCTTTTTTTAAAGAAAGTAACGTAATTAATAATGTACTAAAAATAAAAAAATGTGATTCAGCTACTATTTGCTTAGGTGTTCTTGTTACGAGTGTTTTACATTGGTATTTCCTTCAGTTATTACCAAACAACGCACGTTTCAGTTCGAGAATAATTCCCACTGTAAGTCTGTTCAAATATAGAACGGGATCGGTCAAGTTTATGGCACTTATATACAATGAGATTAAGTAAACCTTATTAAGTGAACCTAGTCGTCCCTCGTTGACCAACGGAACGTACCAAAGCGGGTTCACGCGGGTTAATTCGCACTAGTCCCGTGGTAGGGATATTTTCAATTATAAGGGTTGCAGTACTAGTAGTACAATTACTGTGTTCTAATAAATCTGTAATATCCTAACTAATATTATAAAAGCGAAAATGAGTTTGTCTGTTCGTTACCTTTTCACGCCTAAACCACTGAACCGATCATCCTGAAATTTTGCATATTCGTTGACAGGTGTACAGAAACGCACATATATGCTACCTTTCATCCCGAAAAAAAGTACTGTTCCCAAGGAAAACAAAAATAACGTTCTTATGATAATAGATGACGTCACGTGTCTTTCGAATCATGATTGAATTTATTATTACAAGCAGAGTACAATTTGTAGTCAAATTCTAAATTAACGCGAGCGAAGCCGCGGGCAAAAGCTAGTAACACTATAATCAACTTAGTTTACAACATCACACACACATGTAGATGTAATATAGCCACAGGGTTAATATAATAATAATATAATAATATATAATATATTCTACCACATACACACAACACCATCTAGCCCAAACTAAGCAGAGCTTGTACTATGGGTACTAGACAATGGATAAACATACATATATACTTTTTTTTTGTAAATACATACATATTATACATAGAAACATCCAGACCAAGACAAACACCCATGTTCATGCACACAAATGTTTGACTTGTGCGGGAATCGAACCCGCGACCTCGGGCGTGGCAGTCGGTTATACCAACCACTACGCCATCGAGGCCGACAAATAATAATATAATATATATAATAATATAATATATATAATAATATAATATAATAATAATAATATTTTTATTGCAGACCAATGATCCATATGGTGTTAGTATCACCTTAGCCAATGGTTATTAGTAAATAATAAATAAACTAATTAACGACATGCACATCTGCACGCACATGTCTACGCGCCCAGTGCTGTATAAACGGCTCATCAATTTTTTCGCCAGAGTTGCCAGGATATTGTTGAAACTATCTCTGACTCGCCGAAGCATTGTTGCACATCGTTTGCGTTTTGCATAAAAGTCATCTAGCCTTTCCTCCGCAAACATGTCCAAAGCGCTACAGAACCGAGGTAGTCCCAACAACATCCTTAGTGCGTTATTATACTGGACGCGCAGAGCGCTGTAAGCCTTCTGCGTATAACTCACACACAGGCTGCAGGAGTAAAACGACTGGGAATAAGTCCAAAAGAAAAAGAGTCAGTTTAACCTGTTTAGAGTCTATAATATACCTCTTGGGGATATACAGATGTCCTCAATAGGTATATCACATTTAGATACGAGTACAAACATCACCATTATCAGTAGTCTATCGCGGGAGGTGTTCTACCGTTCGTCAAATTGTGGTGCCCACGCCAAGTCTCGTTTAGTCCTGGTCCTATAGCATTAATTTTGTATATTACATAACATATCAAGTAATATATTTAACGAATAAAATGTATTTAAAATGTTTTTCATTATCATTCGGCGTTCGCTGCAAATTATATCGTATCTCATAGAATACTATCTTGATAAGATCTGAACTAAAAACAGGTAAGAACATTTTTGGCTTTTTTGAACTTATAAAATTTTATATTTTAATGTGGACAATCTACGCTTAAAAGTGAATTGCTACAATGTTTCATATTGAATCGTCATTGTAAGCATGAGTTCAAATTGTCTGTTATGATTCCCGAGCGGAGGCTTTCGTCATACAGAAAATCCCACTCTTTCTATCTTCAATTAAAAAAATGTGCGGTCAGTCTGTGACAAATTGTAGCCCTTGTCATACCATGTTATATTTAAAACGTGAAAGGGAATTTGGGAGCAGTGTGTGTCGCGTCAAATGGTATTTGGACTATTATGCGAAAAGCATTTATCTTGTGAATTGTTTCATAAAACTTTATCAATCAGAATACAAATGATTATAAGATAAATACTAGAAAAAATAAATTAATTTTTTTGTAAATCTCGTCAGCTAAGCTGTCTGTTTGTATGAGTAAGTTAATGGAAACAGATCACATCTGCGTCAAAAAAGTTAACTGTCGTACCCTTTGTTGATCTATAATAATAGGTATTTTATGAAGGCCTACGATACAACGTTACGTTTTTATGTAGATTAAAATGTATTCAAAAAAGAGAGAGAACTCAATATCTTAAAAGCGTAGGAGAAGGCTTTCAATAAAAATGTAAATCCCGTTTTACGATTCCATTGAATTTAGTTTTAAAAAGTTTCTGAAACAGGAGTTTGTCGTGAATTTTTCACAACTGAGTTTCGCTTAAAGAAGAAGAAAGTTCAAATAATAAAATCTTGAATATATATGGCTGATAATAGGCCAAGAAAGCCCAGTTATCTCATGAATAATGATAAATCTTGTCATGACTACTGAAATAAAGGATATCATAGTTATTTTTGTAAAAATAGACATATGCTGTCGCGGACTTTTTTTTAGAACTTTTAAAGGTGAACAATTCTGTGATACATGATTTTTGCGAAACTTTAACTGTTTACGCAGCACACGCAGCGGAAGCTCTCAAAAGGGAAAAAAACTCTCCGATTTTGAAACATTCTTCATTGCAAGCACGCTCCTTTTGACCTTAGCGTGATGATATATAGCCTATAGCTTTCCTCGGTAAATGGGCTATCTAACACTGAAAAAATTTTCAAATCGGACCAGTAGTTCCTGAGATTAGCGCGTTCAAGCAAACAAACAAACAATCTCTTCAGCTTTATATTATTAGTATATGTAGATTAGAAGTAGATTTTGTCCGCCGCTTCGCTCACGTTAATCTAGATATAGTCTATAATTTTCTATATCTCGGAAACAGTACTTTTTTCTGAATAAAATGCACTCTATATCCTTTTCTGTACCCCTGAAAATGTATATGCAACATTTTATGATGATCAGTTGAGCCCTGTCCTTTGACAGGGGCTCGCATACGAGCCGCTACAATGTGTACCTCTAGTTACCAGAGCGGCCACCAAATGTGCGCCATTTTAAACCTTATTTTACTATCCTTAATGCTTAAAACTTATTGTTTATCACCTACGAATGGATGTTTTCAAATATTATAAACAAACGATACAGTAGTTAAGGCGTAAAGTGTAACAAACAAACTCATATTCGCTTTTATAATATTAGTTAGGATTACACTGAATTTTTTTCTATAGTCCTAAAATTCACATAAGTACTCCATTCGTATTTCGTATTCGTATTCGGATTCGTCTAATTTTAAGTTGAACATTAAGCAACTGAGTGATGAAACCTCATTTATCATATAGTATCTATATAGGTACTAAACCTACTACCTAATAAATAATACCTACCTAAAAATTATTTCAGTCACTTACGTCATTCTATATTTTTGATAATCTCACATCAAAAAACAATCCTCGTTACGACTTAAAGAACACCGCGCTTCCGTATGTAAGAACTAAACTAAAATAATAACTCGTTGTATTTCCAGTGAAAAAAGAATAAAAATCCCTTTCGTAGTTAAATGCGCAACCACAACAGCTCATGGTAAACAGACGTTTTTACAGCTAGATAAAACGGAAGTAATGTTCGCGCACGAGGCGAGGGCGTAATTTGCTGGCGGGGCAGCACACACGTATATTATTGCGGCTCACTTACCGCGTTCAATACATACACTGCATATAATTTATGGCTGGTTTACACAGTGTGAGATAACGCGGCTTGTGTATGCTCTGCTATCGGAATATTTGCTTATGGCGTCTTAGAAAATAATATACATTAAGGTATAGATCGGGTGATGATATTTAAAGTAGAAAGTGCATAAAATAAAATAAAGCATAAAATCGCAATACTGTATCCTAACTTACATAATAAATGTGAATGTGAGTTTGTTTGTTTTTTACGCTGTCACGCCTTAACTACTCGACGAGTCATCATGAAATTTCTCATACACGTTGTCAAGGATACAGAAAAGGATTTAGGATACTTATCCTCCAGAAAAAGTACTGTTTTCGAGGCATTTTAAAATTGAGATAATCTTACCTTAACATAACATTTACTCGACTGAAGCCGCGGCCAAAATCTAGTAATTTATATGACCGATATTGCTTTCGAATAATATCCAATCTATTAACGATACTACAACTTGAATATCATTCAAATGCAAATATAAGTATTACTAATCGTTTTGCATACATATGTTTAATTAACACTACTACACACTTAAAATTCAAGCGAGGTCATCACTTCATTGGAGTCAAGTTGTATTTTGAATTAGCAGAGGCTACACGAAAAGCAGCGATAGCCTAATGGGCGACCATTGGACAGCCACGCAGAGGTCTTGACTTCGATCCCAAGGCACGCATCTCTGCTTTTTGAAGTTATGTGTATTTTAAATAGTTAATTATCGGTCGCTTTAACGGTGCAGAAAAATATCGATAGGTTTCCTATATATCTAAGAGTTCTCCATAATGTTCTCAGAGATATGTGAAGTCTGGCAACCCGCGCTGGGCTAGCATGGTGGACTAGTCGGCGACGAAGTCATAAATATTTCAGTCACTTACACAAACTTATATGCTTTTGAACAAATTAAGTCGTTTATGACGTATTCAATGAAATGAAATACTTTATAGGTGTTCTTCTCTTTAGTGAATGCGTTGTTAGACCTGGCAAATCAATGAATTGGAAAATGCCTGCTCGTAAATCTTTCAGAACATTTTTAGGGATGGATTCGTTTATATAATGTAGGATTTATTTTGCGGCGACTGGAAGATTAGTTTTATATTAAGTGCAATTTCGTAGTTTTGATACTTTTGTGTCTACAATGTGACACGTGATCCTTAATTTTTTTTTCTTTTTCTTAAGGATCTCCAACAAAGGCTGTACACATCTTATTCACAAAAGAAAATACAATTCAAGACGTTTTTGGTCTGTGTACTCATTCAATTACAGGAGACCACATCATGCTTTAAATACAGCGTCTAAATGTGGAAGTATATTATAAAAATGCCTAATTTAAAAATAATACGATAAATATACAAGTACATGCATCAAAAAAGGATAAAAATAAAGTTACAATTATAATTTTAGGTTTAAAAAGAAATCAAATTTAAATAGATACTCACATGCGAAACAATATTTAAAAAAGAGAATAACAAAAACAAAACCACAGACTATTAAAAGCACAAAACATTTAAGACTCAAATATTAACATAGCATGTCTTCTATACATTCGTAAGGTATCGCTAATATCTGCGACACTCGTTTTAGTGAGCATATTGTGTTGCCTACAAAGTTAATAAACTACATATTAAAATGGCATACTAGTCTGTTAACGAATATTTATTACTAATACGTTAGCATAGCGAGAGACCGTTAAACTACCACCGAAAGGTCTCAAGCTCGATCATAAGGCGCGCATCTCTGACTTTTCGAAGTTATGGGCGTATTAAATAATTCATATTCGCCCGATTTAATGATGAAGAAAACATCGTGAGGAAACACGCATGTCTGAGAATTTTCCATAATGTTATTGAAGATATTTTTTTATTGCCATTCGTGGCAGTCGAGCAAGCGGCCCACCTGATGGGAAGTAGTAACCGCTGCTCATGGACTTCAGAAATGTCAGGACACAGCAAAGCCGCTGCCTACCGTGAAAGAAGAACTCTCTTTAAACCTCGTTTGAAGAAGGACATATCATAGCGCTCGGGAAACACCGAAGCAGGCAGTTCATTTCGGAGCTTGCTCGTACCTGGAAGAAATGATCGATGAAAGCGTACTGATATTTGCGTGCTGAACCAGCGTGGTGGACTATGGCCTAACCCTTCTCGCACTGTGAAGAGGCCCGTGCTCAGCAGAGGGACAGTTTAATACAGGGTTGTTATCATTATTATATGTATATACTTATTAATGCCATGGCTGATATAAATCTGAAGGCGCCATTTGTTACAAAATAACAACTGAAGTCCGTCTACCAATGAGTAAATGTAACGATATACATGTATTCCGGAACAAACTAGATAATTCAGGAAAGTTCAACTACGTTCCTAAATATTCGACTACCTTCCCTAAAACCTGCAAAGATTTTATAAATAATCCTTTTTGTTTATTACTAGTATCTTAATAACCTAATAAAATATTGTAGACTATTCTTCAGGCGTTAAAGCAATGGTCATGCTAATTTCTGTCTATACGTCTAATTATTTTTGTATATTTATCAATACTATACTTGCGGTAACGCTCTCAAATAATTCCAATGCGGCTTACTACAAGCACATGTCTTTAAACTATAATTAAATAAATAAATAAGTAAAATAGTTTATTACAGTAAAAAGTTTTACACATTTCTCTTAAGCTAGGTACACAAAAATAAAACGATAAACAATTTATACATCAATAAGAGCATACATAATTAAAAACAACATTGAGTGATTGTCTTACATATACATATACTTTTTCTTACGCCTGTTTTAGTGTAGGTAGGTAGAGACTAGGGATGTCTACAAGCTACTATAGTGGCAGCTGCTGGTTGGAACGTTCGCAGTTAAGTCAGTGCACAAACCGCACAGTTAATGTCAAGAACACAAGTTACAATTACGAATGCTTGAATTGATGTAGATGTTATAGCCATATGGGATGACATTTCTAAAATCTTCACAGCGGCTGGGTATTGTTGATGTCTGTTGGTTTAATGTATTTGACTTAACTAGCTTTTGCCAAAGGCTTCCTTTGAAAACTTTTTCTGAGTGAAAGTAACCTATGTTCTTTCTTTACCCCATATAACGTGTTTACGAAATTAGATAATTATCGGTCGAGTAGTTAAGGTGTGAAAGCGTAACAAAAAGTCACCTTCCTATTTATAATAATACTAGATGTTCCTGCGGTTTCACCCGCGTTTATCGTTACTGCGCCGCCCCGTGGGTCGTAGCGTGATGTTATATAGCCTATAGCCTTCCTCGATAAATAGGCTATCCAACACTAAAATAATTTTTCAAATGGAACTGGTAGTTCCTGAGATTAGCGCGTTCAAACCAACAAACAAACTATTCAGCTTTATAATATTAGTATAGATAGCTGATCCGCGCAACTTCATCTGCGTCACATAAGAGAGAGAGTGGGTCGTAGGTACCCATAATACAATTTTAAAGGAGCTGAAACTTTCTTTGTTAAATCCACGAACCACATAAGAACCATTAAACAAAATTTTATAAATATACCTACAGTGCTAATTTAAAATCACGCAGAATAAACCAGGAGAAACATCGTTTGTATGTCTGTAATGGGTAATTATGTTGCTGCGATGTTATTTTAAAACTGCGATATCTCCTAAGATATTCATTGAAATCGAATGATGTAAAGGGCAATTTTGTTTTAAATTAAATACTTGTGATGAATAACGTATTTATTTGGAGCAGGATTAATATCATGTTTATAAAAATAACTTCGCAAATAATGCATTATTTTAGAACAAATTTAGTTAGCGTAAAAAAGGTTATAGTGAGTCAACCTTAAAAGATAGACATATGCTGTCCCGGACTTTTTTTTGAACTTTAAAAGGGCAACAATTCTCTCATTCATGATTTTTGTGAAACTTTAACTGTTTATACAGCGCACGCAGCGGAAGCTCTCAAAAGGAAAAAAAACCCTCCGATTTTGAAACATTATACATTGGTGCTCCACTCCTATTGATCTAAGCGTGATGATATAGCCTATAGCCGATATCGAACAATGAAAGAATTTTTCAAATCGGACCAGTAGTTCCTGAGATTTGCGCGTTCAAGCAAACAAACAAACAAACTCTTCAGCTTTATAATATTAGTATAGATTAGTTAGGATTAACGCCATTCAACGGCCGATTATAATGCATTCGTAGCTTTTTAATATCATTCAGTTACAATTGTATCAGTTTATTCGTTGTTGTCGACTAAAAGTCGGAGGACGAACAATAACAGTGATGATTTAATTTGCGATAACAAAAAGGAAGTTGACTAATTTGACAGTTTAGTAAATTTATTGTGCTTTTATCACTTAAGGCTAAAAGTATGATTCATATTTGATTAAGATTCATAAGGTTATATTAATTTTCAAAAATATAGAATTTTTGACAATTAATGTTACGTGTCAGGCGGAGGTGTTTTAAGTACACAGTTAGTCAGTTATAAGGTTTGCGCAGACGAGGAACAACGGCGGACAAAATGTCCGCGGTGCGCTCTTATTCGTAATACAATAAGGTTGCACTTTGTCCATATATTCCGCTAGGCGACATGAGGTATTACGCTGACAAAGTGCAACCTTATTCTAGTATTAATAAGAGCGAACCGCGGACATTTTGTCCGCCATTGTCCCTCGTCTGCGCAGGCTCATAGTTTAAGGTTCCTAGTTATACCGTGCAAGCTTATTAGGGATTACAGTTCCAGACTGCATGATGGGACGGAGAATTCCTATAGCTAACGACCCCGGAAATTGTACCACAGAGCTGGGCGGCAGAGGTCAGTCTTAAAATACGTATATTAGTAATATAAATAACGCAGCAATAGCTCAGTGGGGAGACCAACAGACTGCAATGCAGAGGGTTTTGGGTTCGAACCCACGTCGCGCACCTCTGACTTTTGGAAGATATATGACTTTTCGAAATTATGTACATATTGATTGACGATTATCGCCTGGTCCGTGCCTCGGAGAGCACGTTAAGCCGTCGGTCCCGGCTGCCATAAACATCTATGGCAGTCGTTATTGGAAAGTCAGTGCCCTCTAATATCCTGACACTGGTCTAGCTTTGGGGTATCGTTAGCCTTCGGGTTGCGGAGGTCAGATGGCAGTCGCTCCGTCTAAAAACTTATATCCAGTCAAATCCGGTTAGTCTAGAAAGCCAACCCCAAGTGACTTGGGAATAATAAAGGCTAAGGAGAAGAGTAATATAAATAATGATTTATAGCCCCAAAATCAAGATTACGTGTAGTTTCCTACATAAATGTAATATGTAGTGAATGTAGAAAGCGTCGGGCAAGTAATCTAGTATTTGAGACATCGAAGATATGTGCAGTATGGCGGCGACAATATAAATCAAACACAAGTTGCAAAATTTTTAGGTATTATGGTAGATTGTCAATTAAGTTGGAAGGCTCATACAGAAGAAGTATGTAAAAAACTAAGTTCATCTGCGTATGTATTACATAGTCTTTCCAGCAAAGTGAGTATTGACACGGCATTAGTGGCATATCACGGTCTGGTTGCATCTGTATTGCGTTATGCTGTTATATTTTGGGGCAATTCAAGCCTTCGTGAGCAGGTGTTTAAAGCACAGAAACGTTGCATACGACCAATATGCAGAATAAAAATTACAGATAGCTGTGTGCCTAAATTTAAAACATTAAATATATTGACTTTTCCATCGCTTTACATTTTCGAAATGGCAGTATTTGTGAAATGTAACAAGCAACTATTTACATCTGTATCACAAATAAGAAAAGGTCCCTTAAGAAGTCAATATATAAATCAATTATATAAGATACCATACAATACTGCATTGCTCGATAAAAGTATTTTCGGAATGGCTTCAGTAATTTATAATAAAATCCCAAATACTATTAAAAACGAGACATTACATGTTTTTAAAAAGAAATTGTCAGCGCTTTTAATAGCAAAATGTTTTTATAAAATTACAGACTTTTTAGAGGACAAAGAAATTTAAACATTGTGAATTTATGACATTACATTTAAATATTCTTGACATGTTTTTATTTTTATTTATATTACATTATATTCTTGACATTGTTCTATTATATTGTTATTTAAGATTTTTGCTGTATTGACCTAATTCTTGTTTTTTATATTATTGTTGACATTGATTATTAATTTTTGTTCTCATAGTATTAAATTAAGTCATGATTATTATAATGAGTAATATTGTTTGTCATTAGAAAATAACAAATTAAAATTTGCATGCTTAATTAAGGTAGAATGTAGCCGATCAATCAACTAAAATGTAACATCTCATATATGTACCTACATTCAAGGCAAATAAAGTTATTATTATTATTATTATTAATATAATAGATAATTGAATTCAAGTAAAAAAAAAAAAAAAGACGCTTGGAGGAGTTACTGGTTGGATAAGGATTCTATTAAATGAGATCTTGACTTTTGCTTAAGTGTGTCCAATCGTCTCATGATGCGTGGCATCGTACACAATCCTTCTTGCATATAATAGTCAAGGCTCAAGATTTGCCAGCGAACCAAACGACTTTGTGAACTGGCGGATTTCCACAAACCGGCTTAGAATTTCATTATTATCCCTATAAATATAAATGGATGGTGTTACTCAAAAAATCATAAATCTTAAGTGAACTTAGTTTAACATTTGCTTTGAGAGCTCTGTGGTAAAATGTGCACAAACTAAATCCCAGAAATTGCATGGTGGCAGGTAGGAGCTGCGATTGAGAGATCGGCTTAGCAGCTACACGAGAAACAAGCTTAAGCTGACGCACAACAAATACATACATATGTATTTCATATACATACAAATTTTATTATGTGAAAGCTTGTAATTAGCAACATGTGTATCTTAATTGTAACTGATTAAATGTATTATTAGACTGTAAGCTTTCCTAAAATAAATAAATAAATAAATGTCTTACAGCCATACTCCTAGGCAAAAAATATGTATATATTATATTAATACGTGAAGCAAAAACTTTGTATTCCTTTTTACGAAAATTGCGCGGACGGAGGAGTATGAAATTTGGCACAGTTAAAGTTTATATGGAGAAGGAGGGGCGAATCCTAATATTTTTATAAAATATGCTTTAGAAATACATTAAATTAATGAAAATTACTACACGCACACAACCATGCATTTGACGCACTCAGTCGAATCGCGTTCGTAGTATTTCGACATTGTTCGTCTGGCGTCGTACAATTATTTGTAACTATGGTTACCTATACCTTATTTATATGTAATAGAGAAAACAGAAAACAAAATAGCAAGCTTAGGAATTTTGGTCGGATTTTGACCACTAGTAATACATTAAAACAGTGTTGGTTACAATAGAATCGGTAATATTAAATAACCGTTTACCAAAAGCCACATAGCCAATACTCACATATTCAGCAATACATTGTACAAAAATATGTATTATGTCGTTGTATTTTACCTTGAATAATGTTACATTATCCAGGTGTCCTTATGTTAAATTTTACGGAAATGCTAAGACTCGTGGGAAATCTAAATAATGGCGGTAGCCGTCGCGAGCGATTGGTAATGTTTACTTGTCCCGGCTCATTCATTTCCGCTCAAAATGTAAATTATTTCCACAAAGAATTGTAAGCTTTTAAAATGATTGAAATTGGATTTACTTAGGCGTCGTTAATGGAAAGGAATTCAGATAATGTTACGACTCGGTTGTTATATTTATTAACGAAATCCCTAAAGGGTTAAGTAAAACGTACTTACATTTTAACATTGTTACAACAACCATTTATGATGGTATAAGATTACGGCCGCGGCATCCTAATTGAATAGCCCTCTATAATTCTCGCAAACAAATCTGAATAATCCAAAAAGGTTTAATAACTGTAAAATATTTTGCTCTTAAGCAAGCTATGATATATATATATATATATATATATATATATATATATATATATATATATATATATATATATACCTATATATAGTTATTTAAAAGCCTTTGTAGGAAAAGCAAATATAGATCAGAATTTTTAAAGAACCATAATAATAGCTCTGGTGTCGAAACGGAGCGAGCGCGGATGCCTTTATAAATTTCCCGAAGGAAATCTCGGTTTCAACCCGTTAACTGTACTTAAATACGTCAAGGTACGTATTTAAGTACAGTTTTAAATGTTCTCATATATTTAATCTGGCACAAAATGTAAAGTCACTAATGAAAGTACACAAGTAAATACACAGTGAATGACGCAGTGGCTTTGGTGGTCACTGCGTCACAGCCAGTGGGCTGAGGCGGTCGATCCCCGTAGGGGACAATAATAATTGTGATCCACAAATGATCGTGCTGAGGCTGGGTATTTTTGTGACAGTTGTATTAATATTTGCGAAGGTCCCTCGACACAAATATAACCACCTATTAGGAGAGTTATCTTTTTATAGAAAAGGGACTTTATTTATAGGCTTTATTTATAGCATTTTTTTACTACCTAGTATTCTTTTAGAATCTGTAAATATGTAGATCCTGCAATGATTTCGTGAAACTTTTTCAAAACTACTATTTGTTTTGCAATTATGTATAGTTCTAGTATCTTTAGTTACAAAATACAATACAGTATTGTGGACCATTGTACAACGTAAGTAAGAATTATTGTTTTTGTTTTTGGTAATAAATATCAATACGAGGAATTTTAATAAGATCTGAATACAATACTTTATTAGACTAAACTTACTGTAATTACAATAACAAGTCTCATTTAATTTAACAAAGAACTCTAATGTTTTCTTCATACAATGTTGATCAAATTTTTAATCCTTTAGTTGAGATTTTGTTAATATACGAGAAACTGATTGCAAAATAGTTTTAATGGCAAAAGCTGCTTCTTAAGACTAAGCCGCTGAAAATACAGTTTCTTAATGTGAAATCACAGAAACGAGAAGGTTGTTCCTTGAGGCCATAAGGAAGGGTCGGAGCTATAAATTTTACACTGCAACTGTTCTACAAAGTTTATTTTGCCACCGGCGAACATGGCAACTATTGCGATCCTGACTATTTTGTAACAGTTAGTTACGATAACCCACTTACCGACAACTGCAAAGTAATGTTTGCTAAACTTTAATATGACAACCGAGGAGCTTAGGAGAATAACTTCGGAGGATATATTGATAAAATATGACGTAGAGAGTTGTAAAATAGAGACGTAAAAGATTTGGGGCTCCCGGTAACTAGACGGAGACGTTACAAAGATCCGGCCGTTCGCTTATACGGAAATTACTAGGCTCTGAGTGAGGGTGGAGAGTGGCTATATTCTACAATAGGGTGTTAATGAGCTGGAGGTGACGTGATCTTGCTAGATAATTAATCTAAATAGGCGCATTACTTGTGCCAAAATTTGAGGCAAACGTATCTCAGTCCCTCGGTGGTGTTAGTGCATGAATAATTCAAATATTCATTATTTTATTCTGAAAAATTCTTCTTACTTTTCGACAGGAAATGAATTCTTCAGAAATGTTGAATTGGGAGTTATTGGTAATATGAATTGTAAAGCTGCTACTTTATAAGTTATTAAGGATGATTTATAAAGTGGCTTTGATCTGTTGGTTATCTCATTAATTATTAATATAGTCTAGTTGGCACCGCTACTCAGCATAAATAAGGTAATGGAAAACAATTTTACTAAATATTTTGCGTTAAAAAATCTTTTAATTATGTGATGTACAGATTTGCAGATAATATCGTCGTAGTAAAAAGAACTTCCAAAAATGCGTGAACTAACTGATTATTTTCTATGATGAAGTCTCCGGTGAACTTTGAACAAATTCAAGATAATGTTCTATAAAGAACAAATCCAAGGTGATATTCTATAAAAATGTAGTTTCAGCCGTTAACAGAGTCTCTCTCAAAGTTCTTATCGAGTATGTTTACCTTAAACAAATCTTATTATCTGTTAAACCAAACTTTGAAAGTAAAGTTCGCAGAGAAACATTGCTAACCTGTGTACAATTCCATTTCGTCAGTTTCGTCTAGGTTTTTCGTAGCCAGTATAACTTCAACTAGTCTAGAAATACGGCCAGAACATGATACGACTAATCGAACAATTAATAAGCGAGGTAAAAAGGCTACGCTTAAATTGACTCTGAATTAACATATGACTAGCAAACTGCTGGGATCTTATAGACCGATGATCCGATAATAGGTTTCAAGAATTTCTGTACTCCAACGAGTACAGAAATTCTTGAAACACAAACAAGGCGTAAGATGACCACCGGTTAGATGGCGTGACCATATACGAAAAGTGACTAACAATATGCAAAATAGGACCAATGATCGGCTTTTTAGCGTGCCTGCGAGGCAGCAGAAGACAGCTACTGATTACAACGCAATGATGAAATAATTTTTGAAGTGAAAACTTCTTTAGGTGCGTTGAGCACTTCTTGGGTGAACAAAAATCATAGAACTCGCGTATCCGTCACGCTACCACGCTTTCCATTTTTGAATTATTTTAGAATACTAGCGATCGCCTAGTGCTCGAAATTCGACCAATATTATTGCTGATGTATATGTCATTATATATTGATATATGTAACCATAGTTACGCGCTTCGACTGCGTTTTTGAATTATTTTTGGTTTATAAAGAAGTGTTTATGATCAAGGATTAAAGTTTTCACTTCTATCGGCAGTACCCAAAGACTGCCCCAATTTTTTTTAAAATTAGTTCGCTCTCTAGCCTTTCCATATTTCACGTTGGTGGCTTTTATAAACGAATTAAAGTGATAAGTAGCAGCAAAATACTCCACATTCACAAAGCATCGATGATATTGAAGCTTAGTTAACTTTGCTTAGGTATATTATAGCGAAATAATGGCAAAATGCAAACAAAAACACAGAGCAAGAGATCGGAGGTATGTTCGGAGATCGGAGGTGAGAATATTTGCTTTGAATATCTATCTTTATATTCCACTTTTGTGTTGTGCAGTTAACAAACTTTTTAAAATCCACATTAAGCAGATTTTATATAATCAAAACAGTCTATTAGAGCACATTTAATCTCCGCTCCGTACGCCCGCTTCTCTAATACTGCACCCTAAAGAGGAGCATTAGTACCAACTGTGTACTTATAAGCTGATGATAAAGTATTACTTTCATGATGTTGGCAGAACTGAGTTGCATAAATAAGTAAGGAACTACGAGTATTTTCATCAGCGTTGCCAGTTTTTTTTGCCAAGTCGGGTTTTTGGATCTTTTTGAGTGGAAAAAGCGGGCTTCTTTCGTTGAAAGCGGGACATAGTAAAAAAACGTATATAATCAGAAGTTTCTAAATATTTATCTTTTTATTTGAGTTCAAATTACGTTTACGTGACAATAGATAGCAAAATAGAAAATGTATCTTAATAAAAATGTGATATTGTAAATCAGATTTACTTTATCATTAAATAGTTGAGTCTTATTCGTCTTCTGAATAAAAAATATAAAGAAACAGATCCCCGAAAAGCGGGACTGAGCCTGTCCCGCGCAGGACATTTAATTTTGATTTAAAAATCAGGACGTCCCGCTAAAATCGTGACGTCTGGCAACGCTGATTTTCATCAATGTATATTATCTGTTGTTATTATTATAGTTATAATTATAATAATATCAGCCCTGTACTAAACTGTTCCACTGCTGGGCACGGGCCTCTTCTCAAAGTGAGGAGGATTACGTCATAGTCCACCACGCTGGTCCAGTGCCGGTTGACTTCACATATCTTCGAGAACATTTTGAAGAACTGTCAGACATGCAGGTTTTCTTACGGTGTTTAGAGCAACTACTACGCGATGTTTAAAGCGAAGCTTTAGCTATTGCATACACACACGCACTTTTCCTCAGGATGTTTTCCTTCACCGACAAGGCATACGATAATTACCTATTATAATACGCATACAGCGTGTCCGTTAATTAATGGATAACCTTGAAATGTCTTATAGTAGAACTGATGGTCGTTTAGAAAATATATGAAAAAATAAATTTAAGAAAATATTAAAAACGTGCAATAGCTAGTCATACTTTTAACTGTCTATACATACATACATACATAGATTCACGCCTGTTTCCCAGAGGGGTAGGCAGAGACTACGGATTTCCATTGGCTACGATCCTGACACACTTAACTGTCTATCTATTAGCATAATTAGTGTTTAATAATAAAACAACAAAAAACCGATGGAATTCATTCATTTATGGTTGTAGTGTACAAGAAAGTTAAATATGGTAATAAAAAAAAATCATATCTCAGGTAGTAGTTACGATAGATTTTTTTCATATATTTTTCTGAACGGCCATCAGTTCTACCATAAGACATTTCAAGGTTATCCATTAATTACCGGACACTCTGTGTAACTTTGAAAAGTCAGACATTGAACTCGAGACCTTTGCGTGGCAGTTCCACGGTCTCCCACTAAGCTATTGCTGGTATATTATTATAGTTAGGTACATTATTTAATTAGCATATGACCTTAAGAACAGTTAAGAATTATATAAAAAGGCAAGAGTGTGGGTAGTCGATAGTCAATTACGAAGAGGTATCGTGGGTGTATCGAGCGTGTGCGATCGCAGTAAATCCCGAGGCAATACTGTTAAATTGGAATCCGTTCCCTAGTTGACAGTCAAGACATCGGACAAACTGCAGTGGCTTCACATGGCGAACTACTTTAGCTGCCATTGTTCTTTTACTTATATAATCGTTACTGTTTATATTGCACTAGATGTTCCCGCGGTTTCACCCGCGTTTATGATTACTGTGCCGCCCCCGTTGGTTGGCGTGATGTTATATAGCCTATAGCCTTCCTGGATGAATGAGCTATCCAACACTACAATAATTTTTCAAATCGAAGTCAAAGTCAAACAAACAAACAACCAAACAAACAAACAAACTCTTCAGCTTTATAATATTAGTATAGATAGGTCATTTTGATTTCTTATTTTTACTCGTTTCATGTATCCTAACTAATATTATAAATGCAAATGTGAGTTTGTTTGTTTGATAGTTACGCTTTTATGCCTTAACTACTTGATTAATCATCTTGAAATTTCGCATACACGTTTTCAGGCGTAGGTACAGAAAAGGACATAGTGTACTTTTTATTCAGAAATAAGTAATGTTTCCGAGGGATAAACAGTTGACATAACCTATATTCACGCAAGCGAAGCCGCGGGAAAAATCTAGTTTTAAATAACTTAAACATGAATTCACATTTACGAGTATACTGGTCCTTATTATGGAGTTATATTAGGTTAGAGTGGGGTAGGACTATATAGAAAGGAAGTGGAATATAAATATATTTAGATTAAAAATGTATTTGGTTTTCTGATAAGGACCTTATTCTGAGCTGTTGGTACACAGAGATTTCATTGAGTATCTAGAGATTTATTCGCCACGTTGTCGGGTCAAACGAGAACAATTTAAGTAGGTGTTGGTGAAAGATCAACTATCCACTTTATGTGCGTCTAACCACTTTCAGGTATCCTACAATCAATTTGTAAAACTGTATCAAGGTGTGTCTATACATAGAAGTTTTTAATCTATTTGCTGTCGTCTATTTAAAGGTTTCTGTACCAACAGTGGCGTATTCAAATTTTTGTTTTGCTGTGTGTGTTGTTTTTGGGATTAAATATAATGACTAATGACCATCAAAAATAGTAATTGCGCAGCAAAATATGCTTACTAAAATATATCATAACGAGCACCTATACGCCTCAAATAACTGCATTCCGTTTCGGAAGGGTTACTTTATGTTAGGTTCCTTCTTAAACCCACCCAAAAATAGGAGCCCCGCAGAGCAGGGCTCCGTCGACTTATTTTGATCTCTTTAAATATGTTTTGCTGTGCAATTTGGTGATCATTTACTATTTTTGACTGTTATATTTGACTATATCTGGTGATAAGTTAAACATAAGCCGTTGTTTTTACTATATTATAGATTAACTGATCCAATTTTGATGCGGTTTCACAGTTTGGTGGTTTGCGGTTTAACTACAAATTATTTGTTGGTAACATTTTCGTTTATATCCGCTTAGCAAGGTCGAGTATATGGTACGCAGTCTGGTAATAGTCAACGCGAGAGAATTCTAGTATCAAATAAAATGATATGGCTTGTGCTTGTGTAAAAATATATCATTAATCAAATATACATACGTATCTATTTCATATTTGAAGCAGTAGGTATACACCATTTGTCATGCTAACATAAATCACTTGAAAATGCATTTATCGCCAGTCTTCACATTTGGTTTGTGTGATATATTTATACAGGCTTCGGTACATACTTATACAGGTACATTCTTAATTAAATCGAGACTATTAGTTTTTTTTAAACGGACAAGTCCTGCTCTAGGCTTCATTCCTGTATCGCGGAGGTCTTAACAAACATTCAAAACAAAAACATCCAGACTCGGCACAACCATTTGTGAATGACACAAATTTTTGTCCTGTGTGGGATTCGAACCTACAACACATAGCGGACAACAACACTCGGCGCGGTGGCAGTGACGAGGCACCCATATTATATTACCTATATTAAGTACTTTATGGACTGTATTCATGTTTTACCACTGTAATTAATAAATAAATCATTAGTATGAAAAAAAAAGTATAATTACGCAGATGGAAGGAATTTATTTTTGTGGCCTATATACTTAAAAAAATAAAGCAGATATAGCTCAGTGGGGACACCAACAGCCTGCAATGCAGAGGGTCTCGGGTTCGAACCCACGCCGCGCTCCTCTGACTTTCGGAAAGTTATATGACTTTTCGAAATTATGTGCGTATTGATTGATAATTATCGCCTGCTCCGTGCCTCGGAGAGCACGTTAAGCCGTCGGTCCCGGCTGTCATGAACATCTATGGCAGTCATTATTGGGAAGTCAGTGTCCTCTAATATCCAGACACTGGTCTAGCCTTAGGGTATCGTTAGCTTTCGGTTCTCGGAGGTCAGATGGCAGTCGCTCCGTGTAAAAACTGATATCCAGTCAAATCCGCTTAGTCTAGAAAGCCGACCTTAAGTGACTTGGGAATAATAAAGGCTAGGGAGAAGATATATTTTTAGAATTAAGGACCAAACGAAATACTAATAATAACAAAAACACTTGAAAGTTTGTCCGTTGTTGAATGAGGCGTAGGGTTAAGCCACGCGACACATTCGGAGCCAACCCGCTTAGGATTCTCCTCGCGCCACCTACAACTGCCTACAACGATACATAAAGTTAATTGAGTTCGCAACTTAACTTGCTCTCGTCTTTCGAGCCCGCGAAGTACTCTTTGGAATTTCATGGCGAGAACGTCGCCAATTTTCACAATTTCTGAATTTCGAGCTCAAAACTTGAGTAGAATACCTTTTAAATAAACGTTTATAATATTTTATACTGTTTAAGTTTAAATATTTTAAGTAACTTATTTGAAATAAAGCGCATGGAGACTACTGCGCCGCAACCTAAGACTTATGAAAACTGTGTTGTTTATGTAAAAGAAGTCAGTAAGTTTACGTACTTTTTAAGTGCCATTATAATTCTAACAAATGAATTCATAGTAATATATTATTAGAGGTATTAGATTATTGAGAATTCATTTATTAGAATGTCACCTAATTTTTAACATAAATTGTATATTAAATTTTATCAAGCTAAGTGTTCTGAAATAATTGCAATTGAACAAAAAGAGATAAATAGGAATTATAAATTGTTAATATATATTTATTTGAGGCATGTTAAAATAAATATTTAAGTTGACTGGGCTGAGGAGATTACATAACGGTGAAAATTTGAGCTATTCAAGATATTTCTGAATAATTTGTAGGTAGTAGTACCCATAGTATAAGAAAATTTCAAAACAATGTATAATATAATATAATAATATTCTGTCACATACACACAACACCATCTAGCCCAAACTAAGCAGAGCTTGTACTATGGGTACTAGACAATGGATAAACATACGTATATACTTTTTTTTTTGTAAATACATACATATTATACATAGTACAATGACGTTGATATTTATCACTGTAGCCTGCCTAAATTGAAAGAAGTTGCGGAAAAATGCATAGTATTTAATGTGTTAATTTTTCATTTTATTGTCTTATTTACCTATATTATATTATGTATATTTAGCTTATAATATCGTTTTAGGATATCCTGTAAAGATATTATAAATTTGTTTAAATAAATAAATAAAATGTATGGATTATGCAGGCGTACTAAGCTTATTGGAATATTAACGAGAATAGATCGTCGCCACGTAGATCACGTAATAGTGGGTACGTGTAAAACTAGCGTCAGTCTGATAGTTTGCTGGCTTAAGCCCCATTGTATAGGTACATATTAAAAAGTTAAGATGAATAATCTTAAACCTGGCTGTGGAAATAAATGTAAACTCTAATTTGGTTGAATTTATTTAGTGAAATCTTCTTTACAAGTTTTTGACCGGTGGTGAAGGTATTGAATGGGCAAAGTGTATTCCGCTGAGTGACGTCCCTGCTTATTTCTTTAATAAGTCGTATAGCGCGCGGCAACGGGGAAAACTTGAGTAAGTTTGTCCTTGCTGCTGGGACGCTGAGCGGGGCGGGGCGCCGGCGCGCCCTCACGTAGCCGTCCGGCGCGCACAGCTTCAGCGCCGCCAGCACAGCCGGCTGGTGCAGTAGCCCGCGCAGCACGCGCCATACGTAGCTCACGAGTGCTAGGTTGCGCCGCACGTACCCGACCATGCCGAGTACGAATATTTAGTTATAACGATCTTAACAAACATCGTAAAAATCTCGTTGTTTACTAGGTACTGTCTAGTAGTTTGGTCATATATCGAAAAGTTTGAAAATGTATTGTGGTGTCGAATAGAGAGTATATGTATTGATATTATGTACATTATAATGTCAGACGAGGTTGGGTAGAGGTTACATCCATAGTATCCAAAAAAATAAAAGGGCAAGTTATGTGATGTAAAGAAAGTAAGCGGTCAGACTACTTTGTACCGATATAGCTTTGAATTGATTTACAATTTTTCTTATAATATACTAGACTTTGCATGCTTTGCAAATATAGGTTAGGTAACGTTATGTTAGTAACAGATTTTTTCAGGATGACAGGTGCCCTATATTCTTTTCTGTTTTCCTGAAATTATTTCGCATACACGATACGAAATTCGAGTTGAGTAGTTAAAGCGTGAAAGTGTAACAAACAAACTCACATTCGTATTTATAATATTAGTTAGAATTAATATGATATAAATAAGCGATTACTAAAGCTTATTTTACTTTCGGTGAAATGTAAATAGCCCTTAGAGACTACATGGTTCATCAATAAATAGCACTAATACACTGTATGTACATAATACTGTCCAACGTATATACCAGCGATAGCTCAGTGGGGAGACCAACAGACTGCAATGCAGAGGGTCTCGGGTTTGAACCCACGTCGCACACCTCTGACTTTCGGAAGTTATATGACTTTTCGAAATTATGTGCGTATTGATTGACAATTATCGCCTGCTCCGTGCCTCGGAGAGCACGTTAAACGTGCTCTCCGAGGCCATCCGTCCCGGCTGCCATGAACATCTATATCAGTCGTTATTGGGAAGTCATTGGCCTCTAATATCCTGACACTGGTCTAGCCTTAGGCTATCGTTAGCCTTCGGGTTGCAGAGGTCAGGTGGCAGCCGCTCCGTGTAAAAACTGATATTCAGCCAAATCTGGTTAGACTAGAAAGCCGACCCCAAGTGACTTGGGAATAATAAAGGCTAGGGAGAAGAAGTATATACTACAGAGACATAGACGCAGCGAAAAGTTTTTAGCTTTATGATGCACTATGCGTCTAATGGAGGTAAAAGTAATATAATATCCGTGCCGGTAACAAACAGCGCCGCTCGCCGCTGCAGTTCACCAATATACGTGTTGTATTTGTATGGCCTGTGAAGTTAGGCAACGGCAAACTCTACCTCCTTGACTACCTACAGCCAAAATGTAGAAAATCTGGAGCCTCTAAGTTAACGGAGCTACCAACATGATTATACACATAACAGCGTACAACCACCCACGTCAATATAGTTACAGCAACCATATCTATGTACCTACGGCAAATTTGTAAATAAGAACAATTATAATGAGCAAGAATTAGAAAGTAAAACAGAAAAGTACATAACCGTCGGTTACGTATTAATGTTGAAGATTTTTATGTATAGGTACGAGATACTTGTGTTGGTGACTGTGTGTTATTTATTTATGTGTGTTCAAATGTCCAGGGTTGTGTGCTGGGAGATAAATTTAAGTCACAAGGCTGATTGACTGAAAATTAGTAGTAGTAGAGCCTCGCTGATTTCAACATGAATGGGCCGGTTCGACCGGGGAAGTACTACCCTCTCACAGAATATCGACGTGAAATAGCAGTGTTCCTACTGTTATGTTTCGTTTGGTGAGTGAGAGTGCCGGAGGCCCAATCACCCTCTTTCCCACTTCCCGCTCCTTCTCCTTCCCACATCCTTTTTTTCCTAAAGGGTCGGCAACGTGCGAGTGATACCTCTGGTATTGCAGGCGTCCATAGGCTACGGTGACCACTTACCATCAGGTGGGCCGTATGCTGTATGCCACCTAAATTGTTATAAAAAAAAAATATGTATATATTACGTTAAGTAGTTACAGTAATACAAATATTGCGTATGTCGCCTGTGTCGGTAATGCGCGGTATGGAACGACTGGCGTGACAAGTTATAAGAACTTCACACTATACAATTTGATGAGTCAGCTCAGCCACTACAAGTGTAAGTTTGATAATACGATCAATAAAATGTATGAAATACTTAGTTGAAATTAAATATCAATTCGATAATAATGATTGATTCGAATCGATAATTTGATGAACCATGCGGAATGTCTTTAGTCCTTCTACTTAAAAATATTTTCAAGGACAGACAGCCATATTGATGATAGAACTTTTCTTTCAATAGATGATGTCTCACCAATAGCGTTATCCATGAACATTTTGTTAAGAAACACTGTTTATAAAAATAAGCACAGGAAATAATTAAAATACAGATTAAAATATTCGGTATAATCCAATGTATATTTCAAAGTTTTAACAATGTTAACAATATGTATGATTATCTAACAGTTTAAATTAACCACCAGTTTGCTTAACTAATTGAGAAAAGCATCTGCGAGCATAACGTAAGCAGTTTTAAACATCTTGCTAAAAGGAAAAGTTTCTTTTCTCGGAATGTGTAAAGACAGGAAAGGGAACCGAGCCAGCACCGGATAAATTCCAAGATCTATATAAGTAGGCACGAGTAGGTACGATAAATTCTCTTTCACTGCACCTTCATTTTAAAGCGGCAAGTTTCTCTGTTGTTACTTAAAAATTTATGGGTTTTACTACTCAAAGTTCACACATTTATTGAGTGTTATAACTGTTTTGAGAAGTTGTTCGCTCGTCATGTCATTGGTATGACATTGTTAAAAAGATTTATGCTGCTTGTGCTGTGTGCATCGAACGGCACCGCGCTACATCTATACATTAATACGTGAAGCAAAAACTTTGTACCCCTTTATACGAAAATTGCGCGGATGGAGGAATATGAAATTTGGCACAGTTAAAGTTTATATGGAGAAGGAGGGGCGAATCCTAATCTATACTAATATTATAAAGCTGAAGAGTTTGTTTGTTTGTTTGTTTGTTTGTTTGTTTGTTTACTTGAACGCGCTAATCTCAGGAACTACTGGCCCGATTTGAAAAATTCTTTCAGTGTTAGATAGCCCATTTATCGAGGAAGGCTATAGGCTATATATTATCACGCTAAGATCAATAGGAGCGGAGCACAAATGAAGAATGTTTCAAAATCGGAGAGTATTTTTTCCTTTTGAGAGCTTCCGCTGCGTGCGCTGCGTAAACAGTTAAAGTTTCGCAAAAATCATGTATAACAGAATTGTTCCCCTTTAAAAGTTCTAAAAAAATGTCCGCGACAGCATATGTCTATCTTTTAAGGTTGGCTCACTATAACCATTTTTATGCTAACGAAATTTGTTCTAAAATAATGCATTATTTGCGAAGGTATTTTTATAAACATGATGTTAATCCTTATCCAAATAAATACGTTATTCATCACAAGTATTTAATTTAAAACAAAATTGCCCTTTACATCATTCGATTTCTATAAATATCTTAGGAGATATAGCAGTTTTAAAATAACATCGCAACAAAATAATTACCCATTACAGACATAGTACAAACGATGTTTCTCCTGGTTTATTCTGCGTGATTACTACTGGTTCGATTTGAAAAATTATTTTAGTGTTGGATAGCCTATTTGTCGAGGAAGGCTATAGGCTATTTAACATCACGCTACGACCCACGGGGGCGGCGCAGTAACGATAAACGCGGGTGAAACCGCGGGAACATCTAGTATTTATATAAAATATGCATTAGAAATACATTAAATTTATAAAAAAATACTACACGCACACAACCATGCATTTGACACACGCAGTGGAAGCGCGTAAATATATCAATATATAATGACATATATCAGCAATATCTTACAGGCAAACTTTTGTCGAATTTCGAGCACTAGGCGACCGCTAGTTTATATAATAGTCTATTAACTTATTGAGTCGCAGCGGCACACCGGTGGCCAGACACAATAGATTTTTAAATATGTTTGGTATTCGAAGACGTGGCAGATAAAGTTGTAAAGTATTATTTGTGGTAGATACAGTGACTAGATCCGAATCCTATTTTGACTATATTTTATATGTAGAATTGGCCTTCTTTTGTATGTTTATTGTTATGTCGGTTTGAGTTATATCTTAGATTGTAACCAATGTCAAAGATATTGTTATTTTTTTAACTGAGATTAATTAGTTTTAATTGTAAAAGTATTGCTATTACTCCTATGTGACAAGTATTGCCGGAGTAATAAATAAATTGAGTAAAAATACATTTTATTGTATTGTATTTAAGACCATTACTTTTGCTGGTATTCAAATCTTAATATATAAAAATTTCGTGTCACGATGTATGTTCAGGATAAACTCTGAAACTACTGAACTGATTTTGATCAAACTTCGTAACTATATGTAATTTGGTCCAACTTAAAAGGTAGGATAGCTTTATATTAGGTTTTCTTTTAATTATTTTTTTCGGGTGTACAGTACAACGTCTCTCGGGACAGCTAGTAAATTATATTATTTTAGATTTTGCCCACGGCTTCACTTGCGCATATGTGTAACCCACATAATGTTAGGTTGGGTTAGTAGTCTTTTTCTGGATACATGATACCCTATGTCCTTTTTTGTACCCCTAAAACGTGTATGCGAAATGTCATGATGATCGGTCGAGTAGTTAAGGCGTGAAAGCGTAACAAACAAACTCACATTCGCATTTATAATATTAGTTAGAATATAAGCATCGCCTTAAATGCTTATATAGAGGGAAAATGTTAATCTCCGACGTTGGGCTTTAAATAGCTTAGCTGGTAAAACGAGGACGGGTTTGAATTTAAATTATTATAGCATTCATAGATTTAACAATTTATAAACATTATTCGTAATTATAATATACTAGCTTTTGCCCGCGGCTTCGCCCGCGTTAATTTAGAATTTGACAATCAATTCGGGTTGTACTCTGCTTGTAATAAAATAATTCAATCATGATTCGGAAGACACGTGGCGCCATCTATAATCATAAGAACGTTATTATTGTTTTCCTCGGGAACAGTAATTTTTTTCGGGATGAAAGGTAGCCTATGTCCGTTTCTGTACACCTGACAACGTATATGCAAAATTTCGGGATGATCTGTTCAGTGGTTTAGGCGTGAAAAGGTAACAAACAAACAAACAAACTCAATTTCCCTTTATAATATTAGTTAGGACTAGCTTTTGCACGCGACTCCTCCCGCGTGGTACCTACATGAGTAAAAAGTAGCCTATGTCCTTTCCCAGGTTTTAAACTATATTTGTACCAAATTTCATCTAAATCGGTTGAGTGGTTTAGCCGTGAAAAGGTAACAGACAGACAGAGAGACAGATAGACAGACAGAGTTACTTTCGTATTTATAATATTAGTAAGGAAGTAAGGATTAAAGCGACGCTGCTTTTGTATTTAATAATGATTGGCTAAATATTTTGGGAAACCTTTAAAGTAGGTATAAACCCTTAGGATTTAGTCGTCTTATGAAATCTCAATCTTTAGAACATCATGTGATGGTGAAGTTTTCATAACATTATAATCTTATAACACCGTCAAATTCAAGTGCGGTCTGTCATTCCTACCCTGGAGCAATCCGAGGAAATTCAAATCCATTGTATAATAAGCCTCGGCCAAGTTGTTGCTGGAATAATGGCTTTTAGTACTCGAGGATCTGTGTTTTAACAGCCGGTTTGTCGAGAACTTGGCTTCTAACTAATAAAACAGCTCTGTTTGGATCTTTTAATCCTCGAAAACGGACCACTGAGGATTTTTACTGGCAACAATATATTTGTATGGGCAGTTTGCGCAGGCTCTATACAGCCACTGTTTTGTTTTTTACTCCTACATTTGAGGTAACGATTGTTTAGCTTCGTTTTTAATTTAATATGTACGTATTTGCTTAATCAATAATCAAAAAGAAATGTTGGACCTACATTTCGCCAGATGTGTAATTATTTTAAGTAAAAGAGGACGAGCTTATAGGCATCTACCGAGCACTATTATCAAACAAGCGCGGGTACCGAAATTTGGTCAAAATATAAATTGTCACCCTCGAAAATCGCTAATTATGTGATAAATAAAATGCCAGCCATGCTGTAATCGTGTAAATATAAAATAAAGACATTTTGATTTAAAAAAAACCATTAGTAAACTGTGCGCCACTTCTTCTTCTTCTCCCTAGCCTTTATTATACTCAAGTCACTTGGGGTCGGCTTTCTAGTCTAACCGGATTTGACTGAATATCAGTTTTTACACGAAGCGACTGCCATCTGACCTCCGCAACTCGAAGGCTAACGATACCCTAAGGCTAGACCAGTGTCAGGATATTAGAGGGCATTGACTTCCCAATAACGACTGCCATAGATGTTCATGGCAGCCAAGACCGTCGGCTTAACGTGCTCTCCGAGGCACGGGGCAGGCGATAATTGTCAATCAATACGCACATAATTTCGAAGTCATATAACTTTCCGAAAGTCAGAGGTGCGCGACGTGGGTTCGAACCCGAGACCCTCTGCATTGTAGTCTGTTGGTCTCCTCACTGAGCTATCGCTGCTACTATAATAGCATAATTTCATTGGTGTTTGTAAATAGCCTATTGACTATAAATGCTGGAGATTTAGATATGTCAATCTACGGATATCACTAATATATAGTTATCTCGCAGATATCTAGCTGTATGCTAAGTATCAACTAATCACTGTTTCATTCTCCGAGTTTCGTTGTTGACAAAGTCAATTTGGAATCTGTCATTCTTATCTGAATATTCACTGTGTTTTCTCAGTTTCGCGCCAATCACTGTAAAATATTTGATATTAAAATGGAGTGGGGTAATAAAGAGAACCAAATCGCTGTGATAGCATTACAAAAAGTAGCTATCGTACCAAATGCAATTTTTGAAACTCTCCATGGGCTTGGTATTCGTTTAATGTTTG
This sequence comes from Catocala sponsa, assembly GCA_963564715.1. NCBI lineage: Eukaryota > Metazoa > Arthropoda > Insecta > Lepidoptera > Erebidae > Catocala > Catocala sponsa. The sequence continues at coordinate 27,130,177 of OY751329.1, forward strand.
TGTACCGGGCTATTGATAGGTACAATGAAACCTCCTTTATTTGTGAGAAGTTTGTGTTCGAAGAGATCCTGTCCGGAAGCAAAAGATTTTATCTCGGGAAATGAATGTAGCACCTAGTGGTTCTAGGTGCTATATTCATTTCCCGAGATAAAATCTTTTGTCGCGTATTGTAAAAGATGACTTTGGACTTGCAGCCTATAAGAGACGCACTGGTTATTATTTAATTGATAATTTAAAACGAATAGGGTGGTAAAATCAAAACAACTTCATAAGAGGTACGCAAAGGGAGGTCACAAAAAATTGTTATATAACCGATAAGATTTTTTTTACTATTAAGTAATGTTTTAACTAGCAGAATCACCGAGTTTATGCTCAAAGCTCTATAGAAGCTTCCCAATTAGTCAGCACAACTTGAACATTATCCGACTTCAGTGATGGTTTAGTGGGGCGTTAGCTATTAAGGAGTGACTGAGGCATATTTTTGTGGAAAAGGTGACAAAATATCGGCATAAGTTCAGTTCAGTTAACAAGATACGATTCTTGAGAAGGTGGTTAAGCCTTTTAACAACACCTTGTTCCATAATCAAGAATGGTCCTTTCAGCAAGACTCAGCACCGGGTCATAATTCTTTATCCACCCAAGCGTGGTTGGAAACGAACGTTTCGGACTTCATCAGAGCTGAAGATTGGTATCTGGATCTTAATCCACTGGATTATGATTTATGATCAATTTTAGAGAGTATGGCATGCTCTAAACGTCATGATAATTTGGAGTCCCTAAAACAATCCATAACATTGGCAGTGAAGAATTTTCCCATGGAGAGAGTGCGTGTTTCTATTGATAACTGGCCTCAACGTTTAAAGGAATGTATTAAAACCAACGGAGATCGTTTTGAATGAGCTTCATATATTTTTAATGTTGTTATATTAATGTATAAACTAACACACATTATAGTAATAAATGTTTTATGCAAATAACAAAATGTTTTTTCTTGGTACAATATTTATGCAAGACTAGGTATTATAGAATATTACTGTTGTATCTCTTCGTGTTTTGCGTGTGCCCTTGTGTGCCGGAATATTTTTTTTTTCTTTCTTTTCTTTCTTTCTACAACCATATCATATGTTTCTTTAGTATTGACATGTCGGACATATACTTCATAATTATTATAAAAAATGTATCAAACGTTAAATATTTTCCATTTTCGAACATTACCCATTGCCTAATGCCCGTTATTGAATGAAGTTGTCTATTTGGACTGCAAAAATCATTAAAGAGTTACTTTAAATGCATGAAAGTTTGCATAGACATTCATAGAGTACCTACTTCGAAAAACTTCTGTGCAACTTATTTTATCTATATTACATTGTTAAGACCAAAGTTAAGAAGTTCTGTTGTCGGTAAAGACGTGGCTTGTATGTGACTAGACTATTTGAACAACAAAGCCATTTTGAAATATCCAACATCCAGTGTATCGAACGAGGGTCCAGACAAATAAAGGAACGTAACTTAATTAAAACTACTTTGCCCATTTTCTGGACTTTACCAAACTGACATGGTGCATGTAACTAAGAAGATTAGCTCCATTAGATTGTGAACAAGGCTAGATGAAGTTATTAATGTTAGTATGTATTGCTATTTCTTTTCAAAGTACACTGGATTTTTTAACCAACTGTTGTTTACTTTTGTTTATTTAATCTTTAGATACGGGATCGATTTAAATCAGATTTATTGGTTTTAATTACTGAATAGTATTATTATTTTTTAAATGTTGTAACCTTAAAACGGGGATAAAATATTTCGAATTTCGAATTTTCGATTCCAAATTAATCATGTAGTTACCCGATTGGTTCCATACGAATTCAGTTTTTGGTACATGTATTTTATGGTGCTTGGATTTTGAATCTGGAATAAAAATGTTTTCTTTTTACATTTTCTGTTGCCTTTGGAATTAAATTCTGTATAAATTCAACAATGCTGTGAGACTCGAGCATATGGTATTCATAGTATTGGTGTTGTGTCTCATCACTTTTGAATTCTATGTATCACGGAACAGAGAAATCGAGTTTTTGTCCTTCCTTTTCCGTTAAGTAAATTCTCGATACTATTCTTTAATTACGAAATTATTGCTAAGGTACTACTCACCAGTGCAATTACTAATTAGTAAGATTTCCAAGCCCGGTTTAGTAATGAGTTCCGCAATTTATATTGACTAACGGTGGTTTGGAATGGTGTCCGATTCAAAGCAGTAGGCTGTCTTCTTACGAATAGCTCTGCTATAAATAAGGTAAAAATAGGTTTCGCTTGCAGTTTATATATCGATTTATTGCATATCATACCGTTGACGTAGAAACATAGTCACACATGTGTCATGCTCGTATATTCATACGTCTAGACGAAACGCTTGTTAAAGTCTATTGCACCGCGTTTACATAGAACATTTTATATTAAATAGTAATAGAGTGTATTCACCTTGAATATGATTTATGTACTCGCTAAAACCGGCGAAGCTTCGCTGTGGCTCAGTCTGATCTTAATTACTACGGAAGTAGTACCCGTGGGAATTTCGGGATAAAAAGTATTCATATATAGAAATGCAAAGTTGTAAAAAAAAATTTGGGGAGGTCTTTGGGGACTGCCGATAGAAGTGAAAACTTTAATCTTTGATCATAAACACTTCTTTATAAATAAAAAAAATAATGGGCGATTGGGATGCTAGTTCCTGATACTCTCTTAGCGGTTATTAGGTGGTCAAAATTTCGTTATTTTTTGCGTAGGGCGCACCATTTCTGAAATATGACGCGAGTTCCATGATTTTTGTTCATCCAAGAAGTGCTCAACGCGCCTAAAAAAGGTTTCACTTCAAAAAATCAAATCAATCATTAATTTCATAGAGTATTGCGAACATAAATATACGGTAGCTGAATTTTTATATAATGACTAGCTTTTGCCCGCAGCTCTTACAACATACGAGTATATGCGAAAATTCATGGTGATCGGCGAGTAGTTAAGGCGCCAAGCTAACAAACAAACTCACATTCGCATTTATAATATAAGATTTGAATATGTCTCTTTCTACTTTACAAAATCATTGTTACTACTATTATGACATGTTGTAATTTGAAGGTATATTTGCGTGAGAATCCAGGGTAAGCACAATTAATTATTGTGAAACAGAAAAAAATACATTTTTTTATGGTATCGGTGGCAAGCGAGCATACGGATCGCCTGATGGTAAGCGATTACCGCCGCCCATGGGGTGTCCAACACCAGAGGAGTCACAAGTGCGTTGCCAGCCTTTTAAACTGGCCCCCCTTTCGCTCATGAGAGGGGGGTAAGAATGGACCTCCGGTACCCTCACTAACTCGACGAAACACAACGCAAGCACTATTTCACGCCGGTTTTCTGTGCCCATTCGTGCCGAAGCGTGGCTCTCCCACAGTCAATAACAAAGCATCACGGAAAGATACTATTATGACCCGTTATAATTTGTTGGTATATTGCCTTGATAATCTAGGGTAAGCATATAGTGGAACAAAAAAAATTTTACCCGTATGGGTGTCGGCCCACAATACTTGCCTAACTCGTCTACTGCTCTATCCGTGTATTGGTGAATGCAGTTAATGGATAAAAGCAACGCAGGTTTTGTGCTCGCAAAGTAAGTTATGAAACATTTTCAGTTTACCAACGACATTACCGCGGTTATCTGTTACTAGTTCATGCTTAAGTTAAACTAACATCTAATTTATTTTATCTAGTGTGTTTACACTTATAACTTTAAGCACAGTTTAAGTTCTAACAAATAAGGTGAATATAGCTTATGCAAGGTTACTACGAGTGTTCGTTTAGTTTTAGAAATGTAGGAATGGTTGGCAGTCTTTGTGATTGTTGCCATTTACGTACGTTTTTTAGGTATTTCACACACATATTTTGTAGGTTGCCAAGTAAATTTTGACTATTCTTTATTTAAATATTAAATTGAATAGTTTTACGTGGTTGAATTTGATCATTTAAGAAAAAAAGAAAAATGTTTGTGTATACAATAGACAAAAACCGTCCACACTAGGCTAGGTCTGTCTCGTGGAAGGTTTTACAAGAGAATTAACGAAATGTAAGATTGGTACACAGTTCTAAGTACTTATAATCTAAACACAGTTAATACAGTTACAGTAATAGAAGTAAAATTGTTTTACGGATTATTAGGAAGTTAAGACAGTTGAAAGAGGTTGTCATTTTATTATTCTTAAGAATTCTTCCGAGTATTAGTAGGACCAGTTCAGCAATTGCATTGTTAATTTTTTTAACCTGTCGTAACAATGGTTGAAAAGAGACTAAAGAGCCTCTTTTTAATTATCTCCGTTAGAAGTATCAAACCGAGACTTTACGCGGTTTGATACTCCTAACGGAGATAATTAATAACTTAACTTAATTAACGATAATAGAAGTATTTAGAACGATGTGATGCAAGGAAAAGTAATGAGTTATAAACTATGTAGAAAGGGTGAGAACTATGTAGGTGTAAAGGTATTTAAAATCATCGCTGACAGAAGTTTAAAATATATTTTAGATTAAGGCTAGCTAGACTAACGTTATAGTAGCAAGCTTCTATGTTATTTATATTTTTGGATGTTATATCGTACACTAGATGTTCCCGCAGTTTCACCCGCGTTTATCGTTACTGCGCCGCCCCCGTGGGTCGTAGCGTGATGTTATATAGCCTATAGCCTTCCTCGATAAATAGGCTATCCAACACTAAAAGATTTTTTTAAATCGAATCAGTAGTTCCTGAGATTAGTACGTTCAAACAAACAAACTCTTCAGCTTCATAATATTACTACTTTTTATTGATGTAGGTACCACGCGGGCGGAGCTGCGCGCAAAAGCTAGTATTATATAAAATCTTTTGATATACCACTCATAAGACAAAACAGCTTTAGTCTATTATGAATAAAACGCGTCTCGTAACTAATTACCACGTAATTAGTTTACTCGACGGAGCCCGGAGCTTTCGTGGGCACCTATTTCAGGGTGGTTGAAAGAAAATCAACCTTTTAACCGAGTAGCGCAGTGTTTGAATATTTTTCATAATGTTTTGTTTGCAGATTATGATTACTCTATACATCCTAATTATTATTATAAATTTTAATGTGAGTTTATTACGTTTTTAAACCTTAGGTAATACTAGCTCTTGCCCGCGGCTTCGCTCGCGGAAAAGTAGGTTAGGTTATGTTAGTAACAGTACTTTCTTCTTTCTCCTCTTTTTGGGTGGGTGTAAGAAGGAACCTAACATAACCTAACCCTTCCGAAACGGAATGCAGTGATTTGAGGCGTATAGGTGCTCGTTATGATATATTTTAGTAAGCATATTTTGGTGTGCAATTATTTTGATGGTCATTATATTTAATCCCTTATTAAAATATAACTCAAACAGACGGTAGGTACTGATAATCCGCAAAACGTTAAATACAAATAACCCGTTACTTATGAACAAGGTTGCCAACCATACGAGTTTCTTCGTACAAATACGAGATCCGTACGTATCCCGTACGAGGTACGAGGACTCTGTCAGCCTCGTACGAAATTTTGATATAGTGAAAATAATAACATGACTTTACATTGCATAAAAAATTTGATCAAATCTCTACGGGCTGTCCATTTCTTCTTTTAAGGAATTCTTGAAACTGAACCTAGCCCGGTAGGCGGGCTGAGCTTTTTTTTAGTTATTCACTACCGAAAAATAGTATGTACGAGGTTTGAGATCTCCAAAATACGAGCTTTTTGCCTGCTTCTGTACGAGAAATAAAGTTCTACGGTTGGCAACCCTGCTTATGAATGAGACACCAGCATCTGTTGTGGCTGGTCGTGCTCGCGCCGCAATATATTAAACCACGACGTTTTCAAATTATTGTGGTAGCAATTAGGAACGTGTATATTAATCAATGGAGTAATGTGATGCTGATTTTGTTGTATGATAAATAAATATCTTAAAACAATAATTTACCTCCATCCACCATGTAATTAAATTATAATTTGCGCGAGACCTAGTCCGCCTTTATATAAAGATGAATGCCCGCGTAAATGTAGGGTTATGTAAATTTCATCCTTCAGGAACAGAAGATTATTTTATGTGTCCTTTTCTTTACTCCTGACAACGTGTATGAAAGGAGACCGACCACCTTGTATGGGACCCTGGCCCGGGCATGAAAAATTTTATATTGTTATAACAATATTAGTAACATTATTCTATGAAGTTTAGTATCAAGTTCGTTAAATAATAAAATAGCAAACACAAATCACGTCCACAAAACATCCACTATACGAGCGAACAAACGCAAAGCGAATGACGGAAACAGAATTGACAGATAAGTCAAGTGTTGCTAGAATATGAAAATAAATTACCCATCGAATATCATATAATTTTTACAATAACTATTATTGTCGAATTCAAAATATGAATATAGTAATTAATTAAAAAAATATCAACGTATTTTCAGATTTCGTTAATATTTCTAAATATGATTTTTTAAACACTTTGTTCCGATTTTTCCATTGTTTTTTTAGGCAACACAAGCAAGCTATTTAGATTGTCCATTTCAGTTACACGTTGTAAACAAAATGAAAATATTTTAAAAATCATTTTTATATACGTCAATTTCATACGACTATAGTAACCAATATTTATTATATATTAAAACAAAACTTAATATTTTACTTTGTTTATAAGACGATTGTTCACGTTCAAGCCGAATATGGACGGTCTTCTTTCATAATGATCGGTCGAGTAGTTAAGGCGTGAAAGCGTAAAAAACAAACAAACTCACATTCACATTTGTAATATTAATTAGGAAGTAGGATGGATTTTGGCACAGGTACATGGTGGATATACCACATTTACGCACGAAGCGCTTTGCTTCCACTTTTATAATGCGTACCGCAAAGGTGTCGAACTCACAGGTCTAAGTTCCAGTTACAATAAAAAAGCACATGTTTAGTTTTTTTATATATTGTAATTATAAATGGCCATGTTATTTATGACCCCCTATCATGCGACTTGGAAATATTGATAGAGAATTGCCTGGATCCTCTTGGTGGCAGTGAAAAACGATCCGTATCAATTTTCTATTGGCGAAATTAAGGAGTCACCGTGGCATCGAAATAGCTATCGTATTCCCAAGATTTGCTGTAACTTTGTGAGATAAAAGCAAGACACGCCGCTAAATTTCATAAATCCACCAGTAAACAATTCAATAAAATAGACTATGCCTTCTCTTCTTCTTTTATTTCTTTTCTTCTCTTCTTCTTTTATTTCTTTACCCTATAGTTGGCAGCATGCGAGTTATATACAAAATATTAGAAGCGACCAAAGGCCATTACTTAGGTAGTATAAATGAAAATCTTAATATGTTTGCTATATTGCATGAACTCCACACAACCCCGAATAAGGCTGACGAAGATAAAGTTTCAGCACGTAATTTATGAGTGTTCAATTACAACGCGACCTACGCTTTATTAACTGTTTCAATATTCTGTCGTCGTTTACCAAAATAAGTAGTATACAAAAAACACATTTTATTATTAACTTTTTATGTATCTATAAAACGAACGTTAACATTTTATCTCAGTGTATTGAAAACGAAAACCGACCATCGAACCCTTACGGTCACATAGAAAATATACCTAGTGTAAGAGATGTTTTAAAAACCGGTGTTCGATTACTTAGACCGGACTGAGTTAGAGGTTATAGGTCGCCCTCTGTCCCAAAGTTCAGTTATTCATATTGTTTAGTACGAATAAAAGGGTCGAAGTGTGTAGAACAAAGGAAATGTGTCCCAATCCAACAATTGGATTCGAAGTTGCCAATAAGGTACGGTATTTTTGCAGAGATTTGCCGTCGGGTAGCGATTACGAATGGACCGATATTATAACTTCCCGTGGGTCTCGTGAAGGCACTAAAGAGCTATGTCAGGGGAAAGGATAGTAATCCTGACCCACGGTTGCGCACGTGCTGAATATATTTTCTTTGGATATCTTTTGTATCAGTATTATTTGCTTTAACCTTCAAATAATTCCTGTTTATATTATCTACATATATTGTTTTTATTTGTGTCAATAAAATATTACCTAGATATTAAATTAATAATATTACCTAGACCCAATTCAATACTATAAATTATTACAGAAAGTACCAACAAGTTTGGGTCCTCATACCTATGCCGAACGACCAAGGCATGGAATTCTCTGCCAAGGCACGTGTTTCCTTCTTCCTTCAATCCTGGGTCTTTTCAGCGGTGCGTGAAAAAGCACCTTCTCAGGCCTTCAAAGTAGAGACCTCGACATCGCCTCGGCTGCTATGAGGGCGGTGTGGAGGCCTCTTAGACTGTGGACTTCGACTGCTTACCATCAGGCGGAGTGTGATAGTTTTGAGAAGCAAAAAAAAAAACTCGTTGGCTAATCGTGAAGTTAGATGCGTTGCCTGTGTTGGCTACAGCTTACAATATATAAAAAGTACCTATATGCTTTTTATCTTTTCAGTCTTAGTTCAGTTGGTAAGTTGAGTGTGAGATTGCTAACATTTTCGAAGAAAAAGCGCAAATTATACCTTTATATCATGTCAGGCCGCTCTCTGCTTGCGTATATATGTACATATTTATGCGTTCATAGCCCCAACACCAATGATTCGATATACTCTTTTCAGTAAGTATAGCAAAAAGTTATCTCTCTAGATGTTTGGTAAACCTACATTTAGTGATGATATAATCTATATATTAATACGTGAAGCATAAAAGCAGAAATATATTTTATTTTTCGAGGTAGTAGCAATATCGCACTTTAATTGTGTTATTGGTGGAGGGACGTACATTTTATTTATATTGGTTTATTTTTCCATGTGCAGCTAATAAAAAAAAATACAGCTCCCGCATTAGGCGTGAAATAGCAGTATTGCTACTGTTGTGTTTCGTTCGGTGAGTGAGAGTGCCGGAGGCCCTATCACCCTCTTTACCCCTTCCCGCTCCTTCTCCTTCCTACTTCCTTTTTTCCCTAAAGGGTCGGTAACGCGCAAGTGATGCCTCTGGTGTTGCAAGCGTTTATAGGCTACGGTGACCACTTATCATCAGGTGGGCCGTATGCTCGTTGCCCACGTCAGTTGCAAAAAAAAAAAATTAAAACAACGTATACGAAGACCACAACCAAATGTCCTTTAGGTTTAGACCCGACTAAACCTAAATAGCCTATAAGGCATTGTCAACAAATTATTTATTGATGCCAACAGTCAATTCTAAAGAGCTGAAGCTATAAATCAAACGTAGCAGGAGCATCTCAACCAGAAATAGATGTCTTATGTTGTATTTTCCGCACTATTTACTCAAGTTTTGTTTATTCATCCGTCCTCTGTATCTCGGACGAGTTTAAATGGCATCAATAAAATTCTCCACGATACCCAACTTGATTTTATTACGAGATCAAATTGGTCGTCAACAAAAAAAAAAATACTTTTTACAAAGTAAACCTCTTTTATAGACGTTGTTTATTTTGAAAGATGCCTTTCTATCCCAACGGTAATAAGATTTACTAGGAGAGGGACTTTATTTAATTTCAAGTACGGCCCTCGACTACAGACATGTGTGTACGTTTATTCGTTCAAGGTTCTGCGTCTGTGTACGTAATTGTTTAAAAATATTGTATGCTATATTGTACACAAATAAGTACCGTAACTTCGTATGACTTTAGCCCTGAGGGGTGACATTGGCCTTTAATTGGAAAAAGTTTGAAGTTCGCACCAGACCACTATCATACTTTTGCCGAAAAAATACACGTGGAAATCAATGTATAGCACTATAAACTGTCAGTAAAATAGCTTCTTCCAGTTAAACAGCTTTTTTCAATTAAGGGCCAATGTCACCCTTCAGGGCTTAAGTCATACATACGAAGTTACCGGTATATAAGATTATTATTATGTATATTATATTATTATCTATTATTATTATATTACTAAATATTTTATTATAAGTATAACATAAAATATTCAGTACCTACTAGATTACGCCCGTTGCATCGCCCGGAAACAATATTTATGGATATAAGATAACCCTATGTCCTTTTCTGTACCCTTGACAACGTGTATGTATAATTTTATGATCATCGGGCGAGTAGTTAAGGTGTGAAAATGTAACAATCAAACAAACTTACATTCATATTTATAATATTACTTACACTTCGTAGACTGTTGTTAGGTCCCATGTTATAACGGAAGAGCTTATTCAACTGCCAGGTGCATTTTCACAAATTTAAACATGCGTTCGACCCTCGCGTTATACCCTTCCCGAATGATATCTATGTCATGCAACGCGAAAGTTTAAAGTTATTATGTTTACAACTTTCGATTATACCCTTGTTATGTCATTCAATTATATCTTGACTAGCATAATACATAGATTCACGCCTGTTTCCCAGAAGGTAGGCAGAGACTACGGATTTTCATTTGCTACGATCCTGACACACTTCTATGGCTTCATTCACTTTTATCACATTCCTCATACACGCCCGTCGGTTCAAGGTGCTCTTTACCTGGCCTTTGTCCAGAACGCCTCCGATCTCACGAGAAACGTTCGCCTAGGTTTTCCTCTTGCGACTGTTCCATTCACACTAGCCTTATAAACTTTCTTAGTCAGTCTTTCCTCGTCCATTCTTTCTACATATCCAAACTAGCTTAACATACCCTTTTCTATTCTTGTCACTATATCCACTTTCATGCCGCATCTCTCTCTAATCACACTATTCCTTATTCTATCTTCCAGAGTCACACTACATATGCTTCTCAGCGCTCTCATTTCTACAGCATTTATCCTGCTCTCATGCTTCTTTTGCCATACCCAACTTTCACTTCCATACATAAGTGTGGGCACTAATAGTCCTCTATGAACAGCTAAACGTGCCTTTTCGGATACATTTCGACTGTTCATAAAAGCGCGTAGAGCTCCATTCACTTTTTGCCAGCAATCGTTCTCCTTTCAATATCTTCCTCATGTTTACCATCCCTTGTAAACAAAGTACCCAAATATACAAACTCTTTCACTTGCTCCACTTTTTCTCCATCAATCATAATATTACACATCGTCACGCACTCTTCCTTTTCAAATACTATTACTTTCGTCTTACTTACATTTATTTTCATTCCTGTACTCTCAAAAGCACTAGCAAACGCAGTTTATTTTCCATTTACAGTGCGTTATGTAAGTAACAATCACTATAAACACGTCAGCGCTAACAACATCTACTAGGTATATACTACTAGGTACATAGGTAAGGTAACGAGGGCGCCGAACACGTTTTTACGTGCTCTCCAAAAAGTCTCCATATAAAAATATATTGCGTAAAAGTTTGCCTAACGACCCTATTATTTTACAAAATAAGCATTTCGTCTTAAAGGCGTGAGAAGAACTATTATATAGTGAACAAGTTCCTTTTCCATGGTTGGAGTATTGAAAATGACATTTAAAAGACATACATTAGAGCGTCATAGCTTAAGTAATTCATTAGGATGAAACTCTAAAATAATATAAGAAATGCAAAAATAACTGTCTTGTGTTATACCTAACCATGACCAAAATATATAGAGTTGGATACTTATGTAGGTAAAAGGGACACGCAGTACAGTCTTGCATTAAAAATCTTACAAAATTATTTTGCACTTGCTTCGACATGAGGCTAGGGTTGCCAACTTTTATTAGAAGAAATAGAGTATATCTGATTTCAAAGGAGGTAAATAAAGAGTACGGATTTCCAAAGAAGAATATCATTTATTTTATATTTTTAAAAAGGTAATTTTTCGAACTTTTTGTAGCACATAACAATTTTTCATGGTTTTTAAAAGAATTGTATGACTCCAAACACTCTAACTCTAAATTTATATAGATCAAGAGCTCATTTTTAATCAATTTCAATGAAGCTCTGTGTACCAACTTATTAATAGACAATAGTTGATTTTTTTGGTTATGATAATGGGTTTGCATAATATTACATGACTGGCACTAGTCTAGTAAACATTGTGTAAAAAAGAGTATTTCAGCATACTCTATTAGTGTTATAGATTACATAGTACGCCTACATGATATAGAGTACAATACTCTATTTCACAGTACGGTTGGCAACCCTACATGAGGCCATATTTAGTTTCATGGGGAATCCTGATAACTGCATTAAATTCTAAATAGCACTTCAACAGAGCGTTATTTATAACAATACTAGCTGTCCCGACAGACGTTGTCCTGTACAAACGAGAAAAAAAAGCATGTCTAAACCATTCTCGACACTTGAACACACACAAAAAGTTTCATTGAAATCGGTCCAGCCGTTTAGAAGGAGTTCACTGTCAACACACGTACAGAAGAATTATATATATAAAGATATGCTTTATTGTGAAATAACGAATAGTACGTTGCGCAAAACAAAAGTGCTCTTATTGTTATAACTTAAAAGTCAAGTTTGTAACACCTTGTTTATATTATTCAGTATATTCTGAAACTCTGGAGATAAAGCAAGGATCTATGAGTACGTAACCTTTCTTACTTTTTAATGTAGTACATGAATAAGAAAAGTGTCTGGTGATGGCCTAGTAAAACAGCTCTAAAAACAGCCGTTGAAATTCGAACTTACATAACTTACGAGTATTGTGATGCCTAAAGAAATTTAGTACTAAATATGACTTTAGTATATAAAATTTAGAGATCATTTTACTGTTTGTTTATTTAAGTCTGCACCTAATACTGCTCTACATGACTACGTTAAAAATAATTACATTTTCAAACAGTATAAAGTACGCAATAAGTTATTAAAATTATTGCGTAAGCCATACAGGCTCTTCTACCATAAATGGATACCGGTTCAGCAAAATGTAGAGAATATAAAAGTATATTCCCAAGTCGTACAATAAATATGAGGTAAAGTATGTGCTCAATCATGGGATATTATACTAACGATGTGATGTGACTACGAGCTTGTTGAAATGCAATGAACCGCCTTATTATGTTAACTGATACTCGTCGAAGTACAATTGAAGGAAAATTTAGATTATTATTTTATTTTTTTGTATCTCGCCTGCTAGTAATAATTATTGTGGTTCTGGTTCCGTGGCCTCTATCAAATCCCAATTGATTAATAACTTTCAGTAACTGAAAATTGTCCTAGTGTTGCATTTTTTTATTATTTAATCTTTGATATTGTAATCTTCCAATATCGCTACTGTAATTAATTATTTACTCTCTTAATATTATGTGCAAGATATATTCACATCTAGTAGATGTCAATATAAAATGTATTTCAGCTTATGTCCTTTGATAAAGTGCGACTGTTCATCAGTCTTATGAATTAAAAAAAAAAAAGAAAACATTGTGGCGCGGGAGACTTTACGGGAATTCAAACAACGAACAGAAAGAACTCCCAGAATCGGGACAACTATTTGTGTATTCAAACATTTCTGTTCCGTGTGGGAATCGAACCCATGACACACGGCGCGATGGCAGTAGCGACGCGACCACTTAAACCACTATGGCATCTGTGCAGTTTAAACTTTAGCGTAACTTCGACAAATATCAGTAATATTTTAACTCTGTCCTAATTAGAATATATTGTATGGAAAGTTTGTTACGTATGACGAGAGTTGAAGTAGATTTTTCTATTATAGTAATACTAGATGTGCCCGCGGTTTCACTCGCGTTTATGGTTACTGCGCTGCCCTCGTAAGTCGTAGCGTGATGTTATATAGCCTATACCGTTCAACCAAACAAACAAACTCTTCAGCTTTATAATATTAGTATCCTAATCCTAACTAATATTATAAAAACGAAAATGAGTTTGTTTGTTTGTTACCTTTTCACGACTAAACCACTAAACCGATCATCCTGAAATTTTGCATATACGTTGTCAGGTGTACAGAATCGAACATAGGCTACCTTTCATCCCGAAAAAAATTACTGTTTCCGAGGAAAACAACAATAACGTTCTTATGATAATAGATGGCGCCACGTGTCTTTCGAATCATGATTGAATTATATTATTACAAGCAGATTACAACCCGAATTGATTGTCAAATTCTAAATTAACGCGAGCGAAGCCGCAGGCAAAAGCTAGTACATAAATAATTCTCAAAATATAAAGAACTGTACAATATCCAATTTCTATTGTCAGTTAATTATACATGAGATAATAATAATAATAATTTCAGCCCTGTATTAAACTGTCCCACTGCTGGGCATAAGTCTCTTCTCAGTGTGAGAAAGGTTAGGTCATAGCCCACCATGCAGGTTGGCAGACTGCACATATACTCGAGAAAATTATACATGAGATACTATAAGTTAAAACCTACCTGCATAATATAATAATAATATTCTATCACACACACAACACCATCTAGCCCAAACTAAGCAGAGCTTGTACTATGGGTACTAGACAATGGATAAACATACATATATACTTTTTTTGTAAATACATACATATAATACATAGAAACACCCAGACCTAGACAAACATCCATGTTCATGCACACAAATGTTTAACTTGTGCGGGAATCGAACCCGCGACCTCAGGCGTGGCAGTCGGTTACACTAACCACTACGCCATCGAGGCCGATATAATATTGTTATTGTGTCCAAGACACAAGCTCAGCATGTTCTGTGAGCTCAGTCTGGTTTGGGACTAACGGAATGTCATGTACTAGTTATTGAGTATGCTTAATTGCATACACACTGATAATAAAAATGGCGTGAAGAAGTTTTGGCATTTAATGTATTGAGATTATTTTTGTGTATGTTCATTCGGAAAAACTGTATCCGAAGACCACGGAATATACGACGTCTGTCAAGTCTTCAAATACCAGACATAATGAAAAACCTATTTTGTATGGCCACCGGTGTGCTGGCAGGGTTTTAAAGGCATGTTGGTATTTTGCTTGACGCGTATCCAACCACAACGCACTATGTATCGTGGACTTCAGTTCATTAAACATTTTTCTATACAAACAAAAACAGCACGGCATTTTAAAGTACTGTTTTTATTTAATTGCGATAGGATTGTTCGAAGTTTTCATCTGGTCGTAAGCGTAGCGAGTATGTTATAAAATCAGGCTTGTTTTGCAATTTTATACGGCTGAATGAGAACTTGTTGCCACAATTTAGTTTCAAACAGTTTTTATTACACGGATAATATTATATGACACTGTAAAATAAAATATGTACCACTACTTTATTCACTCATCTAGACATTAAACATTATATATCTTGTAACCTTTTATCTGTTTAGAGCATCGATCAAATATACCATAGATGCACGATCGTCGCTCGAAAAACGGCCCCAACAAAACTGTGCATAAATCAGTCGTATGCGCTATATTATGCACCTGTCCCACTCACTCTTGCGTGCGCTGCCCGTAAGCGAGAGCGAATCGACACCTACGACTACTACGGTGGAGACCGTACCATATACTTAGTACGCTTGCGTATCGCGAGTAACACACTTAGGACGCTTTATATTGACGCGTTTTAACTAAACTATTACAAAATGTTTCTCAGTGGGCGTTCAATGGTTATTCCGATTTATTTCCTGGATTGCATAATAAATGCAGACACTTATAATTAAGTAGTACTGGTCAGTGCCACATATTGACGCGGTTTTTGTATGAGAATGTGCATCTATGGTATATTTGATCGAAGGTTTAGAGGTACAAATACTAGTAAAATATGTCTACATTTTAAACGACAACGATAACTATTTGATACATATAAAATGATGCCGTACGTATATTAGTTAAAAAATAGAGAAATAGAGGACTTTACAGAAAACAATGGCACAAGCCAAGTCACTCAATTTTTTGTTCGTGTCGTGATCGAATTCATAACACTTGGTGAAACCTATAACTATAACTGATATCGTTACAAATACTTAAAACATAATATTATTGTAGATTAAACGAAATTCTGTTACAACTGTTTTCAAATATAATATTACTAAAGAATTTAATTAGTTTTATTTATTAATAAAGAATCATAAATTAATTTGTGAAAGGAAGCGTTGTGGCGAGGCGACCCATTCACTACGTGACGTGCTCCTTATCATTAATTAATTATTGCGTGCAAAAGAGATGGAAGCTTAATAGGCAACACTCATCAAATAATCACTGGTTGATATGTTACATGTTTATCGTAGAGTGTATTAACGTTTGCTGAAATTATATCCTTAGGCTAAGTGTACTTTCGCACGAATCCGTTTTCACGAATTATGCGGCACGACACTTTTATTTAATAAAACTGACGTTTCGCCTCTAAGCTCGTCCACTAAGCCCATTCTTATCGAGAGCTTTTCCAAGTACATCTGTCTTCTCCCTAGCCTTTATTATTCCCAAGTCGCTTGGGGTCGGCTTTCTAGTCTAACCGGATTTGACTGGATATCAGTTTTTACACGGAGCGACTGCCATCTGACCTCCGCAACTCGAAGGCTAACAATACCCTAAGGCTAGACCAGTTTCAGGATATTAGAGGGCACTGACTTCCCAATAACGACTGCCATAGATGTTCATGGCAGCCGGGACCGACGGCTTAACGTGCTCTCTGAGACACGGAGCAGACGATAATTGTACATACATACATATGTACGTACATATGTAGTATTTATATTATAAAGAGGTTAGATCTGTTTATATGTATGGTATGATCTCTGCACCTGCTGAACTGGACAAGACATCATCCGCACTAGGAATAATTTCTGTGTTGTGGAGACTTTACAAATATTTAAATAACTGACATAAGAACATCCAGACTTGGAAAGCTACTTGTGGATCACACAAAATATGTTTGTTTCGTGAAGGGATTACACCCATAAATAGTAATTTATATTTTTTTCTGTCTTTACTACATATCACATATGCACACAATACCTCTTAAATATGACTAAACATTTCTGTTATATACCGAGCCATTTGAATTTATTTAGAGAAACTGTTTGAATTTACGTGGAAAATGTTTGTACAGTTTGACGATGACATTTACAATGGTAGAATAGTGGTTTTATAGTAGATATATATTATGTATATTTCTAAACTATTTTATTCATGAATTTATTGTGATTTCGTTCGATCACAAGACTAAATTTATGTATATTTTTGACAAAACGAGGGTAACAAATTCACCTCTACGTAAAGCAAAGCACGAAATTGAAACGAAGCATAAAACTTGCGGGATATGTTGAACACATTCTCGTTATTCCTGTACGTGTTAGCGAAGCCTACTAGTTGTTCAGCGACTGAAGAGCGCGTGTAAGTGACAAGTTTTCACAGGAGACACGCAGATTCTAGTGGCTCGACTCCGGCTTTAGAAAGACGAATTACGTAGACATCGTGTTATGTATATGAAATGCTGCTGTAAATTTGCTTGGGAATCGATTCCTGTGAAATTGGAATAAATGCATTGGAAATGAGGGTATTGAGAACTATGTGAGGTCTTTATTGAAATTAAACTACTAAATACGGATTTTATCGCGTTGTTTATTTGACACTTTATTACATAATTTAGAAACTGTTACACTACTATTATCTACTATTAAACTTTATTAATTTTAAATTTAGTAGTGTAACAGTTTCTAAATCCTAACTAATATTATAAATGCGAAAATGAGTTTGTTTGTTTGTTACGCTTTCACGCCTTAACTACTCAACCGATCAACATGAAATTTTACATACACGTTGTCAGGGTACAGAATAGGACATAGGGTACCTTTCATCCAGAAAAAAATAACTGTTGCAAACCTAACCTAACCTAACCTACATTTACGCGAGCAAAGCCGCGGGTGAAAACTAGTTATGTAATAAAGTATCAAATAAACAACGCGATAAAATTCGTATATAGTAGTTTAATTTCAATGAATAACATTCGCGTAAACAGAAGACAATATTAAATGTGACGTCTTTTGTAAAGGATGGAATGAGAAAGTAAAGATTGATATGGTGTGATATTAGAGCGCCACAACGTAAAAGGAGTTTTGAAAAACTGAAAAAGGCACATCCCGCATTTGGGATCTCGCTCTGTGTCGCAGAGTACTTAACAAACATAAAAGTAACGGTTACAAAATACTACCAAACTCAGAAGAATTATTTGTGGATCTTACAAATAATTATAGTAATGAATATTGTATAGTAGTAATGGCGAGGCGACAACTAGGTACTACTTCATCCGTACAGTCAAATCGAGATAGTTCTACTAGAAAATAATTTATATTAAGTATTAGATGTTCCCACAGTTTCACCCGCGTTTATCGTTACTGCGCCGCCCCCGTGGGTCGTAGGGTGATGTTATATAGCCTATAGCCTTCCTCGATAAATAGGCTAGCCATCACTAAAATAATTTTTCAAATCGAACCAGTAGTTCCTGAGATTAGCGCGTTCAAACAAACAAACAAACTCTTCAGCTTTATAATATTAGTATAGATAGGTATATTATAAAGGTCAATCTGGAAGATAGGATATAGGCAAATCTAGCTTAGCATGTATGCAGGAAGCAGTGTGAGTGAATGAAGCAAGAAAGCTATGCCAGGATCATATCAAGTGCAAATCTGTAGGGTCTAACTAACCCTCTAAGAAACAAGCGTAACTCTATGAATGTCTTGATACCTTCTTAAAAGTAAATTTAATTTTATACTTAGGCTAAATTTGAAAGGAAAGGATCCGTTTGTGAGAAAATAAACCCTTAGATAAGTGACCCTTCACAAAAATCTCACTCTTCAACCTTTTGGCCACAGAGCACGTTTTGGTTACGGAAGCCTCCAGTTCCGGTCTTGGATCCGGCAGCTTGTGATTCCGGTTGTCGTCAATATTAGGTTAGCGGTGTAAAAAGCCGTTGTCGATATCGTCATCATTTGGGGTCGCTAAGGTCCGATGGAGGTTAGTGCGTCGTATAACTCTAGCTGTATTCAATCAGAATCTATCCGAATGCGTTTATTCGCATCCCTTAAGTCGAGATCTATTTTGACGTGTGCTAAAGACAGCAGGGCAGTATAAAACTTTGATTACGAACAGACTTCATTAATGAAAAGGCGGCCTAGATATCGATCAAAAATCGTTTTGTCTGAAAATAGAGGGCGATTAGCAAGTGAGTAGTTTTTTTGCAATAGTATGGCTATATATTTACTACTAGATTTTTCTCCCGGCTTCGCTCGCGTAAATGTAGGGTACGTTAGGTTAGTAACAATATTTTTTTAATAATAATATTCTACCACATACACACAACACCATCTAGCCCAAACTAAGCAAAGCTTGTACTATGGGTACTAGACAAGGGATAAACATACATATATACATTTTTTCTGTAAATACATACATACTATACATAGAAACATCCAGACCAAGACAAACATCAAAATGTTTGACTTGTGCGGGTATCGAACCCGCGACCTCAGACATGGCAATCGGTTACACTAACCACTACACCATTGAGGCCGTCAATATTTTTTCTTAGATGAAAGGTATCCTATGTCCTTTTCTTTACCCCTGACAATGTGTATGCCAAATTTCACGATGATCGGTTGAGTAGTTAAGGCGTGAAAGCGTAACAAACAAACCCACATTCGCATTTATAATATTAGTTCGGATTTTTTATTACTGGTGAATATTACGCACACAATGTAAATTGGTTGACATTCAATTTGTGTATTGTAGACTTATATTGGTGTAAAAAGTTGTAATGTGCCTGAATTTAGCAACTAACCTAAATGTAAATTTAGTAAACTCACTAACACATAAACTTTGACGTTCATAAGTGTTACTTTGTGACCCAAATGGTTTTTGACTTTGACATTACTTTGTAGTGACGACGGTCTGTTTGAAATGGGAATTCTAGGTCTAGTACGGTTTAGACTCAATATAAAGCTGACAGACTTACTTTAATGTAAGAGTTTTAATATGAGCCGAGCAAACCCCTGGCAGTTTGTTCAAATAGTTTAAATACTATTATACATAGTGGGCCCCAAATACGCACTAATTTTATTGAATACTAGCTGTTACTTGCGACTTCGTCCGCGTAGATTTTAACTAAAAAGTATTTGTCTCCGCGGAACCCTATTTTTTCTAAAATCAAAGTAGCCTAAGTTACTCCTTATAACATCAGCTATCTGCCAGCAAAGTCCCGTCAAAATCGGTTCCACCGTTTCGGAGATTAGCCGGAACAAACAGACAGACAAACAGACAAAAATTTTAAAAATAGATGTTTCGGATGGGTACCTTATCTACTTTTATATGCATTAGATAAAAAGCTGTTATTTTGACATTACAAACAGACACTTCAATTTTATTTATTTGTATAGATTTGCGATAGTAATTATTTACTTAATCATACACATGATATACATATGTTCACTATAATTGTGCAGAAAAAGACATAGTCTGACATATGTATGTATATGCAGAGCTGGTTTTGGGAGATCGTTGGACTGCCACGCAGCGGTCTCGAGTTCAATCCCAAGACACGCATCTCTGACTTTTCGAAATAATGTGCGTATTAAATAGTTAATTATCATTCGTTTTAACGGTGAAAGAAAACATCGTGAGGAAACCTGCATGTATGAGAGTTCTATATAATGTCCTCGAAGATATGTGAAGCCTGCCAACCCGCACTGGGCCAGCGTGGTGGGCTATAGCTTAAACCTTCTCACACTGAGAAGAGGCCCATGCCCAGCAGTGAGACAGTTTAATACAAGTCTGATTTTATTGTTATTAAACGTAAGACAATGTTATGTATTATATGCTCTATACTTTGATTCAATAGTCAAGTCAAGTCAAAAATCATTTATTCCTTTAGGTAACAAAGTAACACTTATGAACATCAAAGTATATAGGTTAGTGAATTTACTAAGTTACTGAAGCTACATTTAGGTTAGTTGCTAGGATCAGGCAAAGGGTTGAGGCTATGAGAAGAACCCTGCAAGAAACTCACGGCTACTCTTTTAAATCGCCAGTTAAATATAATTTCAATATTTTACAACTCAGATTAACAAGGTGTTACAATCAGTATGCCATATACTACTGACTATAAAAAACGAAAGTTAATAACAATAATAACTTAATAATATTATAGAGAGGAAATAATTTGTGCTAAGATATATTATTGAATATAAATCTAAAATAGACAGTAGGATGGCATGATGGCGCATAAACTTACACTTTGTGACTATGCAAAGGCTTAAATTGACTATAAGTAATACAGATCTTTGAATCCTGTATGCAACAAGCAACTAGCTCCATGAGATTTGTCATTTAAGTAGTCGCTGACTAAATAATAACCCTTCCGAATAAGTTGTTTTTTAAATTTTCATTATCTATATATATAAAGGAAGATGTCCTGACTGACTTAGAGACAACGCACAGCCTAAACTGCTGGTCGTAGGAACTTGAAATTTGGAGAGCATGTGTGTTTTAATTTGTAGGGGTGTACTAAGAAAGCATTTTTTGAAATTTCACCCCTAAGGGGGTGAAATAGAGGGGTAAAGTTTGTAACGAAATTTTCTCATTTCTGGACTTAGCAGTATGAAAATTGGTACATAAGTTTTCGATTACAATTGAAAAATATCTGTGTAGGAGAAATGGATAAAACTCTCCCTTAAAGTGGCGGAAGGGGGAATAAAGTTTGTATGAACATTTTCTCACTTCTGGACGAGTACGATCCGAATTGATTGTCAAATTCAAAATTAACGCGAGCGAAGCCGCGAGCAAAAGTTAGTTATCATATAATGTAATGACAGACGTTTATAATGGGTATATTATTCAAACATTGTAATTTACGAGTACATGCGCTGCTATTTCGATGAAACAGCACTTTAACAGATTAAACATAAAACACGTTAGTGGATTAGTTTATTGTACCGAGAAATAAGCCTAAAGTACACCACATAAGGCAGGTATATTAGCATCACTCACATACAGGATTGCCAATGCCAATGTACATAATTCCCCAAAAATCTAAATAAAATTCCCCAAATTTGGGGACAAAAATCTGCTGATTCACCACAAATTCCCCTCAATATCATTTTAAACAATGAAAATCTAACTATTTTTATTATCATTTTTCCGTTTTGTACCGTTACACTTTTCCCATATACATATTTGTTGCAACCATTTTGCTCAAAGGGTTAAAACTTGACATTGCCGCCAAATTTTTTATTCCCGTCTCTTGCTGATATTAAAGATATTACAGTATCTGTATTTAGCTGATTACGTATTTCTGTATTTTAATTTATAAGCTCCCTAAATTTACATTCGACCAATGCATTTGAAAATGGCAGCATGAGCAACAAGAACGTCATAATTTTTGATTTTACGGACATTATTCACTGTTTTTAATATTCACAGTAGCTACTAGGTGCTGCCAAATTATTCTTTCTTTTTTATTTTTATGTTTATTACAATTTATAATATGTATTAATAAAAAAACACGATGATTTCAAAATCCCTGCATTTTCCCCGCATAATGCCAATCCCCAATAAATCCCCAACCAACTTGAGATTCCCCGTAGTTTGGGGAATTCCCCACAAATTGGCAACCCTGGTCACATCGCCAGCCGAAGCCTATCTATAAGGTTTGTGTAGCAGAAGCATTTATGTGTATCTCCTGCAACGATTTCTGATAATATGTATACGCGTTGTACCGTCACAATCACAAAGCGATAACGTGCGTTTTACTAAATTAGTAGAATCTTTAACTTAAGGGGACACCGCGAAACGTGACGCCCGTACTCATTGACACTCATTGTGTATCAATCCTTAAAGAGCGATTATAAGGTCTAAAATTGCGATGCGCTCGCAATGATCGAGAGCGCTTAGAAATTGTTTGTT
Organism: Catocala sponsa; assembly: GCA_963564715.1. Taxonomy (NCBI): domain Eukaryota; kingdom Metazoa; phylum Arthropoda; class Insecta; order Lepidoptera; family Erebidae; genus Catocala; species Catocala sponsa. The sequence continues at coordinate 27,153,041 of OY751329.1, forward strand.
AAAATATTATTTAAAAATGATTGGTTTTAGTTATGGAAATAATGAGCTAGCAAATTACTAATATTGATGTTACGAATATATTTGAGTAATTCCTAAGCATAATGATAGTGTATCTTCATTGTAATTTCAAAAATAGTATTTTTCAGAGGTGTTTTCGAAAATAATTATGTTCGAGCCAAAATCACAATATCGTGTTTTTGAGCTAGGAAATTCTAGTTAAAGACATCAATTTACCTATATCAAAATTCTAGATTAATTGGTCTTCTCATAGTTCTATACTATTCGATGAAAGTTAGTGCATTTTTTCAGTGTATCCTCTTAAAAAGAGGTATAAATTAAAATTTGTCTAAATATTCTTAGAATACACCAGATGTCACATGATGTCTAATTTGAATATATAACACTCAAAAAGTAACTTCTTTCTTCTTCTTTTTCGTGTGGTTAGTAGCCAACCTGTTGTCAAGAGTTGTTCAAGCCGCCCGTAGGCCTCTGACATGGCTTAACGGTTGCTGTCAATTTGACAACAACCGGGACCGACTTTTTATGTGCCCTCCGAAGCACGGAGCCGCTCAGATGAAATACCACTAAGCGGTCACCCATCTATAGACTGACCGCACGCAACGTTGCTTAACCTCGCTAATCGTTTACCGATCATTGAGTGCAACTGGCTATGAGCGTTACAGTTATTTATGAATCAGGAATTTTGGTGGGATACAATTTTAACGTAATGTTTAAATATTGTTAAAACTAGCCCTAGGTGTATTGGCACTGTAATTTGCATGAAGATTAATTTTATTTTAGTCCTAATGTAGGGACTGTTGAAAACGAGTCAATAGGGTCCCTAAAATGTAAAAACTATTTATAGTCGAACGGCACGGCTGCAACTCTACACATCTCATTATTTCTATTTTCTATAGAACAATAGGTTGTGAAGAAATATGTGACTGTTGCAGAAGCAAAACAGACCGTGTATTGTTTTTATATCAACGTATTAAATTATATCGTTTCTTTGTGATAAGGGACTCCATTAGACCGAACTGGGAACAAAAAGATTTTGTTTGTTGGATAATATTTATAGGTTTGTTCCTTGTTTGAAACAATTTGCCGCTCAGTTGCGACGACCACGTGGCGTTTCTTAGCTCACTGCATTTATTATTACTAGCGCTAGACTTGTGGTCAAAAATCAACCAATATTACTAAGCTTGTTACTTTGTTTTCTTTTTCTCTATTACATATAAATAAGGTATAGGTAACCATAGTTACAAAGAATTGTACGACGTCATATGAACAATGTCGAAATACTTCGAACGCGATTCGACTGCGTGTGTCAAATGCATGGTTGTGTGCGTGTAGTGTTTTTTTCATTTATTTAATGTATTTCTAAAGCGTATATAATAAAAATATTAGGATTCGCCCCTCCTTCTCCATATAAACTATAACTGTGCCAATTTTCATACTCTCCTCCGTCCGCGCAATTTTCGTAAAAAGAGGTACAAAGTTTTTGCTTCATGTATTAATATGTAAATATTGTAGTCAAGTAGTTTAAGCTAAAATGAAATTGAAATAATGGGTTTTATAGTCCTGGCGTCTTAAAACTAACTTCATGAAATCGTATTATTAGCAAGTAAACTAACTATTACGACTTTTGAAGTAGAAAAAGTACTGTACCGATGAAGACTTATATAGGCACCGATGATAATGACTTTTGACGTTTAAATAATAAATCGATAATAAAATAAATACATTTATTAAACTACAGGTAATGTCAAGTACCGGCTTTGTTTATGACTTGGGTATTAAAAACTGTTGATGTTCCTCCTATAATTGCAAATAGTCCTATAGATAAAACATAATGAAAATGGGCTACTACATATAAATAAATAAATAATAAATTCATTTATTTCTCCTCACAATTACAAGCTTAATTCAAGGTATAATATAATATAATTAATTTGTCTAGTTAGCAATGCGAGGAGCTGGTGTCTGCATTAGGTATAAAATGCCTGTATTACAGATCACCAGGTCCCCCACGGAAGAACAGATAGTTTTTATGAAAAAATTTATATATTAAATTATAATCTAATATTATAGGTAAGGAGATTCAATACTAAAAAACTTGAAGACATAATTATAATTTTGAAGTATAATAAGTATCATAAAGAGTAATATCAATAGATTTTTTTTTAAATAATATTCTACTACATACACACAACACCACCTAGCCCAAACTAAGCAGGACTTGTAATATGGGTACTAGACTATGGATAAACATACATATATACCTTTTTTTTGTAAATACATACATATTATACATAGAAACACCCAGACCAAGACAAAAATCCATGTTCATGCACACAAATGTTTGACTTGTGCGGGAATTGAACACGCGACCTCAGGCGTGGCAGTCGGTTACACTAACCACTACGCCATCGAGGCCGTCAAAAAAATTAGATAGAGTTAATCAAGTTAATTCTCCTACAGTAAATAAAAATATAAACCCTAATCTTCATAAAATTGAAGGAGAATAATTGATTTGAGTTCCATGGAAAGTAGTCAATCAACTAACAAGTTGAAAGCGTAGATGTCCATAGGTAATACCGTCTAATTAGTTGAATACTACGCTGCAAACACCATTCACAAGCAATATGTCACCTTTTATGAGTAATCTAAGATTATCATACGTTTTTGAGACATGCAAAACTGTATATTAATATTATCTTTAGGTCACACGTATTTTCTGGTACAAAAATCCAAGACATTGTTCAATCTAGAAATAATCGTTATTGCATTGACTTTTACCACGGGAGAAACAGGATATTCATTTTTAAATCAAGGAGTACCACTATACTGTTTAAGTGCATAAGTTTAAGCTCTTGAGAGACACAGTTGGTAAAAACCTCGAGATATCTTTAAACTTTTCGAGAGTTTTGCTTCTACCGAGTTTTATTTATCAACCATCAATTGCTTTTGAGATTTTATCTTTCTAACGACTTTCAATAATCCGTGACATGTTATTTCTCAAAATTAACATATCTTTTTGAATTGCTAGATCCAGACAGATCTAACAAATTACGACGACATAAACATGTCGAGGTAAACATTTTATATTCGTTGTTGAAATTAAACAACTTTATACTAATACTAGATGTTCTCACGGTTTCACCCGCGTTTATCGTTACTGCGCCGCCCCCGTGGGTTGTAGCGTGATGTTATATAGCCTATAGCCTTCCTCGATAAATAGGCTATCCAACACTAAAATAATTTTTCAAATCGAACCAGTAGTTCCTGAGATTAGCGTGTTCAAACAAACAAACAAACTCTTCAGCTTTATAATATTAGTATAGATTCTGTCACATATTACACAGATTATATACATAATGTTACTTACTGTTAAGTGAAATGCTGCTTAATTAAAATGACGCACGTTGAAATTAATGAGACACATTCTATGTTTCTAATGAGAATCGGTGTAATATGATTTAAACTGAATTTAAACATGACGAATTTCGAAAATATATGTACCAATGTTCTACTGAGTAATTGGCTTCAGTTGTGAGTGATATATACTAGTGATTAGCTTATGCGAGCAGCTTCGCCCGCGTGATTTGTATATCGAGATATAGAACTTAGAATTACTCGTATTTTATGTTTTATTCAAATACATGGTTTAACTGTGTGCAGAGTTTCGTCCAAAGCGGTTTTTGCGTGATTTTGGAACGAATATCTAAATACCTTTCATATTTATATTATACGTAGGCCTTTAAATTATTTTATTATAAACTAGAGGACACTAGAGGATTTATCCATTTATTCCCAATCCCGTGGGAATTTCGGGAAATCCCTTCTTAGTGCACCCCTACAGTACCCAAGGAACATACATGTCAAATTTCAGCTTCTTGCGCCCAATAGTTTCGGCTGTGCGTTGTCTGTCAGTCACTCAGTAACGGAAGAGTTTTATATATATAGATAATATGTAGTATGGCGTAGTAAGTAAATTTGATAAAACAATTTTGTTTTCTTTTGCAGAAAACGATATAACGCTTCTATAGTACTTACTACTTCTATAGTATATAGGCATTAACTATCTTTCTGATTTGATTTGAGCTTAATCATCTCTTTTGAGCTTCGAGTACAATATTTCTCCGCATGGATGATACATCTATAATGTAACTGCCTCCGTGGCGCAGCGGTAGTGAATGCAACTGCTATGCATGAGGTCTCGGGTTTGAATCCCGGGTCGAGCCAACAAAAACGAATTGAGTTTTTCTGTTAATAAATCTCAATACGAGCTCGGAGTTAGGAAGTTAGCGGTGTTAGACACCCCCGTGCCTCGGAAAGCACGTAAAGCTGTTGGTCCTGCGCCTGATCTCTCTCCGGTCGTGTCGGATTATCCGTCCCATCGGATCATGAGGGTAAGGGAAAAGAGAGTGCACTTGTGTCTGCGCACACACTTGTGCACTATAATATCTCCTGCACATATGGCCAGTCCCCGTTAAGATTGGCCGCCGTGACCGAAAATTCAGTCTGGAGGACATTATTATTATTACATCTATATGTATATGTATGATGTTCTAGCACAGTGATTTAAATGGTCGTCTGTCCGCTACTAATACGCTAAGTGTCAAGTGTTCGATCTCCGCACGGCACAAATATTTGTGTTATCTATAAAAAAATAGCCCGAGTTTGAGTGTGTTTGTGATTTGCGTGATTTGTTTCTAACGTTTGTGAAGTTGCTGGCGACACAACGTTAGGTTTAAAGTTCTTGTTTTTTATAAATACTATCAAAAAACAAAGAAGAATTTAAATCTCTGCAAGAGTCGCGAAATATACTATACATGAGTCGCCGTGTGGTAAACGAGATCTAAAAAAAGGAATGCAATAGTTCAATTTTAGTTCGTAATTGTAGAGCGTAAAGTTGCGAGCCCCTGCGGGCTGTAGTAAACTTTTACTTACTATTGGGCCGTATGCTGGCCGTATAGTTGTGCCATTTACTTGGTATTAAGTAAGTTTTGTAGATGAAATGGAAAGAAATTTCATTCATCGGCTTTGGTAAGAATACAGATAGACCTATATACTTATCGGCGTTGACTATTTTGATAATTGTTACTATACAGTATTAAATTGTGTATTCATGTTCATGGATACGTATATAGATATATTTATGTATCCTTGGTAAAATATTGGTTCAATGTTGTCTTTATTTCTTAATAATTCGTAGATCAATAATTAATTGACACTTCACAGATCGCTGCAACTTCTTATAACACAGAACCTTATTACAAACTCAAATTAAATGGAGTACAATAGGAACGTTAACATCTCAGATTATTTCAATTCTTTATAAGATTTTTGTGTGTCCTCACTGCCTTTGGACTTAGTAGATACGGAAATCGGATTAAGTACTAAACACTTTTCGTATCTTAAATTTTAAAAGAAAATTATCTCGGATGAGTTTGAATGATCACTAAAACTCTGTTGTTGATTCAATACTCAACGAAGATAATTAATATTCTTAACGTCGAGATATTTTCTTCAGCAAGTTTTGAAAGCCTTCTATTTTACTTTTAAAATTCTTAAGTAATTCTTCGATCAAAGCGGTTTCTTGGATAAAAGTTTGTCATCGGATAAAGTATTAACAGCTCATTATAATTATTATTCTGTACGCCATTTTTGTCTATTATAAATGGAAGGAAAGATATGATCTAGACACGCGGCAGCGTGTCAAGCCAAGTTCAAGCAAAGGAACCGGCTAGCCAGCGTCGAGTGTAATATTACACGAAACACTTGGTGCCACTTTTGACTCTTCTATAACTCAAAACCTCTTTAACGTAAACACATAAAACTACGTGTGTTTAATTATATCCATAAGGACATCTAGAAGCCCAAATTTCATGAAGCTAGCTCAAACGGTTATAAAAATATGCAAATTTTGCAAACGCATGGAAAGTTCTCTTATGTGAAGTAGGCGAAGTTGCGTTGGTCAGCTAGTTATTAATAAAAATAACAATGAACATCAGGCATTGTACATAGACGTTGCCATGTTTCACTTTGTTCTGTTTTAGATTTTAACGATTTTTGTATAATAAATAAGGTTATCCGTAGCATTCCGTGTGACAACACTTTTTTGTTAGCCGGTTTACTACAACTTTGTATTCCATTTTCATCGATATAAATACAAAATGTTTTATTTCGTTACCCAAAATGTGTAAAACAATGTTCGTGATTGCAGCTTTCTTTTAAGCAGATAATGCCTGTATTAGGAGATATACGCCACAGCCTTATTCAAATGAGGTTTAAAAAAACAGTTAGTAGGTAAACGCAATATAGGTTGTATATTTCGGAATACATAGTATTGTAATGTATCGCTGGTCAGGAAAAATACTGCATGATTGCAAATTCTATTAAAATTAGTAAGATTAATATCAGATCATTTTATTTTTTAATTTATTTATATTAAACTCATTTATAATATCTTTACAGGATATCCTAAAACGATATTATAAGCTAAGTATACATAATCCTTACTAATTTTATAAATTCCAAAGTAACTCTGTCTGTCTGTTACCTTTTCACGTCTAAACCACTCAATCGTTGTTTGGATGAAATTTGGTACAAAGATAGATTAAAACCTGGGAAACTGACCTGACTTTTTATTGATGTAAGTACCACACGAGCGGAGCCACGCCCAAAAGCAAGTATAATATAAATAATACAATAAAATAATTTTACAAATTTTACACATTTAATACTATGCATTTTGCCGAAACTTCTTGGAATTTGGACAGGCTACAGTGATAAATATCAACGTCATTGGCAATTATATTAACCAGGTCTATAGATTATAGTTATACCTATCTAATTTATTTATTATTCAATTATAACAAGCTTATTGATTGACGGCTTCGATGGCGTAGTGGTTAGTGTAACCGACTGCCACGCCTGAGGTCGCGGGTTCGATTCCCGCACAAGTCAAACATTTGTGTGCATGAACACGGATGTTTGTCGCCTGGGTGTTTCTATGTATAATATTATGTACGTATTTACAAAAAAAAGTATATATGTATGTTTATCCATTGTCTAGTACCCATAGTACAAGCTCTGCTTAGTTTGGGCTAGATGGTGTTGTGTGTATGTGGTAGAATATTATATTATTATATTATATTATCGTACCGTATCCGTACGAAGTTTTAATCTATTTATTTAACAAACTTTTTATTCCAACAGCAGTGGTTGCCTCGCAAATAAGCCAATTCACTCTGTTTGTTCAACTGTTCAACTACAGCAATCCTAGAATATCGGACGTAGCAACTCAGCGCAGAGTGTTATAGTTACATTATTATTCAAATAGAACCGCATATTTAATATTCAAATAATTATTTATTTAAATATGAATATTAATTGCGATCATATGGATTGCTCGCTTCATGACACATTAGGGAAATAATAACAGATTTATCGTAGTATAAAATGTCCCATACGTTCGGGGTGATAGATTAATTATTATAGAATACTAGATGTTCTCGCGGTTTCACCCGCGTTTATCGTTACTGTGCCGCCACCTTGGGTCGTAGCGTGATGTTATATAGCCTATAGCTGAAGAGTTTGTTTGTTTGTTTGGTTGAACGCGCTAATCTAAGGAACTACTGGTTCGAATTGAAAAATTATTTTAGTGTTGGATAGCCTATTTATCGAAGGCTATAGGCTATATAACATCACGCTGTGACTCACGGAGGCGGCGCAATAATCATAAACGTGGGTAAAACCGCGGGCACATCTAGTCAGACATAATACAACCAGATGAAAATGAAGAATGTAGCTATATAGACAAGAACTAGCTTATTACATTCTTGACATCTATCAGATTTTTTTAAAATTCTTCTTATACGTGATATGTTTCTAAATTTCGCAGTGGTCTCTCTTAATAATCCTAAACCAAGGTCACTCAGGTATCCTACAGACAGTCGTGGATTTATTTACTGTTTGGAATAATAAAGTCATCTTTATTGGAATAATAAAGATGACTTTATTATTCCAAACAATCTTATATAGAAATAAATTTAAGCCAAGACCTATTGACCTTTGTTTAACGTAATTCCATATAAGATACGAACGCTTTCTTGAAAAGATAGGTCGGAGATACATTTAATCCATTCGCACCTTTTTTGCCTTGCTATATACTTGTAGCTTAGAGATATGGACACTGAAACCGTATTGATCAGAGCATTTTAAATGTGGCACATAGGTGAATCTCAGTAAAGCACATAAAAAAATGCAGAGCTCGCCTGTAGAATTTAACCGCGGCTAAAGAGCTCTTACATTTGTAATTTGTGCAGTTACTAGCCAGTATAAGCATACGATGGACTCATGAATATGCCAGTCCAAACACTGGTTTTCCCCTGGTGCTGGAAAGACTTGAAATGTGTTTTCGTGGTCTGGTTTAGTAGGTACTATTACCATTGGAATATATAAGAAGAGGTTAGGTAGGCCATGTTTGTCCGGGATCGTCTGGTATCAAATCTTTTAACTAAAAACTATATGCGCTTACGCACTATTGTATTTTTTATTTTATTTGGATTAACAAACAGTTACACATTATGTGCTTATTTCTAATACATTTTAAATAAAGTTTGATTAAATGTGCAACCCACACCGTTATTCACAGCTTACATAATTATAAATATATGACAATTTTGCAAAAATCAAACAAATTATGAATTAAAATTTTGAATTTCACACAATGATTCTTACATTTTTAACTCAGTTTCTTCAATGGCTCTTTTTAATGTATTGCGAAATTTACTAGCAAGCCTACTAAATACATCCAGTTTAGTGAAAATCTCATTGTATTTTCTACATATACGTCGAATAGGTGCGCGGAATCCAGCATTGGTTTTAGTTACAGCAAAAAGGGTCGATATCGCATGGTATGATCTAAGAATATGAAAAGGCTCGCATAAGGTTCAGTAAAATAATCATGGTTGCGTTGACGATAAATTTCTACTCTAATAAAGTACATAAGTGCAAAGATTTAAAGCAAAAGGGATGAAAAATTCAAATCGAGTAATATAAATAATATTTTTTAGTTCATAATATGCGAATATTTAGCATGCGGCTTAATCAGGACCGATACTTTTTCACCTGTTATTTAAGAAAGTAATAGTTAAATATTTGAGTTATGTATCAGACAAGTTGTACAAAAAATTGTATCAGTGGCGACTGTGGCGAGGTACCGTTTATATAGAGAAGCAATCATTGATATCGGCTCGTGGTGGTACACGTGACTGCCGCTTGTTATCGACGATGTTGGTCCAATATATATCATGCTTTAACTATTGCGATCGGCATCCTATTGCACAGAGGAGCGTGTTCATGGATGGTAAATAGGTACAACAAATACATACGTCGTAGGTATTTGACGATACCTTATACAACGATAAACTAAACAAAATTTTCTTAGAATAAATAGTATTTTCTTAAAATTGCATAGCTTTATTAATAATGATGCAATAGTAATATATTATGTAATAATCTATACTAATATTATAACGCTGAAGAGTTTGTTTGTTTATTTGAACGCGCTAATCTCAGGAACTACTGGTTCGAGTTGAAAATTATTTTAGTGTTAACAACACGCTACAACCCACGGGGGCGACGCAGTAACGATAAACGCGGGTGAAACCGCGGGAACATCTAGTTATTTTAAACCAGCATTTAAGTGCGATATTGCTCCCTTGGTTCTAACGATCTTTTTTACAGAAACAGTGACTTTTTTTAACAATATCGCTCTAAATGTGTTCATACATACAAAGGTTAACGCATATCGTTAATTACGATCCTGTGAAATGCAATTACAATATATTATTAGAGAGCAACAATAGCCTAGCAGCGCTAAGGTCTGTTAGACTGCTAAGAAGAGGACTAGAGGTTCATATTACGGTACGAACATCTCAGTTAAATACTTCATTGTATCGTTGATCATTAGCAAAACAATAAAATCACGCCGAAGGAAACTATTTTGCGGAAACCTGCATATCACGAGTTTTTCATTAAGAGGAAACACTAGGGCCATTAAAGCAATATTTTTTTCCAAAAAATGTTTGGCCTCTATTGGCATGTCCCTGTTTTCCTTTTTTTCATAAATTAATTATTAAAAGGGACATGTGCCTTCAATAACCTCAAAAATTAGCCAGATTTGCCGCTGTGTTCAAACATCTAGAAAACAAATTTGACTAGATTATATAAAAAAAAGAAAACATAGGAACACGGCCAAAGCCTTTCTTTAATTTTTAATGAAAAAAGTAGTTAAATCGGTCAAGTTTTGGAGAAGGAATCAGGGGACTACGAAACGTTTATTTTGTGTACTTTTGTTAGGTATTTTTGGTCCAAGCTGTAGTTGTCTCTATCGCGCTCTGCGGGCACTGCGCGACAGCAATAGATTTTACAAATACCTATTTTTCAATTCTCTCGCCCTTAGTGTTTCCTCTTAAGTTGTTGAATGTCTGCCAACCCACAGTCAGCGTCGCGGACTATGGTTTAAAACCCTTTATGGTCATCGCAAAGGCCAAACGCACGGGCAATTGTAGATGCTTAAAATCAAAAGATAAATCCGTTGGGATCATCGGAATACGCGGGATTAAGATATACGTTAATCATTAATTATTTTTTTTATATTGACATGGCAAAGTGATTGTAACGGACCTGATGGAAAGCCCATTTACAGTCTAGAGACAGTGACGACGAGGAGAAAATAGATTGTCTTCTAGCCATCGTCAGTGTGAAGCCGGTCTGACCTCTCTGTCTTCTTCACACTACGTTTGAAGGACCCAATGTCGTAGAAGGGAGGGAACACATGTGCCGGAAAGTCACAGTTAGTCTCGTTCCATTGCACAGGCATGGTTGGTTAATGTTACGCAGCATGATCACAACTGATCCTACTTTTAATTTTAAATTGTGAGGTGTGAGTCCAGGCAATTCTAATGAATTAAAATACTCTGTGGGATAGTTGACTACGTCATCCTGGTTTATAACTGTGTCAACTGATTTGAACGAAAACAACACCCCCGGAAGAAAACTCTGTATGGTCGCATTGAGATCATCGACATCTGTATTTTTTGCCACCAATATTGCTCGTTCACTCAGCCAATTATGGTTAGTGTACTGTTGCGTTATGTTAGGAACAACACGCTGAATAAGCTCCTTTTTCGAGTCTGTGAAGTGACAGAAATCTGTCGGTAATGTAATTAATCCGGTCGAGGTGTCAATGGCGACTTTACCATTTTCTATGTCTAACAACTGCATTGAAAACATAATACCAGTTTGATCTTTTTGCAAGAACACTCACATATTAGTTGTTTATTGGAGTGGTTTTACGTGCCGCCACTAAGGATTTTAGATATGCGTCGTTAAGTTCGTCCGCAACAATTGATCGGGGAATAACTGGCAGAGTCTGACGAAAATCACCTGACAACAGAATCATGGCACCACCAAAAATGTTTTCGTTGTCACGAATATCTTTTAAAGTTCTGTCTGACCTGTCCAAATATTATATAGGCTTGGTAGCTAGCATAACGAATCCTTTCACACGCACATACAATCCGCTATACGGCACACACGCACACATTCAATACAGTCCACTTGTTTGTCTAATTTTTAACTTAATATATTTTTTAGTACAAATAAAATCATCAAAGAGTCAGGACGTATTACAGTGTTTTTATTTCACCCAACTATAGTTGAAGACCTTATTACATTAAACATATGGTCCATAATCGCGCCGGATTTATTGAGTTGCATCGGGCTATCTATTCAACGCGTGAATACAATAGCATTCCACAGCGGATTATCGTGAACATCGAGCAAAATAACAAACTCATTAGCAAATAATAATTCAAATCTTCACGTAGTTTTGGGATTTTTGAGTTACAACGTCCACATTTGTACACAATGAATGCGCTTTTGGCTTATCAAAAAGAAATTTTGGAGAAATTGAAGAAAGCTGAAAGAAATTACAAGAAGACACCCAAAGATCGTATCAAAAAACCGTACTTAGAAACCAGGTTATGTAATTTGGAGCAGTTATGGGACGAGTTCAGACATGGTCATAAATCTATTAGTGGCAAGGTGAGCTATGAGGATAAGCAGGATACATATTTCACGGAAGATATGTATGAGGAGTTCGAGGAGTTATATGTTTCGTACAAGAGTTCGCTAAAGGAATCACTGCAGCCTTATCTGATGTCTTCGAGTGCAATATCACCCACGGAAGCAGGACCGGGAGCACATGCTGAACACGTGGCTCGTGAGTGCGAGGTTAAGTTGCCGCGCATACAGCTGCCGAAATTTAGCGGTAATTATGTTGAGTGGCAAACCTTTTATGATATGTTTCTTTCTCTTATTCACAATAATAATAATTTATCTGCGGTGCAAAAATTGCATTATTTAAAAAGTAACTTAACGGGCGAACCGCAAAGCTTGTTACGTAACTTTTCTACAACCGACTCCAATTATGATGAAGCTTGGAAACAATTAGTAAAACGTTATAATAATAAGCGTTATAATTGTAACAATGTATTAAAATTATTATTTACACAGAAACAAATTATGTGTGAGTCGGCTAGTGCCATAAAACATTTATTAGATACAACAACGATTAGTTTACATTCTTTGCGTAATATGGGTATTAATATTGATAACTGGGATGTGTTTATTATTTATTTAGTTATTTCTAAATTAGATACAGAATCCATTAGGCTTTGTACAATTAATGATGAGTTATCAACTTAGTACAATTAATGATGAGTTGCCGTCGTGGTCGCAACTATCAGATTTTCTTGAATCGAGATTTAGATCGTTAGAAATGATAGACACGAATAAGGCACATAAACAATCTAAGATGAATATTACGAAGATTTCTAAGTCTTTTCACGGTTCTATTGACAATAATAAAAGTTATCCTAATGTAACTTCGATTAAATGTAGTATGTGTAAAGGTGAGCACTATTTATACCAATGCAAGGAATTTTGTAAACTCAATGTGAAAGATAGGCAAGATTACATTCAGAAAAACTACTTATATTTTAATTGTTTTTCTCCATCGCATCCAGTTATGAAATGTAGAAAGTCTGTTAGCTGTAGGAGATGTGGGCGAAGGCATCTTTCACTTCTGCATTTCGATAATGGGGTAAGCAGCGCGACAACGAGTGAGAGCATAACTACACCACCGAGTGAGTCAGCAAATAATGTGAGTACACCTATTTCAACTAACTTCTCAAGTAGAGAATTAAACGCGAGTCGTGTTTTGCTAGCAACTGTATCTGTTTGGGCATATAACGAGAATGGTTATAAGCAACAATTGAGGGGATTATTGGACCAAGGGTTGCAGGCGTCTTTTATTAGTGAGTCAGTTGTACAGTTACTTGGACTTGCACGAAAAAGTGGTATTTTGTCGGGAATAGGTGACGGCGGTCACACTAGTATAAAGCATATGGTTTCACTTCAAGTGCAGTCACGTCATAATACCGAGGTTACATTCCAAGTAAATGCCTATGTGTTACGATCTGTTACATCCTTTCTTCCATCAACTGAATTGCAAACACCTGATTGGCTTTATTTAGATAAAATACCATTAGCTGATCCAGGTTACGCGAAACCAGGCAAAATAGATATTCTTTTTGAGGCTGAAGTATATAGTGAGATTTTATTGGGCGGTATTGTACGTCATAATAAATTATTGGCACAAAACACTACCTTAGGTTGGGTATTATCGGGGATCGTGCCAGATTCAACTTCAATTAATAGAAGAGTAGTTAACATGCATTTAAACGTGAGCGGAGATAAGCTACTTAAGAAATTTTGGGAGATGGAAAATGAAACAAACTGTATACAGAAGAGAATGAGCAAAACAGAACAAGCATTTGAGGAATTCTATGATAGGACAACTACAAGAGATGAAGAAGGAACGTTCATCGTCAAGCTACCTTTTAATAAAGAAGATCCAGAGTGTCGGTATGGACAATCAATATTAGCAGCTACAAGGAGATGGTATTTATTAAAAAAGAGGCTACAAAAATCCATCCTTAAAAGAAGAATACAACAAGGTTCTGCAAGAATATATAACAATGAATCATATGACACCCGTGAACGATACCGACATAGATAACCCTAAGGCCGTTTATCTCCCACACCATGCTGTGGTGAGAGAGGACAAGGATACAACAAAAGTACGTGTTGTTTTCGACGATTCTTGTAAAGGAGTCAACAACTTTTCTCTCAATGATAATCTTTTGGTTGGTCCCAAGTTACAACAGGACTTGCGGCACATCTTAATGAGATGGCGAAGTCATAGGATCTGTATAGTTGCAGATATAGTCAAGATGTACCGAATGGTGAAAGAGAATTATCAGGATACAGACTACCAAAGGATAGTGTGGAGAACACAAATAGATGAGCCATTGAGACACTACAAACTCCTGCGACTGACCTTTGGTACTGCGTGTGCACCTTATTTAGCAGTTAAGACACTTCAGAAATTAGCTGATATAGAACATGACAGTTATCCAATAGCAGCAGAAATTACTAAGAGAGATTTTTATATTGATGATCTTATGACGGGCTGTGAGACCCTAGCAGAGGCTTTACATATTTACAGAGACATGAGCAAGTTGATGAGTTGTGGCAGTTTCGAACTTCAAAAATGGAGTAGCAATAATAAAGAATTATTAACACACATTGAGAAAGACAAGCACCAAAACAATGAGTTGTTACGTATAAAAACTTCAACTATTATTAAGGTACTTGGTTTGGTGTGGCATAGAGAGTTAGATTCTTTTCAGTACACGTTAGACTTACCCGACTTAAGCGGACCCATATCTAAACGTCAAGTTTTGTCAGATGTGGCCCGGCTTTACGATCCGTTAGGATGGATTGCCCTCGTGATAATCACTGCAAAAATGTTTATGCAGAAACTGTGCAAATCAAAGCTTGGTTGGGATGATTTACTGAGTACTGAACTGTATGAAGAATGGGTATATTTTCGTATAAGTTTAGAACATCTAAGATATATTAACATACCGAGGTGGCTACATACTAGTATAGATTCAAAGGTTGAGTTGCATGCATTTGCTGACGCTTCTAGGTTGGCGTATGGTGCTGCAGTATACATGCGGATTGATAATGGAGAGAATAAAATCAGTGTCAAATTAGTCACCGCAAAAAGTAAAGTTGCGCCTATAAAGAACAAGGTGTCCATTCCAAGGTTGGAACTCTGTGGTGCAGTCCTAGCAGCAAAATTACTTTACGAAGTCGCACAAGTAATGCATATTGCTAAAGAGAATTGGTATGCATGGTCTGATTCAACAATATCAACCAAGCCAAGACGGCTTGGTTGAGAGGAGGATCTAGCTGCTGGACTACATTCGTGAGTAATAGAGTATCAGAAATTCTTAATATTTTAGAGTATAGTCAATGGAGGCATGTTACTACATATATGAATCCAGCTGACTGTATATCAAGAGGCTTACCTGCTCAACATCTGGTTAAACATTCACTCTGGTGGTCAGGCCGTTCTTGGCTTTCACAAATAAATATAGAGGTTGATAACACAGTCATTGAAGACACTCGTGAAAAAGAGAGACAAACATGTTTAACTGTTTCATCTGATACAAAGAATAATTTCATTTGGACTATGTTTTCGTCACTAAATAAAACTTTAAAAGCTATATCTTACTGGAGAAGGGTATTGCACAATTTAAGATTACCTAAAGAAAAGCGTGTAAAATATTCCAAATTAATAACAACTTCCGAAATTAATCGGAGTTTAGAGATTTGTATCAAACAAGTTCAAGAAGAGAGTCTCTGTGACGAGATGAAACAGTTATAGATGCAAAAATTCGTACTTAAGCGAAGTAAGCTCCGCACTCTTTGTCCCATTTTAGATAAAAATGGGATACTAAGGGTTGGTGGTCGAATTGAGCAGTCAGCAGTCGAATATGATACAAAGCACCCAATAATTTTACCTGGTAAGAGCCATCTTACCAAGCTTATAATTAGTGAGGCTCATATCAAAACCCTTCATGGCGGACCACAAGCTATGTTGTATTATATCAGAACCAAATACTGGATATTGAGAGGAAAAGATGCCGTGAAACTGCACTATAGATCATGTGTCAAATGTTTGAGATATTCTAAATTGAAAAATAATTAACTGATGGCTCAAATACCTGAGGTTCGATTAAAACCAACCAGACCTTTTAAAGCATCTGGCTGTGACTACATGGGCCCAATTAATGTGAGGTTTTCACCTGGTAGAGGAGCAAAGTCATACAAAGGTTATGTCTGTTTATTTATTTGCATGGTAACTAGAGCAATTCATTTAGAGGTAGTAACAGATCTAACATCAAAGGCTTTTATTGGAGCTTTTAAAAGATTTACAGCAAGAAGAGGTCACTGTAAAGATTTATTTAGCGACAATGGTACTAATTTTGTTGGTGCCAATAAACAACTTCGTGAGATGTTTGATAGTGCCAAGTCAACGATTCCTAGTGAAATAGTGGCGTTATTAAATTTAGAGCAAACAACATGGCACTTTATACCTCCACATGCACCTAACTTTGGAGGACTGTGGGAGGCTGGCGTACGTAGCGTTAAAACACATTTGCACAAGGTGATACTACTCTCACTTACGAAGAATAATTGTCTACTGTCTTAGCCCAGGTCGAGGCGTGTTTAAATTCGCGTCCCATAGCTTCTATGAGTGATAACCCTAGCGATCCTCAGGCCTTGAACCCCGGTCATTTTCTTGTGGGTGAGCCACTGGTGAGTATTCCTGACACAGATTACTCTGATAGTAATGTGGTAGGTCTCGATAGATGGAGATTAACACAAAAAATAGTCAATAACTTTTGGAAGCGGTGGTATAAAGAGTATTTAGTTAACCTTCAACCAAAGATACAAATGGAATACTAAAAAATCTGAGCCAGAGGTAGGTGATATAGTTATATTAAAAGATGATAATATTCCACCTGCAAAGTGGATTCTAGGCAGGATAACAAATAAATACTTAGGACCTGATAATATTGCTCGTGTTGTATCTATTAAATGTAAAAATGGCGAATTTAAACGCCCTATAAGTAAAATATGTGTATTACCTAAATAAGTTTTATAAATGCTTTAAATATGTAAGTTATGTGCTAACATGTTTGTTTATACTCACTCCATAAGGTGTTAAATACCTATGAAATCATATATATTTTACCTGTACCTACTAGGTACTGCAAATAACAATATTTTATTTTTAGTATTTCTTAACTGTACTGAGTTGTCTCTACTGTATAAAAGTAAGAATACTTACTGAGATTTAATTGTAATGATGTGTCTATATTTAAATATTTTATCCATAAGCATTGTATTAGTTGTATACTTACATGGACGCTAAATATAAACCCACCTAGTTATTAATCTAATTAATTGAGGTAACCTTGAATCATTAGTGATGTAAACAGGCTTTATAAGTTATTTGTTATTAACTTATCACCTGATACCACGGTGGGCGGTTTAGTGCTTATTAATTATGTTTGTGAAATTGACATTCATTCTATTTATTTCATAGCAAAATTTTTACTGTTTTGTTTGTTTATTGTTCTTATATGGTTTGTAATATACATATATGGCAATTTTTTTTAAATCTAATGTATACACTATATGACACATACACTTACATACTTTTGTTTATAAGTTTGATATCCAAATTGTATAAAATGTATTGTTTAGAATTGTTAAATTCATTTGATTTGTATTAAAGCACTGCGTACTTTGGTGGGCGGCATGTCCAAATATTATATAGGCTTGGTAGCTAGCATAACGAATCCTTTCACACGCACATACAATCCGCTATACGGCACACACGCACACATTCAATACAGTCCACTTGTTTGTCTAATTTTTAACTTAATATATTTTTAGTACAAATAAAATCATCAAAGAGTCAGGACGTATTACAGTGTTTTTATTTCACCCAACTATAGTTGAAGACCTTATTACATTAAACAGACCTCTTGTGGACCATCGTGTATTCGTCCCAAATGATCAATTTGCATACCTGTAAAATCTTCGTCATTGCGCTGTTTTTGGCGATGTTGCAAGCTGGTGTTTCATTGATTTGCATGTTTAATGGTAATTTCAAGGCAGAATGTGCAGTTCGTCCGCCATCTAATAGAGTAGCAGCTACTCCAGATGACGCCAAAGCTAGGGCTACTTCATTTTGCGATCTGATCCCCGCCAATAACAATGAAATTAGGAACGTTTTACCAGTCCCTCCCGGAGCATCAAGGAAGTAAATTGCACCAGATCCACTGTTCACAGCTTCTATCAGAGTATCATACGCAATTCTTTGTTGTTGATTCAATTGTGGAACATTCGTACTAACTATTTCGGCCAAAGCTTCAGTGTCGTACTGTTGTTCTCTTTGTAACTCGTAGTTAAATGCACCACGCTTTATTACGAATGAGTGTTGTCATGCCCAAACATGATAATACTTTATTTGCCATCAATAAACACATGTCTTCTATCATGATCAAAGCGTAATTGTAAATTTCTGCAGTCATTTGTAATATAGGATTCAAAGTTTGACAGTGCACCCGATGCAGAATATCCTCAGACTTGTTATCCCTATATTTCACCCACAAATCTTCCGGATTAGAGGGGAAACATAACTGTAATAGTTGATACGCCTCAAGGTAAGTCGCACACAGATGGCCATCAACTGTTCACAGTTGCTGAAACGAAGTCTGACCACGTACATTCACCAATAACAGTCGAAGATAGTAACATTCGTTGTTATTTGGATGTACTGTGTAGATGCGACCTATAGCGTCTGAAGCAAATACATTTGGATGTCCTTCAACTGGTGTACTTTCTTTCCGATGCTGGAACGATTTTGATGATGCGTTCCATGTGTAACAACGTGGTATATCAGCATATAGCAAAGTGCGAGCGAAAACATCTGTTTGACAAACTGAGAAGAAACTTGTTATGTAGTCGATGGTGGACATACCGCTCTGTCCGCTGCATTTTCTTGATTGAAATACACTCGTTGTTCATTTTCCAGATGAACTGCCAAATGGACTACTGTAGGGTGCCTTTTCTGGATCGCAAATGAAAAGATTCGCCAAATTGCTTCATTGCTGCTTACAAAGCGACCCATCTGATACTGAGATACTTCGTCATTTGCATTTGTTACACCAAAGATGGCTAATCGCTACCTTTGTTAAATATTTACATATGTACTTTATCGACTAGACGGAGTTACAATATTCCACATTGATGTGAGCCTCAAAAGCTTTGGTCAATATTGGCGAGTATGGCACTATCCAACGATTGTCTACATCGAAGTCTTGTCCTTTTACTTTCACAATTACCGATCGCCCATTTTCAATGGGTATCCGTCATTTCCCGTTATGGTTTCAGCAATCAGGTTTCAGAAGTATCGCTTGGAACACTTACCGTCGATCATGCAGGGTGAGTTGATGTTGAAAACTCCGCAAGGTCCGTGTATCATGTGTTTAGTCACTACTACATGCAATTTAAGGTCAATTGTTTCATCGGGAATTTTAGCTGAAATGATGGAATCAATTTCATCTGGCCTTATTTTGTCAACTAACCAGACTAAAATGTGTGCATGTGGCAGATCACGCTTCTGCCATTCAACAGAGTACATCCAACAACGGACTTGAGCGTACACACGATGCTTTATAATAAAATTCATAAGAGATTTTAATTATTGTTTAAAAACTCTGGCAGTGATGGAAGTCATGTCTATCAAGTGGTATTTGGCTGTATAGCAATTCATTCTTGATTTCATTCCATTGTGGGTTACAGGTGAATGTAATGTGAACAAGTCTGGGTGGCCATATTGTCTAAAATATATGACATCGCATCTTGCGCGTACTCGTGCATGTGGCGTGGGCTTCTAATGTAAGTGGCCGGCGAAATTGACATTCTGCCCACGTTATTTGGGTTACCATCGGCACCAATAGCATCGCGAAGATGGACGTATTCTTCAGATCGAAGCTAAATAGCTAGCTAGCATAAATGATAAACGATTACGTACATGTATCGAATTAAATATATATTACTTAATTGATCTTATTTAATCTAGTTACCTGTTACTTGATTAAGCATTTTGATATTGAAATAGTATCCGTCTTCCCCCTGCCAGAAAATTAATGAATATTGTAAGGTGTCATAAATCCTGTGCGTTTCACACACACGTTTCAATTCATTGTTCCGACGATGAAGCACGATATCCATAGATTCCCTATATATTACTTTACTCTTTGACGATATCTATAGATTGCAAATTTTCTTCGACAATGACAACAGCCACTTCGTCGATTGTCGATGAATTAAACCTCCTTGCGTGCTCACCAATAGGTGTTTTGTCAGCTGTAATGACGATATTATGGCTGTCAGATGGCATCCCGTCCAATGCTATTTTGAACGTTTTGACTAAATCCTTGTTCTGGTGAAGAAACATTTGCAGAAAATGGACAATGGTGCGCTTTACTCGATTGTAAGCACAGCGCCTATCAACTTCTGTATCTGTATTGCCCATAAAATAAATTTGTAAAAAATGAATATCAGAATCTGGTAGTGGTAACAGCGCTCCCAGTAAGTGATAAATTTGTCCTTGTATCTGCAATTGTTTAAGATTTTGATTAATTATTTCTAAAACAAAATCAAATTTTAATGTTACCCAAAAACTATTATAGTATAGTATACGTTGAAAGTGGGCATACAATTTTCCTATGCAATATGCGTTGCTCCAAACGACGTCATTTGAAAACAACTGTTATATTTTTGAATATTGGCCAAGAAGTGTTTACCAAGAAGGGTTTAGATTCACTTCCCATCCCATAAATTAATGAGCGTAATGTATCTGGTGGTGGGACTAAAGGCTAAATATTGTTTAATAAAAACAGAATAAATAACTAACTAATCCGTATTTAAAAAAAAGGAATTCAATTAATTTTGTAAACACAAATTATAAAGAATGTATTCAAGGTGCACCATAAATGAAAGAGATAAATTGAAAGAAAACTTACTATTTATATTAAACGCTCTTCTACAGTTAAGAGAAAAGTCTACAAAATTTGACAAATTAAAAGTAGACTTAGATATTCAGAAAATTGAGAATGATAATCTTCAAAGAAAAATTGCTTTATTGGATGAAATTATAAGTAGTTTGAAACAAAAGACAGCGGAGTTAGATAAAGTTCAAATAGATTTTACAGAACTAACCAGACAACACAAAAGTCTAAAAGAAGAAACTGAAGCATTGAGAGTTCTTACAGATCATCTTAAGAAGATATCTATTGAATATGACAAATTGCAACTGGACTATAAGGAAGCGCAACAAACTATAGCTACTTATAAGTCGGAAGCAGAAACTTTAAGAAATATTTTAGATGCTATGCATAAAGAGCAGAGAGACTTAAGAAATACAATTCAAAACTTGAAAGGAAATATTCGTGTATATTGCAGAATCCGGCCACCTTTGGAAACGGAGACAAATAAGCCACTCTTCAATCTTAATGTTGTTGATGCTTGTTCTATAGAAGTTGAGAAAGTAGAATTATTGAATTATGCCAGAAAAGGCAAATCGCGATATGCTTTCAGTTTCGATGGTATATTCACTCCCGATTCATCACAGGAAGATGTGTTTGCTGAGGTCTCAACTATGGTTCAATCTGCACTAGATGGTTACAATGTCTGTATCTTTGCTTATGGCCAGACTGGCTCTGGTAAGACTTACACCATGGTGGGTAAATGTGAGACAGAGCAGTATGGCATCATACCAAGAGCATTTAATATGATTTTCACTTGTATGGAGGAGTTAAAAAGCATGGGTTGGAAACTTACAGTCAAGGCAACATTTTTAGAAATATACAATGAAATCATTTATGATCTACTCGATTCAAGCAAGGACCAAGAAGCTCATGAAATCAAAATGGTTAATTCTAAAGGCACTGATGTCTATGTCTCAAATTTAATAGAAGAGGAGGTTAAGAACTCACACGATTTTATCAGGCTGATGATATTTGCCCAACGTAACAGACAGACAGCTGCTACACTTAATAATGAGCGCAGCTCCCGATCTCATTCAGTTACTCAAATTAAAATATCAGCTATTCATGAAAAACGCAACGAAAAGTACACTAGTAACTTGAATTTAGTTGATCTAGCAGGTTCAGAGAGCGGGAAAACCTCACAAAGATTGGATGAAACAAAACACATCAACAGATCATTGTCTGACTTATCAAAAGTTATTTTATCACTGCAGACCAATCAATCTCATATACCATATAGAAACTCTAAACTCACATACTTGTTGATGCCCAGTCTTGGAGGTAATTCTAAAACACTTATGTTGGTAAATGTCAACCAATTTGATGAATGCTTTGGTGAGACTCTTAACTCATTACGGTTTGCAACTAAAGTTAATAATTGTAAAGTTGTGAAAGCCAGAAAAAATATATCAATATTTGACTCTTAATGTTATGTTGTCAGAACTATTGATTTGATTATGTATTATAACTAGAATTATTAAAACCATAATATTAAGTTAAATTTAGATTATGACTGCCACGCTTGAGGTCGCGAGTTCGATTCCCCCAGAAGTCAAAAATTTGTGTGCATGAACATGGATGTTTGTCTTGGTATGGGTGTTTCTATGTATAATATGTATGTATTTACAAAAAAAGAAAAATTATAATGTTTATCCATTGTCTAGTACCCATAGTACAAGCTCTGCTTAGTTTGGGCTAGATGGTGTTGTGTGCACAGAGTACATTTGTATATAGGAGGATAGAGATGTCACTCAATGAATTGGCGATACTAGCGCTAACTGGCATTCGGTTCGAGCAACTTTTCCAAATACATACATATGTGTAGGTATATGTACATACACCTATCTATTATAATGATGTAGTGATTATAATTTATAAGTGAATGTACAGGCTAGCGAAGTTTATAGTTAAGTATGTGTATACTTAACTATAAAGTTCGCTAGCCTGTACATTCACTTATATGTGAAAACCAAGTATGGAATTGTAAAAAATAAAACAAGGTCTTAAAGTCTTTTTCTTTATTTTTTCATATGTTTTTTACAATAATCGTAACATATTCGTTGGATCTTGGAATTTTCGTCAAAGTCAACTCTGGACCCAGTCAAGATTTTATTCACGTCTTTGCACCAAGTAAATATAAATAAATCGGTGCTAATTTCTTCAATTTTTTTAATAATTTCCTCTTTGTGCTCATTGCATTTTAAAAAACTGTAATCTATTACAATTGAAAATATGGTTTTCATATATTGTTTGATATTTTTTTTCATTGGATCTTTCTGCAAAATTTTGGTGACCACATCTTGTATGTTTGAAAAACAATTAATAAGAGTATGTGAGGGATAGGTCAAACATCTTTTGTATATCACTGAATTCCAATAGAAAGCCAAAGTGCTTGAGTAAAACAGGATCGTCGGTGGCCAATGTGTCGCTTGGGTAGTCAAGAAGTACAGAATAATCGGAGTTCAATGCGTTGCCAGAGTAATCGTAGAATGGAGGATCGTCAGAGTCCAAAACACAAGCCGGGTCGTCGTTAAAAGCACACAAGAAACAAGAAACACATCCATTCGCATGAGAGAATAACGGAATAATAAAAAACTTTTATGTCAAATTTGACAACAGCTTTATCCATGTGACAGATCTGAATCGTTCGAAAATAAATAACATTTAATCAAATATGGTAAGCGATAACTTGTTTCATTATCAATTTCGTTTTTAAAACAAAATTATTGTTTGATAATAGTTTTATGTATTAAAAGCTAAAATTTACACGATAATAAAAAAATTGGTAATAAAGATAAATTTTCAAAAACTGAGTACAACGTCATCTAGCAGTTGAAACATGCAACTCTCGAAGTATAATACAACTAAATTGAATATCACTTAAGTATTAAAAAGAAAGTCAACATGGTAACCTATGTAATTTGATTAGGTTATAATTCAACGTTTTCTTCTAAGTTTTAACACCATGGTTGTGTGTATGTGATAGAATATTCACCAATATTTGACACTAAACATATGTCACTTTTGTCTGTGGTCAAATATTTATTTTTTTGTTTGACAGGTACGAACAGCTTGTATGGGAAAATAAAATAGTTATTACATTTTTAATACTTTGATTGCAATTTCTTTGTTTTCTCACCTTTTAAACCTTCCTTGGACTTCTGCAAATATTTCAAAACAAAATTAGGCAAATCGGTTCAGCCGTTCTCGAGTTTTTGTGAGACTAACAAACGTCAATTCATTTTTATATGTTATATAGATTAGTCAAGTTCCAGAATATTAATCAGCTACATAATATAAATAGGCTGACTGAGATAATTGGAATAACAAATAGCATTCGTTGTAATAATATTTGTATGGAACCTGTAGCAGTGCAATGTAGGTAGCTTTAATGTGTTAATGTAAGGCTTATGTTTAACTTATCACCAGATATAGTAAAATATAACAGTCAAAAATAGTAAATGATCAACAAATTGCACAGCAAAATATATTTGAAGAGATCAAAATAAGTCGACGGAGCCCCGCTTCGCGGGGCTCCTATTTTCCGTGGGTTTAAAAAGGAACCTAACATAACCTAATCCTTCCGAGACGGAATGCAGTGATTTGAGGTGTATAGGTGCTCGTTATGATATATTTTAGTAAACATATTTTGCTGCGCAGTCACTAGTTTTGGTAGTCATTATATTTAATCCCTTAATGTAATAAGCGCATTGATTATTTAATCGTATCTGTTTACAAATTTGTTCATATGATCACATTTTCATAGCACTGTGTAAATAATTTAATTTGTATAAACTTTACATTGGTTTATAAGTTAAGACTGCGCCGAGCGTACGACAGATAATGACAGAGCTCGTGCGGCGCATATTCAAATTGGCTCGCGGCCGCCATAGTAAAATTGTATGGAGGATTTGAAGTGCTTTTTTGATAAATATGTATCTTTATTGTCAAACAATAACTTAAATATTTGGGACGGACAAATTGTAATATAACTATTGAATCGATCATCCTGAAATTTTGCATATACGTTGTCAGATGTAGGTACAGAGACCGAAAAAAATTACTGTTCCCGATGAAAACAATAATAACGTTCTTATGATAATAGATGCCGCCACGTGTCTTTCGAATCATGATTGAATTATATTATTACAAGCAGAGTACAACCCGAATTGATTGTCAAATTCTAAATGAACGCGAGCGAAGCCGCGGGCAAAAGCTAGTAAGTAATATTTAATCTCCAAAAAAGTCTTTGTCCTTTATATGTCTCATCACTGTCTATAACATCGAGAGCAGTGATAGAATATTTATTAGATTTGTAAAAGAAGCTAAGTAGAAATCTAAGGAGATTTGTTTTTATTCCGAGCTAAGTAAACTTTCTTCGAGGAATTCAGCCAATAGCTATTTGTGATTCTTGACGTTTGAGTGATTTCCGAATGGAAGAGTTAATCCTCTGAGGGATGCGAGGAAGGGCCTCGAAGGTTATGTCCAATAATTTGAAATATCTCGATACAATATAATACTAACAATCCTTTGAGCCCCTTTTGTTTTATTGCGTGAGGAAAATGAGTAAGGTAAGTCACGAAAGATAACCCGGTCAGAGTATAAAAATAAAATATATTGTTGTACCTAAGTGTTTTGTGTTCGTTATCAAATTTATTTTATTTTTCAAACGAAAGCTTGTTTACCACTCTAAGCGTATAAAAATATACTGTTTGCAATACCTACTTTTATAATACGTACCTATATTAGTAATTAAGATCTTAGGGTGAGGATCCTATATTTACACTAGCGGACCCGAGAGACGTTATAGTGCCCTAACGAACTGATCGCAGCGCCTCCTACTGAAGCATTTGTAATTCTGAACCGTCCATAAAACCCACGAGGAATCGGGTCACCCAAAATCCAAAATAAAAACTCAACAATATTGGTCCAGCTGTTTAGGAAAAGATCAGTGACAGACATATCAAATAATTACGAATATTGAAATAATAATAATTATTAGTATTTTGCAGAGACACTATTCTTCTTATTTCTACAATTAAGTAAAAGTCTAGATAATCTTTAAATACTTAAATATAAAGTCATAGAAACAAATTTTAGTAAATGTATTAGACAAGTATGTTTAAAATATAGTCGCATACAATACAATAGAACTAAATTACAAGCATAACATTGCATTTTTTGCTTTATTCAATAGTTCAATATCCGTTAACTTATAATAATATAAACGGTTGACTAAATATAATAAAAGCTGTCTAATGATGTGTGTACGCATATTTAATAAGATACCTTGTCACTTAAAAGTGTGAAATACCCGATTATTTAAAATACATTAAATGAATGAAAAAACACTACACGCACACAACCATGCATTTGGCACACGCATTGGAATCGCGTTTGTAGAATTTCGACATTGTTCGTAACTATAGTTACTTACTTACTTACTTCGTTGGCTCAGCGATCCAAAGTGGATCTTGGCCTCCGACATTAAAGTGCGCCATTCTTTCCTATTTTGTGCCAAGTCAGACCAATCGAGCACATACATTTCTTTCAGGTCTTTAGCTATTTCGTCTTTCCAGCGGTACCTTGGA
This sequence comes from Catocala sponsa, assembly GCA_963564715.1. Classification (NCBI taxonomy): domain Eukaryota; kingdom Metazoa; phylum Arthropoda; class Insecta; order Lepidoptera; family Erebidae; genus Catocala; species Catocala sponsa. Next base: position 27,179,754 of record OY751329.1, read on the forward strand.
CGACCCACCGGACGACGCTCGGTGGGACTACCAGCTCATAAAATAAATTTAAAAGTCGGCGTACCCATAATGCTCCTTAGAAATTTAAGCCCGCCAAAACTTTGCAACGGTACCAGATTAAAACTAACCAATTTACAACGAAACCTGATAGAAGCAGAGATTTTAACAGGGTGCGGAATAGGTGTTTTTATTCCTCGGATTCCTTTCATTCTAAACAATTTTCCGTTTAGTTTTAAACGAGTCCAGTTTCCAGTGAGCCTATGTTTGGCGATAACAATTTGATAAAGCCCAAGGTCAGACGCTAAAAGTTGTGGGTGTGGATCTAAGTATTAGCTGTTTTCCGCACGGTCAGCTTTATGTGGCTCTGTCAGGTGTTAGCAATCCTAGCAGCCTGTATGCTTTAATCCCTAATATATTGTATAGAGAAGCATTACTGTAAAGTAGATTTTTTTAAATACCCAAACGACGATGTTTGTAATCCAAAATAAACCAAAAGATATATCCAAAAAATGCTGCCCAAAGTCGCTATTCCACGCGGACGAAGTCGCGGGCACAGCTAGTTTTACATAAAACCGTTTATGTACCATGACCTTTGACCTCGTTTTGCTTTTTTTCGTGGAATACGTTTCGATGGAGACTTGTGGGATTTTATTAGAACCAGATAATAGCCGTAAGCTGTCTTTTCGTTCAAACTTTATACGCATGCCAGCAATATTGCCCAAACTGGGCTTTTATTTTTTGATGTATGACCAATAAAATTAATTAAATAGATGCTGTAATTTAAAAATAGTATTAAAATAGTGACAATGGCAACCGGTAGATTTGGTTTAGAAACACAGCCTTAATGATTTTCATAGATAGTTAAGAAAAACATCAAACTCGCATCTTTCAAAGCTTGACGAGTATATCCGACCGTGCCAGCAGTCACGAACACATAAGTGTACGTGACAACTGGGCTTGACGACCTCAAAATATTTTTGTAACTGGTCTAATTTTATAATATCACTTATTTTTAATTACGTACATCCTAATCCTAACTAATATTATAAATGCGAAAATGAGTTTGTTTGTTTGTTAGTTACGCTTTCACGCCTTAACTACTCAACCGATCAACATGAAATTTTGCATACACGTTGTCAGGGGTACAGAATAGGATATAGGGTACCTTTAATCCAGAAAAAAGAACTGTTGCAAACCTTTTTTTTTTTTTTGGTACCCAGGAAAAATGCTTGATGCACTATCCGCCGGCTAGGGGACGGTACCGGCGGGGCGTGTGGGACTCCCCATACTGGTATACCCACTAAAAAAGCTGGGGTGTTCCCTCTCTCACCCAATGGAGGGGCCTGTTGGGAGCTCTTAAAAGAATTGAGTCATCCATAGCAGGCCCCCCCAACTGTTGCAAACCTTTTTTTTTTTTTTGGTACCCAGGATAAATGCTTGGTGCACTATCCGCCGGCTAGGGGACGGTACCGGCGGGGCGTGTGGGACTCCCCATACTGGTATACCCACTAAAAAACCTGGGGTGTTCCCTCTCTCACCCAATGGAGGGGCCTGTTGGGAGCTCTTAAAAGAATTGAGTCATCCATAGCAGGCCCCCCCGTGTGGGTGCGGGCCGGGTCAAACGGCCCCGACCACCTCTCGTCCCCAGGGGAGAGCCTCACCGCTCTCCCCTTTCGACATTGGAAGGCGCGCGGGAACACCGCGCGCGCCCTCTCGGGGTTCTTAATTTGTGGGTGGCAGGCCCCCCTGAGCCTTGTCACCCGGAACCCTTACGTGGGGGGCAAGAGAGCGACATAAGCGCGTCTCCTGCGCCCCCTCCTCCGGCGGCGGACTTCCGGGGCGTAAGGATCTTCCTCACGCCCCCGCTCCGCCGCCTCCTTCTGCGAGATGACAGATTCGCAGAAGGACCTCATTGCGCCCCAGCACCTGTCGTCGCCGACCATCTTGGATACGACGGTCGGCAACGAGAGGTCGGGGCCAATCGTAGCGACCAGGGCACAGCGCTCCGCGGCCCACGCCGGGCACTCCTCCAGCGTGTGCTGCGCCGTGTCCCGGTCACACTCCTCACAATGGTGACACCTGGTTGTAGGCTCCCTACCGGCTATCTTGCAGAGGTACTCTCCGAAACAGCCGTGTCCAGAGAGCACCTGAGTAAGCCGGTAGGTGAGCGGTCCGCGCCGTCTGTCCGTCCACTGTTTTAGTACCGGACGGACAGCCTCGACGGTCCTCACCCCGTAGCGGGGCTGGGCCAGTCTAACTTCCCACTTTGCCTTGAGGACCAGTCGAGCCTGGGACCTTCGCGTTTCCACCTCCCTGTGCGTGGGTTCTTCACCCTGGAGCCGGAGGTCAGCGCGCCAGTAATACACTGACGCTTGGACCTCCGCCTCCAAATCCCAGGGCGGCGATGCCGCCAAAACGCACGCCGCCTCAAAGGAGACGGTGCGGTACGCCCGTGACACCCTGATCGCCATCGCCCTCTGAGGTCTCCTGAGGAGGGCGACGTTTTGGCGATCAAGGGCGAACTGTTGCAAACCTAACCTAACCTAACCTACATTTACGCGAGCGAAGCCGTGGGTGAAAACTAGTATGTAATAAAGAAAGACAGAAAACAAACTTGTAGCAAGTTTAGGCATTTTGGTCGAATTTTGACCACTAGGCGACCGCTAGTTTATATAAATGGCTTAAGAAAAATATTTTTTATAGTATAAAAGATTTTATTGAAAATAAATTGTAACTTTGTGCCTACCAGACTATGTGTTAAGCTAAACATGTGTAACTTATTTCACAATTGTAACATCTTTATATACCATGTTTGACGCAAATAAATATTATTATTATTATTATTTAATTAAAACAAAAGATAGATAAATATGTAGATCCAAGACAAAACTGTTGATGAAGACAAAGAGACTTCCTTGAGTGGCTCCGAACATAATAAATCCATAAGGGAAAAAACACAACTGTCCAGAATTGTCGCAACAGAACAAAATTACATTGATGATTGCCGCGGAAAAACAAGAAAAATAGGACACGCACTTGTGGCTTATAAATCTCGACCAGAGAGATAACGTGAAACAAATAGTAGGTTGTGTCACTCGGAATTGTCTTACAGCCAGAAAATAGGGATGTTTATGTTACGGAATTACTATAAGTATTCCTCCTAAACCCTGGGATATTTATTTTTGACTTTTGATGACGGTACTTGATAGGTATTCAATGAGACTGTATCGAAACGACTTATATACATTTAGAAATTTAGCCCTATCACTCAATCCAAAATATTATTTGCTATAATAATATAGAAATTTAGCCCTGGCACCTAATACAAAATATTAATTAATACAAATTTAGCCCTGGCACCTAATACAAAATATTAATTAATACAAATTTTATTTAATTTACGTGGCCATGTGCGCTCTAAAAATATTACCTAATTTTAGTTTTAAACATTGTTTCTCAGTAAGTGAATTATGTATACAATTCTTTATGAGAAATAAAGATGTTCTTAAACCGTAACCTTAATTAATTTGCAAGTACTACCGTACAGCGACTGACCCAACAAGGCGGGCCTATTTTTCGTACTAATACCACTTACACATAACCATAGTGAAACCCCTGTAACCTGTTTCAGCATTTGGAAAACTTTTAGTTTTAATACACGGGTAATCGGAAAAAGTTAAACAGTCTTGTAACTCGTAATTTATTTAATTACAAAAATAAGAAAATAAGTATTAATACTCTCAAGAAAAGACTAATGGATGTATTGCTGGATGGTGTATGTGTCGTCTAGCAGTGCAACTTTCAGTCAGTATATATAAAAATATATAAATTGTATGTAAAGTATGTCATATGTTATTTTGTTTTTAACTTTAAATATTGTTTCCTTTTTTTTAAAACTATTGTGAGCTGAGCTATTTTTTAATGTATGGTGATAATTTGTACTAGAATTTAAGAGCGTGTCTCGCCGTTAAACTTAACGTTTGGCGAGTATTATGTATAATGTTACTGAATTACCACTACATTGTATTTATAAAAAAAAGAAAAAAGAAATGTATAGAAATAATATGAAAATAAACGCCCATCTACATATATAGGTTGGTTTTTCTATGATTTATAAGGTACGTATCAAAATGAAATAACTAATAGGTAGACTATTTGAAGCTTATTACGGTCATAATGTTCTTAACTATATATGAAGTCTGACATACCCTACTAAGTATGTGTGGCAGACTATGGCCAATATTTTCGCACGATTAGACGAAGTTCGTGCTTTGTAAACGCGTTACAATGTACTGTCCTATTCCACCAGTAGGCAATTTATAAAAACAGATCTCTATTGAATTATAAAACTGGATATTTTGGGGCGGTAAGCATTTGTACCATTGCGTTGCGTCGTTCGTATACTCATAATTTTCACCATTTCTTTATTTTACCAACTTTTTACGAACTTCAGTTTTTATCTGTCTATAAAAACTCACTCGTAGGTTTTGTCCGTAGGTTTACTTAGAAAGTCACATAAATTTTCTGTTCGTGCAAAATCTATAAATTATTTACAGGCCTTTTCTCAAACAAATGCTGAGATAAAATTTTAACAGCTCGAGTATTATATAACATGGCAGTCTCATGAGGAGCAATATATCTATATTTTGTTTGTATGTATTGTTATGATTGTTACTGGTGTAGTAATACTAGGATGGTTTCCCATGAGCCTTAGTATTGCGGATTATTACGTATGAGTTTGCGACTGTTCGCCATGGTCGTTCGCGGTAGCAGAACGTGTAGGGAATCTGGATAACAAGAAATTGGATAACAAGATTTTTTTTTTTTGACACGGCAATGTGATTGTATCGGATCAGGTCCGTTACAATCACATTGCCGTGAAAGCCCAATTACAGTCCAGAGACAGTGACGACGAGGAGAAGATAGATGTCTTCTAGCCGTCATCAGTGTCAAGCTGGTCTGACCAGATGCTTCTTCACACTACGTGTGAAGGACCCAATGTCATAGAAGGGAGGGAACACAATTCTCATAATATAACATAGTCGCAATTCTTATCTGTTTGATAGTATTAGATATTATTTGTATCGAAGTTTGCCAGACTGTTAAACCAGCCCTAAAGTAGAAAACAAATCACATTGAATTGAAATTGGTTTGTAATCGTTTTTAATTGAGATGTTTCTTAGACAAAAATGAAATTAACTTCTAATTCAGTACTATTAAACACATCAGCTGAAAAAGTAATAGGAATCGTAATCAATATCACTGAAGTTTCCATCTTAGAATACAAAAAGATTTTATAATTATTATTGAGCGTGACACAAATAGGCTATTTATTTTTGTCATCTAATATTGCACGTAGTGATATTATTATTGAAGTGAAAACTTCTTTAGGCGCGTTGAGCACTTCTTGGGTGAGCAAAAATCATGGAACTCGCGTCATCGTCACCGAACGATTTCCATTTTTGAATTATTTTTGGTTTATAAAGAAGTGTTTATGATCAAGGATTAAAGTTTTCAATTCTATCGGCAGTTCCCAAAGACTGCCCCAATTTTATTTATCAAGTATTGAAATATTTCTGTGAGTAGGTGCCTACTAATAGCATTCAATTTGATTATTTTAACCATTGGATATGATTTAAGTGAGAGCAGGAAAGGTACACAATAGCTTTGCGAGCCGTTTGTATAGTCAATAAGTATTGAAAAAATAAATACCTTTTGTTTTTCATTCACGCGGTGGATGTACAAACCTTTCATCAATACGCAGACATATTTTATTCTCTGTACGCTATTGTTTATATTTATCCCGTTTGAATATTAATCTGTGCGTATTTTTTGGCAAACAAAAGTGTATAGACTCAAAGTCTTTGATTCAAAGATCACTCAAATGTTTTGAACCCATACACATCACCGTACGATCCATATCGTGCTGCAGATTGCTACGAATATGGCAATATTTTTACTTTAGTTTATATACTTTTATCAGCAAATAATAATTAATTAATTTGACAGCCTCACGTCTTGCTCATAGCTCTCTTTTCAGGCTAAAGGTCGGCCGTCGGTCTAGCTAACTGCGGTAATGTGTTTGTGGTTATTGATATTAATTTTCGTCCAAATATATGGAGCAGGTACAACGTTATAAATAAAACATTCCATTCTTGATGCGATGAAAATTTTAATATTTTCATCTGTTCAGTATTTTTCTATTTTATATATTTACACATTGAGACAAACAAGCGTTCGGTGCATGTTTGTTTCTCTCTACTGCTGATTCTGTGTTCATCATGTAGAGAATAAACATTCCATCTGTATGTTTTGTATAAACTGGCTGGACCTATCACCATATTCACCATACAAAAAAGAAGATCACCATACTAAAACAGAACTTTTATTCGAAATACTTTTGTGCTACTGTAGGCCATGCAACGTAAATGCCGAAGCCTCGATTCTACTATTTGTTCTGTAAAACATATTAAATCCGAAATTCGTGGATTCTTGAATTTCGGTACGCAACCTCTTGTTTAGTACACTTTCATACTTCATACAACGCTTTCATGGAGTATTTAGAACAACGGAGTGAAGTTATGAAAAAAAGAAATCCGAAGAAAATTCGTTGTAAGATTTTTTCATTCGGCCCGAAGTTTCGTTAAGACATCTTCATGGTGGACCTACTGTTCTCCCGTCTTTTTCATACTATCTATTCCACGTATAACGGAAACCTCTCATAACAGAAAGGCAAGTATGCTGGAGCATTTGGAGTTGATGACCATGATCGCCTACCATTATAATAGAAATAGAGAAAATAATTTTTCTTCACTAATGTGAAGAAAAATTATTTTAATGTTCAAACCAGGAATGTTGTGGATGCAGATATTTTGACATCCGCGGATGCAGATGCGGATATTTAAAGACTCACATCCGCGGATGCGGATACGGATGCGGATGTCCAAATCGATGCGAAAGCTCCGCAATTGCGAATGTGGATGTTGATGAAAATTGTTCATCTTATTTAATGAAGAGTATCTAATATCACCGCCTTCGCAGGTTCAAGCCTGTTTTGCAAAGGTTCATAAATTAAACACGTACTACTGAACAACTGATTTCTTTCTTATCGTAACCTACGCTATATTTGGATCCGCATTAACATCCGCGTTGATTATTGCGGATGCGGATGCAGATGTCTAAATCGATGCGGAAGCTCCGCAATTGCGGATGCGGATGCGAATATTCGCAACATCCCTGGTTCAAACTAATCGTTATTAATTTAAACCAGACTTACTGTTCCTTGTAGAGCTAAATTAACGTTCAGCTATTAAACTGAAGACAACTTTAATTATATTCTAGAAATTTCGACGCAACTTAATTAGGGACAGGACGTAATTGTAACCAAAGACGAAAGCTGAGCTATATTGTCACATTTACATTTCACCACTCTTTAAATTATGTGTGATATGGTGACAAGCGTATACCTACCTCTATAAAACTACAGTAACTTTTAAAATGATTATCCAAAGCGTAGTCATTTGAAAGAAACTTAGACATTTGTATTACAATTTTTTTTTTATTGCCATTGTTTGCAGACGAGCAAGTTGCCCACCTGATGGAAAGTGGTAACCGCTGCTCATGGACTTCAGCAATGTCAGGACACAGCAAAGCCTACCGTTAATCCTAACTAATGTTACAAATGTGAATGTGAGTTTGTTTGTTACGCTTTCACGCTTAACTACTCGACAGCTCATTATACAATTTCGCATACACGTTGTCAGGGGAACAGAAAAAGACGTAACGTACCTTTTTACCAAATACTTTTACTCACCTATATCACTTTTACGTGAGCGAAGCCGCGGACAAAATCTAGTTACTTATATTCCTGATAAAGTCGACCTAAGCTAAAATCCCGAATTAAGAGTGGATTCACGTCGTGAGGGATGTGGGTGGTGACTGAAGCATCTCATGACCGCTGGGCATATACCATTGCCTCAACTTTTACTGCGTCAGAATTGCGTTACTTAGATTACTGGGAACGAATATCTAACATTCTATCATCATCTCCATCATTCTACAATGTTATAGATTTTAAAATAAAAAATAAAGGATCTCTGACTTTTTGAAGAACTGGGAACGAATATCTAACACATTAAAATCCATCATTCTACAATGTTATAGATTTTAAAATAAAAAATAAAGGATCTCTGACTTTTTGAATTTATGAGTGTATTAATTAATGCTTTGCTTTAAACATAGTGGTGTCGTGTAAAGCTGTATGTCTGACAGTTCTCCATATTGTACTCAAAGATATATGAAGGCTGCCAGTCCGCAGTGGGCCAGCGTGGTGGACTATGGCCTAAACTTTCTCACAGTGAGAAGAGGCCCATGTCCAGGAGTGGGACGGTTTATTTACAGGGCTAATATTATTATTGTTTGTATTGAATGTCAGTTGTACAATTTTTGAAGTGAAAATTTCTTTAGGCGCGTTGAGCACTTCTTGGGTGAACAAAAATCATGGAACTCGCGTCATCGTCACCGAACGCTTTCCATTTTTGAATTATTTTTGGTTTATGATCAAGGATTAAAGTTTTTACTTCTATCGGCAGACCCCAAAGACTGCAATTTTTTTTATTGCTATTAGTGTACGATGTGATGCAATTTCCAATGCTTTATATGATGAAAACCCTTTGACGACACAATTATTTAACGTCGCATGAGGATCTTCTACCTAACTTGTTTTTTAGAACTGTGTAGAAAGATTCATGCATGCAATATTTGACAGTATTGAATATTTCGAGAAACTAATTATAACCATACCTTTCTATTATCAGCAAAATATAGAATGAAATGTAAAATTCTTAAATTATCCATAAACATACATATATACCTGTTTTTTTTTTGTAATTACATACATATTATACATAGAAACACCCAGACCAAGACAAACATCCATGTTCATGCACACAAAAGTTTGACTTGTGTGGGAATCGAACCCGCGACCTTAGGCGTGGCAGTCGGTTATACTGACCACTACGCCATCGATTATTTTATTTAGTTATTGCAATCTATGACATTTTTGTTAACCTGAAATTTCAGCTTCAATTATGTTCAGGATTTCAGTTAAGTGATACTTGTTTTGAAATAAGTTATTCATTTATATTTTGTCCGCTTTTTGTTGTTGCTTTGATATGATTGTTTTCTTGGAAAACCTGTTAATTCGTTCAATTGTAAAGAACAGACCCGTTCCTGTACTAATGCTTAAGAAATATAGTAATTTATTAAAACGATGATAATTGTTATTTATCTAATGTTCTTAAGACCCTTAGTACAAATGCAACTCTTAGGTAAGCAAAATAAAACCTATTACATTTAATTCTATTAGTTTGGATGGGTATTATATGACGCAAGCATTTGAACATAGCGTGTACATAAAATTTTACAACGAACAGCTGACATAAATTTACATTACGCTCAAGTTCGTGGAGCGAATTGAACCTTTAACCTTTAGTAGGAGTGACTGGGACTGTGAGGGTTGACGCCGCAGGTTGTCGTCTCGTATGAAGAGCGTCGGCATGTGCTCGGTTTACGGCTTGTCTCGACCTAACAAGATTTCCGTCGGTCGTTACACAAATTTATTACGCCCTTAGAAGGGATTTATACTTTTTGTGGTAGTTTCGTCGACTACGCTGTCCGTAGCACGCGTGGTGGATTCGTAACGTATTATCTACGAGAGTGGCTCATTTTGTATCTCGCAGATGTGATGCCGGCTGCGGCTGATGTCTTAGTAGGCCCGGCGTAGCCCAACGACCGTTTCACTTAAACGGATTCAACTAAAAAGCGATGACGTCACGTCGTAATACATCAAGGGTCGAGTGTTTAGGTTGTGTTGTTGTTTCATTGTTGTTAGTAAACAGAAATTGTTGACTTGAAATTGAAACACTTGGATGTACAGTTATATTAGTGATGGTGATTAGGACTGAATGTTTAGTTAGTCATTTAATTAATAATTCGGAATGGTAATTGAATAAAGTTAAATGTAGTTTTGCATAAGGGTGACGTGTACTAACTATATTATATATATTAACAGTTTATATATATATTAACAGTTTTGAATATGATACACGGATTGAACTTAACGAATTTATCACGATTTACTTACAATACAACTTTTAACTAATTGTATTTACTCTTTCCTTGCGCGTCGGTTGTTTTTCAGGATCCGTAGTCATGGATACTAAAATGGTGGCTGTCCCATTGCCTTGGAAGTGTAATTATTTTAAAGTACCCGATTTAATGTCATTTTTGGAGTTTCTGTTTACGCAAATTGAGCTCAAAGTATCATGAAATCTTGCTGTGTTATGCTTCTGTTTGGTTTTGATTAAATTAATTATTAGATCCTAAGCTAGTAATACATTTCAACCATTATCTCTATTGAAATTAACATGTTTTTTTAATATCAATAGTGTCGTGAGGCATTTTTGGCAGGCATCGGTGACATTTAACAAATTTAATATGGATATAAGGAATTCTCCAAATATGATAGTTATTCATCTTTTGTACAATGAACGTATGCAGACATAGATAAATTGCTGTAACATTTATTTTGTTTGTCTTTAGTCCACTTGGATGTTGTTTTTTGTTTACGTGGTTGGACTAAATAAAATTGGACTGACAAATAGACTGAATAAAATTACAAAGAATGTTTTGTGACACTCGGCTTGGGCAGGTAAAGAATGTAGCTTCTCTGTTCAACTTAGTAAAATGACAACAGATATGTAAACATGGTTTCAAAGTATGGATAAAACACGAGGAAAATATTTAAACGTAGAATAGTATACAATGTTGGACATTCATGAAGTAGTGGGGAAAGTTTTTCAGTGGTTTTCAGGAAGTTGGCGTCGCGCCACAACGGGACTTGTCGCATGCTGCCATATACAGGGTTGTCATATCTCTAATACGAAACGAACATTCAAATGAAGCGCATGATTGGGTTTGGCGTAAAACTAGGCATTTTCTTACCAGAATATTAGGAAGTGATCTGGGTATTACTATACCCGTTCTTTCTATAATTCCAGAAAGTACATATTGTGTAGTTCTCCGTTTTCATTTAAGTTTTAATATTTCTAATCACGACAGCAGTGATGGTCTCTTAGGATTCTATGCTATCCACGCAGTCAAGTTGGTTCTCCGTAAACATTACATGTGTGTATTGTGATTCTAATGTCGTGTAGCCTCAAGTTTTTACGGCCGAAGTCTCTATCTATACTAATATTATAAAGCTGAAGAGTTTGTTTGTTTGTTTGAACGCGCTAATCTCAGGAACTACTGGTTTGATTTGAAAAATTATTTTAGTGTTGGATAGCCTATTTATTGACAAAGGCTATAGGCTATATAACATCATGCTACGATCGACGGGGGCGGCGCGGTAATGATAAACGCGGGTGAAACCGCGGGAACATCTATTTAAAAATATAACAAAACAATTCTGTCCAATATTTCATTTGAAGAAAGGGCACATAAATATGTCATGTTCGCTAAGTAAAATAAGACACACTAAGTTTTACGTAGGTACCTTTTGTGGAGTGTTTCTCATATTAACGATATCACTAAATGCTCATGCAGACCGGCACTACATTATTTAGTAGGTGAAACTTATGCAGTCAATGTGTTAATGATCTTGTGTATAAGGTAGAATTAATATCAATAAAAAATATCAAAACGCTTTGACCTACTTAAAATAAGAACTGCAAACTGCTGTACAATTTCACCCTTAAATAAAACTGGTGTCAAGAATGTAATGTTCGCAGTTTTTTCATTTCTAAGAAAGAAATTTAATAAGTAATTTTGTATGCAAGGCTTGTTTGGGCGGCATCTGCTTCGAAACAGATTGAGTATTTAGCATAATCCGGACATTTTTGATACATAGCCTCGGCAGCGGCAGTCGGTTTACTCGAGAGAAAGATAGTACGAGCGGGGTTAGGGAGCAACCCTACCGTGACGCGGCAATATCTACTCTGACAACGTCACTTTTATGTGCCTCTCATGGAATACGAATAAGGATTTATTTTGCTCGCGATAAAGCAAATTAATTATAACAGTAAATGCTTTATTGAATTATCTGAGGAAATTGGGATATTCGGATGATGTGATTTAAATACGTAATTATATAAAGTACCTATGCATTATTATGTTTAACTACGCTAATTGGCATATTTGTTCTAATGTTGTGCTCGAAAAGTTAATGTATGAAGAGTTAATTATATTAGGTTAATGTTTAGATTTTATGTAATAGAGTAACGAGCTCTATGCTACATACCAAGCACGGGTATATAATAATATCCTATCACATACACACAACACCATCTAGCCCAACCTAAGCAGAGCTTGTACTGTGGGTACTAGACAATGGATAAACGTACATATATACTTTTTATTTTTTTTGTAAATACACACATATTATAGAAACACCCAGACCAAGACAAACATCAATGTTCATGCACACAAATGTTTGACTTGTACGGGAATCGAACCCGCAACCTCATGCGTGGCAGTCGGTTACACTAACCACTACGCCATCGAGGCTGACAACATATATATTTTGAGAGATCGAAAAACATAATTAATATTCAATGCTACTTTTTACATATTATAAAATTCAGCATGGTACAGTAAATTATTTTCAAGGTGCTATCAAAGTTGTCTCAAACAGAAATTTAAAAGATTTATGTTTGAAGGTTCATCTTTATTATTAAAACCGGTCTTATAGTATCCGAGATTGATATCTCGTTTATATAAGGCCATGCGTTTATCAAAGAAAGATAATGTTAACTGCACACCACACACACACACACACACACACACACACACACACACACACACACACACACACATATGATACAATAATAAACATTTTAGGGATTTTACTATAAGAGAGCAAAGCGTAATTCTATAGAAACGGTATCACATGACGTCGCTTACTTTGTCTCGCCTTTGTGCCGACAACCATTTCGATGCATTATACTTGTGGCGTTTATTTTATAGAAAAGTATATAATATTTTTATCACATTTCGTTTCGTACAACGCATAATACTTACAATGTAACATTTGTCATTGATAGATACGAAAAGGGTATGTTATTGCTAGCGTTGTTATTTCCGTAGCATAGCTTTGTGCTCATGTGTGTCCGGGGTTTGCTGTACGGTTACAGTAATGTTATTGGGTTTTTCTGTTGGATACTATAGAGTGGCAGGACGTGGTAAAAAGTGGAAAAGTAGCTCGTAGAGAGTTGATCAAATGTGAGTGTACAGATGTGTCTACTCGTTGAAAATATAAGTATAGTCTATATAAGTATGTTACACACTTCCTTTCTGGTATGTGGTATGAATAGTTAGGCGATTACTTACTGGCATTTAAGCCAGAGATAGCCGTTGTGTTTTTTCGTTTATATATCTACTAGCTTTTGACCGCGGCTTCGCTCGCGTTAATTTAGAATTTGACAATCAATTCGGGTTGTACTCTGCTTGTAATAATATAATTCAATCATGATTCGAAAGACACGTGGCGCCATCTATTATCATGAGAACGTTATTATTGTTTTCCTCGGGAACAGTAATTTTTTTCGGGATGAAAGGTAGCCTATGTCCGTTTCTGTACACCTGTCAACGTATATGCAAAATTTCAGGATGATCGGTTCAGTGGTTTAGGCGTGAAAAGATAACAAACAAACAAACAAACTCATTTTCGCTTTTATAATATTAGTTAGGAAGTTAGGATATATATTTGAATTACGCATGTAAATGTTACATGTTGCTAAAGAGCGTAACAATGTGTTCTATATATATAAAGTATATAAAGTATATCAAATTTCGTCATTATCGGACTGCTTACGACAAAATGAGACAAAAGATAGATATACAAAACTTCCAAACTGAACAATATAAAGTGTTTGTACAAATTTGGACTCAAACATATTAAAGTCATAAGGCTTTAACTAAAAATTTTAAGCACCATGATACCTGTATATATTATACTTATCTTTTTAAATGAATTCCTACATTTGTATTAAAATCATTTAATAACTTTGAAGCAAATTTGTTCAGAGTCAGAGCTTTTAAGTTTTTGAAAAACAAAGGCAGACCAAGATCTGTCTCAAATCCCAGAAAAGGACCAAAGTTATGAAAAAGAAAACCACTGCTTAAAATGTTAATAAACTTTACAGAGATAAACTTGACGAGATATAAATATATCCATTGTGTTTACGTAGTACTAAAAATCTGTGATAGAATAGATCTTATAGAATCTTGGATCCCCGAAATTGATAGCTATTGGTAATTTACTTACACTGCTAGTTTAAGTTATAGTCTCAGTCGCGCAAGCTTAAATAGAAACTGTAAAGGATCAACCGACCCCAAAATATCGACTAAACAAAATTTTTTCACTCCTTTTCCTATTTTTAAATGACATTTCCCGCACTAGGAATAATTCCGGTGTCCCAACTTAATAAATGTTTAAACAACAAATTCACACCCAGATTCGGAACGGCTTATGTTTAACTTATCACCAGATATAGTAAAATATAACAGTCAAAAATAGTAAATGATCACCAAATTGCACAGCAAAATATATTTAAAGAGATCAAAATAAGTCGTCGGAGCCCTACTTTTCGGTGCGTTTAAGAAGGAACCTAATATAACCTAACCCTTCAAAGACGGAATGCAGTGATTTGAGGCGTATAGGTGCTCGTTATGATATATTTTAGTAAGCATATTTTGCTGCGCAAGTACTATTTTTGGTGGTCATTATATTTAATCCCATTTGGAACAACAATTTGTGAATCACATAATTCTTTGTCCAGTATGGGGATCGAACCTTCAGTGCACTGGTGAGGTGACTACTTAAAGCACTACGCCATCCGTGCAGTCATACCGTGTAGTTTATGAGTAGTAGTGCCTCGCTGATTTCAGCATGAATGGGCCGGCTCGACCGGGGAAGGACTACCCTCTCACAGAATATCGACGTGAAATACCAGTATTCCTACTGTTGTGTTTCGTTCGGTGAGTGAGAGTGCCGGAGGCCCAATCACTCCCTTTCCCCCATCCCGCTCCTTCTCCTTCCCTCTTCCTTTCCTAAAGGGTCGGCAACGCGCAAGTGATACCTCTGGTGTTGCAGGCGTCCATAGGCTACGGTGACCACTTACCATCAGGTGGGCCGTATGCTTGTTTGCCACCTTAGTTGTATAAATAAAAAAAAGGTAGCCATAATCGATACACTCTTAATTAATACATGGCCAAATTACAGTTCATATTACTTCGCTTTTACATGTTTATTAATTTTGATTAATGGCTTTGTACACGATATGAGTGATATGCGCATGTTAAAGCATAGCATCATGTAAACGAATAACTCGCTCATAAATGTACATACGAGTCACTCATATCATAGCTAATCGAATTCCTATATTGTTTTCAAAATTTAAACAGCGGCGATAACCTAATGGGGGACCGCCGGACTGCCACGCAGAGGTCTCGGGGTCGATAGGTTAAATTCCAAGAGACCTCTGACTTTTCAAGGTTATATGCGTATTAATTAGTCAATTATCGGTTGCTTTAAAGTGTAAAACCCAGTCTGACAGATCTTGAAGATAAATAAGTTAATATAATATGTAGTTCTCCATTAAGTTTTCGAAGATATGTGAAGTTTGCCGACACGCATTGGGCCAGCATGGTGGACTATGGTGTAACCCTTCTCACACTGAGAAGAGGCCCGTGCCCAGCGGTGGGATAGTTTATAAACAGGAAGGATATTCTTATATCGTTTACATTTTCAGCAGTTACTTTCATGATGATTCAGAAATACATGTATACATCTCCACTTTTGATGTGGTTTATCGTGGTCGTGTAAGTATTAAGTTTAATATGCTCGGCCTGTAGTCACCTCACAGAATAGAGAAAATAAGTATTCTGAGGCACACGGGCCTTCAATTTTGATTTCAATCTTTATTGCGTTATTTAAGATTTAATAGTTAGGTTGGGTAGCAAATATTAGTCCTGTCGAGCAAAGCAACAGGAGAAGAGAGGAAGAGTAGCCACTGGCGATGGCATCATGTTGAAGCATACATAGCAAAAGTAAAATATTGTATAATAGTAAATAATAAAATAGTTTATTTCGGTATCTTATACTACTACAATTTATCTTACATAGGGGTCTCCTTTTAAGTATATTAAATACTTGTGCTAGGAGGCCCCACTCTTCACAAATCATTCAAATTCTTTTTTGTTATGTATGTAATACATAACAAAAAAGTATTTATTTATTTACTTTAAAATAAAGAAATTTAAAAAGAGTGGCCATGAGTTTCTTGCCCGTTCTTCTCATGAGCCCTACACCCTTGCTTTGCTGAACGTGGCAGTAAATGTAAATTCACAGAAAAAATTTAGTGTAACATAGACATTCATAAGTGTTACCTTGTAACCTAACTTGAATAAATTTATTTTTGATTTTGATTGATTGAAAGGAAAACATGAAATTTTGTGGCTGTTTGTATACTAGTGTATTAATATGGAAAGCACAAACTTAACATATAGCATGAATATTATAATTTGTCATCCGATCTAAGCACGTGTGCAGAAGCGGCTTCAGGCTTACGTAACTGCGTTACATAAAGCCACTGATGTCGTATTTCCTTCACCGAAACGAGTTTCAAAAAGGTTACTTTTGCGGAAAAAGACACCGAAGAATCTTCAGTGTGAATACGTCGACTTTCGTTTTACCGGAAATTAGGGTCTCCTTACTGTAGATTGCTCAAAGCGATAACAAGCGAAAGGTTACAGCGAGTTGAATCGAATGAGGTTAGAAATAATTTACGTAGACGACGCTTTGGATGTTTTTGTTATTTTTCCTAAAAGAAAAAAAGAATTGCTTTTATCCTTTGTGGAGCAAGCCGATCTTGTAACGCTTTCAAAAAGGTTTCAGTTTAAATTGTAGCTATTATGTTATTCTAACTTTAATTGCATTTATCGCCACGCCTGGGCAAGCGTTTGTTTGTGTTTGTTTTGATGTATTGTTTAAGGTTCTCGATGCGCTATAGTTTTAATGTTATTTTTATGTAACAGTCAAACATTCAACTGCAGTACTATTTCGGTAAACGGGTTATTAGTTAGTTTCACAGTTATGGGTATAAAACTCACAGTGAAATGTCTCAAATTGACTCACCAATATACAGGGTATTCATATATCCAAAGTAATACCAAAGATATAATTTGTTTCAGGGAAAAGACTAAAATTACACCTTATTTCAAATTTTTGTACACTACGACCATAAATTAATGAAATCCGTTTTGTTGGTTTTTTGTTGATCTTATATATTATACGCTGATTATGCCGATACATAAGCAGGCAATAGTATGACTAGTTATTGCACTTAAAAGAAAATAAGACTTTAATTAGTTTTCAGTGAAAATTATATATGTATATATATATATATTTTTTAGAAAGTTTGAGCATTTTCAAATGTGCTCCTTATCTACATAGTAATAACTCACTATTTACATTAGATATAATAAAGAACTATACCATTATAAAATTTACTAGAAACCAACATTATTTTCAAATTATGGGTCACTCATGATTACATACATTTTTTTATTGCACTTAGCTTTTTTATATTGAGGCTGGTCGAGACCACGAAGGAGATTCAATATCTTTACCGTGATTATGACTATGATATTAATTATGGATCATACATATTATGCTCGTGTGAGGATCGAACTCATAACACTCATAAGTGATAACCAGAGATCAGATATTCGGATGCATATTTACCTAAAGTCAATTTTCGGCTAACGTATTATGGAAGCGGCTACAGAATATTTTTATTAAAATAAAAGCCCGGGATTCCGGGATTGCTACCTATATTCATACATCCGACTAGCTATAAAGTGAATACTTTACATTTAACTTTAACTCTCCATTCAAGCATGTAAGGGTGTGAAGGAAAGGGTGGTGTGGTAAATAAAAAACATTTGTTATTGAACTCAATATTATATTTATGGGATTAAATATAATGATCATCAAAAATACTAATTAGTCAGCAAATATTGCACAGCATAACGAGCATCTATACGCCTCAAATCACTGCATTCCGTCTCGGAAGTGTTAGGTTATGTTAGGTTCCTTTTTTTAAACCCGCCCAAAAATAGGAGCCCCGCGGAGCGGGGCTCCATCAACTTAGTTTGATCTCTTTAAAGTTTGCTGACCATGAGTTGCTGATCAATTAGCTATTTCTGCTCACAGATTATATTTTTCTGCTCACAAAAATACCAATACTATGCTAACCATTTAAATAACACCATTTATTTATTTGCTAAGGATATCTTACAAAATATTTATTTATTTTGTACATAAACAAATACATAGAAAAGAAATGAAAGTAATACCTATATGTCGATAAAAAGCGCTTGCCATAATAGTCAACACCTGAACTTTAGGTAGGTAAATATGCACTCGAATATCCGATCTCTGGTACAATAACACATAGTGACAGCGGCGAGAAGCTCACTTAAAATACTGCAGTCTATACCATCCTTGTAGTCATGTATATACTGGTTTCTGTCTGCAGCTTTGCTTGCGTAAATCCAGCTTGTATATAAGTATACTAATGAATATTTGTAAATCCTATCTGTGTATCAAGTTCCATCCAAATCCATTCAACGGTTTATATGCGATGGATAAATATCAAAACATCTTTATAAACTTTCCACATTTATAATGTCAGTAAGATGAATTAGCCCACCCACAAGACAAGCAAGGTCAGAACAATATCTGCCGGGCGGTATAATGGTGACGCAACTTGCCTATCGGACCCTAATTTAGTGGATAATTTTCTTTTCTGGCATTAAACCAATATATATCGTGAATATTATCCAATTTACATATTGTTTTGGTCCTGAAATATATAATGTTTGCTACAGCGCCACTTTTTCAGGTTAGTAGTTGCAATAGTGATGAATCTAGATCGTCCATATCGACCATGGTCCGATAAAACAAACACAGTGTCTGTGAATAGGGTTGCTAACCAAATCAAGTTCCATGTTTTATTAAAGTAAAATGTTTGTAAAACAATATAATACTTTATTGGTAGAAGTGCACGAATACTGACGTTTCTCGCTTCATCTTAACTGAATAATTAAAAGACTAGTTTAACGATTGGTTATTATTATTGGAATAACATAACACAACATAAAGTCCTTGTAACGTTTTATAGATGGTGTGTAAAATGTGAAAACAATTTTAAATAAGAATAATGGAATGCAGAAAATTTTGGTACAATAATTATTCGAACATCATTGATCGATATTGTTATAATCGAATATGATCAACATCATCCCAGCCATTGGCGCATGCGACTCTGATAACGGTAACATGATCTGAGCTATAATTTACAAACTATAAACATATGTGGTGTGACTCTGAAAGATAGAATATGAAATAGTGTGATTAGAGAGAGATGCGGCATGAAAGTGGATATAGTTACAAGAATAGAAAAGGGTATGTTAAGCTGGTTTGGACATGTAGAAAGAATGGACGAGGAAAGACTGACTAAGAAAGTTTATAAGGCTAGTGTGAATGGAACAGTCGCAAGAGGAAAACCTAGGCGAACGTTTCTCGAGCAGATCGGAGGCGTTCTGGACAAAGGCCAGGTTAAGAGCTCCTTGAACCGACGGGCGTGTATGAGGAATATGATGAAAGTGAATGAAGCCAAAGAAGTGTGTCAGGATCGTAGCAAATGGAAATCCGTAGTCTCTGCCTACCCCTCTGGGAAACAGGCGTGAATCTATGTATGTATGTATAAATATTATTATTAAAACAACCGTATTTCATTTATAACTTTTATTAAAGGGTGTTTTATTTTTGAAGACACTATCCGACTCAGTGCTAGTTAAATTAAAATAAACTAAATGGAAATCTCGTCGTTTATTAATTTCAATTACTCCTTATTCCTCTTTCTTCGCTATTTTACATTCAATATTAAGAAAACTCTTTTTGTTTAAAGGAAGTTTCTATAATCTTTAAATTAGTAAAAGCGTCTCGGAAAATTTCATTAAAAATACAGCCGCTTGTTAGTGCAACAGTGTATTCGTTAAAAGAATAACTTCTACCGACTAGCTTTTTTTTACAGTTCCTTGAGAGTAAAGGTTCATTTTATATATATTTGTTGGGCTACAATATTATTTTATATCCTAAAATTGAGAAACAAGAAATATTTTCGTACTTTAATACTATTTAAACATATAAAGTGCCTAAATTTATTTGCTAAGATCCTTTGTTACGAAATACAGTTGGCAACCCTATGCGAATACGACCTCGATAGGTGAAGTCGTTCAAAACTTTAACGGTCACAAACATTGCGGATATTGCTGATCGATTAACCAACGATTAAAGAAACAACGATTAAAGAAACAACGATTAAAGAAACAACGATTAAAGAAACAACGATTAAAGAAACAACGATTAAAGAAACAACGATTAAAGAAACAACGATTAAAGAAACAACGATTAAAGAAAAGTAATTATTAAGAAGAAATAAAGATTAAAATAGTTTTATTATAAAACTTATAACATAGAGCGAAGAACTAATCTCGTAAACTCTGTTGGCAAACAAGCATACGGCCCACCTGATGGTAAGTGGTCACCGTAGCCTATGGACGCATGCAACACCAGAGGCATCACTTGCGCGTTGCCGACCCTTTACGAAAGGAATTGGGAAGGAGAAGGAGCGGGAAGGGGGAAAGATGGTGATTGGGCCTCCGCCAATCTCACTCGCCGAACGAAACACAACAGTAGGAATACTGGTATTTCACGTCGATATTCTGTGAGAGGGTAGTCCTTCCCCGGTCGAGCCGGCCCTATTCATGCTGAAATGCAGAAATTCTTTCTTTCCTTTTATATAAACATCAGTAGTGCTTTGCTTCAAACACAGAATATACTTCGACGCCTTCACGCGAAGCATTCTCAGGACAGTTTGGCAACAAGAGCCGCATATGATTTTAATATCAAATGCCCCTAAGTAACGCCCAATTTAATTTATTATAATAACAATGCCGAAAACGAATATGTCAAATGTCTGTAAATTATCTATCGATTTGCTCTTATGTTTATGTTTGACCGTGAGGTCTCAAACTCGATGTCTGGGTCGAACAGAATGTCATTAGGTTGACGGTCAGGAGATTTTTAGTAGTAACATGGAGCCTGCTAATCTACTCAGAAGATGACATCAGGAACATTACTTGCGTAGACATAGACACCTACTTAAGTAGCTGAACACTGAACAGAGATCTACAAGGTTTTTATACATTAATATTTTCTTATTGTTATTCTGTAGTTATTAATAGTACTTAAGACTTCTGCAATTACGAATGCTGTGATTATAAACTACACTATTAATTTAACATCAGTGAGAAATTAAGATTGATCACTATTTTGTACTAATTTTTGCCCGCGGCTTCGCTCGCGTTAATTTAGAATTTAACAATCAATTCGGGTTGTACTCCGCTTGTAATAATATAATTCAATCATGATTCGAAAGACACGTGGCGCCATATATTATCATAAGAACGTTATTATTGTTTTCCTCGGAAACAGTAATTTTTTTCGGGTTTACAGGTAGCGTATATCCGTTTCTGTACACCTGTCATCGTATATGCAAAATTTAGGCGTGAAAAGGCAACAAACAAACAAACTCATTTTCGCTTTTATAATATTGGTTAGGAAGTTAGGATTAGGATTAGGAAGTTAGGATTAGGATTATCTGATTAAAGCAATGAAGCCGCTTATTGTCTTAGAAGTATCCGAGCTATTATATATTATGTAGAGAAAATATAATTTTCTTTAATTTACCCGCGCACCAAACCTCATTGAGCCGGACCGTGACATGACAAATGAATTTTGTAATCTATGGTAAAGATATAAAATATAACGGTGTCGTGGTAGTTGTGAGAAAACAATTTATAAAATAAAAATACCATTGTTACTTAACATAGAAGGATATTGTAATTGTGATTTAGGAACTAACATTGTAATTAATAACTATTAAATGTCGTTTCCTTTCTTACAGAGAAACTCAATTGTGTTTGATTGAGTGTGTCGTCCAAATTACAGAATTTTATTGAAAATATCTTATATATATGTATGTATACCGCAGCCACACATTGGTTATATTTGCACCAATGTAGCTTTTTGCAGCCAATACTCCAATGTGTGGATCAGTCTTTGACACAATGTGAACATTGCGTCCAATCACCGTCCTGTGTCCAACACTGACGCGCAAAGCAAAGAGTCGGTTTCTTCAACAAGTTCAAAGGCGAGGGGAATGGAAGTGGAGTGCGCGCGGGCATCTTGGACAGAATGTCGCGCGCGCGCCACACATTGGTCATTTTAATCATCCACCACCGCCTTTTCTTTCGTTGTTTTCTTGTACGATGCAAATAATAAGCATATGTACATAAACCATATGCGTAAGCCGCTGGTGCAAATAATTTATCGTCCCTAGTCCGCTCTGCGTCAACTGAACAACAAGGTCCGCGTTTGTCTATTTCCAGTGTTTGGTGCAAAATTGGTATTGAAGCCAATGTGTGGTGCAGTAGTTTGATTCAACATTGGCCATTCCAAATTAGAGCCAAGCTTGGATGGAAAGTTGAATCCAATGTATGGCCACGGCATTAGTGTTATACAGGTGTGAGTGTATTTATGTGAAAGACTGCACAAGCTCGCTTCTCGCGCCTACGAAATGGTTTGAAGAAACAAGACACACAATGTGTACTCACTCATTCATAATAAGGTAACGCGTGTAATGCTCTGAAAACGCGATAAATAACCGCACCTGCATCTTTGTTAAAGATATTGACGCCGGTGCCGATCGGATGTATCAGTATTATTAACTGGCACAAAGACGAGCTATGTGTGTATCCTGAAGTAAATCACGGCATATACATAGTTTAACGTTTAGCGTTTAAAAGATTTTTCTAAAAGTTTTTCAGATATAATACGCTGACGATTGCTAGTGGCCCATGTTGTGGAAATGTTGAGGAAATCTGAAATTTGTCAAAAATATTGTTTGAAGATAACAATATATTAAAAAAGGTTTAACAGTAAGATGTGGTCATATATCAGGGCCGTAAGTTTAGTCATAAAATCATCTAGAGTTTCAGAAAATATGTTCTGTATATTCAAATAAATAGAGTAAGTAAGTTCATCTACCTGATTTGACATTATTTTCTTGTATAGTTCTATATGGTACCTACTTGTTTTTTACATTTATTTCTTTATTAAAAATGACGATATATTATAAAATTTTGTAAGTCTTAGTTGTTTACAGGGTCCACTATACGACTTTTAAATATAATATAAGTACATACGTTGATTATTTACGAGAGCTCTTTCGTGCTCTGCTTTTTTAATGAAATGGAAATGATTACGTGCGAGGTATATTATATTCTTGGCATTATAAAGGCTCATAAGCTACGGGTACCCACCTACTAATCAGGTGGGGTTGTATTTGATATAATAATAAAATAAAGATGATTTAATCTTTGCAACGTATAGTAGTGTGTTCAATCTATACCAATATTATAAAGCTGAAGAGTTTGTTTGTTTGTTTGAACGCGCTAATCTCAGGAACTTCTGGTTTGAATTGAAAAAATATTTTAGTGTTGGTTAGCCCATTTATTGAGGAAGGTTATAGACTATATAACATCATGCTAAGACCAATAAGAGCGGAGTAGTAATGAAAAATGTTGCAAAAACGGGGCAAATTCTCTTATATGAAGCAGACGAAAATGCGCGGGTCAGCTAGTATGTAATAACCAAAACGAAGAAATTGTTTTTGTTACTTAATTAAAGCAGGTCTGTTGTCATTGTGTATAAATATTTACAAAGAGATAGACACTATAAGGGAACTATAATTTAGCAAGATAACAAAAAATTGTATATACGAAATATACGATATCAACAGTCACATTTTTGTAAAAACAAATATTCGCTTTTTATATTAAAATAGATGATGTGATATTTTTTACGACCAAATTAACGGAGAGACGTGGAAGATTAATGAAACCATCTGGTGTGAAAAGGCGTCGCTCCTTGTTTCCGTCACACTGTATACAAAGTTTGCTGCTATCTTATACCCCTACGTATAAGATTATATAATAACCATTTATATTCAAATGTTTTATCTGTACTAAGAACATCATGACTATTTAAGGAGTACTCTTACCTTAGTATTAAAAAGACAGACATAAAAGTTTGGCTCTTAAAAGCAAAGATGATGCAAGGAATTATATATTTTGTATTTTTTAGAGTTCGAAAAAACTCTTATACAACAGCTTTGTCCGTCTGTCTGTTATACAACTTTCAACTCAAGAACCGTAAGAGCTAGAGATTCGCGGTCAACGCCATTCGACTTAGCATAGTCGATATACCCCGAAATGACTATGATCTTTGACCTCTGACCTCAAGGATACGTGATACCATTTTTTCGAAATCTAAGATTTACGGCAATTCATTGCCATTTCTCATGTGTTTTTTTTACAACTAAGGTGGCAAACAAGCTTACGGCCCACCTGATGGTTAGTCGTCACCGTAGCCTATGGACGCCGATGTTTAATACTGCTTAGGTAGTTGGCGGTTACCATGGTCTGTGGGTGCTTACAATAGATATCACTCGCGCGTTACCAGAAAAGGATTTATTGTGTTTGCCGGCGCAAGGGGCGAAGATCGTACTTACTCCAAGTTCGTTGACGGGGTTCGTCGGAAGCCTTGCTGTCAGCAAACCTCCTTAACAAGCTTGGAGATTCTACTCAACGCACGCATATAGCATAAGATTGCTTGGTGGCAATATTCTATAATAATAATATTAATAATATTCTATCACATACACACAACACCATCTAGCCCAAACTAAGCAGAGCTTGTACTATGGGTACTACACAATGGATAAACACACATAATATACTTTTTTTTTGTAAATACGCACATATTATACATAGAAACACCCAGACCAAGACAAACATCCATGTTCATGCACACAAATGTTTGTCTTGTGCGGGAATCGAACCCGCGACCTTAGGCGTAGCAGTCGTTTACACTAACCACTACACCATCGAGGTCGACAAACGGTCTATGGAGCGGTGATACTTCCACATTCAGACTGGTCTAGTTTTAGCGACGTCCTAGCATTTAATAAAGGTGTTGCTTTACCCTCTGTACGTTGTAAACATTTTAAATCTTTTCATTTTTCTTGCTCACGTATAATTTCATAATGTAGATTGTAGCATAACTTGTGACTCGCCTCGGCTTCGCACAGGTAGAACAAAACCTTAACAAATTATACACCTAAACCATTCTCATGAATCATTCTGTCTGTTGGTGAAAACCGCATGCAAATCCGTTCACTAGTTTTTGAGTTTATCGCGAACAGACAGACAGATAGACGCGGGGAACTTTGTTTTATAATATGTAGTCAAAGTCAAAGTCAAAAATCTTTATTTCCATAAAAATATGCAAACAATTCTTGGACACGTCAATTTATTATTATATTAAAAAAATAATTATAAAAATAATTAGAAGTAAATAAAAATTTTGCATTGAAAAAAAAGCCTGTTCGAGGAGTAGAGCTTTCATGAGAAGAAGCAGACAAGAATAATATAGTATTATACATAACTGTATTTATGTTTAAAGGCAACAAAGGAACACAGGTGGCGACACTAACTGCTACGTATGTATTTAAATACGTATAAAAATACCACATATTCCTGCGGTATCACCCGCGTTTATCATTACTGCGCCGCCCCTGTGGGTCGTAGCGTGATATTATATAGCATATTGCCTTCCTCGATAAATAGGCTATCCAACACTAAAATAATTTTTCAAATCGAACCAGTAGTTCCTGAGATTAGCGCGTTCAAACAAACAAACTCTTCAGCTTTATAATATTAGTATAGATATCTATTAATAATTTGGTAACAACTTCATACGATTAAATATGTTATTATAATATGACATGGTCAGACATATCGGTACAAAGTAATAGTTATATTTTTCACTTCGTTAAAAGAATAAGAATGGTTTTACCTCTCGTGCTGCACCCGTAAGGAAAGAAAATTTCATAAAATATTGTACAAGGTCTTTTGTTTTCATTTAATTACACGTCACTGAATTTTTGTTGGGCTAATTAGCAGAAAGTTTTCAGTGAGATTTCTGTTCTAATATACCGTACCATTTTCCTCTTTTTCTATTCACCACGGAAGCACCGTTAACACGTTCTATGCTATATTAATTAACCCTCTGCGACTTTTCAACTCTTCGAATATACTCTTTCGCTTCGGGTATTATAACTCATCTCTTTTTTATCTTTATAAAAGTACAAGCAGAAAGGTTTATAATGCTTTGCAGCTGAGTTAACCTTTTACTAAACATTTTGCAGATAATAAGACGACGTCGCTTTTGAAATAATTAGAGAAATTTCCATTTAATTCATAATAATTAGGTAGTTGTAAAATAAATAGTTTTGTTTTCCTATAGTATGGTTATATGTATGGAATTCATATTAATGTTCGAGATAGGTCGGGAGCATCTTATTAAAATATCACTCAGAGGTCCTAATTTTAAGTAGTATAAATTTACGGGTGTCT
This sequence comes from Catocala sponsa, assembly GCA_963564715.1. NCBI lineage: Eukaryota > Metazoa > Arthropoda > Insecta > Lepidoptera > Erebidae > Catocala > Catocala sponsa. Next base: position 27,206,424 of record OY751329.1, read on the forward strand.
GAAAAGTTATAAGGTGTGGCGACGAAATATATAAGGATCGTAGTGCTAAAATAGTCATTTATTATATTTAGTTCTAATTTATTTTGTTTTTAGGCAATGATATACAACTACTTATGATGCACCCGTCGTTCGCCATAAGCCATAGTGTGTTAAAACCTGTCAAGGTAACTGCATCGGCTCCGCCATTTAATGTGGTCATAATCATACGTATACTATCTTAATTTCTAATGGTATGGTACACAAACAGTTTGGATGTAAGCAGTGAAATATAATTAATTAGTATTTAATGTCTTATTTGTTGTAGCGCCGCTTAAAAAGTGTATTGCATAATTTTATGATCTTCAGGAATGACTTGATACTTTAAATTAATAATATACCTAATGTGTGTTGCATGATTAATATAATATATACCTGACCGAAATTTTATGCGTTCCAGGAGGTCCAAGAGGTGCAATAGCCTAGTGGGAAACCGTTGGACTGCCTCACAGAGGTCTTGAGTTCGAACCCAAGGCGCGCATCTCTGACTTTCGGAAGTTATATGACTTTTCGAAATTATGTGCGTATTGATTGATAATTATCGCATGCTCTGTACCTCGAAGATCACGTTAAGCCGTCGGTCCTGGCTGCCATAAACATCTATGGCAGTCGTTATTAAGAAGTCAGTTCCCTCTAATATCCTGACACTGGTCTAGCCTTAGGGTATCGTTAGCCTTCGGGTTGCGGAGGTCAGATGGCAATCGCTCCGTGTAAAAACTGATATCCAGTCAAATCCGGTTAGACTAGAAAGCCGACACCAAGTGACTTGGGAAGGCTAGGGAGAAGAAGAATTCGTTACCTTTGACGATAAATATTTGCGTTCAGTCTAAATTGAATACGACCGAGCAATGTTGTTTTCAATTACTCTATTACTAACTACTAGTGAGCAAATATATGTACCTAGTTAAGCAATATAATATAATGGACGAGGAAAGACTGACTAAGAAAGTTTATAAGACTAGTGTGAATGGAACAGTCGCAAGAGGAAAACCTAGGCGAACGTTTCTCGATCAGATCGGAGGCATTCTGGACAAAGGCCAGTTTAAGAGATCCTTAAACCGACGGGCGTGTATGAGGAATGTGATGAAAGTGAATGAAGCCAGAGAAGTGTGTCAGTATCGTAGCAAATGGAAATCCGTAGTTTCTGCCTACCTCTAGGAAACAGGCGTAAATCTATGTATGTATGTAAGTTTTTTTTAATTTATTTGGGTAACAAACAATATCACAATGTGTTTTTTTTTAAGTATTTGTTCATACGATATTTATAATTGTGACATCCACATCGTTTACCACTAATAAACAGATAAATTGACATTAGTACAGTGTTGAAAGTATGTACCTAATATGCAAGGTTGGTTATTAACATTTAAAGAAATACATTTAAACAAATAACCTCTGGAAACAAATTGCGATATACCACTTTAGCGCGCTATGCTTGGATCATTTAATTTCTCAACCAGCAATTTTTTATAAGTGCTCACACCATTCGAGTTGATATCAATGTTACTAAAATAATTGTTGTAAGTACAGAGCATACGACGAATGGGCGAGCGAGATCCTATATTAGTATGCGAAGTAGACAATTCAAATACAATTTTAGTTTTATATAAGTTAAACAATAAGCATCGAAAAGGCTAAAATACTTCAATTAAATGAAGTGCTTGTAAGTGGGATGTGCATATTTCGAATGCTGGGTCATTACTATTGTTTACCTTAAAAATAACTTAGGTCCAACATTTCACCCACGTTTTTAACACTAGACATATTTAAACAAGTGCTTCCCACGCAGCGCGGTTGGAGTTTTAAAGGTAATCATAAGTGGCCTGTCAAATATTGTAACAGAACAAGAGTCTTTAAGCAAGGGTCGGGGCGACGTTTAAATGTTGCTATTCATAACAATTTAATATTTAAAATATTATAGCGCCTGATAGACTTGGAGTCTTTTTTCCATGACTTTTGTTAGGTTCATGACAGGTAACTGTAGGGACTCGTTTAGCACTAGTTTTCACTCGTAAACAGTAGATTGTGTACCACTTGTAATAATTAAATGTAATAATAATAAAATAAATAAAATTTATTCAGCTGAAAAAGGAGTAAAATAGCGTATTTAAATCAACTTTAAATTAAATCTTAATATCTAACAATAAGTCAATACCTTAATAAACAAGTTTATAACCAAAATAATGTAATAATGATTACAGTTATGGCAAGAAAGGATTCTTTAACATCTTTAAATTATTATAAGCTGAACTAGGTTAGACCTGTATTTCAGGCGATCACATGAATGAATATATAGCAAGTACGCAATTCGCTCTATCGCGTTAAATATTGCTGACTTGGTAAAATATATCTACGGTGGTAAGACCGTACAGTAACATTATTACTATGATTAAAACTTACCTTTAATTTTTTGTGTGTATACGTACTGAGGCTTGATGATGCTGATACTGCGTGAAGTTACCTGGACAAGAAAAATAAGTTATGTAATAAAATAAAATGATTTATTTTCATTAGCTGAGCTTAATCTCGATGGCGTAGTAGTTGGTGTAACCGACTGCCACGCATGAGGTCGCGGGTTCGATTCCCGCACAAGTCAAACATTTGTGTGCATGAACATGGGTGTTTGTCTTGGTCTGGGTGTTTCTATGTATAATATGTATGTATTTACAAAAAGAAAGTATATATGTATGTTTATCCATTGTCTAGTACTCATAGTACAAGCTCTGCTTAGTTTGGGCTAGATGGTGTTGTGTGTATGTGGTAGAATATATTATATATTATTAAAAAAATATTGTTGGAGCGATCCTTTTAGGCATAACATTGCCTGTGTTAGGAGGCCCCGCTCTGCCGTGTGCAAATAAGCATACATTGATTAAATATCATAAATATTATTCTGTATTAAAATTTGTTAAAAGGAAAATAAAATAAAAATATCAATATAATAATAATAAATAATAAAAAATAATAAAATATGTAATAAACAAATTTGAAGAAGTTACCTACTTTGCAGGAATGAGATCTTGATATACATTGTTCAGATATCCTAATCCTAACTAATATTATAAATGCGAACGTGAGTTTGTTTGTTTATTTGTTACGCTTTCACGCCTTAACTACTCGACTGATCACCATGAAATTTCGCATACACGTTGTCAGGGGAACAGAAAAGGCCATAGGGTGTCTTTTATTCAGAAAAATGTACTGTTAATAATCTAATCTAATGTACATTTACGCGAGCGAAGCCACGGTCAGAATCTAGTTATATCATAAGATAATAATAATAATAATGTCCTCCAAACCGATTTCGGTTACCGCGGCCAATTTTAACGGAGACTGGCCATCGGCGCAGGAGATATTATAGTGCACAAGTGTGTGCGCAAACTCAAGTGCACCCTCTTTTCCCTAACTCTCATGATGCGATGGGACGGTAATCCGACACGACCGGAGATAAATCAGGCGCAGGACTAACGGCTTTACGTGCTTTCCGAGGCACGGGGGTGTCCAACACCGCCAACTTCCTAACTCCCAGTCTGTTATTGAGATTTCTTAACAAAACACCCAATAACTTTTTGTTGGCCCGACCCGGGATTCAAACCCGAGATCTCATGCACAGCAGTCGCATTCACTACCGCTGCGCCACGGAGGCATAAGATACTGCCTCTGTGACTCTATTATGCTAGAGCTTATGTTTGAGCTGAACGAAATACCCAATTTCCGTGTCGGATCATTACCCGAATGTGTTATTGGACTTTGCTGGTAGAGTGCAGCATCATCAGTAACAGCATGAAGTTGAGTAATGCGCCATGTAGATGCAAATTGGTTCGTGCTTTTACGAAGATTTTAAAGATATATAAATTTTCAAATCCCGACATCGGGTTATACCTACAAAACTCTATTAAAATCACTTTGATAATCAAATCTTTTTATAAGTACTATATTAATACATTCATAGTTTTCATATAAACCAATGCCCTTTGATCTATACTAATATTACACAAATGAAAGATTTGATTTTTTGTTTGTTTGTTTGTAAAGACTCAACATAAAAACTATGCAACCAATTTAAAAAATTCTTTCTCCATTAGAAAGCTATACTATTACCGAGTAACATTGGCTATATTTTATTTAAAAAAGTACAGTTACTAAAATAACCTAATCTAATTTTACGCAGGCGAAGCCGCGGGCAAAAGCTAGTTAGAAATAAAACCGAAAATATTCGAAGTATACTCAAGTTAATCTTTTACAAAGCTTTTTGTTACTTGCGGGCCATTAGTCGTTTTCTGCGCTCATTTGTCTTATATTTTAATATATGACGGGCCCCAATTAGAAAAAGGATTTGCCTCAACGTTCATAGTGCAATGGCAATTTATTATAATCACCATTCCGCCTGCCACGGCGGTCTTAGTTATGGCAATATTCTTATAACGTTCATTGTTATAAACACCAAATTTTTACCGCCGCAATTTCTCTTAATTAACTTAATTAGTAATTCAAAAGAATTACGTGCTTAAAAGCAACCAAGATAATAAACATATTATAAATCTCTCCTATATTGTTCGGTATTTTCTTAATCACCATTCAGTCAACAATAATTGTTTATTTGCTCATATCTATAAGTAAATGTGCAATGATATCTTGAAATGAAGTACAAGCAACTAATTTGTATTGATAATTGTTTTTAAATAGTAAAAACCTTTCAGTCTTTATCTTTCTTTCTTTCATTAAAAAAAACTACGCGTTCTAGGAATAATTCCTATGTCACGGAGGACTTTACAAACATTCAAACGACGTACACAAAGAACACTTAGACTCGGAACAATTAATAGTGAATAACACAATTTTTTGTCCCATGTGGGATTCGAACCCACAACACTCGGCGCAGTGGCAGCGGCGAGGTGACCATTTAAACCAAAACGCCATCCATGCAGTTACAGCAAAAAAAAGGAAACGTAACGATTCCGAACGGTTATCTTTTTAATTTGTCGTTTAATAAATACTAGCGGTCGCCTAGTGCTCGAAATTCGACCAGTTTGCTTGTAAGATATTGCTGATTTATGTCATTATTTATTGATATATGTAACCATAGTTACGCGCTTCGACTGCGTGTGTCAAATGCATGGTTCTGTGCGTGTAGTGTTTTTTTATTAATTTAATGTATTTCTAATGCATATTTTATAAAAATATTAGGATTCGCCCTTCCTTCTCCATATAAACTTTAACTGTGCCAAATTTCATACTCCTTCGTCCGCGCAATTTTCGTAAAAAGTGGTACAAAGTTTTTGCTTCACGTATTAATATATAGATAGATTATGACGCTCTTTACTTAATTGATAAACTTTTATAGTTTTATTAAAATATTAGATGGTCAGTTTATTTGCTCTGAGAGCGGCCATAATTTATAAACTTCGAACATTCCCGGGAGTGCACGCTAATAGATTGTCCACAACAGTTTGAGTAACTTTAATCATCACAAATCACATATAATGATAATGTTTTGACGTTTCATCAGAATATATCCCATGACTATGTTATTATTAAGTCCTCCTTTCTTAATAGACTAGTACTTGATAAGCCAATGAGATGTAGGTAAATAAAGAAGTGTATCAGTTTAGCCAGGCCTTATTTAAAAAGACCTTCTAAGTAGTGGTACTGTTCTATAACGGGTTGTTTAGATCCTTACTAATATTATAAATTCGAAAGTAACTCTGTCTGTCTATCTGTCTGTCTGTTACCTTTTCACGGCTAAACCACTCAACTGATTTAGATGAAATTTGGTACAGATATAGTTTAAAACCTGGGGAAGGACATAGGCTACTATTTATTGATGTAGGTACCACGCGGGCGGAGCCGCGCGCGAAAGCTAGTATTAAATAAATATTTAAATACACAAATAACACCTAGTCTTGGAACAGCTATTAATAGATCTCACAAATAATGGGATTCGAACCCATAGGACTCAGCGCGAATTCAGCGCCGGCGGCTTGCTGGTATAATGCTCAGCAGGTATAAACTTGCTCTAATTTACATAATAATCATATAATAATATTCTATCACATACACACAACACCATCTAGCCCAAACTAAGCAGAGCTTGTACTATGGGTACTAGACAAGGTATAATCATACATATTATATATACTTTTTTTTGTAAATACATACATATTATACATAGAAACACCCAGACCAAGACAAACATCCATGTTCATGCACACAAATGTTTGACATGTGCGGGAATCGAACCCGCGACCTCAGGCGTGGCAGTCGGTTGACTGCCACGCCTGAGGTCGCGGGTTCGATTGTATGTATTCGATTGTGTAACCACACTAATCACTACGCCATCGAGGCCGACATGAAACTCATGATTAGTTTTTCACAGTTACCAAAATCAAAGGTGCTACATGAAATATTTAAAAAAGTGGAGACGCTTCTGCTTAATGTAAACTCGACCTGCTCTAAAATGGGTTCTATTTTTGTTTGTAATACGAACATTGAATGTGCGATGGAATCTATAGCCCGCCGAAATTGGGGTAATTGATTTATCTTACTAGGTTTTCAGTACATAATTATGTATATCAGTTTTCAGTTTATAGTCAATGATTCATCACGAAAGGAAAATTTATCGTTATTCATCTAACTAAAAACGTAATGACAAAATATATAAAAATACATAAAACGTATCGTAACGTATACAAAGACCTTTCACCATAATGTTTATATATTTCGCAGGCAATTTGTATGATTCCGCGTTTTACAAACGACGTCGTCCGTTTAAAAACGCTTGCTGTTTTAAAATATGCCGAAGGCAAAATGTAAATTGCCTTGTCACTTTATAATATGCCACAACATTTGATAGACAATTCAACAGCATAACGAGCACCTATACGCCTCAAATCACTGCATTCCGTCTCGGAAGGGTTAGGTTATGTTGGTTTCTTCTTAAACCCACCCAAAAATAGGAGCCTTGCGAAGCGGGGCGCCGTTGACGGTCAACCTACTATAACAATCAACTAGCGTTTTTAAACGAACGACGCCGTTTATGAAACGCGGAATCATACAAATTGCCTGCGACATATACAAGCTATATAATTTGACTCATTTTCAAAGACTTGTGTGAAAAGACTTTTACAGAAAATTCTGACAATAATACCTAAATGACAATAATACAAAAACCGTGAGTGTGTTCTCAAATACATAAATAAATTGAAAAGCAAGAAATAATACATTATTTTGATACTTAGTACACCCGAGCAAAGGTCGATTGGCAAAGCGATAACCCTGCCGAAACATATTTAATATTTTTCCGTATATTTATTATATACTAGCTTTTTAAATTATTCCCGTTTAAAAAAACAACTATCCTATTTTTTAAGTTGAACCAAATTACAGATGGTTACGAAGTTTCATCAAAAGCGGTTCAGTAGTTTAGGAGTCCATAACGGACAAACAACGTGACACGTAATTTATATATATTAATATTAAGATATATGTTTATCCTGGCGTATATTTATAATAAACTAAAGTTTATAAATTGACCAGAAGCCTAATATGTGTTACTTTTAATTAAGGAATTTGCTTCTTTAAAGCGTTCATTAGCAAATATTGTTATTTTGAAACTAATTTGTGTGAGACAATTGTAAGACTGGATATAAATATATATGGATTACTATTATCAACTTCATCATCCTTTTTACGTCAATTCGATGGTTAACTCTGGTGGACCTTCCCACTAGAGGGCACCATCAAATGACGTAAGGAAGTAGACATAGGGGTCTGTCTACTTGCTCAATTCATTTTATATCGGCATTGGTCCACATAGTATGACAACACATAATCCATGATGATGAGCCATAGCGTCAACTGACATGTTATGATCAGCATAAGATTTTACACATAACCAAATTCGATAACGGCATGTATAAAAGATTGACTTTATGATGGAAGTAGATATGTGGTCCGCGAGGTCCACAGGGAGAGACCCACGCCCCTCTATACATGTTTTATAACACTATCTACTACTCAGATTATTTCACACTGGTTCCTAGCGCTACTTACATTGTTTCTTTATCCTAAGTTTACGGTACACTGGAGAAATATGTTTTATGATTTTATTTCTTGGAAATTTTAGCGTAAATATATTGCATAATATGCCAGATAAGTAAATCGTCTTTAGCGAACAATATTGTACGAAATTTTAGCTTAAATTATTTATCTTTCAGTATATTTCATGATTGAATTTTAGCTGCTACGAATATATGTAATTTTGTAGCATGTCCAACATTAGTTAAACGACAATATCATGGTAAGTGTGGGTTCGAATCCTACACGTGACAAAACATTTGTGTGCTCCACAAATATTTGTTCCGAGTCTGAGTGTTCTTTGTGTCCGTTGTTTGTATGTTTGTAAAGTCCCCCGCGACACAGGAATTATTCCTAGTAGGGTGGGGTCTTTAAAAAAAAGTAATATATCCTTATCCTTACTAATATTATAAATTCGAAAGTAACTCTGTCTGTCTATCTGTCTATCTGTCTGTCTGTTACCCTTTCACGGCTAAACCACTCAACCGATTTAGATGAAATTTATTTGGTACATATATAGTTTAAAACCTGGGGAAGGACATAGGCTACTTTTATTGATGTAGGTACCACGAGGGTGGAGCCGCGCGCATAAGCTAGTTGACAATAAATGAAAAATAGTAATAAGTTATCCCGCTAGGTAGCTATCCTTCGATCGCATAACTCAATAACGCTACGATAAAGACACAGTTTAGCGTCAATATATTGGCTCGCTGCCAAACGTATCAATTTACTCAGTGCGCGTTTTTATTGCTATTCATATGTGATAAAACATTAAAGTGCGATTAGTCTCTTTCAGACAAATAATATAAACCGTCCACAATAAAAATATAATATGATGAAATTTTTTTAAACTGAAATCCTTACTAATATTATAAATGACAATGTGAGTTTGTTTGTTACGCTTTTACGTCTTAATTACTCGAGTGATCAACATATTTGGGATATACGTTGTCAGGGTTACAGATATGATACCTATAGAAAACCTTCAAGAAAATAAATATCGTGTAAGCGAAGCAGTGGATCTAGTATAATAGATTTTGTAAAGTTACTTTCGGCAGTTAGTTGTTCGTAATTGAACATAAGTAACTAGCTAATAAAATATTTATGTGTCCAGAGAGATGATAATTATGTTTCCGTAAGTTAAGCGGAAGGTGTGGTGTTGCCAGTGAGCAGAAATGAAATGAAATAATTATAGTGTTAGTATGACTACCTATTTGTTTTATTTTTTTAGTTACATATTGTTCTGCTTTTTATTTTGTATATTTTATTAATTTTTATTTTATATCTTCATGTTTTGAGTGTGCCCTTTTGTGTGCCAAAATAAAAAAATATTTCTTTCTTTTTATATAACATTTTGTTATTGACCATAAAGATTAAAGTGTACCTGTAGACAATTTTATTATATTAGTATTAAAAACTTAAGTCACGGTAAATCAAGTGGTGACTTTTATGGTGGTAGACTCCACTTCAATCCACTAGACTCTAGAGGACAACATGCCGCGTTTGCACATTATTTTACCTGTTTCAATGTTTGTAAAACATTATAAAATAAGAACCAATTTTCGCGTGATATCTTTTTAACAAATTATTTTTAATTAATTTGTTAAAAAGATATCACGCGAAAATTGGTTAATATATGATATTTGAGCAAGTAAAAAAAAAATTGGTTGTCTGTAAAGTCGGTTTACGGAAGATAGTTGAACGTGACAACGTCATAACAAAACATTGATGAAATGATTCCATACTTCTATGAATAAAATTGAATAATTTTTATTGAAATATCACTATTTTGTAGGGATACAAAGAAGGAGTGAAATGAAATCTACAATTTAATTGATAAATTTACTTTTATTTGCACTCATTAATTCCAATATTACGTTAATTACTTTAACGAACAGATTATTTTAACTATAACTTTTATATATATTTGCTATTTAAGTTCTTCCACTCTGTGTTATTCTGTTAAGGATAGGACGATGATAGGAAAAGTAGGAAACGAATGGTAGTGTTTCAAGTTTAATGTGCCTCGAAAAAGTCAAATCGAAGATTGTTCCTCTCAGCGTCGTTGACTTAATTAACATCTGATGCGCATTCGAGATTGTACATAATTATCTTTCATGAATTTGAGGAATGTTTCATCATTTTTCTCGTTTGTGTTGAAGTCGCCACAAAGAAGAATTGGTACATTGGTATCAACTTGCTTGATCGGATGCACATACTGGCTGTTGTGCACATACGGAAAAAGTGCTTGGTGCAGCAATACACTAATAATAATAATAATAATAATATAATAATAATCTACCACGTACACACAACACCATCTAGCCCAAACTAAGCAGAGCTTGTACTATGGGTTCTAGACAATGGATAAACATACATATATACTTTTTTTTTTTGTAAATACATACATATTATACATAGAAACACCCAGACCAAGACAAACATCCATGTTCATGCACACAAATGTTTGACTTGTGCGGGAATCGAACCCGCGACCTCAGGCGTGGCAGTCGGTTACACTAACCACTACGCCATCTAGGCATGTTTGAGACACTTGCTCCAGGATGAATGTACACTGCGCAAAGTACAATTTTAAACGTTGTATCAGCAGTGGAGCATGTTATTTCAGCCAAGCACACGTCGCCCGTGTTTTTGATGAGACGAGTTGTGTCCGACAATTCAACGTGGAGAACTTTGGCCGTGGATGTCGATGATAATTTTCGATAAATTGCTACTCCACCAGCAGCATTTGTATCAGAATCCGATCGATTATTCTGCACGTTACACACTCATAATTATAGATTGAAACTGGATCACAATTGTCACGCATCCACGTTTCAGTCAACACCAAATAATCAGACCTTGGTATCACTGTATCCGTTTCAAGATCCGCTGAGTGAGCAGACAAACTCTGAGAATTAAAGTTTGTCACTATAGTTTGTCCAGCATTGTTACCGTCATCACAGAATTTTACTGTTTTCTCAGTGATTGTTTGAAGTGCGTGTCCACGGAGTCGAATGTATTCGGTACGGTTATCTCGCGTAGTGTGTGAGTCGTTTTCATCCCGTCCGTGTTTGAAGATAAAAGGAGCGTCATTGTCCGTGATGATGCGCAAGCCGTCTATATTCGTTACCCGACTGAAAAAGTCGGCTTGTTTTTTTTCGATAACTTCTACAATTATCATCATATTTCTACGAATTTACACAAAACCTTAACGAATTATACACTCAAACCTTCCTCGTGAATTACTCTGTCTATTGTAGAAAACTGCATGAAAATCCTTTCAGTAGTTTTTGAGTTTATCGCGTACAGACATCATCATTGAGTTTATCATGTAGTGAAGAATAAAGAAGGCATTAGAAATATAACTTAGTCTGTCATAATGTTGTCTTCCGTTTACGCGAATGTTATACATTGAAAAATTAAACTACTCTATGTGGCTTTTATCGCATCTTTTATTACAGTAACTGTTTAACACTTTTACTTCTATTGCAACTATTTAAATTATTAAAACCATTTAGATTTAAGTTTACACTCCGATCGTAACGTTACAATGAGCGTAACGGGACAATGAGCGTAACGGAACAATGAGCGTAACGGGACAATGAGCGTAACGGGACAATGAGCTTAACGAGACAATGAGCGTAACGGGACAATGAGTCATCCTTTTTCGTGCGTGCAGCCGGCGTTCATCGATTTATTAGACGTTATCACGTCAAAAATATATCGTTAAATATTACAATGCTTATTTTAAAGAATGTGATGACAACCATCGGTCTGGATTGCATATCTAAAAGTAGTCTAGTTTTAGGCACGTTAATATTATAGAGTTTACTTAAAGTTGTGTGTGTTTATTAGTAGCGATAGCTCAGTGAGGAGACCAACAGACTGCAATTCAGAGGGTTTCGGGTTCGAACCCACGTCGCGCATCTCTGACTTTCGGAAGTTATATGACTTTCCAAAATTATGTGCGTATTGATTGACAATTATCGCCTGCTTCGTGCCTCGGAGAGCACGTTAAGCCGTCGGTCCCGGCTGCCCTGAACATCTATGGCAGTCGTTATTGGGAAGTCAGTGCCCTCTAATATCCTGACACTGGTCTAGCCTTAGGGTATCGTTAGCCTTCGGGTTGCGGAGGTCAGATGGCAGTCGCTCCGTGTAAAAACTGATATCCAGTCAAATCGGGTTAGACTAGAAAGCCGATTCCAAGTGATTTGGGAATAATAAAGGCTAGGGAGAAGGGAGGACTTAAAGTTGTGTGAACTGTGCTAAGTGGTAATGGTTATTTCAGTAAGTACTTTTTATAATATAACCTACTCGTTTACATTCTCTACATATCTACATATTAAATTATAACTACTTTGCAAATTGAACTAAACCTAAAATAATATTCCAACAAGTCTAATTAAAAATAATGTAACATACGCTGGTCAGACCCTTTTCAATATAACCTAACGCCCACGCCTGAGGCGTTGTGTAAGCAGACTAGAAACATTATGTACCTACCCGTTTAGACCTCCAAATGTAATCACACATTTATTGCCACACATATTCCTTAATAAAAATTAATTTCCATCAAATCGATCTAAATAAACATGTAGGTACCTACATTTAATTTACTTCGCTAAATCATCAAGGTAGCGATAGCCTAGTGGAGATCGGCACGCAGAGCTCTAGAGTTGGATCGCAAGGCGCGCAACTCTGACTTTTCGAAGTTATGTGCGTACTAGCTTTTGCCCGCGGCTTCACTCGCCTTAATTTAGAATTTGACAATCAATTCGGGTTGTACTCTGCTTGTAATAATATAATTGAATCATCATTCAAAAGCCACGTGGCGCCATCTATTATCATAAGAACGTTATTGTTGTTTTCCTCGGGAACAGTAATTTTTTTCGGGATGAAAAGTAGCATGTGTCCGTTTTTGTACACCTGACAACGTATATGCAAAATTTTAGAATGATCGGTTTAGTGGTTTAGGCTTGAAAAGGTAACAAACAAACAAACTCATTTTCGCTTTTATAATATTAGTTAGGATTAGGATTAAATAGTTGAAGTTAAACAAACTCTATACGGATTTTATCGCGTTGTTTATTTTTTATTTTTATAAAACACTATTATTACATAATTTTGAAACTTTAAACTACTAACCTAACCCTTCTCACAGTGGGAACAGTTTAATACAATGCTGATATCATTTATATTAAATCCATGAAACTGAAACTTACGTAAATGTTGAAGTGGTGGGACTTTTATTTTACATTAAAAAATACTTGACGGCTTCCGAAGCACAAAGTGAAATTAATAGGGTCCGTAGTCGGGAGAGGTCCAATTCCCAAAAAGTTAATTAAGTACCTACCTACCTTTAATAAAGACGTTGTTCAGAAACTTCAAATTTTTGTGCAAATGTGCGACGCTGTCCCGAGTGCCGAGCGCTTGTTATTTTATTACTGATATATCTTATACGTGGTACTGACCATAAAATAATATTTGCCTTTTATAATTAATTATGATATAATGGTATACAACTTGAAAAAGATTTTAAAATTTTACTTTCGATAGACTGGCTTTAATTATCATGTATGTAGCCTATCATATAAAATTGCTCAATTTTCATTAAATTTGAAGGTAATTTTAAATTTATATAATTATACATTGAAATTAAACTAATTTATACTGATTTCGTATAAATTAGTTTAATTTCAATGTATAATAGCAGCGATACCTCAGTGGGGACGTAGGTACATATGCTACTAAAAAAATATATAATTTTCGTACCATTCCGCATCCGTATGTCGATCGATGCTGCGTCACTGGTTACGATTCGAATCATAATTTGGAACTTCATTTCATAGATATGTGGTCGGCCCGATCGATTGATGACCGATATGTCCTCGGACGATACGGCTTCTCTCATACCGCATAGCAGGGATGTTGTTGCAGTTGCAGATTTTTTGACATCCGCGGATGCGGATGTCCAAATCGATGCGAAGCTCCGCAATTGCGGACGCAGATGTTGATGAAAATACAATTTTCTAGTCTTTCTTGATTCTCATCTTCACTTGAAGAATCATCGCGCCATTCATCGATCCACCCAGTTTCTTTCTTGTCGCAACCTGCGCTATATCTGGATCCGCATTAACATCCGCGTTGGTTATTGCGGATGCGGATGCAGATGTCCAAATCGATGCGGAAGCTCCGCAATTACGGATGCGGATGCGAATATTCGCAACATCCCTGCCGCATAGCTTGGTTTTTGCCTAACCTGACCAAATAATACATAAATACCAAAGATTTCGTTTATGACTTTAATTGGCTTTAGGTTGCATTCGATTGTTATTTAAGTTTCAAATACCTACTTCGAATTTTCTATTGAAAATTAATTTAATATAAAATATAATCTACTTTCTTCATCCCAGGCGATAAAAAGAAGAATATTTATAAATATGAGAAAAGATAAGCACAACGGAATTGTGCACAATACTTAATTAAATAAAAATCACAATACAGAAATAATTAAAGGCACGACAATTCTTATTTTGACAGCCTTGATGGCATAGTGGTTAGTGTAACCGACTGCCACGCCTGAGGTCGCGGGTTCGATTCCCGCACAAGTAAAACATTCGTGTGTATGAGCATGGATTTTGTCTTGGTCTGGGTGTTTCTATGTATAATATGTATGTATTTACAAAAAAAAAGGTATATATATCTTTATCTATTGTCTAGTACCCATAGTACAAGCTCTGCATAGTTTGGGCTAGATGGTGTTGTGTGTATGTGATAGAATATTATAGAATATTATTACTTCTTTATACACGATTTGCATAATATACATCTTTAGAAATTATTTAACATTGTGTTACATTCATTTAGCCAAAGATTTCACAACCACAGAACATGACGGAAATAATAAAAGTTGAGCTACTGTGGTTAATAAAAAACATATTTTGATTTTCTTCCATGTTAAACCTGCAATGTATCGATATATAAGTTGATATTAGGTTACAACACACAAATTCGATAATAATATAGGTTTTCTTAATTAATTAGATAGGTAGCTTGCGAAGCGGAAGTCCTACACAATAATAATTATCGACGTTCATTAGTGGTTCAGTACCTATGTGCGCGTATAATAAGGTAATTTACTCATTTATAAGGATGCTATTCGATATACTTAATAATAACAATATAAATTTCTACTATACTTACTTATAGGTTGAAAATTATATTATGTATAATTACTTACTAAATGTATGAGGTTAAAGAATTTATTTTCAAAAAGACATACAATTTAATATTGTCTTCTGTTTACGCGAATGTTATTCATTGAAATTAAACTACTATGTATATACGGATTTTATCGCGTTGTTTATTTGACACTTTATTACAAAATTTAAAAAAACTGTTACACTACTAAATACTATTAAACTTTACTAATTTTTAAGCTAATTAAATTATTGAAACTATTAAAACTATTTATACTATTACTATATTATTAACACAGACTAATTAAAGAAGCAAACCACAGCTAGACTTCATGATACTTTGAGCTCATTCTGCGTAAATAGAAACACCCATGATTAAATTATGTTCGGGTACTTTGAAATAACTACACTGGAACATTGAGACAACTACCATCTTAGTCTCCCCGTGACCATGGCTGCTGAAAAGTAACCGAAACGTCGGGGAAAGTGTAAACATAAATATAAATAGTATAATAATATAGTAATAGTATAAATAGTTTTAATAGTTTTAATAATTTAATTAGCTTAAAAATTAGTAAAGTTTAATAGTATTATAGTAGTGTAACAGTTTTTCAAAATTTTGTAATAAAGTGTCAAATCAACAACGCGATAAAATCCGTATATAGTAGTTTAATTTCAAAGACATACAATATGGTCACTTACATGAAAATAACAAGACGTCATTTAGTGAAATATAAATAATTGTCGCCGAACACTCCCTTAGTAGTTTAATTGGTTTGGTTAAAAGTAATTAAATTACATGCAGTTGGTCACCCACCACTCTATACAAGCTATGCCTGTAAATGTATACAGAGTTTAGAAGAGGATGTGGTATTTAATAATTTTATTTTGTTATCAAGTACTCAATAGTAGCATACGGTTGTGACGTATTATATTGTTTTAATTGTTATGTTATTATTGCATATTTACATTTGATTATTCCTATAATTAATAATTATCATTGTTATTTGTTACTGTACTAATTTTACACCTTAAAATGTAATTAATCGATATTTAACTTTCCATTTGATACATTGATAAAAATATATAAATAAGGTACCAAATATTCATTCTCGTTACAACTGTCAGTTAGAACGTTACTCTGCTGAAATATATACTGGTTGTGTAAAAAGTATCTCGGCGTTTCACTGTGCAAGAACCACGACTGCGTAATAATTTTTATCAGGGCAGCTGGCTGGAATGGCGCTCTTTATATTAGGTCTTTAACAATGAACAACAATAATATTGTCTTCTGTTTACGCGAATGTTATTCATTGAAATTAAACTACTATATACGGATTTTATCGCGTTGTTTATTTGACACTTTATTACAAAATTTTGAAAACTGTTACACTACTATTACTATTAAACTTTACTAATTTTTAAGCTAATTAAAATTTAATAGTTTCAATAATTTAATTAGTTTAAAATTTAATAGTAATAGTAACAAGTAGAGAACATTAGCAGGTTTTGAGTAGTAGAGCCTCGCTGATTTCAGCATGAATGGGCCGGCTCGACCAGGGAAGGACTACTCTCTCACATTATATCGACGTGGAATACCAGTAGTCCTACTGTTGTGTTTCGTTCGGTGAGTGAGAGTACCGGATGCCCAATCACCCCCTTTCCCCCATCCCGCTCCCTTTCCTTCCCACGTCCTTTCCTAAAGAGTCGGCAACGCGCAAGTGATGCCTCTGGTGTTGCAGGCGTCCATAGGTCATACAAAGCTGCGACTTTATATTTTATTATGAGACATGTAAAGGACATACATATAGTAATATATCAGTACTTTGGTGTCCCGTCAGTTCTCTAATTTAATTGTGTAATAGTTAATAGATAGTGTGGGCGATATTTTCTTGCTCTTGATATCGCAAATTAATCAGGAGTGGATTCCGTATCGGGTGAAAGGATGAAAAGGAAGGCTCTATTCATACGGAACTGAATAGTTTCGACGTTCACAATACTGAACAATAGACCTTTTGTATTGCGGAATTATCGACGAAGATTTGCAAAATGTATTGAGATAAGGCGTTCGCTGTGTTGTAATCTTTGAGGAAATTACAAACATAATTGTAAATAAGTACATACGTCGTTATACGAATGCCATAAAAAGCAATACCAACGTTAATGAGAGTTTACACCGTATACAGGTTTACGAAGAATGAAATAAGACTATTGAATTATCGATTTTCTAACAAATGTTAAATGTATTAATTTCTCACATTATTGCATTTCTTGACACTCTGCCCGACGAATAAAATATCACAATTGATTTTTTGTTTAAAACATATCTGCTGATTCTCTTGTTTAGCAGTAAACTGCATAAATATTAAATCAACGGAAAGAATATATGTATATGTATCACGCAATCATTTCTCATATGGAGATTGAACGCTTGTTAGTTGTGAACGAATTTGTTGTATCAAATAACTTCCAATTCACAGTAGCAATCCTCAGTCTCTTCAATCCAAATGTCACGATAAGTAAATGAAATAATTAAAGGACATGAGGACCATATATGATAATACATTTCTATATGTATCTATGTTATGTATGTATCGATGGAGTTTTGTATACACAAAACTGAAATCCATCGATAGAAGCTACCAAAATGTAAACGACTAATCACTCCTGGAATATTGTCATGGAACCATTTCCATAATGATGGTTTAAGTTGCTTGTTGAACGCTGGCTGTATTATTTACTCAAGCATGCCTTGTTACCTCAGTAGTAGTTTAAATCCTTTGTTAAAGTCTGTAGGCTTAGTTGATTGTGCTACTAAAGTCTATTATGCACTATTTTAAAGAGAAATAATTTAAAAAGATAATAGCAGTCAGTAACAAAATATTAGTAGATATTCTTGTTAGAAGTGGGTTTAATTCAGCAGTGGCGATACTATATATCTGTTCAAAAATTGGTTGTCTGTAAAGTCGGTTTACGGACGATAGTTTAACGTGACAACGTCATAACAAAATTTATTTCCCGTTACGTTACAATGAGCGTAACGGGACAATGAGTCATCCTTTTTCGTGCGTGCAGCTGGCGTTCATCGATTCATTAGACGTTGTCACGTCAAAAATAATTTATATTTAATTAATGTAACAAATAAAATAATAACCTTTTATTGTCCTAATATACAGCGATAGCCTAGTGGGAAACCGTTGGACTGCCACGCAGAGGTCTCGAGTTCGAACCCAAGGCGCGCATCTCTGACTTTCCGAAGTTAAATGCGTATTAAATAGTTGATTATCGCTTGCTTTAACGGTGAAGGAAAACATCGTGAGGAAACCTGCCTGTCTAAGAGTACTCCATAATGTTCTCGAAGATATGTGAAGTCTGCCAACCCGCACTAGGCCAGCGTGGTGGACTATGGCCTAACCCTTCTCACAGTGAGAAGAGGCCCATGCCCAGCAGTGGGACAGTTTAGTACAGGGCTGATATTATATATTATTATTATACATTGTCCTAAGTACTCTACTACTCTGCAAACCGATGTATGAAAGTACAATTCACATCAAAAGTATTGAATGTTTGTGGGATTATTTTACGTATATATTAGTTTCATTGAAACCATAAGCTTCACGATTGAACATTACCTGGGCTCTACAATCCTATCATAGTTAACAATATTGTAACCCGTTTGCACATTTCGATGTGTTATATTTGTTTGTAGTTTTAACGTCCTATAATAGTTATATTTATATTAATAATTGGCTAAGGTACATTTTAGACTTTTTATTTTGACGTAAATACGCACTACTATCCTTACTAATATTATAAATTCGAAAGTAACTCTGTCTGTCTATCTGTCTGTCTGTCTGTCTGTTGCCTTTTCACGGCTAAACCACTCAACCGATTTAGATGAAATTTGGTGCTGATATATTTTAAAACCTGGGGAATTGCCTACTTTTTATTGATGTAGGTACTACGCGGGCGGAGCCGCGCGCAAAAGCTACTGGGTAATAAAAATAGAACTGCTTGTAGGTAAGAACATTTTACATCACAAAGAAAATAAACGTACAAGTCGTGTTTAATAAGCTAAACAGCACCCGAAAGCGAATTATTTTACTCTATAGTATAAATTCAATTGAAAACGTATTCCTTTAGTAACATTCAAATATTTTTATTAAAATAAACGTCTCTGCAGCCACAAAGAGTTAAACCAAAACATCGTAAAGCCCTTTGAAAACAGACCATTTTACCGTGAGCTGCTTTGTTCTTGCTTTGCTTTGGCCGCGACTAACTTAAGTAGGATTGTAAAACGGCTGCCAAGGTCTACAATACCTGGTTGCTAGTAGTTCAGTGGCTGTTATCGCAATGATTGAGCAAGCCAAGGCCACGAGAGTTCGTGCTCTGAATGTAATACAAAATGCGTGTTACTGTAAACACAACTATTATACAAAATGAGATTAAATTAGTCATTGTTTACTGATTTTACGATTAAACTGCGTGGTATACATTATTTATAGAAGATGTTGCGAGACAACAAAATTCGATGAACACTTGAGCGACACAGATCGAAGAGGATATACAGTGTAACCTCGATATTACAAAATAATAAAGTAATTCGCTACAATGAGGTTTGTTATATAGAGGTTAGGTTGGACTATGATTCGTTTTAACAAGGTAAGAAAACTTGTTTATTAACCTCAACATTACGTAGATACTCATCTGCTTACCCTGTTAAAGCGAACGATTTCAACTAATAAATAAAACACATTTTAATGAAAACACTGTGTCCGAACCTGTCGAGACATGAATTATTGTGGAATTGAGAGAGAGAGATACGATACGTTATGTAAAGGTTACAAGTTCACAAAATTCGTTAAATAGAGGTAAATAATACTTTCTATATATATTCTGCAGTGATTGGAAATTCGATACGTTATGTTAAGGTTATAAGTTGACAAAATTCGGTAAATAGAGGTAAATAATACTTTTTATAGATATTCTGCAGTGATTGGAAATAATAATAATAATAAATGCAAGTTGGTTTACTGGTTAACGGGCACTCGTAACTCTTTTACATGTAACTGCTATTTATTAAATGATGATGCAGACTCCTTTTCGATCTCGTGGTTTAAGATTGCGCCTATATTTACAACCGATCGTAAGGTCCAGGGTTTTTCTTCGGTTAAAAAGTTTTCAGCAGCAACACGGAGTCTGCAAATGTGCCTGATAGACGGTAATTATAATGTTATATCTATGCCACCAGGTCAGCTATGCCTTTAAATAAAGCTGGCGATGTATGAGCGTCATAACTAGTTTCGACAGGATGCTGCTGAGGCGAGGGAAGTGTTTTCCCTGACTTGCAATTAATAAAATAATGATAAAGTCAAAGTAACTTTTATTGATGTATTTATTTACTTATCATGAAATATCAAATCTACTTAAACTTATGAAGCTATTTGGCAAAATGTCAATTTCATAATAGGGATACATGTCAGCTTAGGATTTTAATACATGAAAGAATTAAGGGTCAAAATGTGCTTGAAGTTTAACCTATATAAAGTATGTTCGTTTTTAAGTTTGAGCCATGAAATTTAATATTTAGTTCTAAAATGCGAAATAGATTGTATCTATTAATTTATTTAAGAAAATATTAATATGTACATTTATTACATACCAACAGTTAGAACAAAAACAAAATTAACCAAATGACAATTTAGTTCATTTTTTAACCGACTTCAAAAAAGGAGGAGGACACCGAATCCATTAATAACAATAATTTAATTATTCACAAGAATACGCAATTATTTTTTAACTTTGTAGTGCATTTTTTGTTTCAATATATCCGTTTTTGAAGTCGGTTTTTTTTGTTAAATTATTGTTTATTATGCATGAAATTACCAATTGTGACCATTGTATAATTATGTTGATGGAAATAAATAAACATGTCACATTAAATCAGTAGGTACATAACATTCGTAGCACAGTGGAGCTGTTTTATATGCAAAGACTTACATACACACTTACATACACCCACACTCACAATTGCCACATAACGCGCTATATTGACGAATCGTTCTGATTGGCAACGTAAACAACGGCAACGTGAATACAATGTTGTATTGCATACAACATTGTATTCAATACTTTCGTCTTGCTATGGATCTAATGCTTTGTAGAGCCGAGAGTGTAGTGGTCTAACATGAAAAGGTATAGTATTACTAATTCAAATATTACGTCTCTAAGATAGACAAGGGTTTGAAATAGATCTAGACTTTATACCAGCTAGTTTTGGTTTACCTACATAAATTAGTCAAGTAGTTTAGGATCGATCTTTAAAGATAATTCGAACATGGGCCGTTGAAATAATAATATAATATAATATTCTACCACATTCACACAACATCATCTAGCCTAAACTTAGCAGAGCTTGTACTATGGGTACTAGACAATGGATAAACATACATATATACTTTTTTTTTGTAAATAATAATAATATAATAATAATAATAATCTTTATTACCAGTTTTACAATTTTGTACATACAATGTGCTAAAACAAAAAATATTTTTACAAATTGTAGGTTATTAGAGTGTTGTAACCATCTGACACCCAAGCTAAGATTGAACTTATGTTATGGGTGTCAGGGCCCTCAAAAATTGACTCCTTTATTACAATACGTAAATATGTCGTGTGTGACATGGTGTTTTACTTTCTAGATATATTTTTAAATAGGAGTAAATAAAGATATCTTACATGCAAGAAAAATAAAATAAAAATAAGAACTAAAAAAAGTAAGTATGTGTATAGTGTGTTTTGTGTTAGAACATGTGTGTGTGTTTGTGTGTGTGTGTGTGTGTGTTGCGTGTGTGTGTATTGCATGTGTGTGTGTTGTGTGTGTGTGTGTGTGTGTGTGTGTGTGTGTGTGTGTGTGTGTGTGTGTGTGTGTGTGTGTGTGTGTGTATTGTTTGTGTGTGTATATTATAGTGTGATAATGTGATGTACCTATAGCTTTAATGTGAATATAATTATAATTTTGGTTACACTCTATTAACTATCTATCCCATGCTTCAAGTATTCTTTCAACCTCTCCATAGCTAAGACCAACGATCCATTTTCTAATTATTCTTTTACATTCAAATATATTGACTGTGTAGATATTACATTGCCTGTTAACTGCGTTGTATATACGACAGCCAAGAATTCTAAAATTTCGTTCTGCTAATTTTGTTTTATGTTTTTCAATGGAACACACATTTGCTATCCTTTGTTTTGTCAGGAGCTTGGGATCGAGCGGTAAAGTAGCGTGTTTGCGTAACGTGCTGTTTAATACATAAAGCTGTCTCGCTGTCATCACCTCACATTCTTTGTACAACTGTATAGTACTATACCGGTAGTGTTTGAAGATC
This sequence comes from Catocala sponsa, assembly GCA_963564715.1. NCBI lineage: Eukaryota > Metazoa > Arthropoda > Insecta > Lepidoptera > Erebidae > Catocala > Catocala sponsa. Next base: position 27,229,132 of record OY751329.1, read on the forward strand.
ATAACCTTGAGAACAGCCCTCTGCGCCCTTTCCAATTGCAACATACTTGACCTTGGAGCACCACCCCAGACCGATATGCCAAAAGATAGAATAGACTGGCAGAGAGAGAAATAAACCATACGTAGGGTATTACCATCAGCACTATAACGCAGGTTTTGAAAATGGCTATTGATTTTCTAACTCTGCAAGACAAAGCGTTAATTTGGTCTTTCCACGAGATAAGGCTGTCTATCAATATTCCCAAGTACTTAACAGTGGTCTTTCTTATCAGGGGAAGGCAAGAGCATTGGTTTGAGTAACCATTGCAAACATGTGCTTTGATTGAGAAAGAGTTATCTGGTTGCGAAGAAGTTTTAAGTGTAAACGGAATATAGGTAGTCTTCTCAACATTTAACGTCAGACTGTTTGCGGATAGCCAAGACATGATAATACTAAGGACTGACTCCGCTCTATTGCGAGCTTCTGTCCAGGTTCGAGCATGTACTAAAAGGGCCGTATCATCCGCATATGTGTAAATGGAACAAAATATGTGTAAATACATACATGTTATACATAGAAACACCCAGACCAAGACAAACATCTATGTCATGCACACAAATGTTTGACTTATGCGGGAATGCTTATGCTCTTTATAATATAAGCATATATATATAGATAACTAGCTTCTGCTCGCGGCTTCGCTCGCGTAAAAGTAGGTAACGGCACTATTTATTAAATAAAATATAGCTATGTTACTCGGTGATAATGTAGCTTCCTAATGGTGAAAGAATTTTTATAACACAGATATTTTTCAATTGTAATCGAAAACTTATGTACCAATTTCCATACTGCTAAGTCCAGAAATGAGAAAATTTCCATACAAACTTTACTCCCCCATTTTACCTTTTTAAGGGGATTTTTGTCCATTTTACCTACACGGGTCATTTTCAATTATAATCAATAACTTGTATACCTATTTTTATACTTATAAGTCCAGAAATGAGCAAATTTCATATAAACTTCACCCCCCTAATTCACCCCCTTAGGTGTGGAATTTCAAAAATTCCTTTCTTAGTACACCCCTACAAATTAAAACACACATGCTCTCCAAATTTCAAGTTCCTACGACCAGCGGTTTAGGCTGTGCGTTGTCTCTAAGTCAGTCAGTCAGGACGCCTTCCTTTATATATATAGATTTATTCGCATGGTATGCTATAAAAATAGCAGCTAATAAAGAGCTTGTAATATGGGTACTAGACAATGGATAAACATACATATATACCTTTTTTTTTTTGTAAATACATACATATTATACATAGAAACACCCAGACCAAGACAAACATCCATGTTCATGCACACAAATGTTTGACTTGTGTGGGAATCGAACCCGCGACCTTAGGCGTGGCAGTCGGTTACACTAACCACTACGCCATCGAGGCCGTCATCGTTCTATAATTCATGACAAAGGTTTTGTAACGGTTTAATTTTTATATTTCTGAAAATATATTCTCTTGGCTCTTGGATACAACGCAGATAACTTGCATATGTTGAGACATTTACGCGGCTTGTATGCATCTCGCAAATGTTCGACGAAAACCACGTGCGCAAGAAGCTTATAATTATGATTAACTGACGAATGTAGTCCATGCAACTATTATGTTTAACAATGCTTGTATATAGAATAATTATTCACTATATATGTATACCTAATTAGTTCCGAAAATACGAAATAATCACAGCATTTATGAAAGTATATAAATATCATTATTATTTTACATTCCTAAAGAGATAATCGGTATGTGCGTTTGAACCTGCTGTTACAACATTTTGTTCTAATTTGAATGTAGTCACCAGTTCTGTGTTTTCAGTAATGTATTCGGATAACTTAAGTTTAATGTTTAATGCTTGTTTTCTTTAAATTGGTTTACAAATAATAAATATATGTAAATTTAAAACTACAGCACACGTAGTAGAAAAATTAATATCTATCATTTGTAAACAGATATATTTAACCTACCATTATATAGGTACTTAAAACAAAAACATTTTTTGTTGAACATTTTGGCAACAATATTGATGTAGACTTACCGAAATATCCAATGTTATTATTATTCAAAAAGCTTTTCCCGCCGTTTTACAAGTTGATATAACTTCAAAAGCTGTTTCGAGTAATATCAATACAAAGCGAAACTTCTAGTTTGATATTACTTTAAGATCGCCGGAATTGTTTGCATTACTCATTCTTTATTAGAACTGTATTAAATCTGCGAGAATTCCACTTTATTAAGAAAAGTTTATAATTGAAGCTGAAGGAATAAAGTCTGCCTATTAATAAAGTCAATAAAGTTGTAATTACTACTTCCGTCTGAATTAATTAATTGTTTTCTAGTTAAATACGTGGTATAGTAACGAAGTGTTATTGGAATTTTTTGCTAGAGTATTCTAAGTAGTGAATCTGTACTTGTACCTTCTGAATTTTTTGCTAGAGTATTCTAAGTAGTGAATCTGTACTTGTACCTTCTGAATTTTCTGCTAGAGTATTCTAAGTAGCGAATCTGTACTTGTACCTTCTGAATTTTCTGCTAGAGTATTCTAAGTAGTGAATCTGTACTTGTAACTTCTGAATTTTCTGCTAGAGTATTCTAAGTAGTGAATCTGTACTTGTACTTTCTGATTTGTTTTACTCAGAAGGTACAAATATAGACAATAGATTATCATAAAACAAACAATAGTCTTAATGGTACACAATGAGTAAATCTGACATCCAGGTACATTTTGTACACAACATATGTAACATACAGTACGTACGTATAAGTTTACATTAGCTTAAACTGTTAATTTTGTTAAATAAACTAATACTTAAAAGTTATAGAGAAATAAAAAATAAATACCCTTATAATCACAGCGCGCCTCTTTTCTAACTAATTTGCTTTAAAATTCGGATGTGCTACTCTCCGCGATTCTGTCCTACCCTCAGCCTGGTGCCACGATGGGTATTATTTAGTTATAATTTATATAATCTTACAAAATGAAAACAGTACAATGAGCGGCCTTATTGCTAAACGCAACTTCTACCGGATAACATTACTGCTACTACATATATTTGTTTAATAACGTTTGATTTTGTAGCTTAGTGTTTGTAATATTAAATTTCTTGTGATACAATAGTTTACTCTTATAAAACATTTAATGGATGCTGAAGGTTTTTACTAATAGCTCTTATCTTATCTTATGTGGGGGCCAGTCAGTGCAGACCGGCGACACTTCGACCCAGTGGGATCTTTTGTGTCAACACTCTCCCAATAACGACATAGATGTTCATGGCAGCCGGGACCGACGGCTAAACGTGCTTTCCGAGGCACGGAGCAGGCGATAAATTGTCAATCAATACGCACATAATTTCGAATAGTCATATAACTTCCGAAAGTCAGAGGTGCGCGACGTGGGTTCGAACCCGAGACCCTCTGCATTGCAGTCTGTTGGTCTCCCCACTGAGCTATCGCTGCTCTTACTAATAGTTAGTTAAATATTGTACAGTGGCAACAATCGGTATATACAACTAAACTAATATAAATAAACGTAAATTATAAGTAAAACATAAATAAAAAGAATCGCACAAAATATGTTATAGTTAATTAATTTTATGTATTAATACAGATCCGAGAAAACCTATGAACTCCGAGAAATACTGAATCGATGCTATTGATCGATTCAACAAATAATTGTTGAATTGATCAATAGCATTGATTCAGTAATTTAGATTGCTTGCGATTAAAATAATAAACTGACAATGCGGACATACGTAGTTAGTGAAATTCTACTAATAACTAAAACTAGAGATATATTTATACAAACAATATACAAAATTTATATCTTCGTATCTTTTGCGCGAACTGAAATCCTACCCTAGGGAAGTGGAAACCCCGAATAACTAGCAATCCTATTTACGAGTAATCGATAGAGAACGAGATAAAATCTCGGTGGCATTTCCTTAAATGCTTAATTAACGGGAACGTAACGTAGAACGATAATGGTTATAACGTCGACGCCGCGTCGTTTCTACTTACATTGAACAGGTGGCTCTTTAGCTCACAGCTATGAATATATTGAATCATAACATAAATAGCTGGTGATTCTATTAAGACGGTTTCGTTAAATATAGTTTTTTGGGTTGGTTGCGTTATTATTCATCCTAACTAATATTATAAATGCGAATGTGAGTTTGTTGTTTGTTACGCTTTCACGCCTTAACTACTCGACAGATCATCATAAAATCCCACGTATGTACAAGCTCTGGAATGAACTGCCTGCTTCGGTGTTTCCCGAGCGCTATGATATGTCCTTCTTCAAACGAGGTTTAAAGAGTTCTTTCACGGTAGGCAGCGGATTTGCTGTGTCTTGACATTGCTGAAGTCCGTGAGCAGCGGTTACCACTTTCCATCAGGTGGGACACTTGCTCGTCTGCCACCAATGGCAATAAAAAAAATATAAAATGCACATTTACGTTGTCAGGGGTACAGAAAAGGACATGGGGTACCTTACATCCAGAAAAAAGAAGACATAACCTACATTTAAGCGAGTGAAGCTGTGAGCAAAATCTAGATTCATATAAATTTATAATTAAAATTTAGGTTTATGGAACGATTTAAAATCAGATCATATTATAGAACATTCTTTAATGGCGGCTGGGAGATAACCTGCGGTCCACTATATGGTAAGCGGTTACCCCACACTACATGCAGGTGGTAAACGAGTACACGGTGTGCTGCCTGATGGTAAGCAGTTACCGTAACCTGCGGTACCGATAGCTCAGTGGGGAGACTAACAAATACACGTCGAGACCTGCATTTGTTGGTCTCCAAAGTCAGAGGTGCGCGACGTGGGTTCGAACCCACACTGATCTTGTAAGTCCCACTCTGACTTCGGAAGTTATATGACTTTTCAAAATTATGTGCGTATTGATTGACAATTATCGCCTGCTCCGTGCCTCGGAGAGCACGTTAAGCCGTTGGTCCCGGCTGACATGAACATCTATGGCAGTCGTTATTGGGAGAGTGTCGACACAAAAGATCCCACTGGGTCGAAGTGTCGCCGGTCTGCACTGACTGTAACCTGTATGTAAAGGAGAAGGGAAAGACCGACTGACTGGGTCTTCGGCGCTTTCACTTGCCGAGCGGAAGCCAACAATACACAAACTGTACTTTACGTTGATACCCTGTGAGAGGATGGCACTTCCCCGAGCCTTAACCCATTGCAGACAACAGTAAGGCTACAAAGACTTATATTAGTTTCACGAGCCACATTTTATTGTAATGGAAAAGCCATCACGGATGTAGTTACGCGACAGTTAGTGCTTACCATAAAGTGGGCCGCTATCTCACCAAAACCAGCAATAAAAGAGAATTACAAAATGAATAAACTACAACAATATCATATCATGTTATGAAAAGGCAGATTTTGCATTTATTGCTATTTTTTAATTTAAAGATGATTTATTGTTGCAGCAAATTAAAACTCGCTGCAGCAATCGATTAGTTATTTGTTGTCATGTTGCCAGAATTCAGGATGCTTTTGATGTTGATTCTAACATTATTCACACGGTAATGTGTAACTTCAAGTCTATTAAGGTATGATAATAATAATAATAATAATATTCTATCACATACACACAACACCATCTAGCCCAAACTAAGCAGAGCTTGTACCTACTATGGGTAATAAACAATGGATAAACATACATATATATTTTCTTTTTTAAATACATACTGTTGGGGATATATGGGTCCAGTAGGAATATTACAGAGTGAAAAATAAATAATCTTGGTTGCTTTCGTGTTAACGATTTTAATGGCTTCTCACGCTACCCACACAACCGTACATAATTAGTATAAAAAATATTAAAGCGCCTACAACAATTTATTCTATTGCTTATATAAGTCTAATAGGCGTAAACACATACATATTATACATAGAAACACCCAAGACAAACATCCATGTTCATGCACACAAAATATGTTTGACTTGTGCGGGAATCCAACCCGCGACCTCAGGCGTGGCAGTCGGTTACACTAACCACTACGCCATCGAGGCCGACGATCGCCTCGGAGTTATTGCCTGTGATCCTTGAACTCTCGGTACGTGCATCACCGGCGTAGTTACTGTTTAAGATGTCCACCGTTAGTTTTTATAAGTCTTGACGCAACTCAACACATTCTTGCTCCGGCATCTTTTCCTACATTTTCTACAACCGCCTCTACGAGCAATATTGTGGAGTTAATCAAGATGTATATCAAAATCAAAAATGTTTTATTCATGTATCACTTATGAACGTCAGTTACACTTACTAATGTAAACTTACATTTACCTGTTGCCAAGTTCAGCATAGCAAGGGTAGATAAGAAAAAGTGGCAAGAAACTCTCGGCCACTCCTTTTAATTGCCAAGTTTACATTATTGTTTACTAGTTTTTGCCTACGGCTTCGCTCGCGTTAATTTAGAATTTGACAATCAATTCAGGTTGTACTCTGCTTGTAATAATATAATTCAATCATGATTCGAAAGACACGTGGCGCCATCTATTATCATAAGAATGTTATTGTTGTTTTTCTCGGGAATAGTAATTTTTTTCGGGATGAGAGGTAGCCATGTCCGTTTCTGTACACCTGACAACGTATATGCAAAATTTCAAGATGATCGGTGAAACAAACAAACAAACAAACTCATTTTCGCTTTTATAATATTACTTAGGATAGGATTAGGATTAGGACTAGTTAGGATTGCGAATTTTCTAATATCCTTACTAATATTATAAATACGAAAGTAACTGTGTCGGTCTGCCTGTCTGTTACCTTTTCACGGCTAAACTACTCAATCGATTTAGATGAAATTTGGCATATACATATATAGTTTAAAACCTGGGGAAGGAAATAGGCTACTTCTGTTGATTAAGGTACAACGCTAGCGGAGCCGCGCGCAAAAGCTATTATAACATAATTTTAACAATGAATATGATCAAGTAATTGATATTTAATGCCTAAATCGCGTGACCAACGCAATGTTGAATATGACTAGTATTTTTTATAAAAAAGTTGGTAACCAAAAATATAAGTTGCCTACTAGTAAGAGGTTTCTGTAGGCTTTCCAATCGATTGCTTGCGGTGCCAAGGATATCATTTGCTTGATTGGCAACACGCAAGTGATACCTCTGGAATAAGAGATATCCTTACAAGGAAAAGGAATTATAATTGGGATGAAAGTAACGGCATGGATGATCGGTTCAATGGTTTAGGCGTGAAAAGGTAACAAACAAACAAACTCATTTTCGCTTTTATAATATTAGTTAGGATTAGGATTTTACAAATCTTTTCTGTAAGGAACTCCAACCATAGAAAGAAAAGCATGCTATCAAACGTTTGTAGTTGTGCAGATAATCTATTGATTATTATCTGAGACTCGCTCGAATAGAACAGAGTAAAACCATACGGTATCCCGTATCGTTTTACTCTGTTCTGTTCGAGCGAGCCCCAACGCAGCGCCATCGTCCTCCCAACGAAGAAACGAGCAAGACGCATTTGGCTACGTATAAAAAAATGTAAGTTTTGCGTGCTTCTCCAATATCTGGCCGTATTTTTAAATAGTGCCATTTGGATTTATGATGTTTATTTTAGTAAAAGTTTCATTACACTTCTTTATTCTGTCAAGTCTTAGAATATCAGACATCATTAAAAATCTATTGTAACTAGCCACCGGTATGAGTAGTATTACCTAATACTTATATTTTATGTACTGCCATAGATGTTCATGGCAGCCGGGACCGACGGCTTAACGTGCTCTCCGAGGTACGGAGAAGGCGATAATTGTCAATCAACACGCACATAATTTAGAAAAGTTATATAACTTCTGGAATTCAGAGATGCGCGACGTGGGTTCAAACACGAGACCCTCTGCATTGCAGTCTGTTGGTCTCCCCACTGAGCTATCGCTGCTCCCACTGAGCTATCGCTGCACCCACTAAGCTATCGCTGCACCCACTGAGCTATCGCTGCTCTGTTTCTTAGATTTCCTTATAAATAGCCAGATTTATAGACCAAAGCTAAATTTACTTTGTTGACTTCAGGAGCGATTGTTTCGTGAATACTGTAGAACACTCAGATGCCATTGTGCTCGCTGCCCATAAAACACAAGGCGGATCATCCGACGCTCGTGCACATTCGTTCCAAGTGAATTCCGGTGCGACTTGCAGTGCTACTTTGTGTAATAATAAAAGGAACGACTTGACTTCTAAATGCAGTCGCTTGGAGCATCTGTTTGATCGGCATTGGGGAAAATCGGTCTAAAGAGGTCAAATTACTATTAGCATTTGCCCGCGGCTTCGCTCGCCTTGGAGCAGTACGTTTTCTGGATGAAAGGAACCCTTTGTCGTTTACTGTACCTCTGAAATTTTATGATGATCGGTCGAGTAAAGGTGTGAAAGCGTAACAAACAGACTTACATCAAAGAAGAAAGTGGGATGTGAAAATATTGCATGTATGTATGTGGGCATCAAATAGCGGGACACTTAGATTATTAAAGATGACAATATTTAAACATCTATGCTTAGAACTATGACATTTAATAGCGAAGCCAGTAAACGATAAAATTTCAGTTAGCTCTACCTACTTGTGTATTTGATTTTGAATGCTAAGTCCTCACGGTTTGTCTATCCCTTTTTAACCGACTTCAAAAAAAGGAGGAGGTACTCAATTCGTCTGTATTATTTTTTTTTATGTTTGTTACATCGTTACTTTCGACTGGGTGAACCGATTTTGATGATTCTTTTTTTATTTGGAAGCTGGTGCTTCCCATGTGGTCCCATTTAATTTTGATCAAGATTTGACCATTCATTTTCGAGTTATCCTTAATAATGCGTATTTGGCTACATTGATGATGTTCTCATATTTGGCAAGGTTCACTAAAAACCGAGAAATAAACAAAATTTTAACAAAAAAGAAAACCGACTTCAAAAATGAATATTCTAAAACTTAAAATGCACTAAAAAGTTAATAAATAATTGCATATTCTTGTGAATAATTAAATTATTTTTATTAATATGTAACCTTTTAAATACTTTTACATAAACTACACTAATTAGAGATGCTTGCAACTAGTCAGTAGGTATGTTTGTACTCGTATACATACGTACATATGTGTATATACGCTTTGTTTATCAGTAAAATCAACATAAGCTGGAGTTATATAAATGTTCGCGGCTGTTCATTATTTTATTCATACGTTACACACATTTTCTTTTTGTGTTATCCAGCTTACAACTTGAAGGATTATATGACTTGACACATTAGAGTACAGGTTTTAAGTGATACGTTGATCCTTTCTTTACAAATATGAACATATTTCAACTAAAATATTACACACTAGCTTTTGGCTGCGGCTTTGTTTCGCGGGTATGGCAGCGTTGTTAGGTTTTTCTATTAAGAAATTCCTAGCAATAGTATATTTTTAGTTAATGAAGTACGATGAAAGGACAATGGAGCCATTTTGTTTGTCAAGAAAGAAAGGACATATAAAAACCATTACAACCAACTAATGGAGTATCATGTAGGTAAAAAAATAAAGAATTTATAATTGAATAATAATTATTATTGAATTGAATTTTAGTATATACATTTAAACTACTACCAATAATAATATACCTTACTTACATCTAAAATATAATATATAACAGAAATAAATTATCAATATAAAAAAATACAAGTGGAAACGTAAAAGTGAAACCCTTAAAAAATAAATATTAATAATATTTATCTTTAATAGGGACTTTAAACCAATCAAGGTTCATGCCAGTCCCATAAATTCACACATAGTTACAAACAGATTTTCTTAAAACTATTAAATATAAATTTATAAACTAACTATGCTTCAATACTAGTAGGCTTAGCTAATACACATTGGAACATACCTAAATCTAAAGAGTTTAATTTAAATGTTTTACATAGCTGTTTCCTTTCGAATATATAATTATAATAATATCAGCGCTGTATTAAACTGTTCCACTGCTGGGCACGGGCCTCTTCTCAGTGTGAGAAGGGTTAGGCCATAGTCCACCACGCTAGCCCAGTGCGAGTTGGCAGATTTCACATATCTTTGAAAACATTATTGAGAAAACTTAGACATGCAGGTTTCCTCACGATGTTTTCCTTTACCGTTAAAGCAAACGATAATTAACTGTTTAATACGCACATAACTTCGAAAAGTCAGAGATGCGTGTCTTGGGATCGAAATCGAGACCTCTGCGTGGCAGTCCAACGGTTTTCCATTAGGCTATCGATAAATATTTACTTTTGGTACATATTAAATATGGAATGTTATATTTATATCAAAACGAACACTACAACTAATCATTAAATCTATTGTGGAAAGCAATAAGTATATTGGGCTAATGTAACAAGGTGACTTGTTATCAGTATAAGGTTATCGGTTATCCTACGTACTATACTTAATAGTATTGAGAGAAAAAAATATTCGTATTGTATTGACTTACATAGTAAACAAGCTAACAGCGGTAATTTTGTATTTGTGTACAAGACTTTACATTAAGCATTAGTCTCTTGTAGGCCGGTACGGAGACCTTCACGAAACGCTAGGCTTCTCTTTTGCTTCTGAGATTCTGCTAAAGAATAAGTTAAAAAGGCAATGCACAGAGCAAGGCACAAGTAATGAAATCAATAAATGCTAATGCCTTGTAAAATATATAGTTTTAGTATTATAGCGAAATTGATTAAGTAGTGTCTGACAGCGGGTTTATAACTACATATATCTACACTAGCTTTTGTGTGCGGCTCCACCCGCGTGGTACCTGCATTAATAAAAAGTAGCCTATGTCCTTCCCCTGGTTTTAAACTATATCTGAACCAAATTTTATCTAAATCGGTTGAGTGGTTTAGCCGTGAAAAGGTAACAGACAGACGATAGACAGAGTTACTTTCGAATTTATAATATAATATATATAATATATTAGTAAGGATAATACGATTACGTAACAGCAGCCATCTAATAAAAAATAATGGTTCCGCTCAAAATTCAATGGAAAGCGTTGATAGCAAACCCATCTATAAAATATGCAGAATAAAGATAAATAATAATAGACGAGAGATTAATTCGAAACCAGAATATGCAAATGAAGCTGAGTGTTTTGCATATCTTCCAGAGAATATTTTCTATGTAGGTGGGTTTTGACGTGACAACGTCTAATAAATCGATGAACGCCGGCTGCATGCACGAAAAAGGATGACTCATTGTCCCGTTACGCTCATTGTAACGTTACGCTCATTGTAACGTTACGGGAAAGAAATTTTGTTATGACGTTGTCACGTTAAACTATCATCCGTAAACCGACTTTACAGACAACCAATTTTTTGAATAGTTTGTCTTTTCCAGAATAAAGCCAAAACTGTCGGTACATTTTCTGGAATCTAGGCGTTCCTTTAATAAAAGTTTGTTGATATATGAGTTGGAGGCCTATGTGAAACATAATATGAACAGCGTGCGGGAAGTTTGGATCATAAATCGTGTGATAAGTCGGTACTGCCGCTCACGGTCTGGACGAAATTACTAACACACTTTTTCTGCAACATTGATTTATATATCCTATTACTGATTGACTTTATGTTTAGTCGATGTCTATTAGATTGCCAGTATAGGTAACCGATATGCATACTTTTTAGTTATGTTAACGTAAATCGCTAATGTTTTATTATTATATTATGTACTATCATGTGTAAATCTATACTAATATTATAAAGCTGAAGAGTTTGTTTCTTCTTTGTTTGTTTGAACGCGCTAATCTCAGGAACTACCGGTTCGAATAGAAAAGTTCTTTTAGCATTGGTTAGCTTATTTATCGAGGAAGGCTATAGGCTATAATATATAACATTACGCTACGACCCACGGGGACGCGTAGTAACCATAAACGCGAGTGAAACTGCAGGCACATCTAGTAATAATACATTTCAACGAAACGGTTTTAAGACGTTTGAGAATTTCTATGAAATTTTAATGTCATGGCCAAGTTTTTAATGTCACCACGTTTGATACTTATGTTAAATATGTAAAAAAGTAAACTGTGTGATAAGATTTTCAAGACAGAGGTAATTTAAAGTAGACAAAAATATGTTGAAACTTTCTATGGATGTCTTATGTATTTGACATTACAGTCGTTGAATACTTAGGTTAAAAATGTCACATTAATATAATAATAATAATAATATCTGCCCTGTATTAAACTGTCCCACTGCTGGGCACGGGCCTCTTCTCACTATGAGAAGGGTTAGGCCATAGTCCACCACGCTGGCCTAGTGCGGGTTGGCAGACTTCACATATGCGCGCCTTGGGTTCGAACTCGAGACCTCTGCGTGGCAGTCCAACGGTTTCCCACTAGGCTATCGCTGCTTTTCATAAATATATTTATAAGATTTTTACGACCAGGGATTGATGTAGGTGGGTAATTAAATATTTATTTGAAAACGTGACTCCAGAACCTACGTTGACGCATGTAGTAAAATTACCACATGCATCAATGTCGGCTCAGTTTGAATGAATGAATAATTGTCTCCTGATGGAAGATATATTTGAATGCAAAAATGTATACCTTTAGAGTGTTATATATGTAGGTATATAACATAATAATAAAGGATTAAACAAGGTTGACGCTAAAGGGTAAAAACTGCGTAACTGCACACTCTTCTTCCCTTAACCTCTTGTAGGCCGTTACGTAGGTCTACATAAAATGCCAGGCATTTTTATTGCTTCTGAGATTTAGGCAAAGGAGTGTTTAACTGAGTATTGAGTCGCAGCGATACACCGGTGGCCGGACACAATAAATTTTAATTATGTCTTCCTACACTAGGCTAGGCCTGTCCTATAGGTAGTCTTTATATTCACATTTACCATTAATTATTCACTCGACGTAAATAAATATATAATATAACATTTTTACAATAATTAACAAGATTATATTAAAAACTTATAGTCAATTAAAATTAACAATTAAATTATATATTTACAGTAAAATTGCAATGGCAGGAAACTAGCATCAGGTATTCGATCAAGGGGTCTATAATCCAATTAATTCAAAATAAAATACTCTAGTCGTTGAATAGGAGGCTGCAATAAATTGGGATAAAGTATATAACTCATGTTTGCTAGTAATATATAATAGTAAATGTCATTTATAAGTTAACGACCTCTCTTGCTTGTTCTTCGTGGAAATGTCGAATGTTTGTGGCGAACGTAAATCTAATCTAGTCGATATTACAGTTTCGGTTCAAACACAAAATTCCAATTGAGAAATGCGCGTTTTCATGCGGGCACCCAATAATGACGCGCCGTATATTCGACGACAGATAATCCGTGAGCTATGACGAATTTCAAAGCCGAGAAATCAAGTTTCATTTCTTTAGATTGCTATGTTGGACTGCTTTCATAAAGCAAACTCGTAAAATATACTATATTTTATACATACATTAGCCCTGTCTTTTAATAAAAATATGCTGGGTAACAGCTTTTTACAGTATGAGAGACCGTGGCACGGGCTCAGGGAAGGTTTGTACAGATGATATACCTTCTGGAAAATTATAGATATCTCTCAAACATGCAAATTGCCTCATTATGCTTTCCTTGACTGTTAAAGAAAATTATAATAATTATAATTTATCGTAAAAATTTTTGGAAAGTCATGAGTGCCTTGGTTTTCAACTGCGTGGCAGATGAGGTTATCGTATATTAAGCCATATATTTTGCCCCATTAATTTTAATATTATTAGGGCGGGTCTTTTGTATTCAGATACAATCCTAAACTCCGTCTGGCTATTCGTATTATCCAACAGACCAACCCAAATACAAATATGCCCGAATTGGAAATTAAGACCAGGGACGTCACAGCCTGGGCTTATCTTATCTTATGTGGGGGGCCAGTGAGTGCAGACCGGCGACACTTCGACCCAGTGGGATCTTTTGTGTCGACACTCTCCCAATAACGACTGCCATAGATGTTCATGGCAGCCTTAACGGCTCAACGTGCTCTCCGAGGCACTGAGCAGGCGATAATTGTCAATCAATACGCATATAATTTCGAAATGTCATATAACTTCCGAAAGTCAGAGGTGCGCGACGTGGGTTCGAACCCGAGACTCTCTGCATTGCAGTCTGTTGGTCTCCCACTGAGCTATCGCTGCTCTTGCCTAAGCCTAAGCCTAGGCTTATGCCAATGGTCTAAGATTTTTGGCTAAGAGGAAAAAATATCAACTATAATACAATACTACTGTCTTCAAAATCAAATTTAAATAAACCGGATCTAAGTTGTTTCTGTCAAATCTAAATAACCTTTAACCCTACTATTCCAGGCATTATCTTAGCGAGATGGCAGTAGCTAAACAAAGATAACCATTTCATCGATCGCTCGTATTAGCATCTTATTCCCGTAAGGTCGGCAGTGATCGGGATCGGTTCCGTTTGACGATTTCTTTAGACTTGATTACCATTGAAGTTACCCAATTATGTTTTAGAGCTGACTATCCTCGATGCGAGTAAGACGTTGAAAGTCGCTGATTTGGACCTTCATACAGTTTGCTAGTACATACATGTTCTTTGTAATGTTGATTCTTACATACACATATCCCAGGAGCTAAGAAATATAATGATTCAATCTTTTGAAATACGTATGATGGATGTTGGTGCCTTCATTAGTATTTTAGCCGAGCCCCTGTCTAAAGCAGCTATGTTAGTTTATAAGATAATAGATAAGGTTGGATTAAGGTAGAATATGAATAGTTATTAAGTTTAGGGTATGATGGAGCTGACATGGCCGTGTGTGGCTAAAAGCTCCCAAAGAAAATAAGAATAAAAAATAAAAATAAAATAAAAAAAGCATACACATATACAATTATTATATTTATTTGGATAAGATTAAGCCTAGCGTGTTAAATAGGAATTTAGTATATTCTTTCATTATCATTATCAGTGCTTTTAGTAAGATTTTATTTTTGTTTTACAGAGACTTATATTTTATCTACTGTTTTTTTTTTAATGTAAGTCTAACACTTTTTAATTGAGGTCGCCTAAAGTCTTAAAAATCAGTATCAGGTTGCAGCATTCAAGAGGCGGTGAATCAACGACATCGTATATCACAACGCGATTAATTGGATTATCGACGTAAAACTACTTCTGACACAAGCATATCGGCTTAGCTGAAGTCGTTACTAGTAATTTGCAATCCAAAGTACTAGTACTCTTTAAAAAACTAGAATATACTTGCTTGTGTAAGAGGGCGAAACAAACTGCTGTCAATGTCCTAACAACGTCATGACCAAACCTGACAGACATAGTTTCAGAAGAAAGACATCGTTGCATGAATTGGCATTTGCAAATGTCCAAATGACACTCGTGTTCGGTGTTCAAACAGTCAAAACAAAGACGTCAATAATTTTGAAAGTCGTTCGAATATCAGCAAAAGGATTTGAGTTCACATATCCATATTACGTAAAAATATACATTGATTTGATATGCTTCACTCCTATTATTTTTCCACTGTATCATCATATTTCTTATTTTCTCTCTTTAATCTTTGACTAAAATAAGGATATTCTTTTACGATTTTTGATAAAAGAATACAATTTTTGTGAAAATTGTTTGCAGTACAACACAATTTTTGTACTTTCATAAAGTAATGTAATAGAATTTCATTAAAGTTGTGCCAAAAAGGCACTTATTAGCATCAGCATTTTCCATTCTATACGGGACATTTTTTTATTGATGCTATTAAAAGGGTAACGTTGCTTATCAAACGTTGCACAGAATCGTTGCCAACAGGGTCAATATTAATACGAATAGGTACGCTAACATTGAACAAAGAGTATTAAAGTCATAGTTGCTACATTGGTTAATTAATTGAGGATTTCTAATATATTATGTACTAGCTTTTGCGCACGGCTCCGCGCGCGTGGTACCTATGCCAATAAAAAGTAGCCTATGTCCTTCCCCATGTTGTAAACTATATCTGTACCAAATTTCATCTAAATCGGTTGAGTAGTTTAGCCGTGACAAGGTAACAGACAGAGTTACTTTCGAATTTATAATATTATTATTAGAAAGGAAGTAAGGATTAAAGAGTTGTAGCCCATTCTTTCTGTTAGGAATGTTTTCACTACTATACTTCTAAATTGATGTTAATGCAATTTGTGATAGAGATTGATTGAAGTCTGATAAACAACTTAGGGTATTTCAAAGAAAATAAGTGAGCCGCATCTTCCGTGTTCATAAATACAGATACTTTATCTTATGACCGCTTTCAGACGAGGCAGGCAGATTTGGCTGCTACGATACTGAAATATTTCTTTCGCTGTATGAAAATATACTTGAACTGAAATAAACAATTTCCGGTTGTGTAATGAATACAGTAAAGAATAAATATGTTTTAAGTAGGAAGCCTGAGCCAGTGCCAACTATTTGGTACGGTTCGCTCAGGGAAGTACTATCACAGAAAACCGACATATGAGTTTAATTTTTAAAGTCAATTCTCGCACTGGTGATCAATTCCTGTGTCGTGGGGGACTTTAAAATCATACAATTAACGGACACGCAGTACACCCAAATTACAATATACACCCAGACACAGATCAATTATATGTTTTTGTGTAGTAGAACCTCGCTGATTTCAGCATGAATGGCTCGACCGGGGAAGGGCTACCCCTCACAGAATATCATCGTGAAATAGCAGTATTCCTACTGTTGTGTTTCGTTCGGTGAGTGAGAGTACCGGAGGCCCAATTACCCTCTTTCCCCCTTCCCGCTCCTTCTCCTTCCCCCTTCCTTTTTCTCACAAAGAGTCGGCAACGCGCAAGTGATGCCTCTGGTATTGCAGGCGTCCATAGGCTACGGTCACCACTTACCATCAGGTGGGCCGCATGATTGTTTGCCACTTTAGTCGTATAAAAAAAAACGTCTGTGAATCACACAAATAATTGTCACTTGTGGGATTCGAATTCACAACGCTAAGTGTTATGGCAGTGGCAAGACGACCACTCAACCTACTACCTAAACCATCCGTGCAGTCTGTAATAATATTATTATTACATTCACCCGGTAATTAAGTTTCCGAGGCTCTCATAATTATTTATCTATTATTCCCATTCCTTTCCTCCTGTCTCTAATTCTCTTTCCCTATAATTAATCACTTGGGAGTATTACCGTTGTACATATTACAAGCAATAATAGGCTACGATAACCGCTTACCTGCCAAATTTGTAAAAAAGGGATTGGTAATATTTTTTGTTTTATCAACAGTTTTCCAATCCGCTTCTTTCTTCTTTATAGGATTTAAGTGTATGTATCTTTTACACTTTTAATTATTGTTTATACAACATACTCGTAATCTTCGTTTTCTTGAAAAGATTTATCCATTTGCATTTTGGCTTCATAATAGGAGAGATACTGCTAATTAGTTTTTAAAGATGCAGTTAATGAAAATTGATCATATATACATTTATATTATGTTGTTTTTTTTTATTTATTCATGTAAACAAACAATGACACAATATATAGTTTTCAATAATTTGTAGCAAATAAATATAGCATAACTGTGACATCAGTGACATTTACCACGTATTGAAGTGACATTTACCACGTATTGAAGTGACATTTACCACATATTGAAGTGACATTTACCACATATTAAGTTGTATTGTTGTTTTTATTTTCGTTCTATAATGTCTTCTGAGGGAGTTTTTTAATCAGGATCCAAATGAATGTCTGCGTGGCCTAAACAATGAACACATATCGTATCTACGTGTACAATATAGCTATCGTTAATAATAGATTCAATTAATCTTTCAGCCGACCAAATTTCCAAGTTACAATATTGACACGCAACACAAATTTATCATATTGCACAATAAATCATTCACAGTGTCTAACTTCAGCATAATTGGTCTCGTTTACACAGCGACAAGTCCCCTAAGAAAACAGCCAGTACTGTTTCTACGCGATTAACTTGCAAGTCCCATTGGGATAACAATAATATTACAGCTGCATTTGTCGTTACCGCGCCAGAACATTGGGTACCAGAACGTCTTGTGGCCGGTTTTACTTTAACGATCCTCGGGGTGGCAACTTGGCAAGTGTAGGACACTTTAACCTCTATAAAGACACATGTATACTCGAACAGCCAGCTAAGTATTTTCTTTTGTAATGGCTAAGTATCAGAAAGTGTGGAACATGTATGTACGTATATTGAATTTGGTATTTTTAGCGGCAGAACTATTCGAATGCTAGCCATCATGAAGATCGCACTCATCTGACCGTTCGCAGTTATGAGCGAAAATGTTAATTATCGTCCAATTTTAATGACGTAGGATAACTTCGTGAATAGACCTGTATATCTGAGAGGTATTCATAACGCTCCAGGAGGTGAGTAACGCATATATTATGTAGTTAGCATGGTGGATTATAGAGAGTGGAGGTTGGTCCCGTTTCTATCATTCTGAGAGACCATTACTGTTTTTTTATATAACACAGAACTGATATGCATTTCCTGTGTTCATAATATTTTAAATTAAAATCAAAATATCTTTATTCATTTAAGTCAAAGTAAGTGTCACACTTATGAATGGCGATTTAAAAGAGTGGCCATGAGTTTCTTGCAGATTTCTTCTCATAGGCTCTACACTTTGCCTGAACCTAGCAACTAACCTAAATGTAGCTTCAGTAACTTAGTAAACTCACTAACCTATATACTTTGACGTTCATAAGTGTTACTTTGTGGCCTAAATGAATAAATGATTTTTGACTTGACTTTGACTTTGAATTAGTGAATTGAACATACATAAAAATAAAAAATAAAAATGTTTAAAATTGTAACCTGAGCTTCTAACACCAGGCATGGCAAAATAGGAGAATTATTTAGTGTACATAATAGCAGTAGGTATAGTACTAAAACTATACATCTTAGTTTATGCTTTGCCGTGTTATTGTATGAAGGCAGTGTATAGTACGCTAAACATTAATTCTATCTATCTACACATACACAATATATATAATGAAGGCAGAGAAGTATGTCAGGATCGTAGCAAATGGAAATCCGTAGTCTGCCTACCCCTCTGGGAAACAGGCGTGAATCTATGTATGTATTTATACATATATGTGCGTCTGAAAATGTTAAGCAAATGCTAAATATCTATAATTATTTAATGGTTGTACTGTTTGTTAATAACTGAGATGGCGTGGTATCAAGCAGAAAGCCGGGATCAATTAAACAGAGCAGCACACTCAGATGTTCAGACTACTTACATCAATTCGGACTTTGATGTGCAAATACGTACAATATCGTATTCGTCCTGTATATAAGCACATAGTGCATGAATATCTACTATATTACCATTAGTAACTGTAATGTAACTTCTACATGCCGAATATTATGCTTGGCTTGCGTGACGTGACTATCCTAACTAATATTATAAAAGCGAAAATGAGTATGTTTGTTTGTTACCTTTTCACGCCTAAACCACTAAACCGATCATCCTGAAATTTTGCATATACGTTATCAAGTGTACAGAAACGGACATAGGCTACTTTTCATCCTGAAAAAATTACTGTTCCCGAGGAAAAAAATAATAGCGTTCTTATCATAATATAGATGGCACCACGTGTCTTTCGAATCATGATTGAATTATATTATTACAAGCAGAATACAACCCGAATTGAATGTCAAATTCTAAATTAACGCGATCTAAGCCGCGGGCAAAAGCTAATAAATTATAAACGAAGAAAAATACAATTTTGAAGTAGAACTTGATCCTGCGACTTCAACAAACACGGTTTGTTGGCTTTACCAACTCAGCTAATCATAGAATATATAAATGAGAGTAATTTGTTGGTCATTTCTTTCCTTTTTGTGCCAAATTTTTCGAATACTTGCAGTTTTATTCAGCAATGTAGAGATTAACCAATTTGCGCGTTGGGTTATCGGTATTGATTTTTATTGTAGAGGCAGTTACAAGATCGGGTCCCACTAACATTCGTCTGATTTTAAAGAAGTTATATTAAAAAAAAATGGCTTAAGCACGTGTGTAGCTTTGTTTATTTGCCTTGGGTTATAAATTACAATCCCTTGATGTGGGCATCAATTTGGTATGTAACTTGTATTACAACGTCTTTATTTATTTATTTATTTATTTGGATCGCCAACAAATGATACACATTTCTTACTTCTAAGTAATAATTTACAGACATGCCTTGTGCTCATTCACTTACAGGCAACCACATCTAACAAAAAATAAAAAATTTCGCCACAAAAACTAAGTAAAAAAACTCTAAATACATTCACATAATATTAAAATTAAAATTATATTAAAATTAAAAAAAAAGAAGAAATAGAAAAGTTATAGTAAAAATGGGAAATTATACTTAGTCTAGTATGGTAGCATAATTACCGAAGCCTGGAACCCAGGTATACAGTGATTTTTTTCTTAAATCTAAAGAAGTTGTCACCAAATATATCTAAATCTGCCAGTCGCTGAAGACTATTGTATGATTTGGCTATTCTTGTTAAAGGTGAATTAAGACCTATATTAGTCTTGTATCTAGGGACATTGAGCAGCTTGTAGACACCTGAGCGCGGTAGTCTACTTGGAGCAGAGATATTAATTTTGGACAATAATTCAGGACAATCTATTCTATTGTTTAATAAGCTGTATAAGAATAATAAATCAAGCAGTTGGCGCCTATAGTTAAGCCTATAGCGCCTATATTAGTCTTAACAACTATTTTGTATTGCCTCGAATCGAATGTTCCGTGTCAGCCTCCCAAAGAACCGGATATTTTCTAACAAGATATATAAGAAAGTCCCTGTCAATAGAGAAACATAATAATAAACGTTTAATCATTACAGTTTTTTCATGTATGCTGTGAATAAACTGATGTATTATATGTAATAATCGTATAAATAGTATCTATAGTAGAGTAAACATGTGCCTCGGAGAGCACGTTAAGCCGTCGGTCCCGGTTACCATGACCATCTATGGCAGTCGTTATTGGAAAGTCAGTGCCCTCTAATATCCTGACACTAGTCTAGCCTTAGGGTATCGTTAGCCTTCGGGTTGCGGAGGTCAAATGGCAGTCGCTCCGTGTAAAAACTGATATCCAGTCAAATCTGGTTAGACTAGACAGCCGATCCCAAGTGAGTTGGGAATAATAAAGGCTAGGGAGAAGAAAAGTAGAGTAAACTTAAAGCGTTAGACTTACTATTAGGAAGTAAGTTTTTTTATTTTTTTATAATAGTAATAATAATAATATTCTACCACATACACACAACACCATCTAGCCCACACTAAGCAGAGCTTGTACTATGGGTACTAGACAATGGATAAACATACATATATACTTTTTTTTTTGTAAATACATACATATTATACATATAAACACCTAGACTAAGACAAACATCTATGTTCATGCACACAAATGACTTGTGCGGGAATCGAACCCGCGACCTCAGGCGTGGCAGTCGGTTACACTAACCACTACGCCATCGAGGCCGACTATAGATTTCTAACAATACTTATCAATAAACATGCTTATAACTTAGCACATTATATTATATTATTATATTATATTATTATATTATATTAGAATATTATTATTACATTAAATTTCATGTAGCAGACACAATAGAAAATATATTGCTCGCAGTCATTCATGACTGGTATGGCCTTCAAAATTAAGGTTTAGGTATATAGTAATTGCAGCAGGGGTAGGCCTCCCACAAGGTGGACCAACGACCTGGTAAAGGTCGCGGGAAGCGGTTGGATGCGGGTGGCCCAAGACCGGTCTGTGTGGAAAACCTTGGGGGAGGCCTATGTCCAGCAGTGGACGTCTTTTGGCTGACATGATGATATAGTAATTTGAGACATACTCAACATAAGTCAGCAGATCTTCGGTTTGCTGAATTAATCTATCAGTGCAGCTTACAAACTTTGAACTGTGTTCAAAATTCATAAATACTTAAAAGAATATTGAAATTATTGTTTTGTAAATCGCGGGTCACTATTACAAGGTTACATGTTATTTTTTTTAACTTTGGGGCAATGAGGTTTAAAATTTGCATATCAGTAAAAATAACTTAGAACTATTTGCGATTTAATATTGTGAGGTGGTAAGTGCTTCCATCTATTACTATATTAGTCTAAACAAAAAGGAATGACATATAGAACCATGCAATATTCATAACAAATTTTTTTCAAAAATGTAACATAGAGCCTTGTAATACTGGACTAGCGAAATGTTAATGTATTTGCCACTTAGTAGGCAATAGATGCCATTATTCTTAAATGAGACCGGACAAATGTTGGTGCCTACTAAAGATTTATTCTACTTCCAATCCATTGAGAACATTTAAACCATTGTTCGTTCATGTTATATTTTACTGTTCCTGAAATAAATCAACAGATTTCCATTCGCACTAACATTGTTGTGAAGGGGATTGGAAATTATTCTACGCAGCTGTATTGCATAGCTTTATGCGATCCACATTGAATTTGACAACTACAAAATCAAAAATAAATTACTTTAAAAATAACTAGGTAAAAAGGTCTTCCAAAATAAAAACTGCGTATACAAATTGGACCGCGACGAGTAGAATGCATTCCATTGATTTTTAACAAATGGATTGATTTGAATATCTGTAACGCTGAATCAACACAATGAATCCAAATACCAATTGGTCTGATGGCATTTTAAAATGGTTTTAAATTTTTGCTCCATAGGTTAACGCAAAAGTGCAATATAATCTGGAGCATATTCTAAGTAATATTATAAATGCGATTGTGAGTTTGTCACGTTTTCACGCTAAACTACTGACGACATATCACCATGAAATTTTGCATACACGTTGTCAGGGGTAGAGAAAATAATGAAAATCCCTGACAACGTGTAAGCAAAATTTAACCCAGCAAAAAAACACCTGTTCCTGGGCGAGCGAAGCCGTGGAAAAGTTAGTATATATTATGATAGTATCAGGGTAATTCACTTACACAAAATCACAAAATACCATTAATGCTGCTTGTTAGGTTAACTCACGAAAATAAAAATGTTTTCATGTCACAACATATTTCTCATTTTATTTCGGCCACCAAGAAATAACATTTTATATCTAAGGCGACACATACACGACACGTCAGGGTTTGTCGCATCGAATCACGGGATCTAACTGTTTACGAAACTGCTCACAACAAATTGTAGCTTCTTATATCCTCTTATCCTTACTTCCTTACCTACTAATATTATAAATTCGAAAGTAACTCTGTCTATCTGTCTGTCTGTTACCTTCTCACGACTAAACCACTCAACCGATTTAGATGAAATTTGGTATAGATATAGTTTAAAACCTGGGAAAGGACATAGGCTACTTTTTATTAATGTAGATACCACGCGGGCGGAGCCGCGCGCAAAAGCTAGTAATGTATATAATTTTTGTGCTATAAATTACTTACGGACACGAAAATCAGGTGAAGGAGAAGGAAGTTGAAAGGTGTAGATGGACCGGGGCTCTTAAAAAAAGTATACCAGGTCGTTTATACTGAAGCCAAGAAAGACTACAACGAAGAAAAAATTAACATAACATTCGGCCTCGATGACGTAGTAGTTAGTGTAACCGACTGCCACGCCACGCCACGCCTGCCACGATCGTGGCGGTAAGTCCCGTGTTTGAGGAATGGCTGGAGAGGCGGCATGGCGCTCTCACCTTCCGGCTGACACAGGTGATGACTGGCCACGGCTGTTTTGGCCGGTTCCTGTGCCGTATACGCCGGCAAG
Source organism: Catocala sponsa (assembly GCA_963564715.1). Lineage (NCBI taxonomy): Eukaryota > Metazoa > Arthropoda > Insecta > Lepidoptera > Erebidae > Catocala > Catocala sponsa. The sequence goes on from OY751329.1 coordinate 27,252,963, forward strand.
AGACGCCCGGTTGTCACCACTGCGGCGACTGCCGCGACGTTGTTGAGGATACGGCGCTACACACTTTGGCGGTTTGCCCCGCCTGGGCATCACAGCGCCGTGAATTGATCGCGGCAGTCGGTTTGGTTGCCCTCTCGCTCCCGGCCGTAGTTCAGTCTATGGTCCGGAGTGAGAGGTCGTGAAACGCCGTCGCCTCCTTCTGTGAGGAAGTGATTTCCATCAAGGAGGCGGCGGAGCGGGTGAGGAAGCATTTAAACCCTCTCCCCAAACGCAGAACCAGCCGCCGGAGGGCGCGAGACAACCTCCAGCCACCCTGAGGTTTGACCTGGGGGTGGCGGGCTTTGTGGGCCGTTTAGCACCAGGTTCGAGAGGCGGCGTGCGTGTTTCCACGCGCGCCTCTGAGTCGTGTCCGTCTCCCCTCTAGAGGGGAGACAGTAGGGATTTTTGTTTAGTGGTTACCTTAGGGTAGATCTCTTCGTGTAGTGGCCTGTCGTTTCATACGGCGGGCCGAAACCTCGGCGGGGTCGCGGCCGCATGGAAAAGTGATTCGCGCGGCCCCGCCGATCGTGGTTTTGTCGAGGAACACCGTGGTAGGTTTAGTCGGTATTCCGGGAGATACATTATTCTTATTCCATCTTTCTCTTTTACCCCGGCGAGTCCGACATAACCCCTCCGTCCGCCCTCGCGGAGGGATATGCGTAAAAGCATTCCCACACGTACAAAAAAAAAGGCGTTAACATGTTATTATATTGTACAAAGAAAGAAAAAAAGTTCTATCCCTAAAGGTTATGCTAAACTCTTGTTAGCCCACCTAAAATTATTCTAAAACAGGGCAGTTTTATAACTTACTACCTAACATTTATAATAGGAAAGTTCTGAAAAATAAGTTATACCTATGGTAAGATATTTTACATGGACAGATTATTGTCTGCCTAAATAAATGAGTTTGCAAGCAAAAGGTGTTCCTGCAGTTGAGAGATCTGAATTCTAAGACTATGCAATTGAACCAGAGTTAGACAGCAAGAACCCTTAACCCATCATCAAGACCAAGATTTTCACAGAAATAGTTAAAATACATGCAGTCTGTGTTCTTCAAATACCTCTTCTCACATCATATTGCCACTATGACTTTATGATACTATCCGGTACTTCGTTATTCCATGACAATTTATAATTTAAACTGGACTAAAGCCTGTGTGTGTGTGTGTCCAATTTCACTCCAGAATCAGTTCATCTGATAATTTAATCACAGTCAATTTATACGAGGTATATTATGAACAGAGTTTATGGAAATTAGAGTTAGGCATTCAATACCTTCAATGCAATCAGTGGATCAATTTACAAATACATGTTTTGTATGGGTATATAATCCTAATCTATACTAATATTATAAAGATAGCTGAAGAGTTGGTTTGTTTGTTTGAACGCGCTAATGTCAGGAACTAATGGTTCGATTTGAAAAAAAATTAGTGTTGGATAGCCTATTTATCGAGGAAGGCTATAGGCTATATAACATCACGCTACGACCCACGGGGGCGGCGCAGTAATGATAAACGCGGATGAAACCGCGAAACATCTAGTGTTTAGTAAAAGAAAATGGTTTCTATAATATTGTCCTACGTTTACGCGACTGTTATACATTGAAGTTACACTACTTTATACGGATTTTGTCGTAGTTTATTTTAAAACACTTTTATTACATAATTTTGATCTATAGAATAAAATTATGTATAACTAGCTGTTACCTGCGACTTCGTCCGCGTAGATTTTAACTAAAAAATGTTTGTCTCCGCGGAACCCTATTTTTTTTTCTAAACTCAAAGTAACTAATGTTACTCCTTATAATATCAGCTATCTGCCAGTTAAAGTCCCGTCAAAATCGGTTCAGCCGTGTCGGAGATTAGCCGGAACAAACAGACAGACAGATAGAACTTTTTTTAAAATAGATGTTTTCGTATAGGTACCTTATATACTTTCATATACATTAGATAAAAAGCTGTTATTTTGACATTACAAACAGACACTTCAATTTTATTTATTTGTATACATAATATTAATAAGTTATTATTGTTATTCTTCTTCCCTAGCCTTTATTATTCCCAAGACACTTGGGGTCGGCTTTCTAGTCTAACCGGATTTTACTGGATATCAGTTTTTACACGGAGCGACTGCCATCTGACCTCCGCAACCCGAAGGCTAACGATACCCTAAGGCTGGACCAGCCTTAGGGTATTATTGTTATTATGTTTAGTTTTTTATAGTCAGTAGTATATGGGCATGATGGCTGTAACACCTTGTTAATCTGAGTTGTAAAATACAGAAATTATATTTAATTGGCGATTTAAAAGAGTGGCCGTGAGTTTCTTGCAGGTTTCTTCTCATAGGCTCAACCCTTTGCCTGACCCTAGCAACTAACCTAAATGTAGCTTCAGTAACTTAGTAAACTCACTAACCTATATACTTTGACGTTCATAAATGTTACTTTGTGACCTAAATCAATAAATGATTTTTGACTTTGACTTTGTAATATAACAACGTCAATTTTATCGACTGCGTATAAAAGCCTTTTCAGTATATAATCAAAATAACAATACGTTTCATGCATACCTTACATCTGTATTAAGCTACTAGGCTTAAACATGTAACAACGACCTAAATATCTTGGCTCTGTAAGGACAAATTGCTTTCGAACAATTTGATATACTGCTAACGGGATGATTAAACGGTGACTTGAACGGACAATCTTAAAAGAAAACATGTGTGTGTGAAAGTTCATCATTCTAACAATTCTCACGTAGGCTTTCGACAAATTAGGTGTTGCTCATCTCGTTTACATAAGTAAACCGCTTGTAAAAATAAACAATATTCTCCCATCGTTATTTCGCTTTTTGTCCTAGCCTTTGTACGATAAACTAGTAATTAGTATTTTAAACAAATTTGAATAAATTTTGTTAATTTGGCTAGGACTAGTATTAAGGATTAAGTTTGCTTTAAGAGCAATTTTCTTACATAACGTCCAATAAGGAGTTAGTCTAGAATTATTTAATACTTACTCCTTGTATATAAAATTAGTAAAGAATTTATTCAATTTTATTCAAGGCATCTATTAAAACACGCGCCACGAAGCTAATTTTTATAGACGAGCTTAAGTAAGCAAATATAATAATAATATTCTATCACATACACACAACACCATCTAGCCCAAACTAAGCAGAGCTTGTATTATGGGTACTAGACAATGGATAAACATACATATATACTTCCTTTTTTTTGTAAATACATACGTATTAAACATAGAAACATCCAGAGCAAGACAAACATTCATGTCCATGCACACAAATGTTTGACTTGTGCGGGAATCGAACCCGCGACCTCAGGAGTGGCAGTCAGTTACACTAACCACTACGCCATCGAGGCCGTCAATATTGATATGAAGAAACCAAAAAATCCACTTTGTTTCCAGGTGATGTGACACAGGTGAAAATAGTAGAATACGCCTGTTTTATCGATCTACCAAACAAAAGATTAAGTAAAGTTTAACAGTAATAGTAGTGTAACAGTTTACAAAATTTTGTAATAAAGTGTCAAATAAACAGCGCGATAAAATCCGTATATAGTAGTTTAATTTAAAAAAAGACTAAGTATTTTAATTATTACTTTAATAAACCATAAGGTTCTGTTTAATAAACCACAAAAGATTCGTTAGAACTCATGGGCTGGTCGACACTACCTATAAATCACACATGATTCCTCTCAATTTGCGCCGTATTAATATAATTCAATTTCTTGCACTACTAATTTCATTATATATTTTAAATCTTATGTTAACCAAATTTTTCTCCGATTAGATCGATAGCTCCAGGAGACAGATCCAGATTTCCCCGGAGAATGTTTGCGCTACATTGCTCCGTACCTACAGATTGCTATATTTTATTTTTAGTTCTCACCGCTTTACGTATTGTTCGACAAACAATTGCACTTTCAGAAAGATTGTTGTTAGTCTCGAGGATGTTTTTGCACTTGATACTTTCTCAAAGTTCACAGGAAGACTTACTCCCGAGGGAAGCCAGATTGATGGTCTTAGGAAGACGGAGCTGCTTCACAAGTAGCATATATTTATTTTGGTTGATGTAGATAACATTTACATACGCTCTTGAATCTTTGGGATAACATTTTATGTTCTGTAGGCCGGGTCTATACGGAGGTTGTCTTACAAATATGACGAGTGAATATTCTAGAATCCCTTATTATGATCGCTGGAATTACACTGGTGAGCATTTTGTAACGTTACATTTATTAATGACTCTTTGATAAAGGGCGCAATATCATATCATCAACTAATTGTTATTGTAATGCAAGATATGATATTGTGACGGAAAACAATTTATGTTCATGTTCATTCATGTGTGTTTGGTAATAATCTGGTAGTCAAATAAATATGATCATACGAATTTGATATTTCTGAATGAATGAACGTTATCCTAACTAATATTATAAAAGTGAAAATGAGTTTGTTTGTTTGTTGGTTTGTTATCTTTTCACGCCTAAACCACTGAACCGATCATTCTGAAATTTTGCATATACATACTCAGGTGTACAGAAACGGACATAGGCTACCTTTCATCCCGAAAGAATTTACTGTTCCCGAGGAAAACAACAATAAGGTTCTTATGGTAATAGATGGCGCCACGTGTCTTTAGAATCATGATTTAATTATATTATTACAAACAGAGTACGACCCGAATTGATTGTCAAATTCTAAATTAACGCGAGCGAAGCCGCGGGCAAAAGTAAGTAAGTTCAATAATTTAAGATCAAATAAGTTTTCGGGTCGATAGATAAAATATACATTGCCTAAGCCAGTTTGGTTTGGCATTCTATGAATGACTTGGTATTTTATAATGGCTGACTACGACAATAAGAAAATGAACTAATAATAAAGATGATATAACATATTAAAATTAAACTGCTTTATACGAATTATGTCGCAGTTTTAACTTCTTGAACGTCTAGGGGAAATACGTAAAAATAATTAAAAATTCATTGTGCAAACAATACACAAACGGACAAATGTATGTGTGCTCGACACTTGACTCATTAACGAGTCAAGTGTGCAGCGGACATACATTCGTCGTTTTTGTTTTTGATGACTAATTTTTGCGGACAGCGTATGTCCGCTCAACAGTTGACGGGTTAAGCTATTATAACTACACTTCGTACTACAGGTACGGTTATTTTAGCAGCCGTAGTACGTAGCCGAACATTATTTAATTATAGTTAATACTAATAATTTATAAACTAAAAACACTATTTTAAAATGAATCAATTTTATCTAAAAGAAATCAATATAATATTGTCTTCTGTTTACGCGAATGTTATTCATTGAAATTAAACTACTATATACGGATTTTGGCTACTGAAAAGCAACCGAAACGTCGGGGAAAGTGTAAACATAAATATAAATAATATAATAGTATAGTAATAGTATAAATAGTTTTAAAAGTTTCAATAATTTAATTAGCTTAAAAATTAGTCAAGTTAAATATTAATAGTAGTGTAACAGTTTCCAAAATTTTGTAATAAAGTGTCAAATAAACAACGCGATAAAATTCGTATTTAATAGTTTAATTTCAAAGATAAGAATATATTATTTTTTTCCTTTTTCTTATAAAAGACTTTTCTGCACTAGGAATTATACCTGTGTAGCCAAAAGAAACTCAGGAAATTGTCCATTGGGACACAAGGTGGACCTAGCTGTTTCTATTGTCCGTGTCCTTGTGTCATTTGTTTCAATGTTTTACAATTTGTGGATAAAAAATATATCGAACATATAAATCTCTGTTCAGCATAATGGCGATGACCACATAAACCGTTGGGCCATTTGTGCAGTCAATAAGTTACGTGAAAACGTTTCGAAAATTAAACGACACCAAAGAGTTCATATTGAGTACATTGTCGAGGCTGCCCCTGATAGATGACAGGCAATTCCCTTGTTCCCCCGGCGGTAGATATCCGGGCCGTCCTCTTCGCAGATTGTATTGACTGCAATATTCTTTAGACGTGTTGACGTCAAATAGATTACGAGAAAAATCTGTTCCAAAGAGGTTGAAAAGTTCTGCCGTTATCGAAAAATGATCAAAGACTTGGTCTCAAAGTTCACTAACGTTTTAAGTGTCCCGACTTTGAAAAGAGTATTATTCTGCTTCTCTGACCTTTAAAATTTATCCTTCGAGGAAATGTCTTAATCCAACTTCTCTATACTATATATAACGAAGAACAGTCTGAACAATTGCGACAGTTAAATAAACACGGAGATTATGAATAACACAACGTTTCTGTTCACGTGTATAAAGTCTGTGCTATTTTATTTCAGTCACATTTAATACTCAGCGTATTTCATTCTGTATTGCAGCGAAACAACATTATAAGCGCTACCTGTAGAAGACGCCGAGCTTGTTATTTGTTTTCAAATTCGTTCACAGTCTAGTGTGTACCACTATAAATATAAAGAATGGATTTTCATGCATTGTACGCTTCATCGCGGCATTTTTTTGCGTTGTCGTTGAAAGTTATAGTAAAAGGGGCGATGTATAACAAAAAGAATATTGTCACATTCCATAGGACGAGGACCGGGGCCGGTGGCGTGTTACGAATGTTTGTCAAACAAACAAAAACCTGCTCGTTATATCAAAGCACAAAATATGAAACAAAGTGGAGAGTCTCGGGCGGTTTGCACGCTGAAATAACGCCGCTTGCTATTAGGTTCGGTTACTGTTGACGGATATTAAATATTCGACATAAATCTACCTTGGTTTTGTACATAATTGAATAGCTGATATTCTGATTAATCTATGCCAGTGTTTTGGTATTTTATAATATATTTGCTGGGATTAACAAGTACCTATCTAGTGTTTTCATATGCGTAGATACACGCCATGTCCTACTTGGTCAGCAAGTTGTGTTAGACAGGGGACTTTTTTTTTTACCTAGCGGAATGCTTTGACGCATACCTCTCCGTGGGGTGACGGAGAGGTTATGACGGGCTCACCGGGGAAAAGATACCCCGGTAATACCGACTAAGCCTACCACGGTGTTCCTCGACATAACCATAGACGGCAAGGCCGCGCGAATCGCTTTCACATGCAATCGCGACCCCGCCGTGGTTTCGGCCCGCCGTGTGAAACGGCAGGCCACTACACAAAAAATACTTCCTCCACCGTCCCCCTGGGGGGGGGACAAAGACACGACACAGAGGCGCACGTGGGAACACGCACGCCGTCTCTAGGACCTGGTGCTGATCGGGTGGCGAGCAGGCCCACGCAGCCCACCACCCCCAGGTCAAACTTCAGGGTGGCTGGAGGTCATCTCGCGCCCTCCGGCGCCCGGTTCTGCGGTTGGGGAGAGGGTTTAAGCGCCCTCTCCCGCTACGCCGCCTCTTTGATGGAAATTACCTCCTTCGGTGTCTAACACAACTCTGCTGACCAAGACCAACGTAGGTACGTTGCAACAGTTCTAGTTCTACTTGACAGGTGAAAGTCTATTTTGTCTACTGAAAAGGTTACATTTACATACTAAACAAAAACTGTTATGTTACTAAGAAATTTCGAGATAACTTTTACTATTTCAGAAATCGAATCTGGAACCTATCGATCGACCAAACGAACTTATATCACGGGATAATCGAGGCAAAGGTAAATTAACTAAACAAAATTATTAATTTGAGCAACATTATTGTCTAGTCTATATTGAATTACTCGCGCAAAAGCTATTGCCTAATTGAAAAGTACTATATCAAAGACATTACGAGATTTTGAAGGGTATTTTCTTGTTAAGGGTACTCGGCTCAGGTTAGCTACATGATATAAGTAATATACTCTTGAATGAACGTAGTACACACAACCCACTTAATTCATAAACTTTACCAATTAAAGTTATCAGTAATACAATTAGTTTACTCGATGATAACATCGACCAACACAGACTACCGTCGCCGCCGGTATCTTTGTGAGTAAAATAGAATTAATAGGTAGAACAAGCGCATTAATCAGTTTAGCAGCCGTCGGAGCGGTTTTGCTACATAAGATATTTGGGAAGAAATTCAATAAAATTGAATGAAAAACAGAGCTAAAGATATCTAGTGAAATCGTGAGAGCGCTGGGAATGGCGAGGAGATGCCGGCTGCACGAAATGATTACGTAACACTTCGTTTGTTTGTGCTAGCCTATTATTCCTCAGTTAATTAGATTTTGCGCCGTCTGGCGTATTTTCATAGATAGAGATAATCTTCAAATCTTTTTGGTAATCTATACATATAATAAAATCGTAGGAAAGTCAAAACTGTACATTGAATATTTTTTTTAAAGAATACTTGGGGCGTGATCTACAATCGATATCGAAGCCAAAAATATAGTTTTTAGAATTTTTGTCTGTATGTATGTTCGGGCTAAACTCAAAAAGTACTGCATGGATTTACTTCAAATTTTGCATGAATATTAGTAACAGGTTGGGTCAACATATAGGCTACATATTATCACGCTATCACCTACGGGGGAGGAGCTGTGAATCTTTATTTTTCTTATGCATTCTGTGACAGCGTGTAATCTAACGACGCATATTTAAATGTTGTTTTTGAGTAAGCCATGCTATTATCTAGCTTTACACTATAAAAACTACGCCATTTAAGTAACTTGGGCAGAGAAATATACTTGGGTTCCGCGGCGACAAACACAAAATACATGGGACATAGACAGATACAAGTCTGAACTTAATCATGCATACATGAATTGTATTGTGTAAAATATAAATCTATACTAGGTTATATAGTCCGCTCTCCAATTAGGCATTCAGATCACCACACTAATACGCGAAATATTGTTAGTCGAGAGTAGCCATGCAGTACTGCAAGTTTATCATTTCATAATTAGTTAGCAAACTTGGTCTGGAACAACCACACCACAACGAGAACAAAAGCCGGCCTTACTAGTCATACTTCAATGCAGTTTCGTTACACACGAAGTAATAAATAAATATCCATCAGATTATACTGCGAAACTGCAGTCGTACATTTCAGAGTCTGGTGATATTTATTATTTTCCAATGCGAAAGGATTTCACCAAGTTATTTATCTCGAAAATTCTTCGGATGAAAAAATCTAGATGGAAAAAGTCTTCTTTTATTCTGACACTGTCGGGAAATATGAGTCGGCGAGTAGTCAATCCAACGAGACAGATGAAACGACTGGCTGATCGAGACCTAGTTACGTTAACGACACCTCACACGAAAAAATATCGTAGCTATTTGTTCCTTTCTTTTCTCGGTTTAATTAATTTGCCTGGAATCAAATCGACACCTTTGTGTAGCAGATAATTATTTGATACGTTATGTGAAACGTCAAAGAGCTTATAGCGTATTGCCAATTATCGATTTGTACTTCATACAGTGCGAGGGCTTTGGGTAATGATATCTGGATTAATTAGAAACTGCACCATCAAGTTCGTTCTCATTACTATATTAATATTCTGGTTGCATCCAGAAGCAATTAAATAGAGTGGTGGCGTTACTCCACTAACCTAATTAAAATATGTACTTTTTTATAACGTTAGTTGTATTTTAAATGTTACTGTTATACTTGTTTTTTTTTCCATAATACTACACACAACACCATCTAACCCAAACTAAGCAGAGCTCGTACTATGGCTACTAGACAATGGATAAACATACATATAAACTTTATTTTTAAATATACGTAATTTTTTAAATAAACATACGTAAATACGTACGTATTATACATAGAAACATTCAGACCAAGACAAATATCCATGCACACAAATATTTGACTTGTGCGGGATCGAACCCGCGACCTCAGGCGTGGCAGTCGGTTACACTAACCTAGTTTGGGCTAGATGGTGTGTGTATGTGATGGAATATTATTATAATATATTTAATTTATATTAATTTTAAATATGTACAGACAGCCAAAAATGTGGTGTACTACCCAACGGTTGAGGTTCATTTGAACGTCAAGTAACAACAAGGTTCATTTCCCCTTGCAATAATAATATGACGGTGATCGTTGCTCTCTTTATCATGTAAAATATTTACGACATGCCATGTGTCAAGTCGGAAAAGTCAACCTTAGCGATAATTAAATCTCACAGGAACTTTTGTCATAACTGGTAGACCACTTTCTTGGTCGACTGTACAAATGGCACTCCGTTTTTAACTAACCTTATTTGTATAATTTGTAGTAATCTGTTGAAGAAAGTATAGCATCCATTAAAAGCATGTTACATTTTAACTTCGTCGTAGAGGGTTAAATCTGACATTGGCATAGCCATTGTGAAGGTTTTCAATTCAATTTATTCAAATCCTTGAAGAATAATAAATATCTATATATTAATACGTGAAGCAAAAACTTTGTACCCCTTTTTACGAAAATTGCGTGGACGGAGGAGTATGAAATTTAGCACAGTTAAAGTTTATATGGAGAAAGAGGGGCGAGTGCTAATATATATATATATAAAATATGCATTAGAAATACATTAAATTAATAAAAAGACACTACACGCACACAACCATGCATTTGATTGACACACGCAGTCGAAGCGCGTAACTATGGTTACATATGTCAATATATAATGACATATTATATCAGCAATATCCAGACAAACTTTGGTCGAAGTTCGAGCACTAGGCGACCGCTAGTATAAACAAATCTCTCTCTCTTCTCCCTAGCCTTTATTATTCCCAAGTCACTTGGGGTCGGCTGTCTAGTCTAACCGGATTTGACTGGATATCAGTTTTTACACGGAGCGACTGCCATCTGACCTCCGCAACCTGAAGGCTAACGATACCCTAAGGCTAGACCAGTGTCAGGATATTAGAGGACACTGACTTCCCAATAATGACTGCCATAGATGTTCATGGCAGCCGGGACCGACGGCTTAACGTGCTCTCTGAGGCACGGAGCAGCCGATAATTGTCAATCAATACGCACATAATTTCGAAAAGTCACATAACTTCCGAAAGTCAAAGGTGCGCGACGTGGGTTCGAACCCGAGACTCTCTGCATTGCAGTCTGTTGGTCTCCCCACTGAGCTATCGCTGCTCTAAATATATATATACACAAATATCATTTGAAAATATGGTTTCACACCAGTTATAAAGTAGATATATACGATGGCATTAAATCGGTATAAACAGTAAGTACCCATTCAATTTCAATTATCCTTACTTATATTATAAATGCGAAAATGAGTTTGTTTGTTTATTACGCTTTCACGCCTTAACTACTCAACCGATTAACATGAAATTTTGCATACACGTTGTCAGGGGTACAGAATAGGACATAGGGTACCTTTCATCCAGAAAAAATAACTGTTGCAAACTTAACCTAACCTAACCTACATTTACGCGAGCGAAGCCGTGGGTGAAAACTAGTATTTATATAAAGCAGTTATATAATTCTCATGACAATAGCTAATTCATAGACAAACAAGTCAACTATTCAATTTCTCGTTACGTCATTAATTTCAGTCGCGGTAGAAACGTATACGTCTAATCTATTTGTTTAAAACAGTGACGTATTAACATAATATGTATACCGTTTAATTGTATCTTGCTTCTTGTCAAAGAGAGATCAGAATTCATTGGCAAACTATGGTCTATGAATGTGTTATCTGTAAACAGTCAACAAGTTTCTTTTGTAAAGTTTCTCACCTCACAAAGAGGAGTAATTTCATTTACCATTTATTTTTAATTTGAATGCGATTATCTTTTAAAATGATGAAAAATTTTAGGTTTTTATAGCAGTAATAGTTAATAGTCACAGGTGAAGAAAACAGATCAATAATTAGGACTTTAAGTCATAATATATTTTATTTACACTTTGTTAAATGTTGAGCCATTACACTCAAAAACTAATTAAACAATTATAACCTACTAATAGCTAGCTAGCTTTACTTATCAGCGAGTAACAGGCAATATTTTATTTAAAAGAAGGTACTGTTACTAATATAACCTGAACGAAGCCGCGAGCAAAAGCTAATGTATTATATAAACAATCACAATTTGAGTACATATTTTATTAACAAAGACTACAGCGGTATATAAACTATAGGTACCTACTATTATACTGTTATCCTTGGATATTAGTAGTTGATCTGTTGAAGTACTACGGTTGACACGATGTCGAGAGGATTACGAAGCACTAGGGGATTATTATATTAACAAACATAAACCCACGTAGCCGTAATCATGAATTTGTAGGTGCGCACCCAGGTAATGGTTGGAATCAATTTCGTGATGAAACTTTTGAGATTAAGGAATAGGGTCGAGTTGACCCGCTTTCTTAATCTCGAATATCCTATACAACAATTTCGTAGAATCACTTCAGTAAAAGCAATCCTTTCTGTTACTGAAGGTGTGTATTTGATTTATACTTTGTTTACTTTAAAATTTGTTACATAAACCAATGTTATTTTGCTATCCTAGCTTAATATTATAAATAAGAATGTGAGTTTGTTTGTTTTTAACCGATTTCAAAAAAGGAGGAGGTTTCTCAATTCGATCATATATATATTTATTGTTACGCTTTCACGCTTGAAATCCTCGACTGATCATCGAGTAATTGCGCATACACGTTGTTAGAGGAACAAAAAAGGACATAGGGTACCTTTCATCTAGAAAAAAGAACGTTTACTTACCTAACCTACATTTACGCGAGCGAGGTCGCGGACAAAGTCTAGTAATAAATATTGTAGAATAGCGGTTCGTTCTTGCATGCGAGATTTCCAATAATATATATTTCTAGAGGATAAAAGTTTCAAAGATTTATCGGTATTGCTCATATTTTTAACCGTCTGTTTGCTAACCGGTAATAAAATATTTTCGGAAACGGATAGAAAGCAGAATAGATGAAACAAAAGAGATAGGGCATCTCTTTTGTTTCATTCATCATATCGCGCCGATGGATTTTGGTCGTGGCTCGTTTATGTCCGTGTTTGCTCAGGTGAGACCTTGTTTAGTTAGCTCACTATTGTTACTAAGTGACCTAAAAAATTCATAACATTATACATATGAAGGTCTACTATATAATTTCACGATTAAATACTTAGTACATCCTAACTAATATTATAAAAGCGAAAATGAGTTTGTTTGTTTGTTACCTTTTCACGCCTAAACCAATGAACCGATCATCCTGAAATTTTACATATATGTTGTCAGGTGTACAGAAACGGACATAGGCTACCTTACATCCCGAAAAAAGTTATTGTTCTCGAGGAAAACAACAAAAACATTCTTATGATAATAGATGGCGCCACGTGTATTTCGAATCATGATTGAATTATATTATTAGAAGCAGAGTACAACCCGAATTAATTGTCAAATTCTAAATTAAAAAAGGGGCAAAAGCTAGTAATCAATATTTTTATCTTATATTGAAGGAGAATACTAACTTGGATTAATCTGATCAGATAATTATCCCTATCATTATTCCATTTATTTGAACCTGTGCGAGCTCTACAAAATTTACGTCGTCAGTTCTGATTATTTATAGATTGTTTTATGTATTTTACTATTCACATCCTAACAAATATTAGAAATGAGAATCCGAGTTTGTTTATTTCGTTTTTTTGTAACTACTCGACCGATCATCATAAAATTTCGTACACACGTTGTTAGGGGTACAGAAAAGGCCATAAGGTACCTTTCATCCAGAAAAAGTTATGTTCCCGAGGAATTTATTTACAAAATGTACACCAATGTGAGCAGAGCCGCGGGCAAAATCTAGTCAGTAATAAGGAAGGGGAAAAGAAAACAACAAATGAAAACCTACTTCAATCTTTAGTTAGTAAACACTATTATAAGTGGTTTATAAAATCATACTTATATTAGTGTTAAGACAGAAAATTTACTAAATGGAACTAAACAAATAGATATAATATAGTCGCTTAAGAGGAAACACAAGGACCTTTTTCCATACAAACGTAGTCCCCTGTTTCCTCCCTGGATAATGCCAGTAGAGCAATATCTTTTTTCCAAAAAAATTATGGGCTCTATTGGCATGTTTTCCTTATTTCATAAATTAATTATTAAAAGAGACATGAGCCTTCAAAAACCTCAAAAATGGACCAGGTTTTCCGCTGTGTTCAAACATCCAGAAAACAAATTTGACTAGATTATATAAAAAAAGGAAAACATAGTAACACGGCCAAAGTCTTTATTTAATTTTAAATGAAAACAGTAGTTAAATCGGTCAAGTTTTGGAGAAGAAATCAGGGGACTACGAAACGTTGATTTTGTGTACTTTTAATAGGTATTTTCGGTCAAAGCTGCAGATGTCTCTATCGCGCTCATGATACTGTACATGGCACTGCGCGACAGCAATAGATTTTACAAATAACTATTTTTCTCTCGCCCTTAGTGTTTCCTCTTAAGTTATTCAACGAGATAACATCACCAATGCTGGTAAGGTAGTCGAAAGGAAATCGTACATTCCTACCCAATTTGACTTATGAGTGTTCATTTGGCCGAGATGTAAAGGCAATAAGACATCGTTCACCGAAGGGATCCCACTAGCCTGGCTTTAACAATGACAAAGTGTAATGTATTGACCCAAACCCACTCTAACGTTTTCAACGAATTACATAGATGACATTAATCAGACGGGCTTGTTGGAATATATTGTTGAAATAGATTATAGCTGATATATAAATCTATACTAATATTATAAAGCTGAAGAGTTTGGTTGTTTGGTTGAACGCGCTAACCTCATGAACTACTGGTTCGATTAAAAAAAATTTTTTGTGTTGGATTGCCTATTTACCGAGGAAGGGTATAGGTTACATAACATCACGCTACGACCCACGGGGGCGGCGCAGTAATCATACACGTGGGTGAAACCGCGGGCACATCTAGTTACTTATTATTGTGGAGAATTACATTTCAAGCTGCGCGGCGGTAGCACGATAGTAAGGATCTTTCGATCGGCCGCAATTATGAGCATAAATATAAGTCGCGCGATCAATTGACTGCACGGATGGCGTTGTGGTTTAAGTGGTCGCCTCGACGCCACCACTGCGCCGAGTGTTGGGAGTTCGAATCCCACTTCTTCAATTTAAGAGCCAAGCTCTTGTCGGTGGAGTCTTTTCCATAATGTTCTATCTTCAGCCAGCGCTTTGACTTATGAACGTCCTTGAATCGAAATTGATCTATAAACGTCCTCCTTGGCCTTCCTCTTTTCCTTCTGCCTTCTATTTTTCCTTCCAAGAAGTTTCTTATTCTTTTATTCTTATATTTTTGTCCCGTGTGGGAATTGACACTTTTGTCATAAGTGTCAATTCCCACACGGGACAAAAATTTGTGTGATCCACAAATGTTTGTTCCGAGTCTGTGTGTTCTTTGTGTCCGTTGTTTGTATGTTTGTAAAGTCCCCGCGACACAGGGTTTATTTCTAGTGCGAGAGTTGGCTATCAAAAACAAAACTTGTCTTCTACATTTCTTTTCGTGTCGACAGTATTTATATATTTGGGCTCACTCGGTGTCCAAGTTAGCGTTAGTTATAAGCGTTTTTTAAATTAGGCAGATTATAGATTTTTATATGTAACTAGCTGTCCCGACAGACGTTGTCCTGTACAAACGAGAAAAAAAAGCATATCTAAACCATCCTCGAATCCACTTGAACACACACAAAAAGTTTCATTCAAATCGGTCCAGCCGTTTAGGAGGAGTTCACTGTCAACACACGTACAGAAGAATTATATAATATATAAAGATATGAAATTAACATATTTCATCCCTTATCTTACACCTACATCTCTGAGGGGGTAGAAAGCGAGATGCGATTGTAATGCACCTATAATACACTCGAGATTTAATAATTTTACATAATAGAAGGCGTACAATAGCCGTCCATCGGACTCAGTTCCATACTACGTACTGCTAATGAGAATTTCTCGACAGAAAAACCCGGTGCGGCCTAAGTGCTATTCACTTTAGCTGAGCCGGGAATAGCTTCGCTACGCTACCGAGGTTCAATAACGATTGATGATTTCATACAATTTCTTCACACGCCGCGCCGCGACGCTCTTCCAATTAAAAGCTTTCAATTAATCAAGACCTAGCTACATCATAAGATTTAAATTGATACAGATGTATTATGTTATAAATTCAAGAGCACGTATATATAAGGCTGAGTTGTACTAGAGAATAATAACCATGTCTATTTTAATTTTTTTTATTTTGTACATCTAAGGTGGCAATCAAGCATACGGCCCACTTGATGGTAAGTGGTCACCGTAGCCTATGGACGCCTGCAACACCACCACACAACAGAGGTATCACTTGCGCGTTGCCAATCCTTTACGAAAGGAATTGGGAAGGAGATGGAGCGGGAAGGGGAAAAGAGGGTGATTGGGCCTCCGGCACTCTCACTCGCCGAACGAAACACAACAGTAGGAATACTGCTATTTCACGTCGATATTCTGTGAGAGGGTAGTCCTTCCCCGGTCGAGTCGGCCCATTCATGCTGAAACCAGCGAGGCTTTACTACTCCTACAACTATATATTGTACATGTTAACCATAACGATAACATGGACAAAATATATCGAAATTAATTCTTTAAAATAATAATGCCAACAGAAATTAAGAATGTATCAGATAAGTTACTTAACTATTATCCAAAAAAACATTTGTTCCCCAGTTAATGACAGAATATGGACAGAACCTGCCATGCATGTATTTTATCATCATTTGTGTTCTCATATTCACTGTTTCTTATTTAATTTGATTTGTTCATGACATTCTTCTTCTAATACAGACTGATAAAAAGCCTCTGTTGTTGTTTTTTTAATTAGTGCTACTTAGCTTGAGGGTCGCCTCAAAGTAAGTTTCGCGTGTAGTCCCGGCACATTTCTAATTTTAATTTTCACGAGATCTGAGACCAGCAAATCGAGACTATGATGATCTTACAGTAAGTAGTTGTCAACAAGCCTGACTGAATGCTCAATGAGTAATCACGTTACAAACGGACTATCTATATCAAAATAGGCAAAGATTTAACAGTTCAGACCAATTTTCTACTCTGTCAACTGATTTTCTTATTGTTGTTAAGTATCTATTTACGAGGTTTAGTGTTACCAATAAAAAAATGGAAACGGCTCCTTTTCTACATTGATAGGTAATGACAAAAGAGTTCAGTCCTTCGATCAAATATACCATAGATGCACATTCTCATACAAAAACCGCGTGAATATGTGGCACTGACCAGTACTACTTACTTATAAGCGTATGCATTTATTATGCAATCCAGGAAATAAACCGGATAACCATTGAACGCCCACTGAGAAATATTTTGTAATAGTTAAGTAAAACGCGTCAATGTAAAGCGTCCTAAGTGTGTTAAACGCGATACGCAAGCGTACTAAGTATATAAGTGGTGTCGATTCGCTCTCGCTTACGGGTAGCGCACGCAAGAGTGAGTGGGACAGGCGCGTAATATAGCGCATACGACTGATTTATGCACAGTTTTGTTGGGGCCGTTTTTCGAGCGACGATCGTGCATCTATGGTATATTTCATCGAAGGTTCATTCCCTTTTTTTCTCTTTTGTCAACTGAATTTCAGTATTAATATATATAAAAGTGTATATTCTTAGACATCCAATGAACAAATGAAGAAATGAAGAGTAGATAATGATTAAGGTCGAACTTCAACCACTGGATGACACTGGTAAGTATTAAAGTATAATTATCCCGTACTCGGCCACTGAGAGCGTCAACTGTTATATGAGAATTAATGTGACTAATTATTTATGACTACAATGATGATGAATATAATTGATGATTCTAGGATAACTGTCCTGAGCTTGTTTTATTCTTATTGTCTTGTAATACCGTAATTCATTATACAATTAAACTATACAAATTGCTAAATTGCGACGATTATTTACTGCAATTATCTAACAATTGAGGTGTTAGGACTCTTGTACACGCTAAGAAAAGTCGCCGGGCCTATGCAAGAATTCGTGTCGTTTCTACACACGAACTGTGTACCCTGCTTCCGCGCTGACCAAGAACAAAATCTTGTCTACGCTAGACACGACGCGCGACGTTTTGCTGCGGTGCGGTGGGGGGTGGGGTAGGTGAGGTGGTTCAGGTAGTTTTTCTACGTTTATTTGCGTGGACGTAGTTAACATTTTCTTCACAAACAAACGAAAATTAATAACAGACTTGTCTAGTCTATCACACCCTACGCACGACTGCCCGAAAACAATCTTATCGTTTACACGTTCCTATTCGTCTTGTCTGCAGTAGATACGATAAGTTTTCGTGCCTAGATCCGACAAAATTCTTGTTGTGTACATGATGAATTGGTCCTATCTGTAGCAGACATGGTGAAATTTCTTAGCGTGTACAAGAGGACTTCGAATTTTGTTTGATCGCATTAATATTTTAAAGTTTGGATGTTTTTTGCTCAAGGCCTGATCCATTAGGTATTTGATTATACTATGTAGGTAGCCCAGCCATTGGTAAAGACGTAACAAAAATACTTGCGATTGGCAAAATGAAGTAGAAATGAATAGAATTATGTGCTATATGAATAATGACAACCATATATCATGTTATTTTGTAATATTATTATGTAAAGTAAAATAAAATCGTTTATCTCAGCGTCATCTACTGAGCTAGTTTGTGCATACTAAGTTAGATAAAATTAAACCATTAGTTCCCAAAGTGGTGCAGGTGGACCCCTAGGGGTTCACGGGAGACTCAACGGGGTCTACGTTGGAGTGACAAACAATGGGGGTCCACAATTCGTAAGCGGGGGTCCACGAGAAAATTATTTGCTTTCGACAGTGAAGAACTGAAATGTTGGCATCAATGTAAGATAATATTTTAAGAAGCTCATGTTTGTAAATACTTGCTTGCATATTCCATATTCAGTACCAGCGGTCTGGAATATACGATTTGTCGGTAAAGAAATACTTAAAACACTATTTTGAATATGGTAGAAATGTAGCTGCAGGGGGTCCACCGGAACCAGCTAAATTTTGAAAGTGATCTATGAGAAAAAAGGTCTGGGAACCTTTGGGTTAAACAATACTATTTAGATAAGACTTCATAAACGTAAAATTTTAAAAGGTATTTATTTAGTAAGTATATAAAATTTATTTTGAATTGACCTATACTTTAATCAATTTAATATGCTTGAGTCAAAAAAATTAAACGATTTGTTTAATTGTCTTTTAATAAATGACACCGATTTATCATTTTGTATAATTGCAAAGTTATTGCATAAGATGAATGTCATACGATTTTCTTCCGTCTGGAAATCTCTTCAGGTTTATTGTAATTTTAACAGCTTGGTTTCCGCACTGGAAACGGTCTTGTTTGGTTTTAATTACTTCACAATTTATTTAAAAAACTGAAAAGAGTATTTATTTTTAAATTTTGCCAGATAGTAAATGTTGTAGGTAAGGGTTGTAGGTCCTTAATAATATTATTTGTGTTACTTAAAAGTATTCCAAGAGCAGCGATAGCTCAGTGGGGAGACCAACAGACTGCAATGCAGAGGGTCTCGGGTTCGAACCCACGTCGCGCACCTTTGACTTTCGGAAGTTATATGACTTTTCGAAATGATGTGCGTATTGATTGACAATTTTATCGCCTGCTCCGTGCCTCGAAGAGCACGTTAACCCGTTGGTCCCGGCTGCCATGAATAACTATGGCAGTCGTTATTGGGAGAGTGTCGACACAAAAGATCCCAGTGGGTCGAAGTGTCGCCGGTCTGCACTGACTGGCCCCCACATAAGATAAGATAAGATAAAAGTATTCCAGGATTGGCAATTAAAAAGAGCAGTCGTAAGTTTCTTACCAAAACCATTTATAGCGTCTATATCCTTACTTTGCTTGAAGTGGTAAATGTAAAAGTAACAGATAAATGTTTGTTATTGTTACCTTGACATTCGTACATGTCCGTACGTGTAACTTTTGTGACTTACCTAGAGAAAGCATTATTACTTTTAATTTTTACATCTACAACGTGCTAAGGCTGAAGCGAAAATGCATCACACATTCTGTATCATATTTAGAGTTTACGTAATAGGTTAAGCCTGTTAGCTTCTAAAGATTACAGTTTCGATCTACATAGTACTGGATATACATACATACATACATAGATTCACGCCTGTTTCCTAGAGGGGTAGGCAGAGACTACGGATTTCCATTTGGTACGATCCTGACACACTTCTCTGGCTTCATTCACTTTCATCACATTCCTCATACGACCAAGGCATGGAATTCTCTGCCAAGGCACGTGTTTCCTTCTTCCTTCAATCCTGGGTCCTTTAAGCGGGGCGTGAAAAAGCACCTTCTCAGGCCGTCAAAGTAGAGACCTCAACATCGCCTCGGCTGCTATGAGGGCGGTGTGGGGGCCACTGCTCTTAGACCACACGAAAGCAGTTGTGTGGTCTAATCAGGTGGAGTGCGGTCATCTTGACGAGAGAAATAAAAAAACACGCCCGTCGGTTCAAGGTGCTCTTAATCTGGCCTTTGACCAGAACGCCTCCGATCTGATCGAGAAACGTTCGCCTAGGTTTTCCCTCTTACGACTGTTCCATTCACACTAGCCTTATAAACTTTCTTTACTGGATATACAATATAACAAAAACGCAAACACAGCTATTCATTATTGGTCTCTAAATTAGAATTGTATGATTGATTTTTATCGGTAGTGGGCACTTATTTTTGAACTGGTGATTCAAGAGCGAGGCCGAAGCACTTACCGTGGCGACCAGCTATTTTTAAATACGAACACGTGCCTGTAGCATTGCCAGATGCAACCAAACATAGATTTAATATGTATATATACGTTTATAGCTAAACGTATAAGTATAACATGTGTTTATCCAGGTTCGTTGTACGTTTGTTTGGTTAGCAAAGATCGTAAAACAGAAAGGGTGCGATAGAATTAGTAAATTTGGTTTTATTGTAGATTTATACCTAGTTCGGGTATTTTGATTATTAGTTTCGGTATTGATCTAATCCTTTGTCCGATCGTAACCGGTATACAAGCTCTCGTAGCCTCTTATAAAAATTATTAAAAGTAGGTATGAAAGTTAAGCACTCGGTTTTCTTCTGTTACAAGTTGAGGGTTTTAAAGAAGATAAATCTTTGGGTAAATTAAGGCGGGTAGGTCATCACATAACCCATAAGTCTGTCTGTTCTCCTTTGTAATCCATTGGCACGCAATTTTGGTTTTGAGTTCTAATTTATAGGAACGAACTCCTTGTCGGCAGCTAGCGGTGCGATGATAAATACTAGCCGCCGGCATCACGTCAAACGATTCTTCAGAACACATCCCGTTACAAGCGATAGAACACACACATTGTACGGTTTGCACACCTTTTAAATTATTATAAAAAGGGAAAAACTGATTAACTGATATAACTGATTTATTGCACTGAAAACCTGATAATATTAAATTAATTATGTGAGCCGAACGCGATCGTAATGACGACTGAATGATACAAATGTTAACTTAAACGTGAAAAATATGATTGCTGAGTGCGCACAACGTGAGCGCGAATATGTGCGATGTTGACATCGTACACACATGCAGCTAATACTCACCAACAACATACATAACAAGGTGGCTAAATTTCTTCTAAGACTTAGATGACTTAAAGGAGTAACTCTATGTATATCTACACTAATATTATAAATCTGAAGAGTTTGTTTGTTTGTTTGGTTGAACGCGCTAATCTCAGGAACTACTGGTTCTAATTGAAAAATTATTTTAGTGTTGGATAGCCTATTTATCGAGGAAGGCTATTATAGGCTACATAACATCACGATATGACCCACGGGGGCGGCGCAGTACCGATAAACGCGGGTAAAACCGCAGGAACATCTAGTTTCTTCTAAGACTTAGAGGACTTAAAGGAGTAACTCTATGTATATTTTATAATAAAACTAGGCTTATCCTTCGGCTTTGCTCGCGTAAATATAGGTTAGCTTAGTAACAGTATCTTTTCCTGGATGGAAGATACCCTATGTTCTTTTATGTTCCCCTGACTTGCGAAATTTTATGATGATCAAGTTAAGGCTTGAAAGCGAAACAAATAAACTCACATTCGAATTTATAATATTAGTTAGGATAGTGTATATATTTTTATAACCTGTTCTATTACTCTTTTAGTTATTTTTAAATAAATCGCATCTATATTACACAATACTACTAAAAAACTAAAACGAAATTGTATCTGTGTTTTAGAGAGGCTTGAACCTCAAACAATGCTTTCTATTTTTTCTATTGTACTGGCATCACAAACAAAGCGTTGAGCGGATTAAAATGTGGTATCCAACATTCATCCGATTCAGTATATAATATATATATGTATAATGTACTATACCTTGTATATTATGTCTGGTAATATTAATGTATGTATATAATGTTAGATATAAGTTTTAACTTGTACAGCGATTTGGTGTATACTGTTATGTTGTCCATTTGTTTATAATAAATTTAAAAAAAGAAACGAAATCACACTTGAAAATGAAATTGTAGGCGAACTGTAGTCCACGTGAACAAAGACGCGGGGCAAAGGCTAGTTGTAAGAACAAAATATCTGTAGACCGCAATCACTTAATATGAAGAAATTGTAATTCATCAATAAAACTTGGATGAACGGTTGGATAACTAGGCAGTCTGTCATGGTTGACTGATTTGATTGTTTTCGATGGAGCGGCAAAATTGTTGATATTCGATAAAGATATTCGTTATAGAAATACCGTATCAACGTACTTATTTCAAAGTATATCTAATAATAGGTGCCTCGAACAAAGTTGTAGATACACACACACACACACACATATACCCACCCTCACACACACTCACACACAACAACATCAAACTTCTAACTACTCATACTTTCGTACGCACTTACTGTAAGACGCCATGTATTCATCAAATATTTTTTTTGTTTTTGTTTAACTTTTTCTTTATTGTACATTTATGTTACATTATCTTTTGAACCACGATGAAAGAGACTGGCCTCCACGACACAGGGAATCCTAGTGTGGAGACCAGTGATTTATCTGTTTCAGTAATGTATCTTATTTTTTCTGCACAATAAAGATTATTATTATTATTAAAATCGATAGATAAAGCTTACTTTTTGGGTTCGATCTATTGATACTAAGGTCTGCAAGTAATTTGGCAAATTTCAATCGGTCCAACCAATTGAAATTTCTCGAATTACTTACCACTTTACTAGGATACTTGAAAATAAGAGGGAACGAAGGTTCAAATCAAAATTTATTTCCAAGGTCTTATAGTGCTATTATTGAAATCAACATAATATATCTTGTAGACAGTGGCGTGGAAATGTATTATATTTTTTATACTTACAATTATTTATGCTTAAGTATGTTATTAGTTTTATTAGTGTGCCAAAACATAATCATAATATATAAAAATCTCGTATCACGATGTATGTTCTTGATAAATTCTGAGACTACTGAACCGATTTCGATCTGTGATTTGGTCCAACTTAAAAGATAGGATAGCTTTATCTTAATTTTTTTTTCGTGTAAATGTACAGGACAACGTGTCGGGACAGATAGTATAAAATATATTTTGTGGCTATTTCGCGGCTCCACTCGCGTAAATGTAGTTTATGTCAATTTTGACATCGTGAATGAGAAATTCTTGATGATCGGTCGTGTAGTTAAGAGGAAACACAAGGGCCGTTTTTCCATACAAACGTAGTCCCCTGTTTCCTCCCTGGATAATGATATTAAAGAAATAACTTTTTCCAAAAAATGTATGGCCTCTATTGGCATGTCCCTATGTTTTCCTTTTTGTCATAAATTAATTATTAAAAGAGACATAAGCCTTCAAAAACCTCAAAAATTGGCCAGATTTTCTGCTGTGTTCAAACATCTAGAAAACATAGGAACACGGCCAAGGCCTTTCCTTAATTTTTAATAAAAAAGTAGTTAAATCGGTCAAGTTTTGGAGAAGGAATCAGGGGACTACGAAACGTTTATTTTGTGTACTTTTAATAAGTATTTTTGGTCCGAGCTGTAGTAGTCTCTATCGCGCTCTGCGCGCACTGCGCGACAGCAATAGATTTTACAAATACCTATTTTTCAATTCTCTCTCCCTTAGTGTTTCCTCTTAAGGTAGAAAGCGTAAGAAACAAACTCACATTTACAAACTAGATGTTCCCGCGGTTTCACCCGCGTTTATCGTTACTGCGCCACCCCCGTGGCTCGTAGCGTGATGTTATATAGCCTATAGCCTTCCTCTATAAATAGGCTAGCCAACACTAAAAGAATTTTTCAAATCGAATCAGTAGTTCTTGATTAGCGCGTTCAAACAAACAAACAAACTCTTCTGCTTTATAATATTAGTATAGATATTATAAATTCGAAAGTAACTCTGTCTGTC
Organism: Catocala sponsa; assembly: GCA_963564715.1. NCBI lineage: Eukaryota > Metazoa > Arthropoda > Insecta > Lepidoptera > Erebidae > Catocala > Catocala sponsa. The sequence goes on from OY751329.1 coordinate 27,277,419, forward strand.
TGTTACCTTTCACGGCTAAACCACTCAACCGACTTAGATGACATTTGGTATAGATATATTTAGTTTAAAAGCTGGGGAAGGACATAGGTTACTTTAATTGATGTAGGTACCACGCGGGCGGAACCGCGCGCAAAAGCTATTAAGTTCATATTTCTGCCTTGCCTTCTCGTTTTAATAATAACGAAGGTTATTAAACGGATTCATTAGGAACTTCTTTCCGCCGACGGTTTCTCTTGCGTGATGTCATAAAACAATATCAACGTTACTTTGTGTAGCTTTCTATTAATCAAAGTGATTTTAGAATAGATTAGAGATTGCCCCCTACATAAAAACAAACAACTTTAACCAAGTTATAAGGTTAGATAAAAAAATCATGTAAGTTTAGTCAATTGCGATGTTTATCAAAAGTATAAATGTCGGCCTCGATGGCGTAGTGGTTAGTGTAACCGACTGCCATGCCTGAGGTCGTGGGTTCGATTCCCGCATAAGTTAAACATTTGTTTGCATGGACATGGATGTTTGTATTGGTCTGGGTGTTTCTATAATATGTATGTATTTACAAAAAAAAGTATATGTGTATGTTTATCCATTGTCTAGTACCTACTAATAGTACAAGCTCTGCTTAGTTTGGGCTAGATGGTGTTGTGTGTATGTGGTAGAATATTATTATATTATTATTTTTTTTGTTTCTCGTTCACGGGTATATTCCTAATACGTTAGGAAAATACCCGGCCCTTTGGGAGGCTTACACGGAGACATGGGTCCAACGTGAAGAGGCCCTTCGAGAGTTTTAATGAAAGGTGGGATGGAACACCTGCAGCGGCACTAGCCGCAGCAGGCATAGGACTATTGCTACGTATAGATTCTAATATATGGGCTATAGGTATGGGTGTTTGATGGACTGGTATATTGGTAACTATGGATGATAAAACGGCGTCTGCCCTGAATACTCTAATAGCATCAATCGAATGGACAGCCGGTGACTCGCCAACTATTATTATTAATATAACTTTTAAATGTTGAATAGGTAATCAAATTATATAGTGAGTTTATGAAGGTCACTTAAGGTAAAGTAAACACTGGCAAGAAAGCAACAAGCTGACGATAAATTGTGAGGTTTGTAATGCTGTGAGAACAAGCAATAAATAGAGCCACCTGTTGTGTGGCTAGTCACACAACACAACACAAAGTAAATTATTTATTGTTACTTCAATAAAGATTAACTTTGATAGAATATATTAAGTAATAATAAATCTTGGCTAAACCTTTAAAATGATTGAATATTTATGCACAGGTTCGAAATAGTGTAGGTATGTATGATATACTATTTTGTTTTATTGACATGAATTAATAAGAGCGTTTTTAAGAATACAATGAGAGTAACTGAATCTATAGTTTGTTCGTATGTACATATCTGTACTAATATTATAAAGCTGAAGAGTATATTTGTTTGAACGCACTAATCTCAGGAACTACTGGTTCGATTTGAATAATTATTTTAGTGTTGGATAGCCTATTTATCGAGGAAAGCTATAGGTTATATAACATCACGCTACGACCCACCGGGGCGGCGCAATAACGATAAACGCTGGTGAAACCGCGGGAATATTCATGTATATATATATCCATTCATTAATAAAAACTAAAATCTAGAACTGGCTGCTGGGTATGGACTATAATGACACGGAACATATTCTGCAATATAATTTATAAAGGTTCTTAATAATATAAGAATTGTTTGTACAAAATTGTGTGATAATCTTTGCAATAATGTCATTAGCACTACGCTACCCTTGCTTATATATTTTATAGTTTCTTATCGCTAGCATAAAATTGTATTTGTGTTAAAGTTGTGAGAAGGCACTGACTTCTGTAACACAGGAAGATAATACCTAGCTCAGAGGTCAGAGACTTCAATATTTTCTGTGTAAAGATTTTATGCCAATAAAAATTATTATTATTGTTATTATTCCGAAAACTACAATGTATAAAAATAATTTTTACTTTATGTGCATAACTATATATAACAAAGTTCCAGAATGTTTGAAAGATTCACCTCTTTATCGTTTTAACACGTTCCCTGTCCGATGAACTACATATGGTACATAACAATTGATTTTCTATTGTGTCTATCACGGGACTGTGAATGGGTTAAGAAACACCTTAAGGCATGGCTACTAGAAAAGTTATACTATTCCCTTAAGAAGTTTCTACATTAAATAATTTAGTCGGCCTCGATGGCGTAGTGGTTAGTGTAAACGACTGCCACGCCTGAGGTCGCGGGTTTGATTCCCGCACAAGTCAAACATTTGTGTGCATGAACATAGATGTTTGTCTTGGTCTGGGTGTTTCTATGTATAATATGTATGTATTTACAAAAAAAAAAGTATATATGTATGTTTATTCATTGTCTAGTACTCATAGTACAAGCTCTGCTTAGTGTGGGCTAGATGGTGTTGTGTGTATGTGGTAGAATATTATTATTATTTTGGTTGGTTTAATTTGTTTTTTCTCGAAATAAAATTCGGTATTTAATGAAAACCACGGGTCTAGGCCAAGTGGGGTTCATTTGGGGCATTATTTATTAAAAGGGGCTCGTCCTGCAAAAACTTACGGACTATACGGCAAGTATTGAGTATAGCGGCCTTCTGCATAGTGATGTAAAGGTTGGTGGGTAGCTCTATCTGTCGTAAATAGTGAAGGTGTTTGGGTATGACGCCTGTGCTGGAGAGCACCAGGGGCACAATGTATACTTTGTTCATTTTCCATATTCTACTTATTTCTTCTTTTAATTCTGTATATTTATGTATTTTTTCTGTTATGGTTTTCTGTAAATTGTGTGTATTGGGTACCGCTATGTCTATTAAATATGTATGTTTATTTAATTTATCTATCATAGTTATGTCAGGCCTATTGTTGTGTATAGTTTTATCTGTAAGTATTGCTCTATCAAAGTATATTTTGTGGCTGCTATTCTCCAGCACTGGTTTTGGGGTATATTGGTAGTAGGGAACAGTTTTTGGTATTAGGTTATATTTTACGGCTAGTTTTTGGTGAACGATATTAGCAATTTGGTTGTGTCTGTGGGTGTAATCTGTTTGAGCTAGAGATGAGCAGGCTCCTGTAATATGTTGGATGGTTTCAGATGCGTGATGACACCTTCTACATTTGTCATTTTGTGTATTAGGGTCTTTAATAATGAATTTACTATAATTTTTTGTATTTACAACCTGATCTTGTATTGCTAGCATAAATCCTTCCGTTTCAGGGAAGAGTGAGCCCAATTTTAGCCACTTGTTTGAGCTGTCTGAATCTACATGCGGTTGTTCTAAATCGTGTATATGTCTGCCGTGTAATTACTTACCTCGCCATCTACATATTTTTTCATGCCTGTGGTCATCTAAACTTTTAAAAATAGTATCTCTGTTGTATAGATTTAAAGGAGTAAAGTTATTATCTATTTCTGTAATTGCTGAGTGAATTTTACTATTTTTGGCTTTATCATAGAAAAAGTCTCTAAGCTTTCGAATCTGTCCTTCCCACAGCATGGACAAGTCAATCAGTCCTCTACCGCCCTTTTGCCTACTTACTGTAATTCTCTCTATTGCTGCTTTTGGATGTGCGTAGTTGTGTTTAGTTAGTGTGGTTCTAGTCTTAATCTCTAATCTATTTAAGTCAGTGCGTGTCCATTTAATTAATCTAAATGAATACGTTAATATGGGTAAGGCAAATGTGTTTATTGCTTTAAATAGATTTTTCGAATGTAACTGTTTTTACATATTAATTTTAGTCTCTTAGTATATTCTGATAGAAGCTGTTCCTTGATTTGTGTATGGTTAATGATATTAGACTGGTATATTCCTAAATATTTATATGTATCTGATGGTTGCATGGATATAAATATGTTAGTATCAGTAGCGTTGTTTTGATACTTTACTATTTTTCCCTGTTGTATATGTAGTGTACGACATTTATCTAATCCAAATGACATATATATATCTTTGCTAAATTGGGTTGTATTTTTTATGAGATTATCAAGGCATTTGTGAGTTCTAGCAAACAGTTTAATATCATCCATATACATTAGATGTGTAATGAATGTTTCAGAATTTAAATTATATCCACTAGTGGTGCTATTATTATTATTATTATTATATTATTATTATATGATAATATATTACAAAATGTTTTATAAATAACAATGTCACTAATTTAATTATCGTACCTATGTAATAATTAGAATCATTATATATCGTACAAAAGTAAAACATTTCGCATGCCACATTGTGACTAAATGGAAAAGCTAAATGTATTAATTAATTATACCACAACATCCTTAAATGTACTCCATTTTCAGTGAAAGAAATATCATTTACCATTTTACAAATATTTATATATTCCTTTATAACATGCTTTTATTAGTTTCACTTGAATATTTGTCGGTATGTACCCGACTCCTTTGAGCTCGATTTTGACCCACTTGAAACGGTCAGATTTCATTTAAACGTTGTAGACTTATCGAGGACCGATGACAATACAATAATTTAAAATAGAATTAAAAATGAATAATAGTTTAAAAAAACTACAAAAACAAGGTTTATTAAAACGCTTTCTAAGATATTTTGATAATCTCCACCCCACGCTTTTTTACATTAAAATTATTAAATTATTTTCTACTTTTTAGTTTTTTAAGCGTGTTTTTGTAGTTTTTTTTAACTATTTTTTATTTAAAGCCTACGTCAGCACCTGAATACCCCTGGCTTAATAAATATATCCCTAAATTGTCGCTATGGACTATCAAGGTTTACATCAAGGTATTACAGTAACGTTTATTAAAATTTTATTAATTTATTTATTGGTTTATCAACATTTAGTCGGCCTCGATGGCGTAGTGTAACCGACTGCCACGCCCGAGGTCGCGGGTTCGATTCCCACACAAGTCAAACATTTGTGTGCATGAACATGGGTGTTTGTCTTGGTCTGGGTGTTTCTATGTATAATATGTATGTATTTACAAAAAAAAAGTATATATGTATGTTTATCCATTGTCTAGTACCCATAGAACAAGCTCTGCTTAGTTTGGGCTAGATGGTGTTGTGTGTATGTGGTAGAATATATTATTATATATTATTTTGGTTGGTTTAATTTGTTTTTTCTCGAAATAAAATTCGGTATTTAATGAAAACCACGGGTCTAGGCCAAGTGGGGTTCATTTGGGGCATTATTTATTAAAAGGGGCTCGTCCTGCAAAAACTTACGAACTATACGGCAAGTATTGAGTATAGCGGCCTTCTGCATAGTGATGTAAAGATTGGTGGGTAGCTCTATCTGTCGTAAATAGTGAAGAAGGTGTTTGGGTATGACGCCTGTGCTGGAGAGCACCAGAGGCACAATGTATACTTTGTTCATTTTCCATATTCTACTTATTTCTTCTTTTAATTCTGTATATTTATGTATTTTTTCTGTTATGGTTTTCTGTAAATTGTGTGTATTGGGTACCGCTATGTCTATTAAATATGTATGTTTATTTGATTTATCTATCATAGTTATGTCAGGCCTATTGTTGTGCATAGTTTTATCTGTAAGTATTGCTCTATCAAAGTATATTTTGTGGCTGCTATTCTCCAGCACTGGTTTTGGGGTATATTGGTAGTAGGGAACAGTTTTTGGTATTAGGTTATATTTTACGGCTAGTTTTTGGTGAACGATATTAGCAATTTGGTTGTGTCTGTGGGTGTAATCTGTTTGAGCTAGAGATGAGCAGGCTCCTGTAATATGTTGGATGGTTTCAGATGCGTGATGACACTTTCTACATTTGTCATTTTGTGTATTAGGGTCTTTAATAATGAATTTACTATAATTTTTTGTATTTACAACCTGATCTTGTATTGCTAGCATAAATCCTTCCGTTTCAGGGAAGAGTGAGCCCAATTTTAGCCACTTGTTTGAGCTGTCTGAATCTACATGCGGTTGTTCTAAATCGTGTATATGTCTGCCGTGTAATTCCTTACCTCGCCATCTACATATTATTATTATTTGTTACACTTGTACATGTTCAAAAATACTTGGTATAATTATCTGAGCGTACAAAATCAAGCGCTAAACGCAACATTCACAAACTAAAAACGGATAGATAAGAAACAATGTCTGTAAGTAAGTACATACAATATACGCATATTATATGTACTCACTTACAAACCATTAATATTAACAGCTACTTTATTATTATAATGGTAATTATAGAAATTCAGTTAGTTATTTGATGTTTATTTTGTGTAGTAGAGCCTCGCTGATTTCAGCATGAATGGTCCGGCTCGACCGGAAAAGTAGATACTACCCTCTCACAAAATATCAACATGAAATAGCAGTATTCCTACTGTTGTGTTTCGTTCGGTGAGTGAGAGTGCCGGAGGCCCAATCACCCTCTTTCCCCCATCCCGCTTCTTCTCCTTCCCATTTCCTGCATTAGACAATATTAAGTATTGTCTATTAATTTACGGGAAGAATGGAAATTTAATAATGATTTGCCTCTGCAAATCATCTCTCGTTTGATTGCATAGAGCACAAATTGCACGAGTCACGTCATCACGTAGATACGTGCACAGCGTGAAGGTTACACCTTGGGTTGAAGAGGCACTAACGAGGCCCTGAACTTTGACACACGTTCACAGTATTAATAAATAATGACTGCACATCGCGTAGTTATATTTCGAGTTTATTACATATGATCCATAGATTATTATCAACGTATGATTAGTTGGATATCACGTCGCGTTAGTTTTCTAATTATTATTAGTAATAATAAATAAATAAAAATGTTTATTGACACAAAATACATACTCAATATTCTTATTAAGTAATTTAATCTGTCAAGTCTTAGAATACCAGTCATAATTAAAAATCGATTGTGTGTAGCCACCAGTGTTCCGCACTTGATTCAATAGGTTAAATGGTACATCCTAACTTCCTAACTAATATTATAAAAGCGAAAATGAGTTTGATTGTATGTTACCTTTTCACGCCTAAACCACTAAACCGATCATCCTGAAATTTTGCATATACGTTGTCAGGTGTACAGAAACGGACATAGGCTACCTTTCATCCCGAAAAAAATTACTGTTCCCGAGGCAAACAACAATAACGTTCTTATGATAATAGATGGCGCCACGTGTCTTTCGAATCATGATTGAATTATATTATTACAAGCAGAGTACAACCCGAATTGATTGTCAAATTCTAAATTAACGCGAGCGAAGCCGTGGGCAAAAGCTAGGAAAGAAATATTTTTGATTCATTATATTAATTGGTAGCAAGTATGAATAAGGCAGTCAGACATTTTTCCATATTATATTTGGCAGTGTCTTAATATAACACAAACAGCACACACACACACACACACACAAAAGAAAATAATGGCGTGTCACTGTCGTTTGTTTGCCTAAGTAGCAGAATGGGAATACATTTCTATCCTACAAATTACGCATACTAAGATAAACATAAAGAGCAGCGATAGCTCAGTGGGGAGACAAACAGACTGCAACGCAGAGGATCTCGGGTTCGAACCCACGTCGCGCACCTCCGACTTTCGTTATATGACTTTTCGAAATTATTTGCGTATTGATTGACAATTATAGCCTGCTCCGTGCTTCGGAGAGCACGTTAAGCCGTCGGTCCCGGCTGCCATGAACATCTATGGCAGTCGTTATTGGGACACAAAAGATCCCACTGGGTCGAAGTGTCGCCGGTCTGCACTGATTGGACCCCACATAAGATAAGATGAGATAAACATATTGTCAAAAGTATTTCCGTTGAAAGTGTAAGCCTTTAATACAAATTCGTTACTTCATATGTCATTATACCTATGTTGATATAAGAAATAGAGCTTTTTAATAAATCACAGTACTACATAATTATATTTTTACTGTTAGACTGCCATGCAGAGGTTCCAAGTTCGATCCCTCTGACTTTTCGTGTAAATTATGTGCGTATTAAGTAGTTAATGATCGCTTGCTTTAACGGTGAAGGAAAACATCGTAAGAAAATCTACATGTCTGAGAGTTCTCCATAATGTTCTCGAAGATATGTAAATACGTTCATAAGTATTACTTTGTGACCTAAATGAATAAACGATTTTTGGCTTTGACTTTAACTACCAACTAGGCCAGTGTGATGGACTATCGTCTAACCCTTCTCACCTCGAGAAGAGGCCTGTGCCTAGCAGTGGAACAAGACAGCTTATGTACAGGGTATATATTATATATGTATATCTGTTGCAATCCTACAGATTATTACACATTAATAACCCAGACTAAATTTAATGTACCTACTGTATATTGTTCAGAAGCTATTTAGAGCAATATATAAAACTTTATTCAATTAATTTTAAAACTTATCTGAACTTGTGATGGTTAACTCTGGAATATTATAAATCTGCTCTATGCGATGAAAGTTTCATTGTTTATCTTTACAACAGTTGCCTGGCTGCCTGCGGTACAATCACAAAATAGATTATAACTAGCTTTTGCCCGCGGCTTCGATCGCGTCAATTTAGAATTTGACAATCAATTCGGGTTGTACTCTGTTTGTAATAATATAATTCAATCATGATTCAAAGGACACGTGGCGCCATCTATTATCATAAGAACGTTATTGTTGTTTTCCTCTGGAACAGTAATTTTTTTCGGGATGAAAAGTAGCCTATGTTCGTTTCTGTACACCTGACAACGTATATGCAAAATTTCAGAATGATCGGTTCTGTGGTTTAGGCGTAAAAAGGTAACAAACAAACAAAGAAACTCATTTTCGCTTTTATAATATTAGTTAGGATAACATTGCAAAACTTATTTCTATGGTACAACTAATGCAAATTAATGGAAAGTAAGTAGGTCAAAAAGATTTTCTAAATAAGCACGTGTGTAATAATCATTTGAATTAAAAGATGTGAGCCTAAATGTTGGACAATAAAAAATAACTTAAAAACCTTTTACATAAATTGTAAAAAAAATAGAAATCATAATCAATTTTAACATAATAAATGTCAATATAAATTACTTTCGCATTAACATCAAAAACAATTATTTGGCTCTAAATATCAAAATTTTAGGAAACGCTTTCTTAGTCTCTGCGGCTCGCAAGTTTTGAAGAAACTTTTGATTCTTTCATAGATGAGAAGATACTACATAAGTTAAATTCCAGACCGCCTATTTAAAATTAATATTCATTCGGCTTTTACTAAATGGGATTAAATACAATGACCACCAAAAATACTAATTGCATACCAAAATATGCTTACTAAAATACATCAGAACGAGCACCTATACGCCTCAAATCACTGCATTCCGTCTCGGAAGTGTTAGGTTATGTTAGGTTCCTTCCTAAACCCACTCAAAAATAGTCGACTTAGTTTGATCTGTTTAAAATATTTTAGTAAGCATATTTTGTTGTGCAATTAGTATTTTTGGCGGAACAAAGGCAAAAAATTGAGGAACAGTTAAATACTACCCTTACTAAATTACTTTACTTGCTTTTTAGTTCCCAAATTTACACATGCTTTCAGATCATCACAATTTTGGAATGCCAACAACTGTGCCAAGCCCTTCTGGAGTATAGCTGTGAGACGGCTATGTATGTACATAATTAATGATGTATAAGGAATCTCAATGATCAAGAACACGCAGTATATAAAATAATTATTTTATCCATAGTTTATTATTTTATGGCGTAATCTATACTAATATTATAAAGCTGAAGAGTTTGTTTGTTTGTTTGCTTGAACGCGCTAATCTCAGGAACTACTGGTCCGATTTGAAAAATTCTTTCAGTGCTAGATAGCCCATTTATCGAGGAAGGCTATAGGCTATAGCCTTCCTCGATAAATGGATAAATGAAATGATATATATATCATTACGCTAAGATCAATAGGAGCTGAGCACCAATGAAGAATGTTTCAAAATCGGCGGGTGTTTTTTCCTTTTGAGAGCTTCCGCTGCGTGCGCTGCGTAAACAGTTAAAGTTTCGCAAAAATCATGTATGACAGAATTGTTCCCCTTTAAAAGTTCTAAAAAAAGTCCGCGGCCTTAAAAGATAGACATATGTCTATCTTTTAAGGTTGGCTCACTATAACCTTTTTTATGCTAACCAAATTTGTTCTAAAGTAATACATTATTTGCGAAGGTATTATTATAAAAATGATATTAATCCTTATCCAAATAAATTCGTTATTCATCACAAGTATTTAATTTAAAACAAAATTGCCCTTTACATCATTCGATTTCAATGAATATCTTAGGTGATATCGCAGATTTAAAATAACATTGCAGCAAAATAATTACCCATTACAGACATAGTACAAACGATGTTTTTCCTGGTTTATTCTGCGTGATTACTACTGGTTCGATTTGAAAAATGCTTTTAGTGTTGGATAGCCTATTTATCGAGGAAGGCTATAGGCTATATAACATCACGCTACGACCCACGGGGGCGGCGCAGTAACGATAAACGCGGGTGAAACCGCGGGAACATCTAGTAATTTATAATCGTGGAGGGAATTAATACTATGATAAACACGAACAAGTTTGTGTTTAAGATCGTATTCATACCATGGCCAGAGATCACGAAGTCAAGGAAATACGCATTTCATTTTCCATTCGAACAATGCGGAGCGACCGTCTTGTCATCACAAAGCAATACAGATATAGAATAGCACAAAGTGCCATCGTTATTAATTACTGTTGTTCTGTTGTAGTATTCGCATGTTGCATCTATACTAATAATATAAAGCTGAAGAGTTTGTTTGTTTGTTTGAACGCGCTAATCTCAGGAACTATTAGTTCGATTTAAAAATTCTTTTAGAGTTGGATAGTCTATTTATCGAGGAAGGCTATATAACATCACGCTACGACCCACGGCGGCGGCCCAGTAACGATAAACGCGGGTGAATCCGCGGGAACATCTAGTCCGAATATAAACTATTCTAAAATGTTTTTGTATGAGACAAGAACGTATTTGCTATGGTCTTTTTAACAGGTATCTGATCCGAAAATTTAACCACATTCATAAATATATTTATCGTGTCCAGTTTGTACTTGGTTGCATGTTTTGTCTTCATTATCTTATGTTTCAGTTTAGAATATTTTGTGAGTTCAAAGCTTTGGCGTGTATTGACATAGGCTCATGCATTATCGTGCGTTGTAATCAAGAAAGGCGTACCGATTTGTTTCAGTTTTTAAGACAGTCAAAATTAAGCACATGTTAACGAAAGCATTCTTTTTGTGCAATTCATTTTAAAAGGGCAACTCCCGCCTTGTCTTTAATTCTAGTGTCGCGAGAGAGTTTACAAAGGCTTAGGTATTGCTTAACTTATCACCAGATATAATAAAATATAACAGTCAAAAATAGTAAATGATCACCAAATTGCACAGCAAAATATATTTAAAGAGACCAAAATAAGTCGACGGAGCCTCGCTTCGCGGGGCTCTTATTTTTGGGTGGGTTTGAAAAGGAACCTAACATAACCTAACCATTCCGAGACGGAATGCAGTGATTTGAGGCGTATCTCGCTAGGCTCGTTATGATATATTTTAGTAAGCATATTTTGCTGCGCAATTACTATTTTTGTTGGTCATTATATTTAATCCCGTTTACAAACAAGTATTCTGTTTGTGTGTTGGATTTTGACCAACAACACTAGGCGAAATTTCAGTGGCGAGGAAACCACTTAAACATCTACACCATCCGTTGCAGTTTTAGACGTGTTATCGATACATTTATTGTATTTTGATTGGAAAAGTCCATCGTTGCCATTTTGTGGACAATACGAATGAGCCGTCATATAATCCATCTTTTAACACATTAATTGTTGTATAGCAGACACAATAGGAAATATATTATTTGCAGTAATTTGTGACAGGCACGGCGTTGAATGTGTTAACAGTAAACCGCCGTAAAAGTACCAAGGTTCAAAGGCTCACATAACAACCATTTCCATGCCGTTACTTTCATCCCAATTATAATTCCTTTTCCTTGTAAGGATATCTCTTATTCCAGAGGTATTACTTGCGTGTTGCCAATCAAGCAAATGATATCCTTGGCACCGCAAGCAATCGATTGGAAAGCCTACAGAAACCTCTTACTGGTAGGCAGCTTATATTTTTGGTTACCAACTTTTTTATAAAAAATACTAGTCATATTCAACATTGCGTTGGTCACGCGATTTAGGCATTAAATATAAATTACTTGACCATATTAATTGTTAAAATTATGTTATAATAGCCTTTGCGCGCGGCTCCGCTCGCGTGGTACCTACATCAATAAAAAGTAGCCTATGTTCTTTCTAAGGTTTTAAACTATATATGTACCAAATTCCATAGAAATCAGTTGGGTAGTTTAGCCGTGAAAAGGTAACAGACAGGCAGACAGACACAGTTACTTTCGTATTTATAATATTAGTAAGGATATTAGAAAATTCGCAATCCTAACTAGTCCTAATCCTATTCCTATCCTAAGTAATATTATAAATGCGAAAATGAGTTTGTTTGTTTGTTTGTTTATTACCTTTTCACGCCTAAATCACTGAACCGATCATCTTGAAATTTTGTATATACGTTGTCAGGTGTACAGAAACGGACATAGGCTACCTTTCATCCCGAAAAAATTACTGTTCCCGAGGAAAACAACAATAACGTTCTTATGATAATAGATGGCGCCACGTGTCTTTCGAATCATGATTGAATTATATTATTACAAGCAGAGTACAACCCGAATTGATTGTCAAATTCTAAATTAACGCGAGTGAAGCCGCGGTGAAAAGCTAGTGTTTTATAAATATCTCTGCTTAATTATTTATTTATTTTCTTGCAAAGTAACTCCCTTTATATGTAGATCCTAATTAAATGATTAAGAGATTATTATACTTTGATGTCTCTAAGGGTGCTTTTCGAATTTTACTTCCCGTATGCGGCATAATTGTGTGTAATACTCGTTAATTAATGTTGGTAGGGTTTTCTACATGATCAAGCTTACAGCTGTGCTTGGGATGCATAAATTATATTGCGTAGTGGTTTTGCAAAGATTTGTGAATTATTCTTGTAGCTTTGATCTTATCTAATCTTCTTTCTTGCATGCGGCTTATCCTGCATGTTAAGTTTATAACGATTTAAAATACATGCAACGCCTTCGCAGAAATCAGAGTCATTATGATCTAATAAAAAATAAATTTCGGTATAACAAGTACAGTTTATTCTTCATTTTTCATAAATTTTATTAAATATACCGTTTTTGTTCATAGTTTGAGATTTGTAGATATGATTCATGAATATTTATTTTGTCTTATAAATAAAGACGCGATTTAATAAAATATATTTTTCATAATTTGTGTAGGGATTACGCTTAACACTCTCATCAAACGCTATACACGACACACATAACTCACATCACACATAACACTCTCTCAAACACTTACTCATACACTTCACACTCATATACATACATACAATACACTCGTATTTCAACCTCATGGGAATGATAAATGCAGATTTATTTTATTTTACTTTTATTAGAGCAATCGTTTTTGTTTGATAGCCACGATACAGGCTCTGCCTAGTGTGGTTTCACCGTTATTTTTTGCAACATGTAACTTGAGATGCTAATAAAGTTATTATTATTATTATTATTATTATTATTATTATAAAACAATCAAGGCATTTTTCTTTTTAATGTAATTACTTTTGTCTCAGTGTAATATCTTGTATACTACAACACATTTATTAAGTAATTAGCCAATAAAACATATAATCTATTGAATATTTAATAAACGACATAACGACTTTTGATATGATAATTAAGGGCGGGGTAAGCTAACAAAATATAGCGTGTCTTTAACATAAATTAACAAATAATATCTTTGAAATAGAATATAAAACTTCTAGATAATATAATAGATAATCAAAACAGAATGAATAATTAAATTATATTTTACTAGCTTTTGCGCGCGGCTCCGCCCGCGGGGTACCTACATCAATAAAAAGTAGCCTATGTCATTCCCCAGGATTTAAACTATATCTGTACCAAATTTCATCTAAATCGGTTGATTGGTTTAGCCGTGAAAAGGTAATAGACAAACAGACAGATAGACAGACAGAGTTACTTTCGAATTTATAATATTAGTAAGGATTTAACGTATTTCTCTCGCCTTAAGTCTTTATGAGAATAGGTTACTCTATAATAAAAATATTTTTATATGATAAGAAAATTCACGGGAAAGACTTTTTAGTGACGTTGGAAACAACGTAGATTATTAAGTTTTCGCTATCTGTAATAGATCAACTGAGAAGTGCCTTTATCAGTGTACAAAAAATAGCAACCAAATACACTTGTGTCGTGTGTTTACAGTGAGTAGGGTTGCCAGTTGCTACCGTCAGTAGAGGTTTTTGACAGTGGTAGCACAGAGATCCCTTTTTTGCATAGTAAGCAACTCAATTGTTACTAAGGGTACGACTACAATAATGGCGAATGTTAAGATGGGCCTCTGCATGTCAGTTTGGTTGTATAAAATGCAATCTATCTGATAATATATAAATTTAAAGAGATTCGTTATCTATACCAATATTATAAAGAGAAGATATTTGATTTTTGTTTATTTGCTTGTTTGGGTTTAATCCAAAAACAACTCATTCGATTTTATTTTAAAAGAAAGTATCTACTACATTAACTAACTTACTTTGACGCGAGCGAAACTGCGGGCAAAAGCTAGTTATTGATATATTTCCAATATATCAATCAATCAAAGTCAATAATTGCTAGTAACACATCATAATCAAGCTATTATAAAACTGCAGGCTTTTTCCCGCGACAGGCATAGCATTTAAGGAAAAATATTTTAGATTTAAAGTTGTACCTCAAGCAGTCGGTCAAACTGCATTCAAAGTCCTTTAAAGAATTAAATTAAAGTGGGTCTAGAATTAACGATGCCATAATAAACTAAAAGACGAAAATGTTGAGTTCATATTGGTTTAAATTTACTTTCTACTAAATAGTTGATATCAATTAATTTTCAAATTTATGTTAAGTGTTACAGGTTTACAGACTACCGTTTTACTAATAGATACATATAAATTGCCATTTTCTTTTTTTTCATGCGATTATGGTGGTAAACAAGCATACGGCCCACTTGATGGTAAGCGGTCACTGTAGCCTATGAACGTCTGCAACACCAGAGGCATCACTTGCGCGTTGCCAACCCTTTAGGAAAGGAAGTGGGAAGGAGAAGGAGTGGAAAGGAGGAAAGAGGGTGATTGGGCCTCCGGCACTCTCACTCGCCGAACGAAACACAACAGTAGGAATACTGCTATTTCAAGTTGATATTCTGTGAGAGGGTAGTCCTTCTCCGTTGAGCCGACCCATTCATGCTGAAATCAGCGAGGCTCTACTATACACATTTACAATAGATACGAGTTTCCGGAAGGTTAAAATCAACCAGTGCTTGGTCGGCCTAGATGGCGTAGTGGTTAGTGGGGTCGCGGATTCGATTCCCGCACAAGTCAAACATTTATGTGCATGAACATGGATGTTTGTCTTCATCTGGGTGTTTCTATGCATAATATGTATGTATTTCCAAAAAAATATATAAATCTATGTTTATCTATTTTACACATAGTACAAGCTCTGCTTAGTTTGACCTAGATGGTGTTGTGTGTATGTGACAGAATATTATTATATTATATTATTATTATTGTGCATCTCTACCTACTACATTACTAATGTTACAAAACAACTACTACGCTCAAATCAGTTGAAACATAAAAATGTCTCTTCCAGGTATTCATATTTTAGTTGAGTGGTTTCGGCCTTGGGCCAGGGGAGGCAGCTTGCCATCTGTAGCACAAAGCGACGCCTGAGCGGAACACCGTGATTTTGTTGTCGGCACAGCAGCACGAGTGAGCGACTTTACCCGTATTTACAAAGGCAAACTTTTTAATGGCTGTATAACTTGTTCCAGAAGTCATCCGGATCATAACTTCGTCTATCAAATTCGAATAAGGTTTAGTTTAGCACGGATGACGTTGTGGTTTAAGTGGTCAGCCTTGCTGCTACCGCGCTAAGTGTGGGTTCGGTCCGTGACTTCATCTCATCATTTCGTGTGGTTAGTGGCCAACCTGTTGTCAAGAGTTGTTCAAGCCGCCCGTAGGCCTCTGACATGGCTTAACGACTGCTGTCAATTTGGCAACAAACGGAACCGACTTTTTACTTGCCCTTAGAAGCACGGAGACGCTCAGATTAAATACCACTAAGCAGTCACCCATCTATAGACTGACCGCACCCAACTTTGCTTAACCTCGCTAATCGTTTACCGATCAGTGAGTGCAACTGGCTATGAGCGCCTCAACAAATCACATGCGTGACAAAAATTAGTGTAATTCATAATAGTTTTGCCAAGTGGATGTTCTTTGTGTCGGTTGTTTGAATGTCCGTAAAGTGCTCCGCGACATAAGAATTTATTCATTGCGCGGAAGATGTACATATTTGTAGAAACTAAAATATAGATGCCACGGTGTTTTTGACTTCAACAGTTCTAAATATTAATTTATTATTTGTCGCAGATTTTATAAATAGATTTGATTGACCGACGTATCTACTACAATGTCAATGACATGCCAAGAATTGTTATGATTATGATATTCTGATATTGATATTATAATATGATAAGCTGCGGGCCGAACGAAAACTTACAACGAAGTGTCTTCGGATTCCTTTTTTTCAAAATGACATCACTCCGTTGTTCGAACTATTTGATGAAAGGGTTTAGAATAATCATGATGACTTCACGGATGGCGGATGTGGACGGATGTGGGTTCGAATCCCACACGGGACAAAACTTTGTATGATTCACAAATTATTGTTCTGAGCCTGGGTTTTCTTTATGTCCGTTTAATCACCCGCGACACAGGATATATTCGGCGTGCGAGAGTTGTCTTCTTAAGAAAAGACAGAGGACAAATTTCCAAAAAATGAACGAACAGTCGCCTCGAAACTTAGACATTTGCGATTCATAGTAGGTATTAATGAAAAACGATTTTATCCGTTACAATACGAGACTTTATATAAGCGAAATATATCAATTTTAAACACAACATACTTAGAATTTGAAATATTAAAAACAAGGTCACGTCATCGAGTTGGTATATCGATCGGCTATTAGTTCACAGGAAGAGCTAAGAGGGAAACTGATTACTGCATCTAAACAAGTCAAGTAGTTTGTGGCAACTAAGATAATTAAAACAGAAGTACGGAAACGGTTGCGTGCCTGCATTCTAAATAGTGGTAGACAGTTTGAGCAAGATTTGAAACCATATTTATCATTGAATAAATATGTTTGCCTTATTTTTCATAGTAGGGGTTTTTAGTTTCAATCTTAAACTACAACCCTATCACTCTACAGAGTGATAGGTAACGACTATACTACGGTACTATAGTCCGTATACCTTATTCACATACAATACCTAGTCCCTTTACATTTGATTTTTAAATTTCACGATTTTTTTATTGCCACTGGTGGCAGACAAGCAAGTGGCCCGCCTGATGTAAAGTGGTAACCGCTGCTCATGGACTGCGACAATGTCAAGACACAGCAAAGTCGCTGCCTACCGTGAACGAAGAACTCTCTTTTAACCTCGTTTGAAGAAGGACATATCATAGCGCTCGGGAAACACCGGAGCAGGCAGTTCATTAAAGTGGAAGAAATGATCGCTAAAAGCTTACTGTCTTGGATTTGAACGCTTCCAGGTGATATAAATGAACCCTGCTTCGTTGTCAAGACTGGGGCCGTTCAAGTATTACGTAAGCACTAAATAGGTGCGGGTGGGTCTTTGCTTTGCTTATTTTTCATGACATGGGGTGTGGGAGGCCTAGATGGTGATTACGTCAGCAGTCCAATTTCGGGTTTGCAGGAAATGTGTTAGCTGAAGTATGAAGCTCAGATCAATTAGATCTCGCCATTAATTTCGTCAGTGTTAATTACGCAATTTCTTTCGACTCGGCTAGATATCGATTTGTACTTGACATATACGTAGTATGTTAAACTTAATAAATCTTAAATTATCGTTTCTATTTCTGACTCTCATAGCTCTACAGCACTATGTCGGCGTTGGTTTTATCTATAGGATACACTTGAACACAATAATTAACCTTTATAAACAAATAGTGTTCTTTCCAGCTGAATCGCCGTAGTTACTCAAGAAAGCTAGCTCATTACTGAACAACATTCGAGTAGTTTTGTGTCAGGGCAAACGCATGATATGTTTATATAGATTATTGCGTTAGGCCTCATTTACGGAGACGCGGGGCGTTGTGCGTCGCGTGTGGCGTAGCGCCTCGTGGCGCGTCGGATGTTTTTGAAGTGAAAACTTCTTTAGGCGCGTTGAGCACTTCGTGGGTAAACAAAAATCATAGAACTCGCGTCATCGTCACGCTTCGTCATCGTCACGCTTCCAAATTTAATTATTTTAGAATATTAACAATATCTCAGAAATGGTGCGTCCTATGCAAAAAATAACGAAATTTTGACCGCCTTAATAACTCATAAGAAAGTATCAGGAATCCGACCCGCCACTTTTTTGTTTTTTTTTTTGTTTAGAAGAGAAGTGTTTATGATCAATGATTAAAATTTTTACTTCTATCGGCTTTCCCCAAAGACTGCCCCAATTTTTTCTGTTTACGGAGCGTCATCGCGTGAAGCGGCACGCATCATCGCACGCGTAAACACAAACATAGGACAATATACGATGTTGTTTATAGATATACGAGGCGGTCAGAGTGACGCTGCCCGCCGCTGCGCCCGCGGCGTATCGCCAAGCGTGTAGCGAAGCACGCGGCGGCTATCGCTGCGTCGCCGTCGCGTCGTACGCGGCGGGCATCTCTGCGGCTTATTTATTATATTAAATAGTTCACTTTTTAACATCGATTATATCGTACTCCATTACGACAGTGACTTACGTCTGCGTTGTGCGATTTCCAAATAACACTGGCAGAAGGTTCCGCCGCGGGCATCGCTTCATCGAGAATTGACACTGCGTGCGCCGCCGCAAAAACGCTCCATTTCAAGCAAACGCGCGTAAAATCGCTTCTCCGTAAACGCACTCATACAACGCCATATGTTTGAATTCAGTGCGGGCCGCGCCGCCCATCGCAACGCGCGACGCTCCGCGTCTCCGTAAATAAGGCCTAAGGCTCTATTACCGTTTCATATGTACAAATTCAATAACGTTTAATTTATTATTATTTTTATTGACAAACCTAAATTCGATGATGAATGACGATGATGATGATGACGCGCAGTGGCTCGCCGAGTGTTCTGGGATCGATCCTCACAGCGCAAAAAATGTGTAATCTACAAAAGAATATTCCGTATCTGGATATTAGTTGTGACTTTTGCTTTGATGTTTGTAGAAGACCCCGCGACACAAGCTTTACGTGCTACTTAGGTACCTATTTAAATAATAAACATTATTTATTTCTCAAATTAATCAAATTGCCTGTATTACTCCAAAAGTTTAATACGCATAATAAATCATTGTAAAAATACAAATTGAAATTTATTTATTTTTATAAAGCCGATTTTTCAATCGTCAGATAATTTTTATCTAAGGTATAAACTTGGCGGATTGACATTTTTTCTATACAAAAGCTGTCAAAATGTCAAACATATTCCCCAGATAAAAGTTATCTAACGATTGAAAAATCAGCCCTTATTCTTTTTGTTAAAGAAAGAGCGTTCTATTCGTTCAGATGGATGCAAAAGAGTGTTCCATGTGAACTTTACACAATACATTGTTATCGATATTAAAAGCGAAACTGTCTGATTAAATGTCTGATTGATGTTTCAACGTTTAGCATTTTTTTACACAACAAAGGTTGCATATATGCGTACACTCCGCCTGATTGTAAGCGCTTACCGTACCATATGATTGCTAGCAATACCAGCTTTATGTATTTATATAATATGTATGTATATAATTGCTGCTATTATATTTTTGATAATAAATAGTTTTATACGACTCTAATTAGGTTTATATCATACAATTTACGGTCAGAAAGTACTAAAGTAGGTACATCCACACTCAGAACAATGAGGGCTATCGTTTTTGTGCTCACCAGGCGGCGCTACAAGCGAGTAAGGTCCTGTCAACACTGTCACAGCTGCTGTCAAAAGCCGTATTTCGCGGTCATAATATTGTCGGTTTCTATGGTTACTGTTGAAGTGACTGTAAGTTTGACGTCTAGACTTTACCATCTTTAGCGGTGAATTCAAGCGCGGTAGCCCTCATTACTTAAGGGTTACTAGATTTTGCCCGCGACTTCGCTCGCGTAATTGTAGGTTAGGTTTGATTAGTAATGTTAGGCCCGATATAGAGATGGGGTTTCCGAACGATCTACAGCGCCTCTACAGGATATTGTGTAAATTAAATAAATTAAGTTGACTTATGGAAGCCATATTGTATTCTCTCTTGTCTTATACGCTTCTCATGTACTATCTATCATTGTTCCATGTGCTATATGAATAAACCTACATCTTGCATCACGGACAGTTGTTATTCATACTTACATCATACAAACACAACAAGTAACATATCTTTTTTTTTTATGAAAGGTACCCCATGTCCTTTTTTGATTCTCTGACAACGTGTATGAGATGTTTAATGATCATCGGTCGAATAGTTAAGAAGAAACACAAGGGCCGTTTTTTCATACAAACGTAGTCCCCTGTTTCCTATCTGGAATGAAAGCGATTAAAAAATTCCAAAAAATGTATGGCGTCTATTGGCATGTCCCTATGTTTTCCTTTATTTCATAAATTAATTATTAAAAGAGACATGAGCCTTCAAAAACCTCAAAAATTGGCCAGATTTTCCACTGTGTTCAAACATCTAGAAAACAAATTTGACTAGATTATATAAAAAAAAGAAAACATAGGAACACGGCCAAAGCCTTTCTTTAATTTTTAATGGAAAAAGTAGTTACATTGGTCAAATTTTGGAGAAGGAATTAGGGGACTACGAAACGTTTATTTTGTGTACTTTTAATAGGGAAAGGTCCAAGCTGTAGTTGTCTCTATCGCGCTCTGCGGGCACTGCGCGACAGCAATAGATTTTACAAATACCTATTTTTCAATTCTCTCGCCCTTAGTATTTCCTCTCAATGCGTGAACGCGTAACAAACAAACGGACATTCGCATCTATGGTTAAGAAATAATTTTTCCATGTGGAATTCGAACCCGTTGCGACAACCGTGTAGATAAAATTTAATTTAAGTATAGTTTTTATACGTGTGACCCTTTAAAACGTCATAAGTAGAACACGAAATGTTAACGGATAAAGTTGTTAGTTATTGTGTTGGCAACAAAAACTAGCAATTGAATCAATGTTACGCATACAAATTTAATATTAGAATATTTTGAAATTTAAACTTCGGCATTGCCGGCGACGATGCGGCGTCATTGCGTTTCATTAAATAGTAAAATAAAGGGACAACGTTATTTAAATAAATTCGTACGCAAGACGCTCAGAAGCAAGGCACGACACGAACTGACCTAATTGTAAGATTTTATTTACAAAGCGCCTTCAGACTATACAGCTTCTCCACTTTGTTAGCACAGAGAATTTTTTTTATAATGTTCTAAATACAAAATTAGTTTGGTTGAATCTATGTCGTGTAAGTGGAATATTAAAAAACTATTTTGGAAGCTGGAAAGGGGGAAACTAAATTATGGAAGTTGTGGGCGGTGTGCCCAATACTGATTACTAATGAGCCGCAACGCTGTTCTCAAAGGAGATCCAACGTGATGATGTATAAATTGTTTTATCCACGTCAACCCAACATTTCAAACTTTGCAGGTTGACGAGGCATGAATTTACATGATTGCAAACCACAGTATAATTAATTATGGAACAACCATGTTTCTGAAATAGGTATATAATCTTGTGATATTTCTACCGCAAATAGAAAACTTCATCTATGTGGATTGCGTAACAGTAAAAATTTCTGGAATCTACCGATTTCTCGGCAGTGGATTACTAAAAAAAAGGTCACCCGTAGAGATTTGATCAAATTTTTAAGAATATGGTAGAAATGTAGCTGCTGGAGGTCCACCGGAACCAGCTAAATTTTGAAAGTGGTCTATGAGAAAAAAGTCTGGGGACCTCTGATCTAGATATTATGTAGAATAAATTAGAGCCTTCAAAGTTCCTGACGTCCATGTTAGTAATGGGTAATTAGGCAGTCGTTTGGTAGTAATAATTATTTACATAAGAGTCTCATAATTACACGTAAGTATAAAGAAAATAGCCTTATAATGAATGTTACAAAAAATAAGATATTCCATTGATATGTAATATTTCTCAGGGAAAATATTCTAACATTATTATTTTAACATTTTAGAGGAGACTAGATCTGTAGATGCAAACAATTATGTTGATATTATTTTTTTAGCCTTGAATCTATAAATGTGTGTTATACTTAGAGTAGTATTATATAGTATCTAATTAAATTATGAATATGTAATGTTTAATAAGTATATGCTTAATACAAACAATTAAAAGGCTAAACTACAGGTCGAAAGGGATACGGAGGATTTATATTTTCCTCTTTAAATATTCAATAATTTATTATGATACATAAGTTACTTAGTCAAATATTTAAGTAATTAGAATGCTTTTGTATAATATTGCTATTTTAATTAATTTATCTATTAATTAAGTCTTCCAGTAACTATTACTGGAAGACTTAATTAATAGATAAATTATATTTTCAATACATGAACGAATTAACAGACAAATTTGAATTGGAACCTACACTAAAATATATGTACATACCTAATTGGCAGGCATGTGTGTATGAGCAGCACATTACCACTAAAAAGGTCATCATCACCGCATAAACCCTTATTAAACACTAGATGTTCCCGCGGCTTCACCCGCGTTTATCGTCACTGCGCCGCCCCCGTAGGTTGTAGCGTGATGTTATATAGTCTATAGCCTTCCTCGATAAATAGGCTATCCAACACTAAAAGAATTTTTAAAATCAAATCAGTAGTTCCTGAGATTAGCGCGTTCAAACAAACAAACAAACAAACTCTTCAACTTTATAATCTATACTAATATAAAAAAAATAGTTTGTGCGTAATTTTAATATTGTCTAAAACTCTAGTTTTACATTTTTATTTCAATACGGCCTTTGTTTATTTAAAATACAGCAAAATTAAAGTTGCCAAAATTTTTCAACAGTTATAGATTGATTATACCTTAGCGTTGGATATGTATATATCAGACAATAATTATTTTCTTGTTTTCTACTTTTAGAATGCTATTTTATCCGTAGTCGGGATTTAGATGTTTTTTAACTTATATTTATTTAAATTATTTTGGGGTTTTATAAAACGTTACAAAAATGTAGGGCTCAGTAATTTCGGATAACAAGAGGGAGGGGGCTGGAATGGTCAATACTATTATTTATTTTAAAATTTTAAAGAAAATATACTTGAAGTACTACATAACCTTTTATTTGATATATCACACGGCATAGTTCAGCCAACTTGTTTATAAATTTACCTACTATACGTTAATTTGTTTGCTAATCTAAATGATATGGAGGCATAGAGAGACATTAAATTATAACTTGGCGTTTTCCTCAAAATAGTTTACTTTTCAAAGAAAATTAAAATTGTTCTATCTGATTAAAATATCTGCATCCATACTCCTTTTTCTCATTATGTTAAATATATGATGTTAGGATACTGAACTATATTTCTTTTCCAAGAATCATTCGAAACAAAAAACATGTCAGTTCGATATACAACCTTCATATACATCAACAATAATAAATTGCAATGTCATGTAGGTACTTTTTGTATTGTATTGTCATTCAGACACAAAAATCTATGTAAATAACACAAAATACCAAAAAACCGAAAAAAATATCTAAAAAAAGGAAAAGACGTGGGCAAAGATATATAATTTATAATTATTACAATTAATCAACAATGAAGTCGGCCTGGTCAATGTTATCAAGCAACGAGCATAGTCAAGCCAGCGAGCACAGTCGACACAGCTTGAGCTCATTAAGCTGCAAGACATGCGTTACAAAAAAGCGCCACCTACGGCAAGTAAAAACAGCATCACAACGTGCAACGCAACGTTATAACAAAATCAAAGTTGGCCTTAAAAGATTTAATCCAGCTGCCATAGTGCTGTGGGCTTTCCACAAGATGCCCAATGCCAAGCAAGGCCTTACTTCCCGAAAAGTGATTGGATTCCTAAAGAAACATTATAAAGTTATGGACGAGCCGCACAAGACAGGCAAGTCCATCGGTTCAATATTGAGATGTGCTGTTGACTTCGGACTCTTAGAAAAACGCGGTAACAAATACTTTTTGGTGCCGAAGAAACGATAGAATTAGAACTAGTACCACACTTCATGCAAATTGTCCACGTCATGTATTATCTTTTTACTCATTCTCTTGTTTTCATACTTGTACTTGGTCCGAGTCCAAGTTTTCTGAACATACACTGTTCAGAAAACTGCACAGTAGTGAACATCTGTCTATGTAATGCGTGACTTCAGTTATGTAACTTTGTACAAACCGAGCAGATCTAATCTTATCATAATATAAAGATACTTGATGTTATTGTTTCGAATCTAATAAAAAGTGACAATATTATAAAATGTTTTCTTTCATTCTTTGGGGCAGATTTTTTTTTATACTACTAAGGTGGCAAACCAGCATACGGCCCACCTGATGGTAAGTGGTCACCGTAGCCTATGGACGCCTGCAATACCAGTTGATAATTATACCATCTTATAGAATCCCTGTGAGACTATACTCGGATTACTATCTGAATGGTCAGCACATCAAAGTAGTTGTTTATGGTGATCAAAACTAAAATCTTTAAATGCTGGTATTCTTCAAAGCTCGCTGCTCTCCCCAACGCTGTTCATTCTGTCGTTTGTAGAATAACTGCTGTTTGTTTACATAATAATTGCAGTGATGTGCGTTTTATCGGTCATCAGTAAGTTCCATGGAATATGGTACAGGAAAGGCAACCACCTTTCCTGTACCAACATAATGTCAGAGGTCAAGGGCTCTAGGGCGGGACTCCCAATAGGGACAATAAAACTTGTTCAGTTCAACCCCTCGAAGGCATAAGTGTGCATACATTGCATACAAGACTTCTTTCGTCACAGCACCTCAGTTTCAAGGAGTAATTTATCGTATTTCTAAGGGTATTTGGATCCTCGGCGTCAAAATATTTAGCTATGTCCAGGTTGGAACTCAATCGAAAGACAAAACCAAGTTGAGCAATAGTGAGTTTTGAATAGAGCTAAACAGTCCAAACTATTGTCTCCTTTTTACCATTGTACCACTCGACGCCGCAGTGGGATTCATCCATTCTACCTGGAAACGTTTATGTCGTTTTTTTTTTTATACAACTAAGGTGGCAAACAAGCATACGGCCCACCTGATGGGAAGTGGTCACCGTAGCCTGCAACACCAGAGGCATCACTTGCGCGTTGCCGACCCTTTAGGAAAGGAAGTGGGAAGGAGAAGAAGCAGGAAGGGGGAAAGAGGATGATTGGGCCTCCGGCACTCTCACTCACCGAACGAAACACAACAGTAGGAATACTGCTATTTCATGTCGATATTCTGCGAGAGGGGGGTAGTCCTTCCCCGGTCGAACCGACCCATTCATGTTGAAATCAGTAAGGCTCTACTACTCACTACTACGAGGTAACTGAAGAGTTTGTTTGTTTGCTTGAACGCCCTAATCTCAGGAACTAAAGGTTCGAATTGAAAAATTATTTTAGTGTTGGATAGCCTATTTATCGAGGAAGGCTATAGGCTATAATATAACATCACGCAACGACCCACGGGGGCGACGCAGTAACCATAAACGCGAGTGAAACCGCGGGCACATCTAGTTTATAATATTCAGACAAAATAACCCGATTACCTACTCCTAGTGTATTCCATAAATAAAATCAGTAAATACATATATTAAGTACTAGCTTTTGCCCGCGGCTTCGCTCGCGTTAATTTAGAATTCGACAATCAATTCGGGTTGTACTCTGTATGTAATAATATAATTCAATCATGATTCGAAAGATACGTGGCACCATCTATTATCATAAGAACGTTATTGTTGTTTTCCTCGGGAACAGTCATTTTTTCGGGGTGAAAGGTAGCCTATGTCCGTTTCTGTACACCTGACAACGTATTTGCAAAATTTCAGAATGATCGGTTCAGTGGTTTAGGCGTGAAAAGGTAACAAACAAACAAACTCATTTTCGCTTTTATAATATTAGTTAGGATTAGGATTAGGATAATTTTAGTAGAAAGAATACATAGCCATGTGTTATCGCTAAAAATAGATCGGTCTATCTTTCTGTAGGCCTCAGAGGCGGGCGAAGCGGCTCGTGTAATCTAACATTGATCGTAAAATATCGAAAGACAGCCATTGAATGCAGGTTCTGACATCTGTTTGCCGTTGTGTAGTTACGCCTTGACATTATTTACGTACACTACATTTGATGTCATTGCTCGGTTCCGCTTGGTTGACGATAGTAGGTATAGGTTTTCAGGCTACATTGTACATTTTTACATAGCACATTTTATGACTGAAATAGGCCTGATGACAGGGTTAAAAATAAGTGATTCTGAAGTCCATCTTTTACGTTAGATCGTTGAAAAATATTGGACACTTATTGTTTGTTTCAATAAATCTATAAAAATTTACTAAGATATAACGCATTAGAGTTTGGAAGATGTTGGGTTGTGACGTCACTGTTTTGTAAAATTTGTACCGACAGGTGACGTAACACTAGATTTAAACGCGTTGTATCGTCGTTATCGTATAAGATTTTTATTTTTTTTTCTCATGCACACTTATTAAATTATTTTTCTTTCTATCTTTCTTTCTTTCACACTACACCATCTAGCCCAAACTAAGAAGAGCTTGTACTATGGGTACTAGACAATGGATACACATACAAATATACTTTTTTTGTTGTAAATACATACATATTATACATAGAAACACCCAGAAAACATCAATGTTCATGCACACAAATGTTTGACTTGTGCGGGAATCGAATCCGCGACCTCAGGCGTGGCAGTCCGTTACACTAACCATCGCCATCGAGGCAAAAGAAAAAATACGTTTCCAATATTTTCTGCTAATCTTAAAAACTTCAGATCTTTTATTTATCATGCCTTTTGAATCTCCTGAGGGCTGTGTACTTAAGAAAGATTATACAAGCTTCATAGGAATTTGCGCGGTAGAGACCATATTAACATGCACTGTTTATAACAGTGACCTAGACCTTGATATATTTGTAAGGGCATTCTGGCAATTACAATGGCTGATAACGGCCAAATTGTGTTCAAATAATTAGATTCCGCCCGCAGCTAAGCTCGTGTGATATCTCATTAAAATAATAATTTAATAGATTGGGATAATCTCTGAAACTACTGAACTGACTCTAATAATTTTACATAATAATATAGGCAAATAATCATACATTTTTATAAAATGAATATGGAATTGATATGGTATTTAACAAGCATATATATGATTGTTATATTGGATTTCTATAGGGCGATGTGACCGCGTCACGAAAAAACCTTTTAAATAAAAATAATATAAATTTTTGTAGTGTAAACTTATTCGTTTGATATCATCTTTGGCGTAATATTGATTAAATTATATTTTCCTAAAATATAGTGACGTGAATAATTTAACACATACTTTGACAATGATCTATATTTATTATCTATCTAGTCTTTGATTCTAGAATGTATGTATTGCATACGATTCACACACCTCCACTCAATATTGTATGCGGTTATGCATCAAAGATTTACTTAAAATCTTAGTTACAAAATTTCTCAAAACATAAGCGTTTGTTTATTTTTCTACGTGGCGCCTGCACTTTAACCTTTTTAATATAAAGGATATTGCAATTGTGAAGTTAATGTCACGAAACTTAGAAGGATTATTTACGTTGACTAACTTGGTTGTTATAAAGCCCGATAAGCAATTATAACTATTTCAGAGCGGTATGATAGCCGAGTGAAGAGATCGTACAACTCTCATGCGGTTTGTAAAGTTGTGTGTTTTTTTAATAACAATATCAGTCCTGTAAAACTGTCCCACTGCTGGGCACGGGCCTCTTCTCAGTGTGAGAAGGGTTAGGCCGTAGTCTACCACGCTGGCCCAGTGCGGACTGGCAGACTTTACATATCTTCGAAAACATTATGGAGAACTCTCAGACAAACAGGTTTCCTCACGATGTTTTCCTTAACCGTTAAATCATAACTTCGAAAAATCAGAGATCTTGGGATCCTTGGGATCAAATTCGAGATTATACTTTTTAGGGTTCCTTACCCAAAGAGTAAAACGGGACCCTATTACTAAGACTCCGCTGTCCGTCTGCCTGTCCGTCTGTCACCAGGCTGTATCTCATGAACCATGATAGTTAGACAGTTGAAATTTTCACAAATGATGTATTTCTGTTGCCGCTATAACAACAAATACTAAAAAACAGAATAAAATAAATATTTAAGGGGGCTCCCATACGACAAACGTGATTTTTTTGCTCGTTTTTGCTCGATATTGATAACGGCAATAGGTAGACGCTTGAAATATCCACAGAATATGTAGTTATATATTCACTTTAAAAATAAACAATTAAATTAAAATAAAACAAATATGTAAGGGGTGCTCCCATACAACAGACATGTTGTTTTTGCCGGTTTTATAGATAATGGTACGGAACCCTTCGTGCGCGAGTCCGACTCGCACTTGGCCGGTTTTTTGTGATTATTCTTGCTTTCACAGCGAAGGAAACTATTGTGATGAATCCTTTACGCCTAAGGTTTATCCATAATTTTCTTGAAGGTGTTTGAACTTTGCCACTTGAAGTACCAGCGCAGCGTAGTGAACTATGGCTTTTACCCTACTCGTATTAAAAGGCCCGTGACAGGTAAGGGCACTATTTATAAACAGCTATTATATATAGATACACTCGATCTTCAAAGAAAAAAGGAGAATTTGTTTATTTGATTAGTCGAGATTTAAATAGTAGTCATAAATATTTTGATCACGGCA
This sequence comes from Catocala sponsa, assembly GCA_963564715.1. Lineage (NCBI taxonomy): Eukaryota > Metazoa > Arthropoda > Insecta > Lepidoptera > Erebidae > Catocala > Catocala sponsa. The sequence continues at coordinate 27,306,572 of OY751329.1, forward strand.
TCACAAAAACATTCATGCATAATGCTATCCATATATTGAATGTATCTTCAAGGTTAATATGTAAAGTTGAACTTGATATACAAATGAGGTGCAGTATTATGTGATATCATCCCACGCTATCGCTACAAAAACTGATAGTCATAGAACAGGTTATAATATTGCAGGCCATGGGTCACGACCCGACAATCTGTCCACTATAGATATATGTATATACGCACGAGCCTACTGTATAAGAATAACTAGAACATCAGCTTAAATCAAGCCAATTCCGATCTCCCTTGGATTACAAAATAAGGTTATAAAATTAAAGTACATACATTTGTCACAATCTTACAATGAAACAAAAACTAAACTATTAAATCAGAAAAAAGGAAAATCCAAAGAAAATATTTACCTATATTATATTATACAAAAAATAGGATAAGATTAAAACTATTGTGTGTGTGTGTGCAGTGCGTGTGTATTTGTGTGTGTGTGTGTATATGTGTGTTTGTGTGTATGTGGATGAGCGTATGTGTACCTACGTGTGCTGTATCTATAACTATTATGCAAACATATTTTCTGTTTCTTCGTATGTAAAATATACAGTAATACTACAAACAAGGAAGAAAATAAAGTATATTAAACTGAATAAATGTTCGCAGGCAGAATTTTTATTAAATTTTCAAAATATGCCATTCGAGATGACATTTCAAATGCATAATCCCTGTACCATACTATTTACTGAAAATTGAATAAAACTGCGTTGGACGACAGAGTGCAAAGTGCAACAGTAGCTCTATGTGACGTACAGGCATTTCCTCGATTACTTCACACCTAGAGTGACCTTTAACCAATACCTGAACGTTTAAAAGGTCACTGAACTTTGTTCATTAATATAATATTCTATCACATACACACAACACCATCTAGCCCAAACTAAGCAGAGCGTGTACTATGGGTACTAGACAATGGATAAACATATATAATTATATACTTTTTTTTTTGTAAATGCATACATATTATACATAGAAACACCCAGAGCAAGACAAACCACCATGTTCATGCACACAAATGTTTGACTTGTGCGGGAATAGAACCCGCGACCTCAGGCGTGGCAGTCGTTTACACTAACCACTATGCCATGACTGACTTGACTGTACTTGCTGGCGATGAATGAAATATATTATAATTAGCTTTTGTCAAAGGCTTTGCTCGCGTAAATGTCAATTAGGTTAGGTTAGTAATTGTATTTTTTTTGTGGATGAAAATCCTATGTCCTCTTCTGTTCCCCTGACAATGTGTATACGAAATTTCATGATAACCGGTCGAGTAGTTAAGGCGTGAAAACGTAACAAACAAACAAACTAACTTACATTCGCATTTATAATATTAGAATTATTGCTTTATAGTTAAAATGACTGGAAATTCGTTTTAAAGTAACTAATATATCACTGAAAGATGGAATAAGGAATAGTGTGATTAGAGAGAGATGCGGCATGAAAGTGGATATAGTGACAAGAATAGAAAAGGGTATGTTAAGCTGGTTTGGACATGTAGAAAGAATGGACGAGGAATACTGACTAAGAAAGTTTATAAGGCTAGTGCGAATGGAACAGTCGCAAGAGGAAAATCTAGGCGAACGTTTCTCGATCAGATGTGGTTGCCTGTAAGTGAATGAGCACAAGGCATGTCTGTAAATTATTATTTAGAAGTAAGAAATGTGTATCATTTGTTGGCGATCCATATAAATAAATAAATCAGATCGGAGGCGTTCTGGACAAAGGCCAGGTTAAGAGCTCCTTGAATCGATGAGCGTGTATGAGGGATGTCATGAAAGAGAATGAAGCCAGAGAAGTGTCAGGATCGTAGCAAATGGAAATCCGTAGTCTCTGCCTACCCCTCTGGGAAACAGGCGTGAATCTATGTATGTATGTATATATCACAGCTAATATTTATACCAACCAATGAATATAAATCAGTATAATAAATCGAGCATTCGCATTGAAATCGATACAGAAACTGATTTATTCACGTGATTGCAGTCATGATAAAAATAAACAACACTCGCGACATTGTTTGTATGACGTACCTATTAAACTATACTAATATTATAAACCTGAAGAGTTTGTTTGTTTGTTTGAACGCGCTAATCTCAGGAACTACTGGTTCGAATTGAACTATTGTTTTTTTGTTGGATAGCTTATTTATCGAGGAAGGTTATAGGCTATATAACATCACGCTACGACCTACAAGGGCGGCGTAGTAATCATAAACGCGGGTGAAACCGCAGACACATCTAGTGATTATATTATATAATACACTAGGTGACCCGCGCAGCTTCATCTGCGTCACGTAAGAGAATATTCCCCGTTTTTGCAACATTTATCATTAATGCTGCGCTCCTATTGGTCGTAGCGTGATGTTATATAGCATATAGCTTTCCTCGATTAATGGGCTATCCAACATTAAGAAAATTTTTCAATTCGAACTAGTAGTTACTGAGATCCGCGCGTTCAACCAAACAAACAAACGCTTCAGCGTTATAATATTAGTATTTTATGAACATATTTTCCATTCAACTGCATATTGTAAAGCGTAGTTAGTTAGTAACATATTAGCATCTTTATGATTAGTTAGTTATACAAGAGGCATACGATCTCCGTTTATAGTATACACATGAGTCATTTAGCAGTGACTTAATAGTCGGCGGACGCACAAGGCCGACCTGACCCAGGCACGCTTATAAACTAAAATCAACTGTTTTTGCTAGATAACGATTTTTTGTTGAGATTTACGCGCATAGAGGCATCAGTCCCGAGATCATTCTATGCGAATTAGTAGATAGGTATATCTTTAATTGCCGTACGCGGCCGTCAAAAGGAATCTGAAACGTTCAGTTGCCTCATCCTTCAATTTTGACCAAGGAGTACATTTTTATGACTTTAAAATTGTTGATATATAAGCTACATTTTATTGCTGCTCTTGAATTTCATAGATCTTCAAACACCAGATGAAAGAGTTAATGACTTTGTAGGTACCTATAATTTTTTAATATTTATAAAATGTTATGGATAAGTTTTTTGTACCGCTTCATTATAGATAAGGTTGTTAACAATATTGAAGTAGTAACTAAAGTGTTTTGTAAGTTTGCAAAATTACACGATAAAATATTGCACTTACCTATTTATTAAGGATAAAAATATACTCAATGTTAATGATAAATTAGTTCACAGTTATTAAATTTGTAACTTCACTGTAAACACTTTTTGCACAATATTCCTGATACCAATGGCAATGTTCAACTAAAACACATTAAAGGGATATTTTACTTAAAAACTGTAATTTGTATTCGGCGCGAAAAACATCGCATCCAAGACTCGCAATACGCACAGCACGTACAATCACTCGCAGCGTTGCCGCCGTACTGACTTACGTAGTACCATTTCTGCTCCTACTCCGAAAGGTCTCAAGCGCCGCGTAATCATTAACGTTGTGATAATCGCCTCAGTCAACATACATTGCTTGCTCCAAAGCGACTTTGAAAAACACGAATAAAATCTTCTCGGTATTGAATTTAGCCTAAGGGAAAACCTTTGTTCGATTCACGGTTACGTCGCGTCGTGGTAGACATCGTACTATCAACACTGTGAAAAGGCGGGGTACGTTTTCGGAAGTTCTCGTTCGGTGTGGTCATTTGGTTCACTAATTTAAGCTAATTCTGAAAGGCTAAGCTCTATGCTTTGGAACTATAAAGGAGCATAACAGCCTCGGCAGTACCTTCTGTTCGTAGAAGGAGTTATGTAAAACAAGTCGAATTAAATTAACAACTTTGGCTGAGGCAGATTAAGTGGGTGCTTTATCGAATAAAAAAAGAAACATACGATGGAAATTACACATTTACATCACATCATTTCTTTTCTTTTATCTTATGACTAGCTGACCCGCGAATCTTCGTCTACTTCACATAAGAGAATTTGCCCGTTTCTGCAACATTTTTCATTGCTGCTCCGCTCCTATTGATCGTAGCGTAATGTTATATAGCCTATAGCCTTACTCAATAAATAGGCTGTCTAACACTAAAATAATTTTTCAATTCGAACCAGTAGTTCCTGGGATTAGCGCGTTCAAACAAACAAACAAACTCTTCAGCTTTATAATATTAGTATAGATTAATTCTATTTCGTAAGTTCAGCAACGCACGAGAGGTACCCCTGGTTTTGCAAATGAATATTGACTTCGGTAATCGCTTCTCAGAAAATTGGGTATGTTGCCTACCATGCCTGCTGAGATAAACATTTAAAGCGGCAGTAGCCTAATGGATAAATCACTGGACTTCAAGAGGCCGTGGTTTCAATCCCCAGCTATGAACGCCACCGACGTGAACACACTCATAACAAAAGCTTAGCTCGAGGGGTAAACATGAATACAAGTGATTTGCAACCCAAATCGAAGTGGAATTTCACCTCAGCTAGCATATACACGCGATTCAGATATTACGTACTAGTATATTCGGCCTCGATGGCATAGTGGTTAGTGTAACCGACTGCCACGTCTGAGGTCGCGGGTTCGATTCCCGCACAAGTCAAACATTTGTGTGCATGAACATGGATGTTTGTCTTGGACTGGGTGTTTCTACGTATAATATGTATGTATTTCCAAAAAAAGAAAGTATATATGTATGTTTATCCATTGTTTAGAACCCATAGTACAAGCTCTGCTTAGTTTGGGCTAGATCGTGTTGTGTGTATGTGGTAGAATATTATTATTATTCTCTTATATAATGAAATTAAACATTATAATACAAGCATGTTTATTCACCTAGGTCACAAAGTAACAGTTATGAATATCAAAGTACAATTATTAATTTGTTTTTACCTGTTGTCATGACCACCAAAGCTAAGGTGTAGAACTAATAACTCCAAGCCAATCTTTTCTTTAGGCGCATTGAGCACTTCTTGGGTGAACAAAAATCATGGAACTCGCGTCATCGTCACCGAACGCTTTCCATTTTTGAATTATTTTTTGTTTATAAAGAAGTGTTTATGATCAAGGATTAAAGTTTTCACTTCTATCGGCAGTCCCCATAGACGGCCCCAAATTTTTTAATTTTTTGTTTTGATAAAACAACTTTCGCGCTAGGAATTATTCCTATGTCCACTGCAAACTGCCACATTTGCTCTCTTGTCCAATGTGCCCCTCCAGCTGCACTGTGGAGGATCTGTGGAGAGCAACGGACGATGCCGTGGCTGTGGCGGGATTTTGGGCAGACAAAATTTAGGGGTGTTCGTACATTGACACGAAGAAGAAGAACTGACACAAAGAACACCCAGACTTGGCACAGCCATATTTGTGCACACAAAAATTTGTGTGATCCACAATTGGTTGTTTGAGCACAACATTCGGCGCGGTGACAATGGCGATTAGTTTATTGTTGTTGACCATTGTTTTAATATATACTAATCTTTTTTGTAAGGAGCTTCGACCATTAAGCCATTAAACTTACAGTTACACTAGATCATTAGTTCTCAAAGTGGTCCAGGTTGACCTCCAGGGGTCCACTGGAGACTCGACGGGGGTCTACGTTGGCGCGACAAAAAAATGGGGGTGTACAATTCGTAAGCCGAGGTCCACGAAAATTTATTTGATTTCGATAGTGAAGAACTAAAATGTTGGCTTGATTTCACCTATAAACCTATAACCTATAAATACCACCCGCTGAAGACCCGAGAATTCCTAAAAAAAAAATGACAGCCCGCCTACCGTAGTAGGTTCAGTCAGATATTTGATCAATTTTTTAATTCTAGGCAAGGAATATGGTAGAAATGTAGTTGCAGGGGGTCCACTAGAACCAGCAAAATTTTGAAAGTGGTCTATGAGAAATCTGAGAACCTCTGCACTAGATATACATAAAGGCACTTAGTACTTATTGATATGTTACCGATAGCTTACAAGCATTAAACATCAAACATGCGCCATTTTTAATTAAATAAAACGCAAACACAATTACTTTGATTAAGCAGCGAGCAAGTGGCAACGATTAACTTAATTGACAATTTAAATTAATTATTGCAATATTGTAGTTCATTTGTATCTGTTACTTGATGACAAATTAACGGTAGGTAATTTAAAATTATATAACAAATTGTTAAATTACGCACTAATTGGGAATCTTTCATTTTTATTTACTGTGAATTTATTATCGTTAAATCTAGTCTTTCGGCTTGATTTTCCTAGTGAATCTGCCAGTAATAATAGATTGTAATAATGGTTATAAATGTACTAGAATAAAATATTTATTAAACTCAAACACTATAAAACGTATTGTTGACCGAGTTTTGGCCAGAAGATGAAAAGTTATAAAATAAATGTTTATTTTATATCTATGTACATACATAGATTCACGCCTGTATCCCAGAGGGGTATGCAGAGACTACGGATTTAGCTACGATCCTGACACACTACTCTGGCTTCATTATAAAATAAACATTTTTAATTAAGGTTTTAGTAGTACTTGAAGTCTATCCATGATCATAAATAAACCTAAAAACACAATAAGAAGTCTAGGGTTGCAAATCACAGATGAATAAAAAGTGTAACAATGCATTTACACAGTATGTTAGGAATAATGTTTGTGTACTAAAGAGTTGGGAATATTTGCATATTCATTTAATTATATCGGTGTTGCTGTTTGTGGCTGTGAATTGAACATTTAGTCTGTTTATAATACTTTGTTTTCTTCCATATCTGTGTTTTTATTATATACTAGATTTTCCTGCGGTTTCACCCGCATTTATCGTTACTGCAACGCCCTCGTGGGTTGTAGCGTGGTTATATAGCCTATAGCCTTCCTTGATAAACAGGCTATTCAACACTAAAATAATTTTTCAAATCGAACCAGTAGTTCTTGAGATTAGCGCGTTCAAACAAACAAACATACTCTTTAGCTTTATAATATTAGTATAGATATAGATTACTAGTTTTTGCCCGCGGCTTTGCTCGCTTTAATTTAGATGTTGTCAATCAATTTCAATACCTCGGTGACAGTACTTTTTTTTAGGATAAAAGGTGCCTTTAATTCCTTTTTTGTTCCCCTGATTAAGTGTATACGAAACTTTATAATGTCGGTCGAGCAGTGAAGGCGTGAAAACAAAAGAAAATCAAGAACGCACATCTACATTTATAAAAGTGTAATATCAATAGTTTTTATAATGTATATGGCTTAAATTATAGTAAAGTTTAATAATAGTAGTGTCATATTTTCAAAATTATATCTAAAATTGTTTAAAAATAGACAATGCTCAAAATCCGTATAAAGTAGTTTGATTGCAATGTATAGAATTCGCGTTAACAAAAGATAATATTATTTACCTATAATATTAGTAAAAAAAAATTTGATTATTTTTAAATTTAATAATAAAATAAAATAATTTAAAAAAAATTATGTGAATTTCCATACATACATACTTAATTTTATAACCGTTATAGTTTTTTAGATTACCGTGATTTGAGCCATAATGAATAAATACCTAAGTTGCAAGTAACAAGCATAAAATTGAGAGCACACAATATAACATTCATGTTAATTATTCAAAACTTTATGAAATACTGGCGCTTCCATGATGAGTTTACAAAATGCCGCGTTTTCTTGTACATGCCTACTGTGTTCTGTATTGTTTAAATTTCTCTGTACGGATTTCGGTTTCCGTCTTATTATGTATTCTAATGTAATTACTAAACTCGTGCTTTGTGTTTTTTAATTTAAATGGTATCTCTATTGTGTTCGTGACTGATATTATGCCTACGTATAATATAAATAATTAAAAATCAGCCCTGTATTAAACTGTTTCACTGCTGGGCACGGCCTCTTCTCAGTGTGGGAAGGGTAAGGCCATAGTCTACCACGCTAGCCCAGTGCGGGTTGGCAGACTCCACATTTCTTCCAGAATATTATGGAGAACTCTCAGGCATGTACCTATGTTTCTTTTGCTGTTAAAGCAAGCGACAATTAACTATTTAATACGCACATAACTTTGAAAAGTCAAAAATGCGCGCCTTGGGATCAAACTCGAAACCACTCACTAGCGATTGAGAGTCCATTCACTAGCGATATCGTTCAGATACCCTAATATTTTCCCTATTTCGTTAACAAAGATTTCAATTAATGCCGTCGCACTTCATCTATATTGAATATTTGACATTTCTTCTCGATTTTTATTAACATTGAAATAAGGAAGAATTCCATCGCTATTCATAAGTTTTCGTGAAGCGTGATATTTGAATAAATCCTTATAAATTAAGGTAGGTTTGTCAGCATTTTGACATAGACAATATTTTAGCTTAAAGATAAACAACAATAATACATATAACATCTTTTTACAAAACTTTTCGCACAGTGGTGTGTGTTTGGTATTCTATAAAATTACATACTTACGGCCTCGATGGCGCAGTGGTTAGTGGGACCGACTGCCACGCCTGAGGTCGCGGGTTCGATTACCGCACAAGTCAAACATTTGTGTGCATGAACATGGATGTTTGTCTTGGTCTGGGTGTTTCCATGTATAAGATGTATGTATTTACAAAAAACAACACACAACAGTAGGCATATTGCTATTTCACGTCGATATTCTGTGAGAGGATAGTCCTTCCCTGGTCGAGCCGACCCATTCATGCTGAAATCAGCGAGGCTCTCCTACCATGATATGCATGAAATTACTGTGTCATTCCTACTGATGAAGTATACTTATATGCTTTCTGTTATATAGTATTTAAAATGTAATTAACCAAACTGCATTAAATACAATGGATTACATGATGTCTTAGGATCGTTTCCTGGGTTGGGCAAAGTTTTATTGGGTTTTCATTCTTAGTAGCTATAGGGAGTCTACATTTGTATCCAGTAGAAAGCAATGAGCCTCCTATTACGTCGGACCTACATTTGTAATACGGCTGTTATAGACCTATGCCTAATAAGAGCTGAAGTCTTGTTGTTAATACATGATTTTAAACACGACAATATTATGATTGTCCTCTTCAAAAAGAAATTGTTTTTAGAGCTCAGAAACGTTGGCTCAGTAATTTTCAATAAAAACAACAGACCGACATATTTTAGCAATTACAAAATTCTAAACCTTCCCTAATTATATATAATAATACGAATATGAAAATTGATGTTAGCGAATCACGAAGTTTTTGGGAAACTATCAGATGCAGGCACCCGTAATAGAAGGGATAACACAAAAACGGACTGAGGATATATAATATAGTAGGTGTGAAAGTATATATTATTCATTAGGATTACCTATGACTATGTATAATATGTATGTATTTACAAAAAAATATAGTATACCTTGCTTTGTTAGCTAGTATATTTAGTTAGTATGAGTAGTAAGACCTATCTTACAACTCAGTTTTACACCATAAACCATGATAAAATCCGTATAATATATTATTATCTGTATAGATTAATTTCAATAAATTTTAAGCCATTGTCCATTGAGATGCGATTGAGTTGAGAGTGGCGATCCAGCGAAATACATTTTTATGATAGATATGAACTTATGCAGCAACTGGTATAGTTTCGTTACGAGAAAACGCCTCAACAGATAATAGTGTTGTACATAAAACTTGACATATCGGTTAATTTTGACACCTTTAAATCATTAGTTCCCAAAGTGGTCCAGGTGGACCTCCAGGGGTCCACAGGAGACTCAACGAGGGTCTACGTTGGCGTGACCAAAATGGGGTTGCACAATTCGTAAGCGGGGGTCCACGACAATTTATTTGCTTTCGATAGTGAAGAACTAATGTTGGCTTGACTTTTCACCAACTGTTCGACAAGCTCAGCGAAGGTCAGCCCGCCTAAGGTGGTAGGTTAAGTCCCGAGAATTTCTAAAAAAAAGGTCGGCCCGTAGAGAATTGATAATTTTTTTTACTTACATGAACTTGTTTTGCTGCAGGGGGCCCACTGGAACCAGCAAAATTTTTAAAGTGGTCTATGAGAAAAAAGTCTGGGAGCCTCTGCTTTAAATGATAAGCACCGACAATTAACAATGCAGTCAAAATATTCTGACAAGGGAATTTTGCCACGGTAAATTGTACGAACATTGTTATACGAATTTAGCACGAACGTTTATATCTCGCAGGCACTTTATGAACGCTGTTATTTCTAAAAATATTTGCAGTATAGGGAAAATCCACGCACGTCTAATCAGGTATTAAAGATACCGCTATAAAAAATATCCTGTATTTTGACGTTATATCTTCTTCTCCCTCGCCTTTATTATTCCCAAGTCACTTGGGGTCGGCTTTCTAGTCTAACCGGCTTTGACTGGATATCAGTTTTTACACGGAGCGGCTGCCACCTGACGTCCGCAACCCGAAGGCTAACGATACTCTAAGGCTAAACCAGTGTCAGCATATTATAGGGCACTGACTTGCCAATAACGACTGCCATAGATGTTCATGGCAGCCGGGACCGACGGCTTAACGTGGTCTCCGAGGCACGGAGCAGGCGATAATTGTCAATCAATACGCACATAATTTGGAAAAGTCATATAACTTCCGAAAGTCAGAGGTGGGCGACGTGGGTTCGAACTCGAGACCCTCTGCATTGCAGTCTGTTGGTCTCCCCACTGAAATATCGCTGCTTTATCGCTTTGTGAGCTAAATAAATAAATATATTTTGATTTGATTTTATTTCAAATTATCGTACTGATCTGTCTTGCAGAAAGCTCACAGCTTGCTAATCAAACTGTGTACCTATGTAAATATAGTTGCAAACAAATAAATTTCAATAATACATTACGTCCTTCAGACATTCTATATACTTATTCTTGTACTCATACATCCTACAGGAATGTACATACCTACAGCACTGTCGAATGTGCCGAACGCTTACTAATAAAATACTTCAAGTATAAATATTGAAAAGCGATTAGCGATCGTTAATTTTCGCAATATCATTAGTTTTTATTGCCAAGCTAACTATGATAAGGTGGATAGGTGGCCTCGATGGCGTAGTGGTTAGTGTAACCGACTGCCACGCCTGAGGACGCGGGTTCGATTCCCGCACAAGTTAAACATTTGTGTGTATGAACATGGATGTTTGTCTTGGTCTGGGTGTTTCCATGTATTAGATGAATGTATTTACAAAAAAAGACGTATAATGTATGTTTATCCATTGTCTAGTACCCATAGTACAAGCTCTGCTTAGTTTGAACTAGATGGTGTTGTGTGTATGTGATAGAATATATTATTATAAGGTGGATGATCCCAAAACCACTTTTTTTTTTTGTTTCGGTTATTGATCTTAATATAATAGTCACAAAGATAATTATGTTCAGAATAAAACTACTCCTCACAGACTTAACGCTGAATGTGAAAGTTTTCCCTTTCGCAATAAATATATTTATAATACACCAACAGCCAACCGTTACCAATATAGTAGCTGTCTTATGTAACCTTTGTGTCGCTTTCAGCGTTTTTGCTATTGTCGTACCAACATTAAACTCAGTGGGCAGGTAGGGTACAATATTCACAACCGGCACGCAGCTCGGTTTTATCTTGGGGTTTATTTGCTCCAACATGTAAATAAAGGATAGTGATCGCGTTTATTATATTGGTTTTATTCAAAGTTTATGATAATAGAAGAAAAGATTTTGAGGATAGCTTTTTACAGGATTACAATAAAAAAGGAATAATTATATTATTGTTGTTTGTTTCCTTTGTCCATTAAACAGTAATGATATTTCTGCCTCGTATAGGCACTATATATTTTTATTCATTCATAACCAAATTATAAGTATACACGGCTACACATCAAATTAGACACTCTATATACACATAACTACGCTACATACAAAATAGAGAATTGTGGGAAAGGGACAGTGCGTAGTGGTGTCGATGTAATGGTAAGGATAGAGCGTAACCAAAATATAACGCACGATTCGCAGCGTTTAACTTCTAATAGTTCAAAGTCCAAACAGTCTAGGTTGATGTGTCGCTGTGTGTACTTTAATATGAAAATAATTTCAGGCCTGTATATATACTGTCCTAATACTGAGCACGAGGCTCTTCTCATTGTGAGAAGAGAAGGTCTAGGCCATAGCCTAGGCCTCCACACAAGAGACCCTAGGTAAGAGGACTATGGTGTATGGTATGTGGACTATGGTCCATCACGCTGACACACGCCTGTTGGCAGACTTCACATATCTTCGAGATCTCTGTAGCAAACGAGAGTAGATAGGTAGTAGTAGCGAGTTAATCTGCATATGTGAGAAGCCATGCAGGTTACCTCGCGATGTCATCCTACACCGTTAAAGTGAGTAATAAATAACTATTTAATAGTCAGAGGTGTGTGCCTTGGTGTCTAACTCGAGAACTCTACTTGACAGTCCAACGGTCTCCCGACAGGCTATCGCTGCTACTTTAATCAACGTTCTTTATGCTCTTATTATAGTATAGCTCCACTTACTTCATCAAGATTCAATTAAACGATGAAATCATATTTAGGCTAGTACTAAAAAATATCGACAATAACAGTACCTACTAAAACTATGGATAATAATATCCTCTAGACCGATTTTCGGTCACGGCAGCCAATCTTAACGGAGACTGGCCATCTGCGCAGGAGATATTATAGTGCACAAGCGTGTGCGCAAACACAAGTGCACTCTCTGTTCCCTAACCCTCATGATCCGATGGGACGGATAATCCGACACGACCGGAGAGAGATCAGACGCAGGACCAACGGCTTTACGTGCTTTCCGAGGCATGGGGGTATCTAACACCGCCAACTTCCTAACTCAGGGCTCGTATTGAGATTTCTTAACAGAAAAACCCAATACCTTTTTGCTGGCCCGACCCGGGATTCGAACCCGAGACCTCATGCACAGCAGTCGCATTCACTACCGCTGCGCCACGGAGGCAGTTCAAATTACACAACAATGACAATATAACCCAACATTACTAATGCTTCTAATACATTGTTTGGGTATAGTTCACATTTGGGTTCGACAAACCATAATGGGCCAGTAAGGTTACGAAACACTGCGTAGGTAGTTGTATGTCGTCCCAACTACCAAAATAAAGAACCATACCGCCAGTATATCCTGACCCTTCTGCCCTACTGTACTCGCTAAATTGTATAGTCGATACACGATAGCTTGAGTATATGTGCTCTATTCGACTAGACATGTATAATCGTTTACCATTGTTACAGTCAATAGTTTTGGTATCGAGTATTGAGAATCTATTAGAGGGAAGGACGGAGGGGGATTGCTCGGATGTCGTTTAATCTATGATTGAAACGAAATATTATGTACTGCGTTGGTTTACTATTTGGCTTCAGAGTATGTACTCAATATGTGTAACCACAAAACCGCTAAACCACCGTTCGTACAAAAAATTATAATTCATTTTTCATTGAATATTTGGTTGGTTATAGACCAACTCTCGAAGGTAATAATAATATAACCCATATTTTCGTTTTCGTTGCATTTGGGAGACAAAACACTCATTATAAAGCCATTCAGATACAGCTCTCAGACTTTATTCGTTATCTTATAAATGACAAAAAAAGAAAGACTATACGACAAATAGAAGCCCATATTTTAGTTTTAGTTGCATTTGGGAGACGAAATATGCATAATAAAACCATTCAGTTACAGCTTTTAGATTATATTCGTTATCTTATAAATGACAAAAAAATAAAGACTATATGACAAATAGAAACACATATTTTGTTTTAGTTGCATATGGGAGACGAAATACTATAAAGACATTCAGTTACAGCTAGCAGCTTTCAGACTTTATTCGTTATCTTAAAAATGACAAAAAGAAAGACTATACGTAGGGATGGATTTTTATGTATTGTATTTGTCAACTAGTACGCCATATTTGTTTACTAAACAAAACAAGTAAGAAGAATGTTTTTTTCTATATTAAAATATATTATTATATTTACAAAAAGACAAGTATAAAATCAACGCAAAGCAATGGTTTTGCGTTGAAATTGATAAGGGTAAAGGAAAGCCGCTTTAATTTTTTTGTATCTTATTTAATTTTAAAGACGCTGAAAATTAAATAACAATAAGTACCGTGACTATGCATGTTACTTAATAATACGTAACTAATGCTAACTAGCGGTCGCCTAGTGGTCAAAATTCGACCAAAATTCATATAAAATAAGGTATAGTTACAAAGAATTGTACGTTAGACGAACAATGTCGAAATACTACGAAAGCGATTCAACTGGGTGTGTCAAATTCATGGTTGTGTGCGTGTAGTGTTTTTTCATTAATTTAATGTATTTCTAATGCATATTTTATAAAAATATTAGGATTTGCCCCTCCTTCTCCATATAAACTTTAACTATGCTAAATTTCATACTCCTAATTCCGCGCAATTTTCGTAAAAAGGAATACAAAGTTTTTTGCTTCACGTATTAATATATAGATTAAATAAGATGTCAAAGCCACCAGACCTTGTCCCTTTAGCAAAGCTTAAATGTCTAAAGCAAATAACTACGTAACATATGTAAAAAACGTATATACATATACTCGTTAGTTTGGAAGCAGGGTCCTTTTTGTTGCCTTGACGAAACGGTACTGATAGGTCCTTCGAATTAGTCTGGCCGCATACAAATGATCTTAAAATAGGCACCCAACTGATAAAAAACTTCAGCCTTGCTAATATAGTAGCCTGAATTTTATATAAGTACATTTTTTCGGTTATATTATGCATAACTCTTAGTTCGTGTTCAATAGTTGGACTAGTCATAATTATGTTTTATAATATTGTTGATGTAAAATATATTTTTGTTTAAAACTACGAAACTGATAGTACTAAGTACAGATTAAGTTGATTTTTTTTAAGACTACGCCGGCTCTAGTTTTAATTCCTGTGTCGCGAGGAGCCTTTCAAACATTTAAATAAAGGACACATAGAAAGAAAGAAAAAAGAAAACAGTTTATTTTGACCTCTACACTGGCATAAAACAAAAAAGCAACAAAAAGAAAATTTTTAAATACAAAATTGGAAACAAAGAAAACATAAGAATAAGCAATTTTCGTAATTACATCATACCGCCAGTGCGAGACCAAAAATGGCACTTATCTCAGCATAATGCTGCAGCACCGTGGTAGGTACTGCAGCGCTGATTGTCGGATAAGTCCAGTGAGGCCAAAGAACACCCAGACTCGGAATAATCATTTGTGGTGTAAGGTCTCACTGCCCTACATTGCAGCCTACACCACAAGTTGCCAAGCGCGTGTAGCTGCGCCCTCAGCGTTTATCGTGTTACTTACTATAAATTTGCAATACGGCAAAATACATGAACGCAGTTGAACACCAAAGATTATTTAACAAGGTAACTGTACGAGTGTATGAAGAGAAATAATCAGTCTTATTTTACTGTAAGTTATCTACTTATTTAAATAAATTATTATTAACGTTAATTCATAAATTATTAATTATTAAAGTGAAAACTTCTTTAGGCGCGTTGAGCCCTTCTTGGGTGAACAAAAATCATAGAACTCGCGCCATCGTCGCGCTTCCACGCTTTTCATTTTTGAATTATTTTAGAATATTAACAATATCTCAGAAATGGTGCGTCCTACGCAAAAAATAACGAAATTTTGACCCCTTTAATAACCGCCAAGAGAGTATCACGAATCCGAGGCGAACCTTTTTTTTTATATAAAAGTGTTTATGATCAAGGATTAAAGTTTTTACATCTTATCGGCAGTCCTCAAAGACAGCCTCAATTTTTTTTTTCTCTACTTCTTCAATATTTTATTATTGCGTGCGGCGTTAATCAACCCAAGGTGTGTTTTAAGTAGGTACATGTGGATCACACAAATTTTTGTAGGGTGTGGTATTCGAACCCACAACACAGCGTAGCAGTGTTGTTGCAATAGCGATAGTTTCGCTATCGATAGTTGACCTTGAAATATAATCGATAGCGCGAATAGTCCTATCGAAAATATCGAAATGCTGCAATACTATCGATCCTATCGATAGTGAAAATTAGGCGATACTATTGAAATTTGTTGATACTATCGATTCTATCGATACTATCGAGATACGATATTATCGATAATATCGATACTATCGAAACGCATTCTATCGATAGTTTCGATAGTATCGATGGTGTTTGTACTGATACTATCGATAGTATCGATACTATTGATCTTTAGCAATAGTATTACTTATTTTTATCAATCGATACTATCGATAGTGTCGATAGTATCGTTAAGGGTCGATAGTTTCGATAGGACTATCGATAGTATGACTGATTTTCAAGGCCACGATAGTATCACGATACTATCGATTGACTATCACTATCGCAACAACACTACAGCGTAGTAACAGTGGCAAGGCGACCTCTTAAACCACTACACCATCCTTGCAGTCAATGTTATTCGTTTTGCGTATAAATGATTACTGTACTTATCAAATATCACATTTACTATAGAAATCCTAGCTTTGCTAAAATGGCGGTAGTTCTAGCAGCTGCGAGATCTTATACGAACAGTAATTATAAGCAGTTTTCCTACTAGTTAGTACTCGGTGCTAGTTGAAGTTGCGTGGTTTTGTTAGCTATACAGCTCTGCTGAAACTACGGTTTAACAACTAAAGGTTCTACACATAACTTAGATTTTGATATTACTACATACATTTTAGTTAATTAGCATTATATACACGGAAATGTTACTTTTATACGATCTGTAGAAAGATAGTTTTCTAAGTATTTTGTGGGGTTTGTTTTGAATCGGTTTGTGTAATAAGTGACCAACGTTGCAATTGGTATGAAAAACGAAGTTCGAATTAATATTCGAAACCACTTCGAACATTCGAATGTTGATTAATTCGTCGTTTATTTTTACTTTTCATTAATTACGATTCGAAATTTGATTCAAAAGCAGCGATAGCTCAGTGGGGAGACCAACAGACTGCAATCCAGAGGGTCTCGGGTTCGAACCCACATCGCGTACCTCTGACTTTCGGAAGTTATATGACTTTTGGAAATTATGTGCGTATTGATTGACAATTATCGTCTGCTCCGTGCCTCGGAGAGCACGTTAACCCAATCAATGCGGCAACAAATTTTGCTTTCACTAGCCAGAATCGGCTCATATTTAACGTAAACGCCGATCGGCGTCAGCCGCACTTGATGAAATAAAAAACCAAAATATCTAAAAACTACTCATATCAGACATTTCATTAGTAAATTCCAAACACATTTGTTATTTTATTAATATAATATCTTTAAATTTGGGTAAAATATAAAGCAACTATACATGACGCCGATCGGCGTCCTTCGAATCTGAGTATGAGAAAATAAGACGCCGATCGGCGTCCGCCGCATTGAATGGGTTAAGCCGTCGGTCCCGGCTGCCATGAACATCTATGGTAGTCATTATTGGGAAGTCAGTGCCCTCTTATATCCTGACACTGGTCTAGCCTTAGGGTATCGTTAGCCTTCAGTTTGCGGAGGTCAGATGGCAGTCGCTCCGTGTAAAAACTGATATCCAGTCAAATCCGGTTAGACTAGAAAGCCGACCCCAAATGACTTGGGAATAATGAAAGCTAGGGAGAAGATTAATTACGATTCGAATCACAATCAAATTTCTAAACCGAATTTAATAAGTAGGTCGTGATTGATCCGATTGCTCGATGATTAATACGACCTCGGATGGAAAATTGCCTACTTTGGCAACACTGACCGCTTTTATCATTATACTACTTCTAAAATTTGTCTAGTGGGTAGTTACCGCAAATAGGTGAGTATTTGTCGTTATATTAGACTTTTATACATGATTCAGAACGTACTTCTTAAGTGAGAGAACTTAATTTGAACAGATCACAATATTTATGATGAGATTAAGCCTTCAAACCTTATAAATATTCATACTGCAGCTGAACAAAGATGTAGAAAATGACTTTGGCAATGACAACGCACTGCTAACATTGTGATAAGTACACTAATTTTCTTTAAATATATATCTTTTTAAAAATTAAAGTTCGAGCAACAAAGTCTTAACATTAGTTTCAACAGTTTTAAAGTTAAAGATAGAAATATAGAGGAGTAATGTGAACAATAGGCCGTAAGTCTAGTAAAGTGACAAAATTTCTTACCCATTATAATGTCCTCCAGACCGAATTTTGGCCACGGTAGCCAATCTTAACGAAGACTGGTCATCTGCGCAGCAGATATTATAGTGCACAAGTGTGTGCGCAAACACAAGTATACTCTCTGTTCCCTAACCCTCATGATCCGATGGGACGGTAATCCGACACGACCGGAGAGAGATTAGGCGCAGGACCAACGGCTTTACGTGCTTTCCGAGGCACGGGGGTGTCTAACACCGCCAACTTAATAACTCCGGGCTGCTATTGTGATTTCTTAACAGAAAAACACAATAACTTTTTGTTGGCCCGCCCCGGGATTCGAACCCGAGACCTAACGCACAGCAGTCGCATTCACTACCGCTGCGCCACGGAGGCAGTCGCAACAACAGCAGTTACCCATTATAAACGTTATTCAATGCAATAAGGCTAGTGTGAATGGAACAGTCGCAAGGGGAACACCTAGACGAACGTTTCTCGATCAGATCGGAGGCGTTCTGGACAAAGGCCAGGTTAAGAACAACTTAAACCGGCGAGCGTGTATTAGGAATGTGATGAAAGTGAATGAAGTCAGAGAAGTGTGTCAGGATCGTAGCAAATGGAAATCCGTAGTGGCTGCCTACCCCTCTGAGAAACAGGCGGGAATCTATGTATGCATGTATCTATTCAACGCAAATGTTAGATTGACAATAAATAGAAGTGATCTGATAAATCACTACTACTATTTAAAACTAACGGCAATAATAGTAAGAAGTGGGACTGTAAATTATGTGGTTTGATTTCAGAATCGGGTAAGCTATTCCATTTCGAGGTTATCCTCTTAGACAGTCATGAATTTGTGATTTTACTGCTTACTTTTTCTGTTGTGTGATATTATGTAAGATTTTAAATTTATGACGATTGAGATAGTAATAGGAATCTTAGACTTATCAATTAACTTAGCGCAGACTCCCGTAGGTCTAATAGAGACACATCTCTATCCTAAATTCACGTAAAATAATGTAATTCATCTCTTAAAAAGTGTAAATTTGATTAGATGATAATTTTCGTAGTGTTATTGAATACTTATATTTTGATATCTGTTGGAAAAGGAGTTTGGCTTGCATTATTCGGCCAGTTAGAAATAATACGACAACTCCAGATCCGGGTGTTTCTTTATACGAGGCCAGTGACAAGGAAACCGCGAAACTGATTCTGCACCGCTCCATAGTTTCTACAAACTAGTTTTAAATATACATGAATCGGAGTAACTATGATTTAGTAGGTTCCCTAAGTAACGGTAGTCCTACTTCTACCAATGGACACAGGAAGGTAGGACTCCTATTCCTATTTATTTTCTGGGTCCCTGTACGTTGGATCAATGTTTTTGTGTAAAACATTCAAGAGGTTGGGTATTTTCCTAATGGAAGATGTTAACCCGTAAAAGAGAAACAACTATTTGTTGGTTTTGGGGATGTGTTTTAGGGTTGTTACAAAAATAGCGTAGTTGATTACATGAATTTAGTTTTGCTACGACGACGTGTAGATTTTTCTAAAATACTTAATATAATACTCAATAAAAACATTATCAGCAATTTAATGCCTGGCGGATAACCAAATACCTGCAATATACATATATTATGAGCCCTATTTATAAACAGCCACTGCTAGGCACGGGCCACTTCTCAATGTGAGCGGTGTTAGGCTTTAGTCCACCACGCTGGTCTAGTGCGGGTTCATAGGCTTCACATATTTTCGAGAAAATAGAGACCTCCCAGACATGCAGGTTTCAACACGTTTATTTGTATACAACTAACGTGGCAAACAAACATACGGCCTACCTGAAGGTAAGTGGTCACCATAGATTATGGACGCTTGCGACACCAGAGGCATCATTCGCGCGTTGCCGACCCTTTAGGAAAGGAAGTGGGAAGGAGAAGGAGCGGGAAGAGGGAAAAGAGGGTAATTGGGCCTCCGGCACTCTCACTCACCGAACGAAACATAACAGTAGGAATGACACCACACCGTGGTGGTTTTAGTCGGTTGGCACGAAGTTTCGGGAGAGCCCGAAATAACCCTCCCGCTTCCCCTTGTGGCGAAAGCATAAGCGTGAAGAGCTTCTCCCCACGTAAAAAAAAACAAAGAGGTTAGGTTAGTAACAGTACTTTTTCCTGGATGAAAGGATGTCCTTTTTCGTTCCTCTGACAACGTGATCGGTCAAGTAGTGAACGCAGAAAAGCGTAACAAACAAACAAACTCACATTCGCATTTATAATATTAGTTAGGACTAGTTAGGATTTACGATCAGCTATATTAGATGGATATTTTAAATTTCATGGCAATGTGACACTTAGAATAAAATGAAAGCTTCCAATTCCCTATTATACCTATGCCAAAGACCGAGCTTTAACTAAAGCCATGATTTCAAACTGTCTGCTCGGATTTGAGAACAGGTATTCCGAAATCCTCTTGAATCGTTCAAGTTGTTAGACAAAGGAGCTCGAGAAGTTCTGTAATTAGAATGCACGTAGTCGTTAGTAGGTACAGGTATCTCTGAGATATTTGACTACATTAAAAATAATGACTCGTGTAGTACCGTCTACAGAATATCACCTGATAGAATAAATAGAATATACGAATCGTTTCGCAGAATATACTTGGCCTACGACTTTAAATTATATCTGCTGATATTATGTTCAACCGAAAACGCCAACGAGTTCAATATTGTCTCTATATTATTCCAAATTATGTCCATAGCAACTCATTGCTGTATTCTGTGATTAAGATGTGACTTGGATTTTAATTTCGGGTGGATATGACACAAGTCAAACATTTGTGTGCATGAACATGGTTGTTTGTCTTGGTCTGGGTGTTTATTTATTTACAAAAAAAAAGTATATATGTATGTTTATCCATTGTCCAGTACCCATAGTACAAGCTTTGATTAGTTTGGGCTAGACGGTGTTGTAGATGATGTAGAATATTATTATATTATATTATTACATAGTTAAATATATTAAAACTCTCTGAGCCATTTTATTATATACTGATAATAATAATAAAATATAAATTTCATACTGACAATTAGCGATAAAGGTGTCAATTAAATTAGGTCAGCAGATTAGAATCCACATTTGAAAAAAAATACGGGCGGCTTTACGTAATAATTTCAACAACACATATAAAAACCATCTTCCCTTTTTCACGTGATTTTTAGTTAATCAATTTTATACTCCAGTCTTGTATTGTATCGACATGCAGACCTTGTTGTACAAACACTTCAAAACAGCGAGAGTATCGCTGAACCTACTACTCTACCTTTGATTGAATCAAAGGTTTACATATACTTCTCGAACGCAAGAGAACGGCTGAAACGTATGAACGTTTGCTCTGATAATGAAACTTATTTGAGACTCGGACTATATGGAGACATACAAGATGACTTGTATAAGTCAAAAAGCATGAGCTCCGTAAATACAATAGGTTTGTAATTAGCCAAAAAAAGAAAAAGAGTAAGAAGTTTTTTATGACTCAAAACTGTCTGTGTTACATTTTGTAGCTGCCTCTATTCTGGATACATAATCTTTTGTCTTATTGGTGTACAATACTTGTTTTCAATAGAACTTATTTTTCTTTTAATGTACTACTACAACTACTTTAGGTGGGTGGAAGCTTTTAACGTTACATGCAACTACAGTGACATTCGTCAGATGAAATAATTTATTACAACTGACCAGTTCCATATGCATTT
Source organism: Catocala sponsa (assembly GCA_963564715.1). Classification (NCBI taxonomy): domain Eukaryota; kingdom Metazoa; phylum Arthropoda; class Insecta; order Lepidoptera; family Erebidae; genus Catocala; species Catocala sponsa. The sequence continues at coordinate 27,328,413 of OY751329.1, forward strand.
CGGTCAGCTTGAAACGTGAACTGGTCGAACCCCTTTTATGTAGTTGACTAGGTTACCCCGAAATACCACCGTACTATTACACGAGAGAAAGTATATTATATATCTACTACTAGCGGTCGCCTAGTGCACAAAATTCGACCAAAGTTTGCCTGTAAGATATTGCTGATATATTATGTCATTATATATTGATATATGTAACCGTTACGCGCTTCGACTGCGTGTGTCAAATGCATGGTTGTGTGCGTGTAGTGTTTATTCATTAATTTAATGTATTTCTAATGCATATTTTATATAAATATTAGGATTCGCCCCTCCTTCTCTATATAAACTTTAACTGTGCCAAATTTCATACTCCTCCGTCCGCGCAATTTTCGTAAAAATGGGGTACAAAGTTTTTGCTTCACGTATTAAAATATAGATACTATTACACGAGGCAAAGGTTATACCTAGATATACTCGATACAGGGAGCATCCTCTTAAAGGAAGCCGACGTAAGAGTAATAACGTGGTAATTGCGTTCTGTGTGGTAAGTAGAAATTCTGAAAGGTCAGATATCTATCTTTCCCATTTTTAATCCTTTGTCATTAGCGTCTGCAATACACGAGTGATAAATCTGACAAAGAATAAAAACGACTTCTATCTAATATTTTTGAACTAGTCCAAAAATTAATATTCATATAAAAAATAATTGCGACAAGCAATCTTCCACTAGGATTTCCAACTGCAAATATTGCATAAGAAAATCTTGACAATACTGAAATCCTATGTTAATGCCTATGCATTAACATAGGATTTCAGTATTGGATAACGCCCGGTTTCTATGAAACTGCTATCAGTTTCATAGAAACCGGGCGTTATCCAACTTGTAATGTTGTATCTGCTTCGGATACAAATAATATGCTTTGTCACGTGTTTCGCCTCTGCGTTCTCGGGACAATTTGACAGGAAATGAGCGGCAAGCTACCAGCGCATACTATTACTCGAACAATTTGGTGAATTATTTCGTAGGTAAGTAAATAAACAAAGCAAAGGAAACATGCTTTGGACGGTTACCATTTCTGAGTTTGAATTTCAATTACACTGATGAGATCTTCAAAATTCTTATCTACACGGCTTAAAAAAACCCTTTGTTCTTCTTTTTAGCGTTTCGTCGGCAATCATTGCTCAATATTATATAGTTGCGGCCCAGAACGCAGAGACCTTGATTGCATCGTCTGAAGCAATCATCAAGTCCTCATGCGTGCAGTTGTTTGGGCACTCAGGTCACAATGTATAAGGTAAATAAAAAATCCTTTAGGTAAAAAAACTAAAATAGTATTCATCTTTCACAAGATAGAGACGTCACAAGAAAGATATTCTAAAATATCTATATGATTTGAAATTTACTAAACTAGCTGAACTTATTTCTCGGCTAGATATTGAAATTCTATCCAACATTCCATTCCAATAACTTCACGGACGTACCAACGTCTTATTGTAAGAAAGTAAATCGAGTTAACAAAAGACTCCTATGCCTGCTAGAAATTGCTTTTAGGGATATAGTTGTCTGTTAAATGTATTTGTAAATATATTTAGTTCGCAATTAGGAGTATTGTACTATTTATCTACTATTAATGTTCCAAAGCCAAAACTTTCACTTAGTTGAGCTTACATGTAAACTTGAAGATGAAACCGACATGCTTTTGTGATGAGTAATGCTTGAGGGAGCGCTGAATAGGGCATTCAATTAAATTGTTGGTTATACAATTTATATATACATACTAGCTGTCCCGATAGACGTTGTCCTGTACAAAAGAGAGAAAAAAAGCATATCTAAACCATCCACGAATCCACTTGAACACACACAAAAAGTTTCAGTCAAATCGATCCAGCCGTTTAGGAGGAGTTCACTGTCAACACACGTACAGAAGAATTATATATATAAAGATATGATTCTTCTTAAAACTTGCATCTATAAGACATTTAAAATTTTGGTAATTATGTGTCGTAGAGACACTGTCTCTGGCTGTCTTCTACATGGTTTGACCGAATTCCTTCGTAGTGAGTGATAAATCACTGCCGAGGAATTAAGATATCAAACGTAACGTACGTAGAGGTACCTATAGTGCTACCACACGGTGCCTAGAGGGCGCGCTTACTAACACTACTAATATTGACTATAAGTACATTCCGTTACTAACCTATTACCAAACAACCTATGGACATTTTTATGTACATACCGACATTAATGTCCGAAATAAAGATATTTTATTTATTTATTTGGAATAACCAAATCTTACAAAGTATCCCCTCGTAAGTAAGTAATTGGTTATATTAGCTAGTTAAGTAATTCTTGATTTTAATAGCTGGTAATGCGTTTTAGGTAAATACTATACGTTAAAGCGAGTGATCTTAGAATTATATCTTTACAAGTTATCGTCACGCTAGATTATAAAACTTAGTTACTGACACTAACACTTATTTATTTTATTTATTAAGGTTTACTCACAGCACATACATACATGTTACAATAAATATTTTAGAAGTGGTACATATAGTTACTATTGAAGCGGAGCGAGGCTGCGGAGCGAAGAAACGGAGAAATATTCACCAATAGCATTGCATAAAATCTCCGCTCCGCTCCAGTATGCAATCCTATTGATTAATATTTATCCGTTTCTTCGCTCCACAGCCTCGCTCCGCTTCAATGGACAGGTAGCCTAAAGACTATGCTGTCATGTTTCAGTTTGATTAACATTATAACGTTGAAATGATGCTAGATTTATTCCCATGGATTATTTGGCATATTAATTATTTATACAATAACTGTATCGATGGGTTTTTAGCATTTTATTTATGTATTAGAAGTCGTATAAGGCAAAACCCCTAATATTATTTTTAGGAAATGAGGAAACGACTATGAATAATACCTATAGTACATTACTAGTGTAAATGTACTGTTTGTAATATGGTTGTAGCCCAAACTAACTAAGCAGAGCTTGTACTATGGGTACTAGACAATGGATGAACATACATATATACTTTTTTTTTGTAAATACGTACATGTTATACATAGAAACACCCAGACCAAGACAAACAACCATGTTTATGCACACAAATGTTTGACTTGTGCGGGAATCGAACCCGTGACCTCAGGCGTGGCAGTCGGTTACACTAACCACTACGTTATGTTATGTATCCTAATAATATCAAGTTTCAAAACAAACCTAACTGAAATACAACTATTATAGACATATATTTTAGAATATATTATTTAAAGAAATTCGTTTTCTAAGATAGTCTTAGAAACTCCTTTTTTAAAGTAATTCATACGTACCGAATAAACTGTTGGTCGATTGAGGTGCATACGCAGTAAACTATGTAATAATAGATTAAGCAAGGGTTTTTCTGTGGAGTCGAGCTGTGTTGGCAGAACATTATTGTCGGCCTCGATGGCGTAGTGGTTAGTGTAACTGACTGCCACGCCTGAGGTCGCGGGTTCGATTCCCGCACAAGTCAAACACTTGTGTGCATGAACATGGATGTTTGTCTTGGTCTGGGTGTTTCTATGTATAATATGTATGTATTTACAAACAAAAAGTATATATGTATGTTTATCCATTGTCTAGTACCCATAGTACAAGCTCTGCTTAGTTTGGGTTAGATGGTGTTGTGTGTATGTGATAGAATATTATTATTATTATTATTATTATTAGTGGAGCGTAGCGTGGGCTCGCGGTGCATTGTTAATGTGAACACAAGTGCTCGACTGCGCAAGGATCTACCAAAAATTGTGCTGATGCAATTTTGATGGGTAGTTATAGTATAACTTCTTTGTATATATAATAATAAATGCTGCCTCCGTGGCACAGCGATAGTGAATGCGACTGCTGTGCATGAGGTCTGGAGTTCGAATCCCGGGTCGAGCCAACAAAATGATGGGTTTTCCTGTTTATAAATCTCAATACGAGCCTGGAGTTAGAAGTTGGCGGTGTTAGACACTCACGTGCCTCGGAAAGCACGTAAAGCCGTTGGTCCTGCGCCTGATCTCTCTCCGATCGTGTCGGATTACCGTCCCATCGGATCATGAGAGTTAGGGAACAGAAAGTGCACTTGGGTTTGCACACACTTATGCACTATAATATGTCGTGCGCAGTCAGTCTCCGTTAAGATTGGCCGCCGTGGCCGAAATTCGGTCTGGAGAACATTATATATTATGTAAATCTTCTGTGCGTGTGTTTTTAATTAAACTCCTCCTAAACGGCTGGACCGATATTGATGAAATTTTTTGTGTGTTCAAGTGGATTCGGAAATGGTTTAGATTTGATTTCTTTTTTTCGTGTGTACAAGATAACGTCTGTCGGGTCAGCTAGTATATATATACTCGTATATATACATGCATCATATATATGTATATACGGCGCACCTAGGCAGTCCTCTTTTATATATGTAGTTCTTTAATAAGATTGCTGCTACACTAGCTGCTACTTGTCGGCCTCAATGGCGTAGTGGTTGGTGTAACCGACTGCCACGCATGAGGTCGCGGGTTCGATTCCCGCACAAGTCAAACATTTGTGTGCATGAACATGGGTGTTTGTCTTGGTCTGGGTGTTTCTATGTATAATATGTATGTATTTACAAAAAAAAAAGTATATATGTATGTTTATCCATTGTCTAGTACCCATAGTACAAACTCTGCTTAGTTTGGGCTAGATGGTGTTGTGTGTATGTGGTAGAATATATATAATATATATATATATATATATATATTTAACACAAACCTCACCCCATTTAGCTTAAGCTAAAGTCGTGTGCTAAGCTTGCGTCACAGGGACAAGCCTGTGACAAGCCTATTGTCAAAGCCTTATGGCATGATATGAAATGATGCCGTGATTAGCATAAATAATTAATGTTCTAATACTATGAAGCAAATCAAGCACTGTATTTAATAAAGAACCAACTTCACCATATTTATATTATACTAGCTTTTGCCCGCGGCTTCGCTCGCGTTAATTTAGAATTTGACAATCAATTCAGCTTATCTCTGCTTGTAATAATATAATTCAATCATGATTTGAAAGACACGTGGCGCCATCTATTATCATAAGAGCATTATTGTTGTTTTCCTCGGGAACAGTAATTTTTTTCGGGATGAAAGGTAGCCTATGTCCGTTTCTGTACACCTGACAACGTATATGCAAAATGTCAGGTTGATCGGTTCAGTAGTTTAGGCGTGAAAAGATAACAAACAAACAAACTCATTTTCGCTTTTATAATATTAGTTAGGAAGTTAGGATTTTTATGACACTGTTCTGTTATGCCGCATCCCGTTATGTTTTATGTCTTCTATTTCCACGTCGTCATATATTGCACGCTGACCCGCTATATTTGATCCATCCCTGCCCCCACTTCACATAGAAATCTGATTAAAATAGGGCCACTGTATTCGAAGACAGAGGTCAATTTAAACTGGAGAGTCGTCATAACAAATAGTAATCGTGCCACAACTGTCCTATACATCGATCTAATATGGCGAGACGATTGCTCTTTTATGGACTGAGCCTATATTAGTCGAGTTATTGCTCATTGATAGCATAATGTTGCCTTAACTGTTTCGTTTATTTTGGTGCGCTGTTCTACGTATGGTGATAGAAAAGACAATGAATTTAACTGCACGGATGACGTAGTAGTTTAAGTGGTCGCCTCGCCACGGTTACCGTGCCGAGTATTGTGGGTTCGAATCCCACACGGGACAACATGACGATGACGCGAGTTCCCTGATTTTTGTTCACCCAAAAAGCGCTCAACGCGCCTAAAGAAGTTTTCATTTCAAAATCATAAAAATCAAAATCAAAAATAAATTTATTTAAGTTAGGTTATAAGGTAACACTTATGAATGTCAAAGTTACACTAAATTTTTCTGTGAATTTACATTTACTGTCACGTTCAGCAAAGCAAGGGTGTAGGGCTCACGAGAAGAACGGGCAAGAAACTCATGGCCACTCTTTTTAATCGCCAAATTTACAATATTTGTTTACAAATCATTAAATGTTTTAATTGCACCGTAGAAAACAGAAACTACAATTTGGCATGAGTGTTGATAAACAAACTTTATTTAATATACAAGCGAAAGAGGCGCCGCCGTTGCCAAGTTTTGGTGACTGAACGAATGAGTCAGCCTGCCCGGTAAAGTGCTATCCTCTTTATTTGAAACACTGGCGACCCGATGCCCGGCAGCCACATGGGTAGTATAACAAATATAAATTTATAGTAATACCTATACATGATTTTGAAATCGTGTAATTCTTTTTAACCTCGCATTCTACTGGTGGTATAGAATAACTCTGACCATTTTGTTTTATAAGAATTATTATTTTAGAAAAATTAATGTAACGTTTTTTTTCGTGGAACGGTTTCAGATAGTCATATGTAAAACACCCGAGGCAATTTTAATGTTTTACTAATTAAAAAGAAATAACGTCAATAATTAATGTCGTAAATAATAACGGGCCGTCCTTTTTATTGTCCCTTATTATTTACGACATCAGATATTGTTATGCTTTCTTTTTTAATTAGTTAAATATTAAGTTTGTGTCGGGTGGTTAACATATGACTAACTGAATACACAAATATTACTTATAATCCGCATTCTTAAGTCGAATAATATATGTAATGTTACCCGACTATACTACTTTTATGATATATACAACGTTATATTTTGTAAAGTATGACGTTATTTTGCCGCATTATGGCCATATTTAAGAGTCATAATTATAGTACCCCAGAGAGGATACCAGAAGACATGGACGTCCGAAAACAAGATGGGAAGACGATATCCGCCTAACCTTGGGACCATACTGGACCAGAGTAGAAGAGGACAGAGCCCAGTGGAGACAGCTGGAGGAGGCCTATGCCAGAAGGCACGCTGAGAAAACATGTATTGCCATAGCCGTAGAGATTCGGAATAAAAGGGCTTTATTATTATTAATTATGGTGGCCCTACTAATAACAAATAACACCTGAACAGCGAAAAACGAAAGGTTGATAATTAGTAGAGCGCTGTCTGCTTGTCGTGCACACATAACAAATTAATTTAAAAACTGGTATGGTTAATAACTCAGGTGGTACGATTATATTCATGACCACTATATCACCCTACATATGGAAATATACCCAGTGTAACAAAGAGGTCTGGTCATATTATTACAAGCTTCTGCCCGCGCCTGTACCCGTGAGAGGATAGAAAACGTAACTCATGCTACTGTTAGTAGTTATTAAAATAAGGGTAGTATTTAACTGTTTCTCAATTTTTTGCCTTTGTTCCACCAAAAATACTAATTGCACACCAAAATATGCTTACTAAAATATTTTAAAGAGATGAAACTAAGTCGACGGAGCCCCGCGAAGCGGGGCTCCTACTTTTGGGTGGGTTTAAGAAGGAATCTAACATAACCTAACCCTTTCGAGACGGAATGCAGTGATTTGAGGTGTATAAGTGCTCGTTATGATATATTTTAGTAAGCATATTTAGCTGTGCAATTAGTATTTTTGGTGGTCATTATATTTAATCCTTTAAAATAATTACAGCAGCGTTTCGTAGTTCCAGATATTACAGCCGAAAACGTAAACGTAAACGTTATATGCGTATTATATAGTTAATTAGCTAACTTTAACGTTGAAGGTAATTTTCGTTAGGCAACCTGCATGTCTGTGTGCTGCATAATGTTCTGAAGATATGTTAAATGTGGCAACCCGTACTGGGCCAACATGGTATATAATTACCTTACTCTTTTTACACTGAGATGAGGGCAGTGCCCAGCTGTGATGCAGTTTATATAATTACTAGCTGACCCGCGCAAGTTCGTTTGCTTCACATAAGAGAATTTGCCCCGTTTTTGCAACATTTTTTATTTAAGCTCTGCTGCTATTGGTCGCAGCGTGATGTTAAGCCTATAGCCTATAGCTATCCTCGATAAATGGGCTATCCAACACTGAAATAATTTTTCAATTCGAACCAGTAGTTCCTGAGATTAGCGCGTTCAACCAAACAAATAAATAAATAAACAAAAAACTCTTCAGCTTTATAATATTAGTAAAAATATAAACTGCATCAAATATAATTAAATTATTATTATTTAACGGCTGATATAATTGAATTATGATTATTTAACGACTTAAAAATATATGTTTATAATTGTTTTCCTACCTTCTCACACAGTATTTTAATTTTTACAACTACCAACCAAACGAGATAAAGATATTACGACGCCAGCAGTGCTCTCATCACTCGCCGGCGCCAGTTCGATCGATGTTTGCGCATTAAATGAGACAACCTGTGCGTTTGATTAGCGACTGATCATGACTAAGAGCTTTGTCGAATTCAAAGTTAGGCTAAGCCGAAAACATCAATGAAGGTTCAGCTGCAAAATCTTTACTAATATTATAAAGCTGTAGAGTTTGTTTGTTTGGTTGGTTAAACGCGCAGATCTCAGGAACTACTAGTTCGAATTGAAAAGATAAAGTTGCGTGGGTCAGCTAGTTATTAATATGTTTATTTCTATCCACGAAGGTTCTAATTCAACTAATTTATGCGACCTTTGGTTCAAGTGAGGCACTTTTGTTCACGCGCTATCCATCTATCCCAGGTGTCTTTAAATCATTGCTTGCTAACAATCAGCAAATAGTTATAAATTACGTGCAAAATATAAATTTTATAAGAAAGTTTCTTAGAAAAACGAAATCATAACGTTACCATCGCTTTTTCAAAAAATGTTAATTAGCTCTCACGTACTGTAATGGTTTTAGCAATTCATTAATTTATCTAAAATGTCTTGACTAACGACAGGCTAATGCTTCAAAACTATCCTTGTTCGTTTAGTCCCAATAAAAATGTGAAGTATTGGAGTCAAGTGGCAGCGAGACCGATTCTGAAGGCTCATCGAGACAATAACGCAGTGTATGCTGAAACGACAAGTCAGTAATTTCCTCTGGCAAACGTGCCCGGGCTTGTGAAACAGAGTCTATTCTCAAATATTGCATGCAATGCAAAACGCATTTCGATTTTGACTATTATTATTATCCTAATCTACTCCTAACTAATATTATAAACTAGATTTTGCCCGCGGCTTCGCTCGTGTATATGTAGGTAAGGTTAGCTTAGGTTAGGTTAATAACTATTTTTTCTAAACGAAAGGTCCTTTTCTGTTACCCTGCTAACGTGTATGCGAAATTTCATAGTGATCCAGTAGTTAAGGCGTGAAAGCGTAACGACTTCTGTACACGATGCGGCCGCCGCGCCGTAACCGTTCCGCCACCGCGCCTCTATGCTGTGTATACGGTCACGACCGCACCGTCACCGCGCCGCCACCACTCCGCCACCGTATCCCCGCCGTTTGATTTTAATATACCACTAGACAGTTGTTAGTAATACATTGCATAACACTGCTCTGTCTTCCACTAAATTTATGAACGTTTCGTAATCAAAATTATCCATGATAGATTACTAAAAAGTTAATACGAGCGCATACGTTGGTGGCCGGTAATGGAATAAGCAAAATCAAACACTGGCGAATGGCAGCGCGGTGTCGGTGCGGCGGCGGCGCGGGGGCTGTGCAGTCGCGTACGTATACACAGCTGAGAGACACGGTGACGGAGCGGTTTCGGCGCGGCCGCGGTATCGTGTATTTGAGATCTAACAAACAAACTCTCATTTGCATTTATAATATTTTTTATATCAACATAAATTTTATATACACGTTATCAGGGGTATAGAAAAGAACATATATGGTACATTCCATCTAGGAAAAAACTACTGTTCCCGAGGGATATAGAATTGTCATAACCTACATTTACGCGAGCGAAGCCGCGGGCAAAATCTAGTACACAATGAAATTCAAAGTTATTCTGACTCTGGCAGTCGGTTACACTAACCACTACGCCATCGAGCCTTATGGTGAATTTTCTGACTTTTATTATTAACAGACTTTAGAGATCCTTTTCTCTAAAGTCTGTATAAGTTCCTCACGTACAACATAACATGTCATATTATTATTAATATATGTATACTATTTTTTTTACGCTGCTTTACATAATATATACTTTTTAACCATGTTTCCATGTTTTAGAGCATTAGTTTCCAAAGTGGTCCAGGTGGACTCCCCACGGGAGACTCGACGGGATTAGATTGGTGTGACAAAAAAATGGGGCTGCACAATTCGTAAGCGGGGGACCACGAACATTTATTTGCGACTTCACCGACTGTTCAACAACTCAGCGCGACTGTTACTTGTAAAAACTTGCATATTCCATATGTTTTTCGACTTTTCGGTATAGAATTAATAATAAAAAAATGTCAGCCCGCCTAAAAGGTCAGCCCGTAGTTGTTTGATCAAATTTTTTACATGAAGTTGTTTAGCTACAGGGGGTCCACCGGAATCAGCTAAATTTTGAAAGTGGTCTATGAGAAAAAAAGTCTGGGCACCTCTGCTATATAGCATATAAATAGAATTGACATAACGCCTTCAACGCCTCTATTCTTAACACTTTTTAAGGATATATTATTATTAATATACTTAAATATTATAGATAGATTCTGCCCGCAACTCTGTCCGCGTGCAATTCAGTTCGTCCGTGACGTAATTTCCTATGCACCAAATACGGTTCTACAGAATAGAATGAAATGAAATGTGGCTTTGATTTTAAGTTGGACTCCAAGCTACCAAACTATAAAAACCGCGTCAATACCGTTCTGTGGTTTCTGTGCAATGTCGGAACAAAGAAAATAATAGAGATAAAGTTCTAGTATCTATCGCTTCTCAGGGTCCCCTCTTAATGGACAATACTAATTAGTTTTAGAAAAATATCGCCAATGTGTAGACACAACCTCTTTATAATACTAGTAAATACATAGTATAAATAGACATATATCTTTAAGTCGATCATTTCTCGATCAGATCAGAGGCGTTCTGGACAAAGGCCAGGTTAAGAGCTCCTTGAACCGACGGGCGTGTATGAGGAATGTGATGAAAGTAAATGAAGTCAGAGAAGTGTGTCAGGATCGTAGCAAATGGAAATCCGTAGTCTCTGCCTACCCCTCTGGGAAACAGGCGTGAATCTATGTATGTATGTATGTATATCTTTAAGTGTATGTAATAAAACCTTTGCTATATTTACGTATTTCCGCAGGATACCAAACGTCTTATATTGACATTTAGAATAATAATATAAATGTATCCTTATTTATTTGCCTGTGTCACTATCGAATAAAAGAAAATATTAGAGGGTTTACTATCGAGGAGAATGACATCGAATACGTTTTTATGTCTTCGGTTTGAGAATACGCCCCCGGCTTGCTGACGCAGGACTCATTTGTTCAATTTACCGAAGACTTTCGTCCAATAAACCCACCTCGAGCCGAACTTATAGGATTTTTCCCCGTGTTCTTATTGTCTCATCCATTTAGAATGCCGTAAATAAATTATTATTGAGCCTAATCAATACCCATTCGACTTTTGTATTAGACAGTTGTATATATCTACATGTACATTATTTATTAACAAAGACTGCCTGTTTTAATAATGCTTTCGGTAAGAAGATTAGTGTTGTCTTAGAAATTTTGTCATTTTGTCTGGTTGGCTAATTAGTTTTGTAACATAACTTTACGCTGCCTATATAGATGGCGAATTGTGAGTTCAATTCCCAGGTTAGACAAATCGATATTGCATTTTTCTGTTAGGAAATATCTTAGTAATATACGAAGTCTCGAAATATTCCTATAGACTTTTATTGGGATTGAGATGGTGGTACATAAAATGTATATGTGTAGTGAGATGTGGTCGTGAAGTTATAATGAACCTCTGCCTACGGCCCTTGGGTTATCATAGTGCATACTTATAACCTATGAGCATATGTAAAAACAAGAATATATAAATGTTGTTCGAAAATATTGTATATGTATATGTATACGGCTCGATGGCGTAGTGATTAGTGTAACCGACTGCCACGCCTGAGGTCGCGGGTTCGATTCCCGCACAAGTCAAACATTTGTGTGCATGAACATGGATGTTTGTCTTGGTCTGGGTGTTCCTATGTATAATATGTATGTATTTACAAAAAAAAATAGTATATATGTATGTTTATCCATTGTCTAGTAGCCATAGTACAAGCTCTGCTTAGTTTGGGCTAGATGGTGTTGTGTGTATGTGATAGAATATTATTATTATTATTATTATTGTATCTTTTATATATGATTTCTTATTGTGCCTGTAATAACCGAACAGTTTCATACATACACTAGATGTTCCCGCAGTTTCACCCGCATTTATCGTTACTGCGCCGCCCCCGTGGGTCGTAGCTTGGTGTTATATAGCCAATAGCCTTCCTCGATAAATAGGCTATTCAACACTAAAATAATTTTTCAAATCGAACCAGTAGTTCCTGAGATTAGCGCGTTCAAACAAACAAACAAACAAACTCTTCAGCTTTATAATATTAGTGTAGATATACATAGAGTTACTCCTTTAAGTCCTCTAAGTCTTAGAAGAGATTTAGCCACCTTGTTATGTATGTTGTTGGTGAGTATTAGCTGCATGTGTGTGTTCTATCGCTTGTAACGGGATGTGTTCTGAAGAATCGTTTGACGTGATGCCGGCGGCTAGTATTTATCATCGCACCGCTAGCTGTCGACAAGGAGTTCGTTCCTATAAATTCAAATCGAACCAGTAGTTCCTGAGATTAGCGCGTTCAAACAAACAAACTTACAAACTCTTCAGCTTAATAATATTAGTATAGATATAGATTATTTACTTTATAATAATATAAAAAGGATATATAATATACATACATGTCTAACGCCTTCATCCTCGAGTGAGGTGTTATGTAACTATCTCTACCTACCAATGATGTACCTACATGGCACCTGCATTTTATCAACTATGGTTTTCAAAACTACGTAATTCGAAGCAAACCCATTGCTCTCTGCCGGCCCCCATTGCAATTTATAATTTTAGCACAAACGCCCAATAATATTCTGCTCAACCATGTAATCTATCCTCGAGACCTCATGCACAGCAATTGTATTTCACATATACGGATTATATTAAAGCACATAAATTCAATTCGTTCGTTTCTAATATAAAAGTCTAGTAATCTAGCCCTTTTCATTAGAAACTATTTAATTTGTACAAGACTTAAATCTCGAGAATAGCAGCAAGAAACTCTAGTAGAACTTATTCCAACTGAACAAGCTGACTAGGAATGTGTGCAATATCTGAAGGTTTTAAAAGTCACAGAATTTTGCTATATAGGTAGGTACTATTAAAAGTAAGAATGCTTTATTCGCAAAACGTATACGAACTACCTCTATATAACATTAGGTTTTGCCCGCGATTCGTATATCTAGAATATTCAAACATGAATATTTTTTATGTATATGTTTATAGATTTCTATGACCCGCACAACTTCATCTGCTTCATATAAGAGAATTTGCCCCGTTTTTGCAACATTTTTCATTGCTGCTTCGCTCCTATTAGTCGTAGCGTGATGTTATATAGCCTATAGCCTTCCTCGATAAATGGGCTATATAACACCAAAATATTTTTTCAATTCGAACAAGTAGTTCTGAGATTAGTGCGTTCAACCAAACGAACAAACTCTCCAGCTTTATAATATTTTTATTTTTATACAACTATGGTGGCAAACAAGCATACGGCCCACCTGATGGTAAGTGGTCACCGTAGCCTATGAACGCATGCAACACCAGAAGCATCACTTGCACGTTGCCGACCCTTTAGGAAAGAAAGTGGGAAGGAGAATGAGCGGGAATGGGGGAAAGGGGGTGATTGGGCCTCCGGCACTCAAAACTTGAGCTTTATAATATTAGTATAGAGTAAATGTTCCCGCGGTTTCACCCGCGTTACTGCGCCGCCCCCGTGGGTCGTAGCGTGATGTTATATAGCCTATAGCCCTCCTCGATAAATGGGCTATCCAACACTAAAATAATTTTTCAATTCGAACCTTCGTTCTTGAGATTAGCGCGTTCAAACAAACAAACAAACTCTTCAGCTTTATAATATTGTAGAGATTAAGGAGGAGTAGGTAAGGTAAATTTAGTTTATGTCTCCCTCTCCGATCCGACAATAATTTATCTTTGTTGTGACTTCTAGGCCAAGTATTTTTTTTTTATGATTCATACTCGACTTTTAGGAGGTGTATCAATATAAAACTTTCACCTTTTAAGTTAGATTTCAAGCAATACAACTGTGATCATCGCATTCAATGTTGTACAGTAGTTTCTGTGTGATACCTGTTCAAACATACAGACAGACAGACAGGCAAACATTCTAAAAATAATTGCTTTTGCTTCTAGAGCTCTCATATATTTTGTTTAAATATTTTCTATCTATAGATAATGATAATATTACAAAATTGTCGTTGGATAGTGATCCTTTTATTTGTTAAAATCCTAATATAGAGTCCAAGTAGGCATCACATCTACTTCGTCCAAGCTGACTATGATTAGGACAACGCGGCTTTAACGTCGAGTTTCCCTTGAGATCCTTTATTACATCGAGATTTGAGCCCCTCTAATATAAATTTCCTTATTGAAAATATCTAATTAAATTACGATTTTTTATTACATCTTTAACTAAATCAATCTGCCCTTTTACGTCATTTGCAAACTTAATAATACCATCACTAAACATTTTTTTTTTGTTAGATTATTAGTTCCATCGTGGTTTATTTTGCTTACTACCTTTTTTATATAAACTTTCCCCGACATTTTAACGTACCATATATAGGTAAATTATTATTGCTATTATTATTTACGTTATAATTCTGCTACATGTTGAAGCTAACTTTAACCTATCACAAACTCCTCAAATTATGTATATTATTTGATAGCTAATATTAACACAGACTTTTACACACGAGGCAAGGACCAACTACCTCTTCTGGCTGCCAAATAGTAAACTTCTGGCTTAAGGTTATAGTCCAGGAATATTAGGGGTTTCACCTCGGAATGAGAGATAGTCCGCTAAAAAATTTGTTGTCTGTAATGTCGGTTTACAGACCATAGATTCACGTGACAACGTCACGATAGTGCCTTTCGCTCGCTCGTGTAGCGCCCTTGCTCCGATCGTAACGTTACAATGAGCGTAACGGGACAATGAGCGTAACGGGACACCGAGCGTAACGGGACAATGAGTCATCCTTTTTCGTGCGTGCAGCCGGCGTTCATCGATTTATTAGACGTAGTCACGTCAATAAAATTGTATAAACCTTTGACACCCTAAAACTTGTTTTAGGATGCCAAAATAAAGGTTTATACAAGTTTATAGCTGACTATCTCTCATTCCGAGATACTTGCCCTCATTTGACTAATTTTCTTGGACTATTATATGAAATATTTGTAATAAATCTTATTAAAACGCTTTTAGAATCGTCTATAGATGTCCTTCAATTCAAGGGAATAACTAGGTATCTATCTAGTGAAACGTAATCGTTTTCGATAAAGAAAAATAATTGTTTCAGGTCTAGAACCGAAAGTGATATTCTGGAATATTTTATTATCCGAAGTCTTTAACCTTCATGCGGACCTCAAATTAATAAAGAATCTTCTCGTAAGCAGAGTATTTGTACTATGTTTATAATATTGTCCGATCTCAAATATTTAATATAGGGAAATTAATTAGTCTATTGTAACATCGTTGTTGTATTAAAATATATTAGTTTTTAAAAGTGTCTGCCTTTTGTTAGTCCTACCGTCACGTTCATATAGATTACTAAGGCACGTGCAGTCTTCTTCTCCCTAGCCTTTATTATTCCCAAGTCACTTGGGGTGGGCTTTCTAGTCTAACCGGATTTGGCTGGATATCAGTTTTTACACGGAGCGGCTGCCACCTGACCTCCGCAACCCGAAGGCTAACAATACCCTAAGGCTAGACTAGTGTCAGGATATTAGAGGGCACTGACTTCCAAATAACGACTGCCATAGATGTTCATGGCAGCCGGGACCGACGGCTTAACGTGCTCTCCGAGGCACGGAGCAGGCGATAATTGTCAATCAATACTCACATACTTTCGAAAAGTCATATAATATAGTATAAAGTCAGAGGTGCGTGACGTGGATTCGAACCCGAGACCCTCTGTATTGCAGTCTGTAGGTCTCCCCACTGAGCTATCGCAAAGCACGTGAATAAATACGCTAAATTATTACCTGACTGGTGTGACTCTGAAAGATAGTATAAGAAATAGTGTGATTAAAGAGAGATGCGGCATGAATAATAATAATAATAATAATAAAGTTTATTTCTAAAAAAGAGATATATACATTTTTGCAATACATACAACAATTACAGGACAAATTTAGTCGTTGGTAAGATTTACATATCTATGCTCAACTTGTGAAAAACCCTGCCTTTTAAACTAGGTGAAACCTGTATCTTAAAAGACAGTGTTCGGCCATACATTAAATACAATATAAGAAAGTAAGTACCTAAAGCAAGTGGATTTGTTGCAGCTTTGTGTATTATTGTTACTATTTTTTTTTATATTTTTATGTATAAACTAATAAAACGAAAAATTAAAAAATATAATAATAAAATGTACTATGAAGTGTGTGTGTGTATGCACCTGTGTGTGTATGTGCTGTGTGGGTTTGTGTGTGAGTGTCTGTGTATCTTTGTGTCAGGATGTGTTTGTGTGTGTAAGGGTGTGTGTGTATGTGGGTGTGTGGGTGTGTTTGTGTATGTGTATGTGTGTGTAAGTGTGTTTGTGTTGTGTAGTGTGTATGCGGGTCTAATCGGGGGTGAAAGTAAGTGTATTTAGTGTTGTTTTATGCGATGTAAGTTAGCAATGATTCTGTACGGATGTAATCTAGTTTTAGTAGCCATTCAGTCAAAACGAGCTTTAAATTGTGTCTGTTTAATTCGAGTATATTGAGTTCTTTGTGTATTTTTTTGTAAATGTATGCGCTTAATACATAATAGTGGTGTTTTGCAAAAGTAGTTCTATGTTGTGTGCCCAACGGTAAGTTCCTTCTTTTGTTTTTATCTGGCATGGGAATACTGGTATGTTTCCTTAGAGTACATCGTAGCACAAATAGTTGCCGAACGGTAAGTACCTTACAATCAGCATAGAGCTGAGAAGTTGAGTACCTGAACGGCCTTCTAGTCATTACCTTCAGCACGGCTCGCTGCGCTCTCTCCACCCCAAGAAAAAGTGTCTTATTAGCACCGCCCCATACAGTGATGCAGTATCCGATGATAGATTGACACAGTGCGTAATATACCATCTTAAGAGTGTTAAGGTCGGCTGAGTCCCGAAGAGCTTTGAACGTATAAATGAGACGCATCGTTCTAAATATAAGTGTATTGATTTGCTTGTCCCATTTCAATCCGTCATCCAAATGCACTCCCAGATACTTTATCGAGTTAGTTTTGCTTAATAGAGGACATGAGCATGATGCTGCTACATTTTTACACGAGTGAGCCTTTAAAGAGAAAGTATCTGATGGTTTAGTGTTATTTCGTAGTGCGAAAGGTATGTATACAGTTTTTGTCAAATTTAAGGTCAATAAGTTCTCATTTAACCATGTCATGACATCTTTCAAAGCTGATTCCGCCTTTATTTTTATGTCCTGCCAAGTTGGAATTTTGAATGTGGATATAGTTACAAGAATAGAAAAGGGTATGTTAAGCTGGTTTGGACATGTAGAAAGAATGGACGAGGAAAGACTGACTAAGAAAGTTTATAAGGCTAGTGTGAATGGAACAATCGCAAGAGGAAAACCTAGGCAAACGTATCTCGATCAGATCGGAGGCGTTCTGGACAAAGGCCAGGTTAAGCGCTCCTTGAACCGACGGGCGTGTATGAGGAATGTAATGAACGTGAATGAAGCCAGAGAAGTGTGTCACGATCGTAGTAAATGGAAATCCGTAGTCTTTGCCTACCCCTCTGGAAACAGGCGTGAATCTATGTATGTATGTATGTAAATTATTCCCTTGAGTGAATAGCTCGAAATGGCACTATAATAAATATTGATATTGGTACTTCAGATAGGATATGTAGGATATATATGTCTATAAATCACGTACGCAAAATCAGAATTCGCGTTAATGCCCCAGTCCTGCATATCATTGTCGGGAGCGGTCGGTCCTGATTGAAAGGGAACACATTCAAAAGACGTAGTAGTAGCAATTGATTTGCGTCTGAATTCAAACGTTCAGTTGTATGTAATGGGACCTTCGGGAGGGAAGACCCAGGAGAACATTATCTGACCTGATAGGAAACCTGCTAGTGAAAGGATAGGTTAAGTGTGTACAAACAGACAAACATGCTTTAATAAAATAACGTGCATGTAGGTATGTAAACATACATATTTTGTTAAGAACTACATTAATCTAAGTTTTGATTTACTTAGCTCTAAAATTTATTTCAATATGATATATCATATAAGTAATATATAATAATAATAATATTCTATCACTTATACACAACACCATCTAGCCCAAACTAAGCAGAGCTTGTATTACGGGTGCTAGATAATGGATAAACATACATGTATATACCTTTTTTTTGTTAAATACATACATATTATACATAGAAACACCCAGACCAAGACAAACATCTATGTTCATGCACACAAATGTTTGACTTGTGCGGGAATCGAACCCGCGACCTCAGGCGTTGCAATCGGTTACACTTATCACTACGACATCGACGCCGTTTTTTGCCGTGACCGACGGGGTCCATAATTGTTCTCTCTACATTTATAAGACCTGCATATACATTATGGAGTGCAATAAATGAATTGAATTGAGTTGAAGTAATTAGTAAAACGTTACTTATTTTAGTATATAGGTACGTGGCAATAAAATAAAAATAAAATATCTTTATTTCGGACATTAATAAGTAGGTATGTACATAAACAGTCCATAGGTTGTTTAGTAATGAGTTAGTAACAGAATGTTCTAATAGTCTATATTAGTAGTGTTAGTAAGCCCGCACTCTAGGCACCGTGTGGTAGCACTATAGCTCTACGCTGCATTGTGTGATGAGATCTATGTATGTGTACAATACAATGATCTTATCTTATCTTGTGTGTGGGGGCCAGTCAGTACAGACCGGCGACACTTCGACCCAGTGGGATCTTTAGTGTCAGTCCCAAGATTCATCCCTTAGCTATCTCCTTATGAATGTACTGCATTAGCTGCAGTATACAATTCAGAGGGAGAAGCCTGAAGTCTTCAGGGTTTGGATATGCCAATCCCATCAGACCAATCCTAAGTTCAGCCAACGCGTCGCATTCACACAGTAGGTGCGATATGGACTCGTCCTGTTCACCACAAGCTCTGCAGATCGAATCGGTACAATACAATGATACAATGGCATCTCCTCTTTAACTAATGGCAAAAATCTTCTACGTAGAAAAGTGCAAAAGTGGATCGAGCGTATCCAAATCAATTTAAGTTGTATAAATTCGGTTGGTACAAAATCTTAAGCAACTTAGAAAGGTTTTGTGTAGGAGGAAATAAATGCTACGCTGACCATGCAACACTAAATTTTTTGCTACGTTATTTACAAGCCGTATACATTTTACAAGTTTAAAGATTTTGTAAGCCGATTACTGAAAAGCTGCCTCCTTGCATCGTACATACGTAGGTAGCCAACGCTAAGCTCATCCCTGCCGCGCGTATGTTTTAGAAGGAGTTTCAATATAGCAAAAATTATAAGTTTACATTACCTTTTAACTACGAACCGCTACATTTATAAATCCTAACTATTATATTATTATATATTATATTATATTATAAAAGCGAAAATGAGTTTGTTTGTTTGTTTGTTTGTTGCCTTTTCACGCCTAAATCACTATACCGATCATTCTGAAATTTTGCATATACGTTGTCAGGTATACAGAAACGGACATAGGCTATCTTTCATCCTGAAAAAAATTACTATTCCCGAGAAAAACAACAATAACGTTCTTATGATAATAATAGATGGCGCCACGTGTCTTTCGAATCATGATTGAATTATATTATTACAAACAGAGTACAACCCGAATTGATTGTCAAATTCTAAATTACTGCGAGCGAAGCCGCGGGCAAAAGCTAGTATTTTTATATGTTTCAAAATTAACTGTCCTTAAGTAAAAGGATTTGTTTTTTGGACATTGAAACAGGCCATTAGCCTTTAACTTAGGAATAAATACAACATAACCAATGTCAGCCGTAGCGAACGCGACTGCTGTGCATGAGGTCTCAGGTTTGAATTCCGGGTCAGGCCAAGAAAAAGTTATTGGATTTTTCTGTTAAGAAATCTCAATAGCAGCCCGGAGTTAGAAAATTGGCGGTGTTAGACACCCCCGTGCCTCGGAAAGCACGTAAAGCCGTTGGTCCTACGCCTGATCTCTCTTCGGTCGTGTCGGATTACCGTCCCATCGGATTATGAGAGTTAGTGAACAGAGAGTGCACTTGTGTTTGGGCACACACTTGTGCACTATACTATGTCCTGTGCAGATGGCCAGTCTCCGTTAAGACTGGCCGCCGTGGCCGAAATTCGGTCTGGAGGACATTATTATTATTATAGTAGAAGGGCGAAGTGCCGAAAATAAGACTCTGTGATTACTACAGAGTAATTTACAGCTCACATCCAACTTAAGGACACTAAAACTTCCTTAGTACCATAGCATAACAAAAGTTGAAATTAAACTACTACATACGGATTTTATCGCGTTGTTTATTTGATACTTTATTACATAATTTAGAAAAGGATGCTTCGCGAGGTTATTGAAATCAAAAAACATCCTAATTTCAATAGAGAAGATGGTTGGAATGTACCACCAGCTTGGGATCCAGTAATTCAAATAGTCAAACCCAAGAAGAAGCAAACCACAGCTAGACTTCATGATACTTTGAGCTCATTCTGCGTAAATAGAAACACCAATAATTAAATTATGTTCGGGTACTTTGAAATAACTACACTGGAACATTGAGGCAACTACCATCTTATTCTCCCCGTGACCATGGCTGCTGGAAAGCAACCGAAACGTCGGGAAAAATGTAAACATAAATATAAATATTTTTAATAGCTTAAATAATAAAATTAGCTTAAAAAATTAAACAATAGTAAAGTTTAATAGTAATAGTAGTGTAGTTTTTTTTATTATATAATAAAGTGTCAAATAAACTACGCGATAAAATCCGTATATAGTAGTTTAATTTCAATGAATAACATTCGCGTAAATAGAAGACAATATTATAACAAAATTTATCACTAAATCTAGTTTTTGTTACATTCCAGTTCAGCTTGTCACGTGGCATAAAATATTGACATAAATAAAAATCAAAACCCAAAGATAACTGTACAAGTTCACCAGAAAACTGTTAAAACATAATTTATGTCTATATAGAAAACGTTTTAGACATTTCTCGCATATCTCCGGTAGATATTTATGTTCGGTTCGGGGAAATATTTGATATAGACGGCTACTGCAAATAGAATGCGGAAGGAGCCGGCGAATGCACATTCGCGACATACGTCAACGCTCGCGTGCTTTAATTTTATATCTCAGGAACTGCGCGCCGCCCGTTGCCTCACCTCTCCCGGAACCGTGTTAATAATTTATTTTTCCATTTATAAACGACGGGTTGGTATTACAATAACGAAATTTCATAATAACTATGACTGAAATACCGACGTCCAAAACAACGAAATTCAAAATACCGAAAGTTTTAAATGCCGATAGCCGTTATATCGAAACATAAAATACCGATGTCCAAATGCCCGAAAGGATGAAACCCCGAATGGACGAAATCCCGAATGGACGAAATACCGAAATAATATATTAAATAAACATTTAATAAACTGGCTGGCTAATGCTTACGCCATCCGTACGATTCCGACTCGGAAGCGGTAGGTTGTGTTAGGTTCTCTTTTGTAAACTCACCCAGAAATAGGAGCCCCGCGAAGCGAGGCGCCGTCCAAAACTCTCATTAGTTCATTAATTCTTCGGGATTTTAAACTTCGGGATATGGATCTCCGGGATTTTAACCTTTCGGGCAAATGAACTTTCGGGATTTAAAACGTTCGGCCAAACAATCATTCGGCGTTTAATTTTTCGGGATTTCTTCCATAGGTATTTTAAAATGCGGCCTTTTAAATTTCGGTATTGTAATATGTACCCTAAAAGACACTAGGAATAATGCCTGTGTCGCGGGGAACTTTACAAACATTTACACAAAGAACACCCAGACTCAGAACAACTATGTGGTTCACACAATGTTTTGTCCCGCGTGGGGATCGAACTTACTACACTCGACGCAGTGGCATTGTAGCGTGGTGACTACTTAAACCACTACTCCATCGCACCGTACCACACCACACTTCACCACAGCCACAACACATCACACCACATCATATCACATCACATCGCTTTCGCTTTATTTAGTAACTAGCTGTTACCTGCGACTTCGTCCGCGTAGATTTGAACTAAAAAGTGTTTGTTTCAGCCGAACCCTATTTTTTTTCTAAAATCAAAGTGGCCTAAGTTACTTCTTATAACATCAACTATCTGCCAGTGAAAGTCCCGTCAAAATCGGTTCAGCCGTTTCGGAGATTAGCCGGAACAAACAGACAGACAGACAAAAATTTTAAAAATAGATGTGTTCGTATATTACCTTATATACTTTCATATGCATTAGATAAAAAGCTGCTATTTTGACATTACAAACAGACACTTCAATTTTATTTATGAATGTGGTAGAATATTATTATTATTATTTATTTGTATAGATAAAGCTGTAAGGAATATTGTTAACGAGCAGTTTCTCGCCAACAAGCTGTGTAGCTTAGCGAGGAAATTTGAATTTTGTAGTTTATGTCATACAAGTGAATAAACAATAAAAAAAAAACATCACATCACACCACATAACACCAAAACACCCCGCATCACAATTTTTACACCATACCACTTCTCTCTACATCTCACCCCTTGTTACCAATTCTCACTAACTATACTACACAAATTACATAACATATTTTTTTTTGTACTTTCATCTCATTTTATTCTATTGTCGAATTATTGTAATTGAACGAAAGACTAGGTCCTACAACACAGGGAATCCTAGTGTGGGTCTAGGGCTTCAATCCATGTATTGCTTGTTTTTATGAGACAATAAAATTATTATTATTATTATCCGTGCAGACAGATTTGGTGCCGCCTATCTGTATGAACTAATCTCCAAGCTCATAACATTCTACTGTGCATTGTTAACGATAATAAGATACATTAATTTGCTTGTAGTAATGCATGTTTTTACAGTGAAAAACTATGTGGTCACTACTGATTTGCTTATATCCAGGATCTTGGTCAGCCTTCATTTAACAAAATATGATGAAAGTTTTTAAAAAGACTATAGTCTGAAAGTTGCATAAGCTAATCGTTATGCCGTTGGACGAAGATGGCAGTCAACTCAGTCTTTATTTTAGACTTGCAGATAAATCAAACCGTACTGGTATTTCATTGTCCAAATGTAATTCAGTCAATGTAAAGCTCTATGTACCGACGTCATCTATATATTAATACGTGAAGCAAAAACTTTGTACCCCTTTTTACGAAAATTGCGCGGACGGTGGAGTATGTAATTTGCCACAGTTAAAGTTTATATAGAGAAGGAGAGGCGAATCCTAATATTTATATAAAATATGCATTAGAAATACATAAAATTGATGAAAAAATACTACACGCACACAACCATGCATTTGACACACGCAGTCGAAGCGCGTAAGTATGGTTACATATATCAATATATAATGACATAAATCAGCAATATCTTTCAGGCAAACTTTGGTCGAATTTCGAGCACTAGGCGACCGCTAGTTTTAAATAAATAGGTATTGCATAGTAAGTCAAAAGTTCTTTTTCTTTTTAGTTCTTAATAGGCTTGCGTTTGACCGCGATCTCACCTGTTGTAAATTGACGATGCAGTCGACGATGAAGCACGCTTGCCTAGAAGATACCTATATAAAATGTCAGTCTAAACTAAAAATTCAGTTTAATCCAGACTATAATACATCTGTAGAGGTTATTAAACTATTAAGCGATAGCAGCTTATCGGTGGCCAGGTTTTCAATTATGTCTGACATACCAACAATGACATAGATTTTAATGAAAATGAGTTACGGAATTAAAAAAGAAATAAAAAAGCGCTTTTTTGTAATAGATGTCTGTATGTTTATTTGTTTCTTAAAAAATTAATAAGAACTATCAAATACTAATAGCTGATACTCTAATTTAAAAGCTGAGATATATTTTGTACCAATCATGACATGAAATATAGCTTATCTCATCTAGTATATACGACTAGCTGACCCGTGCAGATCCCGTTTTTGCAACATTTTTCATTGATGCTCCGCTCCTATTGGCCGTAGTATGATGTTATATAGCCTATAGCCTTGCTCGACAAATGGGTTATTAAACACTATCGCGCTTTCAACCAACCAAATAAACAAACTCTTCAGCCTTATAATATTAGTATAGGTATACTGGATAGGTTAAGCTGTATTTCATGGCATGGCATATATATTAGGTATGTTAATAAAAAGTCACGTCTCTCTTCCATGAATTTGAATCAACTTATATTACTGTTTACTCCTATAGAGCTCTTAAAAATTGTAACTATATCAAAATAATAAAATGCAATGTTATTGGTACATGATCTTGAAATTATACCGGTACCTTAATTACAGTTTTGTGTCTGAATATGTGTTCGTCTGTCTAGGCTTAACCTCTCAACCAACGCTAGAACGCCGGCATCCGAGATTAACTAGACTCTTCTCTTCTCCCTAGCCTTTATTATTCCCACGTCACTTGGGGTCGGCTTTCTAATCTAACCGGATTTTACTGGATATCAGTTTTTACACGGAGCGTCTGCCATCTGACCTCCGCAACCCGAAGGCTAACGATACCCTAAGGCTAGACCAGTGTCAGGATATTAGAGGGCACTGACTTCCCAATAACGACTGCCATAGATGTTCATGGCAGCCGGGACCGACGGCTTAACGTGCTCTTCGGGGTACGAGATTAACTAGACTATTTATATAATAATAATTAAATCATTTATTTCAGACCAAACAAAAATAAAATCCATACATATAGAGTTATTAAATTTAGAATTAATTACATAATCCTGGTCACTGTTATTTAAAACGTAAATTTTGTTATGATAGCCTACTTTTGTTTGAATAACTTTTATGTATTTTCGTATTTTTGATAACTGGATTAGTTGTGAGGTTAAGGCATAAATTACTAAGCAGTTTTTTTTAAATTTTTCACACATTATCCTCCATAGTCGGATTTTAATAAAGGTTATAAATTAACACGCTATTTGCTGTGGTGAAATGAAAAATAACGCGTAATACCTATGTACCAAAACTCCCCGCGAACAAATTTGCGGTTATAGCTATTTCAGAATAATTTAACAAATCAATCTCTATAAACGGTAGAATATATTGATTTTAAGCAAGCTCTCAATGGTTGTAATTATGTTAAAAGGTTGGTTAGCACTGTAATCAATAAGCAAATAATTAAACATGAAGTTGACACTTTGTTTAAAATCAGTAACGTTGTGACTCACATACTACTTGATCAACATTTTTTGAATGGCCTGTTTGATTCTTAATATTCCTTTAATTTCATGTTTAGTTGTTTGTATTTTTTGAATGGCCTGTTTGATTCTTAATATTCCTTTAATTTCATGTTTAGTTGTTTGTATTTTTTGAAT
Source organism: Catocala sponsa (assembly GCA_963564715.1). Classification (NCBI taxonomy): domain Eukaryota; kingdom Metazoa; phylum Arthropoda; class Insecta; order Lepidoptera; family Erebidae; genus Catocala; species Catocala sponsa. The sequence goes on from OY751329.1 coordinate 27,354,177, forward strand.
GGCCTGTTTGATTCTTAATATTCCTTTAATTTCATGTTTAGTTGTTTGTATTTAGGCCACTATGGTTTGCCTTAAATTAACAAACATCAACGATCATGTAGTTATATCGAATTGAAACGACGAATATCGAATATCCATAGGGACATTGCCTCATTGGCATGATTCTACTGAATATACCACGGGGAGTGCTCTGAAGAGTTATTCCACATTATCCCGACCTCCCCTTTCCTACCCAGACCAACGCGTGCTGGGCTCAGATGCCATCCTTACACGGTAGAGTCGATTAGAGCGCGTACCAACAAGTTTGTGTCCTCATACCTCTGCCGAACGACCAAGGCATGGAATTCCCTGCCAAGGCACGTGTTTCCTTCTTCCTTCAATCTTGGGTCCTTTAAGCGGGGCGTGAAAAAGCACCTTCTCAGGCCGTCAAAGTAGAGACCTCAACATCGCCTCGGCTGCTATGAGGGCGGTGTGGAGGCCACTGCTCTTAGACCACACGACTGCTTACCGTCAGGTGGAGTGTGGTCATTTTGACGAGCAAAATAAAAAATAAAAAAATCGAATACGGGCAGATACTAAGCGATATAACTTTAAATATAAGTTGTATAAAAAGTTATTGATATTCATTATTAATAATACATGTGTAACACCACTAATGGACACCCATACGCCGCGCTTCATCTACGCACACATGCAGCGCTGACGACGGTCACCGAGCCCGGCCGAACGCACACATACCTGCCGTTATCGTCCCCACCGCACCAGGACACTATATAAGGCGTTCGCGCCAGCATAATAAATGGCAGTCCGTTGTGCACGGCATAGCTTCCGCACCTCGTGGAACTATCCGGACCAACTGACACTTAGGGAACAATAGGCGATCGTGTGCGTACATAGATGCTTTGATCTCGAACATTTGTGGACCATACCATCATTGAAATTGAGTACAAAAATTGAGTAAAAAATTAAAAAAGTATCAGTAGATACTAAGAAAATAAAAGCTTACGTGATTTCATCGTCGTCTTTCCTTCATCACCATCGCTAGAGTGGCGCCCAATATTAATACTATGTATAGTCTCTTCACGAAATATAAACGCATTTATAAAATTACCATTACATTTTGTACAGAAACCACGAAATTAGCTGTAGAACATAAACGGCAATTTCATAGTTAAAAACCTAATATCTATTCATATGACTTGGCATTTTAATACAGCTTAATAATTACGATCAATTGCAATTCATATGTACTTCATCTTATTCTTTTACATTATATAACAAATTCAAATGTAACCAAAAACTGCTTCAGCTTGATTTGCAAAGTGGCAATCCACTTACAGAATCCTTAATCTAGAAACCAATGTCGCAACTTAAAAGAAACGATGAGAACGCAAAAGCGTTTTAGTGGTCACCAGCAACATTTTATTTCGCATTTCTTGGAATTTCGTCTTTATTATCTCACTTTAAAAACGTGGGTCTATTTTCGCACCGGCTTTCTATTAAAGCGATATGTGGCGTCGTAGTATATGTATTATACTTATGGTATCATTTTACATTTACACGAACCTTATACATTGAAATGAAACTATTTATCGCTGTCGATTTTAATTAAAACTTATTTGAATAATAATATTTATATTAAAATTTGTACACGAACTTCAGTTACTTTTCCGCAGCTAAGAAAAAGTTTTTAAACGGAAAAGGTCGCAACTAAATGCATTTTAAGTATGTTAATTACATTGTAAAACATTGTGTTTTAAAATGGTATTTGCTAAGTCGCCATGTTATTCGATTCCGTGTACTATTAATAACGACTTTTGGGACGAAGTGAGCGAGGTATCAGGCCGCACAAGTTTACCCACATACCTCTTTGTAACGTAGCTGAAGTTTTTTTTGTTTGTTGTTTTGCTTTTGTTGTTGACCATGTGTCTCACTCGTTTAGTTAGGTTCGGAGATCTCGATGGTGGACTACGTTTGATAGTGAATACCTCATATGTACGCCAACCGCGCGATGGTTGACAAACACAGTATATAGAACTCTTGTTTACTTAGCTGTTATCATACAAGAGAGATCAGAGCGATCTACTATTGCAACTAAATATGTATATTGGGTATATCTGCGTCATGGCGCTCTTGTCTCTGTACTTTGGCGTATTAAGAGGAAACACAAGGGCCGTTTTCCCATACAAACGTAGTCCCCTGGATAATGCCATTACAGATTTTTTTTTCGCGACGTACGCGTGACACTCAATTGACTCGTAATTCTCTAGAGGCGTTGCGCGTCTGTATGTACCTAATATTGAATAGCATTTGGTCATTCGCTTACGTCCGATCGGGAAATGTGTTAAAAGGCTTAATGTCAGGCATTTTTAGTAGTGGTACGAAACGTGTATTGATGACTGCAATATGGCCTCTGTAATGAGAAACTTAAATAAAGTAAGCGAAATCTGGGTGGAAGAGCACTCAGCTTAGAGCTCTGCCACATAAGTGCGTTGCGTTGCATTGCGTTGCATCGTCGCAGCATCGACGCTGCGTCTTTTTCCATATATTATATTTTTTGTGACATGCCACATTAATGCGTTGCGTGGTCGCACGCGACGTTATCAACGGATCGACGGACAAGAGACGTAGCGGGGTGAGGGTGATGCGCTGCGTTGTCGGAGCTCCGGTGCGACGACAGTGTCTTACTGCTAAAAACTGACCATCACTATTTCTTAATGCAATCAAGGGCGATATCCACAATCTTTTATTGTTTCTACGTTTCTTTCGGCGGTGGCGCTATAAAACAATAATAGAACACATTTGTTCCGATCCATTGTGGAGACTGACTGAGGTAATCTACGGACTGCGGCCGTGCGTCGTCGCAAAGCAGGTGTGGCATACAATGCGTTGATACGCTGCGACGACGCAACGCAACACACTAATGAGGCATCACCGTTATTACTCGTTTGGCATGAATCTGTACGCACGAGAAAAGTGTTGTTTCGCACAATTCTTGCGAACAGATTCGTGCGACACGTCCAATAAACCGACCTCGATCCTTAAGGTATTTTTATTAAAAATAAATGAATTTAGTAGCGTTATATTCTGCTCAAGCATAATCTCTGCAGCACATTACTTATGTATACACACCCGCGTGAACCGTTGGATATGATGTGTTATAAAATATGGAGAGCAATATAATATGCTAATATTTGTAATTCTACCTTCGTTCCGTCACCTGCTTTTAATAATTCATTTCATCGCTGATTCCTTGAATCCTAGAACTGCCTCTTCATTTCATTCGTATTTATAACATTAAAAAGTTTAAAGGCTATTTATTATGATCAGAAAAACAAATTCATCGAAAGAGACAAGACTGAAGTATCCTTAACCAATAAATTATGCAATATTCAAATTAATTACGAAGATCGCTTTGCCTGCTATGATTTCGAGTATAAATAATCTTGCATGCTTAAATTAAACAAATACTTGAAAATTCTAAATCAAGAATATTTTTGATAATTATGGTCACACAATAATACACGAACTCTTAAAATTACTTGAAGTCACTGTAACTTCAAGTAATTTTAAGAGTTACGTTTATTTGTGTATATTTACATGTTGCCATTTAACAAAGCAAGAGATCATTTAAATCTCACAGGATTACCTACTGTGTATTTGTATATATTTTAAATTCAGTTACTAAAACCGAATTTTATTTATTAAAAGCAACTTATTTTAATATACATGTTCGCGGGCAAACTCATTCGTAAACTTGTCTGCTGAAAAGCAGCTGTAGGTAACGTTGGGAAAAGTGTTAATATAAATAGTTTGAATAATAATAATGTATTTTTGAAGTGAAAACTTCTTTAGGCGCGTTAAACACTTCTTGGGTGAACAAAAATCATAGAACGCGCGTCATCGTCACGCTTCGTCATCGTCACGCTTCCACGCTTTTCAGTTTTGAATTATTTTAGAATATTAACGATATCTCAGAAATGGTGCATCCTACGAAAAAAGTAACGAAATGTTGACCCCCTTAATAACCCCTTAAAAGAGTATCAGGAATCCGACCCACCCCTTTCTGCTATTTTACGTCGATATTCTGTGAGAGGGTAGTCCTTCCCCGGTTGAGGTTCAAGCTGAAATCAGCGAGGCTCTACTACCTATAATTATTAATTAAACATTTAATTAGATGTAACAAAGCTTAACTAAACTTGGATTCTATTTACTGTACAACTCTAATTTTCTAGACGCTTTTCGAGATCAATTTAGCTTCTAAGAGAAGATTTTAATATTTACTTAATTTCTTTACATTGTTTCGATATTATCGCAAGCGTTCGATTGTAATAGTCTGCCTCTGACGGTATGCGAATCCAATCTCATTTACGTATTTAGATTGTTTCGAAGATGACTAAATAAAAGGAAATAGAAACATTTAAATGATATCATAACAGATTAAAATTAAATAAAGTTGAAGTAATTAATTTAGTTGATGTTTCATTTAAAATTATGCGTAAATGTTTATGTTAAAGGTGTTCTTCAAAAGTTTGTGTCACACATTGTGTTATTACGTACCTACTACATATTAACTTAATGGTGCAACCGTTGAGTTACGAGTATTTAAATGCTCAATGGTGTAGCAATATCAAATACGAGGTCTTCTAGCATGATTGTAGTTTTCTGTTACTTCATTCTTGGTGGCAGCACCAAGTGTAACATTTTGCCGAATAGGCTACATATTTCGTGAGACCTAGAAGCGTAGTTGGCAAAAATGTGGGAACATACATATACGCAAGCATTTTAAAAGCAAAACAAATATATAAAGCAAAAAATATTAATCATGAGTATTTTGTAAACAAGGTTTACAATTACTTAAAAATGTCTCGTTTCTAAATTTTTAAAAAGTTTTTATAATTATGCAAGCAGCTCTTGCCTATATAACTTTCAAATTACAATTTAGCTTATCTGTTTAATCTTCTTCATCGCATTGCTTTCGTGACACAAAAGAAAATTGAACACAGAAACCGGACAATCAAATCCTTGAAAGTTTTTTTACCTAATTCTAATTTCATACATACATAGCGCTCATAGTCAGTTGCACTCACTGATCGGTAAACGATTAGCGAGGTTAAGCAACGTTGGGTGCGGTCAGTCTATAGATGGGTGACCGCTTAGTGGTATTTCATCTGAGCGTCTCCGTGCTTCGGAAGGCACGTAAAAAGTCGGTCCCGGTTGTTGTCAAATTGATAGCAGTCGTTAAGCCATGTCAGAGGCCTACGAGCGGCTTGAATAACTCTTGATAACAGGTTGACCACTAACCACACGAAAAGAAGAAGAATTTCATACATACACACACATTCATTACATACACTTCACGCCTGTTTCCCAGAGGGGTAGGCAGAGACTACTAATTAATTTCACTAATTCTAATTTCACCATATTTAAATTTAATTAATTAATTTAATAATTATTTTAAAAAGGCACTTGTATTGTACTACTCACATGATAAAGCTAATATATTTAATCAGCTATATAGCCAGCAACATAATTTGATATACAATTACAAGATTCCGATTGCATCTAAATTATAACAAATATATAAACTATAGGACTTAAAATTATAGGAAAAATAAAAGCTCACAGACTCCGATGGCTCGGCCACGTTGAGAGAATGGGAGAAGACCGTGGTGGTGGTGTAAAAAGAGCGTATTTGGGTCGACCAACAGGACGTCGGTCGCCCTGTCGGTCTCCGTGTCGGTCGCCCCAGATATCGCTGGAAAGATGTTGTGGAGTTGGATTTGAGGGAGCTTCAAGCTGGTGATTGGCGAGAAGTGGCCAAAGATCGGGCAAAGTGGCGGTCTCTAGTATTGGAGGCCAAGACACATTTTGGGTCGTTGAGCCAACGGAGTAAGTAAGTGAGTAGTATAACAAATGCTACTTTTTTATGGCACAAACTGTTAGCTGATTCGATCATAGTTCAAAAATGGAGAATAAAATTTAAGATTTTTATTTCATCAAATACTTTTACAAAACTGTTAAATGTTCAGCTACTTATGGTGCTGACTACGTGGTTCCACCCACATTCAATGATTATGTCTATAGCGCCGCCCCCACGGTTGGTTCGTAACGTAATATTACATACACACATAGTTTTCCTTCCATATCCCTAGATGCAATAAGCATTTTAACAGAAGATGGCACTAGTTCTTAAGATTACCGCATTCGAACAAACAAACTCTTTAGCTTTATAAAATATAGATAAGCATTCAGTTAGATTGGATTCAGCAAGCCGTGCGAAAACAATCCTCATAATCATACTTCGTTTACTTGAAAATTTGAGCTCGTAAGGAACTTACTTTCCTTATATTCGAAGTACAAAAATAATTTTCTGTCGGAAATGAAATGCCGGCTAAAAGAAAATATATTTTATAGTTGAAAATAGCACACAATTTTTCTTCTATCATATTGAAAGGATACTTTTAGCATCCTTGGTGTTTACATAACATGTTTATAGAAAATAACAGCCGGATTTTTACCTTTAAGCGTGTTTAGTCCAGGTCCCGATAAATCGATTTAGGTTTTGGTCCAATTCACAGTTAGATTACTTTAGATGCTTGTATCGCGCTGGACTTTACACACATTCAAACAATACACACAAAGAAAACCCGAACTCGTAACATCCATCAGTGGATCACACAATTTTTTATCCCGTTTGTCGCTACAGTTTAGGCGATTAACACACGGCACCGCGCACCACCGCGGTAGACGGTGAAGCGGATCTCATGTCGTATCTATTAAATCCGTTGATGCCTAACACACGTAAACCGCCTTACCGCGCGTAGCACCGCTACGAAATCTGCTTTACCGCCACCGCCCTCCGCGGCGGTGCGCGGTGCCGTGTGATAATCGCCTTAGTGGTAATGCCAATTATTATAAAATTTAGAAGAAAACGTTCCTCCTGCTATATATCAATACAAAATGTGTTTTTCCATTTCCATAATAAAAGCTAACGAGTCAGAAATGCCGCTGAAGTTAGCCGTGGCTATGATTCTAGGAATCGGTAAATGTTGAAGTTAATAACTCTAGTTACCGGGTCTATTTAACGTTAGTAATCATTCCAATTTACTATTATAATATGGAAACTTATTACTCTAGGTAATATTTACACTCCTACCTAGATTTAATTCATGTATTTAGCGACATAACTTGTTTACTAAAGTTACTGTAAATATTGTATGTATTTAATATTCAAATTTAAGGCCAAAATATGCTCATCACTACGTATAAGAATTATCAAGTTATAAATAAAGTACTTACTTATTTACTAGCAGGTCAAAAGCATTATAATCAAACGATTTTGTCATTATATTTGTTACGAAATATTTTCACTACTCAAACGATCATCATTAAATTTCGCATTTTCTATGTCAGAGGTACAGAAAAAGATGTAAGGTACCTTTCATCTGAAGTACTGCTCCCGACGGATAGAAATTAATAAATAATAATAATAATTATTATTATTATTATTTGTTTCTCTTTCACGGGTATATTCCTAATACGTTAGGAAAATACCCGGCCCTTTGGAAGGCTTACACGGAGACATGGGTCCAACGTGAAGAGGCCCTTCGAGAGTTTTATTCAAAGGTGGGATGGAACACCTACAGCGGCACTAGCCGCAGCAGGCGTAGGACTATCGCTACGTATGGATTCTAATATATGGGCTATAGGTATGGGTGTTTAATGGTTATTATTATTATTATTTATTATTATTATTATTATTGTTGGTTTAATTTTATTTCGAGAAAACACAAATTAAACCAACCAAAATAATAATAATAATATCAGCCCTGTATTAAACTGTCCCACTGCTGGGCACGGGCCTCTACTCATTGTGAGAAGGGTAATAATAATAAAAATAATAATTATTTATTTACCAAAAAATTACAATTTAGTACACTTACAAATGATATTGGTGAAACAATAATACATATTTTATAAACAATAAAGTAAGTGTTTTTGTTGAACTCTGGTACCCAATGTAAGAACTAACTTGTGTTATGGGTACCAGCGCTCTTCAGTAACACGTCATACATGGCATATTCCATTGGCAATGACAAAGGTATGTGTGTGTGCGTATGTGTGTATGTGTGTGAGGGTGTGTGTGTGAGTGTGTGTATGTGCGTGTGTGCGGTGCGTGTATGTTGTGAAGTGTTTAGCGTGTGCATATATATCAGTACATACATATATCTTTTATTTTATATCTTTTATTTTTTAATTTGATAAAATTTACTTTAAAGCGAGTGAAGCCGCGGGCAAAATTTACTGTCATTATATTTGTTACTAATCCTTTTGTCTACACATCTTTTTAGAATGTATAATCTACATAGGTACAGACGTTGAATACGTTCTTTAATAAGGTTTAAGGTTTGAGATATCTTTATTCCTCATAACTAATTAATATATGAAATTAAATTTGAAATATGTAATAAAATAATTAAAACTAAATTGATAGTTCACTATTAAGTAATCTGTGAATAACGGTGTGACCGCACAGTTTCTTAAATGTAAATGCTATGCAAATTTGTATTGTGTATTGTGTAACTGTTAGTTATTCCAAATAAATAAATAAAAATAAAAATAATTTACAATAATTCACTTACATAAGAAAGACACATACAAACAAAAACATGTCGGCCTCGATGGCGTAGTGGTTAGTGTAACCGACTGCCACGCCTGAGGTCGCGGGTTCGATCCCGCACAAGTCAAACACTTGTGTGCATGAACATGGATGTTTGTCTTGGTCTGGGTGTTTCTATGTATAATATGTATGTATTTACAAACAAAAAGTATATATGTATGTTTATCCATTGTCTAGTACCCATAGTACAAGCTCTGCTTAGTTTGGGCTAGATGGTGTTGTGTGTATGTGGTAGAATATTATTATTATATTATTATTATTAATTATAATCTTATCCTAGGTATTGAAGCACACTTAGATATTGAAGCACTTCACTCAACACATTCAATCGAAAAGATACATTTTAAGTTATATTTAATTCTAAGATAATAAAAAATACAATATATAGGGTACTAGTTAAAAAAACTTTACTAAGTAATACACAAATGTACTCTGTTTTACAACGTTATTTACGCGGACCAGACAGTACCCCGGCCACATGATTAACGCGAGACTATCTGGAGTCAAGCACACCACATTTAACACGTCCTACGAGCTGAACAAGTTGAAAATGTACCAGCGCAACGGTAAGTAAGTAAAAACAATATAGCTGAGTGTTTAAAGCCATCACTAAAGATTAAACGCGGGGCTGCTGCAAACACGGGTATGTTTTTAAGTAGCTTATACAAAGTCTTGCTTCTACAGATAAACGGGTATTAATTAGTAATATGTTCATAAAGTTTTGAATCTAATGTATAATAATATTAGACCTATATTAAACTCATTGGTGGGCACAGGCCTCTTCTCAGTGTGAGAAGGGTTAGGCCATAGTCCATCACGCTGGCCTAGTGCGGGTCCAGGACGTCATATATCTTCGAGAACATTGTGTAGAACTCTCAGACATGCAGGTTTCCTCTCGATGTTTTCCTTCACCGTTAAAGTGAGCGTAATTATTTTACCTTATTTTGAAAAGAAAGTCAGAGGTGCGCGACTTAGGATCGAACTCGAGACCTCTGCATGACAGTCCAACGGTTTCCCACTAGGCTATCGCTGCTTAACCCTTTCGCTGTCCCGTGATAGACATAATAGAAAATCTATTCAATATTGTCTTCTGTTTACGCGAATGGTATTCATTGAAATTAAACTACTATATACGGATTTTATCACGTTGTTTATTTGACACTTTATTACAAAATTTTGAAATACTGTTACTCTACTATAATTACTATTAAACTTTACAAATTTTTAAGCTAATTGAATTATTAAAACTATTAAAATTATTTATACTATTACTATACTATTATACTATTTATATTTATGTTTACACTTTACACGGGGAGACTCTCCCCGTGACCATGGCTGCTGAAAAGCAACCGAAACGTCGGGGAAAGTGTAAACATAAATATAAATAGTATAATAGTATAATAATAGTATAAATAGTTTTAATAATTCAATTAGTTTAAAAATTAGTAAAGTTTAATAGTAATTATAGTAGTGTAACAATTTTTCAAAATTTTGTAATAAAGTGTTAAATAAACAACGCGATAAAATCCGTATATAGTAGATTAATTTCAAATAACATCTATTGTTATGTATCATATATGATTCATCGGACAGGGAATGTTTATACGCTAACGTATAAAACTCTAGACGCTAAGATGCGTTTATAGTAATTTGAGTTGTAAATTAGAAGTACTCTCGTAGAGCATTTCAACTACGCTAAATTGCGTTTATTATATGGAGGTTGAATGAACTTGGCTAAATAAATTTGCACTAGAGGTAAGATTCGGCCGCGGGGTATACCGCCACACGTTAGTCTGGAACAGCCAGACTGTGATAGTGTCTCTTTACAACAGTAGATTGCAGCTAATAAATAACCATGCATTTCGTTTCGACCATAAGTAGGGTTTTCACAGCTGGTTTATAGGTGCGCGCTGTGCAAAATGTGTGAATCAATATATTCTACATTTAAGTAACCTAAAATACGCTAAGTGTCTTCAGTATATTAATGTTTATGTATGTGATTTAATATAATTTAAAAGAAAAAGAATTTTGCAGGCGAATATTTGCTGATATTATACCCTTTAATAAACATGTAACATTCTACGTCTCCAAGGTTACACCATATCAATAAAACTTCAAGTAGTCTGACAGACTACTCAAAGATTTATTGGTTTAAAGTATTCAAGGTAAGAATATGTATACATGTTATATAGCAATTTATGTTCATTAGCAGAGGGTAGGCCGAAATTTCACCAAATTTTATTTTAAATCACGTTTTGGATTTGTTCATGTTTGAATAGGTACTATAATCTTTATAATAATCGCAGTCATGTAATCTTGTGTATCTGCTGCGAGTAGTCTTAAATTATATTTACTTGATTTAGTGAATTTGTCTTTAAGGTTACTTTTAAGTGAAGAATTACTGATAATGTAGGTAAGCCACCAAATAAATAATAAAAACGATGAAAGAGCTATTAGAGATTAATAATCATTTTTATTATAATTTTAGTACTTGCTGGCCATTTAAACGAAACAATTGGCATGTTCTTATTCAGTTCTTTTATTAATAGACCTAGTAAATTCAAACACATATTTTGTTTTGTAAGACAACTTAAAAGTAGAAAAAATCCTATGTCCTGGGCGACTTTACAAAGGGATTTAATATGATGATCCCCAAAAATAGTAATTGCGCAGCAAAATAAGCTTACTAAAATATATCATAAGGAGCACCTATACGCCTCAAATCACTGCATTCCGTCTCGGAATGGTTAGGTTATGTTAGGTTCCTTCTTAAACACACCCAAAAATACGAGCCCCGCGAAGCGACTTAGTTTGATCTCTTTAAATATTTTTTGCTGTGCAATTAGTATTTTTTTGCTGTGCAGTTAAATACTACCCCTTTACAAATCAAATCACGGACACGAAGACAATTATATTATGTGAATATTTTAGTCCCGCATGGGGAAGTCAGTGCCCTATAATACTTGATACTGGTCTAGCCTTAGGGTATCGTTAGCCTTCGGGTTGCGGAGGTCAGGTGGCAGCCGCTCCGTGTAAAAACTGATATCCAGTCAAATCCGGTTAGACCAGAAAAGCCGACCACCAGTGACTTGGGAATAATAAAGGCTAGGGAGAAGAAGAATTCGTTCTATTAGATGCCAGCGCTATGAATGTTGACTAATCTAGTAGCCACTGTAATAGATTGATAATTAAATATTATCCGAGTTGATATATGCCCATACTATCATATACTATTTAGCGGCGAGCGTACTGTGCAATCTACGTCCGAGGATAATAGGTTAACGAAACAATATCATAGCTTTTGAACTCTTAAGAAGCGAACACTAAAATAAAGATTAAAATTAATTATTTCAATTTTCTTTTTACGTGACCATTTATAGCGCAGTTGATTCAGGTTCACGATCAATTTAAATATCAGGACTAGTATTTGAAAATGGATACGTATCTTTAGGCTATGAAAAATAATAACATTGAACCGTAAAAATGTAATTTAGATAAAAGAGAGCTACGCCACGTGAGTTACTGCAATATTACAAGTCGCGCAGAACTATTTAGATGTCTCGCGTTTCTAAGCCGGTAGAACAGTGCAAAGAGACGCTATCTAATACTGATATATCAGCAGCTTTGTTGGATGGCAATCGCTAACGCGTTGTTTGGGTTGATTTAAAATATGACATCTACTTTCCTTGCTATTTTTGTATTGGTAAGTAAACCTACACACATCATAAAAACGTAAAAGTGCACCAAGCTTTAAAGGCGATATCCTTATGATTATCCTGATCCAACTAATATCTGCAAAGCTAGAATACAATTTACATGATGCTATCAATTTATATATATATTTATGCATACAGACATGTACCTAAGAATGTATGCATGTATAAGATTAGTTAGGAATATTTCGTTTTATTACTAAGGGCTCCGGGTTACGCAACCCGACTATAAGTTTTGGGATTCAAACCAATATTAGATTGTAATATATGCATATTGAAGGAAATACGTTCAAACTTGTTGCAATATTAAAAATATCGCAACAAAAGCAAAAACTTCATACTACGTAAAATTGTTCGATTGTTGTGTATACAAAAATATTCTCATATTCAAATATCGTTGGCTGATATGTTGCGCCAAAAAGGACCTCCAAAAAGGACCAGTTACATGTATTGATAACCATTCGAGTCTGCGGTATGCTAAATAGATAAGAAAAAGGTATACACATATAGAACTCATGCACAATTGTTGAGTTATTTTTGCAAACATTGGTATAAAACAAGCAAACGAAGAAAAAACAGAACCCTTTCTGTGGATAAGATGGAGACAACTTTATACTTACATTTTACAAATTCCATAATATGGTCGAAGCTATAAAAGGTACATTATTATTATTACAGCCACACTTTTATAGAAATCTTACTTTATCAATTCAAATGACACATGACAAATAAGTGCAATAAAGACTGACATCATCAGATTAAAGTTATCATTGAAATTAAACTACGGATTTTATCGCGTTGTTTATTTAACTTCTTGAACGTCTAGGGGAAATACGTAAAAAATAATTAAAAATTAATTGTGCAAACAATACACAAACGGACAAATGTAAGTGCACTCGACACTTGACTCGACACTTTTGCGGACAGCGTATGTCCGCTCGACAAATACTTCTATTACATAATTTTGAAAATATTAAAATAATTATGTAAACTATTACCGTTAAGCTTTACTGCTATTTAAATTACTAAAACTAACTTAAATTTAGGTTTAAGTCTACACTTTCCTCGACGTTTCGGTTGCTTATCAGTAGCCACGGGAAGAAGAAGATTAATGTTGTGTCTATATCTATCTATATCTAAAGTTATCAAACAACTTATTTTTTTATTGGTGCGTATAACTCTGTGGGGAGACCAACAGACTGCAACGCAGAGTGTCTCGGGTTCGAACCCACGTCGCGCACCTCTGACTTTCGGAAGTTATATGACTTTCCGAAATTATGTGCGTATTGATTGACAATTATCGCCTGCTCCGTGCCTCGGAGAGCACGTTAAGCCGTCGGTCCCGGCTGCCATGAACATCTATGGCAGTCGTTATTGGGAAGTCAGTGCCCTCTAATATCCTGACACTGGTCTAGCCTTAGGGTATCGTTAGGATATTGTTAGTGTTGCAGGGAAAGTTTACAAACATAGAATATTCCTAGAAGTAACTTCACAAAAAAAAAACACAATTTAAATATGTTGTGTTAACTAAATCCAGGACTTCATAATCCTAACTAATATTATAAAAGCGAAAATGAGTTTGTTTGTTTGTTACCTTTGCACGCCTAAACCACTGAACCGATCATCCTGAAATTTTGCATATACGTTGACAGGTGTACAGAAACGGACATAGGCTACCTTTCATCCCGAAAAAAATTACTGTTACCGAGGAAAAACAATAATAACGTTCTTATGATAATAGATGGTGCCACGTGTCTTTCGAATCATGATTGAATTATATTATTACAAGCAGAGTACAACCCGAATTGATTGTCAAATTCTAAATTAACGCGACCGAAGCCGCGGGCAAAAGCTAGTAATGTCATCATAATAGTGACTGAAGGACCCGTATAAGGAACAAATATTTTTTTAACCACATATTGATTGTAGACAATGGGTGATAGTATAACATTTTAGTAGTTCATACGACATATATGATGATTGAATATCTCTTAAACACGAAATCCGTTGAACTCCATATAAAATCCATATGGATGATGGATGGTCGAGTGTGACGCATTAATCGGGCAAAGTTACGCGATCACTTACGTATGTGTAATATGTATTGCGGAACACATTTTTGTGAGCGCAAATGGTATTACAAAAAAATACCACTAATCTTTGTCGGTTTTCCTCTAAACCTCGTTTTTATTGGAATTGAACTTTTTATCTACTGCTAACAGTACCTACTTGTTAAATATACATTATATATTATCATTCATCATTAACCTCGAAATAATATGCAGATCAGACTTTCGTAAGATAAATATTTTAAGTCTTAATTCGGACCAATGGTACATATATGAATGTGTGTTTGTTTCTTTGTCACACTTTCACGCCTGAACTACTAGGCCAATCGTTATGAAATTTTGCATACACGTTGTCAGAGGTATCTACAACAAAAGACACAAGGACAGGACACAAAATCTACATTAAGACGAGTGAAGCCACGGGCAAAACCTAATATAACAATAGGAATATCTCATTGGCCCCATGGCCAAAATTGTCAGTATCAGCACGGTCTCGTAATGTGCCCTGTAATTAACAAATAGACTCGCGCCTATTATGGGGCCGTAATAATATAGTTGACGAATAGTAGGTGTGATAGACTTCTACCTACTCCTTCGAGAATAAGACACAAGCGTGAGTCTATAAATATCCTAACTATCCTACGAATATTATAAATTTGAAAGTTTATTGATATTAAACTACTATATACGGATTTTATCGCGTTGTTTATTTGACACTTTATTACATAGCTAGCTTTTGCCCGCGGCTTCGCTCGCGTTAATATAGAATTTGACAATCAATTCGGGTTGTACTCTGCTTGTAATAATATAATTCAATCATGATTCGAAAGACACGTGGCGCCATCTATTATCATAAGAACGTTATTATTGTTTTCCTCGAGAACAGTAATTTTTTTCGGGATGATAGGTAGCCTATGTCCGTTTCTGTACACCTGTCAACGTATATTATGCAAAATTTCAGGATGATCGGTTCAGTGATTTAGGCGTGAAAAGGTAACAAACAAACTCATTTTCGTTTTTATAATATTAGTTAGGATTAGGATTAGGATTGGGATAGGATTTAGAAACTGTTACACTACTACTACTATTAAACTTTACTAATTTTTAAGCTAATTAAATTATTAAAACTATTTATATTATGTTTAGACTTTCCCGACGTTTCGGTTGCTTTCCAGCAGCCATGGTCACGGGGAGACTTTGGAAGTTTGTGATGATGGATGGCTGGATGTCTGTTACGCTTTCACGTAAAATTTACTGAACGGATTGTGATGAAACTTTACAGTATTATCTTGACATAAATTTACACTAACGCGAGTGAAGCCGCGGGCAGAATCTAGTCCTTATCCTTACTAATATTATAAATTCGAATATAACTCTGTCTGTCGGTTACCTTTTCACGGCTAAACCACTCAACCGATTTAGACGAAATTTGGTACAGATGTAGTTTAAAACCTGGGGAAGGACATAGGCTACTTTTTATTGATGTAGGTACGGCGGGTGGAGCCGCGCGCAAAAGCTAGTATATAATATTATAAATGCGAATGTGAGTTTGTTTGTTTGTCACGCTTTCACGCCTTAACTACTCGACCGATCATCATGAAATTTCACATACACGTTGTCACGGGAATAGAAAAGGACGTAGGGTACCTTTCATTCAGAAAAACATTACTTTTATGTGAGCGAAGCCACGCGTGTATAAATAATTTTATTAGTCACGTACGAGCTAGTTACCATAACCGTTTTCTATATTTATTTCAGAGCACCGTAGAATACATTTGGGTATTTAAATAGAACGTTAGCACAACCGGGCTTAATAAGCAAACAAACAAAATATACACAGTGCCTTAAAGCCTTTGATACGCTCGGGAAAACCGCATCTCGGTAACGTTTGGATGGAAACCTTACACGGGTTCACGCAAAAACTAGAACCGACACGTGTAAAAAATCAAACGTCAACCGATGCAGGTTCTTTGGCAAATATAATTAAATTCCTAACGAGCTTACTAATTAGTCATAATATTCCTATATCCTAATCCTAACTAATATTATAAATGGGGACGTGAGTTTCGTTGTTTGTTACGCTTTCATGCCTTAACTACTTAACCGATCATCATGAAATTTCGCATACAGATTAATAATAATAATATTCTATCACATACACACAACACCATCTAGCCCAAACTAAGCAGAGTAGTAAGACAATGGATAAACAAACATATATATATTATTTTTTTATGTAAATACATACATATTATAGTGTAATCGACTGCCACGTCTGAGGTCGCGGGTTCGATTCCCGCACAAGCCAAACATTTGTGTGCATGAATATGGATGTTTGTCTTGGTCTGGGTGTTTCTATGTAGAATATGTAAGTATTTATAAAGAAAAAAGTATATATGTATGTATGTTTATCCATTGTCTAGTACCCATAGTACAAGCTCTGCTTAGTTTTGGCTAGATGGTGTTGTGTGTATGTGATAGATTATTATATTATATTATTATAGTATACATGGAAAACCCAAACCAAGACAAACATCCATGTCCATGCATTCAAATGGTTGACTTGTGCGGCAATCGAACCCGCGACCTCAGGCGTGGCAGTCGGTTACACTAACCACTACGCCATCGAGGCCGCCATTCAGAAAACATTACTGTTGCTAATCTAACCTAACCTACATTTATGCGAGCGAAGCCGCGGGCAAAACTTAGTCTTGTATGATATAATCGTTAAAATCTTATTTCGTATTTTCTGTACTTTAATGTGCACTTGAATGCACGAATGATGCAGTGGTTGAAGCGGTCAGCTCGCCAGAGTTATTTCGGTGAGGGATGTGGGTAAAATGGCCACACAGCAAAGAACGGAATACTGTAAGCCACCATGTTTCAGAACAAAATATTCAGTGACCAATCAATTTATAGCTGTACAACTAAACGGACACGGCGAGGTGTCCTTAGATTTTTGTTCAGGGTTTTAATATTGTGTATTCCTTATGGTATAGAAAATGGTTTTCCTAGTACAGAAGTAATCTTTTTATGAAATTTAAATGGAATTATATTGCCGCTTTAGCTGAACATCGTCTGATGATCCATTGTCTAGTACCCATAGTACAAGCTCTGCTTAGTTTGGGTTAGATGGTGTCGTGTGTATGTGATAGAATATTATTGTTTATAAAATGTCGGTAAAGCTTTATTAGTAAAGTTAAATAATATTTTATAACGATGTTATAAGACTTCGCCTAGAATAATACAAACCTTTTTTACAAAAGTTTTGACTTGGCCAATAACTCTTTCTTTAGCGATCAAAGTTTAAGATAAGAATGCTTTATAGATTTTTTATAAAAGCGTCGAAGAAATGTTGAACTCTTTTAAAAGTTCGCTTTTAAATAATTCTTGAATACCTTAAGAATTTCAGTCGGCTGTAGTTTTCTCTTTTTACTTTAACTCGCTTGCGTGCTGTGTTCTGTCAATTTGTGCAACCTTATTATTTAACTATTGGTAAATTCGTTTTAAAAATTCTTGTTGCAAGGCTCAAGAAAATAAAACAATTTTATGTAGTTTGCTGCTTTAAAAGATTTCTTTTCTTGGACCTCTGCTTAGAATGACGCACGCATTTGGCTGGATTTATGTCTCACGTTATAAGCGAGTCAAATAATTTAATAATTTGCTAGACTCGGATTTTCTTAACAGAAAAAGCTAATAATATTTTCCTGATCCGTGACACGAACTTGAGAATCACGATCATACACAAACATATGCGCAAACGACAGCCACGATGCAAAACAGTGTTAATTTGTATTTATTAGGTATGAAAATACAATAAAATTATGATTATTATTTTTGATCCTTGCAAGTGAAAAAAGTAAAAGTTGAAGAATTGTGTAATTACAGCATTGATGTATCTATAGCCTCACCTGATCGACAACGATACCTAGGTTATATAATAGATTAACCTACATAACGCATATTGCTGTCACCTGGTCGACAACTATCGGCTACCTAGGTAAAATAATACATTTTCAACCTGCTTTTTATTCGGTGATGGAAGCGAAATTGGTATTCCTTCTTCTTCTTCTTAGACGTTCATTCTTGCCAGAATGGTGGTGGTCATCATGTTGTCTAGGTGTCCAGAAGAGTCGACGTCACACGCCTCACAATGTTCTGCCATTTCTTCTGGTTAGCGGCATGTCTTGTACACTCATGCAATGGACCGCCCACGTCTGACTTAACTTGGTCAGTCCATCTCATGGGTGATCTTCCGCGCGTTATTCCTTACCAATTATTAAACCCGCAGTAGCACTACAGCAGACGCTAGATGGCGTTAAACTTTCTTGCCAAGTGCAATAGACCCAGGGATCCTATAAAGCAATATATACTTTCAGGAGCAATCCTTGAACGTCATGTTCCGTAAGCGCTGCTTGCCGCGGCCTGCGAAGAATTCAGGCTAAACTCTCCCGTACATACGATAGGGCGTCAGCAATGCCGGTTAAATTCTGCTGGGTTTGCCGAACGCATGATTCTATAGTATTGATCGTACCCCTATCGCCATAAATTAGACGCAGAAAAACTGTGCTAGTTCTAGTCCTCTGCCTATAATTATCTCCTATGTCTCATTCCGTCTGGCAGGGAGATACGTAAAATTCAATTGTATTTGCAACGAAATAAAAACTAAATAAAAACAATCTGGCGTGGTCAAACTAAAAATCTTAAGTATTTAATTCTGTGTATTTTCCTATTTACATTCAATTAGAAAAAGAAAAGATAATTAATTAGAGTTACATGGTCCCTAAAATAACTTTTAAGAAATGTTACAACGAAATCTCGTGTTCCGTATTTTAATCTTTGCATTTAACAATCAAGTGAACCTTCTCAGGGAAATACCTTGATTATATCCTTAAGCCGAAAAGGTTTATACGTTTTCAATAAATTCTTGGGTATTTGGCGGGTGAAGGGTCCATGTACGCTCACATATTGAACTTTTTATACCTACCTTCCAAATATGTATGCGAAAATTTGCCTGCGTATATTGCTAATGTATGTATATATAGTATACTCTGCGTAAGATATAAAATAGTAATAATGGTTACGTATGGTTTGCATTGTCATGTTAGATGAATTAAGTGCATGATTTTGGTTTACGTGGTCATCCCGCCATTACGCCACACCGAGTGTTGCAGCTTGATCTCTGCATCGCAGGCAGCGACACTCCCTGAAAAGCGTTTATTTTCTACTAGCTGTGTCCGCGGTTTTACTCACGTTTGTGGTTACTGCGCCACCCCCGTGGGTGGTAGCGTGATGTTATATAGCCTTTATATAGCCTTCCTCGATAAAAAGACTATCCAACACTAAATAATTTTGCAATTCGAACCAGTGATTCCTGAGATTAGCGCGTTCAACCAAACAACCAAACTCGCCAGCTTTATAATATTAGTAGTTTTATTTTTTTTATTTTTATACAACTAAGTTAGCAAACAAGCATACGGCCCACCTGATGGTAAGTGGTCACCGTAGCCTATGGGCGCCTGCATCATTTGCACGTTGCCAACCTTTAGGAAAGGAAGTGGGAAGGAGAAGGAGCGGGAATGGGGGAAAGGGGGTGATTGGGCCTCCGGCACTCAAAAATAGATGGAAAACGGCACTAAAGTATCGTTTTGACTTCAAATTAACACAAGAGGCAACTAACTATAAGGTCAGGTACAGAAAAACATAAAACAACAGGAGATTACCTAAGATATTTTCGCGTTCGTACGTGTGTGCCAAAACCAGGTGCTTTATAAGGCGTGTCTACATTTGGCGAACCTAACACGAGCGAAACATGTAACGAAATATTTGCAAACTGTCGGTCGACTTACAAGCCTCATTCGGGCAAGCTTCGACCGTTCAATTTATGCTCGGCACATTTGCCTCAAACCAATGATTCTTTTTTTAGCGAACATAAAGAAATTTAGGATGTACCATCTATGCTGCAGAATAATCTAGTTAATATTATAAATGCTACTGTGAGTTTGTTTGTTTGTTTTTTTTTACGCTGTCACGTCTTAACTACTCATACCATCATGACATATCATGACATTTCGCATACACGTTGACAGGGATATAGAAAGTAACATAGGATAGGTACCATTTTTGTAAAAAAAAGTAATGTTCCTGAGTGATAACAATATATTGACATAATCTAGACCATTAGTTCCAAGTTCAAAGTTGTCCAGGTGGACCCCCAGGGGCCACGGGAGACTCGACAGGGGTCTACGTTGGCGATGTCGTGACAAAAAAATGGGGGTCCAAAATTAGTAAGCGGGGGTCCACGAGAAAATTTATTTGCTTTCGATAGTGAAGAATTAAAATTTTGGCTGCTTGAATTCATCTATCAATGTAAGCAGATAATATTTTAAGAAGCTCGACTGAGCGACTGTTACTTGTAAAACCTTGCATATTCCATATTCATTACCAGTGGTCTCTAATCTACCGATTTTTCGGTAGAGAATTACGGAAAAAAAGATCAACCACAGATATTTTGATGAAATTTCTTAGAATATGGTAGAAATGTAACTGCAGGGGGTCCACCGGAACCAGTTACATTTTGAAAGTGGATTATGAGAATAAAAATCTGGGAACCTCTAGACTAACGCGAGCAAAATCTAGATATTTTGTTATATTATAGGTAATTTATAACGGGAATTAACACGATCATGCATAATTATTGTGTGTGCATATTTAAATGCATGATCGCGTTAATTTCTGATACAAATCATATACGCATCACATCGTGCTACGCGAAAGTTTAAAAGTTAAAACAATTATTGTTTAAGTTTGTTGTACGTCCACACTTGATGCCACGAACAGAGCAGCTAGGTGAGTTTAATTATTGGGTAAGAGTGAAATTGTTTTTTTATGACTGCAGGTGACATTTAATCTCCTACCAATAATAATATTAATCCACCCAAAGGCTTGTTTTAAGCGATAAGGCCGATAATTTTTCTATACTCGTAAAAAGATTTATACACTTCGTACTACTGAAGTACAATAAACAATATATTAATATAATTAGCTTTTGCTTCGCTCGCGTTAATTTAGAATTTGACAACTAATTCGGGTCGTACTCTGCTTGTAATAATATAATTCAATCATGATTCGAAAGATACGTGGCGCCATCTATTATCATAAGAACGTTATTATTGTTTTCCTCGGGAACAGTAATCTTTTTCGGGGTGAAAGGTAGCCTATGTCCGTTTCTGAACACATATACCTGACAACGTATATGCCAAGTTTCAGGATGATCAGTTCAGTGGTTTAGGCGTGAAAAGGTAACAAACAAACAAACTCATTTTCGCTTTTATAATATTAGGTAGAAAGGATGATTTGTTTGTTTGTTTGTGCTGAAAAGGAAAGTCACAAAGTCTGTATTCGATATTAATCGATACGATCGGACGGCGCTTTAGTTTAGTTACAGCGATAGAGGGATAGAACTAAATTAGCACCGAGTTACAGGGATATAATCGCTTATAGAATCTTAACTAATATTATAAATGCGAATGTTAGTTTATTTGTATTTGTTACGCTTTCACGCCTAAACTACTCGACAGAATATCATGAAATTTCACATACAAGTTGTCAGGGGAACAGAACTGAAGAGGACATAGGGTTCTTTTCATCCAGAAAAAGTACCGTTTCTAATCTAACTTTACCTAAATTTAAACGGTCGAAACGTCGGACAATCAATAGGTATTTATTACCTTTTAAGCGCATATTTCATCGCGAATAAGACTCGTTACCTAGTATTATATTAAATACTAGCTGTCCCGACAGACGTTGTCCTGTACACAAGAGAAAAAAAATACATATCTAAACCATTCCCGACACTTGAACACACACAAAAAGTTTCATCAAAATCGGTTCAGCCGTTTAGGAGGAGGTCAGTGACATACATACGTATAGTAGAACTATATAAATCTCTATCTTCGCTTGCGCTGGTACGGACATGTGATGAGGCGGGATGATGACCACATGACAAAAAGAGTCATGAACATACATGACGGAAAAAGAGGCCGTGGACGACCACCAATAACCTGGCTACGAACATTAGCGAAGGACATGACAGCGAGCTTTCGGAGTGTTCTGTCATTTCGGTTCGCTGAGGCGGGCATTAAATCCTAGCCATGGTGCGTATGAATGTATTGAGTGATGCGCTGAAATCAATTCACAATGCTGAGAAGCGCGGAAAACGTCAAGTGCTCATCAGGCCTTGTTCCAAAGTTATCGTCAAGTTTCTAACTGTGATGATGAAGCACGGTTACATTGGCGAGTTTGAAATCGTCGATGACCACAGAGCTGGCAAGATTGTTGTCAATGTTACCGGCAGGTTGAACAAATGTGGAGTCATATCACCCCGCTTCGACGTACCTATCAATGACATCGAGAGGTGGACTAATCTGCTACCATCACGACAGTTCGGTTACCTTGTCCTGACAACCAGTGGTGGCATTATGGACCATGAAGAAGCCAGAAGGAAACATCTTGGAGGGAAAATTTTAGGCTTCTTTTTCTAAGTTTACTCAATATAAAATGAAAACGTAAAAAAAAGCAACACAATGACAGAGACAGCCGTCAACCGTGCGGTGTGGCGCAGAAGTACTAGGAGGACTGACCCCAAATAAATTGGGAAAATAGCCAGGAGGAAGAAGAAGAGATATAAATCTCTATCTTATTATTTCACATATTTGCTTTTAATAGGTACTTTGAAGACAATGGTCTAAGGTCTTTCTTCTTCCTCTCTAAAGCTTCCTCTAGATAGTAGGAGGTTCAATATATTAAATTATGATATTACTTATCATAATATAATGCGAAATATCATTCAGAAGACTTAATTCTGTAGTGCATCAGGCATGTTTGCTGACGCCAGAGTGGACGACTTTTATGCAATTATAAGGAAGCGTACGTACTCGTTTATTATAAGATTAAGTAAATGCTGAAATTCATTAATTAAAGAACTGTATGATAATGTATATAACAGAGTTGACATGACTTGGATTAAAAACTTGTCATGTAACAATAATAAAATATAATTGAAATACTAACAATAGGTTAAGCTTCCACTTCTTCTTTCTTCTTTCTTTTAGTGTGGTTAGTGGCCAACCTGTTGTCAAGAGTTGTTCAAGGCACCCGTGGCCTCTGACTACTAACCTTCCACTGTACTACTAACAATTTATCGGACAAGAACCTGAAATAAATGACTATTATTATTATTATTAAAGTCATTTCAGATTACATATATAAAACTCGACTGACATAGCAATATCCCTTTAAATGGTTTACTCCACCGTTTGATCTATTTTGTTATGAATACAGATTAAATTCGTATTTGTCTTATGCATGAGAGAAAGCATCTGCTAAATCCAACCACAGTGAGAGAATTTCTGGATAGCACACCGATCGTAAAGCCGATTATCCCTATAACGCCATTTTGATATCATGGGATACTAAATAACATTATAAATGCGAATGTGAGTTTGTTTGATACGTTTTTACGCCTTCACTACTCGACCGATCATGACAAAATCTAGTTTAATATAATTTATGTATACGTTTCAATGTCATACTAGTACATACAACTGTCTCTTATAAAGGACGGAAAACGTAACAATAATTATTTATTTATTTGCGTAAAAACACGGTATTAAAGGATGTTAAGAAGATTATACATGTTTAGCTACGGTTACATAGCATGAAATATATTTACAAGTATTTTTAATTAAAAATTTCTTATCCATTAGCTCCTTAATCCTAATCCTAATCCTAACTAATATTATAAAAGCGAAAATGAGTTTGTTTGTTTGTTACCCTTTCACGCCTAAACCACTGAACTGATCATCCTGAAATTTTGCATATACGTTGGTAGGTGTACAGAAACGGACATAGGCTACCTTTCATCCCGAAAAAATTACTTTACCCGAGGAAAACAATAATAACGTTCTTATGATAATAGATGGCGCCACGTGTCTTTCGAATCAAGATTGAATTATATTATTACGAGCAGAGTACAACCCGAATTGATTGTCAAATTCTAAATTAACGCGAGCGAAGCCGCGGGCAAAAGTTAGTATTATATAAATTTTGTTAAACTAACCAAATGTGTAATTTTCTTCTAAATAAATTCTCATTCAATATTTTAATGTGACTAGGTATATTGTTATAGATGCGAACACACATAGCTAGACCATATTTCGTAGATCTAGGAATATAATTTAATACCAGTTTGCTTGGGTCTCGTCGATATCGAGGGTTTACGTCATTGACTGTTATAAAACATTTCTTATGCTTACGTACAAAAACACATGCTTATAGCTGCTAAAATATGGGTACAACACACTTGCGTTTAGCCGTCCGAGAATATCAACGTAAATATGTATGCACAATGTACATATACTCAACGCGCTATGCACATCTTTTTAATATAAAGCTATGTTGACTTTAGTAACAGCATCGGGGTAAAAATTCCATTGTGGTTCGCCTAGTAAGGCGTTTTGTACTGCAACAAAACGGTAGAAGAATTGCTTCCGTTCCGAAGTGTTTAGGTTATAGCTGAGGCCGCTACATACATTAACGAATCTTAATGCGAATGTGAGTTTGTTAATATTTCACGTCTTAACTACTCGACCGATTATCATCAAATTTTGCATTCACGTTGTAAGGGGAACAGGAAAGAACATAGTGTAACTTTCATCCAGAAAAAAGTAACCTAACCTATATTTACGAGGGCGAACCCGCGGGCAAAATCTAGTCTGCTCTTAAATTGTAGAGCAACGGTAAGGCTGTTCGCAGAGTAGTTTGATTTTATATTATTAATAATAATAATAATATAATTTATTTTCCTCCCATATCACAATTAAACACAAAAGTACAATGTTGTCAATAAAAGGTATTGGGAGACTGGTTTCCAGGCTAGGTAAAAACCTGTGTTATGGATAACCAGGCTTCCATTCCACGGAAAAGTCGTACTCTAAAAACAGTGAAAATTGTATTCAACAGTAGACATAGACATAAAAAGAAAAAATATACAATGAACTTCAAAACATGTAAGAAAATCAAAATAAACACAGACTAAGTTAAAATGAATTTACGTATATAGAAATGTATGTATTAATTATCTTGTTTGTAAGTTAGGTGTGTCTATGTGTGTGTGTGTGTGGGTGTGTGCGTGTGTTTGCGTGTGTGTGTGTGTGTCTGTGTGTGTGTATGGTTGTGTGTATGAATGTGAGCGGTTGGGTCAGTGTATGTGTATATATGGCGTGCGTGCTATTATTTTTGTACCTCTAGCAGGTTTTCCGTTTGGTCATAGTCAGATTAAGTAAATACTTTGAAATTAATTGTCCTATATTTACTCCAATGCGATTTCGACAGCAACATACATAGATACACAATAACCACTAACAGATGACGAATACGTTATGGTTTGCATACATTTTACATGGCGAAAATACGGCTCAATATTATAAATTCATATCCGTTACTGATGGTGAAACATGGCATTGGCCCAATGACATGTTTACAAGCGAAAAGCTTTTGCAAAAGTTATGCGTAAATATATATTTTTTATGAATCGACGCATGTTGTGGTGGGCTCTCGAGGGCCTTCACACACGAATATAATGAACGTGTTAAACTAATGGGAACGATATTTTTTGACTTATTTGTTATTCACGCCGCTGTTGTATTTCAAGTTAAAAGGAACGATAAAATTGTGTGAACATGATTTACATTATAACGATGTATGTAATGTTTGAAACATGTAATACTCGGCAGCTCTAATACCAAATTACAAGTAGCTATTCATTTATATAGCCACAACTGGCGGTCCCCACGGTTTCATCCTCGTATGGTTAGTACTCCGCCCCCGTGGCTCGTAGCCTCATCACGTAGCGGTATGAAATATACTTCACGACCTATTCTCATAATCAACAATATACATAAAAAATTCATAAAAATCGGGGAAGCCGTTTCGGAGGAGTGCGACCACAAACACCGTAACACGAGATTTTTCTATATTGTTATATATAAAAATTACAAACTAGCTGCCTCCTGCAAATTTGTGGGCATTTTTTTAAGTATTCAGTGTATTTGTTTTTCTAGGGCTCATGTTATCTCCTTACCAAATATCCTCAACATCAACTGAGACAACTGACGCTCGCCGTCTTATAATAGTCATACAAATACTTACTATGTATAAAGGTCAGGATTACTTTAATTTATTTAAATAAATAAATATTTTTATTTATTTTGCCAGCAGCAGCAATAGCTCAGTGGGGAGACCAACAAACTGCAATGCAGAGGGTCTCGGGTTCGAATCCACGTCGCGCACCTCTGACCTTTGGAAGTTATATGACTTTTTGAAATTATGTGCGTATTGATTGACAATTATCGCCTTCTCCGTGCGTCGGAGAGCACGTTAAGCCGTCGGTCGCGGCTGCCATGAACATCTATGGCAGTCGTGTCGTTATTGAGCAGTTAGTGCCCTCTAATATGCTAACACTGCTCTAGCCTTAGGGTGTCGTTAGCCTTCGGATTGCGGAGGTCAGACGGCAGTCGCTCCGTGTAAAAACTGATATCCAGTCAAATCCGGTTAGACTAGAAAGCCGACCCCAAGTGACTTGGGAATAATAAAGGCTAGGGAGAAGAATAAGAAGATTTTTATTATTTTGCCATAATTTGTCTAATTTAAATTAAAACTAATTTTAAATGGAACGTATGCTATTACCTAAACATCTATATTACTAATAATATATCCTAAGTACTTAGATAGATATATATTAAATCCATATCAACATACTATGAATTCAAAAGTACTTCAGCAAATAATCTACATAATGCTAAACATGGAAAAGTAGTAAATATTTATAAGACAGGTATTTTCTGATCCAATAAATATTTATTTATGTTTCACACGAATGTCTACTTATCCATTTACTTTTACTGGTTAGGTAAATTATGTGAAAGTTTCTTCTTCTTACACATGACACTTAAGCTTAATATTAAATAAATAGTCCATGTGTTCGATGTGTAATTCAAATATGTTTCAGTTTTATTCATAGATTCATCAGATTTCCAAGTGTTTGTCTTGATATTATAACTTTATTACATAAATAGAATATACTTTTTTCTGGATGAAGCTTATTGCCGTATACCGGGTACAATACCAGTTCAGGATTTCTTGACAATGACAATGACATTAGGGTGGCGCCACAATAGCAAGTGAGTCAATTTTAAAGATAGCGCCAAAATGAATTAGAGAGGGTAGTAATTTAACAAGGGAAGCGAATGCGAGTGAGAGTCTGAGTAATAATAATAAATAATAATAATCATCATTTATTTTCAGACTGCATAGGCCCATAGATAAATAGCTTAACCTAAATGAACAAATTATAAATTTTAAAGGATTTCTTGATATTAAAACCCAATACACTTTGCACCACAAGTCAGACCCGAGAGAGACATCATGCACAGCAGACGCATTCAGTACCACTGCGCCACTGATATAGTAAGTATGTATATCCAAAAAAACTTTCTTGCTAAGTCGAGTAAGCACCGCACCGTAACGAGTCTATTAAATTTAATATAAAATTATCCTCGCTGCGATTACGAAAAAAACGCGTCTAAGATAAGCTGTGCTTTATAAATAAGCAGCAATCAAATCACTCGCTAAGTATGACTATGTAGGTAACAGATGTTACGAGTAATTTAGCTCTTACAGCTTCAGTTGCCAAGATATTCTCTTGCAAATCTCACAGCCAGATAAAAAGGCAACGCAAGCCTTTTGAACAAACTCAGACAAACATTAATTTTAACACCAGTAACACACGGCTGCGGTAGAATGTCAAAGGAAAGCCATTACTTCAAGCCATACGGATAGCTGAATGAAATTTTCATGCCTTTAAATCCATTTGTCGACCGCGTACTGAATACGACTTCTCTAATTCCGTTGATGAGCTGAGCAAATTTTTAAAAAGGATTTTATTTTGATCATGTTTTTTAACACTGTATACATTTTATTGACTAACGAAACTAATACTTGCATAACTAACTTGCACCTAAAACTTACTTATCAGATGAAAAATTAAAAGATTGTAAAAATCAAACGCTCTACTTACTAGGTGTCATAGAATTCCTCCACATCACAGTCGGCTGGTTGTGTGTCCAGGAGACTGGCAGCATTGTCACGTCGAATGGCAATACTTATGCTTTTCGCGAAATAAAGACGCCAACTTCCTGTTTCAATATCCCGCCAGAGTGTCCTCAACGTTACGCCAATTATTTAAATGCGCGGGCAATCATTGGGCATATTAGCCTATCACTCCAGACGTGTCGTAATAATGACCAATAGGAGCGCGCGTTGGCCGCGCGCTGCAGCACAGCGACTCGCGGGGGAATAGAAATGGCGCGAGGTCGAGAGTAAGACACGCGTCGTGCTTGTAATCATAACATGTTTTAATCGTGATATCTTGTAAAGCGATGTGTATTGTACAATTCTCATTCTCATGTACCCAAATATAAACTTGTTTGCATATCTGTGCGTTTAATTACATACGCCTCTTACATAAGTCTTTTTTATAATGTTTTATACAAGAAAACTTTACATCATTAAAAAATATTGTTAAAAAGAAAATATAAAAGATACAGACATAATTACGTGCTTTAAACATTTAATAAAAATTACAAGATAAAATAATATTATCAGTATATTATTTATACATTGGTAAGTTTTTCAAGTTAATTCAAGATAAAAACCTGTTAACGTGCTTAGCTATCTCTACATCTTCGAAACAGCATGAACAAAAGTTCATGCAGTCTCAAACTCCATCGAGTTTCGTATATGTCAAACCTTTATGCAGAGGCAATATTTTTGCATAAAGCCCAGCTTACTTAACTAAATTGCTCCATCCAGAATATATCGTTGTATTCGGTCTAACACTAGCATGCCTTGAGTGTGCTTTTGTGAACTAGATTTAAAGTTAGCGTGATAACACTGTTTTACTCGGTGAGTATAAGTTCTAGGGGCTCACATATCTTTTTCGTACATTTCTTTCTTCTTTCTTTTCTTCTCTTTGTTTTCTTTTTGGTCGGCAGTACACTACTTCTATGCTTAGTTAGCTAGTGTCTCTAAGTTACGCTAACCGCTAACTATTAGGTAAGCCACATGACTGTTTGCCGCCTTTGTTGTATATAATATCGTTTGTTACTTTATTTACCTTTAAATAAATAAAATATTTTCTTAGGCCTGATTAGGAGTCAGGCCATATCCATGAAGCGAGTCGTTTTATCTACGAACAGTTAATTTTGATACACATTCTATGAAAATATCTCAAAATTTAAATGTCCGTAGCTAAAATGACTTGTTTCTTGATAAAAAACCTAAGACTTAATGAGTTTAATGTGTTATGTTGCAATTTTATCTTATATTCTATACTATATAAATTGTCAAAATTTTGCAAAAAATATTTGTATTATTTCCTTTATTATCCTCATGTATGTGCATTTATGTCGTAGGACCATGAATTGCGTAATTGGTAAATAAACGACACAGTTTATCATACAAAACATGCATAATACATTTACATCATACAAAGACATAATAAGCTCTACTACGATATTTTTGCGGCACTTCTACTACATATTTATGATACACTATAATTATCAGCCAGCACAAATATGCGGTGCGAATGTAGTCAATAAATAATGTTAAGACTCCAGAGAAGTATATATTTGTTACCTATAATTGTGTCACGCAATAAGAATATTTTATAACACACGAAGAAAATAAAAGTGTTTCAGGATCGTAGCAAATGGAAATCCGTAGTCTCTGCCTACCCCTCTGGGAAACAGGCGTAAATCTATGTATGTACAATACACGAGTATATGTCTTTGGTGTACTAGAATTGTTTGCAGTAAAAACAAAGGAGCAATAAGGAAACTACATCACTATCAAAATGCGCACCACATCAAAACAAGACTATCTCAATAAAAAATACTCGATGTACCCCGTTTTCGTTTATTAATTCATACATGCATTTATATGCATATATCACAAGTTTGGAAGCAAGGAGTGGGATGCTTCCAGGGTTACTACCCTCGATCGCACACGTGCTTGTATTACATGCGAGTAAACTCAATAGGCACATGCGAATATCATAACATTATTAGTTTTGAACAGCCTTGATAACAAGGTTGTAATGTTATTTGGCGTAGCGAGCAAATTAACATGGTTGGAATTATCGTTAGTTTCAAAATGTTCGTTCAACATGACAGTTGAACGCACGAGTTGTAACTGAACTGCATACTGTATGTATTTGCTCTTAATATATTTACATTTTCACAGAAATGATAATATATTCAATCAACTGCCATCTTAGTCTCGCCATGAGTAGATTCCTTAGGGGAGACTGAGATGGTGGTTGTCTAAATGTTTTTAAAAGTAACGCAATGTAGCCTAACTAACATTCTTAAGCTATAAAAAAATATTACTTTTATTATCAGGGTATTGTTTACGTAGAATGAGCTCATAGTATCTTAGTTTCACTTGGCTGTGATTTTAAGTAAACAGATTAATGCAAGGTGGTGATTAATGCCAACCAAATTAATTTGATATTTAATAAACAACATGTTTATTAAATATCAAATTAATTTGGTTGGCATTAATCACCACTTACTTTTTTTTATTTATTTTATTTTATTTTATTTATTTTACAATTTTAGGAAAACTTACAGCTAAATTAGTATCATAGACAGATTTGATACGAAAAAAGAAGGATATTATACTTATATTATAATTATACTTCTAAGTTGGCAAACAAGCGTACGGCCCACCTGATGATAAGTGGTCACCGTAGCCTATGGACGCCTGTAACACTAGAGGCATCACTTGCGCGTTGCCGACCCTTTAGGAAAGGAAGTGGGAAGGAGAAGGAGCGGGAAAGGGGAAAGGGGGTGCTTGGGCCTCCGGCACTCACACTCACCGAACGAAACACAACAGTAGGAATACTGCTATTTCACGTCGATATTCTGTGGGAGGGTAGTCCTTCCCCGGTCGAGCCGGCCCATTCATTCTGAAATCAGCGAGGCTCTACTACTTTAAAAATGTTGCTATTGCTATGTGATGATAAATTAAAACACTCATCACGAAGTCCCAGGCAGTCACTTTACGCAGGAACTTTGTAGTGTGGCATATTATACCTTCTTAAGGCATGCGGCTGCAATCTTCAGGAGACCGTTATTCTAATCCTCACTATCGTAACTTCCTAACTAATACTATAAAAGCGAAAAAGAGTTTGTTTGTTTGTTACCTTTTCACGCCTAAACCACTGAACCGATCATCCTGAAATTTTGCATATACGTTGTCAGGTGTACAGAAACGGATATAGGCTATCTTTCATCCCGAACAAAATTACTGTTCCCGAAACTGTAAAACAACAATAACGTTCTTATGATAATAGATGGCGCCACGTGTCTTTCGAATCATGATTGAATTATATTATTACAAGCAGAGTACAACTCGAATTTATTGTCAAATTCTAAATTAACGCGAGCGAAACCGCGAGCAATAGCTAGTAACTGATAAATTAATATTAAAACATATCCAAATAGGAACACAATGAATATAAGTATTTAAACGAATCTGACTTTTGACTTTATTATCAGTATTATAAATATTATTGAAGTGAAAACTTCTTTAGGCGCGTTGAGCACTTCTTGGGTGAACAAAAATCATAGAACTCGCGTCATCGTCACGCTTCGTCATCGTCACGCTTCGTCATCGTCACGCTTCCACGCTTTCCATTTTTGAATTATTTTTGAATATTAAGAATATCTCAGAAATGATGCGTCCTACGCAAAAAATAACGAAATTTTGACTTCCTTAATAACCCGTAAGAGAGTATCAGAAATCCGAGCCGCCCCTTTTTTTTGTTTATTAAGAAGTGTTTATGATCAAGGTTTAAAGTTTTCACTTCTATCAGCAGTCGTCAAAGACTGGCCCAATTTTTTAAATTAAAATATTAAAAATCAACGTCATATTAACCTAATACAACACATATTTCATTGCCATATAAGTAAGTATTTATATAAGTCGTCGAATTCTAGACGAAGTTTCAATAGTGCCTTCAATGAGTCCCCCATATAATTTTTTTTTTTAATATTTATATTGGCATAGCCATCAAGGTCTGTTGTCTTAAACCTCTATATATTTACTAATATTATAAAGCTAAAGAGTTTGTTTGTTTGTTTGAACGCGCTAATCTCAGAATCTACTGGTTCGATTTAAAAAAATATTTTATTGTTGGATAACCTATTTATCGAGGAAGGCTATAGGTTATATAACATCACGCTACGACCCACGGGAGCGGCCCAGTAACGATAATCGCGCGTGAAACTGCGGGAACATCTAAGTTATTTTGTATAGAGATGTTAAGCAGAGTGTCAATGACTTTAGCGTCTCTGAGGATAAAGCCTAAGTAGTCACTAACCATGTAGAAAATACTTTTTGCTTTATCACGGCTACTTTACAACAGTTATAAATATGATGAGTGAGTTTCTTTTATCATAATTCTAACATTATAAATGAGAAATGTTTTGTGATGATATTTATCACGGGATAACTGTTGTAGGAATTTTTATGAAACTTAGCATACACATAAACCATGTCGTGGATTAACACAGGATATAAATTATCCCGGTATGCATTCCACGCAATCGACGCGGGCAAAGTCGCAGGCCGAACTAATTTTATATATTCATGTAAACAAATAATACACACTTATAATTTTCATTGAAATACTTTATCTAGTTGCCTCACATTAAGAACGAGGTACTAAAGAGATTAGACGCAAGGTGACAAAAAGACCGGTGCTCATTCATAAATCATTATAAAGCGGACAATTAAATTGCCCAGTAAAGAAGCAGCCCTCGGTTAATGTCAAATTCATTTTATCTTTCTCAGGATGTTAAACTGTTTTGCCTAAATTATTTGAGTATTCCATTGTACTTCTTAAATTTTTATTTTATTGTCTTCTGTCCATAATTTTCTATGAAACTGTTCTTTTCATTATGGACTATTCAACTCTCTAAAAGTAATATCCCACATTTACAAACCCTTCTTCGGGTTCAAGGCTTACCATTTACGCACATAACGGGGACCGGGTAGACAAGGTACAACCACACAATCACCAATTTTGAAAATCATCTCTCTAACTTATGCCTCATTAAAACAGCTGAGTCTTTTCATTTCGTTTTATCCGCAAAAGAGCTTAAAATATATTAAAAATTCTAATATATTGTCAAATCTATTGTAGCAAAGTTTTGAATAACTTTCGCGTAAATTTGAAGTTTTTTAATAAAGCGATAGTTCTGCGAGTATTTTCGAATAACTTTCTATATTTCAGAGACTTTTTGTAAAGTGTGAGCCATGAGGATATTATAATATTATGGTGACCCGTTTTTGTGGCTTTAAGAAAAATAGCAGTTAGAATTCGGCGCATGATTAGCATAAAGATCGAAGCACGTAACCGCAGCATCACACGAGCTGACTTCTTTATGTGTTCTATGTGTTCGTGCTTCATGATTACTTCGCTATTATAAAAGCAACATACAATGGTTGCGTACTTTTGATATTGCCACGACCGTGACGTCACGTTTCTTCCGCTTCCGTTCTTACTGTGTGTGACAAACATGGCAATAAAATTAATGAAAGTCAAGAAAATAAAATAAATATTGATGTCAATCAGAAGGGTAGTACTCTCTTCAAATATTGTGTTCCCGTTTGACAGCGGCTTGGCTGGGTATACTCGTAACATTATTAAAGTCAATGAACGACAGTTACCTATTGCCATAAAGAGGATTGCCAATAAAAATATTTAAAAAGGCTTGATTTTGAAATATTTTCCACAAATTATACATGCTCAGTAAAATAAAATAAATGCCCGATTTACTCTACAATATCCTACAAACCGTAAAACCAACGCTCTCTGTAACCCAACCGCAAATTTTATAAAATGGATTCATCTGATGTTCCTCTGTTAATTCCACGCAATATAGGAATCTCCCAAAAGATAGGCCTGCAGAAAATAAACATAAAATGTACGAATGTGTACTAAAAGCGGCAGTGGCAAAAGCAATGTTATGATATCAAATAAAACGTAACATAGCTACCTCAGTAAAAATAACAATTGGATGCTTATTCGCCTTCTGATTTCGCGGAAATCATATCACGTCAGAAGTTCGCGTACAGTGCCTACATACATACATGCATATATGTATTCATATGGTTTTGCATGATTTGTTACAATTTCATACCAAGAGCACTTTGTGAATTGCCCGCCTCATCTGTGCTACGACGCGTCGCGGCGTTGCGTTCGCACACAGTACAGTCACGAAGGACGGGCGCAATACGAAATAATGAATTTATTCAAATCAGACAGTAGGGTACCTTATCTACGAGTGAAGTAAAAAAGGTCAACGTTTTTGTGCAAAAAGTACTGGCCAATGGAAAGACAGTGCAACAGAAATTCTTATTTTAATTAAACTTAATGTTGGCCGTTCAACGCTCAATAAAGTTAAAGATAAAGACTAAATGATTATTATTATGGTCGTTTCTCTTCCGGATTTTACTTAGAAATTATAAAGCCTCGGGGAAAATGGAAACATAAATATAAATAGTATAATAGTATAGTAATAGTATAAATAGTTTTAATAGTTTCAACAATTTAATTAGCTTAAAAATTAGTAAAGTTTAATAGTAATAGTAGTGTAACAGTTTTCAAAATTTTGTAATAAAGTGTCAAATAAACATACATACATACATAGATTCACGCCTGTTTCCCAGAGGGGTAGGCAGAGACTACGGATTTCCATTTGCTACGATCCTGACACACTTCTCTGGCTTCATTCACTTTCATCAAATTCCTCATACACGCCCGTCGGTTCAAAGAGCTCTTAACCTGGCCTTTGTCCAGAACGCCTCCGATCTGATCGAGAAACGTTCACCTAGGTTTTCCTCTTGCGACTGTTCCATTCACACTAGCCTTATAAACTTTCTTAGTCAGTCTTTCCTCGTCCATTCTTCCTACATGTCCAAACCAGCTTAACATACCCTTTTCTATTCTTGTAACTATATCCACTTTCATGCCGCATCTCTCTCTAATCACACTATTTCTTATTCTATCTTTCAGAGTCACACCACATATGCTTCTCAACGCTCTCATTTCTACAGCATTTATTCTGCTCTCATGCTTCTTTTGCCATACCCAACTTTCACTTCCATACATAAGTGTGGGCAGTAATAGACCTCTATGAACAGCCAAACGTGCCTTTTCGGGTACATTTCGAATGTTCATAAAAGCGCGTAGAGCTCCATTCACTTTGTTGCCAGCAATCGTTCTCCTTTCAATATCTCCGTCATGTTTACCATCCCTTGTAAACAAAGTACCCAAATATACAAACTCTTTCACTTGCTCCACTTTTTCTCCATCAATCATAATATTACACATCGTCACGCACTCTTCCTTTTCAAATACCATTACTTTCGTCTTGCTTACATTTATTTTCATTCCTTTACTCTCAAAAGCACCATGTCAAATAAACAACGCGATAAAATCCGTACATAGTAGTTTAATTTCAATTATAAAGCCTTTTTACGTTCAGTTATGTTAATATTGAAGTGTATACAAAAACCACACATTGGTGATGGAAGAAGGATTTTCATTTATGTAATATCAGCCCTGTATTAATCTGTCCCACTGCTGGGCACGGGCCTCTTCTCAGTGTGAGAAGGGTTAGGCTACAGTATAGTCCACCACGCTAGCCTAGTGCGGGTTGGCAGACTTCACATATCTTCGAGAACATTATGGAGAACTCTCAGACATGCAGGTTTCCTCACGATGTTATCCTTCACCGTTAAAGCAAGCGATAATTAACTATTTAATACGCATATAACTTCGAAAAGTCAGAGATGCGCGCCTTGGGTTCGAATTCGAGATCTCTGCGTGGCAGTCCAACGGTTTCTCATTGGGCTATCGCACCTCTTGGATCTCTTGGAACGCATAAAATTTCGGTCAGGTATCATGCAATACACATATATTAATAATTTAAAGTATCAAGTCATTCCTAAAGATCATAAAATTATGCAATACACTTTTTTAGCGGCGCTACAACAAAGAAGACATCAAATACTAACTAATTATATTTCACTGCTTACACCCAAACTGGTCATGTACCATACCATTAGAAATTAAGATAGTATACGTATAATTATGACCACATTAAATATGCGGAGCCGGTACAGTTACCTTGACAGGTTTTAACACACCATGGCTTATTGCTTATGGTGCAATAAGTATTTTTTCAATTTCAATTTCAATGCTTTATTGCTCTCCATATGTAATTACATGTTGTTACAAAAAATAATACAAAAGACCAAATATGGACCCTGTCGGGCACGGCAACATAGATAGATGAGAAGAAAGGAGGAAGCCACTGGTATAATTTTTAAAATATTGCAACAATAAATAAATTAAAATGAATTAAATGGAAATAAGTAATCAAAAATTTAAGTAGGTACCTAAATTCTATTTTCAATTTGTTTATTTTTTATTTATATTTATATATCTAATATTAATATGAATTTATTTAAAAACTATGTTTTAAATTATTGAAGGTATATTAAATTAGTTTGTAATTAAAGTTTATCATTTAGATATTCATTTATGTTGTAATAGCTTTTGTTGAGGAGAAATTGTCTTAGTTTATTAATGAAGCTGTTGTATTTATTTTCGCTTCTTATGGTACCTGGTAATTTATTATATATTTTTATAGACATTACAAATGTACTAGTCGAGTGCATGTTTAGTCGCGAACTAGGTACCTAGGTTAAGTCTGTTTCTGTGCCTTAATGTAATTTTCGTTTGTATGTCTTCCCTTTTAGTATAGAAATCTTTTTAGTGTTTGAAAGTGAGGCTTACAACTATCTGTTTCATCGATGTTTACAATTATTCTTATTAGTTTTTTCTGAAGTGTAAATAATGTGGGTGCATCTGTACTATTTCCCCATAAGATGATCTCATATTTTAACCAAGCATAGGCATACGCGTAGTATGTGGCTAACGCTGTTTTTAGGTCTGTTGTCTTTTTTATCTCACGGAGAGCGTATGAAAATTTAGACAATTTGGCTCTTATCCTTTTAATATGCGACTTCCAGTTGATGTGCGAGTCTATGTCTAGGCCTAATAGGGTGAAATTATTTACGACTTCTAATTTGTGTCCATTGTAAGAAAAGTCTATATTTATCGGTGTTTTTTGGCGGGGGTAAAATGTTATTATTTTAGTTTTGTTGAAATTTATTTCAAGATTGTTTGCTATCATCCAATTTGACGTAGAGTTTAGTATGGTGTTTAATTTTTCGTTTAGATTAATATTTGTATTACAGGAGGTAAGTATGGAAATATCGTCCGCGAATAGAACACATGGTTTGTTGATGTTATTTGGAAGGTCATTGATGTATATAATGAATAGGAGACATCCTATGACGCTTCCTTGCGGAATTGAGACATTGCTCGCTTTGCTATCAGACCGTATTAGTTCTATATTTTTTGTGTTATGGTTGTAATGTTCTATTTCTACCAACTGTTCCCTGTTTTGTAAATAGGATACAAACCAGTCATGACATTTGCCACGAATTCCTACGTTATGCAGTTTGTCTAGTAATATTTCGAACTGTACTTTGTCGTAGGCTTTGGTCATATCTAGTAGCAAACCAATTGCGTACTTTTTTGAGTTGATAATAGTTAGGGCTTCTTGAATATATTTGTAAACTGCCAATATGGTAGAACGGTTTTGTCGGAACCCATTTTCACAATCATTGAGAATATTGTACTTTTCACAAAACTCGTACACGCGGTTACACATAGCTTTCTCAAATATTTTTGAAGCAGTAGGTAAAAGGGCAATAGGGCGATAATTATTAGGGTCGGTTTTTACATTTTTCTTATGGATTGGTTTTATAAGTGATTTTTTTAACAGGTCAATAAAAAACCCTTTCTCCAAAAGATTGGTTTAATAAATTATAAAATGGTAGAGTTAGTTCGTCCGCACATTTTCGCAGTAAAATGGGAGGGAGTTCGTGTATACCATGGCTTTTTTTGTTTTTTAAGTTTTTTATTATTGTATTTACCTCATAGGGCTCTACTGGACTAAGATAAATCGAGTTGTTTGTCTTGGATAGTACAGGAGATGGTTTGTTACGCGGTGAGCTCTTACAAGTTTGGCCTATTGAAGCAAAGAAGTTGTTAAAGGTATTGGCTACTGTCTTGGGCTCTGAGGTTAACCTGTCGCCCATTTGTAATGTTAGGTTTCCCAGGTCATATTTTATTTTTTTATTAGTTTTTTCGTTAATAATACTCCACATTGTTTTAGATTTGTTGCTTGAATTTGCCATTAAATGTTTATAATGTAGTTTTTTAGCTTTTATTATAGTTCTCTGTAATATTTTTTCGTAGTGTTTGTAGTATTTTGTTAAAATTGGATTTTTAGTTTTAGTAGTGAGTATTTTTAATAACCTTTTATTTTTGCATGAGTTTTTTATTCCTACAGTTAACCAGCATTTTTTTAAATTTGGTTTTAATTTGATTTTCTTAAAGGTATATGTTGATCTAAAATATTTATAAGAGTATCATTAAATGCTTTGTAATCTGTGTTGATATTTTTTTCGGGTTTAATAATATCGTTCCAGTTTATTTCTTGTAATTTATATTTGAATTTTAATATGTTTACGTTATTGTAAAGCCTTTTCTTAGTGTACCATGTCGTGTGGCTTATTTGCTGTGGAAGGTTTAGATGTAAAATAGTACTGTTGTGGTCTGAAAATCCTTGTTCTTCTACGGTCGTGAACATATCTTTATATTCAAAATTAGTAAATATTAAATCTAGACATGTTGCGGAGGACGGGGTAATACGTGTTGCAGTTTTACATGTTGCATGAATTTATATTCTTGCATTAAATTTAAAAATTCGTTTGTTTTAAGGCTATCTGATAATATATTGATGTTTAACTTTGAATATTTTTTGCTGACAAGCGTTAGAATGCGTTTTAGTTGCTTATAAA
This sequence comes from Catocala sponsa, assembly GCA_963564715.1. Lineage (NCBI taxonomy): Eukaryota > Metazoa > Arthropoda > Insecta > Lepidoptera > Erebidae > Catocala > Catocala sponsa. Next base: position 27,393,776 of record OY751329.1, read on the forward strand.
ATACTTCTTCCTCTCTTCTATTCCAGTATATAATGATTAATAACAGATTTTCGTTCAGTAATTCAGTCGCACATAGCTCAACAAAATATTCTATAGACATTTCAGTGATATCATTTCTCTGTATACAATGTATGTGATACTGTAGTAATAGACAGACGCCTCCACCAGGTCGAGTGCTGCGACAAAAAGATGATGCGCACGTATATCCACAAAATTTTATGTGATCTAGTTTGTCTTGGGAGAGCCAGGTCTCTGAGATACATATTGCTTTATAGTCTGGGTTTTGAGAAATGAAGGCTTCGAGTATATCCTGCTTATTGTTTAGACTTTGAATGTTCTGGAACAACATTTTAAATGGTCGATCTTTGTTTGCGAAATGTATAATCCGTTGTATCTGTTATGTTTGTGTTTTGCAGTTGTTGCATATTTTCTGCTGGTATCGAATCTTTTCTCTGAAAACTTAAGTTCTTTTCCTGGTGATTTATATTTTGTTGCTGCGTATAGTTATTGTCCTTTAAGTTAATGCATTTTCCATTTATATAGAGTTGGTTGTTTCTTATAATAGCGTGCTGTCCATTTTGCCTGGCCTTAAACAATTCTTCTCTCATCAGGGCTCTCTTTTTTCGCGTGTTTACATCTAGGAACTCAGATATAGACAGTCCAGTTCCCTAGAAACTTTGGCTATAGTTAAGAATATATCTGGTAATTCTTTTACTGAGCAGTTCGATGACAAGTGGACGGTTCTTATTGGATCTTCTACCTATTCTATATATGTCTTCTATATATCCTGATAGGTTTACATTGGCAATATCGTGGAACAAATCTACAAGTCTGTTATAGAGGTCGCTTTCAGGTTCTTTATAATAATCTGGGAAGCTGTAAAGTACAATTTTATATTTGTTTTAAATTTTATTTACATTCTGGTAATCTGGCCGCGTTGGAAAGTCTATCAATTCTCTTCTCAAGTTTTCATTTCCCTTAAGTAATTTTTCTATTTTTATGTTAATACTGTCGATTTCTTGTTGTCTTTTATTGTTCTCCAAGGTTAAGACGTTGGTTTTGTAGTCTATATCTTGTTGAATTTCAGTAATTGCTCGCTTTATTTCAGTTTGTATTGTATTTTGTATCTGTTCTATAATATATGTATTATTTTCTTTCAACCGCATCATTATTAATTCACTCAGACCCTGCATTGTTAGTGGATATTTAGCATCATTGGTATAATTTTGTGTTTGTGGATGGTTTTCTGTATGTAGAGTATCTCCTAAGAAGCTCAGGTCTTCGGAGCTATTAGTGCAACTAATAAGATGAGATATTTCTTTCTTGTCGTCACGTTATTTTCACTTGTGGGTGAGGTAGTAAATTGGCTACATTCTATGCCCTTTGGAGTGCATATGGGAGTGTCTGTGTTATCGGCCTTTGGTATTTTACATATACAAGTAGGGCATTTCCAAGACTTCTTATGTTCTAACGTCATTAACTTAGTATAGTAATCTTTAGACAGGCCAGCGCATTCTAGATCATATTTGCACTTGCATAGCGAGCATACAAGATATTCCCTTGTCGGTAATTTTTGGTGACATCCTTTGCATACGGTAGTTGGAGCCATCTCATAAAAACAAGTACAATAAATCAACAATCTAAAACTTAATATTACTGGTTACGACATCTATTGTGGAATAGTGAGTACTAGAAAGTTTCGATTTTAGTGTCTTGGTTCAACTAGTTGGCGGTAGATGGCGTTATGCTCAAGACAGATGAAGTGATGCCTTTTAATTTTGAATTTTATATGGAATTTTTACTTTTTCTATGAAAAAAATTAGATTTAGTACTTTAAAGTGCTTTCTTTCTTCTTATAAGTTACTAATGTCGTCAGGATACATTTGTGTTTCACGTATCTTTTGCACTTTGTACACAATGTTTGAAAAACCCGGTCGTTATTTTTCTATCAGTTCTTTTTAAGTTTTAGTCCGTTCTATTGATTAATTTGCACGTACTCCAATGTCACACACTATTTGTCATTATTACATCACTTTGAACAGTTATTTGTTGTGAGATAATCACTTTAACTATTTTTAATCACTTTTATATACGGAGCTGCTTGTTTGTTTACGTACAGTGGCGCCACCCTATATTAGTAGTTGTATATCATTGCCTAAAAACAAAAAAATTAGAAATAAATATAATAAATGACTATTTTAGCACTACGATCACTTACGGGATGTAAATGCAAATCTATGGACTACGGACCCAGTCCAACATAATAGCACATATTAGAACTACGTTAATATATTGGGCGTAACAGCCGTGGGCCTGCTAACAAACTATAGTGAGCTGTCAGTCAAATAGAACAGACATGTGTTTGAAGCAATTATCTCAAACTTATTACTACAAAACTAATTTCAAAATCAGCAACATGTACCCACGTTACGTTAGTTTCCCTAACGAGTTCCCTTCAATAACAACATAAATATTTGTTCAGTGAAATCGTATAGGCAACACTCCCTCTAGGATTTATGGTGTACATTACGGACGTAATGTATTTAGTATCAGTTGTAGCCTTAGTACGGGTCTCTAAAGTAGTAAGTCGGTTGTCTCAGCGTACTTTGACATTTAACCTAGATAGATTCTTCTTTCACGGTAGGCAGTGGCTTTGCTGTGTCCTGACATTGCTGAAGTCCATGAGCAGCGGTTACCACTTTCCATCAGGTGGGCCACTTAGTCGTCTGCCACAAATGGCAATAAAAAAAAATTTAAAATAAACAGATATTATTATATTATTATATACTTAACTTTTCTGTACGAACTTAAATTTATATCTATGGACCTATATAGATCAATATCGTAGGATTTCTACTATAATACCAATACAATACTACTGAGTATAATAACTAATTTATTTTAACCTATTGAATCGCAGCGGCACACCGGCGGCTAGACACAAAAGGTTTTCAATTATATCTGGCATTCCAACAGTTGGCAGGTTAATTTTAGTTAACAAATTCCATATTTTGAAATAATATTTATTTTTAAATGAATTAATTTCACCAATAACAGTATAACAATATATAACCAGCCACAAGGGTAATTCGTAATAACAAACCGAAACATGTGAAATTTTCATATTAATTATAAAGAATATCTAGCAATCCGTTGGGTAGACTCCCTCCAATAGGCAATTCTGCGAAATGGTTCCACATTACATTGTAGTAGGGAAGGCAGTTACCTCAAAGAGTTCACCAAATTGCCCAGCCTTGTATCCGAGTAATAAGGGCTGAGATATTACGGTCGAGTACGTCCCTGTAACATGTGTCCCTGCTATGATCCGGCCTCGTTTTATGCCGACTAATTTAGTTGGGATTTCGTAGTGAAAGTAGGAGAATAGCATTGCTAATTGTGAAACTCATAGGTAGAAATATTTAGATAAATTAATTATTACGTGTTATACTATAGGGATTAAATGTTTTTGGATAAGCATTTCTCGAAACACATAGCCTTTTAGTATCTTCTTATACATATAAGAAAATTCAACAATGGTAGGTATATAACTAAGAACATAGTTTTTTTTTGTTATACCACTTATGTGACAAACAAGCATACGGCCCACCTGATGGTAAGTGGTCACCGTAGCCTATGGACGCCTGTAACACCAGAGGAATCACTTGCGCGTTGCCGACCCTTTAGAAGAAAAAAGAAGTGGGAAGGAGCAGGAGCGGGAAGGGGGTAAGAGGATGATTGGGCCTCCGGCACTCTCACTCACCGAACGAAACACAACAGTAGGAATACTGCTATTTCACGTCGATGTTCTGTGAGAGGGTAGTCCTTCCCCGGTCGATTTTATTGCCATTGGTGGCAGGCGAGCAAGTGGCCCATCTGATAGAAAGTGGTAACCGCTGCTCATGGACTTCAGCAATGTCAGGACACAGCAAAGCCGCTGCCTACCGTGAAAGAAGAATTTTTTTCTATACAATCCTTGCACTAGTAATAATGCCTGTGTCGCGAGGGACTTAACAAACATGGACAGAAAATACCCAGTCTCTGATTAACTATTAATGGAACACATACATTTTTGTACCGTGTGGCGAGGTGACCATTTAAACCAGTACGCCATCCGTGCAATAAATCTAGTTATATATACAACTAGCTGTCCCGCGCAACTTCGTCTGCTTCACATTAGATAATATTTGCCCGGTAAAAAAAAAACCTATCCTGTCTTTTTAGTTGGACCAAATTACAGATGGTTACGAAGTTTGATCAAAATCGTTTCAGTAGTTTAGGAGTCCATTGCGGACAAACAACTTGACACATGATTTATATATATTAAGATTTTCTGACAATACTTTTATGTAAAACTAGATGTTCCCGCGGTTTCACCCGCGTTTATCGTTACTGCGCCACCCCTGTAGGTCGTAACGTGATGTTATAGGTATAGCCTATAGCCCTTCCTCGATAAATAGGCTATCCAACACTAAATGAATTTTTCAAATCGAACCAGTGGTTTCTGAGATTAGCGCTTTCAAACAAACAAACAAACTCTTCAGCTTTATAATATTAGTATAGATTATTAACATAAATATGTTTATACTATCGCCAGCGGCGGCGGCGTCAGCAATGAGATCCAAACCACCGGCACCACTTAGGACTCCACTTACAAAATCTTTCTCCCGATAAGTGCCGCTTCAAGAGGCCTCCTAGACCCTTGACCTCGTTGCCTAATTTTAGTCTTTTATTTAATCGTTTATTTTTCCCTTTTGGTGTTATTATTATTGTATTTCCTACATCGTTTGTTACAGTTTTACTACTAAACTTCGTCACTCGTAATGAAAGGACATTGTTCTACTGTCATACATTATTCGCCTAAGAATTAACAATCTAGTAAAATTACACTACGTATCATTACTAATATTATAAATGCGCATGTGACTTTGTTTAATAATATAATAATATTCTATCACATACACACAACACCTAGCCCAAACATATATACATTTTTTTTGTAAATACATACATATTATACATAGAAACATCAAGACCAAGACAAACAACCATATTCATGCACACAAATGTTTGACTTGTGCGGGGATCGAACCCTTGGCAGTTGGTTCACCAACCACTATGCCATCGAGGCCGACATATGTTTATAAGTTACGCTTTCATGCCTTTACTACTCTAAGGATAATCATGAACTTTTGCATATACGTTTTCAATGGTACAGCAAAAGACATAGAGTACTTTCTGTATCATCCAGAAAAAAAGTACTGTACCCTTGTGAGCGAAGCTGCTGGCAAAGGCACAGACTAAGCATGCGGACACTTCTATGGATTATAAAGCATATATTATACGTTCAGCTTTTGATGCTATATTCTTCTTCTTTTCGTGTGGTTAGTGGCCAACCTGTTGTCAAGAGTTGTTCAAGCCGCCCGTAGGCCTCTGACATGGCTTAACGACTGCTGTTAATTTGACAAAAAACCGGGACCGACTTTTTACGTGCCCTCCGAAACACGAAGACGCTCAGTTGAAATACCACTAAGCGGTCACACATCTATAGACTGGCACCCAACGTTGCTTAACCTCGCTAATCGTTTACCGATCAGCGAGTGCAACTGGCTATGAGCGCCTCATGCTATATTTATACATAAACAATGTTTATCCGAGCTACCGCATTCTCTTAAGCACGTGCGCTGCATCCTAGCCCATAAAAAGCAGGTATCGCGCCGTGCACGACTGTATACGGATATCATATAATAAATATACAAGACTATATTTTGCCAACTCTATCAATAAAATTCTTTCTTTTTTTTATGATATAGGGGGCAAACGAGCAGACGGATCGCCTGATGGACACCCGCAACACCGGAGGAGTCTTAAGTGCGTTACCAGCCTTTTAAATTTGTCCCCCGTCGCTCAGAAAAACGGGCGGGGGGAGTTGGGCCTCCGGTACCCTCACTCAATCGACCAAACACAACGCAAGCGCTATTTCACGCCGGTTTTCTGTGAGTCCGTGGTATCAGTCCTGCCGAGCCGGCCCATTCGTACCGAAGCGTAGCTCTCCCACGGCAAAAAATTCTGATATAATTAATTTTGGTTTCAGGAAAGTTTAGCTTTTCTCTGTGCAGCAGTCGTGTCTGATTACCCCTACTGTAGCTGTGGTCCAACACCACTTCTAAACTACTAATACCTTAATACCTAGATATGGGAGCTTTGGACCCAAAAAGGGTATTACAATTCTACACCTTGGTTGCGTATTAAAAATTAACAGTATTTTGTCGTAATTATACGATAAAAAAATTCTTTGTTGGCAACTGATTGTGTTTTAATGTAAAATATTCTTCATTCACAACTAGTTGCAAACAAAGGAGGAAAATTCTTCCTTTGCAACTGGTTGTAAAACATCGTTGCGATGACGGCCGAAACCGTATCAGATACATGGGTATCAGCTATTGGTGACCCTAAATAAATTAACAATGACAATATTACATAGTTACAACAAAATAAAACAACACTATATTATAGATTTATATTTTATTCATCTTACAAAAATTTACAAATGTAATGTCTACGTGATGATCACGATACGATATAAAAATAACAAACATTGCGTAGTTTAAAACGACACATTATAATTATGGCATGTTTATATAGTAAGTACCCGACTTCGCTAGCTCGGACATGTGGAACGTATGGGAGAGGATCGAGCTGCCAAAAGAGCATATCTCGAGCGACCCACCGAGCACCGTCACTGGTGGGTCGTCCAAGGTACCGCTGGAAAGACGAAGTAGCTAAAGAACTGAAAGAGATGAATGTGCTCGATTGGTCTGACTTGGCACAAAATAGGAAAGAACGGCCCACTTTAATGTCGGAGGCCAAGATCCACTTTGGATCGCTGAGCCAGCGAAGTAAGTAAGTAAGTTATATAGTAAGTAAATACCGGGTACCGATGCCAAAACCGATGTTAGTAGTTATTTATGAATATATTTGAGACTTTACTGCGTTCTTCTGACGTAGCTATGCAACTGGCATTATTAGGCGGACGCTGGAAATAAAATATGATATCATAATAATAATATTCTATCACATATACACAACACCATCTAGCCCAAACTAAGCAGAGCTTGTACTATGGGTACTAGACAATGGATAAGGATACATATATACCTTTTTTTGTAAATACATACATATTACACACCCAGATCAAGACAAACATCCATGTTCATGCACACAAATATTTGACTTGTGCGGGAATCGATCCCCCGACCTCAGGCATGGGAGTCGGTTACACTAACCACTACGCCATCGAGGCCGCCGAAAATAATATAATAATTAATAGTGACTTCTATGATCTCTTGTCATCATATTTTGGTAAGCATTAAATACCTTCGACTGGTGGTGGTGCAGCGGGAGCAGCTGGTGCTGGTTCCGGCACAGGCGCCGGTGCTAGAAGGAAATAGCTTATATTAGTATTTGTCTTTAAGCCTAACTAATGTTATAAATGCGAATGTGAGTTTGTTTGTTTGTGTTTCAGGCCTTAACTACGACCATCATCAAATTTTGCATACACGTTGTCAGAGATTTAGAGAAGGATGTAGGGTACCTTTCATACAGAAAAAGTAAGTAAAGTGCCCGAACGAATCGAAACCGTGGACAAATGCTAGCCTTGAATAAATATGATTGCTTTATGCAAGGGCCGTTTTCCCATACAAACGTAGTCCCCTGTTTCCTCCCTAGATAATGCCAGTAGAGCAATATTTTTTTCCAAAAAATGTATGGCCTCTATTGGCATTTTCCTATGTTTTCATTTTTTTTTCATAAATTAATTATTAAAACAGACATAAGCCTTCAAAATCCTCAAAAATTGGCTAGATTTGCCGCTATGTTCAGACATCCAGAAAAAAATTTGACTAGATTATATAAAAAAACGAAAACATAGGAACACGGCCAAACTCTTTCTTTAATTTTAATGAAAAAGTAGTTAAATCGGTCAAATTTTGGAGAAGGAATCAGGGGACTTACGAAACGTTGATTTTGTGTACTTTTAATAGGTATTTTCGTTCCAAGCTTCAGTTGTCTCTATCGCGCTCATGATACTGTACGATGGCACTGCGCGACAGCAATATATTTTACAAATACCTATTTTTCAATTCGTTCGTCCTTAGTGTTTCCTCTTAAGTTTGAACAAAGTAGTATTGGTGTTTCCGATCAGGCAATTATTAGTAGCAGCACGGAGAACGAATTTGGGCCGATAAACTACAGAAGGCTGGATTTTATTTCTAATACATTATATTTTTGCACGCATAAAATGACCAGATATGTCATTCATTTAAAAATATAATTTACATCTGTATGATCAGAAATTAAAAAAATATTGTAGGTGAGTTATGGCTGATAGAATGTAGTTAGCTTTAGTCAATTAAGTATTTTCATATTAATGTCATCATTTATTATAATGTTCAAATACCTGGTTCTGCTGCTGGTGCCGGGGCAGGCGCTGGAGCGACTTGTGGCGCAGGGGCAGGAGCACCTGTAAAAGTTAATAGAAATATATTTTGAAAATGTTATTAAAGTATAATAAATAATAAAAATGTCTTCCGGACCCAATTCTGTCACGGCGGCAGCAATCTACACAGTAGATATTATAGTGCACAAATTGTACTGCCAGTAGAGGAAGTTAGTGCCTTTGATAGGGTAAGTCAACAGCGTGAGAAAAGAGGTCCGTTAAGAGCGACGCCCTTTCTCGTGCCGCGGTCTTGCCCAGGGAATCATCACCCGCAGACTAAGAGGCTGAAGTAATTCCAGTTGCAACGACTCACCATCCTCAATGGCAGCGGAGTAGGCACGCCGTGGTGGGTTTAGTCAGTAGAACCCGGCACTTTCTATCTTTGAAGAGGGTAAAAAGGTTAAGCAATGCGTCAGGGTTATCCCTGGTTTGGCAGGCGGGCTCTTCATCTTTCAGGGACAGCACTAACACAACTAGAAGGTAACTAGTTACCTTCTGCGGGAGGCGTGGGTGCAGGTGCAGGCGCGGGCGCACCTTCGGCAGGAGCTGGTGCTGGAGCTGATGCTCCTGTAAAAACATCTCTTTTTAAGACACAGAATCCTTCTCATAATTTTAAAAAGCGTTCTCCGTATAGTCGCCTTGTATATGTAGAAGAGAGAGAGATTAAATATTACATCTAAATACAGAGAACAGCAAAAAAATGGATAACTTTACTATTCCCTACATCTTCTTTTTATTTTCACTCTATATGCATTTTCTCTTGTGCGAGATATCGCCAGTATTTCAAGCGAAAATACGCTGTGTTAACCACTTATCATTACCAATAAGCGTAGCTTGTATATTTTGACTCTGGAGACTACACATTTTATGTAAGTTAAAAGGATGGCGAACACCTTAGATAGCAATGTATTCTATTTACGAATTTGTATTGAAGAAATCATCATTTACTTATTTTAATCAAATACGACTTGCGCCATTAACACTATTTAATCACACATAATATGGCATTAACTTACAATATAGGATTCAAGAGTTCTCCTCACAATACCTCATACATTCTAATAATAATATCATGACGTCGAGACCTGGATTATGCTACCCAAGGGCGACCGTAAAAGGAATACTAACCTTCCGCAGGTGCAGCAGGTGCGGCTCCTTCCGCTGGTGGAGCTGCAGGCGCAGGAGCGCCCTCTGCCGGCGGCGCTGGGGCAGGAGCTCCTTCAGCGGGCGGTGCTGCTGGGGCTCCTTCCGCTGGTGGCGCACCTTCAGCAGGCGGGGCCCCAGCAGGCGGCGCTCCTTCGGCTGGCGGAGCGCCTTCCGCAGGAGCTGCCGCTTCACCTTCCTATAAACATTTTAACCAATAATATCCAGAAATCATGTATGACCGGCGGCGTCATGCTTTTATAAGCGATCGGCTATATACATACAATGAGTAAGGCTTTTATAAGCGCACAGCGAATTTGAAAGTTGATTAAATAGTACATGATGTATGTATGTATTTACATAATTATATTATTCGGTAATAATTATACAGTGCGTAATGATAAGCTGTAGTCATTATTTTTGTGGTCGTATCGAGTTATGAATTATCCATTTTCATTTAGCAATTTTATAAGACTTTTTATATAGGCTTATTGTTCTCGTACAAAATTAATCAATTTCATCATTGGTTCTTTTTGATTCACATATTCGCGGTAGGTTGTGAAACATCCAGATTTGCCTGGACAAAGCTAGGAGTTCCATAAACATTTTCGGGTCACAATATTCAACCGTTATGTCTAATGAAACAACTCAATAGAATCAAGTAATAAATGGTTTCTAGTGGGCATGGGTTACTCGGCATTCAATATTAAGATATATCGATATTATTATAGGGACAGGAATTAGATGGTTTTGGACCAGATAAAGTGCACCCTCACTATATGACTATTAGATATAGACTTACTATCACACACTGTATAACTAAAAGAATAATTAGTGCAAAATGAGAAAAGAGTGAATATTTAAACCGTGCATTCAAAGATTGTTTAGTATCTTCCTATATCGAAAAGTAGATATATGCTGAAAATATTTTATATAGAGTACGTACTTCTATTGTTGAAGTCCTTCTCTTTGTATGAACCTGAGGCTAACCTAGACTGTATTAATTATAACATTAAAGTACCTACTCAAAATCTTACGCATTGCTTTTCCAAATAGTATACTATTTGCTCTGTCATATTTGTTGAAAACTGGAACTTTACCACGATTTCGTAAAGCAGCAGCGTTACTGCATGCATGAGAATGAGGCAGCACGTTATCAAGTATATAGCTTTGTTTCGTTTTAGCGCATGCAATATCAATGCTTTAGAAATGTTGGTAAGATCTTACCTACGTCACTTATCGGTTTTATCATATTTGAATTGTTTTATTTGATTTAAAATCGTGCATATTTACTCTATTCAATGTGTGATTTCAGTAAACAAACGCGAGTCCAAATACAACGAATTGTTCCGTAGATACTCCCATAAAAATAGATAAACCTTCTACTGAGCATACTGACTGACAATATTTATTATCCGTTACTATATTATCCTGTACAGCGTATCTAACTTTTCAAATTAGAAACAATTAAAACCGCGTTTTTGACTAAGCTAAATGACTTTATACAAATATTTTAAAATAATATTCCCATGATTTTTGCTACCTGGCGACAGCTTTGCGACGATTTCTATAAAATTATTTATTAAACTTACTTGCAACAAACATTAGATCACTTTTGAGATCTAGCTAACATCGATAGGTAGATATATTATTATCCAACCAATTACCTTCCGTGCTGGCTAATGATCAATAGTACTTTACCATTATTGGGTCAATTGTAATTTAAAGTACTCGTATTAAAAATATAATGACACCATTAGAATTATATCATTTAATTTTGATATTTGTTGTAAGGCAAAATATTTCATTGGTTTTCTTTTTTACCAGTTCTACGAGACAATATCCAGTAACTTAACTTGTAAATGTCAGCTTATTCTCTTTAGCTGAACTAATCAAAAGTCACATTTTAGTGATATTCTTAAAAATAACCCCAACTTCTACACCAAAAGTAATTTCGTACGAAAATCGGACAACCTATATAACAAACTCTGTTAAGTAAGCAAACTCAAGAATGAAAGCTTCATAGACTAAACAAAGTTTCAAACGTAGAGACTTCAAGTGATTCTAGACTTACCCGAAAGATTCAGCAACATCTGCGAACGAAGTAGACTTAAGGAGAACAAACTCTTTGATTGCGGGCGTAACTGATTACCAACACAGATACTCCTCAAAGCTGTAAAACTTTCATTGTGTTGTCAGTATATTTAATTTTTCCAGTGTGGACCAAAAGTTAATAGAGAATATGCGTGTAAGTATGTAGTTCATGGCTATGTCCCCAAAGGGCACAGATGTATAACACTAACATTTATGGTTTAAGGATTCAGGAGACTGTTCGAGCTTATTGCCATTTACCGATCACAGTTTTAGGCTCCGTGTTGGGTACCTCATAGTAATGTAATGAAATATTCATTAGTGGTGCACAACCTATTTCTTAATATTACTATAGATTTTTCACATTAGTGCATTACTTTAAACAATACCGGTGTACAATATTTATATTTGCTATTGAAATGGTGATCTAAACGCAGCCTTTTTTATAACCTTAGTGATTTCATAACTTTCGTTTGAGCCAGTATTTAATTAGATTACCTGCCGCAATTTGACCCGTGTACGCATTTATATACTAATCTAATATTTACCAGGAATAGAAAAGTATTGAATGTTATTCGTAGGTCCTCCAATTACCTCTTTGCCAATCACATTACGTGCAGCCTTGAAGTGAACTGAACAACGCCGATACATACATATATGTATGATTCTTGCTACCTGGCGACAGCTGTGCGACGAGTTCTATTAAATTATTTATTTGTTTATTATTTATTTTAACTACTTGCAACAGACATTAGATCACTTTTGAGGTCTAGCTAACATCGATAGGTAGGTGTGTTATTACCCAACGAATTACCTTCCACGCTGTCCAATGATCAATAGTACTTCACTATCATTGGGTCAATTGTAATTTGAAGTACTCGTATTAATAATATAATGACACCATTAGGGTCATTAAGGTTTCGGTAGTCTCAACATTTTCCAAGTTCTAAGACTTGAGACATCCCAGAAACAAATTCATATTTCTGATAAGCGTTTCGCTGTGAGATTTCCGATTGATAAACATAGTGCATAATTATAATTATAAGCTTCGCCTAAGCGTATTAAGTTATCATTTATCGATCCAAATGGCTCTCTAAGTGATTACGAAAACGCTATGTAGGTACATTTTATAAATAAAGTTATTACGTCACAATTTTGACAAGAGTGCCTCCAGTCTCAAGCTGAAAGTTTCGGGACACGAAACAATTAAATTTCAAAGTAATCCCTGGACTTCGAGACATGGCCTTTTTCCAACCAGAAAATAATAGAATATAAACTTTGAAGCGGTCGGCTTATTTGAATGAAAAAGGGTGAAATGTTCGATTTAATAATTGTAAAGGCCGCGCTCATTGCGGTCCCTGTCAAACATGGTACTAAAAAGTACTGCTGTGGATGTCTAAACCACAGACTGCTTGTATATTCTCGAAAGGGAATATTGCTTACACCGACACTTCAATACTTAGTTTTAGATACCACGTAATAAAAGACAAGCCCATTACTAAATATCGAAAACAATTTCATACTTAAAACTGTTACTGAGAAATTCAAAACACAAAAACATAATAAAACTTTTCAAGGACACTTCAACGACGTCTCTTGTTTTCAGACGTCCACCAAACAAATTTAACTATACAAATTAATCAATAATAACATACACACACCCAAAATCCTATTCATATCCTAATCCTAATCCTAACTAATATTATAAAAGCAAAAATGAGTTTGTTTGTTTGTTTGTTACCTTTTCACGCCTAAACCACTGAACCGATCATCCTGAAATTTAGCATATACGTTGTCAGGTGTACAGAAACGGACATAGGCTACCTTTCATCCCGAAAAAAATTACTGTTCCCGAGGAAAACAACAAAAATGTTCTTATGATAATAGATGGCGCCACGTTTCTTTCAAATCATCATTGAATTATATTATTACTAGCAGAGTACAACCCGAATTGGTTGTCAAATTCTAAATTAACGCGAGCGAAGCCGCGGGCAAAAGCTAGTTGTTTATATAAAAAGAAAATATACTCTGTTTAGTTTTTGAGAAGGAAACATGGGAAAACGAGATGATGATTTTAAAGGTATAATCAGTCCGAGCTGGTGTTATCTCTTTTGCTAATTGATATTTCTTAGAGGCAGCGCAACATAAATATATCCATTAAAACTCTTCTTTAAATGTTTTGATTGCCTTTCCTTTTTGCAATGCTTTTCAGCCTAACCCTATGTACCTAAGATACATATGCTTCATGTAAAACATGTACTCAATGACACTTGACGATTACAGTAGTGTTCATTTTTTAACAAAGTTCAACTTCTAAATTCATAGTTTAGTTTACTGTTTATAAATATACTTATAAACATAGAATGAGCACTTATAATCAAATTATATCTACTTATATTATAAAAACTATTAATTTCATAATACTAATTGAAACTAAACTTCCTTATACGCAATTAATCACGACTTTTTAAAATTGCATATTTAACCAATTTAATATTGTTTTAAAACTTCTTATATTTACTGTTCCGCTGATATTAAGACTGCTTCTCAGCAGCTATAGTCACAGGAGGACTACAGTGGTATTCGTTTCTGTCTTAAAATGTCAAGATGTTTTAAAGTATTTAAAATAACCAAATAATCCTATCCTAACTAATATTATAAATGCGAAAATGAGTTTGTTTGTTTGTTACGCTTTCACGCCTTAACTACTCAACCGATCAACATGAAATTTTGTATACACGTTGTCAGGGGTACAGAATAGGACATAGGGTACCTTTCATCCAGAAAAATAACTGTTGCAAACCTAACCTAACCTAACCTACATTTACGCGAGCGAAGCCGCGGGTGAAAACTAGTATCCCTATAAAGTACTCTAATTTCGACATGCAACATTTATATAAACGTAAGACAGTATTATTATATAAATAAAACTAGCGATCCGTCCCGGCTTCGCACAGGTAGTACAAAACCTAAACAAATTATACACTTAAACCTTCCTCATTAATCACTCTATCTATGGTGAAAACCCCATGAAGATCCATTCAGTAGTTTTTGAGTTTATCGCGACCAGACAAACAGACGCGGCGGAGGACTTGGTTTTATTATACTACTAGCTGTTACCTGCGACTTCGTCCGCGTAGATTTTAACTAAAAAGTGTTTGTCTCCGCGACATCCTATTTTTTTTCTAAAATCAAAGTAGCTTAAGTTACTCCTTATAACGTCAAAATCGGTTCAGTCGTTTCGGAGATTACCCGGAACGTTTGTTTAGACAGACAGACAGACAAAAATTTAAAAAATTGATGTTTTCGTATAGGTACCTTATATACTTTCATATGCATTAGATAAAAAGCTGTTATTTTAACATTACAAACATACACTTCAATTTTATTTATTTGTATGTATGTATATATAGATAAAAGAAATACTTAAAAGAAAAATAATAAATAACGTATGTAATATAATAAATAACACGGGGCATGTTGTACGGGTTGTACCTAAGTGTAAATATACAATAAGAAATACTGTATTATGTATAGTTTCGCATTTTGGGAGACGTGGACATGACAAAAACGGGTGTAAAGTTAGAATGAAGCATCTCCAACAAGTTATTAATATTGTTGTGAAGATTTCTTCAGCACGAACATAAGTGTTTATTATGTAGACTTTCCGAAAGTATATATGTACTTTTATGTACATTTGCAAAACTTTAAACATAAGATAAACATAAGGTAAGTTTTGTGCGATTCGCTCAAGAGTACTAATTTTTTATTTACCTACTACTTAGAAAGTTCTCTTACTATTCAGAAAGTAGAACTGTTTTAATTTTTTAATCTCAGTTCTGTAGTACTATTGCCTATCGTTATACATAGACCGCCACGCCGCTTGTATCCTTTCTAATATTACAAATGCGAATGTCAGTTTGTTTGTTTGGTTATTTGTTTATTATGTTTTCACGCCTTAACTTTTCGACTGACCATCATGAAATTTCGCATACACATTACCAGGGATACAGAAAAGGACTTCGGGTTCCTTTCTCCAGAAAAAGGTACTGTTACTAACATAACCTAACCTACATTTCCGCGAGCGAATCCGCGGGCAAAATCTAGTATAACTGGGTATGCAGGTATGTGCCAGATTTCTTATCTAGATTTCGCCAGATCTGTTTTGCTATCTTCTTCTCCCTAGCCTTTATTATTCCCAAGTCACTTGAGGTCGGCTTTCTAGTCTAACCGGATTTGACTGGATATCAGTTTTTACACAGAGCGACTGCCATCTGACCTCCGCAACCCGAAAACTAACGATACCCTAAAGCTAAATCAGTGTCAGGATATTAGAGGGTACTGACTTCCCAATAACGACTGCCATAGATGTTCATGGTAGCCGGGACCGCCGGCTTAGCGTGCTCTCCGAGGCACGGAGCAGGCGATCGGTAATTGTCAATCAATACGCACATAATTTCGAAAAGTCATATAACTTCCGAAAGTCAGAGGTGCGCGACGTGGGTTCGAACCCGAGACCCTCTGCATTGCAGTCTGTTGGTCTCCCCACTGAGCTATCACTGCTCTGTTTTGCTATCTATGATTATAATTATATTACTCCAACACGGGATTTGAACCTAGAACATCACGATTAATCGTAACCTTAAATATTATACTTTAATCATCAATTGTTTTCGGCATTCTATTTAGGTATACCTATTGTTTTGTATAAAAATATAGACAACAATGGGCTCCAAATAATTATAAACGCGAAAAAGTACATTTTGTATTCTTGAAGCAGGAAGACAATATCTATAATCATTAAAAATAATTACTTCAAAATATAATGACTTCGTATTATATTTAATGATGTTTTAGAAGTAAATTTTAACGACTCGTGTTTAAATGTTCTTAAAACCATTTTGTACATTTATCTTGTCATTAAAATCACAAATTTCTTGGCACCATTTTTTCTAAGTTTGTTAAATCTAAATTCGTTATTAGAAAAAAATATATGTTTATGATTTATTGACAATAAGAAAGGCTATTTACTAAAATATATTAAAAGACTTAAAAAAAACTATTAGACTTTCAATATATTTTAATCACTCGGATCAACGCTCGGGCTTCGGGGTTTAGACACAATGCTTTTTGTTTGTGTCTAATTTTCGGCAATTAATGAGTTAGTCATATATCTATTTAGTATACTATGATGTAATACAGATTTATTTACTACCTTTACTTTAATGGGTATTATTCTTAAACAACTTTAAGAGAATAATCGCATTGATCACATACAATATAATAATAATATATTTCCCTTTTTTTGTCCTGTAACATAATATGCTAGCGGGTGATCGTAAAGTCTCGGTTCAACTACTGGGTAGCGCAAATTCATTGTATCTTTTATTTTTTTTTATTTTAAACATACCACGATGACAATAG
Source organism: Catocala sponsa (assembly GCA_963564715.1). Taxonomy (NCBI): domain Eukaryota; kingdom Metazoa; phylum Arthropoda; class Insecta; order Lepidoptera; family Erebidae; genus Catocala; species Catocala sponsa. The sequence goes on from OY751329.1 coordinate 27,410,928, forward strand.
AACATACACACACATACACACACACACACACACACACACACACACACGCACACATACACATATACACACTCAAAGACACACACACTCACGCACTTACACACAGATACCCACACACACATACAAATTTTGATATTTTAGTTTTTGCTTTTACCTTTTTAATTTATAAGTTTTTGGCATGGTCCATTAATACAATATTGTACACTGTGTTATGGGGAATAAACTGACTCCTGTAATACAGTATTTAACTAGCTCAGGGGTCAGGGATTCAATAAAGATATTTTCATTTTATTTTTATTTTATTGGAATATTCGTAATAGCAGCACGATGTATAAAAATAATTGCCTCGTAGATAGCAGTTGGCTCGTCCCTATTACGCGGACATGCCTGTGTCTGCCCATACGGAGATAAATACATGGCTGTTTAATATAATGCTAGGTAACAGGTCTTTCTCGCAATAAAGTATTTAAATGGTCGGGTCATCCCGTGACCACGATCGATGCAAGTAGACCGAAAAGTAGGGCAATCAATTTTGAAAAATCTGGTATTTATTACCTTTTAAATACTTTATCGCGAGTAAGACCCGTTACCTAGCATTATCTATACTAATATTATAAAGCTGACGAGTTTGTTTGTTTGAACGCGCTAATCTTAGGAACTACTGGTCCGAATTGAAACATTATTTTAGTGTTGGATAACTCATATATTGAGGAAGGCTATAGACTATATAACATACGTTACGACCCACGGGGGCGGCGCAGTAATCATAAACGCGGGTGAAACCGCAGGCACATCTAGTATTAAATATGTGTGCAAATCGCGATAGTCTAAAAACATGACCTTTATTGTAAAGAAAGTGACAAGCCTGTCAGCTACTAACATGTTCTGTTTCTTTCACAATATTTATTGCTTCCTGAAAGTACATTAATACCTTTCTATAGAGATAAACATACATTTTTATAATCCTAATCCTAATCCTATCCTAACTAATATAATAAAAGCGAAAATGAGTTTGTTTGTTTGTTACCTTTTCACGCCTAAATCACTGAACCGATCATCCTGAAATTTTGCATATACGTTGTCAGGTGGACAGAAACGGACATAGGCGACCTTTTATCCCGAAAAAAATTACTGTTCCCGAGGAAAACAACAATAACATTTTTATGATAATAGATGGCGCCACATGTCTTTCGAATCATGATTGAATTATATTATTACAAGCAGAGTACAACCCGAATTGATTGACAAATTCTAAATTAACGCGAGCGAAGCTGCGGGCAAAAGCTAGTTATATATAAATCTTCTGTGCGTGTGTTTGTAATTAAACTCCTCCTAAACGGCTGGACCGATTTTGATGAAATTTTTTGTGTGTGTTCAAGTGGATTCGAGAATAGTTTAGATTTGGTTTTTTTTCGTGTGCACAGGACAACGTCTGTCGGGACAGCTAGTACTATATATACTTTAGAATAAAATGATCAATCAAATATTTGTGTCTTTGTGTTTCGTAGCAGTATGCCTTAATCTTGGTTATCCTAGTTATCTATTCTTTAATTTACAATAATACCATTGATTTCTATAATTTCATATTGTATACAGCCTATTTTTTAAAACAATGTTTTTATTAATTTATTATCTCTGAACGAAACATTCAGTTAACTGCACCGTATTTATAGCACAAATAAATCTTTTATGAGATTTGAAGATCATAACGCTTAGTCGTTTCATTTTACGTTCTTTGACACTCATGGCTTTACTCTAGAGAATATTATTTACGATATTTTTCGTCATTATTGTCTTCTCTTTAGGGATAAAATACGTTATAGTCATGAACAAAGGAAAGAAGTGTATACAAAAGAATAACTACGCCGAATACCTTCTACTTATTATTGATGAATACCCATAGTTGGACTGAATAAATTAATAGTTATTGCTAAAATTTACATATTCAAAGACGATTTGGGATAATTATTTAGCAACTTAAACAAGGATTTCTTGATTGATGGAGCTCTTGCGAAATTTCTATTGTTTGCCCATTACCTCATTTGCAATTAATATTGAAATATGATATTGTCTTATGTTTACGCGAATGTTATACATTGAAATTAAACAAATTTATAAGGATTTTATCGCGTTGTTTATTTTTTATAAAACACTATTATTACATAATTTGAAACTTTAAACTGCTATTGTTAAAGTCAGCCTCCCCGTGACCATGGCTGCTGAAAAGCAACTGAAACGTCGAGGAAATTGTAAAATTAAATCTAAATGGTTTTATAATTTATATAGCTTAAATAGAAGTAAACAGTAACTAATAAAAGTGTTTAACAATAGTAGTTTAAAGTTTCAAAATTATGTATCTAATAATAGTGTTTTATAAAAAATAAACAACGCGACAAAATCCGTATAAATCTGTTTAATTTCAATTGAAATATGAATTATTTAATAGAAAAACATCTGTACTATTATACAACTAACGAGACTGTGTTTGTATACATAAAGATATTTTTGAAAATTTACTGCTTCATGGCTCTTTTTGGCTTCACTGTTTAGAGAGGTCTGAACACAAAACATTTTTATTTATAATTTTTGAAGTGAAACTTCTTTATCGACGTATGGGAGAAATTTTGTAGCAGTGTAAAAAAAAAAGTCACGTTTTTCGGTTACGCGCCATGTTGCTTTTTTATCAAAGTTTATTATAGTGACGTAAAGAATATAATGTAATATATTATAATAATAACAACAATATACTAGTTTTGAAGTTTGGTTTGAAATAAGAATAACAATATATTAATTTGAAAGTGATAAAATAAAAAGACTTATTCAAATTTAAGTGAATTTACAAGAAAAGTGAGAGTGATTATATATTTCGTTTTATAAATTCAACACGTATGAGCATGATTTTAATATTTATTTGAGGTTAACCTCACTTTTTGATTGTAAGTATCAGTGAATGTATATAAATCTGTTAAAATTAGCAAGTATTAATAAATATGACTGTAAATCTAGTGAACATTATTAATTCTAAAAACAATAAAAAAATATAAATTAAATAATAATTTTTTTTTAATTTTTTTTCTTAAGTCTTAAGCCTTATCTACCCCATTTTCGTGAAGTTGCAAATAGTAGAAAAATGATATGTCGTAAAGAAGTTTCACTTCTTACCTGTGTACTCTGGTACACACACACATTTTTTTTGTTTATATTTTTGAACAGCCATCACGCCACAACCAATTAACGGGTTTTGAGACGGCTAAGTAGCTTAGTGTTCAACTTAAACCTTTATTTTCACATTCTCTATCACTCTATTTCTCGTTTTTTTCCATCTTTAGGTCACGTTAGGCATCTAATTCCGTTCAGCAAAACTCGAGATATTGTACATGTCGTGATTCACATAAATGAAATCGCAAACTGTTGTTGACACGATCACAGTCGCGAGCTAATACAATATCGATATGCAATGGCACAACTTGATTGCTATTTTGATATTACACTAGAGACACATAACAAAACAATAAATACTTACTATATCGGCATGGAGATAAAATATAAACGCCAACCAACATATAAATAGGATCCAAAAATTCACATTTACTCGATAATCTAATCTACACGAATATAACAATCCAAACCACATAGTCTACCTTTTTCAAACATAAAATTGTATGCGGGCACTTGGGATATAAAGGATCAGAAAGGGATATACCGAGTGGATTGAGAGTACGGATATAAAACAGAATAAAAACAATTACATATCACATTTATATGCTGATAACTCCTTTTAATGAATAAGCATCCTTATTAAGTACGGTCACAAATAAAATACCTTTTTATAAAAAGAAATATCTGATAAAAATTACGATTGTTTATTGTTCGGCAATGTTTATTGAAGATTTTTTGTGTTTGTTCTTCTCTTTGAACTACAATACATTTCTACTACTAACCTCATTTTTTCACTTCCGAGTACAAACTACGGAGATTACTCAAAGAAACCTTTAGTAGCTCTGGAATGCTCATTTTCTTTTAATACGACACAGTATTATACAAAATATAAAATGTATTTCATTTGGTTTTAAGGTATGCTTAACCCTCATTTTTATGTTGGCTAACTACTATTGCTACAGTTCAAACAACACATAAGGATTGAGGAGGACACATGGTATACAGGAAACATAAATGACATTCACAATATGTAATACAGTACAGAAATTAATTTTATTAAATGTATTATCTTACAAAAATTATTTTATAAATAAATAATTATTATATAAAAAATATTTTGACATGTTCGAAATGGTATGTTCAATCGACAATTACACAGATATCCAAGGAGCAACTATTAGCTATATATATAGCTGGTAAATAGCTAGGGATGACCCCTGGGGCTCAAGGACTGGCCGCACAGGGTAGAAATATCACAATGTGTAGACAGTTAATAACAATTGTCAACCGACATAAAGTAAAGGTCTTATTACAGGTGGGGGTGATCAACAGTTCATGCCTCAACCTCTTCCTCTTTTACCTTCTGGTCTCCTGGCTTGCCCTTGGACCAGTCAGGCTTTTTCTGTGGAAACAAATAACACACTTTAATCAAATATCCACGGAGGCAGAAATTTATATCGAAGTCGACGGCGCACCGCGGCTATATACCCAGATACGCACGTGACAGGCAAATCGCTTGAAAATCGATGAAGCAAGTGTCATAAAATATATACATATGCCATCATAACAGATCAAGTTGATAATGGGTGCAAATTTTATATCCTTTAATAATAAAATACATAATTTAACATTTGACAAAATTCTTGAAATAAAATTTACACCGTTTTCCTTTGCATAAGCCTTCACTGATGTTCCATAACAACTGAGCCGCCGCACCATACGCTGTAATACACGAGAATTCTAATAGGTTTACGAGTGACGTGAAGCGTATGGCGCGGTGTAACAATAGGTTCATCGAATCGTATAAAATAATTGTCTAAAGCACACTCTCCAAAGCTTTGAAGTAGGTATATATATATATATATATATATATATAAATCAAATCTAGGAAAACTGCTATGAAAATTGAAGCGTTTTGTGGAGCAACCTAAAATAATTGTTGTTTATATAATACAACGTGGAATGTGTGTACGCCTCGCGGCGTGTATGTTGGATCACACAAAAGCTTTATACAATAAATCTGCTTTAGGCCAAAATGCAGCGTAATCGCAGCTAATTTCATTACTTTTCCTCATAGCAAATTTATGGAATTATCAAGGAAAAATAATCAAAAGGTAGCTCGATTAGCTCGCCCTTGAAAACAGGTGGTCGGATGAAATATACAAAACGAATTTATGCCAATCGTTAATGTGTCTGAGTTGGCAAAGATCTTCAGCTTCAGTGAAATAATAAACTAGATAATTGTAGCCATTCTAATAACGGTACATCTCATAGCTGTGCTGAAAATATATCATGCCGCGTGTATGAGCAACGTCTAAATTAAAACGTGTCGTGTACGCGTTCTCGCTTTACATTAATTACCTTGGCTGCAGCGCCACCCTGTGAAACATCGCACCATGATATTGTAACTATATTATTGTATCTATTCTACATCGACTACTTCGACAACACATATATTTCTCAGGACTTAAATAGCCGAAATACAATCTGTACTAAACATAGTACACGTCTATTGTCAAATAATCTGACCTGGTGATATGATATAAATATAATTATTATGAACAATTACGCTACAATTCCCAAAGTTTCCAAGATTTATAGAAAGCTGACATTTTGTGCATATGTTCCCATTTTTCGAACGTTCGAATTCCCACGAGATAGGGAATTAAAAGAACTCGTACATAGAGTGAGTGTGCAGTTGGACAACATTTGTTTCTGACAGTTGAACTCGTCGGAGCTAAGGGTGTTATGTCTGAACTATGTCTGGATGAACGTCTATCGGTAGCTATGTAGAGATGTAAGAGTGAAGATCTCATGTACAAATTTTGAAAAGACCTTAATATATATATTTGCAGATTTATTAGATAATGTTAGTCACTAATAGTAAATTAAAATTGCCTTGGAATAATTTAAGTTCCTATTTAATTGGAGATGCGAAGCTTTGCAGGGGGAGGCCTCAATGCTGGAATAAACTCACTTTCATAAAATAGTTGCAGCGTAAGCCTTTGGTCGGGGAGAATTTAAATTAAAATGTTATTGACATGTTCACTAGCCACACCTACATAAAAGAGAAGCTGTATTTAGCGCGTCATCCAAACTCTTTCTCACCTCGTTATGTCAGGTTTGGATGGAATAACATAATTATAAAAGATTGGTCGTAGAAAAAAATGATTTATTTATATTAAATTAACGGGTATTTAAAAAATAAGTCATCATATGTTCAACGTCAAGAATGATTGTAAGAAATTGACTGTTAGTTGTTATCTATGGTCTACTTCTTTCCGATAGCCCAATCAGCTTTCTCCGCTTTCTTGGCCTGTAGAAGATGAATTGGTAAGTGATGCTTTAAATTAACATTTTTCTATCTCTAAGAAAAATTTCACCAGACAATTTCATCGGGATTTGGACCCAAACGATTAGGTTACAATAGTACGTCATTAATTGAGTTAATTAAGAAAAATATAATAAGTAAACAGTTTACTCTAGTTTAGTAGAAATTATAACATATAGTTTATAACCAATTCAGTCTTAAAGCTAACATTTATAAATTATCTATATTAAGAAATACGATAAAAATAATCCTATTAATTGTGTATAGACCTCTATCTCCCAGATAGAGGTGCAGTATGTTGTACAGTTTTTCCATCAGATATTTATACACTATCTGGGATTGGAATCATTTATGATTCTGTAATCAATGATAGTTGTATCACAAATGAAGAGCAGGCAAACGAAACGATCTAATTATACAAAATTACATTTATTGACCAACATTGCAATTTTCGTTTAATTTAAATTAAACTTTAACGAAATACTATAAAGTCCATTATTTCGAGTTTAACGGCCTTTTACTATGTTATGATTGAAAATAAGTACAATATTAATATCTCGGATTTAAAAATAAATACTTAGATGAAACAGTATAATTAGATCGCTTAAGTTTATCAAATTTTGTACAAAATATGTCGTCATCGGTATTGCTTCGTGTGGAAGAATAGTGTGATGTATAAAATGTATCAACTACAAATATCAAAATTCATTTCTACGAGTCGTACGACTGTCAAAGCTGTAGACTCGATTGAAACGATCACATTATCTACCGAAAGTTTTACTGTCTTCTTCAATAATATCTCAGCAGATAATTTTATTAAATGGCCTCTGTGATTTACTCAGAAATTTGCCTAACTAGGCCATTTACGATCACTACTAAAACTTTCAAACTTTCTTTAAACATTTAATAATTAGTTGACTGCCTTACCTCTTTGTCTTCTTCTTCAAGGGTGAACTCCTTCTTTTTGACGACCTTCAACTGGTTACGGAAGTTGAATTCGGCGGCCTTCTTCTGGAGCTTGGCGAATTTGTTCTCATATTTGGACACCTTCTTTAGTGTAGGTTTAACGCTGTAGAAAAAACAAACGTTAAAATCTTATAAACTTCAACAAAATGATGATCTACCCACAATATCTGATTTTGAAATAATGCTGACCCTAAAATATTTGGAACTTTGTGATGATTCATTAACGAACCAACAGCAAATTTTCATTAACTCCCAAAAAATTTACAATTCGACGAGATTTTAATCGAATGTTGAAACAGAAAAAGTTAGAATTCGCCAGCTAACAATGTACAAAATCCTTTGTATTTTATGGTATGTGTGTTGGCATAAAGAGTATAATACAATGGGATTGTTACAAAGGCAGTGTGGTGTAGCGTTGCGCCTCGTCCACAACATAACTACATAACTGAGTTTATGCATAAACAGACCACTTAATCAAACACATCTTCAAAGAAATTTAAACAAATTAGATGTTTTCCCACCTTGACTCGTTTTTACAGTAAGTGTTTTTGTAAACGAAACGTATAAAACGTGACATTATCATAACGTAGATATACTCACAATTTGCCTCTGAGGTCGTTGACTTGAGAGTTCAGGTCGGAGATCTGTTAAAATAGAAAAGTTTTAATGCACAATACTCAAAATAACATCGCAAGTTAATAAAAAAGTAGCATATATAGACGTATCAAAACAAATGTTATGTTTCTACTAAAACTTTCAAAATGTTCTTAATATCATTCCAAAGGATAAATAAATATTATTGCAGTTACAAATTTAATCTTAATTGCTGAAGGGAAAATTAATTGAAATATCATTTTATAAAATTAGGAAGGTAGATAGGTAGGAATGTAAAATAAAATAAAAAGTAAATAAATAAAAATGTCATAAGTTTACTGACCACTGATGTTTAAACTTTATGAATTCATTTCACAAGTTTGTATTGATTTGTACGACATGATAAATATGTGGTACAATTCATAATTAAGGTTAAATTTACACACGACAAACAGAAAGTTCAAACTTGTGCAACGTTTTGTTTCATAGTACAGCTGAAACATGTCATGCAATGCACATTGACCATTATTTCACGTCAAAGCTCAACAACTCTAAAATTAAAACAAAACCACCCACGCAATTGTGATTATGAGAAAATAGAACTTGAAATATTAATACTAGAAAAGCACAGAACAAGATATAGAGCTGAGCATAGATTAGGCAGTGTTATTTGCGAGCTGTAGTCTGTTTTTTTTTCTGTGGTCTGTAGGAACATAATCGTGACTACCCCCTACTTCATTGTGACTTGACTTATCTTTAGCCCGAGCTCTTTACCTAGACATTGCGTGGCAACAACGTGGACAATTTAAAACAGTTGGAATTACTCGTGCAAGATTTCTACTTATCGTGCCTCGTGATTGGTAGCTGGCCGCCTGCAGCTCCTGTACCTCAACAATCTAGATATATTCACAAATGTACACTGACATGTGCGGGATTCTATACATGTGCAACGTAATGTGACACGAGCGCCAACAATATCGTACTGCTTCGACAGCCGACGAAACGTGCGTCGACGACATTCAAGTGTGCTTCTAACACTTCTAACACTAGTCCAGTTATCGAAGGTGTAACATATTGAGCGCTTGCCGATATGCGAGTTACTTTATACATTATTCATAGGGTTATTAATGTACTGCTATGTTGCGATGGAATTTTTGCTGTATACATCAACAATCAATGTATGAGTACCACGTTGCATAGATGTGTATCATGGAGTGACGGTGCAAAATCGATCCAGACTTGCAAATGTGGGTATGTATGTGGGTACTGTGTGTCTTTGGACTCGCAAGTGAGCATAGTATACACCACTCCGTGTCCCGAATAAGTGATGTAGCGGTCCGAGCGGCCGAGGGCGCCACGGCTCGGGCTCGCAGGGAGGGGACGGGCAACATCGACCAGAGCATGGCACTTTCAATTTAATCACTCGGTGTATACAGGTATTGCAAAAGGTTTTGTGGGGTATATCAGCAACCGAACACGCAAACATGTCGCGCGGAATATAACGGCACATACGTGACAAGTTGGAGATTTGGAACAAGAAGTTTCACTTACACTATGCACTTGCGTGTGCCAATAGAGGAACCAGTCCATCGTTCCAATTACACCTCAACGGTTCTCTAATTGTTATCATAAAAAGAGAAAATTCAGTAAGGCCACTAAGCTCGCCACCACACATTAAGCGAAACACTGGCAGATGCAGCGATTATGCTTGATTATGGATACTTCGACACACTTTTATATTATTATTAAAGTGCCATACTATTTTAGAAATGATTTAATAAGGTCTTTTAAGGGATTTTTGTTACATATATTATATATTTATATACTTTTCATGCAACAGGCAAAGCTTTAGCAGGTAAGCGATTGGTGACGAAATGATACAGGTAAGGATGAACATGGAAAGCATATCGAGAGATGACCGACACGACACATCAATCGAATATATAGATACATTTAACAATTACAGTAGACAGTAGAAACGAGGGCGCATTGATAACATATAAGTACAATATATATAATACGTACATATGCTATGATGAGAGATACGCGAGCATGCCACGGCTGCCGCGCGGGCGGCAGGCGCTCGTGTGAGTGCAGTGTGGTTACTGTTACACCGGTGGTGGTTACTGTATTAGTGTAGTTAATGGTGTAAGCTCCTTGTCAGATGACGCGCCACCGCGCGCCGGCGCCGGCGGAGATCGATTTTGCACCGCACGCCTTCCGTGCGCGGGGCGGAGGTGCGCCCGCGTCCGCCCCACTACGACACGCACACACGCGTCTACAACGTACAGCACTAACGAATCGGCCTTCCACCGTTATTTACAATTCAACAACAAACAACCGAAAACTTACAAAGCGTTATCAATGTATAAACACGAACTGTCACACGCGCACGTTTGTTACAGAATCGATGACTGTGGTATTCACAATGGTTATAAAGTATTGGTCAATACCTCATAATCTCTTTTCCTGACTTCATGTTCCAAATCCCACTTCTGGCCCTCACACACATACATGCGGTCATAATACTCCTGTATTATTCTCTTGAGCATTGCTATAGAAAAAGGAAAGACACATTATTGAGCCAGCAGAATGAGCATGGGCATCGGTGTGAGTAACCTGCGTCTGTCGACGTGGAGCGACGTGTGCATGTGTGCGGTGAGCCGTACAACTATCATGTCATGTCGTAACAACTAAATCAGAATCAACTCATATCATGTCATATGCATTCCCAATCCTAATTATGTAGATTACCTCCATTTTCCTAATTTGGATCGCTCGTTCTAGTTCATATTTATCCCCCTCAAGGTTGTATATTCTGTGCCAGTACATTTGACAAATCGTCTGGAGTTCCGCTAAAGAAAAACATAATCACATTTTAAGCTTTGATAAATTTTGGCGCTTCGATGATTGTCTCGCGGGTCTGTGTTGTTGCTGTGTAGTGGACACGAGTTCTAGGGGCCTCTGACTGGTGGAATCAAAGCATAAGCGAAGCTACATGATCAGTACTGAGGTGGGTATCAAATGGACAATTACTGAAACAGAATCAATGTTGTTATTGACTTAATATCGATGACAGTATCTACAATCTATTGCAGCTTCGGAAAATCGGACGTTGTTATTTTAGCGCTTTCAAATTTACTTGTTATCCACACGGTTAAGAGGTATAATTTATTTTCAGCTCCGTAAATCGACAATTATGATTTTCTGCGAAAACAAAACAATATTTTAATCTATTAACATTATCGCCAAGAACTACTCAAACGAGAGCGTAATAATTATACTGCGCCCAAACCAAGTCAGACCTCGAGCGCTTTGCGGGCCACCTCCATCTCGTGATCGTACTTCTCCTCTTCGAGCTTGGTGATACGATGATGGTAACCGGTTACGATGCTCGTGAGAGCCGCTACAACATCAACAAGTGTTACTCGCGCGCAGTGCTATCTCGGCGACACGTGTCGCGAGCGATCCCTCGCCTCGCCGCCGCGGTGGCATCGCGCAACATCGACCAGCAGTTAGCCAAGTGTGAGTTTAGAAAGAGGTTTAAGGACGGAAAGATAGAAAGTTCGCAATAGATCAACGAATTCACATGGAGTTTAGAGGAAGTAGAAAAACGCGTTAGATAGACAGGTAGGCCAACGCGTTAGAGACACTGATGGCCTGGCACATCGTTAAGATCTTGTTAAACCAGCTGACGAAGTAAAGACAACACGGCACTTGACAGGTCACAATTTACGTTAGATATTTTAATATGAAAGAAAAATCTTGTAAGTTTGTGAGTTCGTCAAAAGAGCTACTTCTTTAGCAGCAGCTCATCTCTCTACCTCCATATCTTTTCTTTTAACGATGTATTCCAGATCGAACTTTTCGTCCTCGAGCTGATTGATGCGTTGGTGGTATTCTTTGCAAACCCTCGAAATACTATCTATAATGCGATAAAACACATGAACACATGTAACGAGTGGTGACCCCTATGTGATAAAATACGAAAATGGATTCTAAGTCACCGTGTTGTGAAGTGTATGAAATCATATTTTATAATTTGATCAGCTTGTACAAGGTACATTTATTTCTACATATCTATATAGGATGATATAAACAATTACAAGTACATTATGAATATGGGTAATGAACAGATATTTACCTTCGTTAGCATCGTCAATGTTCTTGGGTTTACCGCACCTCTCCTCAATGATGCGCCTCCTCTCAGCCGCTTTGCGTTCCTGTTCCTTCTTCAGTTCCTCAGCGGCTTTCTTACGCAGCAGCAACTGTTACAGGATGCATGGCTTAGTATGCTATTACCAGCACATTTCTCTAAATAATATCTTTAAAAAAGAACTAAACTTACCCTGAGCTTCTTCTTCCTCTCAGGTGTCATGAAACCCTTCTTGGCCTTCTTGGCTTTGGACGCCTCCTCCATACGCTTGCGCACCTCAGCGCGCTTGCGGTCGATCTCGGCCTGTTTGGCCTTCTTCGCCTGAAGATATTGTATATTAGTAATGACATGTTCGTTTTACTGTAGTTACAAGTTGTTAAATGTGCTTTCAAACTATTGTGGTGTGAAGAGTATGGTATGCAAATTATTAAATTAAAATATTTACTCAACATGAATGATTATTTATTTTATGTTTTTAGAATGGCAAAATTGTGTTTAATTGTGAGTGCATGTGTATGTATGTATGTTTACATTTGTGTGCATGTAGGGTAATGAAGTGAATATTATAAATATTTGATACGCATGGTGAGTAAATCGTCCATGAAATGCGTGTTGAGCCGTCGCTACGTTACCTCCTCGAGACGCTTTTTCTGAAAAGAGAAAAATAATTCTTAATATACGGCAAATAGTTATACGTTTGGCTTGAGTTACAATATGTTTAGGGCAATGACCAGCACAATGCGTTTGATATAGAAAGAAAAAATGTATATCAACATCTGTTTTTACTTCAATAATTCAAAATATGGAGGAAGATGTACTTATATAAAATGCATTCTGCTGCAAATTGCAAATTAACTTGCATTCTTTTACAAAACAGTGCAAGCAAATACAAGTAAATATACTGCTTTCTGAACATTGATTGTTATTTGCTTGACGATGTTTGTAATAGAACGAAAGGGCTCTCTGTTATACAAGTGCGTTTGCAATCATAGTGTGGTTATGTTTTGTGAAGCTAGTGGATGAGTTACATTATTATTATATATATATATATATATATATATGCTAGCTGCTTATTAAGTTTAATATATTGCTTTGACGTTATTACATATTTGATCACTTGCTTCGTGCGAAGCGTGTTCCACGAACTAATAATTAGAATAGCTATTATTTGGTCCCTTAAAGGTATTATTCGGTAAGCACGTTATGTATAAGTTCATTTTATTTGTAAGTATACCAGTGTAGTTTCATTGTATATCATATAAGTTAGGTAGCAGTTATAACTTTCGTTTTATTTTTCGCTAATATTTTAATTTCATAGGTTCTTTTGTATTCGTCTGTTATCACATAACGTTAAAATATAATAAAAAACGTTAGCCGCTACAAAATAATATTATAACATAGGTAATTATATACCTATAGTGCTGTTTTAAATATTTGTGCGTTAAAACATCTATATTATCTATTATAAGCTAATTGTTACTAAGTGTATTATATTTGTTTGTGCATAATTAGTTACATTGTAGAGATACATAATCAACTTGTAATTTATACCGACTTACAACTTCATTCTATATTTAATTGAAAATCGGCTGTAACAAAAGTGTATTAATAAAAAGTAAAGGTTTTTTGTCGAATTCTGTGGGGGAGTCGAGTAAAATATTATGTTATGTTCAATAATATATATCTAGCTAATTATATAAAATATAATGAGCAATATGTTCTGTGTGCTAAAACTGATATTTGATACTTCTTTGTAAATAAGAGTACAATTTTCATATTTTCTAGTCCTCGCTTAATAAATGCCTAATTTTCATAACTTTCAAAATATTGCTAAACTGGCCCTGAATATACATATATAAGGACCTACTATGTGCATTCTTATATACTGTGTATCATTTCTCCAATGATTTAACTGATCCAATAAAGCAACTTTAAATAATTTGAACTTTAAGAAATTTATAAAATGGTCGTATTTATGTATACGCATACCTAAGTATGTGTGATATTAATTACGTACGTGTGTGTCAATATGCATTGGTTATTAAGCACAATAATTACCTTAGTCTCGAGGAGACACAGTATTCAGTACTATGTGTAGAATCCAGAGAAGCATCGGGCGATGTACGAGCGATCCCAGGTCACAAAAAGTAACAATGAAACAGAAGAAAATAACACAAAATATGTTAGGTCATTGAAAAGCACATAAGCTCGCGCCTTCGCCTCATATTTAAAATTATAAATTAATAATTATTTTAAATTTTTTTAATCATCTAAAATTTTTTTGGCCTTGACTATCAGATATTTAAATTTGAGTCTGGGGAAATATAAAATTAGGTGACTTTTATTTTCGATTAATATTAAAATAAATTCGTCGTACTCGACTTGTTGCTTTTCTTACCTTACTTCATCATCCGCCATTTTGTTTGTGTTGGTCTAGGTGTCCTGTAAATAAATTATTATGGTGAGCCACTAACGTTTAAAAATATTTATAAAATTAAAAAATATATTAAACATTTTGTAATTTAATCAATTTAAATTTTAATAAAAATGTTATATTAATTTAACCTACTTATAAAAGTCAAGGTTTTAAATTAAATGCTATTAGACAGTTAAAATTTTTCATAAGTTATTTCAACAGTTTTGAATTTCATTCACCATCTTATATTTGTGTAATTGATCATCTTTGAGCTACTTAATAATAGCTCAGGTGTCAAGGTAATATTTGCTAATCATCACACGTCAATATTATAACAAAATATAATTAAAGATAATAAATAATGCGTATTTGGCCATAGTCATAAGAAATAACGTAGTTATTTAAAACGCTTTGGACGAAAGCCAACTAGACGTGAACGTGTGACACTTGATACTTTAAATCCGGTTACGTAGCCTACATTTTCCATATTCTGCATTATTCAATTGAAACATGAGTCCTATTGCATTTTCTGCATACCGTATAATGCAACCGCTGACGTTGTATGAACCTATAGTTCAAGTCGTGTTCCAAAAAACATCCGTCTAAAATTAGAATTCGAAAATAGTTACGATGAAGATCGTAAAAGAATCCGTGTAATAAACGGTTGCCAACGTAATGAAAATTCCACAATTAGGTTCGGGCGCGCTCGCGGATGTTCGGCTGAGATCGGGTGGTGCGCGGGCGACTGAAAATACTGAAATAGGTTGGCTCGCATACAACGCATCCTAATTTGGTGGCGCGAACGCTCGGAATCGCTTACTCGGGTTTCGGATGTTATGCAAAGCAGACCAATGTAGTGTAGAAAAATTATCGTTCCGGAAATCGTCAGGAAATAAACCATACCTACGCAAATTTACTTCCTAAATCTAACTATCGTTGGATAATACGAGTACGGTAATACGAGTATATATTAATTTACAAAATTTAAACATATAGGATAAGAACCAGAGTACAAGAACAAATAATTTAAATTAACCTTGACAAGAAGTAAACTAAATAAGCATTATAACGTTGGACAATAAAAGAAAGTCATTAAACACTGACGCTCTAACTGGTGAAATAATATCCGCAGTGATCCAGAAGTCAGATGTCTTATTGATAATATATGATTGAACGTTTAAGTTAGCACGTTGTTTAACTAATTGACGACAACATCATCGAAAATTTTTATTAATATAGTCCCGAGGAAATTCTTGTAACAACCGACTTCTTATGTGACAGCAAGCCACTTAGAACAACGCAAACTTTTTGACACACCAGAAGGCTGTCATTTCACACACACTAGTCGCGAGGACGATGCATCACCGTGATCCGATTTACCACGACATTGATGTATCACTTCACTGAACGTTAAATGCACTTCAATAATCTTGCGGAGAATCGTTTAACATGTTAGTAGAATTATTTAATTTTCACTAAAACTCACCTACAGCAAAGAAAAAGAAGATGGCCCTATAGATGGTTCAGCCAACACGAGTCACAGTTGCTGACTGGCGCGAAACGGGCGGCAAGGTGCGGCGGGCAGTGCGTAGGCGCCGCTAGCCCGCGCGCCCCGCTCCTCCCGCCCGCCGCTCCGCAAAGCTCTCGCGAATCCACCCCGCACGCCATCCTCCTTCAGTACAGACATTTTTAGAGCAGTGTCGTTTTGACACCGGCACCGAAATAACATCAGATGTAAGCTCCAGTTTGAGTGAGTCAGATGGCTCGTAAATTCTTATCGGGTGATGCCATGTGGTCATTATTCATTAACTATTATCGCTATATGCAATCTTTAATCGCATACGAAACGAAAAAATACATAAAGTACTTATTATGACCTAAATAATTATAATATCGAATAATAATGGTAAATACCAACAAAATAGATTCATTTCACTAGACAATAAAAAGTTCATGTCTACATTTCAATGCTCTACGAAAAATGTAGAGAGATCTTTAGCAGAATACGACTCTCTTATGTACCTTTTTAGTCGTATCTCTTTATCGTTATGTGGATGTTTTATTGATACTCGTCCTTAAGATAATTTCTATCATTATCTTCATTGTGATGGAGTGATTTTTATCGTTATGTGGATGTTTTATTGATACTCGTCCTTAAGATAATTTCTATCATTATCTTCATTTTGATGGAGTGATTTTTATCGTTATGTGGATGTTTTATTGATACTCGTCCTTAAGATAATTTCTATCATTATCTTCATTGTGATGGAGTGATTTTTATCGTTATGTGGATGTTTTATTGATACTCGTCCTTAAGATAATTTCTATCATTATCTTCATTTTGATGGAGTGATTTTTATCGTTATGTGGATGTTTTATTGATACTCGTCCTTAAGATAATTTCTATCATTATCTTCATTGTGATGGAGTGATTTTTATCGTTATGTGGATGTTTTATTGATACTCGTCCTTAAGATAATTTCTATCATTATCTTCATTTTGATGGAGTGATTTTTATCGTTATGTGGATGTTTTATTGATACTCGTCCTTAAGATAATTTCTATCATTATCTTCATTGTGATGGAGTGATTTTTATCGTTATGTGGATGTTTTATTGATACTCGTCCTTAAGATAATTTCTATCATTATCTTCATTGTGATGGAGTGATTTTTATCGTTATGTGGATGTTTTATTGATACTCGTCCTTAAGATAATTTCTATCATTATCTTCATTGTGATGGAGTGATTTTTATCGTTATGTGGATGTTTTATTGATACTCGTCCTTAAGATAATTTCTATCATTATCTTCATTTTGATGGAGTGATTTTTATCGTTATGTGGATGTTTTATTGATACTCGTCCTTAAGATAATTTCTATCATTATCTTCATTTTGATGGAGTGATTTTTATCGTTATGTGGATGTTTTATTGATACTCGTCCTTAAGATAATTTCTATCATTATCTTCATTTTGATGGAGTGATTTTTATCGTTATGTGGATGTTTTATTGATACTCGTCCTTAAGATAATTTCTATCATTATCTTCATTTTGATGGAGTGATTTTTATCGTTATGTGGATGTTTTATTGATACTCGTCCTTAAGATAATTTCTATCATTATCTTCATTGTGATGGAGTGATTTTTATCGTTATGTGGATGTTTTATTGATACTCGTCCTTAAGATAATTTCTATCATTATCTTCATTGTGATGGAGTGATTTTTATCGTTATGTGGATGTTTTATTGATACTCGTCCTTAAGATAATTTCTATCATTATCTTCATTGTGATGGAGTGATTTTTATCGTTATGTGGATGTTTTATTGATACTCGTCCTTAAGATAATTTCTATCATTATCTTCATTGTGATGGAGTGATTTTTATCGTTATGTGGATGTTTTATTGATACTCGTCCTTAAGATAATTTCTATCATTATCTTCATTGTGATGGAGTGATTTTTATCGTTATGTGGATGTTTTATTGATACTCGTCCTTAAGATAATTTCTATCATTATCTTCATTGTGATGGAGTGATTTTTATCGTTATGTGGATGTTTTATTGATACTCGTCCTTAAGATAATTTCTATCATTATCTTCATTGTGATGGAGTGATTTTTATCGTTATGTGGATGTTTTATTGATACTCGTCCTTAAGATAATTTCTATCATTATCTTCATTGTGATGGAGTGATTTTTAACAACCTTTTATTTTTACTTCTGATCGAATGATCAGCACAGTAACAAGTTCATTTTGGAAACATAATATTTGGCCTTTTCATTTAAATATTGACTACAGAGTATCATGTTATGTACGTCATGAACTCCAAATTACAAAACTGCAGTTGCATGTATATTTTTGTATGTACAACTATTTCCTCTGTTTATAAAAACGGTACTTCTGTAGAACATCGACAGCCGCCTACACAAAAAGTATCCCGAGCTCTTTTCCATGACGCAAGTGTGGGCTCACAACCGACGAACAAACGAGTAAACTTTTAGTTTATATCGTTTGTTGGAAACGAAATTTACAGTTTCACTATAAAAAATGAAATGTGTATTACAATTAATTTTCAAAACAAAAATTAATTTTAGCTTCTCGTTGTGACGGTGTTCAAAAAGTTGTATATATTACTAGCTGACCCGGCAAACGTTATTCTGCCATATAAATTATTTCTCAGCGGTATGAAATATACTGTACAACTTACCCATACCTTCCAAATATACATAAAAAAATTCATAAATATCGGTCCAGCCGTTTCGGACACCGTGACACGAGATTTTTATATACATATACTCGTACAGATTTATTGAAGCGAATTGGTAGCGTTTCTTCAAAAATACTTTACAATCATCCTCAGCTCGCATGTCATGTTCAATCTAAGTTCATCAAAATGGATTATCCACTATAATTTAGTTTAATGTTAAGCATTCCAGCTAAAACTAAATAAGAACTTTATTTCTGCTACTCTAAGGTTAAGTGAAGTAAAGTAAACTTTATTGTTCTTGTTTGAGTAGATCCAGTCCTTGTACAAAAATGATAAGAGCCATAATCAGGCTATTTTAGGTTCATAGACAAAAATCACTTTCAAAAAAATAAAATCCATGGTAACGTAAGCGTAAAGTTTAACCGTTTATTCATAAACTAATAAACAACGAGATCCATGCACACAACATCAATTTGAGTAATGGGTTTAGGCTTCAATTGGGATTAATGACGAAAGGGCACTTAATTAATCGGTTGTCATTCATATTGATGAGAGCTTGGCACCTGTTAAATTCACGTGGCGTCGATAGTTTATGTTCACCGTTAACCTGACCTGCTAATACTGTACTATCTCATCAAGGTCTTTTAAATAGTATAGTATGTTTAGTAAGATTTGCCGCAGGTATAATATGCTTAATTTCTATTACGAAATTTATAGGTGACGCAAAGGACTTAGAACTGCATTCAAAGAACTTAAAAGCAGTGGTGCTTTATGACGTCACACGCAAACGTAAACGGTAGCAGTTTTTACCATTGGGAGTGATACACGTCTGTCCTAAAGGTAGATCAACGGTCCGTGCTTTTACGGATTACGAAACTCGCTCGCGTGCGCGCGTATCCGTAGACATTTTTACCACGGAGCGTCACGCAATTTACCTCAATCGAAGCAATGCATACGGATGCTATGCTGTATTGTATTACGTTATTTTGTACATATATATTCATACAAAGCAACATCAAGTCAGCTTTATCAATTATCATGAGTTAGGCTTTTCTCATTATTTTGCCCGTTACAATAGATAATAATATAATATTGATAATATTCTACCACATACAAACAACACCATCTAGCCCAAACTAAGCAGAGCTTGTACTATGGGTACTAGACAATGGATAAACATATATATATACTTCTTTTTTTTTTGTAAATACATTTATATTATACATAGAAGTGAGTGAGCTATGCGGAGTAGATGTCAGTAGACTGCCAATTTAACCCAACAATATTGGTAAACGTTTGAGACGCGAGATGACTCATACTCTAAAAGGAGTCCCATATTGGAAGTAGGCTAACTAAAAGCCAATGTTAGCGTTCAAGATAGGTATGTAGAATGGCCGAAGTTTTTTAATGAGACTAACGTATTCGAACTTTATTTAACCTTGCCGATCAGAATAGCTGGCGGCTATGAGTACCTGTCAATACCCACGTCATATATATCTTAGAAATACCTCTTTATTTGTAAAGGTAAAAGCGGCACCCATAAAGGGTTATGATGGGCAATTTATCTGTCAAGAGCCCTTATATTAAGAACGTCTACAGATATCGAGTCGAAATAAACGTCAATGTATTCAACGATCTCGAAGGTTGAAGCTTATCGATGTGATAGTGAGATTTGGAAATTTGAACATTGTATACAAATAAATAAATGTATTATTATTATTATTACAGGTGTTGCCAATTATTTAATGACGGTACAAGTGAGCTGAGTCATTCGAGAAAGTACCACCTTTTTAAAGGAGACTAACTTAAGATCTGTAACACTGTTTCTGAGTTTGACTCGGCGATAATAGTGTCGAAGTCTACGTCTCGAATTTCGTTATATTTATCGTATGTTTAATTTATTTTCTCTAAGACAGAAAAGGCGCAAGTAATACCCCTGACTTTCTTCTATATTGTTTGCGATCACCGGCTACAGTTACTTTTTATCATTAGGCGGTACGTTAAAAAAATATCTTCAACACGTTGTTTGAATGATCTATCTAATACTGGATCACTGCAGCTGAACACAACTCTACACGTAACGGAGTTGTAGTTCAAATTTCCGTCACACACCATCGTGACTGACATCTACTATTATCATACCCAGTAGTTTCCAGGTATAGTGGCATATGTCAGTCTCTTATCTTATCTTATGCGGGGGCCAGTCAGTGCAGACCGGCGACACTTCGACCCAGTGGGATCTTTTGTGTCGACACTCTCCCAATAACGACTGCCATAGATGTTCATGGCAGCCGGGACCAACGGCTTAACGTGCTTTCCGAGGCACGGAGCAGGCGATAATTGTCAATCAATACGCACATCATTTCAAAAAGTCATATAACTTCCGAAAGTCAGAGGTGCGCGACATGGGTTCGAACCCGAGACCCTCTGCATTGCAGTCAGTTGGTCTCCCCACTGAGCTATCGCTGCTCTTGTCAGTCTCTTAACTAGGTATGTATGTGGGTTCGAATCCCACACGGGACAAAAATTTGTGTGATCCACAAATGATTGTTCCTTTACCTTTGTTTCCGTTGTTTGAATGTTTGGAAAGTCCGCCGCGATACAGGAATTATTCCTAGTGCGAGAGTTGTATAAACAGTAACAGGGATAGTAGGGAGCTCCCATAGGGAGCTAAACAGTTATAGCTGTATGATCTGTATTATTATTAGCCCGCTAAAAGCTGCAGCTCTCCGACGGGGAAGACTCTCCATCCAAAAGAATATCGCAGCCAAATAACATTGTGCTGTGTTCTTGAGGTGAGTAGGAATTCTAGAGTTTATTAATGAGCCATTTTCTTTTCAGTGAGATTTAGAGATCTTTGCCAATTCGGCTGCAAAGTGACTGCTAAGTGATAACCTTGCAAGCAATAGGCATGTGGCTTGTCTCATGGTAAGCTTCTACTCTAGTAATTGCCTACCAGGCGTCTACATGCCTAAAATGCTAAATGAGAATGATAAACTGTTATACAATAATATTGTCTTCTGTTTACGCGAATGTTATTCATTGGAATTAAACTACTATATACAGATTATATCGCGTTGTTTATTTGGCATTTTATTACAAAATTTTGAAAACTTTTACACTATCATCTTAGTCTCCCCGTGACCGTGGCTGCTGAAAAGCAACCGAAACGTCGGGAAAAGTGTAAACATAAATATAAATAGTATAATAATATAGTAAAGTTTAATAGTAATAGTAGTGTAACAGTTTTCAAAATTTTGTAATAAAGTGTCAAATAAACAACGCGATAAAATCCGTATATAGTAGTTTAATTTCAATAAACTGTTATACATTTGTTGTACTTCTTTTGCTACAAGATTTCACGGGAAGCAGTTACATACAGGTAGCCCAAGACCGGTCTGTGTGGAAAACTTTGTAGGAGGCCTATGTCCGGTAGTGGAAGTCTTTCGGCTGAGATGAAGACGAAATATCGTGCCTCGAGTGGACATGATAGACCGTACTAAGTACCAAGCAGTAATTTTAAAAACGAATAAAGTCCTTAACTATTCCTGCTTCTATTTATATTGCTGCCCACGCTATCCCGTTCACAGCGGCCTTAGGCTACGTCATGATAAACAAACACTGCATAAAACAAATTAAAAGCTTTACAATTCTTGTGATTGTCACGTGATGCTGCTGTACACCAATCAGGGTAATGTGTTTACAGATACTAGCGATCGCCTAGCGGTCAAAATTATACAAAAATTTGATTTATAGCTTGCTACTTTGTTTTCTGTTTTTCTCTGTTACATATAAATAAGGTATAGGTAACCATAGTTACAATGTATTGTATGACGTCAGACGAACAATGTCGAAATACTACGAACGCGATTCGACTGCGTGTGTCAAATGCATGGTTGTGTGCGCGTAGTTTTTCATTAATTTAATGTATTTCTAATGCATATTTTATAAAAATATTGGGATCCGCCCCTCCTTCTCCATATAAACTTTAACTGTGCCAAATTTCATAATCCTCCGTCCGCGCAATTTTCGTAAAAAGGGGTACAAAGTTTTTGCTTCACGTTTTAATATATAGATTAGTAAAGTTACAAAATCTTAGTCGCCGTTACCAACGAGTCGCAGCTATTCTTGATTGCGGCGAGTGAAGCGTCATCAACATTATGCATATAATTATGTATGTGCATACTAAGAATGTCGTACATAAAACATATATCATCTACTTCTTACGTCTTTCATCACAATCGTATCGTTGTTATATACAAAAATGTAAGAACTTGTTTACCGACGTGATTTATTATTAGTAGTGCCCCGCGGTTTGCCCCAATTCACTCTTTAAGGCCGGAACAATCACGGCAGAGATAATGTCTTTACCAACTGTTAGATAACCTTTCTCAATACATCCTTACTAATCCTAATCCTAACTTGCCTTAGACTGTGTGTATAACTACAATGTAATTTCATTTTTAAATAAATAAATTATTATTATTAAAAAAAAGAAAAAAAACTTCCTAACGATCCTAACTAGTCCTATCCTAATCCTAATCCTAACTTAATATTATAAAAGCGAAAATGAGTTTGTTTGTTTGTTACCTTTTCGCGCCTAAACCACTGAACCGATCATCCTGAAATTTCGCATATACGTTGAAAGGTGTACAGAAACGGACATAGGCTACATTTTATCTCGAAAAAAATTACCGTTCCCGAGGAAAACAATAATAACGTTCTTATGATAATAGATGGCGCCACTGTCTTTCGAATCATGATTGAATTATATTATCATAAGCAGAGTGCAACCCGAATTGATTGTCAAATTCTAAATTAACGCGAGCGAAGCCGCGGGCAAAAGCTAGTAGGTAGGTATTATAAATGTGAAAATGTTTTTGTTTGTTTGTTACGCTTTCACGCCTTCACTACTCAGCCGATCATCACGAAAGTTTGCATACACGTTGTCAGGTGTACAGAAAAGGATATAAGGTTACTTTCATCCAGAAAAAATAACTGTTCCCGAGGTATAGAAATTTATTGACAAAATATACATTGACGGAAACAAAACCGCGGACATCATTTGAAGGCAATATAGAACACAAAAAATAATGTTTAAAACGGACTGTTAGCTCTCTCTTCACCATTACACTAATAGTTTAGATAATAATAATATAATTAATTAAAATATATCAGCCCTGTATTAAACTGTCCCACTGCTGGGCACGGGCCTCTTCTCAGTGTAAGAAGGTTAGGCCATTGTCTATCACGCTGGCCCAGTGCGGGTTGACAGACTACACATATCTTCGAGAACATTATGGAGAACTCTCAGACATGCAGGTTTCCTCACGATGTTTTCCTTCACCGTTAAAAATATTTAATACGCACATAACTGCGAAAAGTCAGACATGCGCGCCTTGGGATCGAACTCAAGACCTCTGCGTGGCAGTCCAACGGTTTCCCACTAGGCTATCGCTGCTAGTTTAAATTTGAAAAAGAAAATATGACTATATAATTAATATATTATGATATCTTCTTCTCCCTAGCCTTTATTATTCCCAAGTCACTTGGGGTCTTTCTAGTCTAACCGGATTTGACTGGATATCAGTTTTTACACGGAGCGACTGCCATCTGACCTCCGCAACCCGAAGGCTAACGATACCCTAAGGCTAGACCAGTGTCAGGATATTAGAGGGCACTGACTTCCCAGTAACGACTGCCATAGATGTTCATGGCAGCCGGGACCGACGGCTTAACGTGCTCTCCGAGGCACGGAGCAGGCGATAATTGTCAATCAATACGCACATAATTTCGAAAAATCATATAACTTCCGAAAGTCAGTGGTGCGCCTACGTGAGTTCGAACAAGAGACCTTCTGCATTGCAGTCTGTTGGTCTGCCCACTGAGCTATCGCTACTTTTTTTTCTTTTTTTTTAAATTATGATTACAGTAGTACTTTATATGTACACTAAACCATTATGGCTTAAAACAACAACAAAAAGAAATAACTTCGTCATGTTATTTCGCTGATTTATAGTTTCGATCTCCTTTGTCTCTACGTAACTCTACGACAAACGAGTCGATATTGGTTAGACACCAAGTCTGCAAACTTAAAGCTTTTATTGAGATGAAAAATATCATGATGCAACCGAAAATACCCCGATAAATCTTTGTCTCTACTACTTACCGAGCATGGTGGACTATATATTTAAAATTAATATACGATTTAAAATTTCATGTCACAAGTATTGTTGTTTTGTTATTATGCATGCTGTGATCTCCTGTAATTAAAGGAGTACACTTTTCAAAATCTATGTTCATTTGCTCTTTGTATTTGTATATTCTTTATGTATATTATATGTCAAACATTTTTAACAAATACAATGAAACGATCTTCATCACCTGTTGGTAGAGTGCGTCAGAACGCAGGAGCTAAGAAATATTCAATCTTTGCTTTCTTCAATCTTTTGAAATACGTATGATGGATGTTGGTGTCTTCATTAGTATTTTAGCCGAGCCCCTGTCTAAAGCCGCTATGTTAGTTTATAAGATAATAGATAAGGTTGAATTAAGGTAGAATATGAATAGTTATTAAGTTTAGGGTATGATGGAGCTGACATGGCCGTGTGTGGCAAAAGCTCCCAAAGAAAATAAGAATTTAAAAAAATATATAAAAAAAAATACAAAGAAAAATAGCTTGGTCGTTTTTAGTCTGAAATTCAGAGCTGATCATCTTTTCTAAAACTTCTACACTAGGAATAATACCTATGTCAGAGGAGACTTACAAGCATTTAAACAACACACACGAAGAACACAAAGGCTTGGAATAACGATTTGTGGATCAGACAATTTTTGTCTCGTGTGGGGATCGAACCCACAACACTCAGCGCACTTGCAGTGACAAGGCGACAACTTAAATCACTACGCCATATGTGCAGTCAATGTTATAACTTTATATTATGTTTGTTATACTGTACAGGAGGTTTGAAAATTTGATCAAATCTCTACGGGCAGACTTTTTTTTTTAATTTTTGTTTTAGTAGTTCTCTACCTAGAAATTGAAAAACCTCTGGTACTGAATATGGAATATGAAATATAAGTTTTTACAAGTAACAGTCGCTGAGCTTGTCGAACAGTCGGTGACGCCAATATTTTAGTTCTTCACTATCGAAAACAAATTAATTTTTCGTTGACCTCCGCTTGCGAATTGTGCACCCCCATTTTTTTGTCACGCCAACGTAGACCTCCGTCATGTCCCCGTGGACCCCTGGGGGTCCAGCTGGACCACTTTGGAAACTAACGCTGTCTACGAATACGCATACTCATGGTTTAATAACTCATTTGCATCAATATTTCTTTTTTCATCGCAACTAACTCTCAAGGAAACAGCACTTATTGAAATTAAACTACTATATACGAATTTTATCGCGTTGTTTATTTGACACTTTATTACAAAATTTTTAAAACTGTTACAATACTATTACTATTTAACTTTAGTAATTTTTGAGCTAATTAAATTATTGAAACTGTTTATACTATTTATATTTATGTTTATACTTTCTCCTACGTTTCGGTTGCTTTTCAGCAGCCATGGTCACTAGTAAACAGAAGACAATATTAAACAGCACTTAGTTTCATAGTTGACTAATTTAAACGATACTATAAAGTGTTGAAATTAGTCAGCTATTGCAACTATGTCGAACTTGTGGCACCACTTCTCTTGAATTAGCCAACAGCAGCGTATTCTCTGAGGTAGTTTGTTAGCTGCACATAACAGTTCTAGCGCTAGTTGCAAGTTGTAAACCGACTCTAAACACATGTTGAAACTTAGTATAACAAGCACTAGCTTTTGTCTCGATTTCACTCGGGAATATTACTGTTTTTTATATGAAAGGTACCTTATGTCGTTTTTTGTACCCCTGACAACATGTATGCGAAATTTCATGACAATCGAACGAGTAGTTAAAGAGTGAAAGCGTAACAAACAAACTCGCATTCGCATTTATGGCATTTATGATGGCAGTCGCTCCGTGTAAAAACTGATATCCAGTCAAATCCGGTTAGACTAGAAAGCCGACCCCAAGTGACTTGGGAATAATAAAGGCTAGGGAGAAGAAGGAGATATCATAATGTATTAATTATATATATTCATATTTTCTTGATAACCTAGTGGGAAACCGTTGGACTGCCACGCAGAGGTCTCGAGTTCGATCCCAAGGCGCGCATGTCTGACTTTTCGAAGTAATGTGCGTATTCAAAATTTTTAACGGTGAAGGAAAACATCGTTAATATTAGTTAGAATTTATCTAGCAAAATATCGTTTTATGCAAAAAAAATCAGTGATGTTATTCTTTGTACAATGAGCAACATAAATAGCTGAGCATTTTATTCATTTATTTATACATATTTATTTATACATATATAGATTACAGTCTTAACATAGTAAGTAGTAATAATGAACATAATATATAAACCGGACAGTAATCCTATGGTAATGTACACAACATGTACATATTAGAGCAGATTACTCGTGCAAAACAAAAAACAAATTCGTTAGCGTAGGATACAAGTGGATATTGTAAGAAGTACATTTAATAACTGTGTTCCGTATATTTATCACAAAATTAGACGTATACAAAAGCCCTAATTTAATAGGTTATACCTGCTTATTCGAATTTAAATATGCAATAATAATACTCTCATAATGATATATTCGTTCCGTTAAGCTTACATAAGGCTTATAATACATAATACATCTACATTTAATAAGGCAGGCAATCGCCATATGGATTCCAGACATCAGAAATCCAACTTACATATTTATTAGACACTAGCTTTTGCGCGCGGCTCCACCCGCGTGGTACCTACAAACAATATAAAATATATAACCAGGCAAACAATAATATCGATATACGATGCTTGAACAAATAATTTGGACATTTGCTGGCGAATCCGGTGTGTTAGTAGTTCTATCAAAAATATATATAGGTATAATATTTGTAAAATGTCAAGTCAGTATAACATACATACATAGATTCACGCCTGTTTCCCAGAGGGGTAGGCAGAGACTACGGATTTCCATTTGCTACGATCCTGACACACTTCTCTGGCTTCATTCACTTTCATCACATTCCTCATACACTCCCGTCGGTTCAAGGAGCTCTTAACCTGGCCTTTGTCCAGAACGCCTCCGATCTGATCGAGAAACGTTTGCCTAGGTTTTCCTCTTGCGACTATTCCATTCACACTAGCCTAATAAACTTTCTTAGTCAGTCTTTCCTCGTCCATTCTTTCTACATGTCCAAACCAGCTTAACAGTATAAACAATTGGTAAAAAGATTGTCTATGTACAACCTTACTCGAGCTCTTTAAATATAATGACATCGTTATCTTACACGTTGCTCTGTACCATTGTAAAACTTTAACGAGGCCTTGTGTTGTACATGTTTGCAAACCAAATGGGGTCTACCAATTAGAAGGGCCTGAACTAAAAAAAGTTGTTTCATAAGATCCATATATTTGTTTGACTATTTATTTAGGCATCGGCATCACGGAATAACCACTAAAAGTATTTTGATGTAGTTACCACAATTAAGTAGCTTGGACTTTGTCTAAAATTTATAAAATGAATCCCTAGCTAAGCTAAGATCAAAATCGTACAAGGTCGCGTGCCAATTTGGTTAGAAATTGCGGCATAAAGCATGAAAACTAGTATATTAATTGTGCACATATTTTAATACAACAGTTATAAGTATATGCAAGCATTTTAAAATACCTACCTCATTGAAATTAAACTACATTATATAAAAACAAACGGCGTTAAAGACCGCAAAAAGTAGTTTAAATTAAATGTACTAGCGGTCGCCTAGTGCTCGAAATATTACCAAAGTTTGCCTGTAAGATATTGCTGATATATGTCATTATATATTGACAAAGTAACCATAGTTACGCGCTTCGACTGCGTGTGTCAAATGCATGGTTGTGTGCGTGTAGTGTTTTTTCGTTAATTTAATGTATTTCTAATGCATATTTTATATAAATATTAGCATTGGCCCCTCCTTCTCCATATAAACTTTAACTGGGCGAAATTTCATACTCCTCCGTCCGCACAATTTTCGTAAAAAGGGGTAAAAAGTTTTCACTTCACGTATTAATATATAGATAACATTTGCGTAAATGTAAAACAATATTATACGTATCTAATTGTATAAAGACCAAATATCTGCATCTATCTGTCTGCGTACACACTTACAGCTATCTCGTTTTACAATATCATTAAAATTGACCTAAAAACAGAAATAGTAACTACAAATAAAGAATGAGGCCATTATTCATTAACCGTCCTCTTTCTCAGTTCCAAATATTGTTTTCTCGGTTGAAACCACCTCATTATAACAATGAAATACTTATAAGTATCTCTACAAATACTGTCAAACAAATATGTATTAATTATTTTTCAATTCTAACATACATACATACATACATAGATTCACGCCTGTTTCCACGAGGGGTAGGTAGACAAACACCTGATAATCTTATAACCGAAACATTGTATCTATATTCCTTACTAGCTTTTGCCTGCGGCTTTGCTCGAATTAATATAGATTTTGTCAATAAATTTATAATCTAACCTTTCTTAGAAACAGACCTTTTTTCTTGATGAAAGGTAACCCTATGTACTTTTCTGTACCCAAAACAATGTGTATGCGTATGATCGGTCAAGTAATTGAGGCGTGAAAGCATAACAAAAACAAACTTACATTTGCATCCTATCCTAATCCTAATCCTAACTAATATTATAAAAGCGATAATGAGTTTGTTTGTTACCTTTTCACGCCTAAACCACTGAATCGATCATCCTGAAATTTTGCATATACGTTGACCGGTGTACAGAAACGGACATAGGCTACCTTTCATCCTGAAAAAATTACTGTTCCTTTGGAAAACAATAATAACGTTCTTATGATAATAGATAGCGCCACGTGACTTTCGAATTATGATTGAATTATATTATTTTAAGCAGAGTACAACCCGAATTGATTGTCAAATTCTATATTAACGCGAGCGAAGCACACAAATGTTTGACTTGTGCGGGAATCGAACCCACGACCTCAGGCGTGGCAGTCGGTTACACTAACCACTACGCCATCGAGGCCGACAATACAATAGACAATAAACAATTTCATTGAACTCCAACTGGTACCCAAGATAAGATTAAACTTGTGTTATGGGTACCAGCGCCCTCACAAAGAATTTCCCATTTTTGTTCATCGAACGTGGCAGACATGCAATTGGGACTACTTACAATAGCTATGTGCGAGTACGCGACTGAAAAATGACTGCTTCAACGATTTTAACGAGGCATAACACCGGACATTCAAACTCTCGGGCTAGGAAATAAATAGGATTGTCATTTTAAACTTGCCCTGTGTGTTACTATGTTATATATGTATATATATAGTTATATTACGAAAAGAGATTTGGTATATAATAAATAATAACAGTACTGTTTTAAACTGTTCTTCTGCTAAGCAGGGCCTCTTCTCAGTGTGAGAATGGTTGAGCCATAGTCCACAACGGGACCTACTGCGGGTTGGCAGACTTTACTATGACGAGTATAGTTTCAAAACCCGCCAAAACGATAACAGAACAAAAATAATGTTCCGATTGAATATGAAGCTCCTTCGTTGCTTCTATCGCATAGCACTGACAGTTTTCAACAAAACCCACTCAAATGCTATTAAATCAGCTCAGAAACGTAGCAGATTGTTGCAAACACCGCTAAAATAGTCCTCTTATATTATGTCTTAAATGTTTTTTTGAGATTTACCATTATTTTGTGAAAAGTATTTTAGAGAATTTTGAAACTAAACTACTCATATCTTCAAGAACATTATGGAGAACTTTCAGGCATGCTGGTTTCCTCACGATGTTTTCCCTCACCCTTAAATCAAACGATAATTAAGAATTTAATACGCGTCCAACAATCCAACGTTCTTCCAGTAGGTTATCGCTATACCTATAAGATTTGGTATTTGATTTTGATATTCTCTCTAAATAGTATAAAAAGTACTTAACAATTAAAATTCAGGCGAACGGAGTCGCAGCAATAGCTGTTATTCATATTTTGCTAATATTTTATTTGCAATATTAATATATACATGTCCGACAAACCTTGAAACATCATCGATGCCATGTAAACAAGACAGTCTATTAAAATAAGATGTATTTACAATACGGTCCCAGCGGCCGATATTGGCTCGGGCGGCGACGGTCGACGTAAACAGCTATTGTCATCACTATATACTTATAACTCCTAACTAGGAATAAACATGACGTCACACGAACATCAGCCTCGCTGATGGCCGATGAAAACAAATTACATATTGGTCCAAGCCAGTTCGTGTATCGCAATATTGAGGAACATGTTTATTTATGACAACCATCTAGGTTATTGCCCACATAACTATTGGAAAGGCTAAGTAAATACGTATTATTGCCGTAAGAAAACTTTGTACTTTCTTTCTTTTTCTTTGCGTTTGTTATATGTGCAAGTTACGTTACTAAAGTAAATTTCCTTTTACTTTGAGAGAAGACCTAATTAATAATACTAGCGGTCACCCAGTGGTCAAAATGCGACCATAATTGATTTAAATAAAGGTTCATAAAAAGTGATAAAAATATTTTCTTGTACCTATATGGTATTGTAAAACAATTCAGATTAGTGCTCCACAATTTTCTTTTTGCAATACCTTGTATATTGAGCGAGCTGTATTTCATAAATTATTATAATTATATGAATAGAAGTGGTCGTTAGAAACCATAAACAGTTACTGTAACCAAGCACGAACCAAATATGGTACTCTGATTTACAAAAAGTAGTTTATGCGTATGGATAAACTTTTAAAATTTTATGAAACTTGCAATAGGTACTCAAGGGTAACCATAGTTACGAAGTTTTTTTTCTCTTTATTGGGTAAACTAACAACATCACAATAACAATTTTTTTAAATTGTATGGTTCTAAACATGTGACTAATTGTGACATCCACATCGTTTACCACGAGTAAACGATGTTTATTTTACGACATCAGCCGAAGAATGCCGAAATACTATGAACGCGATTCGACTGCGTGTGTCTAATGCATGGTTGTGTGCGTGTAGTGTTTTTTCATTAATTTATTGTATTTCTACTGCATATTTTATAAAAATATTAGGCTTCGCCACTCCTTCTCCATTTAAACTTTAACTGTGCCAAATTTCATACTACTCTATCAGCGCAATTTTCGTAAAATGGGGTACAAAGTTTTTGCTTCACGTATTAATAGATAGATAGATAGATATATATATATATATATATATATATATATATATATATATATATATAGGACTGTCTTATTGGACCCGATGCATAAATTTACACTTGATAATTGCGTGCGATTATGAAATCGCCGGTTTAATTCTTGCCGAGCGAAATGTTATTAGATTTGCCTGTCAATAAATTTTCAGTAAAAGCACGGAGTCTGGCAATTTGCCCGATAGACACCAATAAGCTGGTCTAGTCCAGGGACAACCTATTGCTATGCTGACGATAAGTGGGAGTACCCTTCGATAATATAAAGGTGTGAGTTTATATATAACTAGATTATGTCCTTGGCTTCGCTCGCGTTAATGTACATTTTGTCGATAAATTTATATCCTTCGGGAACAATACTTTTTTCTGGATAAAAGATACACTGTGTGCTTTTCTGTATTCCTCACAATGTGTATGCAAAATTTCATGATGATCGGTCAAGTAGTTAAGGGCGTGAAAGCGTAACAAACCAACAATCTCACACTCAGTTTAAACACTCATACGCCAATTTTATATATTATCCTCGATGGCGCAGTGGTCAGTGTAACCGACTGCCACGCCTGAGGTCGCGGGTTCGATTCCCACACAAGTCATACATTTGTGTGCATGGACATGGGTGTTTGTCTTGGTCTGGGTGTTTCTATGTATAATATGTATGTATTTACAAAAAAAGAAAGTATATATGTATGTTTATCCATTGACTAGTACCCATAGTACAAGCTCTGCTTAGTTTGGGCTGGATGGTGTTGTGTGTATGTGGTAGAATATTATTATTATTATTATCATCAAAGAACATGAGCACTGCAGGTCTTACACTGAAAAAAATGTCTCCATTACACAACAAGCATCTTCAACGGGTTAAAGTATACTTGGAAGTATTTCTTTTACAAGTTTTCAGGAAGTCAGACGTGCTTTAAACGGTCACGTAGATACTGCTTTTATTAATGTTGACATAAATAACTTTCAGTGATTTAAAAAAGGATTTAACGAAATTTGATCACCAGTTTTCCCTAATACAGTTATAGACTGCAAGTCACCTTAAAGGGTATAAATTTAAGAGAGTTATGTCCATAAGCATATAATTTACATCGATTCATTCATTAAGTTCTGTAATTAATATGCTACGTAGTGGATATAGTTACTATGATTGCCAATTCTACAGAACTCCAGAATCCAGTTCAGTGAATCGTTGTCAGTAATCCTCCAGACCAAATTTGCCATGGTGGCCAGTCTTAAAGGAGACTGGCCAACTACGCAGGAGATATTATAGTGCACAAGTGTGTGCGCAAACACAAGTGCACTCTCTGTTCCCTAACTCTCATGATTCGATGGGACGGTAATCCGACACGACCGCAGAGAGATCAGGCGCAGGACCAACGGCTTTACGTGCTTTCCAAGGCACTGGGATGTCTTACACCACCAACTTCCTAACTCCGGGCTGCTATTGAGATTTCTTAACTGAAAAACCCAATAACTTTTTGTTGGCTCGACCCGGGATTCGAACCCGAGACCTCACGCACAGCAGTCGCATTCACTACCGCTGCGCCACGGAGGCAGTAATATCTTAGTATCAAACAGATTACTTAATTAATTATTATCGAGACATTATAAAAGGTTATTTTGAATAATTCATCATTAATTAATTTGATTGCTTTTTCCATTATGGTCTAGATCTAGATATGGATCTAGACACAATAGAAAAACATTGTGTCTGAGTGTCGCAGTCCGAACAGCGAAAAAGGAATGAATATAAGATTATATCAAGCACACAATAATACACTGAAATCTAAAATCTGAATGATATAATACTTAGATCAAGCTTAGTTCAGCGTTCAGATATTAAGCCTTCCCTACAAAACAAGAGTCACTGTGCTTTCGATTGTGTTTTTTGGACTAATCTTACCCGCACTCCTTACACTGTATTTTATACTTCTCTCCTTAAACATCAAGATATGACACTCATGAAGTCCGGGACAAAGTTAAACCGTCTTGAAACTCGCAACGAATTTAATCAGAAATATATTTTCTACCTTAGAAAAGTGATTGACAAAATAAAGCATATTTATAAAGACTAGATACTATAAGCACCGCGGACGAATACAGGTTCCCTGTCCGATGAATCACATATGATACATAACAATAGATTTCCTATTGTGTCTATCACGGGACAGCGAATGGGTTAAAGTATATAGCCTAATTGCAAGCCTAGTTGATTCTATTTATATGTATGGTAGAAACATCTAAACGCACGGCAGATGGTACCAGTGAGTGTGTCGTTGATCACATTTTCTTCCATTGCATTAACAAAAAACAGATATTTTAAATTGCAAATCATATTGTGGTAACATATTGTGGTATGCTTTATAGCACCTTCACACTAACATTTGACCAGCGTAGGAATTCGAGAAACGTAATGCGTATGCATTACACGGCGCAGACGCCACGCCACGATGCGTTGCGCGGACGCGACTTTAGCGCAGCGACATGTACAATGTCTGCGCAAGGCGTGCGCAGCTTATGCATAAATTTTTACATTGTCTTAGCGGCACTAGCGAGAAACGTGTAATTAACGTATCGTATAATGTATAAGATCTTTATTGACAAACAAATATGTACCCTTCAAATAGAGATCTTTCTGTTATACCCTCTTATTTCTCTACGCCAAACTAAGTGAACGCGAAATTAACACGTTCAAATTAGTAACTAAATACGAAACAAACTATTTTAAATTATGTAACTCCTGTGCATAAAGTCTCGGGTTTCATTCATAAAATTACATTTATTTTCCGCTTTCTAAAAAACTCAAGCTTAAAATATATCTAAAACAAAAAATCTTGCTAATTATAGAGTAAAAAAGCTGACGTACTGATGCTCTATAAATACTCTTAAATGGATATTTAATTTTACATCAAACGCGGCCCGGAGCCCTTATTAGTATTAAACATAATTTCGAAAATTAATGCCAAAAACGTATATTTATTTCAAAGAAACCTTTGATACCTCATATGTTTTATTTCGCTCATTTCATCCTTTTAGTAAATATTAAATAATAATATTATAACTTGAGGTTGCTCAAAAGAAATTTATTTTACCAGTCGTTCTACAAAATTCGGGCGTAATAGACGCATGTATACAACATGTTATTTTCTATTCTCAGCATTCGAAATCACCGGGTGAACATAACGCCATTCAATAGAGTTAAAGTGTTCGCTTTGCCAATGACCGGTACGCCGAGTTTTGTCGATTGTATTACGGAACAAAAATCTGTGTGATTAAAAAATAGTTGTCGCAAGTATAGATGTTCATTGTGACCGTTGTTTAAATGTGTGTAAATTTTACCGCGATACAGATATTATGCCTAAAGCATGATTTGTTTTTAAAAAGACAATGTTATATTAATAGAATATACTACATTGATTATCTTCGAGGAGCATTTACTGTCAGGACCATCCTGGTTACCGGACCAGGTTGGTTCTGTACGTATCCTTAGACTTTATATTTAGTTATTTTCAATTCTTGCATGTCAATATAATTTTTTATTTAAGAATTATTAAAACACTTAATCTGATATTTGCTACGTGACTTAAATTCTTCCAATCATAAATTTGCAGTGATATTTATTTTACCATATATATTTCATGTAAGAAATACCAAAGAAAGGCATCACTTTTTGCGTTATGCATTGACTTCTGTTCGTAATTAACTTATGCTCGTATTGACTTCTGTTCGTAATTGCAACATAAATGACTTGTAGGATGTAGGTTACGTATGAATTTGGCATAAGTTAGACAACCATCTTCCGTGGAAAAGAGTTTTCTTACGCCGGTATGCCAGTGCTAGCACGTGTATCGGAATCTGTAATATCATGCAACGTGGGTTGTCACCCTCTTTGATAACCACGAACCAGCCCGGACATTATAGCAAGCTACAAAATAATGGCAAATGCGACGACCAGACGAAGGAGCATCTCCTAGGTTATACTAGTGCGAGCTGGTGTACAATGGGTGTAGTATTGCATGGAATCTTGATTGTTGAATTCTTGTCGGCTTCGATGGGGTAGTGGTTAGTGTAACCGACTGCCACGCCTGAGGTCGCGGGTTCGATTCCCGCACAAGTCAAACATTTGTGTGCATGAACATGGATGTTTGATTTGGTCTGGGTGTTTCTATGTATAATATGTAAGTATTTACAAAAAAAAAGTATATATATATGTATGTTTATCCATTATCTAGTACCCATAGTACAAGCTCTGCTTAGTTTGGGCTATATGTTGTTGTGTGTATGTGTGGAATATTATTATTAAAAAAACATCATTCACCGTTGTAAAAAGCCACCTTAAGCCTAACGTTTATTAGATATCATCATTAGCGTCTATCGCGATCTTTATGAACATTTACGTCCTTATCACACACGTACACACGCCGCTGAGTGGAAAGAGATAATAATGTACTTATCCACTTTGCATTTAATATTTTGTGAAAAAGGAATGCTGCGTAACGTGCGTAATAATACTAGTTACTCGCCGCGATTTCACAAATGTTAAAACTACACATACTGGGATAAAAATTAGGATGTGTTAATCCAGCATATGGGTCATCTATATCTATATTCTATACAAATAAATAAAATTGAAGTGTCTGTTTGTAATGTCAAAATAACAGCTTTTTACCTAATGCATATGAAAGTATAATAATATAAGGTACCTATACGAAAACATATATTTTTAAAATTTTTGTCTGTTTCTCTGTCTGTATGTTCCGGCTAATCTCCAAAACGGCTGAACCGATTTTGACGGGACTTTCACTGGCAGATAGCTGATGTTATAAGGAGTAACTTAGACTACTTTGATTTTTAAAAATTATCGCCTGCTTCGTGCCTCGGAGAGCACGTTAAGCCGTCGGTCCCGGCTGCCATAAAGATCTATGGCAGTCGTTATTGGGAAGTCAGTGCATTTTAATATCCTGACACTGGTCTAGCTTTAGGGTATCGTTATCCTTCGGGTTGCGGAGGTCAGGTGGCAGTCGCTCCGTGTAAAAACTGATATCCAGTCAAATCCGGTTAAACTAGAAAGCCGACCCCAAGTGACTTGGGAATGATAAAGGCTAGGGAGAAGAATTATGTAACGTTTTTCGTGAAAAGAAGAGATAAGGATACATTGCCATGTACCCACAACATTCGGTGCATGGGCATGGTGCCCCATGCCCATGCACCGAATGTTGTGGGTTTATGACCCAAACCAGACAAAAATTTCACAAACAGTTTTCCCACTCAGAATGTTCTTTCTGTTCGTTGTTTAAATGTCTGCGAATTTTCCTCTATTAGTCGACACTGCATTTTTTTCTGCTTCTTTAGGTAAAGGAAGTGCCAGAGGTCTCAAGGAATACAACTTTACCCAGACCATGGAAACTATAAACGCCGCTATGTTGTTTACTTTAAACTATATCCAGTATGTCGGCCTCGATGGCATAGTGGTTAGTATAACCGACTGCCACGCCTGAGGTCGCGGGATCGATTCCCGCACAAGTCAAACATTTATGTGCATGAACATGGATGTTTGTCTTGGTCTGGGTGTTTCTATATATAATATGTATGCATTTACAAAACAAAATTATATATGTATGTTTATCCATTGCCTAGTATCCATAGTACAAGCTCTGCTTAGTTTGGGCTAGATGGTGTTGTGTGTATGGGGTAGAATATTATTATTATATTATTATTATTATCTTTAAATAATTTTTCTAATGTTTGTAAATGGGGATTCACGTTATATTTTCCAGAGTATAACCAACTTTATACCTATGAGATCACAACAGAAAGTATTTTATGAGTAGATTTACCATTTCACGTTAGAAAAACACCTAGTAGTAACAGGTAGTCGGTAATATATTACTTATTATCTTCCTCGTTAATGCCGTTTTATATAATATTCTTATACGTTTATGCTTACGACTTGTAAGATCTTGGATACTACTTGCGAGGCAAACAAAATATTATTATTTCTGACAAGTATTCCTTAGCAGGCTAGTAAGCAACTAATCAATAACAAAAAGCTTGACACCGATTTTTACTTACCATTTTTGACTAGTCTGTCAGCGTATTGTTATTAAGAATTAATTCACAAACACATTGCCAAACAAGTACAGATTTATTGCCTTTACTCTAGACTTGAAATCCGATAAAGCTAGTTAG
This sequence comes from Catocala sponsa, assembly GCA_963564715.1. Lineage (NCBI taxonomy): Eukaryota > Metazoa > Arthropoda > Insecta > Lepidoptera > Erebidae > Catocala > Catocala sponsa. The sequence goes on from OY751329.1 coordinate 27,449,281, forward strand.
TACATGTTATTGCACTTTAGCTTAAACTATTTTACCCAAATTTCTATTTAATTGAGGTCAGGATGGGTTGTATAAGCTTTGAGACCAGCAATCCGCAAATTGGCGACTACTGTACATTTCTCAGTACTCTATAATTGAAAGCTAAGTTAGTTTGAACGTAGGAAGTTGAGTGACTATAAAATTAAGTTAGGTCCCGTTCACAGTGAATAGCGTGTAATCAATTTGCGATAAACATAGCTGGCAACATTTTTATTTTTACACGGCTAAGGTGGCAAACAAGCATACGGCCCACCTGATGGTAAGTGGTCACCGTAGCCTATAGACGTCTGCAACACCAGAGGCATCACTTGCGCGTTGCCAACCCTTTAGGAAAGTAAGTGGGAAGTGTTGAATTATATACATTTATATGTGCAAAAATAAATTAATTATTATATTTAACTATTTAGAATAATTGCACCTTAGTAATTGTATAATTTAACATCATACAATATAAATAGTAGTCAAATACTTGACAGTTTGATAAGCTATAAAAGGCGTAGCAACACTGCTATCTGTCACTTCTTGTTGTGAGCTGTAAGTGAACGAACATATAAAACTTCCTTGTGTCAAAGTTTAAAACTATAAAATAAATAGTTAAAAGTGTTTGTACAGTGTGTTATTTAATCCATAACCTCTAATAGGAAGAAGAAGGAGCGGAAAGAGGGTGATTGGGCCTCCGGCACTCTCACTCACCGAACAAAACACAACTGTAGGAAATGTTACTTCACGTCGATATTCTGTGAGAGGGTAGTCCTTCCCCGGTCGAGTCGGCCCATTTATGCTGAAATCAGCGAGGCTTTACTACTCAATCCTAATCCTAACCAATATTATAAATGCGAATGTGAATTTGTTTGTTACGCTTTCAAGCCGTAACTACTCGACCGATTATCATGAAATTTCGCATATACGTTGTCAGGGAATCAGAAAAGGACATCGAATACCTTTCATCCAGAAAAAAGTACTATTACTAACATAACCTAGTTTAACCTAACATACATTTACGCAAGCGAAGTCGCGGGCAAAATCTAGTGTCTATTAGTATAAATTCAAATTAATAAATTTGACAGCAACAAATGAAATATTATGAATCATTAAATGTTCAGTGTGTTATATTAGTCAAGTAATACGATATACGTTATTTGATATGGTGGGCTAATTTTAGCCCACACCACACCGCGTTACATACTAAATGGCTACGTCATGTGTTTACATGGACGAAGATACTGCAGTGTAGACACTCCGTCTCTATTAAATCAATTTGTTTTTTTTAAAGTGAAAAGTTCTTTAGGCGCGTTGAGCACTTCTTGGGTGAACAAAAATCATGGAACTCGCGTCATCGTCACCGAACGCTTTCCTTTTTTGAATTAGGTATTTTTGGTTTATAAAGAAGTGTTTATGATCAAGGATTAAAGTTTTCACTTCTATCGGCAGTCCCCAAAGACTGCCCATTTTTTTAAGACCACATACATTATATTGTCTTCTGTTTACGCGAATGTTATTCATTGAAATTAAACTACTATATACGGATTTTATCGCGTTGTTTATTTGACACTTTATTACAAAATTTTGAAAACTGTTACACTACTATTACTATTAAACTTTACAAATTTTTAAGCTAATTAAATTATTGAAACTATTAAATCTATTTATACTATTACTATACTATTATACTATTTATATTTGTGTTTACCACATACAGCCATCATTACACGTAATACTTAACCTAATGCAATGGATGCCGAATTTACTTAATATGTACAATTATATTTACTAATAAAGAAATACATTATACACCCTATTGTCAAATATTCATTAATACTAATTGTTGCCTATTAGTATGAACACAAGAGAGAATAAGAAGCCTGTTGTAAACTCACTCAGTGAACTCGAAAATATGTCTACTTATAAAATAGAAATGAAATGAAATGAAATGAAAATATTTATTTGCATTAAACATGTGTGATACATTGAAGCATTGATGTTAAACAAATTTAAAGTCCAGCATGTTCTACCTGAATAGGTGTACAAATGAGTGTAGTATAGTAGAACAACTGTAATATAAATTTATCATGTGCACTTTACTATATATAATATTAACCGCGAAATTCTGTTATACGGTTCTAGTGCCAGCTACTTTTTTTTTGTTTTTATGGTATAGGAGGCAAACGAGCAGACGGATTGCCTGATGGTAAGCGATTACCGCCGCCCATAGACACCCGCAACACCAGAGGAGTCACAAGTGCGTTGTCAGCCTTTTAAATTTGCCTCTAGGAGGGAGGAGACGAGGATTGGGCCTCCGGTACCCTCACTCACTTGACGAAACACAACGCAAGCGCTATTTCACGCAGGTTGTCTGTGAGGCCGTGGTATGACTCCAGTTGAGCCGGCACATTGGTGCCGAAGCGTGGCTCTCCCACGGTTGAAAAAATATCCGATATAGCTAGTTAAAGTATTAACTTTAAAAACATTCAAATAACGGACACAAAGAACACCTAGACTCAGAACATCCATTTGTGGATCACACAAAGTTTCATCCCGTGTGGGAATCGAACCCACAACACTCGGCGCAGGGGCAGTGCCGAGGCGACCATTTAAACCACTACGTCATCCATGCAGTCAAGATATGAAAACAATGCTAAAATTTCGCCTATTTATTAAGATCATACATTACACCACGAGATCGTAACTAGAAACCATTATATTGTCTTCTGTTTACGCGAATGTTATTCATTGAAATTAAACTACTATATACGGATTTTATCGCGTTGTTTATTTGACACTTTATTACATAATTTTACGTCGGGGAAAGTGTAAACATAAATATAAATAGTATAATAGTATAGTAATAGTATAAATAGTTTTAATAGTTTCAATAATTTAATTAGCTTAAAAATTTGTAAAGTTTAATAGTAATAGTAGTGTAACAGTTTTTCAAAATGTTGTATTAAAGTGTCAAATAAACAACGCGATAAAATCCGTACATAGTAATTTAATTTCAATGAATAGAAACCATTACTTAGTAGATATGTTTATTTGTACCGCTATTGTGTGGCGACAACTCGGTTTGCATGTAACCTCTACGTGATAAGTTAGGCTTGAAACAATGCTACCGACCTACATTAGAGCTACGAATCTCGTAGTAAGCCAAAGACACAAAGGCGTGACGTCTACCGCAAAATTTTATTTTTCTAGAGATAATTTCTACCTCCATTGTGTTAAAACAGAGCTGAATATCATAACAGTAAGCAGAATACCGGTTTTTTGTAGCTATGGTATTTCTAACTCCTTATTCCAGTATTACTATACCTATCTTATCTTATGTGGGAGCCAGTCAGTGCAGACCGGCGACACTTCGACCCAGTGGAATCTTTTGTATCGACACTCTCCCAATAACGACTGCCATAGATGTTCATGGCAGCCGGGACCAACGGCTTAACGTGCTCTCCGAGGCACCGAGCAGGCGATAATTGTCAATCAATACGCACATAATTTCGAAAAGTCATATAACTTCCGAAAGTCAGAGGTGCGTGATGTGGGTTCGAACCCGAGACCCTCTGCATTGCAGTCTGTTGGATTGTTGTCACTGAGCTATCGCTGCTATTACTATACCTATATAGGCATAGTAGTTTTTAGGCTTGTATTAAATATCACGTACCGCATAAGTTATATTTCCAGCTATGTTATTAAGGTTAAAAGAACATTTAATATTAATTGATATCGCATCAACTAGTACTTCTATCGGTACTGTAAATATCTCTTTAGGTACTGTAAAACGGGCATGCCTTAACCATGATTAATAAGCACGCAAATGTCAATGGAATATTTAGGCTAGGTTAGAAGTCACTGTAAAATGATAAGCAACAACAATAATTGCATTGGTTTTTGTAAATTAAACACACAACAAAGAATTACTAATATCAGTGCCGGATTAACCACGTAGCAAGAGTAGTAACTGCTACGGGCCCCGCGAAAGGGGGCCCCGCATATTTAAGCCCACTCATCTCTGCCTGCGCGTAATTTTTTGAGTGAAACTTATTACTTAAGATGTGGTACCTATATTGAATTTACTTGATGTCACAAAAACGTGAAATGTGACAACTTTTCCTACTAAGACAATCCACCTCAGACAATCGGTGACCGACTATTTCCTTGGCGTATATAAAACACCGAATTTCATACGGTAAACGCACAAGTTCTACAAGAAATCGCTCGTATAAATGTGTAGAATTTCAGTCGGCCCAATAATTAGCTCTACAAAAAGTCTGACGTATGCAAGCACTCTTACCCGACAGAATTTGCTACGAGCCCCGCGCTTGCTTAGTCCGGCACTGACTAATATAATGTCCTCCAGACCGAATTTCGGTCACGGCGGCCAATCTGAACGAAGACTGGCCATCTGCGCAGGAGATATTATAGTGCACAAGCATGTGCGCAAACACAAGTGCACTCTCTGTTCCCTAACCCTCAAGATCCGATGGGACAGTAATCCCATACGACCGGAAAGAGATCAGGCGCAGGACCAACGGCTTTACGTGCTTTCCGAGGCACGGGGGTGTCTAACACCGCCAGCTTCCTAACTCCGGACTGCTATTGAGATTTCTTAATATATAAACCTAATAACTTTTTGTTGGCCCGACCCGGGATTCGAACCCGAGACCTCATGCACAGCAGTCACATTCACTACGGCTGCGCCACGGAGGCAGTTACTAATATAATTAACTACTAGTCTTTGTCAATAAATTTTGCCTGGATGAAAGGACTCTATGTCCGTTTCTGTACCCCTGACAACGTGTACGAAATTTCATGACGATCGGTTAGGTAGTTAAGGCGTGAAAGCGTAACAAACAAGCGAACAAACTTACATTCGCATTTATAATATTACGTTACGATTATAAAGTTGAGTTAGAAAATCCAAAAGAGAAAGATTTTTCATTTAATTTACGAAGCATTCAACCACACGCAAGTCTGTTAATCGAATGAAAGCTCACCGTATATAGTCTTCAGACGGAATCATAAGCCTTACACCCGATTACTGAATGCTTATCAATGACGTGTCAATATCAAATATAATATGTCAAGCGATTTAATTGGCTGATGTTAATCCAGTCAGGCGATCATAGCAGCTGGCACCCGTTTGACCGGCTGTTTACATATCATTGTATTGATCTGGCTTTCAGTAAAGGAAATACTAGGTACCAGATCTTAGAATTACGTTTACGTAATTTACAGCTGTGCACTGTATAAACAGCAGAGCTAGCATAGTATGTATTAAATAGACATAATAGGTACTAGGTAGATTGAATTTGTGTTCAGAATTAGATCTTTTGGAGTTCTCTTGTGTTTGTTGTTCAGTTCGCCATTATTGCACGATGGTCGCTATTTTTTATTGTTTAAGACAAGCCATGGTTGGATTAACACTTATGCAATTACATATTATGTAAAATTTTATGTAAGGTGGTTGGACCATGGAAGACCATTCTCCTTCGACGGCCAATTATTAAAATAGTTGTAGTTATTGATATGTGAACAGCCATTGAACTAATGTGTTAGTGTGAGTAGAAGGCATTTGTTCTATGGGGTTAGTGGACCACCTTATTTCGGATTTGTCATTATAAAAATATTGATGCAAAAGTTTGCAGGCAAAACGCATCCGAATATTTCTCGTCAAAACGACAATTTCAAGGTTAGGTCAAGAGCCAATTTTTTCTAAGATATTATGTAAAGACTATTTTAAAAACGTGACGTCATACGCGTTATCCGATATTTCAAATTTTGTTTGCGTTTTAAATGAATAACAATGTACGTAAGAAACCTGGATTACAAAAGTATTCCGTATAATATATTAAATGTGAGGTTAAAAGCGACCTTAAATGGTTATTGTAGAATAGTCAAGTACTCTATTCTCGAGTGCCAGTCACAGATAGGTACCACACTGCTACAAGGCAGGCAATTTTATATTGATATATATATTTCCATATAATTATACAATTTGAGCTTACTGTAATCTCAAACCTATCAATGTGACGTAAACCACACATAGCGAAAAAAAATTGTGCCTGGTCACTGGGCATGCATTATCAAGGAGGTTAAAGACCATTTCGATCAAAAAAATTGTCTCTATCAATAAATTATTCAAACTTAATTCAATATTAAGACGCCAACCTAAATAACATTCTCCGTCGGGCTCTTGTCACCGCTGGCGTTCAGGCTCAGCTTGAACCATACGGCTTGGTACACGACGATGGCAAGAGACCAGATGATATGTCATTACTGCCATGGAAAATGGGTAGGCCTTTGGCGTGGGGCGCAACTTGCGTCGACACCCTTGCGCCATTACAACTTTCTAGCAACTTTCTAGCGGGTTGTACTGGTGCTGCTTCTGCATCAGCGGAGACGCTCAAACGGCGCAAATATCAAAACCTTATTGGTGAGTACATATTTTAGTCGAAACGCTGGGACCATGGGATCCAAGTGCTAGGTCTGTTTATAGAGATCTAGCTAAGCGGCTGATCGACGCTTCACGTGACCAGAGGGTTGGTATTTTCTTTGCACAAAGAATAATTTTGCCATTCAACGTGGCAATGCTGCCAGTCTTCTGGGCACGTTGCCAATTGACAACGATGCGGAGGATTATTATGACGCTTTTTAATTTTGTTGTTTTATTTTTCTCTTTAGTTAATATTTCTTGTAAATAATTTGTGTATACCTATTATGTTAATTAATTGTTTATTCAATAATTTATTTAATATTTTATCTTAGATTACACGAACAAGTACCTAATATAACATGAGAAAATTTAAAACTATTACTGCTTATTTTCAACTTACTGATATGCTTATCACACAAGCATTATATACCAACCAAGACTAAAATTATTAAGAGGAAACACAAGGGCCGTTTTTCCATACAAACGTAGTCCTCTGTTTCTTCCCTGGATAATGCCAGTAGAGCAATATTTTATTCCAAAAATATATGGGCTCTATTGGCATGTATCTATGTTTTCCTTTTTTTCATAAATTAATTATTAAAAGAGACATGAGCCTTCAAAACCCACAAAAATTGGCCAGATTTTCCGCAGTGTTCAAACATCTAGAAAACAAATTTGACTAGATTATATAAAAATAACATAGGTACACGTCCAAAGTCTTTCTTTAATTTTTAATGGAAAATAGTTAACTCGGTCAAGTTTTGCAGAAGGAATCAGGGGACTACGAAACGTTGATTTTGTGTACTTTTAATAGGTATTTTCGGTCTAAGCTGCAGTTGTTTCTATCGCACTCATGATACTATACATGGCACTGCGCGACAGCAATATATTTTACAAATACCTATTTTTCAATTCTCTCGCCCTTAGTGTTTCCTCTTAAGAAATGCGCATACCGATGTATATAGTATAATAAACACTGTGTTAAGATATTTCACTAATCCTAACACGTTCTTACCGTGTAGCAAATGTTGTAGCCGTATTCACCTAGACGCTGCGCGCCGGGAATCTTTATACGAGCTCGACAATGTACCCATAATCTTGTGATAGAATTTCATACAAGCTTCCACCAAACCTGTTCACAAATACACGTTCAACGCTGCGTGGCCTAAATGCCTGTAAGTTATATAATATTATACATAGTAGTACATATCTATCACGTAAGTACGTCATAATTTTCGCCTCGTAGGTAGTATCTATACATATAATATTAATACGTGAACCTAAAACTTTGTGCCTCTTTTTATGAAAATTGCGTGGACGAAGGAGTATAAAATTGGGCACAGTTAAAGTTTATATGGAGAAGGAAAGGCGAATCCTGATATTTTTATAAAATAAGCATTCGAAATACATTAAATTAATGAAAAAACACTACACGCACACAACCATGCATTTGACTCAAGCAGTCGAATCGCGTTCGTAATATTTCAGAATTGCTCGGTTGATGTCGTAGAATTCTTCGTAACTATGGTTACATAATATGTATGTGGAGTAGGTGACTAAATGAAATATGATTATAAGGATATAGTTATAGAAAATAAAACCTCAATGACGATCAAACTTAACATTTTAATTAATTATGATTGAATTTCGACTACTTGGCGACCGCTAGTAAGTATAATTTACTTACCTACTTTAATTATTAATATCAATAAACATAGCCATATACTTTAAAGAATAATATCGTGAGTTGAAGGTTCCTCTTTAAAACTGTACTTAAATGTAAAAATGATGTACCTATGAAATTATATCTAATTATTGCCGAATATGTTTCATTCTATGTTACAAAATAACTAAAGATATCACTATATTTTATTACCCTTAATATATACGAAAATAAAGATGCTACAAATTAGGAACAGATTCATTGCAAATAAAGACATACAAATGTTAATTCTAAATACAATGTAGGTATGGCCGAACATAAGATATGGACCCCAGTCCCCTCTTATCTCATCGATGACTTAGCTGGAAGCGAATTGACTTAGAACCTATTATATTAAAAGTTAACTAGATGCAAGTGTGTAGTTAAGATTAATTTATCACTGAGCGATTGTTCAAGTGCGATTAATCGCGCCAATCACTCTCTTTCCAATCATACAAGTGATTGGGCAGACGGACATGTTGTCGAACGAACATTGCTCAGCGAGAAACTATTAGAGAGATATCTCGCTGCCAAAGTGAACGAATCGACGATCGACTAATAATATATGTATCTGTTTTATTTACACGAGATCTTTTATCATTTGTACCTTTCCTAAGCTACAAAATAGTCTGGTGCCAATCGCTTAGGCTCGACGCTTATTGTCGGGATGGTACGGTAGGAGATATTTAGGTGACAAACAATAATATAACTTAATATTACAATATTACAGTAGACATTTCAACAAACCTATTGTAAGGTGAGGAGTGCTGTGAGGGCGTTGTTTTGTGACTACGTCCATTAATCTTGAAATTACATAACTTAGTGTAAAGGATACATCACATCCAGACGTCGCCAGCAATGTTAGATACCGCATAATAGGGGACAAGCCTGTCAGGCACGTTTCTAGTCCAATTAAGCAGTCTGTAGTAACCTGGACTAAAAAATATATAATGATATTGTACGGCGTAGCCGAGACCCAATAATAATGATTTTTTTAACCAGTAATATTCATAATATTCACTGTGTCTTATAATACAGGTCCTATCCTAGTTTAAGAGACAAGGTTTCAAGATAACTGTATACAGATTTCTGCAATAATGGATCTTCAAAATTGTTATTTTATCCTTTTTATTGTAACTCTTTTAGCATTTACGTATAAGCATAATGTGTACCTGTAATTTTTTGAATCAATTGAATAAATTGAAAAAGATTATTATTATATTATATTATTATTATTGTATGAGGAATGTGATGAAAGTGAATGAAGCCAGAGAAGTGTCTCAGGATCGTGGCAAATGAAAATCCGTAGTCCCTGCCTACACCTCTGGGAAACAGGCGTGAATCTATGTATATATTATGTTATTATTAGTAATATTGTACGCAGGAATATATGGGACAAACGGTTATGCAAACCAATTCGATACACAAGTATGGATGTGAGGATACTAATTCAATAGAACTCACACACAACAAGATAATTTTCTCACTAACGCATTTTTCTTATATTTTTTTAACAAATAGTAAGAGGCTACCTGAATGTTTTATCTCATAGTAGCGTGCCGAGAGTGTCAGGAGAAGACAAGGATAAGACAGGCCTGATATACAATATATTTATCGTGAATATAAAGCGTTATTTTATTTTGGTATCTTTTTTATAGACAGCTCCCGCACTAGGAATAAATCCTGTGTCGCGGGGGACTTTACCAACATTCAAACATCGAATATCAAGAACACTCAAGCTCAACTATTAGTGAATCACACAAATTATTGTACCGTATGAGTTTCAAACCCACGTTACTCGGCATAGTGGCTATGGCGAGGCGAACACATAAGCCGCTACGTCGTCCGTGTAGACATCTTAAGTACATACATACAAATACAATACAAAAATTCTATAGTTTTGGTCCAATATATATTAATAATTATTTTAATAATTATTAATATATAATATATATGTTAGAGATAATAAAATTCACGGCAGTGTTGTCCCTAGTTATTTGATTATTTTATTTAATTAATTTGTATGGCAACACTGTACAAATGTCAATCTAATTGTCAGTAGTGCGTTCGTTCGTTAGTAGAGACTCAGTTGCTCTCGGAACGTCGCCTGCGCCTGGTGTGCGCACTGACTGTTATAGAAAAACAAGATGTCGGACGTTAATAGTGAACACGTGGATATCAATCCGTTTGAATCTGCGACATATATTAATAATTATTATAGAAAAAATAATGTTATTATTTTATTATAATAATTATTTTTGTCGGCCTCGATGGCGTAATGGTTAGTGTAACCGACTGCCACGCCTGAGGTCGCGGGTTCGATTCCCGCACAAGTCAAACATTTGTGTGCATGAACATGGATGTTTGTCTTGGTCTGGGTGTTTATATGGTTTATATGTATATATTGTAAGTATTTACAAAAAAAAGTATGTATGTATGTTTATCCATTGTCTAGTACCCATAGTACAAGCTCTGCTTAGTTTATTATTATTATTACCTATATACATACATACATAGATTCACGCCTGTTTCCCAGAGGGGTAGGCAGAGACTACGGATTTCTATTTGTTACCATCCTGACACACTTCTCTGGCTTCATTCACTTTCATCACATTCCTCATACACGCCCGTCGGTTCAAGGAGCTCTTAACCTGGCCTTTGTCCAGAACGCCTCCGATTTGATCGAGAAACGTTCGCCTAGGTTTTTCTCTTGCGACTGTTCCATTCACACTAGCCTTATAAACTTTCTTAGTCGTCAGTCATTCTTGTAATCACAAGAAAATTAATTATTTCTATTCCATTCTAGAGTTACGAAAGATCCATATTAATGTGAGTACCTTAAATAGTCATTTATTTTATATTTCTAAGTAAGCACGAGTACAAAGGAATGAATAATTTAAAATAGAATAAAATTATATCCCGAGCCTTTGAGTCCTGGAAAGCTAGCAGAATAACAGACCTGTTTTTATTACTACACGAGTATTTTTAACAAACATAGTTATTTATAAAATAATTCATAAGCAGATACGTTTATAAAATAACTTTTCTCTTGCAGGGAAGGCGCTGGTCAAATTTCTCGCCACGCCTATATTCTTAATGATATAATCTGTCGTGTTTGATTTGATTTGATTTGATTTATTGATAGGAAACTCAACAGCTTATTTACATAGTACATGATATGGTAACAATGTGACATAAGGTTCTAAAGCCTATTACAGAGTTTCACAGCATGCATTATACAAACTAGAAAGTGGCTACAAAACTAAATATAAAAATTAACTAAGATAAAGAAACACCTAATAATTTGGTAAACTGCTATTATTTATTTACTTATTTATTTATTTATTTATTGGTGAGTATCTTCACAAGTAATTTGCGATAGGATACCTTAGACAAATGGAATATATCCAGGCTTTCAAATTGGTCTATATAAATGCGAGGCAGTCGAGTCATAACAGCATTTTGCCCATAATTGGAACGGTGTGAAGGTACACTAAGTAAGTGAGTGTGTCTTGTGCGAGACCTTTGTGTGCAAAATTCTATGCAAGACAAAAGATCAACGCTGTCAATCTGACCACGTAGAATATCAAATAGCAGAAGCATATCCAACATCTTTCTTCTATCTTCGAGTGGAAGCAAGTTCTTGTTGTTCTTGACACTGCTGGCGTTCCAGCCGTACTTGAACCCAGAACTCAATGTTTTGGTACGCGATGGTAAGAAAAATCCGGACGGCATGTTATTAGATAGGCAGGCTATTTGAATATGACGCAACGTGCGTTTTTACCCTTGCGCCATCTCACCTTCCACGCAGGGCGGGATGTAACGGCGCTGCTGCATCGACCGTGATATTTCTAAACGGGGCAAATACTGTAATTTAGTCGACTTATATATTTTGAGACATTTTGGTAGAGGTTCGAGCACTCGTCTGCTCGACTTTTTTGACCAAACGATGATTCGTTTGGTCAGCCTATAGGCAGCATTGCCACGTTGAATGGCAATGCTGCCGAATTCTATAAAGCCTAATATAATATTACTATTACCCTCTTAAAATATTATCACTTATGTTTTTGTATACATGTGTAATTTATAATCTCAATTAGTAAAGGTATTCACAAATAATAATGTAGGTACATATATAATATGTAAGTAAATAATATGTTCTTATGGGAATAATAGGAATAATAATAACACGTTTTATTTTTCAGTTTAAACTGAGATGTTTATACGTTTACATTTCATCACCCGTAAATTGCTTTGTAATTAAAGACAAAGCTTAATTTATAATACTTGTTACTAAAACTGAAATTGGCGACCTGTCTGAATTGAAAGTGCAACGAATATCACAGTGTTTATCAAGACCAGACAGCAAGGCAATAAATGCTATGACAGATGTTCAAACTTAGGTGCAAGACGCTCCATGTGTCGACAAGTTATCGTGCCTGACAAAGTGCATTATATGGGCGCTGTATTTCTTCGTCAGCATAGACCGAGCAGCGCGAATACCAAAACGTTGTTGGTTACGTATTTGAGTGTTTGAATTCGAATCACAGGATTTATAATTTTCAAAAACTCAAAGCATGCAGAATTTCTATAAACATTTTGTACATTTCTATGCGATTGTCGGCAAAACACCTTAACACCAATGATAGTACTGGTGGACCTGTTTATACTAAGCTCTTGGAAATAAATATTGATTTGATTTGAGTATGACGAAGTATACAGGAAGCATGTTCATGTTTTTGGGGCAAGAAACTAAGCTAGCCATTCAACGTGACAATGTGACTAGTCTTCGAAGTATATAGTGCTAACTGAAAATTGGACGAATTTTAAATTTGCCTTTAATTATTTGTTGACGATACGAATTAACCGGCTCGCCCTGGTGCCGTCCCTTTTACTAAAAGCCGGCTATAAGAGCAGTGACACTTTTATTGTGAGTAAGTAATATATCATTGTCGTATTGATTGGCTCTTGTACACTCGGTATGATCATTATGATTATTTGTCTCTGTACTTCACTTCTTACCGCTAAACATGCCAGGAAACTCAGTAATTGGCTTTTTGTTATAGGTAGTACTAACAATGAAATCTACGATAATCTTAGTGTTTAAGGCGTTGCTCAATATTGCTAGTGCTATCTACTCTCTTATTCATGTGTATAGAAAACAAGCTGTTGAGTTTCTAATCTATACATATAATAAAATCGTAGGAAAGTCAAAACTGTACATTGAATATTTTTTTAAAAGAATACTTGAGTCGTGATCTACAATCTATATCGAAGCCAAAAATATAGTTTTTAGAATTTTTGTCTGTTTGTCTGTTTGTCTATATGTATGTCCGGGCTAAACTCAAAAAGTACGGCATGGATTTACTTCAAATTTTGCATGATTATTACTAACAGGTCGGGTCAACATATAGGCTACATATTATCACGCTATCACCTACGGGGGAGGAGCTGTAAATCTTTATTTTTCTTACGCATTCTGTGACAGCGTGTAATCTAACGACGCATATTTAAATGTTGTTTTTGAGTAAGCAATGCTATTATCTAGCTTTACACTATAAAAACTACGCCATTTAAGTAACTTGGACAGAGAAATATAGTTGGGTTCCGCGGTGACAAACACTTTTTAGTTAAAATCAACGCGGACGAAGTCGCAGGTAACAGCTAGTAAATAAATAAAAATAAAAATATTGTATTTCCAGGGCTCACATTCCTTGCCTTCCATCCCATCTTAATTTCCATTTTCTCTAGGGTACCCAACGCGTTAGTAATACCTTTGGCAATGATAGCCTTGGCAATAAGCAACCATAGGCTATGGTAACTGCTTACCGTCAGGGGCGTATGCTTGTTTGCCACCTTTGATGTATAGGGACAGTCAGCGTCTCGACACTGCCGCTGGACTGCATGTCGTTCGATCCCGAAACGAAAAAAAATGTGATTTATAAATACTTGTTTCGAGTCAAGGTGTACTTTGTGTCCGTTGTTTGAATGTTCGTAAAGACCACCGTGACACACGAATAATTTCTAGTGCAAGAGATCATTTTTCAAATGAATATGAAATCAAAACATACATATGTACGGCCGATTAAACAATTCGACATTTAAACTTCACACAATTACTTTTTTGCGTAAATAATATATTTGATATATATCTTTTATAAGTTGTATTACAATATGAGGATTCTATGGTAAAAATAAAACATAATATTTTACTCAGATAACATTTCAGCCATAGCACAGTTTTACATTAAAAAAAGCGAGAACTTTAACGCTCCTTTACTTTGACGCGGTTAATTAAAGGGATTTTCCTTTGCCATTTTAATTCTCATTAGAACTTATTTAATTTGCTGGTTGCTTAATTGCTTATATTCTTACAAACAATAAATAATATTTTAAAGATATACAACTTGCAAGGCTTTTATGTCGTTGAAACTACAAACGCTTGAGCATGTATCCTTAATCCTTAATATTTAATATACGTAAGTAATAAGATCTAAAAAGCACAAGGGCTAATAAAAGTACTGTTATTATTTTAATTATTGTTTTCAAAAGCATTTACGTTGCCTCGTTATCATGCATAGGAACTTACAGTAGCGCGACAATAACGAATGCGACTGCAGTGCATGAGGTTTCAGGTTCGACTCCCAGGACAGGCATATTGTTATTTTATTTTTCTATCAAGGAGTTTTCAGTAGCAACACGTAGTACTGTGTCCGATAAACGGAAATATGCTCGCCTTCTGTTACAGGGCACTTAAAATAATTGGTGGCGAAATGTGGATAAAATAAATAGATAAAATAAAATAAAAATTATTTAGTACCAAAAGAGTACAATATTTCACATAGAATCCATTGGCCCCACACTAGGCAAGCCTGTCCTGTGGATGCCTTATTCTGATTACAATTGAAATTGAAATACAATTTTGGCTCGATCGAAATCAACAAAAGTTTGCAAACAATTTAAGGTAAGTATGCATGAACTCAACCTCTGCCCATCGCTTCGAGTACAAAAGCGTGAGACTATCTACGTATGTATGTAATTCCGACAATATGCCGCTGGACTAGTCAAGATACTAATTGTGGCAAAGCACCTACCTCCCTTACCGCCCAGTCTATTGACTACAGTTTGTGCCACATCATATTTAGATCACTCGACTGACGAGTAACACATTAACGAACGCTTAACTTAGAAACCGTACACGCTTACAATAAATGTGTCAGATAGACAATAAGATTCCATACCCTCTGAGACCTAAGACTAGATACAACTACACCTTAAAATGTTTTGCTTCGTCACGTTACGTTCCACACGTGACCTTAGTCCGTGAGGTATCGGGATCACAGCAGGGTTGACAAAAACACGTGTGACTGACTGTGGTCGTTCATCCGTTTCCGATTATTTCAATTAACATTCGTGCGACAACCAGTACTTCAATCATGCTTGTTACTCGTTATTTTACCCGGAAATATTCGTACCCAGAACCTACGTTGTAGTCAAAGTCAAAGTCAAGTCAAAAATCATTTATTCATTTAGGTCACAAAGTAACACTTATGAACGTCAAAGTATATAGGTTAGTGAGTTTACTAAGTTACTGAAGCTACATTTAGGTTAGTTGCTAGGTTCAGGCAAAGGGTAGAGCCTATGAGAAGAAACCTGCAAGAGAAACCTGCAAGAAACTCACGGCCACTCTTTTAAATCCTCAGTTAAATATAATTTCAGTATTTTACAGCTCAGATTAACAAGGTGTTACAGCCATTATGCCATATACTACTGACTATAAAAGCTAAAGATAATAACAATAATAATTTAATAATATTATTGTATTTCAAAACAAAGTGTTTTTGTGATCTTAACACATGTATATAAAATTGTAACCGGTCAATGTTTGTACATAGGATATATTTATTTGAAACAAATTAATGTTTAAACATTAATTTGTTTTTTGTTTTCAAATTCAAAAAACAATTGTTTTGGCTTCGATAGCTTTTAAGCTATCGAAGCCAAAACAATTATTTTAGAATTTTCGTCTGTCTGATGTTTGTAGGCGCATTACGAAATACTATTGTAAGGAATTTCATACGGTTTTAACAATTATGGAAACGGGATATGCTGCCTAGAAGCTCAGTAATAGTATTTTTTTTAAATGATATGCCGTCCTAAGTCTCTTTCAACATGAAATAGTTGGAAGGTCGGAGGGAAGTATATAAGCTAATAAGATTGTCGAAAAGGAATATGGTATTTTTTCCTCCCGAAAAATCTGTAAATATGAAGCAATTTTTATTTCTAGTACCGTTCTGCATTCTCTATACTTCTTAATAACTCACACTTTTGCAATGAAAATTGATATTGAGTAAGTATTGTACGTTTTTGAATATCAAATGGCGTAGTGGTTAGTGTATAACCGACTGCCACGCCTGAGGTCGCGGGTTCGTTTCCCGCACAAGTCAAACATTTGTGTACATGGACATGAACGTTTGTCTTGGTCTGGGTGTTTCTATGTGTAATAATAATATGTACGTATTTACAAAATAATGTATATATGTATGTTTATCCATTGTCTAGTACCCATAGTACAAGCTCTGCTTAGTTTGGGCTAGATGGTGTTGTGTGTATGTGGTAGAATATTATTAGTATTATTGAATTTCCAATGAAAGCGAAGAGTTAAAAGTAAAATTTACCAACAAATTAATGTTAAACGGAAATCACATCGTGCGATACCTACCTCAAAAATGTTTTCTATCATGACTGCTGTTTGTTTTCCAGAATATAACAACACCTTTCTAACAATTTTCAAATTATGTTTTAAAATTAATTTATTTCGGCAAAGCCATGAATTTACAAACGTTTGTGGTGTACGTTTCAAAGGGCTTAGAACATCTTGCCCTTAAAATGTTATTTAATTAAATATTTTTCACAAAATTAATTTCTACATTAAAAACAAAGCCATACAATTTTAATTTTAATATAGTATTATTGGTTATCATCGTCATAATCATAAATATGGCATACATTTAACAGCAATTTATCATGATAACGATAAAAAAAAACAAATAAATAATAATGACATGTTTAAATGTCAATAAGAAAGAAGAATAATAATATGTTTTAATAAATCTTGTACGTATGTCAAGTTTTATAAGACGACATATTTTTGTCTTTACTCCCAATCGAACCAAACCAATTTGGTCCAACAAACTTAATTCAATTTATTCAGCGGCTTAGTGATCTGTGCCTTCAAACTTTCTTTGTACAATTTACAGCAATTTGTCTGTTTCTAAAATTCAGCTCGCATATCTACATATTGTAGTGCCGATGACGTCACAGTATGTGTACTATTTTCGTCGACCCTGATTAACTGCATATCTATTTCTGATCGTAACATCGTTCACATGAGTACGATGATATTCAAGGTATTTTGAATATCCGTGTGTGAAGTATATTATTATTTTATTACTATACTATTATACTATTTATATTTATGTTTATATGTGTGTGAACATGTGCAACAGGGGACCAACCCCTACCTGAGATTTGACAAACCATAGATGCTCGCTAAATAACACCGATTGCTACCAAGTATGCTTCGCGAGGCTATTGAAATAAAAAAACATCCTAATTTCAATAGGGAAGATGGTTGGAATGTACCACTAGCTTGGGATCCAGTAATTCAAATAGTCAAACCCAAGAAAAAGCAAACCACAGCTAGACTTCATGATACTTTGAGCGCATTCTGCGTAAATAGAAACACCAATGATTAAATTATGTTCGGGTACTTTGAAATAACTACACTGGAACATTGAGACAACTACCATCTTAGTCTCCCCGTGACCATGGCTGCTGGAAAGCAAACGAAACGTCGGGGAAAGTATAAATATAAATAGTATATTAGTATAGTAATAGTATAAATAGATTTAATAGTTTCAATATTATTATGTTCTTTATGCATACTAAAATTATAAATTCGAAAGTAACTGTCTGTCTGTCTATTACCTATTCATGCCATACTAAGCCACTCAACCGATTTGGTTGAAATTTGATACAGATGTAGTTTAAAACCTGGGAAAGGACATAGGCTACACTAACAAGACAACGGGCAGAGCCGCACGCAAAAGCTATTATTATATAAATCTGCCACGTCGATTCAGTGATATAAGATTGCGCTAATGCTTACGTCTGATCGTACAGATTTCCGCTGGCTGGACAAAGTGTTATTGGGATTTCCGGCTCAGAAATCTTCAGTAGTAGCACTGAATCTGGAAATGTGCCCAGTAAAGGGCAATAAGCTCGCCATCTATCACGTTATAAGATGCTATTATGATAACTTTACCAAGATGGGATTTCTAAATAACTTTTATCAATATTTCATAGTATAATTGCTATCAGAATTGATTTATAATGGGATTAAATATAATGACCACCAAAAATACTAATTGCGCAGCAAAATATGCTTACTAAAATATATCATGACGAGCACCTATAAGCCTCAAATCACTGCATTCCGTCTCGGAAGGGTTAGGTTACCTATGTTAGGTTCCTTCTTAAACCCACCCAAAAATAGGAGCCCCGCGGAGCGGGGCTCCGTCGACTTAGTTTGATCTCTTTAAATATATTTTGGTGTGCAATTAGTATTTTTGGTAAGCATATTTTTCTGTGTAATTAGTATTTTTTTGCTGTGCAGTTAAATACTACCCATTTATAATCCATCTATAGAGTACATTTGTATCGTGGCACTGGAAGGTTTAATTTTTTATCTTTATAGACATCAAACTTGTTATTTTTTAAGTAGACGTAATAGTCTACTTAAAAATTAAGAATTTTCTTGTCTTGTCTATTCGAAATATATTATTTTTGTATATAATTATCACATATTATCCCCGGTTTTTGTATGCGATCTTGACTTGATCGTAGTTACATAGATCTGTTCTGAATTTTGATGTAGGTTTCCAAAACAATGATTGAAACTCATGAACACCCGTTACGGAGATTTATTAATTATTTCTGTCATACAATATTATATGTGCATAGTAACAATTTATGTATTTATTTAAAAGCCTAATATTTTCGTTTCTAGTTTACTGTCAGAAGTGCCTTAGCTAGCCAACTTTGGTTATAAACTCTGTAAACGTCAGTAAAAATGTTAAATAATATATTTTCCAAAATCGTAAGCTGACTACAAAAACACTGAGAAAGAATGTAACATTTGCTAGCCTTAACTAACGGCCCGAGCGAATCAAACGAATATGGAGTAAATGCCAAATAAATAGGAGCCAAAGTTCAATTATTTTAAAGAAATAATAAGAACTAAACAACAGCAATTTGGCTGCAACAATAATTTAGTTAGCAATCCAATACTTCTCATTGTCTAGACTCGATGGGATCTTAGTTAAAACTAAACAGATGTGATGTTGTTTTTAAATGACATCGCCCGATGTAGGGTTCAAACCCTGTATCACTGAAGATGATACATACAAATAACGGAAATGAAGATTTTATTGTTTTTTACTGTTATTGAAGGCGATTTCTAATATATTTAAAATGTTATAAAGAGCAGTGCCAAAAATACTTGATACTGCACATGTCGAGCTGTCTGGCTTTTAGAAATATTATACTTTACTGTCCAAACTCACAGCATCGCTCCGGTGGTTCTAAGGATCTTGCCCACAAGCCCATAAACTATACTTATATTTATGCAAGAATTTAAGTTGAAGATTTGCACGACGGCTGCAAGGAAGAAAGACATAAAAAACACACTTCAGTATTTCCAATATTTATACATAGTTAGAAATACTGAAATAATAATAAAATAATCTCATATTCAAGGTTTTAATTGGACCTACATTTTATAATAAATCTGGTCATAAAATATAAGCATGTGATTATTATAAAGATTTTTAATTATGGCGGTACCAATTAGCCGGCTCGCCTGACGAAGAACTACCCTCTTAAAGGTAGCCGACGTAATAGTAATTATACTGTTTCTGCTTGTCGCTTAACAGTTCCAGAGGCTCACATACCTCACGTTACTTCCTTTCATACTACCTTTAATTCCTTTACGCTGGGTCGGCAATACAAGCGATACTTCTGGAACTGCAAGCGGTCATGGGCTACCATTTACCAAGAGGCAGGCACTATAATATTTGTTTGTCACCTATATCAAACAAAAACAGCAATTACAAAAAATAAAACTTATTTTACACACTTTAGTTATAATTAAAACGGACATCCTAATCCTAATCCTAACTTCCTAATCCTAACTAATATTATAAAAGCGAAAATGAGTTTGTTTGTTTGTTACCTTTTCACGCCTAAACCACTGAACCGATCATCCTGAAATTTTGCATACATCTTGACAGGTGTACAGAAACGGACATAGGCTACCTTTCATCCCGAAAAAATACTGTTCCCGAGGAAAACAACAATAACGTTCCTATGATAATAGATGGCGCCACATGTCTTTCGAATCATGATTGAATTATATTATTACAAGTAGAGTACGACACGAATTAATTCTCAAATTCTAAATTAACGCGAGCTAAGCCGCAGGCAAGAGCTAGTAAAATTATAAGTCCGTTACCTTGTTGCGTACATAGATAACAGAAAAACACATTTAGTAAAAAGAGGCAACAGGCTATTCAGTAGCCTATCTAGGAGAACAGTACTCTACCCATAACTTATTGTAGATTACGCATACTGTCAACTAAGAGTATAAATGAATACCTGTAACACATAACAGCCTAAGTCAATGTTAACCTACAATCTCATTTCTGTAAATAAATAAATTATTATTAAATAATAAAAACCGACGAAGTTTGAGTCAGGCGTGCGTTTTTGTGTGATGGTCAGGAACCCTGAGCGTGCAGGTTTGGGTCACGCTCGGCTATTTTTTTCAATTTGGTGAATAATTGATTTTAGTTCATCGTTGGACTGTTTTGCTATGGTCGGTAGGCATGCCCCTTTATTATTTAAATCAAGCTAACGAATTTCGTTTTAAGAGTGATACGTAAAAAATACAAACTAGAGAATTGTCATATAATGACAGATATAAACATTCATTTCGTATGAACGCTTTTACGTAGCCGAGTCATTTTCTGGGTAATGTTGTGTAGCAATCAACGCTTTGAAGTCAATTGAATCTACTTTTATTATTCGTATACATACAACTGGTATATTTTTAACCTTTTGACCGCCACAGCATAAAAGAAGCGTCGTGCCCCCTACGCCAGGCGATGATTAATGTAGTTTTTAATAATAGGTAAAAGGAACACAACAACCATATTTTTATGTTTATTTTGAACTGTAAAATAGTCGTACTTTCGACGTGCCATGCCGTCGGTGGCGTCGTGAGCACGGTTTAATTTGACGTGAATGGACGTCCGTGGCAGTCAAAAGGTTATTAAAAATGGCGCAGCGCTTTCGTTATACTACGCCATATTATGTGTTATTAAGTTATAAAACAATAATTAAGAAAAAATACTATATAATAATAAATAATTTTTACTCAATCACACGTATGTGAAACGGGTTTGGATTAATTATATTTCGCACACGGATGAACTATGTCCAGGATTAGCTTATAGTTTTTCTTAGTATGTCTTTTCGTGGGATGCACGTGTGCGATGCCGCGGTCGAGTAGAAAAATAATAAAGTTGTAGAGTTTGCTAAAAAAATATATAACAACAATACTTCATTTATTTTACATCAAATAGAACGACTTGCGCCAATTATGAGAATGAGACCCGTTTGGTCTAAAGAGTAATAGCAGATCACTAGCTAGGTAGTCCAATCAGCAGACCACAGAAGGTTCCGTGTGGAATGAAGATGGAGATTCAAATGCACAGCGATGGGCTACCTTTGTCTGCGTTATAGAATATTGACACCATTTTAATAATAAAATCATTACATCATAAAATTGCAATAACTATTCCAAGGTCTAACTAAATGTCCATGTTGTCTGAATAAGGATTTTTTCTTTAAGGTAGCTTATCATTAAAACAGTGCCTTCTGTTGCTAAGAATAATTACGCTTGTTTTAGTTCATACTACTTTAAAGAAAGATGGGGCTTTAATAACAACCTTTTTAACTTTACATTGTAAGATGTACTCCAAGCCTCCAAGCCCTAATGACCATAAGCACTTAGTTGAGGCACTTAGACAACCAAATATAATAACAAGAAAGATTCTCATTATTTCTTTGCTTTGTATAAATTACCTGATACCTAAGATTTTATTCCAATTCTATTTCGTCCTCTAACAATTTACTTCTGTCTAGATAGGCATTGAAAAAAATGGCTAATATATATTTTTGTTTCGTTAGTAATTATGTTAAAAAGACATCTGCCGCAGTAGTTTTAATTTCTGTATCGCGGGTTACGGTTCGCGGGCGGTTCCCCCAAAACTACAAACAACGAACACACATACAAATCATCCAGGTTCGAAACAACCATTTAAGGATTACACAATCGTTTGTTCTGTGTGTGTTTGTGGTTATCGAACCTAAACCACTACCAGCGAGCGATATGAGGGATATCCAGATAACCATACTATGTTTTTCATATCATAATTTAAAATAATAATAATTAATACGTAAAAGGCAAACTATATAAAAAGGGGTACACTCTTTTAATGCAAATTGCGCTCACAGAGAAATGCGGTATTTGGCATAGTTAAAGTTTATATGGAGAAAAAACATGAAAGAAAACATTATTTATTGCCACAAAGAACTATAAACTACACAATTTTTCTTATAAAATAATGACAAAATAATAAAAAGACAATTAAATAAACAGTTCGCAAATAATATAAGTACATAATATAATAATATTTTTTCTACCACATACACACAACACCATCTAGCCCAAACTAAGCAGAGCTTGTACTATGGGTACTAGACAATAGATAAACATACATATATACTTTTTTTTTGTAAATACGTACATATTATACATAGAAACACTCAGACCAAGACAAACATCCATGTTCATACACACAAATGTTTGACGTGTGCGGGAATCGAACCCGCGACCTCAGGCGTGGCAATCGGATACACCAACCACTACGCCATCGAGACCGTCAAATATTATACTATGGTATTGTGGCAACAAATGGTCTCTATTCAGCATTGATGTTGCGATAACACTTACGTGATATCGCAACGCTGATTTTCAATGGAGATCACCGTAATATATAAAATAAATTAAGAATTATCGTAGAATTCTGACCATTGGGCGACCACTGTTCACATAAGCACATAAGTTGAATACATAAGCAATCCCGCAAATTGCAGTTAATAATTTAGATGTCGTTCTGACAAAGAAATTTTTTTTAAGATTGGACCTTACCGTTGCGTATTAAAGTTTGCATAAACGAATATAATCAACTATCCTATTTACATCAAACACAGCTAATCATACTAGAATGTATTTTGTATATCCATATTATGTACATACTAGATGTTCCCGCGGTTTCACCCGCGTTTATCGTTACTGCACCGCCCTCGTGGGTCGTAGCTTGATGTTATATAACCTATAGCCTTCCTCAATAAATAGGCTATCCAACACTAAAAGATTTTTCTATTCGAACCAGTAGGTCCTGAGATTAGCGCGTTCAAACAAAGAAACAAACAAACTCTTCAGCTTTATAATATTACTAGCTTTTGCCCGCGGCTTCACTCACGTTAATTTAGAATTTGGCAATCAATTCGAGTCGTACTCTGCTTCATAAGGACATCTATTATCATAAGAACGTTATTGCTGTTTTCCTCGGGAACAGTAGTTTTTTTCGGGATGAAAGGTAGCCTATGTGCATTTCTGTACACGTGACAACGTATATGCAATATTTCAGGATGATCGGTTCAGTGGTTTAGGCGTGAAAATGTAACAAACAAACAAACTCATTTTTGCTTTTATAATATTAGTTAGAATATTAGGAGTAGGATTAGGATTAGGATAGGATAGGATAGGATAGTATAGATTATATTCTTGTATAGGTATGCTATTACATAAGCTATGTACTAAATCCTCTTAGCTTTAAAGTATCTTAGTAAACACATTTGATAAAGTATTTGAAACTCTATTATTTCGTTGCTATGAAATACTCCATACCATATTTCATGTATTCAGTCGTGCTCGTAATATAAAGCTACAACAAAATTTCATGTTGTCTCCGTTCATTCGCACTGCTGTGAAAATAGTCGATGTACGAAAATAGATCGGCGAGTTGATACCTCTGTTTCAGAACGAATGCGGTTAAAAGCTAGAGCGACAGAACTAGGTACATGTTGCTACACAAATAGAGCAAGCATTTCTATATTTTTTGGTACAAATCTTTTTATTTTAAATGGCAAATTTCGCTCTGGATTCATAATTATTGAAGTGAAAACTTCTTTAGGCGCGTTGAGCACTTCTTGGGTGAACAAAAATCATAGAACTCGCGTCATCGTCACGCTTCCACGCTTTCCATTTTCAATTATTTCAGAATATTAACAATATCTCAGAAATGGTGCGTCCTACGCAAAAAATAACGAACCTTTTGACCTCCTTAATAAACCCTAAGAGAGTATCAAGAACTAGCATCCGACCCTTTTTATTATTTTAGTCAAATATTTTCATTATCCAAACTCTAAAACACAAAAAATTATCTCTTCTTTAAAAATTACTCAAAAAGAAATAAGAGAAGCTTTTCAAATGTGGTAATAGGGAACGTGTACGGATGCACGACACAAACTTTGATGTCACCTCTATTTATTTATTTATTAAGATTCACCAACAGTTACTACAATATCACATACACTTACGAAAAACATTTTGAGTCTAACCAATTGTATAACTAATTACAGGTGAATTCAGCATGCATTACATTTTGAATATTACATTAATAATATGACAAAAGAAACAAAGATAAATATTAAAAGTAAAGAAACATCAATATAAAAGTTAAGTTTAAAATAAAATTATATCAAAATCCAGTAAATTTCATTAGTATTACAGTCACTTAACTTTGTATGAATTACTATAAATAATAAATTCAATATACATTACATAACAATCAAATTAAAATATAAAATTAATAATGTAAATGTATTGTAAATGTCAGATAAAATTAAACGCTGATGTTCGAGGGAGATAGCGAGATATGTCTACTACAGAGAGCCTAGTGCGAATTTGTTTTACGTAAACGCGATCGACACGTTTATGACGTAAAGCGCTCCGATTGGCTCACTCCTACCTCTTAACCAATGAGAGAACCAAACGCTAAAAAACGTAAACGTTTCGATCGCGTAAAGATTCACCAACATCGGAAACAGAGACGAATCTACTCATGGTAAGATCTCTGGAGCAAAGAACCTACAAACTATTCGTCCCAGATGGTGAAAAACCGCCTTCTGTATCAAGCCCTCAATTCAACCATTCAACGTGAGTCTCTTTAGATGGTGGTCGACACACTTGGCATTAAAATATTGACCAAAATGACTATTGATAAAATTGCTTGTGCCTAAAGGAGCTGTGTTGTTATATTTAAATAAATTACCATTTTAAACTTGTAACACTGTAGAATTTAAATGAATCACAACCTTTAAAAATGTTGAGTACCTATTCTACATTTAAATAACACATTGTTAGGGCGTGCGACACCCGCAGGCTGGCGATAGCTCGAAGCACCTGTCACACTTTGTACAAATTGCCCTCCCTGGAAAATATTATTCGAAAATAACTTCAATTTTTAAAATCAGCTGATACCTTTCAGAACACGTCTCTTTGTAACTTACAAACAATCTAATATTTGTACGTACAAGCAGATTTATTTTCGAAAATTGTAAATGTGACCTACTTACATTTACAATTTTTATATTTGTTGGTTCAGAGGCAATATAAATACATGTATGCGTAAATACCCCTGAGGTTCCTTGTTTGAATAACGAATCATGTTTAGAGACCATTCCCTGGTTTAATATATGGGATACATAATATAGTCCCGGTAATGTGTTCCCGTGGTTTAGGAGACGAAGCCGAGAGCAGCAACGAGTATATTTAGTTTTTCGGGTAGTAAAGCCTCGCTGATTTCAGCATGAATGGGCCGGCTCGAACGGGGAAGGACTACCCAAAGTTCCTAAGCTTGCTACTTTGTTTTCTGTTTTTCTCTATTACATATAAATAAGGTATAAGTACTAAACCATAGTTACAAAGAATTGTACGACGTCAGACGAACAATGCCGAAATACTACGAACGCGATTCGACTGCGTGTGTCAAATGCATTGTTGTGTTCGTGTAGTATTTTTTCATTAATTTAATGTATTTCTAATGCATATTTTATAAAAATATTAGGATTCGCACCTCCTTCTCCATATAAACTTTAACTGTGCCTAATTTCATAATCCTCCGTCCGCGCAATTTTCGTAAAAAAGGGTACAAAGTTTTTGCTTCACGTATTAATATATAGATTAAAAATGTGAAATTTGTCATACGTTCATCTTGAACGGATTTGATTAACATTTAACACCAAAATAGACCATATGCTGGATGGAGGTAGAAGCAGTCGCAGAAGCTAGTCTATCATAAGTACCTATAAATCCAATATATCACTATAAAGCAAACAGCTCTGAAAATAAGTTATACCCAAATAAGAGTTTCCACTAAAACGTTCGACTTTTTTATTTACTAGCAAACAAAATCGAATCAAATTAATGTTTCACTATACAAATATATGAAAGCCGATAAATGACAAACAAATCTAGATACGTTTCCCCAGAGCAAATCCCAATGAAACAGTCGTGTCCAAATGCTACACATACCATGTTACAGGCTCGGCCATGATTGGATAAACCAAAAACGACGAGTCATTGGAATAGATGAAATTGTGATATCGATAGAATCAAGTACAAATGTCAAATCGAAACAGCCCCTAGTAGACAGGCTGCCACTTGGAATACCAGGCCTGACACTTAGGCTCTAGACAGACGGACTGCATTTCAACTGCACTCCGACTGCAAAATTGCAGTTTGAATGCAGTAAGTTTGACTGCAATAAAACATCAAATCAACCGCGCAGTCCAATTGCAGTCGGTGTGCAGTTGGCGTGCAATTTCAACAACTGCACGCTGACTAAGAGCTAGCTGCACAGTCGACGTGCAGTTTAAATGCAGTTAGTCTGTAGCAATCTTAATGCAGTTGATCCAACTGCATTTGTACTGCACACCGATTGCAAACGGGTTTCACGGTTGGTTTGCAGTTTAATTGCAGTCGTACTAACTGCATTCAAACTGCAAATTTGCAGTCGGAATGCAGTTGAAATGCAATCCGTCTGTTTAGAGCCTTACTATAACATAACTACGGGCTCTAGGTTTACATTTTTAACGATAATAATCTTTTGAATCGTTGGAATATTCAGTCTCAGTGTAAGTAAATAAAGTTGGATCGAGCTATTCAATGATTTGTAGTATAAGCTGCATGGATGACTTGCTATAATTGATTGCACGGATGGTGTAGTGGTTGAAGTGGTCGCCTCGCCACTGCTACTGCGTCGTGTGTTGTGGGTTCAAATCCTACAACGGGACAAAAATTTGTGTGAGCCACAAATTGTTGTTTCGAGTCTGGATGTTCATTTTGACCGTTGTTTGAATTTTTCTAAAGTTCCCCGCGATATAGATATTATTCCTAGTGCGGGAAATTACTTATTAGAAGCAAAAAAGCCTCGAAAAAAGATTTGACTTACACTGAGACTTCAGTGTACGTGTGTGTAGTAAGTCAATTCAAGATGGATCGAGCTATTTAATTACTTGTAGTGCAAGCAATAAGGCTTAAGGCAAGGTAGTCAAATTAAATTAATGATTAAGAAATAAAAAGGTTGCATCGCATTTAATGGACTTTTATTTCTATCTGATCCTATCTTTATTCAGATGAATTATTGATAAAAACTAGTTATTAATGTTATACATGACCCAATTAAATGAAAAAATAAGTTATCTTGAGAGTAATATTGACTAAAACTTTCTCCATAATTGTTACATCCTAGATGGAACCGTCTTATTCCAAACGGTCGTAGTGTGGCTCTAATTCAGCCGCATTATATCGTCTTCTAATGGATTTGGTGGTAACTGGCACTATCGTCATACGTCTTGACTCTTAGTACCAATCTAAAAAGTAGTAATTTCTAAGATCCGTCATTATCCCTTACATAATATGTTGCATACGAAACTCGACAATGTAAATATTTGTGCGATGAAAAATTAAAAGGAAATTGGCATTTATAAAAACAACAAAACTCAGCAATCAGTTTTGGAACGTGTATGCACTAATTAAACTGTCGAAAAAATGTACAACTGAAACGCGGCTATACCAGACAATTAAATTCCTTCTTGTTTAAAATTACTCGTACAAGTGACAGAGTTTAATTGGAATATATAAGTACAATATTTATCTTTTGTTACTATAAAGATAACTAGCAATTTCGGTTAGAAATTAGTAATAACTATTCTTGTAAAACCTCCAGCTAAGCTAGTAATTTTTGGACCTTAATGTAAGTATATACATGTCTATGCAGATCAACCGATGACTTTAACAGAATGATTGAAGACTATAGACTTGTTACGAAAGACGACATTACATGCGTTGATGCTTTATCGTGTTCAGCAGTAGAAAGCAACTAGCTAACAATTTGATTGAATATTGGCCTATGTTTTAGGTCGCTTAATCACGACTACTTCGATGACGCAGCGGTAGTGTATGCGACTGCTGTGCATGAGGTCTCGGGTTCGAATCCCAGGTAGGGCCAACAAACAGTTATTGGTTTATGCTAACACGAAATTCTCAGTAGCGTGGTGTTAGATAGTTAGCTGTGTTACAAACGGGATTAAATGTAATGACCACCAAAAATACTAATTGCGCAGCAAAATATGCTTACTAAAATATATCATAACGAGCCCTATACGCCTTAAATCACTGCATTCCGTCTCGGAAGGGTTAGGTTATGTTAGGTTCCTTCTTAAACCCACCCAAAAATTTAAATACATTTTGCTTTGCAATTTGGTGATCATTTACTATTTTTGACTGTCATATTTTACTATATCTGGTGATAAGTTAAACATAAGCCGTTACAAACCCCCTTTCATCGGAAACCACCTAACGCCGTCCGTCTTGCACCCAACCCAAACTCCGGTCTTGTCGACCTATCGTCCCGTCGGATATGTTTGCGCACACATGTGCACTATAATATCTACTGCGCAGAAGGGAAGTCCCCGTTATGATTGGCTGCCGTAATCGAAAATTCAGTGTTCGCTACTGCCGCTCAATTCTGTTAAATCTCACAACCAACTTCACATCTGAGTCGCCTGTAATAAATCGAGTTGTTTCACAATTACCATGACAACACCAGTCAGTTACTACGGTTACTGACTACAATCGAGATTGAGATAAGCTTTTCAGTTTTCAGCCAAAGAGACGTGCGGATAATATTGCGCTTTATTTAATATCAAACCTATTTATGAATTGATCCGTCACCGTGTGAAAAGGGTTTGGCCATTATTCATCACGCTTGCCAACTATTGATTGTTCATCACGCTTGCCAACTATTGATTGGCATTCTACGCATCATTATTAGTAACGCGCTATTTTAAATTATTGCTGCTACATATTATTTTAGCACACAATAACTTATATCGGTTGAGTGGTATAGGCGTGAAAAGGTTACAGACAGACAGATAGACAGACAGAGTTACTTTCGAATTTATAATATTAGTTAGGAAGGTCGCGGGCAGCGGTTGGATGCGGGTGGCCCAAGACCGGTCTGTGTGGAAAACCTTGGGGGCGGCCTATGTCCAGCAGTGGACGTCTTTTGGCTGACATGATGAAGGAAGTAAGGATTAGTTAGGATATACAAGATACAATGTTGATAACAACATTGTATCTTGTATAACCGTCTGTCTGTCTGTATGTATATATCTATATTGTCTGTCTGTCTGTCTGTAACCTATTCACGGCTATACCACTCAACCGATTTAGATGAAATTTGGTACAGATATAGTTTAAAACCTGGGGAAGGACATAGACTACTTTTTATTGATGTAGGTACCACGTGGGTGGAGCCGCGCGCAAAAGCTGAAATTATGAAAGCGAAAATGAGTTTGTTTGTTTGTTACCTTTTCACGCCTAAACCACTGAACCGATCATCCTGAAATTTTGCATATACGTTGACAGGTGTACAGACACGGACATAGGCTACCTTTCATCCCGAAAAAAATTACTGTTCCCGAGGAAAACAATAATAACTTTCTTATAATAATAGATGGCGCCACGTGTCTTTCGAATCATGATTGAATTATATTATTACAAGCAGAGTACAACCCGAATTGATTGTCAAATTCTAAATTAGCGCGAGTGAAGCCGCGGCCAAAAGCTAGTTTTATGTACTTAAAACGCTATATAGCCAACAAGTCCAACAACTGATCTTATTAGTTACGCTCAGTATGAATGGGCCGGCTCGACCGGGGAAGGACTACCCTCTCACAGAATATCGACATGAAATAGCAGTATTCCTACTGTTGTGTTTCGTTTGGTTAATGAAAGTGCCGGAGGCCCAATCACCCTGATCCCCCTTCCCGCTCCTTCTCATTCCCACTTTCTTTTTCTCTTCTTCCTTTCCTAAAGGGTCGGCAACGCGCAAGTGATGCCTCTGGTGTGCAGGCGTCTATAGGCTACGGTGACCACTTACCGTCGGGTGGGCCGTATGCTTGTTTGCGCTCTTAGTTGTATGATAAAGAGATTATAATATAATAATAATATTTATTGACAGAGAAATGTAGAAAATTGGGTGAAACTTATTCTAGTACTTAGAGTTAGCACAGTACTTACTAATAGTGATTCCCAAACTAGGCTATAGCTTGTTTTGGAGACAGCGCTCAGCCAAAACAATGCAACAATGGAAAAGAGAGGTTATTACATAATTTATATATTTACTAGTTTTCACCCGCGGCTTCGCTCGCGTAAATGTAGGTAAGGTTAGGTTTGCAATAGTTATTTTTCTGGATGAAAGGTACCCTATGTCCTATTCTGTACTCCTGACAAAGTGTATGCAAAATTTCATGTTGATCGGTTGAGTAGTTAAGGCGTGAAATTGTAAAAAACAAACAAACAAACTCATTTTCGCATTTATAATATTAGGATGATTAAAATATTATGTAGGATGTGTAAATGACGGACAGTAGATGTGTATGAGTGTATTGTGAGTATATGTGAGTGGATATGTAATTATTATCGCTGCTGAATATTATTTCATTACATTTTGCAAACGTATTTGAAAAAAGACCCTACCTACCAATTTAGCTAAAATGTTGCTGATATTAAACGTCCAATAAATTAAATACAATACACGCCATGCGCTCGAAGCAATCTGTGCTCTTTCTCGCTCACTTCCTACTCTAGCACTTCATTAAT
Source organism: Catocala sponsa (assembly GCA_963564715.1). NCBI lineage: Eukaryota > Metazoa > Arthropoda > Insecta > Lepidoptera > Erebidae > Catocala > Catocala sponsa. The sequence goes on from OY751329.1 coordinate 27,480,871, forward strand.
TGTATCTAATCGCTTTGAGTGTGTCAGCCGTCTCGCTTACATAAAAGAGAAGATTCGTTTCGAGTAAGAAAATCCTATAACAAAACGTGTTAGGGAACGTCGGAGCCAGATTACGATCTTAAAAGTTAACTCGTGCAATAAGCAGTTTACAAAATCTATGGCTGTTGGAATACTTTTCCTGGACACTTCCTTGTTTACCTACCGGTATACCCTAGGTTTGGTAATTTTAAATGTATCGTAATAGTACCAGTAGACTGTACCACGCTGCATTTGAAAATGATAAAAACATGCAGCAAAGACACAGTTACGTAAAGAAAAATTTTTTTGTTTAATACATTACACATGACGAGACGAGACCAGACAATTTACCCTAAGACGTCGAGCGTGCATAAAAAAATTAAATATTAGCCCTGTATTATGCTGCGCCACTGCTGGGCACGGGCCTCTTCGCAGTGTAAGAAAGGTAAGGCCATAGTCCACCACGCTGGCCCAGTACGGGTTGGCAGGCTTCACATAGAACATTATGTAGAACTCTCAAACATGCAGATTTCCTCACGATGTTTCCTTCACTGTTAAAGCGAACGACAATTGACTATTTCATACGCATATAGCTTCGAAATGTTAGAATTGCGGAGTTGGACCTCTGCATGGCAATCCAAAAAATGTCCATGGCTGAACATTCATAACTTTACAAAGTTCTACTAGCCTATTTATCTTTTTTTAATAGTATGGTTGATAAGCGACAACAAACATGTACTAAGTTTTGAAAAATTGTTTTAGAATTATGCTTTATTTATTCAAGGCAAGAGAAACATACTTTACATTTTTAAATTAATACGATAACTTAATGGGGAGACCAACAGACTGCAATGCAGAGGGTTTCGGGTTCGAACCCACGTCGCGCACCTCTGACTTTCGTAAGTTATATGACTTTTCGAAATTATGCGCGTATAGATTGACAATTATAGCCTGCTCCGTGCCTCGGAGAGCACGTTAAGCCGTCGGTTCCGGCTGCAATGAACATCTATGGCAGTCGTTATTGGGAAGTCAGTGCCCTATAATATCCTGACACTGGTCTAGCTTTAGGGTATCGTTAACTTTCGGGTCGCGGAGGTCAGGTGGCAGCTGCTCCGTGTAAAAACTGATATTCAATCAAATCCGGTTAGACCAGAAAAGCTGACCCCAAGGAATAATAAAGGCTAGGGAGAAGACTGCTATCTCCTAACAGTTTATTCGGTAGTTTTAAAGTGATACACATTAAACAACGTAGTTTGAAATTTGTGTAGTCCTTCTCTTAGCGTTCTTCCTAACATTGTGAGCACAAACAAATGGAATAAAAAAGAAAAGGGATAATGTAAACATGGCTTTGTAAGATTGATGAAGGTACTCATATTATACCGACTGAAGATAATATGAACCCGACAATCATATGTAACATTTTCCTTTTGTATAATCAACCAAAGAGATTTTGTTTGTGTGGTATAAATTACATGTAATATTCGTTACTTGACAATCTTAGTTAGGTACTTATTTATGCGTAGCATAGTACCTTTAGTCAAATAATTCTAACTAATATTATGAAAGTGAATGTGAGTTTGTTTGTTACGCTTTCACACCTTAACTACTCGACCGAATCGAATCGTTGATCAATGATCGCCAATACGGCTTTCGATCTAAACGATCAACGGGTGATCTTCTAGCGTTCGTCACGCACCTCTGGGGTGAGGCTATGGACAAGCACGGCGAGTCTTTGGCTATCATCCTTGACATAGCCATAGCTTTCGACAGAGTCTGGCACCGGTCTCTTCTTTCCAAGCTTCCGGCCTATGGCTTGCCCCCTCAACTGTGCACCTGGATTGCAAGTTTCCTGCAGAAGCGTCGTATTCGGGTCCCTTGCGACGGTCGCGCTTCCAAATTTATGCAGGTCAATGCAGGAGTGCCTCAGGGGTCTGTCTTATCCCCTACGCTCTTTCTACTGCATATCAATGATATGTTGAATCTCGGCAACATACATTGTTATGCGGACGACAGTACCGTGCATGGGCGATATCTCGGACATCCTGGGGCCAAACAGGCTGAGGTTGAGGGGAAAGGCAGAATCTTGTCGTTGAACTTGACCAGACCTTGGACCGCATCTACGAATGGGGTGCCAAGAACTTGATCGAGTTCAACGCCAAGAAGACCCAGGCATGCGCGTTCTCAACAAAAAAGTCTCCGTTCCTTCCCCTCCCTTCTCTGAAGAACACTCCACTGGTGATACGTGACAGCCTCTCCATCTTAGGTATGGATCTTTGTCGCTCCCTTAATCAGAAAACCTATATCGAGAGCGTCATTAAGCAAGCTTCGCGAAAACTTGGAGTTCTGAACAGAGTGAGGCGGTTCTTCACGCCTGGGCAACTGTGCCTATTGTATAAGGCACAAGTGCGCCCTTGCGTGGAGTACTATTCTCATCTTTGGGATGGCTCCGCGCAGTACTTGCTGGATGCTCTCGACCGAGGTCACGAGTTCACTGGACATTGCCTCATTGGCATGTTTCTACAGAATATACCACGGGGAGTGCTCTGAAGAGTTATTCCACCTTATCCCGCCCTCCCCTTTCCTATCCAGAACAACGCGTGCTGGGCTCAGATGCCATCCTTACACGGTAGAGTCGATTAGAGCGCGTACCAAAAAGTTTGGGTCCTCATACCTCTGCCGAACGACCAAGGCATGGAATTCTCTGCCAGGGCACGTGTTTTCTTCTTCCTTCAATCCTGGGTTCTTTAAGCGGGGCATGAAAAAGCATCTTCTCAGGCCGTCAAAGTAGAGACCTCAACATCGCCTCGGCTACTGTGGGGGCGGTGTGGAGGCCACTGCTCTTAGACCACACGACTGCTTACCATCAGGTGGAGTGTGGTCATTTTGACGAGCAAAATAAAAAAATAAAAAAACTGATCGTCATGAAATTTTGCATACACATTGTTATGGGAATACAAAAGGACATAGGGTACCTTTCATCCCTAGAAAAGTGCTGTTACTAAACTAACCTAACCTACACTTATCCAAGCGAAGTCGCGAGCAAAATCCAATAATAACTATTTGCATTTCAATAAAGATTTAAAAAAAAACTATTTGCATTTGTCAAGGTCCGATATTAACCTCATCGTAGAGAAGCTTAAAGATACGTGGTAATATACAATCCTAATCCTAAATATTATTATTATTTTATTAATATTATAAAAGCGAAAATGAGTTTGTTTGTTTGTTACCTTTTCACGCCTAAACCACTGAACCGATCATCCTGAAATTTTGCATATAAGTTGTCAGGTGTACAGAAACGCACATAGGCTACCTTTCATCCCGAAAACAATCACTGTTCTCGAGGAAACCAACAAAAACGTTCTTATGATAATAGATGGCGCCACGTTTCTTTCGAATCATGATTGAATTATATTATTACAAGCAGAGTACAACCCGAATTGATTGTCAAATTCTAATTAACGCGAGCGAAGCCGCGGGAAAAAGCTAGTTAGTAATAAAATATTACGGTCATAATTATTTCAGGACGCAAATAATAATTTCAAAGGTTGAATGTGGACGCATCGTACCAAAGTATATTTTGCCATAGGGCAATCTCTTTCATCCCGTTGCATTTGCGGCGGTAAGCGTAGATGCTGCCAAGGGCGCAAATTATCATAATAACTAGCTATGCCCGCGGTTTCACCTGCGTTTATAGTTACTGCGGCGCCCCCGTGGGTCGTAACATGATGCTAAATAGCCTATAGCCTTCCTCGATAAATAGGCTAACCAACACTAAAATAATTGCGACCCAATCACCAAAATAAGATTATTGCGTTCAATCATACAAACAAACAAACTCTTCAGCTTTATAATATTAGTATAGATAAGGTGGCGATAATAATAATTGTAATACTTCACCTGAATCAATAATATAATCGAACTCATAAGCAACAATAAAACTGACAGCGAAACCGAAGAGACAGTCTATAACAGCTGCAGCAAGATATCGGTCAGTGTAAGGCCCTGCGTATAATAAATAAAAAAACTAAAAAACACGCTTTATTAAAAAACCAAACTAAAAAAGTAGAAAATAATTTAATAATTTTAATGTAAAAAGCGTGGGGTGCTTTCTAAGATATTTTGATAACCCCACGCTTTTTACATTAAAATTATTAAATTATTTTCTACTTTTTTAGTTTGGTTTTATAATAAAGCGTGTATTTTAGTTTTTAAACTAATCCTTATTTTTATTTTTTTAAACTATGTATTACTATTCTTTTTTTCTATATTATTGTATTGTCATCGGTCCTTGATACATCTACAAAGTTTAAATAAAATCTGACCGTTTGAAGTGGGTCAAAATCAAGCTCAAAGGAGTCGGTTACATACAAACAAACATATTTTGTAAAGTGAAACTAATAAAAGCGTGTTAAAAATCGAAAACTACATGAAAACACACTTACATACATACATATATATTGCAACAGTTCGTATAAACTTCACCTTAGAAACTATAACAGAACAAGTATTATAATAGAAATGTGTTTAGTCAAAGAAGGTATGAGTTTCCAAAGCGTAGTGCCCTCAGGCCATACCCACTGCCTCACAGACTTGAAATTTACCATCTTCAAACTTGACGCTATATACGACTTTACAATATGATGTGTGTCTTCATCTACGCCATGATACGTATTATTAGATCGAACAACGTGCATACTAAAGAACTTGTTCTACGGCCGGCTCGTAAACGATTAGATAGCTTTCTTGCCTTAGTTTTATTAACTTGCATAATTCTTTACTTTGATAGGAGATATGTCTTCAAGGCCATTTAGGGGAAGTGATAAAAGCAGTAGGTAGCTTATGACAAAACAAAACAATAAAGTAACTGTTCACCGTCGTGCTCACTTACAACGTATGTTAACCGCTTACTATTAAACGGTTACAACAGGCGGTCACGATATCACCACTTATCATCTGATGACAACCGCTCATCGATCAGTAACACTTATTTATTTACCTTATGGTAAACTTACAGCTACAGACAGTGTAGAACAATCACATGAAAACTAACGATAAGCTAATTACAAACTTTCACTCATAGAACTATAATCCTAACTAATATTATAAATGCGAAAATGAGTTTATTTGTTACGCTTTCACGCCTTAACTACTCAACCGATCAACATGAAATTTTGCATAGTTGTCAGGGGTACAGAATAGGACATAGGGTACCTTTCATCCAGGAAAAATAACTGTTGCAAAATTTTTTTATTTTTTTTTGGTACCCAGGAAAACTGCTTGATGCACTATCCGCCGGCTAGGGGACGGCACCGGCGGGGCGTGTGGGACTCCCCAAACTGGTATACCCACTAAAAAACCTGGGGTGTTCCCTCTCTCACCCAATGGAGGGGCCTGTTGGGAGCTCTTAAAAGAATTGAATCATCCATAGCAGGCCCCCCCAACTGTTGCAAACCTTTTTTTTTTCTTTTTTTTTTGGTACCCAGGAAAAATGCTTGATGCACTATCCGCCGGCTAACCTAACCTAACCTAACCTATATTTACGCGAGCGAAGCCGCGGGTGAAAACTAGTAGAAAATAAATGAACCACAGTGTATGTACATTTACCAACTGCTTATATGGTATCAAGATTATATTAAATACTAAAATAGCTCTTAATTAAAATTATACAATATTATTTGAAAACTTATCGGTTAAGCACTTCCTTACACGCGACATGCTACTAGAAAATGGATCTATTTCATAGGTTTTACACATTTTGTTAAGGTTCCTGCTTGCTCGCACCAAATAGCTGTTTTGCCTTTACCAATATCAAACTGTCTTATTATCTAATTTGTTGCCATTCGAATAAAAAATTGTGATAACAGATTAATCAACATTTGTTCAAAAACGATTGCACGTGGTTAGTACATAAATATGTGTTATTTACAAAGCCATATTTTGAGTGTTGGCTTTTGGTGATCGTTACATTGACTAGAGTTAGAATTGACATCAGTCAGACATAAAAAGCACACTTAAATAACTTCATATTGCACTATTTGTTTTCATCTTAAAATTAAGCAATGGAGTGGAAAGTTACGATTGTAAAGTTTAACAATAAAATGTCTACTTTAGCATCTATAATATCGTTTTTATGCAACATTTTAATCTTTTGATAATATCCATAATTATAGACCGTTAGACTATTTGTGATTGTAATCTTATACTAATATTATAAAGCTAAAGAGTTTGTTTGTTTTTTTGAACCCGCTAATCTGAGGAACTACTGGTTTGATTTCAAAAATTCTTTAAATATTTGATAGCCTATTTATCGAGGAAGGCTATACGCTATATAACATCACGCTACGACCCACGGGGGCAGCGCAGTAACGATAAACGCGGGTGAAACCGCGGAAACATACCACAGTACCTAATATGTGATTTTGTTTCTAGTTACTCCTGTACAAGTTGGTGCTATCAGATCGAATGTGCAAGTACGTTGCTATGGTGGTTTTCATATGTGAGTTATAAAGCTTACGGATGGACGTACGCTTTCGTTTATAAACTTGGTCTGAACACACGTACTGTGATGCCCAGTTTATAATAATAATATAATATTCAACCACATACACACAACACCATCTAGCCCAAACTAAGAAGAGCTTGTACTATGGGTACTAGACAAAGGATAAACATAGATATATACTTTTTTTGGAAATACATACATATTATACATAGAAACACCCAGACCAAGTCAAACATCCATGTTCATGCACACAAATGTTTGACTTGTGCGGGAATCGAACCCGCGACCTCAGGTGTTGCAGTTGGTTACACTAACCACTACGCCATCGAGGCCGACAAGGAATTGAATTTTATTTAATTGCAATGAAGGCTTTATCGATCCTTGCAAAAAAAACGAAGGTGCTAACAACTTCCTTGGTATAATGTATATATTGAAAACTAGCTATCGTCTGCGGTTTCACCCACGTTTATGATTACTGCTTCGCTACTGTAGCTATGCGTGATATTACATAATATATTGATGAAATAGGTGTGATGAAATGGTGAATTTCTAAAATTGTTCCAGTTGTTTTTAAGTTTATTTATTACGAACAAACATACGAATCTTTCCTCTTTATAATGTAAGTACAGATATAGGTATAGTCTCGACGAAGCAGCACTCCCAGTGCTACTAGTTTATTCCTGACCTTGTTTCAAAAATGTCTCCTTATCAAAAATGTATGATAGTGACAGATATTCATAACTTCAAATAATTTTTAATTATACATAGCTAATTAAAACTCCATCAGATTAGTCTCGAATCCGCATTTACGATGACAGGAATCATGAATAAAATATTGAATTACTTATGAAAGACTGTTTCTCTTAAAAAATCTATCCTTATTGAATATCTTCATAACTTCAAATAATTTTAATTACCATACATGGCTAACTAAAACTCTATCAGATTAGTCTCGAATCCGCATTTACGATAGCACGAATTATGAAAAAGAATTGAATTACTTATGAAAGACTGTATCTCTTAAAAAATCTTTCATTACAAATCATACAAAGATTTAACGTAACTGACAAATTAATTAATTTCAAGGATAGTCACGTTTCTCTTTCTAATTTAGGAGTATGCCAGGATTCACTAATTATATATTAATTCCTTGACACAAGTAAGCACAGAAAAGATGTTTCACGCGGAATATTTCATGATGTCAGTACTACGAGCTTTCCCTATTTCCTTAATGAAATAAATAAAGCGAGCTCACAACTCGCTTTTGACGCTTTAGTGTAATAATTAAACCTCATGCAGACGGCACGTTATTAAATAATTTGATTGAATATGCTATAGAAAGGTTATAATATTCAACCACGCATAAGTTCTCATTTTGCTAGGCACCTATTATATTTGCTGTCTATATAAATACTCGAGAAAGGCAGAGAATTGATGCATTCGAGATGTGGTGTTGGAGGCGTATGCTGCGGATACCGTGGATTGCCGAACGCACTAATGCAACGATTCTTGCGCAGCTTAGAATAAAAATCCACCTATCCACAATTTGTCAGCAGCGCATTTTGACATACTTCGGCCACATAGTACGGAGAGGAGATGAGAACCTCGAAAAGCTGATCGTAGTTGGGAACACGGAGAGCAAGAGAGCTCGAGGACGGTCCCCAACCTGATGGACCGATCAAGTAAAGCACTCATCTTCAACCAAACTCAGCTCGGTGGTCAGAAGTGCCATGAACAGGAACCGATGGAGGCAAATCGTTCGATCCAAGTGTGGATTATCCAACGATGATCACGATCCTCACACATGAGGAACCGACCATAGAGAGAGATATATAAATACAATAGAAGTTTTTTTTTGTAAAGGCAACTTGCACTAGGAATAAGTCCTGTGATACCCTACCTAAAGCTTGAGTTATTACTTCAAAAACTTTTTGCTTGGTAGACTTAATACACAAAAACTGCGTGTGAACTGTACGATGATTTATTTTGAACTAACTAAATTAAAGTAATGTGGACTGTAGATACATGCATAGGTAAATATGAATAGCTATATATACTTCAACGTTACATCGTCTGTTGTGAGTTTGGACAAATCTATCCTTATTTTTTTTTTTTTTTGCTCGTTAATATGACCACACTCCACCTGATGGTAAGCAGGTGGAGTGTGGTCATTATATTAATTTAGTAATGGTCCTTATATTAATTTTAGTTGACGACACAAACATAATTAATATTGTCAATAACTGCACCTTCACATTTTATAACAACCAACCAAACATATATTTTCATACTAGATTTTGCCCGCGGCTTCGCTCGTGAAATGTTATGTTAACGTAAGGTTATGTCGATTTTCCAGCCCTCGAAAACAGTACCTACTTTTTCTGGATGTCTGTTCATTTCTGTACCTCTGACAATGCGAAATTTTATGATGATTTGTCGACTAGTTAAGGCATGAAACCGTTACATACAAACAAACTTACTTTCGTATTTATAATTTTAGTTAGGATTAGGATAAAGATCATATATTAGCAGTAAATTCAGGACAGCATAATGAAGTACTTAGGGCTCATCATAATACCGCTCATAGTTTGAGCGGTATTATGATGAGCCCTAAATGTACGAGCCAACATAGTAATTAAGGTTCATATTTTATTCATTACCAAGTGAGACCATAGACTTATAACGTATGAGTGAGACTATGATATTTAAATCAAACAAGGTCAGTAAATGTTTGTGCACATAAAACATTAGCTTTAACTTTTACAGTAAAAATGGCATTATTAAATCATTTATACAGTATTCGATGATTCATTTAAAATATTAGGTAATGATATAAATAAAATATGTTTTGAGCCAGAAGTAGTTTTATATAATCTATATGTTAATACGTGAAGCAAAAACTTTGTACCCCTTTTTACGAAAATTGCGCGAACGGAGGTGTATGAAATTTGGCACAGTTAAAGTTTATATGGAGAAAGAGTGGCGAATCCTAATATTTATATAAAATATGCATTAGAAATACATTAAATTAATGAAAAAGCACTACACGCACACAACCATGCATTTGACACACGCAGTCGAAGCGCGTAACTATGGTTACATATATCAATATATAATCACATAATTATAGGGGTTAAATATATCTAATGCACAGCAAAAAAATACTAATTGCGCATCAAAAAAATACTAATTGGTTAGCAAAAAAATACTAATTGCGCAGCAAAAAAATACTAATTGGTCAGCAAAAATACTAATTGCGCAGCAAAATATGCTTACTAAAATATATCATAACGAGCACCTATATGTACATCACAAATCACTACATTCCGTCTCGGAAAGGTTAGGTTATGTTAGGTCCCTTCTTAAACCCACCCAAAAATAGGCTTCGTCCACTTAGGTTGCTGCGCAATTAGTATTTTTTTGCTGACCAATTAGTATTTTTTTGCTGCGCAATAAGTATTTTTTTGCTGTGCAGTTAAATACTACCCATAATTATATCAGCAATATCTTACAGGTAAACTTGGTCGAATTTCGAGCACTAGGCGACCGCTAGTTATTATAAATATCTACCAATAACTTGTAATATTAGGGGAATACAGGTTAAGAATACCTGAAACTGATGACCTTATATGGTGAATGTAAGTAGAATAGTAAAAATAATAGAGATATACCAGAATCGTAGTAAGTAGGAGTCCATAATCTCTATCTACCCCGCGGGGAAATAGAATGTGTGGCCTTATGTCTATTTATAAATTAAAATATGTCTTTAGGTTAGTTTGATCTAGTTAACTACGAGTATACAATTTAATCTATTTACAGATATACCTAACATGCAATAAATACAAATGTATTTATAACAAAGTTAACCAAAGAAATATTTTATTATTATCACCACATTATGCCATCTGACAAAAAACATGTGAACTAATAATCTGTTCAAAATTCCAAGTATGAAGAGCTTTTTGGGTGGTTCAAAGATACTTCAAAAGATGGCGCTGCAACCAAAATCTAAAATTGGGTTAACAAATTCGCCGACAGGTGACGTCCCTTTATGTGATTATTTGTTTATATTTAAAAAATGTATAACATCACTAGTGCCTTGAGAAAAACCTTTTAGCAATTACTTATAATTGTTCATATAATATGTACGTATTTACAAAAAAAAAAAGTATGTAAGTATGTTTATCCATTGTCTAGTACCCATAGTACAAGCTCTGCTTAGTTTGGGCTAGATGGTGTTGTGTGTATGTTGTAGAATAATTTTATTATTATTATTTATATTTAACTATTAATATTCTAACTGTATTTACTAGCTGTAAGATTTCCAAAAATAAAAAAACTAAAATAAATAAAATACATTGTACATTTTAGGTCTTACCTACATGCCGCAAAAATCCGTCTTAGGCCCAAATCACATCAATTAGCATCAATTTTCATTTTGCCTTTTGAAATAACTAGATAGATCCTAATAAGATGCGTAAGGATTTACGGATACAGCTTTCGCATATTCTTCAATCAATCAATCAGCCGACCGCAGTCCACTGCTGGACATAGGCTTCTCCCATTTTACGCTACAACATCCGGTCTTCCGCCTTCCGCATCCAGTTTGACCCAGCTACCTTTTTCAGATCATCGGTCCACCTGGCCGGGGGGCGTCCTACCTTACGTTTACCAAGTCTTAAGTCGCATATTCTTATATGTATAATATATTAGTATCATTCATTTTAGATGCCATAGAATGCTTACAACTGCAACGTATGTACAGTATCATACATAAGTAAACGAACAATAAACTTCTACCGCCAATTAGATATCGCTCTAATAACACTCCCTCACTAACGGGTAGAGCAAGTCAGCGCGCAACCTGCAAACAGGCATATAAGCTGTTCTACTGCCATTGGGCATTGTGGTACACTTTTTGTTTATAGTACAAGATCAAGACGAAGTAATTCTGATGTACTAAGTTCTGTTCTGACTCTTGCGTACTTGTTTTTATTGACTGCCCTGGGAATAATTACTGTGCCCCGGAGGACTTTATGACAACGGACAAAAAGAATACTCAGACTCAGTGTCTGATTAACCACGTAGCAAGAGTAGCAAGTGCTACGGGCACCGCGCGAAAGGGGGCCCCGCATTTTTAAACCCACTCATCTCTGTCTGAGCGTAATTTTTTGAGTGAAACTTACTTATTACTTAAGATGTGGTATATTGAATTTACTTGATGTCACAAAAACTTTTTCAACTTAGACAAACCACGTCAGACAATCGGTAACCGACTATTTCCTTGGCGTAAATAAAATACCGAATTTCATACCGTACACGCACAAGTTCTACTAAAAGTCGCTCGTATAAATGTGTAGAATTTCAGTCGTCCTAATAATCAGCTCTACAAAAAGTCTGACGTATGAAAGCACTCTTACCTGAAAGCTTTGCTACGGGTCCCGCGCTTACTTAATCCGGCACTGCTCAGACTAGAAACGACTATTTGTGGATCACAAAATTTTTGTCCGGCATTTGTCACGCCATCCCATGATGTAAAAATGGTCATTGTAATAGGTAACAATTAACGAGTTTTATAATCTTCCTTCCTTCAATTTATTGGCTACAATATTCCTACCTACTAATAGTGAATTGATTTTTAGTTTTACCTATTATTCAAAGCCTGTAATTAGCTTGTTTTAAGTCGTAATATTAAATTACCTATTACAGTTACAAATGTTAAATTTTGCATTTTGATGGTAACTCAGTTGTGCCTGAATGATCATGAGGTTAGTTTAAACCGCGGTAAAGAATCTGCGGGAAGCAGATAAATAATGTAGTTGTTTCAATGTTTGTGAAGCTCTACATTTTAATATATCAAGTTGATGATCCAAGGGATCATTGCTTATAAAATAAACTAGTATAAAATAGATAATACTATAAGTTATAAAATTTTTTTAGTGCCCTTGGCAGCAGATGAGTAAGTGGCCATCTGATGGAAAGTGGAAACCGCTGCTCATGGACTTCAGCAATATCAGGACACAGCAAAGCTGCTGCCTACCGTGAAAGAAGAATTCTCTTTAAACCTCGTTTGAAGAAGGACATATCATAGCGCTCGGGAAACTCCGAAAAAGGCAGTTCATTTCAGAGCTTGCTCGTACGTAGGAGAAATTATAGCTGAAAGCGTACCGTCTGGGATTTGAACGTGTCCTGGTGATATGGATGAACCCTGCTTCGTTGTCGAGTGGTAAAAACATAAAGCTAACCTGACCTAGAAAAGAGCGCTAGCTGTTTTCTAGGTCCATAATAAATAGGGCACACGTTAATTAACCGGTAACGTCATATATGTCCATTACTTTGATCGGCGTGGCTACGGCAATCCTATTACCCAGCGTAACTGGTAAGCCGGAAACTCAATTAGTATGGATTGACCTGCCAATATCCACATCAAAAGCGACCAGCAGATAGCCCTATTATTTAATTAATAGATACTTATTTTACATTTAATAGCGCCAGCAGCGTTACCATTTTGCGCAGCCAACCCTGTTGAATGTCAAAGGTAATTTTAAAAGCGAAAATGAGTTTGTTTGTTTGTTATCTTTCACGCCTAAACCACTTAACCGATCATCCTGAACTTTGCATATACGTTGTCAGGCGTACAGAAACGGACATAGGCTACCTTTCATCCCGAAAAATATTACTGTTCCCGAGGTAAGCAACAATAACGTTCTTATGATAATAGATGGCGCCACGTATCTTTCGAATCATGATTGAATTATATTATTACAAGCAGAGTACGACCCGAATTGATTGTCAAATTCTAAATTAACGCGAGCGAAGCTGCGAGCAACAGCTAGTTTTTATATAAATACAAAAAGCATGTAATATGAGAAAGTTAAACAAGACTGGCTCATTAAAGGAAAGTAGAAGTATATACATATTTGGTAGATATTCCAAATGCTCAAATTCAAAATAGAGGCTGAAAGGTTTTCCTCATCGGTTAGCATCCTCCTGCAATCTATAAATACTGCAGATGAAAGAAACTTCTTCTCCTCCCTAGCCTTTATTATTCCCAAGTCACTTGGAGTCGGCTTTTCTGGTCTAACCGGATTTGACTGGATCTCAGTTTTTACACAGAGCGGCTGCCACCTGACCTCCGCAACCCGAAGGCTAATGATACCCTAAGGCTAGACCAGTGTCAGGATATTATAGGGCACTGACTTCTCAACAATGACTGCCATAGATGTTCATGGCAGCCGGGATCGACGGCTTAACGTGCTCTTCGAGGCACGGAGCAGGTGACAATTGTCAATCAATACGCACATAATTTCGAAAAGTCATATAACTTCCGAAAGTTAGAGGTGCGCGACGTGGGTTCGAACTCGAAACCCTCTTTATTGCATACATCATACATCTCCCCACTAAGCTATCGCTGCTGCAGATGACAGAAACTATTGCGTCAAAATTCACCATAATCATAAATGAGTATTTAAAACATAAAATCATACGCCAGGAATACTTTGAGGCATAACTATAATAATTACCATACTAGGAACATTTATTTACTCCTGAGACAAAACCCGCTTACACGCCATGTCATCGAGTCTAAACCGAATTGACCCGAGATATTAGATAAGATAAAATTTTATTCATAGATAAATTTAGCCTAGGTTTACAATGTTGTTCTGTTTTAATATATGTATATTATGTTATACATATGTGTACACAGCATGATTAAAACAGATACAATGCAGTACAGTTAAACGTATTTACACTATCAGTTTAGCTGTACTATATCGGGGCGGCTTGTGAATAATCAAGCAACAATAAGTATCTTGCGTTGATATCAGCAATATGAACCTTTTGAAAATAGTCGAGATCCCAATTCTGAAAAATCTAGGGAGACAATTGAAGTCCTTAAGTTAAAAAGGTCGACTTTAAGCGTGGCATGTGAGATCGATAGTTCTGGTCTTCAAAAAAGATGAGAAATTAAACTCGTTTCTGTGTTTCTATGTAATCATATAAGAAGATCAAAACAAAACAAAAACAACTTACTTATTATTATAAAATAATCTTTTCGATAACTGTTCAAAATTTTTTAATCTCTGTTCTTTAAGTTTTTCCTGAAAGGTCGTTGCAGTTTCGCAAAGGTAAACACCGCGTTTCCTGGAACCAACAGAAAAATTGCAATTTACTGGGATGAACCGAATATTCTAGGTGACCCAGAAAGATGATATCGTCCTATAAATGTATTGCCTCATATGTATTGTGCACAAAAAATCATGAAAGTACCCAACTATAAACGCATCGCAGCCAAGAAAGAAATTGTTTAAAAAATAAATAGAAATTATATTTATTGACATTTACAGCAGTAAGGCGATTAACACCACCTACCGCGCACCGCCGCGGTAGGTGGTGAAGCGGATCTCATGTCGCATTGGCCTCTACTAAATCCGTTGATGCCTAACACACGTATACCTACCGCCCGACCGCGCGGTCGAGCGGTGCTCTCACCGCCACCGCCCCTCCGCGCTGCCGTCCGCGCGGAGGCGCGGCGCCTCACACACGGGACGCCGCATAACTGCGCGGTTCAGCGTTGGTGCAGGACGTGTTGCAATTCAAAAATGATTAAACTGGTCAAAACCGCATTAAATCCATCCGCGCGGATAGTCGCGTAAACCGCGTTACCGCGCGGAGCACCGCTACGAAATCCGCTTTACCGCTACCGCCCTCCGAGGCGGCGCGCGGTGCCGTGTTATAATTGCCTAAAATCAATAATTTAACTAGTTCGCGACTTGATTCTCTTGTTCGGGGATTCGGTATAGGGCCTACTGTAAACACTTTGGTAACACAAAGAACAAAACGCACTTTTCCTAACTTAAACCCATAATTACATTTTATTAATCAACTAAACTCACACTAATGACAACAAACCTAACTTATAAGTAAAATATTATATAACAGAAATAATTTACGAATATCACTTCACTTTAACAAATATTTTGTAATTGTAGATGCTATTTAGTTAGGAAACTTAAATTTGACTATAGTTTATTAATTTATCACAACGATTTAGTAAATGGTGTTTACCAAATTAACGTAGTTCACATAATATGGAGTCAAAAACAGTATTTTATTGTAATTTTTTTCGAAGCGCAAGAATCGAATCCAACAATAGGAAACCCAATATTTCAGGCCATACATTTAATATTTATACTAATATATTAAATATATGATATTAGAAAATGAAGCTCTTTAAAATTAATGAATCATGTATGGATTTTTCATACCAAATTGATAATTTTCTACCTTTCTTATTTAAATAACAACATCACAAAGTGGAATAGCACAAAAATATGCACCTTATAGATGTTGAATGATAAAAAACAAAAATTTTAATTATATTTAAAGTATTTTATAGTTGATGTGTTATATCATATTAGGGTATCAATTTACGACCAATAAAATCTCAAATTGATTAGGTATTCAAATGAGAAAGATTGAAATTTTATTCATACATCGAAATAGATAACGAAATTATTTATTTTGTTTATTATATTACCTTTCAACTAATGCCTCGATGCAGATTCCTTTGACTTAGTTTGCCATTATATTATACTAGCTTTTGCACGTGGCTTCGCTCGCGTTAATTTAGAATTTGACAATCAATTCGGGTTGTACTCTACTTGTAATAATATAATTCAATCATGATTCGAAAGACACGTGTCGCCATCTATTATCATAAGAACGTTATTGTTGTTTTCCTCGGGAACAGTAATTTTTTCGGGATGAAAAGTAGCCTATATCCGTTTCTGTACACCTGACAACGTATATGCAAAATTTCAGAATGATCGGTTCTGTGGTTTAGGCGTGAAAAGGTAACAAACAAACAAACAAACTCATTTTCGCTTGTATAATATTAGTTAGGATTAGATTAGGAAGTTAGGATTTTATTCACCAACAAATATGATGGACACTAAATCATTAGATATTTAATGTGGTACTGATATCGACTCCTAAGGATTCTGAATACTCTTTAGGCACGTGGCATACGGCATAACTATTCCCGAAGCACTTTCCAAGAATTGACACTGTATTGAATAATAATGTGTGTCCTGTAATGTAGCTTTACATAACTTGATTGTAACTTGAAATAGGGACTATACAGTATATGAATTACTATAGCTTCTATAATCAAAGTAAACAATAGACATTTATTCATTAAGGTCACCGAGTAACACTTATGAACGTCAAAGGTTATAGGTTAGTGAGTTTACGAAATTTACATATATCTAGGTTCACGCAAAAAGTTAAATCTATGAGAAGATACCTGCAAGAAACACACAGCCACTCTTTTCGTCTTTAAATCATAATTTTAGTATTTTGTCTATATGGAATCAGATGTTTTGACTCATAGATCTTAACGTATGTACCTATGAACATTGTTATATCGACTCACGACTATTTCATGGCAATATTTTTAAGCAAAGATAGCTTTATAACATCTTGTTAAGCATAATAATTAAAAAACAGGTCATAATAATAATCATTAAATAGTAATTGTCATCGATAAATATTGCCTTCAGCTTAAACTTATTTTACAATAATTAGTGGCAACTAGATTCACGATTATGTAGATACCGCACCCCTCGGCCTTGCCTCCTCTCCCGCCAAACCTGTTTCAGAATGAAACTGACCTAAATCCGCCGCTGCAGTCCCCCTCCGCACCGAATGACGTCATACGCACCTTCAAACTGAACAAGTGTATATACCAATTTATTAACCAACGAATAATCATAACAAAACACTATAAAATAAAGTTGAATATTGCATAGTATCGTATGTGGCGATACGTCATTTTACTTGTAGGCTTCGGAAGCATAGAGTCAAAAACTGGGTCAGCCCGGGTTGCAAGCCTCTATTCATGAATCGAAGCACACCGAGGTGACGCGCACTCGTTCATTCTTGCCGGGACTTGTTAATAGGACATGGTTCCACCCGCGTTCGACTGACGCATGAATGATCTATAGCGAGCTATTAACTTAATATAGCTTCACGAACCTATATTCGGTAAAGATGCAAGCAATGCATTGCACAAACATTTTGTCAACGAGCACACGGATGGATCATACCAATTTGAAAGGAGATTAATTAATTCTAATTCGCCAAGTAGAGGCTTCGATAAGCATGAGACTAAAATTTCGAGGCGAGTCTTCGGTATTCTTTATGTCAGTTATTTTAATGTTTGAGCCCCGTGACGTCAAGATCAATACATAGTGTGTTAATCTAAACGTGAAGCTGCTATTCTATATATCGTTACAAGAATACCTGAGAACACAAAGTGATCTGGGAATAAAGAGCAGCTATAGCTCAGTGGGGAGACCAACAGACTGCAATGCAGAGGGTCTCGGGTTCGAACCCCCGTCGCGCACTTTGACTTTCGGAAGTTATATGACTTTTCGAAATTATGTGCGTATTGATTGACAATTATCGCCTGCTCCGTGCTTCGGAGAGCACGTTAAGCCGTTCCCGGCTGCCGTGAACATTTATGGCAGTCGTTATTGGGAGAGTGTCGACACAAAAGATCCCACTGGGTCGAAGTGTCGCCGGTCTGCACTGACTGGCCCCCACATAAGATAAGATAAGTGATCTGGGAATGGAACCGAGGGCATCCAAGTTTATGCTACTACCAAGTCTGAACCAACAACACAAAATAATTCCTTTAACATTTCTATTAAAGGAAAACTTTAATAAAATAATGACGGCTATATTCATTGTGACTGTAAGGTTGCCAAAAGTTACAGTTTTGTAGCCTTATATTATAAAACAACGTTGACGTCATAGTTTCCTATTTTTTAATTATACTACACAAAAATAACTTTCTTTAGTTATTATATGACTACCCATTTCCTACGTAACTTTTGTAAGTATTAGCCTTTACAAACACTTAAATAGAAGAACCTAAAATATTCTAATTATTATAAACAATTAATTTCAGATTAACTTAAAATAGTTCACGATAGTTGAGTTTCTTGTAGTGATTTGAATTTAACAATCTGTCAAAATTTATAGCTTTTATTTTAGCTAATGCTCTGTTAAGGACTCGTAATGATAGTTCACAGGTGATTGGCCAATACTTATGCTTTAAAAGTACCCCCTTTTCTAGTGTGCAGGCCAGTGAGAATTCCACACTTATAGGGATTGCAGAAATGTATAATATAATGGAAAGTACAAAGAGAAACCGAAAGTTTAGCACTGCATATTACCAATCGTATAGCTGTACAAATCTAAATAATCTTTCCTTGACAGTATTTAGTATATAGAAGTTAGAGAAGCTTTTTCTTTCCTAAAAATAGGCTCCAATCGGAATATAACTCCGTTAGTAAAAATAAGGAAATTGATATATTTAGTCTAAGTTTACCAACTTTTAAAAAGAAAATATTATCACTAAGCTGATATACAGTAGCATAAAGTTTTGTTCTTATAGTATATGCTAATTATGTAAGAAATTGTTTATATAAGTTTTTTTTTTAAGTTTTGGGATGCTCCCAACTATCGTTTGTAATTTTCTTTCCGTGGCAACCTGTAATTAAGGAAGCACCAATACTTGTAAACCACTAACTTTGAAACTTAGCTTTTAAGGTGTATGTTCTTGTTGGTTGTCCAAATATAATTAATATAAATATAATAGGTATTGCGAAGCCCTCAGTTTCGAGCGCTGCGCGCTGTGTTGATTTTAAGTGCTGCATGGTTCGTGAAACCGTACAATTAGGAAACTACGGGGTATCTACCTGGATAGCCCGAATTTTCCTTGCACCTCTCCGTGCACGAATAACTTAGGGCAGTCGTTACCAGATTGCATTCATTTTATTATTTATGTGATCAAGGTAGTACCAACTGACTTCTGATAATAATGGTTAGTTGACCAACGATTATGAACAAAATTCAGGTCATACAATTATTCGAGCATTGCTGCGTTGCTGGTAAGGCTGGCGAAGGCCATGTCCTTGCGCCCTGTGACGCACGCGGCCACCTTGCTGCTGAATGGACTCGCCCTGCTTTCTCCTATAGCCCGTGTTTTGTGATCTATTTATAAATAAAATAAATTATTTACACTTACTAAAAATATGGTCTTTAAATAGTGCTCTACGAAAATGAGCTTACTTTGACCCGGTTATGACGGGCGGTCGTTATTTGTCAAAGTAAGAAATTAATTAATTAAAAAGTAATTAATTGGAATAACATACATATTAAGATCAGAGGTCTACTTTATAGTTATGGTATATTAACAATAAGGATATGTTGTTTTGGCAATGCGGAAACCAACGCGTTCAGCACCACCATTATTGTTAACTGAAGCCTAATTAAGTTAGTGCCTGCAAATTTGAAAATTTTAAAGAAAATATTGATTATTTTTTATTATTTTGCAATTTTTAGTGCCGTTTACCAAGAGGTAGACGCAGAGAAGGCGATGAAGGTCGATCGTAAGATTCTGTGTCTGACATAGCGTTTTTAGATATATCTGGCAAGAAATTCTCATTACAGAGTACTGATTCTCAGTACACAGAGTCTAAAACTGAGCCTAGGAGTAGACAGCAATAGATTCGCCCTTTAGCTCGGGGGTCTTAAGTATGGTTTAATTGACGACACGGGGTGTAATACATCACCGCCTAGCCATCCAGAGATATTGACTTGAGATTATGTATATACTTATTTATACAACCTCGAATGCATTTTATATCAACTGAAGGCCAATCTTCATAATAAAATATGTTCAAAATAAAATACCGACCTATTCTAATAAACTTCAAGTGTCAACTGAAATGCTGTTAATGTTCACATTTGGCCTTTATTTAAAAGGAGGGTACTATTCGTGACATTTATGACACTGAGACTGGATCGGAAGACTATTTTAAACAATTTTACGATAACTGGCTCTTGGGTATAAAAAGATTTTAGTAGCTTAGGTATGACACATTTTAAATGCAAATATTCGTGTAATTAGTTCAATCGAGGAAATATTGTTTGAACTTTAATTCTTTGTTATTCCTAAATATTTGTATTAGGTACTTATGCTGTTTCGTGAATAATAAAATTGATAATATAACATATTTTATTAACGTTTCTGGTTTATAAAAACTTTTCTTTTTCCTACCGTTGATGTTTTGTCTGATGTTATTTTTTTACTACAATATAAATAATAATAATATAATAATACATTTTTATTCAATAAATAAATGAAAAGTCTTTACAAAACACATTACAGGCTACTTATTGTATTAAATTCACATTAAAACTATATTTAATCTAAAGGAAAACATTTTACAATTTAAAAACTGGACACAAGAATTCTTGTTTATAAAGTCTGTTTTTACATTTTATTACCTGAATTAGGTCAGAGACCTGTGTTTCAGGCTGTTTCTAATATTACATTGTTATTCTATTGTTAATAAAGTGAGGGTCAATATATCAGTATCTTGTTTGGTATTTAATTATTTTCTGAATTCTAAATCTAATCTGTTACATTCATAAAGTTTGCTACCTATTGGCTATATCTATAAAGCCACATGGCAGAAAATAATCTTATTTCTGTAACAAATTTTCAGGTTAATTAAATGCAACCTGTATAGTTTTCAGCTATTTAAAATAAACGCAATTTGAATAATTATCTAATTATTGAAAGCGATCAGTTTGTATGCTAAAATGAAGTGGTGGTTCTACGTAATGACAAGTAACTTCGTAAATAGGTCAGATCCAATTCCACTAATATCACTAATAGACGCTAACATTAAACTTCACTCTTTGAGAGAAAGTATTCTCTATAGACAGGGGCTCTTATCAGATACACGAACATTGCAGTACTTCACTGGATAAAACTGATAGTCCAAAATGAGAAAAAAATATATCTGATAGGGTATTTGGTCAGCAGATATTGAGTAAGTATTTGTTTTTGAACAATAAGTCAAAATAAATGTTTTTCTTTCTACGATGCATCACAGGCATGCTGTCTTTGTTGCAAGTTGGATGCATCATTGTCGTCAGCAGCAGCAACCGTCCACCGCAACAGTGCATCCAAGCCCCCCATATAGAAGGTAGTATAGATCTCGTTACCATCCGCACTGGAGTTGCCTTCTAAATGTCAAACGGGTAGAGTCGATACACTTCCACTTGTTGCACCGTGACCGGGTCAGTGCGGGGCGGGGGTGGATATGCGGGCGGTGAGGCGGTTCAGCTCTCGGCACCGGTCAACGACCGCACGGACGCACCCTGTCGCATCCAACCTATTTTAGGAACAACCCGCATTACTAGAGGTATGAAGGTCAAATTATTGCATTTTTCTCAAATTACATAGATACATATTAAACCTTAAGTTATAATTTATTATTTAAAATATAAAGTTAAAACAACTTAGTGATATTTTATTAATCTATCCGTATCTCTCTTTTCAATTAAATATTATACGTATATAATTATGTACATATAAACTTTTTTATAAAACAATCTTACACAATAAAATTTTTGTAAGAAAATTTCATTCATGCAACCGAACGTTAAAAAGCAAAAAGTAATACTATAAAAGTTAAATATTGTTTATTTCAATAATTTAATTATTTAAATTACGTATTTTCGAATGTTTTATTAAAGTTACAACTTGATGTCGTCAATACATAAAGTTTATTTTATACATTAATGAACTTAATGGTTTTCTATTTTAAAATGAATATCAGTTTGATTGTAAAAGCTTACTCTATTTACGATATTCATTACACGAACGTTACTTAGTAATATAAGACCATACAGCACCTGCCTATACATATATTATAGTATGTTTTATAATATCCCAAAAAATCATTTTGAGGAACCAGAGCGTACATAAGCAGCCACAAAATGCAGGATCACGTCTACATGCATTGAAAGTTATAAATAGCATTAGCTTCTATTTCAGATGCGGGGTTGTATAATAGGCTGACATTTGGTGACGTCATGCGGTGGAAGGGCGCGTCGCGGGCGCGGCTCTGGGCGCCCATTCATGGGCCTCTGCTCACCCACACACGCGCAACACTACCACACGCCCGCGAGGCCACATGATTCAGATTTTCGTTATGACGTCACAGGGTTCTGACCAATCACAGCGCAGATCCATTCAAGCTCAAGTCTTGAAGGGGATTTCGTCGCGCGGGATAAGGCAGCAGTCGACAAACGAACGCCGCGAAGGCTGCAGCGGTGCAGCTGTATATCGCGATCGGTTTACGAAACTCTAAAAACAATGTTCATTAACTAGAACTAAGTTTTAAAGCTTAACTTAGCTTTTAATATTAAAAGCATTTTCACTATTGGCTTGATAATCGTTTAAGGGATCGCTTCAACGGATGCTTCTATATATGGTAAGTAAAATAAATTTAGGAACACTTTTGGTTTTATAATGGCCCATTACGTAATAACGTAGCTTAACACAACAAGCACGTGTAGGTCTACGAGCGTCAACGATACGGTTCTACGCCGCCTACGCGCTCTCTGTCTCGTAGCTCCGTAGACTCGCCCACGTATCCTAACTTTCTTTAGGACCAAAACGTCACATAAATCTTTTGTTATGTCATTACTTTCGTAATGAACAATGTAACTGAAATCTAATTATGACTTAAATATTTCCTTAGAATTGGTCTTGTTCATACAATGAAAATATCTTGTAATTACGTTCGGGTTATAGTTGAATATTGTTAGAATATTTCTGATTATGACTTACTATATAGCCTGGGATGACCTTTTATATATTACGGGCTCTCATTGATCGGCTTACCTGCGATGACGTTGCTTGACATTGTCGATAGTCTAGGCCGCCAGAGTATATAAGACATTTTACAAATACTTCCTTAGTTCCAATGTTCAAGAATTTATGTCTAATCGTTATGATACTATAACAACTATACGTTTAGCTTAATTGTCTTAAATTGTTGCTTTACATGAAACAAACACAAAGAGGAATACGATTCGTACCTAAATTAGTACAACAGTACATATTTCCCTTTGTGTTGGGTATTAAAAAAATGAAATTTTGTAATATGGCAAATGATACTGGAGCAAAAGCAAGGTCCTTATTTTTTTACTGTAGGGTTCATAAATCGATTTATTGTATTTTTATACTTAAAATCTGTATAAAGTACATAATTAAATTTAAGTTTTATCAATTTTAAACAAGATTTCTTATTTGTAGATTGATAAGAATAAATATAATTTAAATGTATTATTTTTACTATTAAAATCGGGAGTCCACTTTTGGTCAAATTATCATATGAAAGATCTATACGCACATTTGAACAAAAGAATATTTATCAGTGTAGAGATAATGAACTAACTACACAGTGAACATTTTCAGCATTCTCATGAACTTACACCAAGCACCACAGTGCCACCCACACTTCTACCGTAGTCCAACCATATACATACATATATACATTAATAATGTTATACTATCAGAAAGAAACAAAGGATTCAAATTTCTCCGTAAGTGCAGTCCCAATAAATGACTGTTACATTTAGATGTCAATTTCACGGTAATCATATCTATACAGTATTCTATCTTGATACAAACGGTCGGAACTCGAGTCATACCTATGCGCCTCGGCGTTGGTATGCATTTGGTTCGCAATCAGTCGCGAATGCGCCGCAGTGACGAATGGACGGTGTGATTGTTTTGTAAGCAGTAAGCGTGCGATTTGTGAATATTTTATTTAAAATAACTAAAAGTACTTACAAAATAATTATGTCAAAGTGCAATTATAGAATATATTGTGCTGTTCATGGTTGCTGGAATTCTTCAATAACGCACCCAGAGGTATCATTTTTTTAAATTACCTGAAGACTCCGAATGAATTTTAATTAAACTTTTTATCCGAAAGCGGATTTTTTATACTATTAAATTTAACAATAAAGCTTTTCGTAATCTCGGTCGAGGCGCAAATATTTTTAGTCTCAAATTAATAAGGATGTTTTTTATTAAATCTACAAATCAAAAAACACAACATGCTTTTTATGGAACACTTTCTATTTCATTTACTACGAATTTCATTTTTATAATATTATATAATATTTACAATCACTAAACTAGAAAGAAACTCAAGTAGGTAGATAAAATTAAAATACTGTAGGCGGGCAGCTCTAACGGGTGTCTACGAACCGCGCTGTTGTAGGTAATTATTTCAAGGACAGGGCCGAGTTACAATACTATATAGATATCATTACCGTGTCTATTTAGAATTAATTATGTAAAAAGTACTTTCGTCTACAGTAGTTTTACGTTTGTATTATATTTTTTAAATAAAATAGAAACGTAGTGTCATGACAGATTTAATTATACTAGTGTTAGCCCAGTGTTCAAAATTCGTCCATAATAATTATCGAAATTAGAGGCTAACATACATGTGTGAATAAGAATTTTCCCAAAAAAAATTTTTTTTCTTTTACATTTATTCGTCAATAGAAACTAAACAAAAAAACAAGAAAATCGATTGTCAAAAGGTACTGAACTGTTTTCTGTTTGCCTATTTATATACATATACTAGATGTTCCCGCGGTTTCACCCGCGTTTATCGTTACTGCGCCGCCCCCGTGGGTCGTAGCGTGATGTTATATAGCCTATAGCCTTCCTTGATATATAGGCTATCCAACACTAAAATAATTTTTCAAATCGAACCAGTAGTAATCACGCAGAATAAACCAGGAGAAACATCGCTTGTACTATGTCTGTAATGGGTAATTATTTTGCTGCGATGTTATTTTAAAACTGCGATATCTCCTAAGGTATTTATTGAAATCGAATGATGTAAAGGGCAATTTTGTTTTAAATTAAATACTTGTGATGAATAACATATTTATTTGGATAAGGATTAATATCATGTTTATAAAAATACTTTCGCAAATAATGCATTATTTTAGAACAAATTTGGTTAGCATAAAAATGGTTATAGTGAGCCAACCTTAAAAGATAGACATATGCTGTCGCGGACTTTTTTTTAGAACTTTTAATGGGGAACAATTGTCATACATGATTTTTGCGAAACTTTAACTGTTTACGCAGCGCACGCAGCGGAAGCTCTCGAAAGGAAAAATTCCCTCCGATTTTGAAACATTCTTCATTGGTGCTCCGCTCCTATTGATCTTAGTGTGATGATATATAGCCTATAGCCATCCTCGATAAATGGGCTATCTAACACTGAAATAATTTTTCAAATCGGACCTGTAGTTCCTGAGATTAGCGCATTCAAGCAAACAAACAAACTTTTCAGCTTTATAATATTAGTATAGATGTATATTAAATAATATTTTTAATAATCCCATAAATACGACCTTATCAGAAAATGTAGGCATTAAACTTGATTCAGCATGCGTATATAGCGATCCCAATAACTGATATATCGGTACATAATTTAAAATCACAACTTCATCAACCAATGAACTGTCTTTCAACTTCAAGTTCGCACTTAGAGCCTAATCTAATTCCACCTATAACTTCGTAGAGCATATTAATTAGCGTAACAGAAAATCTTTGTCCGCATAATGAAACGGGTAAACAATACGATGTTGTATGTGAACTCCTGTCTATGTATGGTGCTTTATTGTGACGTTGACCACAGCCC
The DNA here is from genome assembly GCA_963564715.1 of Catocala sponsa. Taxonomy (NCBI): domain Eukaryota; kingdom Metazoa; phylum Arthropoda; class Insecta; order Lepidoptera; family Erebidae; genus Catocala; species Catocala sponsa. The sequence goes on from OY751329.1 coordinate 27,507,007, forward strand.
AGCCTGCGAGCTGCAAGATAGCTTGAGCTCCCACAATTTTGATTATCCTGTACCGAACAATGGATGTTAAAACAATGTTGCGCTTTATTTGAAAACCAGCGCCATGTTTGCTGGATATGCTGAGCCTTTTATGTTTTCCACGAAAATTAATTATGTTTTCCACGAAAATTTACTCACGGATGGCGTAGTGGTTTAATTGGTCGACTCGCTGCTACCGCCGCACCGAGTATTGTGGGTTCGATCACACAAAAATGTACCCACAAATAGTTGTTCCGAGTCCAGGTGTTCTTTGTGTCCGTTGTTTTAAGTCCCCCGCGTCACAGGAATTATATATAATAATAATAATAATATTCTATCACATATACACAACACCATCTAGCCCAAACTAAGTAGAGCTTGTACTATGGGTACGAGACAATAGACAAACATACATATTACTTATATACTTTTTTTTTGTAAATACATACATATTATACATAGAAACACCCAGACCTAGACAAACATCCACGTTCATGCACACAAATGTTTGGCAGTGAGGCGTCGCAGTCGGTTACACTAACCACTATGCCATCGGGGCATTATACATTGTAAATTATCTTTTTAAAAGGGAAAGAAAATCAAATCAAATCAAAAATATATTTATTCAAGTTAGGTTACAAGGTAACACTTATGAATGTCAAAGTTACACTAAATTTTTTCTGTGAATTTACATTTACTGCTACGTTCAGCAAAGCAAGGGTGTAGGGCTCATGAGAAGAACGGGCAAGAAATTAATACTTTTACGTTGAACTTTACTTTTAAGTATTATACGCATTTCACTATTTTGCGCTGTGTTTGTATCTAATAACATACAGAGTCTTACGCCTATGTATAATCCCGAAGAAGTAGGCAGATGTTTATTGCCAGGTATGGTTTAAGGTCGCACGTTATAAGGGTTGGGTCTATTGCTGAATACCGCGGGAGAGCCACGCACAAATGGTCCGGCTCGACCGGAGAACCACGGCCTCGCAGAAAACCGGCGTAAAATAGCGTTTGCGTTGTGTTTTGTCGAGTGACTGGGGGTAACGCAACGCACTTGTGACTCCTCTGGTGTTGGGGGTGTCCATGGGAGGCGGTAATTGCTTACCATCAGGCGATCCGTCTACTCGTTTGCATCCTTTACCATAAAAAAAAAACTAGCCATAATTCGAAACTCTGCGCTGTTACTGACAATGTATTAACAGAATAATCCAATACACCTTATCAGACCGCGGAATAGAACCCGAGACCTCATGCATAACCATCCCATTCATTACCGCTCCGCCATCGAGGCAGTTGTCTAATAAATGTCACGCAATGGTAATTTTTGAAGTTAAGTTTTTGGTTTTTATTATTTAAACTTACGGCCTAACCCTTCTCACACTGAGAAGAGGCCCGTGCCCAGTGGGACAGATAACATACAAAGATGATACCTATTTTAAAATAGTAGTTACATGTTACTGCCTCATTGGGCTCGAAGTATCCGTTTACGCTATATAACGATACATAAATAAAGTTCAGGTTAACTGCTAATCTATATATTAATACGTGAAGCAAAAACTTTGTACCCCTTTTTACGAAAATTGCGCGGACGGAGGAGTATGAAATTTGGCACAGTTAAAGTTTATATGGAGAAGGAGTAGCGAATCCTAATCCTAATCCTAACTAATGTTATAAAAGCGAAAATGAGGTTGTTTATTTGTTTGTTACCTTTTCACGCCTAAACCACTGAACCGATCATTCTAAAATTTTGCATATACATTGTCAGGTGTACAGAAACGGACATAGGCTATCTTTCATCCCGAAAAATTGCTGTTCCCGAGGAAAACAACAATAACGTTCTTATGATAATAGATGGCGCCACGTGTCTTTCGAATCATAATTGAATTATATTATTACAAGCAGAGTACAACCCGAATTGATTGTCAAATTCTAAATTAACTCGAGCGAAGCCGTGGGCAAAAGCTAGTATTTATATAAAATATGCATTAGAAATACATTAAATTAATGAAAAAACACTACACGCACACAACCATGCATTTGACACACGCAGTCGAATCACGTTCGTAGTAGTTCGGCATAATTCGGCTGATGTAGTACTATTCTTCGTAACTATGGTTACATAATATCAATATATAATTACATTATCTTACTTTTAAATCAATTATGGTCGAATTTTGACCACTAGGCGACCGCTAAGTATACTTAACTATGTAATAATACTATTAGGGTAATTATTTTATTATCTCTGCCTTAATAGTGCAGCGATACTGTGTACGACTGCTGTGCATGACGTATTCGATACCGCTTGCATTTGCATTAACACGAAGTTTACAGCTGTGCCCGGCAAACGGCATTAGGCTTGCCCCCTACGTGGGACCTAGAAACCTCGCTGGCAAAATGTTGATGTTATACACTCTCACTCGTTTATAGCAAAAAACCGACACCATTATTATTAACTATGCTGACCAACAATAATTTGGGTCCGGCCGTTAGGGTCCCATTCCGGTACGCCCCCGGCCGGCACGCACCCACATTGAAAAATTTGTTATTCCGCTACGCCCCCGGCCGAGATGGTCCCATTGTAAAACAACCGGAGAAGCACTTGAGCAAAGTATTTGCTCAAGTGTCTTCTCCGGTTGTTTCAATGTGGGTGCGTGCCGGCCGGGGTCGTACTGGAATGGGACCCTAACGGCCGGACCCAATAATTTTCCAATTTGGTGAGCAAAGAGATTAAATTCCAAAAGTATCGATCTTAAGTAGCAGCTGTTTTATAAGATACAACTGCCACCAAAAAATAATCAGATACAAGTAATGCAACACAACCACTTATCATTTGAACACAACATTGACACAATATGTTCTGACAGTGCTTTGGCTTAATTTACTTGTCTAACTATAGGATCCACATAAACATGATAAACATATTTATGAATATATATACACAATACAATACAAAACAATTCTATGTAATCATTCAGACCTCTTCATTAAAAAATAAAGCCATTTAAACTGTTCTATATACGACCAAAGACAGCGACCAATTCGTGATTAAAAAAATAACGAATGGTAAGTAAAGTTAACAAATAAAATATTTTTAGTGAATGCACTAACATTTTATTCGATGAAATTTATTAGTGTATCCTCTGTAGGATACTATTTTTAAAAGTATTCACGTAGGTATTTCCAAAAACTGATAAAATGTCTGTGCAATATATTGCGTTTATTGAATAACCGATAATTATTTCACGGAAGACGAACAGGTTCCAATCTATAAATGTACATATTGGACAATTAAATATTGGACGTACTCGCTTTTATTTGATCTTTTGCAGGATTTAATGAAATATGAAATAATAATTCTAAGCCATTTACGCCTCGCTATAATCATTATCATAAATATGCCAAATGCAATAATTAAAAGTGAAAATAAAACAATAAAAAGTAAATGAACAGTACATTGGTATTGTTGCGTCATTTTTAATAAAAATTTCACACTGACTGTTTAATACTCCTGGCGAACCTGGTCTACCTGATGATAAGTTTTAAAGGCCTTTTATAAACTTGACAATCTCAAGCTTATTCACTAGCGTGATAATGTTTTTCTAAACTCGGGCATAGAAAGCACTCGGGAAACAACGCAGCGGGCAGATCATTCTCGAGCCTGCACTTATGTGGAAGAAATTGTCGCTGGACATGTATCGGAGAATCGGGAACGTTTCCAGGTAGAACTTGTTATTCCTTATCGTAGAGCATTTTCTCTTACCGACTTTCAGCTTGTAGAAAGGATCTTCACCGACGACGCTTTAAGAATTGTTCAAGAAGGCAATACAACGTTGTTATTTCTTTATTTAATACAGCATTGTGTTATATACACTTGATATAAATATGGTCATTAAAATAAACTGGCAGCGAAAATCTTACTCTAGAGGATTATACTATGTGCTTAACTAAATGTTGATAGTTATAATAATATTCTATCACATACACACAACACCATCTAGCCCAAACTAAGCAGAGCTTGTACTATGGGTACTAGACAATGGATAAACATACATATATACTTTTTTTGTAAATACATACATATTATACATAGAAACACCCAGACCAAGACAAACATCCATGTTCATGCACACAAATGTTTGACTTGTGCGGGAATCGAACCCGCGACCTCAGGCGTGGCAGACGGTTACACTAACCAATACGCCATCGATGCCAACCAGTCACCTATTCTAAACTTAAAGAATCTATTTAGTATATTATGGATATATTTAATATACATGGAAACCGAATGAAACGTATATGCTACAGCAGTATATTTAAATATTTAATCTAAGGTGTATATCACGTTGATTACATTATTTCGGAAGGCGTCACGTCGCCTAATATGGTACAAGCAATGCTAATTTTAGCTCAGGATCGAAGCTATGAGTAGTTTATTTGGTAAAAGGAAGGCACGATACGGTAATCAAAGATTCGTTGAAAGTAACCTATTTTATTTCTACGGTAAAATTTTTACATTTCCTGGGAACTACTTGTAGTATCGTTTCACAAATCATTTTGCTTAGGCACTATTCTATCGTCATAGTATTCGATGTCTTTATAGTATTAAGTATTATTTATGGTATACATAATTCTTCAGAAATAGGACATATAACCAGAAATAAATGAATTTGTGCTACAATGGCCATATAGGCAAACCACGAAGCTGTACATGCAATTTGTATTCGGGGAAGGGGGGTGTGTCAGCTGCGGGAGGAGAGAGGGCTTGGTTTGACGTCAGAGCTTCCTCGTGACGTCATAGCTCTCTGCCACACCCGCTTTTGACGTCACCGTTGCTTTCAGTACATTCCAAAAAAAATATACATTTGGGTTATGATCCCTTCAGATATGTGAGCTGGATACAGCTTAATTAACTTTATCATTAATTTAATTTAAATAAAACTATTCAATATATTTATATCACAAACAAAAAAACAATATCAAAACATTTTCATCACAAATCGTTATATATATAAGTAATAAAATTAATACCTAAATAGGTAATAATAACGTAATAAACATAATATTAATAAACAGGTTGTATGTCCGTAAAATTCAATGAAAGAGCTTCCCTACGTCACTATCGCTGCAGATTCTAGCATCGTCCTTGTCACTCGTTCGACTTGGCGACTGTGCGAAGAAGATAGGCGCTCCAGTGACCCAATTTCCTGACCTCGGTCGGGAGGGATCGGCGTCTATTTTTAATCTGAAGGTCGATTTATTTATAGCGCTGGTTTGAGGCAGGTGGCAGATCGCGTCTCGGCCACGTACCACGGAACTGCTCGAATTTTGTCTTTACTTAATCTAACCGGTGTTATGATATCAGTATAAAGTCTAATTCGCTTAATTTTAGTTATGTTACGGTAAAGTCTATGCTAATTGATATAATTGATTCATTTTGACGTTTAAAATGTTTAAGCACTTATTCAAATGTATTGTTTTTTAATCTTATTATATTTTAATAAACAGGACATAATTATTCATACTTATAACATTATCGTATGCCTTTCATAGGAATTATACAATAGTACACGTGTCTACTGGCAATATTATATCATATTCGTACGAACAACAACGGTCTTCTATCTTTATCATCTTTAAGATTGGATACTAGTACCCAATCTCAAAGATTGTAAAGAAAAAAAATTACTAGTAGGTTCCCCATTTTTTTTAAATTGGACATCTTTTTAGGTAGATTTAGATAAAATTAAATGAGACTATATATTGAAATTAAACTACTATATACGGATTTTATCGCGTTGTTTATTTGACACTATTATACTAGTAGATGGAGAAAAAGTGCAGCAAGTGAAAGAGTTTGTATATTTGGGTACTTTGTTTACAAGGGATGGTAAACATGACGGAGATATTGAAAGGAGAACGATTGCTGGCAACAAAGTGAATGGAGCCCTACGCGCTTTTATGAACAGTCAAAATGTATCCGAAAAGGCACGTTTGGCTGTTCATAGAGGACTATTAGTGCCCACACTTATGTATGGAAGTGAAAGTTGGGTATGGCAAAAGAAGCATGAGAGCAGAATAAATGCTGTAGAAATGAGAGCGTTGAGAAGCATATGTGGTGTGACTCTGAAAGATAGAATAAGAAATAGTGTGATTAGAGAGAGATGCGGCATGAAAGTGGATATAGTTACAAGAATAGAAAAGGGTATGTTAAGCTGGTTTGGACATGTAGAAAGAATGGACGAGGAAAGACTGACTAAGAAAGTTTATAAGGCTAGTGTGAATGGAACAGTCGCAAGAGGAAAACCTAGGCGAACGTTTCTCGACCAGATCGGAGGCGTCCTGGACAAAGGCCAGGTTAAGAGCTCCTTGAACCGACGGGCGTGTATGAGGAATGTGATGAAAGTGAATGAAGCCAGAGAAGTGTGTAAGGATCGTAGCAAATGGAAATCCGTAGTCTCTGCCTACCCCTCTGGGAAACAGGCGTGAATCTATGTATGTATGTATGTACACTAGTCTCCCCGTGACCATAGCTGCTGAAAAGCAACCGAAACGTCGGGGAAAGTGCAAAAATAAAAATAAAAATAAAATAAAAATAAATCTAAATAGTATAATAGTATAGTAATAGTATAAATAGTTTTAATAGTTTCAATAATTCAATTAGCTTAAAAATTTGTAAAGTTTAATAGTGATTATAGTAGTGTAACAGTTTTTCAAAATTTTGTAATAGTGTCAAATAAACAACGCGATAAAATCCGTATATAGTAGTTTAATTTCAATAAATAACATTCGCGTAAACAGAAGACAATATTATGAGATTATATAGATAATAACTAGCACTATATAAATTATTTTATCTATATAATCTCACTTAATTTGATGATTTCAATAATGGTCAAATATGCACGTTCTTTTGATAAAATTATGTGCGTATTGATTGACAATTATCGCCTGCTCCGTGCGGCGTGCCTCGGAGAGCACGTTAAGCCGTCGGTCCCGGCTGCCATGAACATCTATGGCAGTCGTTATTGGGAATTCAGTGCCCTCTAATATCCTGACACTGGTCTAGCCTTAGGGTATCGTTAGCCTTCGGGTTGCGGAGGTCAGGTGGCAGCCGCTCCGTGTAAAAACTGATATCCAGTCAAATCCGGTTAGACTAGAAAGCCGACCCCAAGTGACTTGGGAATAATAAAGGCTAGGGAGAAGAAGAAGACTTTCTATTAGTTCCAGCGCTATGAATGTTGACTAATCTAATCGCTACTGTAATATAAATAGATCATTAAAATTGTTACTCTTTAGAAGGTTAGTCAGGTTAGTTAGGTACGTTAACATAAAGAGTTACAAGCCTCTTTATCGAGAGTACTTTCATAAAGATCCGTGTTGACTTAAATGAACTACACTTAATAACTTACATCTATACTAATATTATAAAGCTGAAGAGTTTGTTTGTTTGAACGCGCTAACCTCAGGAACTACTGGTTCGAATTGAAAAATTATTTTAGTGTTGGATAGCCTATTTATCGAGGAAGGCTATAGGCTATATAAAATCACGCTACGACCCATGGGGGACGCGCAGTAACCATAAACGCGAGTGAAACCCCGGGCACAAGTAGTTTTACTATAATACTAGATGTTCCCGCGGTTTCACCCGCGTTTTATACGTTTTTATATGTTTTTCTGTGATATGGTACTCCCTTTGTACTGTCAGCTCTGTAATGTCTGATAATCTTTTCTACTGCTGGGCACAGGCCTTTTCTTAGTGTGAGAAGGGTTAGACCATAGTCCACCACGCTAGCAAGCTTCACGTATGTTCGAGATCATTATGAAGAACGCTTAGACATACAAGCATACTCGCGTGGTTTTCCTTCACTGTTGAATTGAGCGATAATATAATAATAATAAATAATAATAATATTCTATCACATACACACAACACCATCTAGCCCAAACCAAGCAGAGCTTGTACTATGGGTACTGGACAACGGATAAGCATACATATATTACTTTTTTTTATAAATACATATGTACATATTATACATAGAAACACCCAGACCAAGACAAACATCCATGTTCATGCACACAAATGTTTGACTTGTGCGGGAATCGAACCCGCGATCTCAGGCGTGGCATTCGGTTACACTAACTACTACACCATCAAGGACTTCTTAATGCGCACATAACTTCGAAATATCAGAAGTGCATGCCTTGGGGTCGTACTCGAGACCTGTACAGCACTCCAACGGTCGCCCACTAGAACATCACTGCTGTTTACATCTCTTTACTCAGTATGGAAGCCAAAATGTGAAATCGACTTTATCCTTCTTTGTCATAGTACCTAATTGACATATTTACGCAAAGATATTTAATTTTCTTTTTTTTTTAATATTCTACCACATTCACACAACACCATCTAGCGCAAACTAAGCAGAGCTTGTACTATGAGTACTAGACAACGGATAAACAAACATATATTACTTTTTTTTGTAAATACATACATATTATACATAGAATCACCCATACCAAGACAAACATCCACGTTCATGCACACAAATGTTTGACTTTCGCGGGAATCGAACCCGCGACATCAGGCGTGGCAGTCGGTTACACTAACCACTACGCCATCGAGACGGAATTAACCGTAGTGTGGCTACTTTTTATCCCAGACAAATGCACGGTTTCTGTAGTTTAATAATTTTGCATTGAAACTTGGAAGAAAAACCTCGTCTCAGAACTAGCTAGAATAAAATCAATATTAATTACGTTATATGTTTCAATAATAAATATTACTAATATGTCAAATAATCTGTAATTTTACTTTAGAGACGCATAACGTATTGAATATGTATTTTATTTTCTTTAACTATGTTACTTTGTCTGCAAGTGCTGTGCACTTCTCTAAGTGACAAATTCACTGTGGTTATAACTTCTGTATGTCATCCTTGCTTAATGTTTAGTGAATAAGCCGTGTGAAGTGCCCTAACAATAAATAAATAAATATACTGTGTTTAAATTACGATTTTCTTTAGTCCGCCAACATACTTTGTTTGTTATGAATAAATAGTAATTTGTAATGTAATTTGTGTATGACCTTCTACTAACGACAATAGTGTCTATTTATAGTTCCATGCGTTACAATAGCTTTGACAAACATAATAACCATATGATCATATCATTACCAGTTCACATATATATACGTTTGTGAACTATTTTCTTCTTCAGGATAAACTCCCAAACTAGAAATTATTTCTGTGTCACGGGGGATTTAAAAAACATTCAAACAACAGACACAAAGAATATCCTGACTTGGAACAACTATTCTGTCGTCATATGGAAAAAAGACGTATCTGCCAGTATTTTATATTTAACTAGCTGTCCCGACAGACATTGCCTTGTAAACACGAAAAAAAATATTTAAAAAATTTGGAGCAGTCTTTGGGGACTGCCGATAGAAGTGAAAACTTTAATCCTTGATCATAAACACTTCTTTATAAACCAAAAATAATTCAAAAATGGAAAGCGTTCGGTGACGATGACGCGTTCCATGATTTTTGTTCACCCAAGAAGTGCTCAACGCGCCCAAAGAAGTTTTCACTTTAAAAACCAAATATAAACCATTCTCGAATCCACTTGAACACACACAAAAAAATCATTAAAATCGGTCCAGCCGTTTAGAGGAGTTTAATTACAAACACACGCACAGAAGATTTATATAGGTATATAAAGATATAAAATCCTGGCAGATGTTTTTTTTTTTACTGAATCCAAATACGTAAAAAAATATATACGCTCGAATTGAGAAACCTCCTCCTTATTTGAAGTCGGTTGAAAAACTCACCTTCGACAATAAAGTTACATACATATTTTTTCCGATGGCAGTATTTGTGGATGACACAAATGTTTGTGCTCTGGGTATCGAACCCACAGCGCTCGGTGCAGTAGCAATATAGTAATATGGAATTCTTAGTGTCGATATATCGAGCGAAGTCCAGTTCCGCGGCTATTTAGAGGGTAAGGCTAAATTAGCTTCAAAAAAGCTTGGCGTGCTCAACAGATCGATACAGTATTTCACACCGGCCCACCGCCTACTACTTTATAAGGCGCAGGTTCGGCCTCACAAGGAGTACTGTTCTCATCTTTGGGCAGGGGCACCCCAGTACCAGCTTCTCCCTCTAGACCGCATTCAACGGAGAGCGACTCGAATCGTCGACTGCCAGGATATTTCAAATCGGCTAGACCCCTTGGCGCTGCGTAGAGATGTGGCCTCGCTATGCACCTTCTATCGCTTATACTATGCGGAGTGTTCCGAGGAATTGTTCGGAATGATCCCTGCCGCCTCTTTTCGCCATCGTCCTACGCGACAGCATTTACACTCCCATCATTTAGATGGTTGGCAGTCCACAACTGTGCGTTTCTCCAGGAATTTTCTGCCTCGCACAACAAAACTGTGGAATGAGCTGTCGCCTGCGGTATTTCCGGACCAATACGACCTTCAACACTTCAAGAAAAGAGCGTACTCCTTTTTAAAAGGCCGGCAACGCACTTGTGACTCCTCTGGTGTTGCGGGTGTCCATGGGTGGCGGTAATCGCTTACCATCAGGCGATCCGTCTGCTTGTTTGCCCCCTAATCCATAAAAAAAGGCGTCCACTTAAACCATCATTTTAATTTATTTTTTAAGTTTTAGTGTTTTGCCATTCTAATAAACGCATATTTGCAGTAAGTAATGATAAACACACACAACCTACAAACTACAATTGCAGAAAAACTAAGCAAATATATAGAATTAAAGGATGAAATTACTCGCCTTTGGCACCTGCAAAAAGTAACCATCGTCCCTATTGTTCTCTCTACTACAGGCGTCATACCCAAACAAATACACCAATCACTCAAAACTTTAAAACTGCCACCTAAGACCTACTGCCTGCTACAAAAAGCAGTTATACTCTACACCTGTAGAATAGTAAGGAAATTTCTACAATGTGAATAACATCCAAAACTCACATCCAGTTACACACACAGCCACTCTGTTTACAACTCAATCACAACCTATTGCTGATGTACACTTGGCTTAGGCCCGTGGCATCAGTTCTCTTTCCGGTTAGCCGAGAAAATACAAGAAAATCAAAATAATAATAATATTCAATTACATACACACAACACTATCTAGCCCAAACTAAGCAGAGCTTGTACTAGGTATGGGTACAAGACAATGGATAAACATACATATATACTTTTTTTGTAAATACATACATATTATACATAGAAACATCCAGACCAAGACAAACATCCATGTTCATGCACACAAATGTTTAACTTGTGCGGGAAACGAACCCGCGACCTCAGGCGTGGCAGTCAGTTACACTAACCACTACACAAGTAACCGTAAACAAGCATCTCAAAAAATGCGAGAGCTTTTTCCCCGAGTTCAATGCGATCTCCAGTATTAAGCTATTACGTTGCTTTTTTTTTAGATGTTCTATATCTGCACTCGTCAATTAATTAATTCGTTACATTTAGTTTATAAAGTAACATTTTATTCCTATATGGTAATGGAAATTCAAATGCATACATAGACTTACACATATTTCTAGGCGGGTAGGCAAAATCTACGGATTTCTACGTGCTACGACAATGAAATATTTTTGTTTCATGCCTGCATTTTTACTACAAGATAGCATACAAACATCCTACTTGAGGGTGAGCTGTCGTCGGCGCCAATAAGCGTTAGTAGCACATGGATCGTAAACTATTGGTGATATACAGCTTAATGGACTAAAAACAATTGTAATTAAACTACTATATACGGATTTTATCGCGTTGTTTATTTGCCACTTTATTACATAATTTAGAAACTGTTACTCTACTACTATTAATCTTTACTAATTTTAAGCTAATTATGTTATTAAAACTATTTATATTTAAGTATTATAACAACAAGATAAGCGATAGAAGCGGCAGAAAAGTGACAGAACATAAGTGTCTGTTTCTTAAGTTAAATATACTCTAAAATACATCTATAATCATTTCAATATCGTTAAGTTTATCTTGAGAGGCAGAGTCAGGCGTCATGCGAATACCAAGTCTTCGCTCGTTAGCGACACGTCAAGCTTCAATAAAACTGCACTTTAACGCTATTTCCTCTACGGAGATCGAAGTCGAAGGTAAAATTCAAACCGAAGTTGCCGCTACATTGCATTAAAAATTGAATTGCCTTAACATCCGTGTTTCGTGCCAAAGCTCCTCTTAAAATAGACATCAGATTTTCTAGAAAATTCTTTTAGTCTAACGTAATGTTCGCAACGGCAGAAAATGCAATTTAAATAGTAAATCTGGTTACAGCCGCGGCCGCGTCCTCAGACCTTTACCGGTCCCTATAAAAATAAATTATATGCGCCGCAGTTGAGATACGAAAGTAACGATAAAATTTAATATTCATGCCGAGTTATTAACTACTAATGAGGACTATTTCGTGCTCTGCTATCCATCATCTACATCGATAGTACTTTACTCCACTCAAACTGTTCTATCTAAATATAAACATTTTAATTCTGCGGTAAGATAAGATTAATAATTTATTTGTGTAAACATATGTATACATACAGAAATATAAATGCACGAAAGATGTTACATGAATTTTGCTCCAACATGTTTCCCATATTATATGGCGTACAAATATTTGTGAAGTTAAATGTCAAAATTAGCATATGCATAGTAAAATATAATTTAAAAAATAACACTATCGTTTTAATTAAAAATTGTCAAAAGTATAATTATATTTGTAATAATGATAAAATATAAACAAAAATACGCCTTTTCTCTTCTCCAATTTCAAGTAATCGGCATAATAGTCAATTAAAAAATATATATATTACAAAATAATAAAAATAATAAATAATTCAATTTGAAATAAAAAATTAAGAACTATTTAAACATCGGGATTATATTATTAATTAGTATTTAATTTATTATATTATATTATGAGCTAAAAAGTCATTGACATTATAGTAAGCCATTTGCACAAGGTATGTCCGCAGTTTTTATAAGGCTTCGTTTTTTAATATTTTCCATTCTTTAGGCAGTTTGTTAGATATGGTAGATATCAATGTGTGTATTGCGGGTCTTCTGGTTGGGAAATCTCGACAGCAGCATGCAATCCAGCCATGTGTCCGAGGCGATCGCCCTCTATTACAAGGAGTTTTAGATGTTGGTGAAATGAGTTGTAACACATCCCAACTTACACCTCTAGAGTTATGTTAAACACCATTAGTGTTTGTGTACCCTCTGTAAGGTACTTTGCCAAACGGGACGTCTCAATTTTTTTTTCAAAACATAAGTACACATTATTACACGAGTATTTTAATACACAGAAAAAACAGAAATAATGTACATATATAATGAAAATTAGGTTACAACTCAGGATTATTGTTGACTAGTTTTCACCCGCGGCTTCGCTCGCATAAATGTAGGTTAGGTTAGGTTTGCAACAGTTATTTTTTCTGGATGAAAGGTACCCTATATCCTATTCTGTACCCCTGACAATGCGTATGCAAAATGTCATGTTGATCGGTTGAATAGTTAAGGCGTGAAAGAGTAACAAACAAACAAACTCATTTTTGCATTTATAATATTAGTTAGGATTTATCGCTTATACTTCAAACCAACCCTGATATTACTTGGTAATCCCAAGTGACGCTCGGACATACATCAGCTACACATACACAAAAATTCGCGCGAGTTTCCGCATTTAAATTGGGAGTTAATTAAAATGAGCATAGCTATACCTTGCATTTTGTGTCCTACCTCAAAAAATTATAAAGGCGGCTGTACACATTGGGCCAAGGTAGTGGGCCAGCGTGTTGGGCCAACGTGTAGAAATCTACTTAGCGGTATGTTGATACCGCCAAGTAGAGACCAAGGTAGTGGGCCAGCGTGTTGGGCCAACGTGTAGAGATCTACTTAGCGGTATGTTGATACCGCCAAGTAGATCTCTACATTTTGGGCCAAGGTAGTGGGCCAGCGTGTTGGGCCAACGTGTAGAGATCTACTTGGCGGTATCAACATACCGCTAAGTAGATCTCTACACGTTGGCCCAACACGCTCGCCCACTACCTTGGCCAATGTGTACAGCCGCCATAACAAATAAATAAAAGAATAATATTTGACATTATTATATATACGAAAATAACATATTAAGAACATAATAATTTTGTTTTATTTTTTAAAAAAGTTTACGTGTATTTAGAACCAATGAACAAGTATAATAAGTTACTTATAAATTAAGATTAAGAGATTGAAAACTTGCTTCAAGATTATCCACTGTCGCGGACTGCAGTCATAGTTTCCCACGGAATTAATTTTACCAAAAATATACCTCCGACTATTAAAACAACTACAACGAGGCCATTAATATCTCTCATACTTTAAAAGGACACCGAGTGTGCGTGTAAATAGATATAGACAAGACTAAGCTGCACATAGACGTATTTAGGTACCATAAAACATAACCTTCCCGTCATCGTAGTCGGTTAAATAGTAAGCACACTACTATTTTATTATCCACTAGCTGTGCCCGCGGTTTCACCCCCTGTGGGTCGTAGCGTGATGTTATATAGCCTATAACCTTCCTCGATAAACACTAAAATAATTCTTCAACAGAGATTAGCGCGTTCAACCAAACAAACAAACAAACTCTTCAGCTTTATAATATTAGTATAGATAATAATCAAAGCCTGGCTACAACCCGCGAACTTTAGGTACAATTTACACTAATCGTCACGGGCCGCACCGCACCGCCGCGCCACGAGGGACTGACACTCCCCACTGCCCGCTCACTGCGTCCAGTCACTCCAGCCGATAGGTATACTATTACGCAGGCCGTGTCGGGTGACAGGATATAACTTCCGTAGTGTGGGGCTTCGGGCTCTGGTGTCTAATACATTACGGTATGCGCTTTTTTGATGTCAGGCGACTTATAAGGATATTTCAATATGATAATGATTTATACGGCTTGCCCATATTAGTAATTTAATTATGGTTAAATTAACAGTATAGTTATCAACTGTGCTGTCATAACTGACTAGCGTTTGCTCGCGGCTTCGCTCTCGTAAAAGTAGGTTAGGTTGTTAGTAACAGTACTTCTTATTCAAATAAAATATAGCCTTTGTGACTCGCGAATAATACATATAGCTGTCTAATTGTGAAACAATTTAAAAACGTATTTTAAGTTTAAACCCTTACAAACAAACATATACATATACAAACAAACATATTAGATAATATACATATTATATATATATATATACATAAATCCGATGGTAAAAGTATGACCGCTACCGTCAATCGCAATTTTTATCTATTCTCGGCATTTAACTTGTCCTCTCGATACGACACGACTTCTATTTCTCTTTTATTTGTTGCATAAAACTTCGTCTTGGCCTTCGCCTTCCTCTTGGCAATTAATTAGAGTTTAAAATAAAAAATAAGTTATATAATTAATAAATAAATACTAAACTTAGATACTGTTAGCGCCATCTAGCGGACCGTAACAGAGTAGATTGTGCGTTAGGGTGCAATTAACGCCAAGGATGGAGATCTTTATTTAAAAAGTAAGTGTAGTCAATCAACGACATTCTAAAAAAAAAACAGTGCATTTCTACAGATTATCTTAGATTTTTCTAAAAGGATGCGCCTAAATCTTCTTTGGTGTAGAATGTGTTGGTTCAAGATTAGCCAATCTTTTCAGTGACTCTTTTTATTTATAATAGCACCAATTTTATATTTTATTAAGTGGCTGTATTGAAGATATTAAAACTTATTGTCAACAAAGTAAACGCGATTAAATCCGCAATAATAATTTAATTTTATACGATATTTTTACTAATGGAATACCGGCCATTTGATTGTAAGACATATTGATAATACATAATATAATGCAAACAAAATAAGTTAAAGCTAAGATTTAGTCCTTTTAAAAACCAATTAACCTGACTGGCTTAGAGCTTATTGCTGCTAATTTCGGGTTAAAATGTTTTGAAACGTAAGCATATTAAGCAACTTATATATTTTTCAATTTCGAACTGATATGTTAATTTCTTATATTAAACTAGCTGTCCCGACAGAAGTTGACCTGTCCACAAGAGAAAAAAAAATCTAAACTATTCTCGAATCCACTTGAACACACACAAAAAGCTTCATCCAAATCGGTCCAGCCGTTTAGGAGGAGTTCAGTGACATACACACGTACAGTAGAAAAGTAGGTTAAGCTATGATATATAAGTAACAATACCTTTTTTAAATAAAATCTTGTTACTCGGTGATAATATAGCTTTCTAATAGAGAAAGAATTTTTAAAATCGGTTGTGTAGTTTTTGAGTTAGATCGTTAAAAACAAAAATCTAATCTTTACTCTTTATAATATTTGTATAAAAAATAGATAATAGACAGGTAGGATAATATAGTCAATAGACAGGTGAAGAGTCTCACATGAACACAATGTGCTAAACAGTAGTCTTACACTTGGAAATTGAAATGTAAAGAGAGAAATGCCGTAGAATATTACCACAGACGCCGCCGGAAATCAACCCTCTAATAGCTTTTTCATATGGTTTTCTAATACAACACTCGATCTGTCAAGTTTATAAGTTTATAAAACACACGAGCTATTTACCGTATATCAAACACTTGGCTTAACGCTGCCATAGTCAGCTATTTGTGTAACTCTATACAAGTGTATCCCTCTAAAACTAGAACGGTCTGTGAAATAAAATTACATAACTTAACAAAGAACGTAATTTCGGATTTATAGGTTCCGCGGCTTCGCTCGTGAACAGATTTTTTTCTGGACCAAAGTTACCCCATATCCTTTTCTGTACCCTTGACAACGCTTAAGCAAAATTTTATGATGATAGGTCGAGTATTCATATTAGTTAGGATTGATGGACGTTATCCTGTGTCCCTATTAATATAATATATGTTCAACTAAATTTTGTCCGCAGAATCGTTCACGTAAAAGTACGTTATGTTAGACATTGAAATTAAACAAACTACCTATATAGAGATTTTATCGCGTTGTTTATTTTTATAAAACACTATTATTACATAATTTTGAAACTTTATACGGGTCTCCCCGTGACCATGGCTGCTGAAAAGCAACCGAAACGTCGGGGAAAGTGTAAAATTAAATCTAAATAGTTGTATCATTTAAATAGATTAAATTGAAGTAAACAGTAACTAGTAAAAGTGTTTAACAATAGTAGATTAAAGTTTCAAAATTATGTAATAATAGTGTTTTATAAAAAATAAACAACGCGATAAAAACCGTATAAAGTTTGTTTAATTTCAATGTAAAACATTCGCGTAAACATAAGACACTATTAGGTTATGTTAGATTAGAAACAGTACTTTTTCCTGGATAAAGGGTACTCTAAGTCCATTTCTGTACCCCTGACAACGTGTATGCAAAATTTCATGATGCATTCATCATGAAATTTTCGTCCGATGACGAGTAGTTAAGGCGTGAAAGCGTAACAAACAAACTGACATTTACATTAATATTAGTTAGGCTGTCCATGTGCGTTATTAACCGTGTGTCCGTAATACACCGAGCTTCACGATTGCCACGCCAGGGAATAGGCTCCCGGTTTAAATCTTAGTGGCGGTTAATTCATAATCCTGTAATGAGGGCGGCGCCGACCTCGTTTGCAGGGCTTCTGACCGGCCTCGCCGAAGCATTCCGACTTATTGGTACTTAGCATAATGTCACATTACTATACCTATACTTGTATCTTCGGATAGCGATGTAGGTACACTTCTACGACAGTTATACGTATAATTTATATATATCTACATTTAAATTTGAGTAAATTTGGCATACAAATGTAAACAGGTGCCTTTACTCAATTAAATATAGGTAGTCTTTTATAACAATCAAATCTGTAATCCTTACTAATATTATAACTTCGAAAGTAACTCTGTCTGTCTGTCTGTCTGTCACCTTTTCACGATTAAACTACTAAACTGATTTAGATGAAATTTGGTACAGATATAGTTTAAAACCTGGGGAAGGACATAGGCTACTTTTTATTGATGTAGGTACCACGCGGGCGGAGCCGCGCGCAAAAGCTAGTAAATAATAATTGTAAGACATTATTATCTTATTCTTTACACAAAACGAAACAGCGAAATCTTGCGACCGATCGCGAGGTCCCGGATTAGATTCCTGGACAAAGTATCTAGATTACTTAAAGAAGCAAGTAAGTTGCGCACATATGAACATACTGAGCAAAAATAGATTGATACATATCGTTGTCAAAGAATATTTTGAGGAAAACTGCATAAGTAAGGTCTTTATAATAATAATAATATTCTATCACATACACACAACACCATCTAGCCCAAACTAAGC
The DNA here is from genome assembly GCA_963564715.1 of Catocala sponsa. NCBI lineage: Eukaryota > Metazoa > Arthropoda > Insecta > Lepidoptera > Erebidae > Catocala > Catocala sponsa. Next base: position 27,525,429 of record OY751329.1, read on the forward strand.
AGAGCTTGTACTATGGGTACTAGACAATGGATAAACATACATATATATACCTTTTTTTTGTAAATACATGCATATTATGCATAGAAACACCCAAACCAAGACAAACATCCATGTTCATGCACACAAATGTTTGACTTGTGCGGGAATCGAACCCGCGACCTCAGGCGTGGCAGTCGGTTACACTAACCACTACGCCATCAAGGCCGACAATAATTCCTGTATCGCGGGAAACTTTACAAACATTCAAATAACGGACAAAAAAAACATCCAGAATCGGAAGAACCATTTGTGATGTGTCTTGAGTTCGATCTCAATATTATTGGGTACTAGTTTTCACCCGCGGCTTCGCTCGCGTAAATGTAGGTTAGGTTAGGTATGCAACAGTTATTTTTTCTGGATGAAAGGTACCCTATGTCATATTCTGTACCCCTGACAACGTGTATGCAAAACTTCATGTTGATCGGTTGAGTAGTTAAGGCGTGAAAGCGTAACAAACAAACAAACTCACTTTCGCATTTATAATATTAGTTAGGATTAGGATATCAAAAATTCAATAGCAGTCAAGTCTGAAATTAAGACCGTGTGACCAAGTAGAGAGTAATCGGCTCGCTCCCTATTAAGGAGATGCTCATAAGTGATGAAATCTGATTTTACACACGTCTACGTAGCGCTACAGAAAATATGTGATACTAGCTTTTGCCTGCGGCTTCGCTCGCGTTAATTTAGAATTTGACAATCAATTCGGGTTGTACTCAGCTTGTAATAATATAATTCAATCATGATTCGAAAGACACGTGGCGCCGTCTATTATCATAATAACGTTATTATTGTTTTCCTCGGTAACAGTATTTTTTTCGGGATGAAAGGTAGCCTATGTCCGTTTCTGTACACCTGTCAACGTATATGCAAAACTTCAGGATGATCAGTTCAGTGGTTTAGGCGTGAAAAGATAACAAACAAACAAACTCATTTTCGCTTTTATAATATTAGTTAGGATAGGATAATAAACTTTAGAAAGTAAAACTTATTTAATCAATCAGATTATACATAATATTTAGTAATTAAATCCTACAAATGTTATGATGACATGACAATTCAGGTGATATCTATAGGACTAGCGCACAAACCTCACGCCGCGCCGTGCCCCTATGATATAGTCTAAGTTATAAGCGCTAACGGAATATTATTAACAAACTTCAATAAGGAACCATATTACAATTAGAGCACATAATTTGATATACAAACAACTATTACATTTTTATTAGAGTATAATGAGTATTTGAGTAGCTGGTTTGGGCATGTAGAAAGAATGGACGAGAAAAGACTGACTAAGAAAATTTATAAGGCTAGTGTGAATGGAATAGTCGCAAGGGGAAGACCTAGGCGAACGTTTGTTGATCAGATCGGAGACGTTATGGATATAGGCCAGGTTAAAAGCACCTAAAACCGGCGAGCGTGTATGAGGAATGTTATGAAAGTGAATGAAGCCAGAGAAGTGTGTCAGAATCGTAGCAAATGGAAAACTGTAGTCTCTGCCTACCCCTCTGGGAAACAGGCGTGAATCTATGTATGTATTTTATTTATTTTTTGGTTGATAAAAAGACACAAGTACACACAATTAGATGTGACACTGAATTCCGCACTAGGATACCCTGTGTTGCGGGATCCAGTCTCTTTCGACTGATATTCTTACAGTGTATGTATGTAATGAGTATTTTAGGTAATTAATCCCAATTAATATGACCTCACATATCTTTTAGCGCATAACATCCTGGCAATACGTTTAGTTACCTATCTATGTACGGAATAAAGCCAGAATAAAATGTTCTATGTACTAGTCAATTGTAAGCAAACATTCGTTTCAAAACTTTGTGAACGTGGATGTTTCATAAGTCGGTATGCCCCTACAATTCCAAAACATTGTATAACGACTATCGTTTAGTAACGAAGTAAATATATAGATGAATACAATATTTTGGCATATTTAATGTAGACATTTTAATTATATTGAACGTAGAAATTTATCAATCACCGCGAATATTAATTGTATTCTAATAATTCGATTCACTTCAAGAATCGAATAACTTAAAATTTAAACGACAAGCGCATATCCCTAATTTAGCTAAAGAATATAATAACATTTTATATATTGAACAATATTCTTTTAAAAAAGCAATTGTATAATAATTAGTATAAAATGGACAGTGTCTGTAAAAGTGGTCCGCGTATACACCTAGGTCTTCCTACCTACGCATTACACGCTTAAATACTCATCGTCTTTTGACATGCGCCAAGCGGGCTGGGGGTGGAGACAGGACATAATATAGGCCCGTGCAACAACTTGTAAAGTAGTCTCCAGTAGTACTCACTCGCACCCCGGTCCACCCCGCGGACACACGTAGCCTCAACCTCACTCTGTTACTTTTTATATTCTAACTAATAAATCAAATACGATAAAACAGTTCGCTTCTAAGTTCAAACTTTTTAGTGCTTCTATTAAACGCAAGTCTCGTAAGTATTATATTTTTTAGATCTTGCAATATTTTTAAACTATATTATTTATTTTCAGTGTTGATATCCATGTGTCGGTGTAATATTATCATACTTATTTTTGTGTGTATAATATTTTTTTCAAGCATTTAAATATTAATATATATAAAAATTTCAAAAATTATTTAGCATAACGCAGAAATAATCACGATTTGTTCAAAACGCCCTTTTATCTAAACTCAAAAATATTTGCTATATCTAATTCATCACACATAATTTTATTAAAAGATATGTATCGATAACTTTGTATTGTGTCTAATAGTTACGGAACGGTTTTATTTATATCTATGGTTTTGACCATTTATTATTCAAGGGACCCGTCGTTAGTGGCATAAATTTAAAACCCTGGCTTAGAATCCCAGTAGCTAATAGGCACTTTGCAACGTCTGATAATTCATAACTATATTGGTGAAATGTGAACTGATTCATGCCTCTGTTTATCCGTTGTGCGTCTGGTAAAATCATTATTTTATTTATAATTACAAAAAGTAATTAAATAGGTACGTAAAGATAAATCTTTGTACCTCCTTTTAAGCAAAGTTTGGTTTGATTGTTTTGGCACAGTGAAAGTTGATATAGAGAAGGATTGCGGCATACATTTAATAATTTTTAAATTTACTGAGTTACGTATAAACTTTAACCGCTAGTACCTACGCTCATAAACGCATAGTCACCAAGTGAATTGGACGCAAATGAGCTGTTAACTCTGTAAGTGTAATTTTCGGCAGACGTGCTTATTGAAGCACAATATTTGTTTTCTATACTAAACAAGCTGTTATCCGCTGCTTTAAAAGTGTTCATTAAGAAGTGTGTCTTGCCCGTGATTTGTGCACGGCATAAAAACCATTTTTTTAAAATAAATGTCCTTCTACTCTATCTTGGCTAAGTTTTATAACAAATACCTAAGTATTCATAAGTTCAAATCATCACTACATATTATAAAACGAAGTCCCCCTCCGCGTCTGTCTGTCTGTTCGCGATAAATTCAATAACTACTGAATGGATTTTCATGCGGTTTTCACCAATAGACAGGGTGAATCATGAGGAAGGTTTAGGTGTATCATTTGTTAAGGTTTTATACTACCCATGCGAAACCGGGGCGGTTCGCTAGTTTATAATATTAATAGTAGGTACATGTTTTATATACTTATTGCGCTTTTCAACGATGAAAGAAAATATCGTGAGACTTATTAAATCGAAGATAACTGACAACCTGCATTTGATCAGTATCGTTGTCTATGACTAACCCTTCTTATACTGATGCCAAGCTCAGCAGTTACAATGTACTAGATGTTCCCGCGGTTTCACCCGCGTTTATCGTGATGTTATATAGCCTTCCTTGACAAAGAGGCTATCCAACACTAAAATATTTTTCTAATCGAACCAGCAGTTCCTGAGATTAGCGCGTTCAAACAAACAAACAAACTCTTCAGCTTTATAATATTAGTATAGATAACGACTTAAACCCATCTCAGTAGGCTAATTGCATTCCATATTTTAGCTAAACTACGTGGATAGTGCCCCAATAGGAGTTCTATCCTAGAATAAAACTCGACGGGCCTCTGCATATCGACCCATAACCCGTTGTACGCGCTTTTTACGTACCTAAGGACCAGAAGGCTTACTAGGGAAATAGAAACAAAATCAAATGACACACCTACATTGCATACATGACACTAAACTCTAATATGATAATGTCGCAGTATTATATTAAGTTACGGCAGTAGTATGGTTTCGCTCCATCCGAGGGGCTTCGATTAGCCTCTGCGTCAGCTACCACAGGTTACTTACTAGTTACAAACGTACGACGTAACCGATACCTTAATTTTTTTGCCTCCATTCTGACTAAACCGGCGGATGCACCAAATAACTTAAGCTGTTTTTATACTGTCACTATCAAATAGGTTATAATTATTATATTATTACTGGGGTGTTATTTCTTTATATGTTTTATTTATTTATTTTTTTACAGGATTCACTCAAAGCGATATAGTAGAAATATTTTAAAAAAAATTGGGGCTGTCTTTGGGGACTGCCGATAGGAGTGAAAACTTTCATCTTTGATCATAAACACTTCTTTTTGGACCAAAAATAATTCAAAAATGGAAAGCGTGATCATGACGCGAGTGCCGTGATTTTTGTTCACCCAAGAAGTGCTCAACGCGCCTAAAGAAGTTTTCACTTCAAATATATATACAATATATTCCTATTTAATTTTATCTAATTATTTGATTTATGTACTTATCTATTGTTTACTGATTCTTTTTTCTTTATGTATGATTTTAAAGTTGTTTTATGTGTGGGAAAAAGATGTGACATGTTTATAGTTTTATTTTACTTAATTTATTTTTGTTATTATAAGTTTGTTTGGGTATTTCTAAGTCGTCGGAAGACATCCTCGCGTGCGGCCGTCAATGCGTTGTTATAATGAAGCCCAAAGCAGCTGCTGGCCACTGCACAAGATTAGTTAAAGCTATACTCTTGTGCGTGTGACAGCGGCTATTGCGGGCGTTTCATTCTCTACGATAGAAGACAACCGCGTTTACCCACGGAAGGACTTACCAGCAACCCAAGGAATCGTTAGGGACTCTTTTTGAAACAACTTAATACACCGTAGGAGATTTCTTGTTGTGTGATCTTACTATGATCTTATTATTTTCATAAATTATATTGTTACGCTTTTTTACGGGATTAAATATAATGACCACCAAAAATAGTAATTGCACACCAAAATATGCTTACTAAAATATATTATAACGAGCACCTATACGCCTCAAATTCCGTCGCATTCCGTCTCGGAAGGGTTAGGTTATGTTAGGTGCCTTCTTAAACCCACTCAAAAATAGGAGCCCCGCGAGGAAGGGCTCCGTCGACTTATTTTGATCTCTTTGCTATGCAATTAATATTTTTGGTATTAAAATGCGGTTTTAATTTTGGTGATCATTTACTATTTTTGGTGATCATTAACTATTTTTTACTGTTATATTTTCTATATCTGGTGATAAGTTAAACATAAGCCCTTTTTTATTTTATACTGTTTTTACAAACATACAGGTACGATTGGTCAAATATGTATTTGTTAAAATAATATTTATTTTGAAAACTTACTTATTGATATTAAGTGATGAATGTGTGAATATACCTATGTGTATTTATAGTCAGTTTTTCTTACCGTCACCGTTAAAATCATTCAGTTTCTGCTTTTAGACTATATTCCTTCTCTAATAAATAGAGACAAGGACAATACGATATGGATCCCTTATTATTGTCTTTAGCTGCCAAACCTTATTTGTTTACAAAATAAGGCGAGTCAGAGAAAATGGCTATACTTAAATCGCAGGTTTAGTTTGTTGTTTATATGAACATACATATTTTAAAAATATGCAGACGCATTTCACAAAATGTTACTTCCAGTCAGCAACGTAAGTAAAGAAATAATTTAAAGAGGTACCTTTGTACAAAATATTGATAAGTCTCAAAATTTATTATAGCTGTAGAAGTAAAAATGGTTACTTAATACAATTATTTATAATTACAGGATAATCATGAGAAATCTTTATAAAATGTTGTTCTATATCCACATTCTTACGTCGCTGGCCGTATTTATAGTGCGAGGCACTCAATGTCTAGAATTTTGTGTGTAGCATTTCAATGTTATTATATAGCATGTGTTTTTATGTTTTATGTTGCAGCATGATCATTGTATATGTAGATTTTTATAGTATTTGCGTGCGTAATTACATGTAAGTATTTTATAAATTATAAGTACGCGATTAAAATTGAAAATTACTTGCACATTTCTTTAAAATTTCAACTATAATGTTTTCATCATATGTCAATCTCTACTTGCTTAAATTCTATTCATTTTAAACATAATAAGCTAACTAATAAACATTTTTTTGGATTCGTATCCCGTATAAACTAAATATTGCGCCGCTTATTTTCTCGCGATATTTTCTCATCCTTGCATCATGAAAATATTTAATGAATATTGGTACCTAATCTCATTGTCCTCCATGAAATCCTTTATGTCAATAGTTTATTCGCGTATTAATTAATATGATACATATCTAAACATATTCTTAAAATAGAGAAACGTATGATTTTACTTATGTAGTTACTGTTCTTTATGACTCCGCTGAATATAAAAACCTATTTATGTAAGAGAGCTAATAATTATTTTAAAATTTACACACGTAGTTTTTAGTAATTATTGAATACATGCAGAAAGGTAAGCTTAACTATTCTTCTTCTTTCTTTTCTTTTCGTGTGGTTAGTGGTCAACCTGTTATCAAGAGTTGTTCAAGCCGCCCGTAGGCCTCTGACATGGCTTAACGACTGCTATCAATTTGACAACAACCGGGACCGACTTTTTACGTGCCCTCCGAAGCACGGAGACGCTCAGATGAAATACCACTAAGCGGTCACCCATCTATAGACTGGCCGCACCCAACGTTGCTTAACCTCGCTAATCGTTTACCGATCAGTGAGTGCAACTGGCTATGAGCGCCTCAGCTAGCTTAACTATTGATTATGAAACTACTACCAAATAATATCTGCCTAGATTTTATTTCATTATTTAAGCACGAGTAAAAGCTTATGCTCGGCTCAAGAACCCACTTATTGCGACAACAGGAAAAAACATATTATTTTTGCTTGACCGGCAAACATAGTTGATTTTGCGTAGGTACATTTCAAAAGAAATGTGTGAACATCTAGTACGTACACCTACGGACTAAATAGATAATGTAGCTCTTAATTAATCCTGTCTAGCAGACTGTAAAGCCGTTTTGTCGTAGCACAGCGTTTATAATACGACGCAAAATATTGCAGAAGTCATATCGATGTATACTTATATACAACGTGATTTTTTATATTTATTTTTTTCATTTGTTCGTTTATTAATGTGCGAAGGTTACGTTTACAGCTTACTAGTGTATAGGTACACCGAAATATCAAAGAGTGTACATGATTTGCAGCCCTACTGCGAACGCAACGCCTTACATTCGCGATTTAGATCGCTTGCAGCACGCTGTCACGTCAAGTGTGGACGCCTTGTACAATGCAATCCTACAAATATTTTATACAGAAAGAGCAGGTTCGTCTTTATAATCACATTTCACATATTAGAGATCGTCGATACTGTATCTATGTGGTTACAATTACTGCTCGCTAATGAGTCCGGCTTAAGGAATCCCGAATTATATTCGAAACATAAATGTACTTAATGGAATGACGTGTTAGATTTCAAAAATGGCTAAAATGTCTAATTCTTCTCGATGCTCAGATATTTGCTCAGTGTTTGGCACTTGCGTTAATTCTTCCAAGTTTTGAACTTCTGAAGAGCCCTATTACAGTCGCCATTTTTAAAAACACATAAAAGACTTATTGTGATGGTCTGTCCCGATGCGTCGAATAATTAAGAAATCTGTGTGTGCTCGCAACTACTTATGTGGTATCGCTGCCGTACCTACCAAGGTACCGTCCACCTAGGTCCTAGAAAATTATTAATTACCTTAGAGTAGGTACCTATTAAATATAACAGTGTAATGGCGTCTTTTATTCACTATATATTTCTGTATAATAAAATCATTTCCACGATGCTGTTGTTTATTTTCTCAGCAACTTTATTCAGACCTTTTAAATGGCGATCTGCAATAATTTATACAAAGGACATAAGTATTGAATTAGAAAAGCACAGTAGTACATTGTATGTACCACTTTAAGTTTTAAGGCTTATGACACTAATCAGGAATCGAAAAACAGGTCACAGTTTGTAATGGTACCTTAAGATCATACACAAATTCAAATTAATTTGGCACGTGTTGAAAAATGACAATATGTATGTTATATCTAACTCGGAGTGATCCCAAAGAATTTGTATTAGAAATATTTTTATTATAATATTGTCCTAAGCTTGCATCAGGCAACGGCTAATCGCAAATTAATTTTACTTCACAAACATCAAAAATCACCTCAAATATTTAATTGCTTATTTTATTTATTATGAGTTCTTCAATAGTAGTTTCAAGCAACCTGTCATACTTCCTAGTACCTAAATCGTTTAAAGCAATTTTGATCCGGCACAACACAGCACTACACGAATGATAGATACCTGATAATGCATGCTCATGAAACAGTAGCATGGATTTTTAATATTGGCACAGAAAATGGCAGCTCTGGTAAGTGCTTTTTTTATAAATAAATTTAGTGCTTAGTAGACTTTGTAGGAATTAGCATAGTCGCCTTCACCTACACTTTATGAAATAATAATTAACTTATAGTAGTAATATAAACTGCTCGAATTTTAATGCGATATTGCTAATTTTATCTGTATGTATTATTATACATATTATATTAATTATTATTTGGGCAACCGTTATGTGTCGTCACAGTTATTAAGGATCGTAACCTATCCCTAATAAATAACTAAAAACTAAAAAGTCTTCTAACGCCAAAGACAAAGATTTTAGGCTTTAAATACTGACTGTGTGGTACCTACAGTATGAACACATATGCCACATGGCACTCTACCTTAATCCATTAATACGAATACCTAGTTGTAGTTTATGAAGTTCGATTATTCATTTTTCGGGGTTAAAATTCAATGAATCATAACGATCCTTGAAAATTATAACGCCTAAGATAGACTACAATTTCAAATTGTTTAGAAATTTGAAAACACAACACCTCTTCTGCTTTCTGGCTAGAATGGTAAGTAGATTTATGTATCTATACCTATAGCGTGTTCCACACGAAGAAGACATTCTGACAAGCCTTTCTATAGCTTGACTGCATTGATCATAATTAATGTAAATGTATTATAATTATAGATATGTTATTGGAATCCGTGGAAATGTTACGTCAATATCGCAATCTGATGACGGGTTTTGGTGCAATATACTTATGATTAAAGTACTACCTATGATTGTATTTGTACCTATAAATATAATTGATCATATTCAATGGATTGACGCAATAATTACGATTTGGAGTAATCATCTAAAAATTTATTCATTAAATTATATACTCATTTAGGTCACAGAGTAACACTTATGAACGTCAAAAATTTAAATATAAATTAACGCTATTGCACTTTTAGGTAATCATTGTACCTATATTCGGATATCTCTAGCCAAATCTTTAAACTTTAAACTAAAAATTAACGTGTAGGTACCGTATCTGTTTATTGTTTCACTTGAACGTCCATTCCAACAGAATTCAACATTTATGTTCAAAATCCTTAATTTATTATACTATTTATAAAAACATATTTTATCGTCTTCTGTATAACTATGATAAATTAAATAGTGTTGTATATCAATAAATTCATCTATGATGATAAGGTCCTCTCGATGGAAAGAAAGGCTCGCCAGAAAATAAATATAATGTACCTAAATAATGTATAATATGTGCTTAATAATAGATACCTAGTTGTTGTAGAAAACCTAATGTGTCAGTAACCTTAATGTACCTATGCTTGTGACTAACTCGCTCAGCTACCCGTTTGTGTAATATACTACTAGAATTTAGTTCCCAAACCTATTGTATATTCCAGAGACGATTCAAACGATTTTTTGGTCACGTTGATGAATCGATAGCGAAGTGATTGAGGAGCAAGGATTCCATTGAAAGATCAAGCAGAATAGGTACCTACTGATCATCTGACGTGTCCAATGAATCCATTTGTAAATTGCCTATTAATTAAACTAAGACTGTATGCCAGTGCTACTCCAGGCACTTACAAATTACTCAAAATACTAACATATTATGCGGATAATATCTTTAGAAACGCAATTCACGAATTGGCTAAAACTGTGAAAAGCTGTCTGGTTTGGTACTGGTACATTTTTATACCTGTTGGTGTGTTCATTTCAAGTATAAAGCATACCGAGTGTATGTATTTCGGTATCTTTGTACCAATATAATGTGGCACTTAAGTATAATATATAAATAAAAAAATATGCTAGAAATGGACACTCCTGAATATTATCATTTCAGCTCAAGTGTACGACTGAAGAAAGAAGAGAGTATGAAGCCTGAAACAGCTATTGGGCGCTGCACAGGACTAGTGATTCGTAATGCTCTTGTGCGTGTTCTAATAGTTGTTGTCGGCGTTTCACTGTCTACGGTCTACGCTGCGGTTCCGACAGACCCATTCGCAGCTACAGCGCGCTGCGGAAACATCACCAATTGTTTTAATACCTGCTAGATGTAAATATGACGATTCTTTATAAAATCTACTTAAGTTTGTTGAGTAACTTGATCCTTATAAAGCCAAAAAATATGTCGCGAGGTATACGTAGTACGTTTGTTTGAGAAATCGTCGGATATTTCAGTAGAAAGTACGTAATTAAATTATCGAAAATCATAAGCTGTGCGCGTTTAAAAATGCCGAATGATATTTAATTATATACGTAGGTAGGTAATATAAGTTAAATGTGCTACAGATGATTACATTTTTTACTATTAACTAGCTGTCCCGACAGACGTCGTCCTGTACACAAGGGAAAAAAACAAAAACGTCTAAACCATTCTCGAATCCACTTAAATAACACAAAAACTTTCATCAAAATCGGTCCAGCCGTTTAGTATTTCAGTGACATACAGACGTACAGTAGAATTATGTATATATAAAGATTAGGGTTTCCTGCCAAAATGGTAAAAACGAAACCGGCGAGACACCATTGCTTATCTAATCATATAATACCTACTATTAAATTTAGAATAGTCTGTTCGTTATTTTCTTCTTCCTTACGTAGTAATGGAGCAATCGATCGACGTGATTCTTGTATAGTTTAGAGGGCAGAGATAGTGACGGTTTCCTTGAAATTATATAGTCGATGAAACAGATGGATTTTATTAAATTCTCAGCACCACAGCAACAAAGCGGATAAAAGCTATAGATACTTACATAATAGTCGTATCAAAACTCACTGCATTTTATTAAGCTTACTATTTTGGGTTACAAATTACCTACTAGCATTCTTGCTTACTGGGTTAGTTAATCGGTTTATTCTCATAAGGACAGATTCTCAAAAAGGCAGATTCGCAAATGGACAGATTCTCAAAAAGACAAAAATGTAGGTACATGTGTTACGGTTACACTTGATTCACATCGGTAGTGCAATGGAGAGATTCGAAGTATTCGAACCCACAACTTATCAATCACAAGTTCAATGCCTTATCCATTGGGTAACTGTCTCTACTATTTTCCAATTTCACTTTAATTGGTATTAAACAGTATAAATACGTTCAAATAGCCGTGACTATTATAATTATATCTATTATTGTGGTATATTTGACATCAACCTAAAAATTTATTTGATTATTTCGTATAGAGAATATAGCTCTGAAGACACGATGAAAGGTGGGTATTTCGAGCTCTTAATTTGAAGATGTTGAATGACACCAATGTGCCGTGACTAGCCGTGACACCAGTGAACCGTTTATTTAGTGCATTGTGCTTACTGCACCACGTGTCCTTTTTCTTTTTTTTTACTTGGGGAAATGCGCCTGATGCTTACCTTTCGCCCTCTCGCCACAAGGGGAGGCGAGAGGACTATGTGCGGCACTCCCGTACTTCGGGCCTACGGACCAAAACCCCACGGTGTGCCTACTCGCTGCCTTGTATAGTGGATGGGCCGCTAGAAAAGAGACTACCTCAACGACCCACCCAGCATACTACAACTCCTGGGCGACGCCCCGGCACTACAGAGGGCGGCGGACCGGCTCAATGGCTGGCGGACGCGAGATCCCCGTTCTCCAGCTCTCGGTCTTCATTATGGCGGCATGAGGCACGCGAACGCGCGCCTGACTGCACCATATGCCCTGTCTTAAGGGCTTCCTTGAGACACGGAATAGCTTTGGTGCAGTATTTCCTAAGTTGCCCATGGATCATATTGATAGCTAGACTGGTCTAACTGGAACTTCTTTCTTTCAGATTGAGAAATGTATAGGCAACAAAGAAGCATATGTTAGTTTTCATTCGTGTAGCTTCATGCTGAACTTGGTCGACTTCGTTCACACTGGGTCGCTAGGCGAGTTAGGCTGCCTATCTTATCTCTGGGGGCCAGTCAGTGCAGACCGGCGACACTTCGACCCAGTGGGATCTTTTGTGTCGACACTCTCCCAATAACGACTGCCATAGATGTTCATGGCAGCCGGGACCGACGGCTTAACGTGCTCTCCGAGGCACGGAGCAGGCGATAATTTATCAATCAATACGCACATAATTTCGAAAAGTCATATAACTTCCAAAAGTCAGAGGTGCGCGACGTGGGTTCGAACCCGAGACCCTCTGCATTGCAGTCTGTTGGTCTCCCCACTGAGCTATCGCTGCTCTTTAGGCTGCCTAACTTAAGAGAATCATTTTTTACACTAAGGAACAGATAGGCTTCGGCTGGAAGCCGAATTTAAACAGTTTAGAAAGCCTTAGGCAAAGTCGATCCCGTTTCACGCAAGTCGTCTTCGGCAGACGACGGTACATGTACCAAGGGTACATGAGCTGTAAGCCTTTACATGCAATTTTGACATGATCGTAAGGCATTACTTCCCACGACGAAAACTAGTGACGAAATAAAACATGAAATACAAAATGTTTAATTTTATTGGAACTGATACAACACTTCAGTCTTAACGCGCTAATAACTGAAACAATTACAGAGGAACAATTCGTACGATAACATTATACTTGATATAAATAAGTACATTGTTTATTATAAGGTATATGTTTAATTTTATTATTTTACAAAGACATATCCGAACAAATTCTGAGCTTTCGTGAACCATCGGTGGTGTGTAAGCTCCTAAGCGTAAGCCTCGTTTTGTCACTTGAACTGAAAACTACAACTTGTAGGATACATACAAAAAAAAAACAAATTTTCTTGAATACAATATGTAATTGCGTTATATATGTATTTTATATAAGTATTAAATATCTAGTACAGTGACGTATTTATATCACCACGGTAGAGACGCGATGGTGGAATAGTTGTGTTACAATTTAGTAACCGATCATGATATCGTTTCTGTCTCGGTTTCGGCTATAAAAATATAGGTAGTTACGACCAAAAATTACCCGAATCTTCGTCATCGAAACTTAGTGTTTTTGAAATGTCGCCCTTCGTTTGGGTGAGGTTGTACCTTATAGTGGACAGCTTAGTTCTACGTTGAGAGTTGCGACTATACTGGGCTTACTTATAAATATAAAAATCTCACTTTAATGAAGTGGATGTTGCAATGACAGAAATAATATCATTTGACACTAGATTGCAAGATACAATAGAAATATTATGTCTAAAAATGTTTCCATTTTGGTTTCGGCCGAAACCGTGACCGAGGCCGAAGTTTCGATTTCGGTTTCGGCTACAATCCTGTTTTGATCGACCAATATATAAAATACTGTTGCATTATACACATACATAGGTACTAGGTACATAGATATATTGTACAATTGTACAAATAGACAAACAGTAGAAGATCAGGTGTTGCATCTTTTGAATCACACCAGATCTAGTTTACGAGGCGTCTATGATCGTTTATGGTCGCATATATTTTTGGCAATTAAACAATTATTAAACAAAGTAAAAAATTATATCTCAGAACTCATTGCTACACGTTGTAAAACATAAGTTATCACAAAATAAACAAAATGTACTTATTTCTTAATTTAATTGTCTAAGCGTAAAATTATGTTGTTTCAGTACAAAATACTAGATATTACATAATAATTTAAAACTATAAGATATATTTTGTAATATTGATCAGCCGTGGCTATAGAATTAATCAAGTATGCCTCGATGGCCAAACCCAACCTATAGGCTATAGCGAAGAACATGTTGTAATGATGAATGCGGGTAGATATCATTTAGATGTGTGACGTAAATTATAATCATATGATTTTTTTACTACATATCTATTCGATAATATTTAATTGGCGATTAAAAAGAGTGGCCATGAGTTTCTTTCCCGTTCTTCTCATGAGCCCTACACCCTTGCTTTGCTGAACGTAGTAGTAAATGTAAATTCACAGAAAAATTTAGTGTAACTTTGACATTCATAAGTGTTACCTTGTAACCTTAACTTGAATAAATTTATTTTTGATTTTGATTAACGTCCCTAATACTTGAATGCCTGAACAGTTTATTTCAAAATCCAATCCTGGCTAGGGATATTTATCATTTAAAATCTTATAATACGAATTTAATTTTCATACAAATTTGCCCCGAGCCTCTTGAATATTTTTCGCTATTTCTTATAGGTTTCATTTGGAAATTAGCCCTGTCAGGGATGACTGCGTAGGATTTAAAGTAACATCATAGTTTCAATCATGGCATACCGATCTCGTCAAAAAAGGTACAATGATGTGAAAATACCAGATGACTTCACTGTAGCGCAATAACGTGATATTTGGATAAACAACAATAAAATTCAAAAACAATAATACCTATACCAACTAATGTGTATATTAAAAGCACAAGGTACAAGGAATGATTCAATATTTGTTCTTATAGGCGGATATTAAGGCGAAGGGAAGCAAATGACTTGAGCATTTAGCGCCAAACTAGGCAGATGGCGCGCGGGCACAAGCGCGCTTTTAAATATGTCTTGTCTATGAAAGTTACGTTTTAATATACGCAAATAGTATCTAGTTTAAAAAATCGTTATTAATATTATTTGTTGAAGCAAATTGACTAAAAGAAAGAAAGGTACGAACTATGAAAATAACTATGCAAATTTTGAAACTAAAAATGTGGCTTAGATATTTTTGAGAGCGAACTATAACTAACAGCAGCGATTAGAAACAAACAGACATAGCTTTAATTGGGTTAGTCCCATTCGCCACCCCCAGCATTCCTTCATCTGGTGGCGAAAGGGATATTTTCAATAGAAAGAATCCCATTTGCCACCCCGGGAGGCAAATGGGATGTTGATTCCGAAAAATCTGAGTTGCCACCTTTAAAAATAAGGAAAGTACTTGTATTTGGAATGACAACTCCTCTTCCCAGCAGTGACTGGACATTTCTACGTAACAATGTCCCAATTGAAACCGATTCGCCACCCCCAGCGACTGGAACTTTTGCCAAAACAAAAATCCCATTCGCCACCGGAGCAGGCAACGCTGCGTCACCCCCGGATGGGACAATGTTGGGAGTGGCGAATGTGACTAACCCCTTTAATTCATATGTATATTCCAGGAAATGTGCATAAAAAGTTCGTTTAATAAAAAAATATCAAATAGTTCCCTTTGCCTTAAATAATTTAAAAGATAATAGTTACTATAATTTGTTTAGAATATAATCACCATCTAAAATCCAAGTAACGTTCGTCAAGCAATATTTAAACTGGTAACACAAACACGGATAATTTAAAACGTCAAAAACGGATGCATTAAGAATCGGTATTTTGAAGAAAAGGCATAATTCCCGAGTCTGCAAAACACCGAAACAACCCTCGAAAAATTTTAAGATTAAAAATGTTAAACTACTAAAATAGCCGTGTTATAATAACTATTTCACAATTAAATAGGTCATTAAAAGACATGTGTGTAATATAATGTTTTAATTGTGTTTACTTACTGCTTTTATATTTACAAAAAGTCATTGAAATTAAACTACTATATATGGATTTTATCGCGTTGTCTATTTGCACTTTATTACATAATTTTGAAACTGTTACACTACTATTACTATTAAACTTTACTAATGTTTAAGCTATACTTTACTATAAATTATTGCAACTATTAAATCTATTTATATTTTTATGTTTACACTTTCCCCGACGTTTCGGTTGCTTTTCAGCAGCCATGGTCACGGGGAGACTAAGATGGTAGTAACATAAAAATATAAATAATTTTAATAGTTGCAATTATTTAATTAGCTTAAACATTAGTAAAGTTTAATAGTAATAGTAGTGGAACAGTTTCAAAATTTTGTAATAAAGTGTCAAATAAACAGCGCGATAAAATCCGTATATAGTAGTTTAATTTCAATGAATAACATTCGCGTAAACAGAAGACAATATTATTTATAAAAAGTCTTTTGAAGCTTTCGTACCTACACCCAGCTAGTACATATTCTCTTAAATTAAAAATATGTCGTTGTATGTTTCATTACATAATATTATGTATACTGTTTATCAAAGCATAATAGCCAGAAATTCCAATGTCTATATTCTGATCTCCGTGGCCTTATTGAACATATAATTTTTAGACACGGTCAGTAAAATATGTATGCGTTTATGCTCGACATTTAATATGCACGGAGGAAGATGGATGTATGGATGGACAGATGAATTTTACTACTTACATGCTTAACTTTCGTTTATCATCGATTTTGACACTTGAAAAGTAGCTTGTTCTTGACCAAAAAGATAGTTTGCAGTTACACTTAATGCTTGCATATCATAACCTAATCGTTGCTCACGAAAATTGGGTGAGGTACCTGATTAAACCGTCGACAATGACTTATCGATACAGATAAACCAGAAATCCAAAATTTAGTGATGAAGTCTATACCAGTCATCAACTAGTTCGTTATTTCTGGCTGAAAAACTAAATGTAATTGACAATATTGATTGATACAACTATTGTACAAAATGTGCCATTATGGCCTCTTAAATTAATATTTATATTTAAGCAGTAAAGAAAAGCATCGATGTAACTTTGAGTCTTAGCGAATGGTAAGAAATCGACTGTTTCGTCACGGGATAACTACTAGTAACATGACCAAACAAATTGACGTTTATTCAAAATACAAATGTTATACAACAATACAGGGTGTTAGGCACACGGTGGTCCAAATGAAATAGAGATCTGGTTTGGGCTATTGCCAACGTGTTGGACTCAGGCTAATTAAATTTTATTATTTTTTTTTAATCTTGCATAGTCGAACTTTGTTCTGTTTTAGCTCTTTCCCAAACTTTGACAGCCTGTTCTAATTTTTTTACTATAGGATTTATCTATAGGACATACTAATTTTAATGAAATGTAGCAATAGTTAACTAAAATAAAAAATATCATTATGACAGCAAAACCCTAATTCGTTTAACATTTTTACAGTTTTAGTCCAAATTTCCGAACTTTTAATTTAAAAATAAAAATAATCATATCGCCGAAACTGTGAGACAAAATTTAATTTGCCTGAGTCCAACGCGTTGGCAATAGCCCAAACCAGATCTCTATTTCATTTAGACAACCGTGTGCCTAACATCCTGTATATCGAAAATTGGTACGTAACCTGTTTCGAACATCACAATTCTAGTCGCATACGCGCGTCGGATCTAAACTTTAACAAATGCATGTGTCGATTTCAGTTTGGTACCCCGAGGAATAATGGCTATATTTAATACTAATTCAGTTTTGTTTAGCTTTATTTTTTGCAGAGTCGCCAAACAGCATCAGACACATGGTGGCGTGGAGACACGCTTTAGCGGGAAGGAACTTGTCGTCGAACGTTAACGCGTAGCGGTACATCCACACAGCTGGTTCGTATTCCGCCTGCAAATATTATAAGTAATAATATTCTATCACCTACACACAACACCATCTAGCCCAAGCTAAGCAAAGCTTGTACTATGGGTACTAGACAATGGATATATATGTATATACACTTTTTTTTTGTAAATACATACATATTACACATAGAAACACCCAGACTAAGACAAACATCCATGTTCATGCACACAAATGTTTGACTTGTGCGGGAATCGAACCCGCGACCTCAGGCGTGGTAGTCGGTTACACATTGAAATTTGGGAAAACGTTATTTTGAATAGATAGAAAAATAATGTTTATTCTAGACAATGAATCTAATGTGTATACTTACTAAATACGTATGCGAGACGCCAACTAGGAATGCTTCAATTTTACTCTTCGGTTGTGCATAGAATGATAGGTAGGCCACTTCTTTAGCGTCCTGCTGTTTTGATTGTCTGAAAATAAAACAATTTTTTTTTATACAACTAATGTGGCAAGCAAGCATACGGCCCACCTGATGGTAAGTGGTCACCGTAGCCTATAGACGTCTGCAACACCAGAGGCATCACTTGCGCGTTGCCAACCCTTTAGGAAAGGAAGAGGGAAGGAGAAGGAGCGGGAAGGGGGAAAGAGGGTAATTGGGCCTCCGGTACTCTCACTCGCCGAACGAAACACAACAGTAGGAATACTGCTATTTCAAAGTAGAAAACTTGACTACTGTAAGACTATATTTATTTTCTGTTTCCATGCTGGCTGATGGGCCGCGCGGCGATGCCGGCGTGTTACTTACATGTGTAGTAGTGCGGCGAGTGCTCGCGGCGCGTGCGCGGCGCGGCGCGGCGGCGCGGCGGCGCGCGCGGCGGCGAGGCAGCGCACGGCGCACGCGCCGCGCCCGCCCGCGCCGCACCACCAGCCGGCCGCGGCTGCAGCAGCCCATGAGTCCGGCCGCTACGGACCAATACAACTTTTATCAGGGTGCAACTTTTAGTTCCCTCTGAAGTTGTTTTGAATACCGTCGCAATGACAAGCAGTATGCAAAAGGGGTAGGCGCGGGGCGCGGGCGAAAAGGAACTGGGCAGATTATGGGTACTTCAGAGCGAACTAAAAGGTTAACGCAAAGTATATCAAGCTGTAACTCGATCATAGAATATTAAAAATATAAGTCAACAAATTCCAATTGTATCACAAAATGTCATTACATTAAAAGAGAATTATCAAATACACATTGGGGCCAAATTAAAATTTTGAGATTAAAATGTAAAGAAATTTCGTTGATCTGTAACCTGTTCATCTGTAAACTGTATAAAGTATTTTTTTTTTTATTATATGGTAACTGTATTTAAACTTTGAATTACCTCATGTCTAACAAAAAAGATTTCAACGTTTTATTGAATACCAACGTATCATTATATATTGTGTAAAATCTAATTGTTTTTGAATAATCTAAAACTAATAAAATTTATATTGTATATATGGGCGCAAATCGCCATCTATCGGCAATAATTCACAATAATTGTCATTTTATCTTTAAGTTTTAGCTTTTCGTTTAAATAATTATATTAGTTTAGAAATGCCGGAAATATATTAGATAGATATTCAAATAGTTATTTGTAAACATAAATTCGTTATATATCAAGCTCTAATATTTAATAGACGCAGTGTTGACTGTTTAATGTTTGAAGATTATTCAGGTTTAATATATTGTTCAATTTTTCCAATTACTATGTAATCGTTTAAAATAAACTCTGTAAAATTTTCCCAATTTATGTATCGAATTTAATTATTTTAAACAATAAGTAAAACTTGATTTCATTTATATCCTGTCTACAGCGCCATCTGTTGAGCATGTTTGTAACTATACTAGTGTATTTATATTAAATAAACGTAACTCACATAAAATAAATCATTTGGAGTTATATAAAATTCATTAATAATTATTTCGAATATATTTCAAGACTTATTTTGTACTGAGTTCGTTAGTCTGTCATAAGGGCAGTTGTAGTTGCTATAACCGTTCGAAAGCGTTGTGAGCCAGGTATAAAAAGCAGGAAGTAACTGTTCTAGGCTGATTTCTGTACGATCGATGGTGCTAAAATAAACTAAGTGTTGTTGACTGTGTATTTTCATTAAAATGGACTCCAAACATAAAAATCCTTGCATGTCGCCGATATATACCAGCTAACAAATGCACATGATAAAAATATTATATCATGAAGCATTGTAGTTTTATTTCAACTCACCGTGTCGACGTATCTAGCGATCTTAGCGCCGAGTGTGACGTAGTCGTAGAAATTAAACATCTCGGCGAACTGGTGCATGAGACTCAGCACCGGCTCCCATCCTTCCGTATCAACCTTAGTCAAGCGATCCAGGAAAAAGTCCTCAGAGGGATCGATGTTTAGACGACATTCAGGGATCTTCTTATTTGATGGCGTCATCGACAGTATATCTGATGACAATCTACAATAACAAATGTTAGCTCTTCACCTAGGAAATTAATATTTTCCAACTGGCACTCTATTGGTGCCAATCCGCACTGGCCAGCGTGGTGCACTATGGCCTAACCCTTCTCACACTGAGAAGTGGCCCGTGTCCATCAGTGTCCTACTACTGTTTAATACAGAGCTGATATTATTATACTCTCTTGGTAACTGTTTAATCTTTATTCTCTGTATTAATTAGGTACACAAATCTCTATCTGATTTGCAACTTCTCAAGTATATTATGTGATTCAGATGGTAATACAATATTTTTGTAGTACTAAGCTGATCTTACGTTGGAGCCGGGCGATATGTAGTGGAGGAGCTTCTTGAAGGCGACTAATAAAACCTTTAAGTTTGGTTTCTTTAGGTTTGTTATGATTAGTTCAATTCATTATATTTGGTGACGACGATGATCTGCTAATGGAACCTAGAGGTGGGAAGTGCAAGTCCTTAACGGCAACTAAACCCTTCGAGTTTGGGCTCATTTGGTTTGTTTTAATAAGTCTAATAGAAATATTGTATTTGATAACGAGGATCTGGTGATAGAACCGCGATGTGGTAAGTGCAATTCCTTAACGACTACTTGTAAACACCTTGAGTTTGGGCTCATTTGGCTTGTTTTAATTATTTGAATCCAGTACATTTGGGAGAAGGATCTGGTGATGAACCGAGAGGTGGAAAGTGCAACTCCTTAACGGCTACTAATAAACCCTTCAAATTTGGGTTCATTTTGTTTGCTTTAACGAGTACATTGTACTTAATGACGATGAACTGATATTGAAACCAAGAGCTGGTAACTTCAACTCCATACCACATCTAGTAAACCCTTCGAGTTTGGGCTTATTAAGTATGTTGTAACGCATCCAATACACTATATTTGGTGACGACGGTCTAATAATTAAGAAGAGGTTTGGAATGTCAAAAAGTTATAGAGTACGTAGTAGAGCCTCACTGATTTCAGCATGAAAGGGCCGGTTCGACCGGGGAAGGACTACCCTCTCACAGAATATCGACGTGAAATAGCAGTATTCCTACTGTTGTGTTCCGTTCGGTGAGTGAGAGTACCGGAGGCCCAATCACCCCCTTCCCGCTCCTCCTTCCCACATCCTTTCCTAAAGGATCGGCAACGCGCAAGTGATGCCTCTAGTGTTGCATGCGTCTATAGGCTACGGTGACCACTTACCATCAGGTGGGCCGGGCCGTATGCTTGTTTGCCAACTTAGATGTATAAAAAAAAAGTTAACAAAATCTTAAAGAAAATCATGGAACAAGGTTATTTGGCTGTGATGTTAAGTAAGATAGCTGTACTTTTCGAGCAGCTCTGTTCTTCGTGCAATTTTTTCTCTAAATAGGTCCCATGTTGATCCATAATATTAAATCAAGATCCGGTATAATGACTAGATTATGATAATTGACTACAATAATATATTAGTAGTAGATACTAAGTACTACCTAAGAATTATGAAGTTATTGGTACGACGCATCAACGTACAATATCATTCACAATGACAATAAAAAATACAGAATAGATAACCGTAACAATATCAAAATAAGTTCTCGGTACAAAGTTTGCATTCCCGTGACGCGTGATCATCTTCAGCACTTAGAATAATAATTAAATTTTATAATATAACAGTCAATGACACAGTTATCTTCAGCACTTAGAATAATAATTAAATTTTATAATATAACAGTCAATGACACAGTTTATATTGTCTTCTGTTTACGCGAATGTTAAATTAAACTACTATATACGGATTTTATCGCGTTGTTTATTTGACACTTTATTTACATAATTTCGAAACTATTACACTACTATTACTATTAAACTTTACAAATTTTTAAGCTAATTAAATTATTTAAACTATTATTTATATCTATGTTTTCACTTTCCCCGACGTTATTAGCTTAAAAATTCATCATCATCATCAGGCTATAATAGTCCACAGCTGGACATAGCCCTCCCCCAAAGAGCGCCATAGCGCCGTCTTCACCTTGCCGCGTCCAGCATCTGCCTGCAGTCTTTCGCAGATCGTCATCCCACCTGGTCGGAGATCGTCCTACACTACGTTTGCCGAGTCGCGGTCTCCACTCAAGAACACGCTTACCCCAGCGGTTGTCGGTTCTTCGCGCGATATGGCCAGCCCACTGCCACTTCAGCTTGCTAATTCTGTGAGCTATGTCGATGACTTTGGTTCTTTGTTGGATATATTCGTTACGAATCCTATCCTCCGAGCATAGCTCTCTCCATAGCTCGCTGAGCGACTTTCTCGAACGTCTCTATCTAGGTATCTAGGCGAACGTTTCTCGATCAGATCGGAGGCATTCTGGACAAAGGCCAGGTTAAGAGCAGCTTGAACCGACGGGCGCGAATGTGATGAAAATGAATGAAGCCAGAGAAGGGTGTCGGGATCGTAGCAAATGGATGTAGTTTCAGTTCCAGCAAGCCACCTACCATACAAAGCAGCGAGCTGGCTCACCGTGGCGATTTTAGCAAGAGCCTACATAACCCTCTCGCCTCCCCTTGTAGCGAGGTGTTATGGATCAGGAGTATTTGCCCACGAAATAAAAACTAAAAAGACTACTAAAGTATTACCTCGAATCAGAATCAGTGAGCAGCTGTTTGAAACTGGTAATGTGAAGCCAGTAACCAAGCTCCAAATGTTGGTAAGTGCAGTCCTCTTCCTTCAACGCCAAATCTTCAGGCTGAATACCTGAGTAGAGGCACATACATTACATACATTATTATAATTACACCCACACATATACAGCTAGCGATCCCTCCTACCACTAAACAAAATGATTCCTTTTAGCGTTAATAAAGTTTTGTACATCAAATAATATTAAAACTTTACTTAGACGATGCTAAGAACCAGGGTAAGTAAAGAATACGGTAACTTAGAGTAGTAGTAGCCTCGCTGATTTCAGCATGAATGGGCCGGCTCGACAGGGGAAGGACTACCCTCTCACAGAATATCGACGTGGAATAGCAATATTCCTACTGTTGTTTCGTTCGGTGAGTAAGAGTGCAAGCACCCCCTTTCACCCTTCCCTCCCACTTCCTTTCCTAAAGGGTCGGCAACGCGCAGGTGATGCCTCTGGTGTTGCAGGCGTCCATAGACTACGGTGACCACTTACCATCAGGTGGGGACGTATACTTGTTTGCCACCTTAGTAGTATAAAAAAAAGGATATAGCATAATTCTGTAAAACTTGAACATAGTTTACGAATGTTTACTAATATTTAGAATTATGATGTACGTTTCACATGCTGCTGTAGTATCATGCTAGTGTCTATATAAGTCGATTCAAAGGAAACTTAAATAGAGCTAATCACTATTTTTATTTTATTTATATTTTCTGGTAAAGCATAAAACGTTTATACATATAAAACTGTAATTTTATTACAAAATCGTACAAAAACTCTTAGGTATTATAATTAACTTGAAGGACCATGTATATATACATAGATATACATTATGCCTATCCTAAATAATATTATAAATGCGTATGTGAGTTTGTATGTTTGTTTGTTATGCTTTCACGCCGTAACTGCTCGACCGTTCATCATGGAATTTCGCATACATGTTGTAAGGGAAACAGAAAAGGACATAGGATACCATTCACCCAGAAAAAGTATTGTTACTAACCTAACCTTACCTACATTTACGCGAGCGAAGCCGCGGGCAAGATCTAATTTAACAATAACTATGCCTAATGTGTTAAATTATCACGTGACGAAAATTTATAAGATGTTTTTAAAACCAACACAACTTTAAAATTATGGGTTGTTTTACATATACAGTGTGACTGGTTAAACATTGTACATATTAAAGGACATGATAATTTATTGTCAAACGTAACGTATAAAAAAGAAATAAAAATAAAATCTGTATAACCTGCAAAGAAAACCTTTATGAAAATTTGTATGAAATATCCATAAAATGTGGACACTGCGCACACAGCTGTCGAGGCAAATGACCTTTGATAAGAAACGGACGGGCGGGGGTGCAAATTCGGGAGAGTGCGGGGTGCGGTAGCTGGGGGCGGAGGCGGAGGTTTTGTTTAGCTTTAGTATATGCGCAAGAGTGTCCGCACACTAAGTTTTTATTGGATAACTAGGTCATAAGTACCTATTTTTTTTAAATATTCGGGTCTAGAATCGAGTACTTAAATACCCTTCTTCAATATGTCCAGTCTTTTACCAATCAGCCTGTATACTAAATCTACTGAATTGTTTTTGTTTAATACCTTAGTATTAACTATATGATATAACAAAGGGTAGTATTTAACTGCACAGCAAAAAAATACTAATTGCGCAGCAAAAAAAGCTAATTGATCAGCAACTCATGGCCAGCAAACTTTAAAGAGATCAAACTAAGTCGACGTAGGCCCGCTTCGCGGGGCTCCTATATTTGGGTGGGTTTAAAAAAAGGAACCTAACATAACCTAACACTTCCGAGACGGAATGCTGTGATTTGAGGCGTATAGATGCTCGTTATGCTGTGCAATATTTGCTGACCAATTAGTATTTTTGCTGATCATTATATTTAATCCTTATAACAAATACGTTTAGCGCTAATAAGTTAATTCAGAATTCAAGTGAAGGTAAACATGGTAAAATAATATTAACACGATTCCAAGACGCCGTACTAAAAACAACGGTACCAATCTATATAGATAAAAATGAATCCATGTTTTCCTTGGTCACGCCACGACTTGAGAATGACTATACCGATTTCATTCATCTTATTTTTAAAGTATTTCAATACTTTGTAGAAGGTGCCTACGGAAAGAAAAGTTAAGAATATTGCGCAGAAAATTGGATAATTTTAGTAAACCTAACGACTTTTTTAACCTCGCGAATTTGACAGTTCGTCTCAGACAGGATAACGTCTGCGGGGGTCCGTTAGGAATGTTTATAAATTTCACGCTAATCCTACGAAACACGATCGTTAAATATCTAACGGACATCA
The DNA here is from genome assembly GCA_963564715.1 of Catocala sponsa. NCBI lineage: Eukaryota > Metazoa > Arthropoda > Insecta > Lepidoptera > Erebidae > Catocala > Catocala sponsa. The sequence goes on from OY751329.1 coordinate 27,550,915, forward strand.
CAAATTAGCTGACAAGCCTACTGCATATATGATGGTAAACCTTTAAGCTCTACGCTGTCCCTACAAGGGCAGCGTAGCAGGGGGCGCCCTGCTGACAATAATGCGTCTTGTTAGGGAGCTTAAGAAGCCCTACCTTACACCAAAAAACAGCACAAGGCTATCTACTGTAGGAATATAATTTTCCAGAAAGTCCTATGTATAAGCATGGATTCAGTAGGCTTGTCTAAAAAATATCGATACATCGTTATGTATCGATATTTTTGATTCGATCTATCGATATGTTTAGTCGATATATTTTAATCCGATACATAGATATACCTATTGGTATAAAATATTTAATATCGAAAATCGTATCAAAAACAATATTCTTTTTACAAATTTATTAGCAAAATATTTAACAAAATTCAAAGGGGTAATAGGAAAGAACGAAAAAAACTGTAGTGTCTATGACTAGTATGTTTTTGATATCAGAAGATTGATATTTAGCTTTCATATTTCCTAATTTTGCCTAATAAAAGGAAATAATAAATAAAATACCTACCATAATTTTTATTAAGATTCTCATTCATTAAAATAATGTGCATTTCGTATAAAAATTAATATTACCTATTATTGAGCCACACTGAACTAAAAATGCGATAGCTCAGTGGGGAGATCAACAGACTGCAATGCAGAGGGTCTCGGGTTCGAACCCACGTTGCGCGCCTCTGACTTTCGGAAGATATGACTTTTCGAAATTATGTGCGTATTGATTGACAATTATCGCCTGCTCCGTGCCTCGGAGAGCATGTTAAGCCGTCGGTCCCGGCTGCCATGAACATCTATGGCAGTCGTTATTGGGAAGTCAGTGTCCTATAATATCCTCACACTGGTCTAGCCTTAGGGTATCGTTAGCCTTCGGGTTGCGTAGGTCAGGTGGCAGGCGCTCCGTGTAAAAACTGATATCCAATCAAATCCGGTTAGACCAGAAAAACCCGATCCTAAGTGACTTGGGAATAATCAAGGCTAGGGAGAAGGAAGGTAGTTATGAGAATAGTTCGTAAAGTATATTTCATACCGCTAAGTGATTAGGCTACGAGCCACGGGGACGGAGTACTAAACATATACGAGAATGAAACCTTGGGGGCAGCTAGTATGAACGGGCAATCACCCGTACATCGCGGTGTCAGCATTATGCCAACACCTGCCATTTGTTTACTTTAGACATCATTATATATAATCAATTTAGTACCGAACAAGCATCGTACTCAATCGGTTGACCTAGCAAGTGTGTCATTGACCGTAACACATATCATATAATATAATATTAAATAGTATTATATTTTAACATTACTTTGGTAGAGATAATAAAAGTTATAACAAGTTAACTTATCTCTATCATTTCATCATCCTTGGTGTATGGACCATTCATCATATTTGTCCGTACATAGTAGATACATAATATACAAAGTAGGCATAGCATACTTGCGCATCCCTTATTGCCGCAGCCGCGCAGCGCATGCGTAACGGTGCGCATCATGGCGGCGTAGTGTCGTTGGTGCGCGCGCACGTCGCGCGCAGGCGGCATGTCCTGCACGACGCGCTCGAACACGTGCGCGCCCACCTCGTCCACGCGCGCCCCCTGGATGTTATCGTCTTTTAGTTCTAGCATGCGAACGAGAGTGCTGCTTTCTGTGACATGAAACATATTGCGACACTTCAGATAGCAGACGATACTAGTCAGTATAATGCATTGTAGTTTAAGAAAAATGTGATTTGGGTTAGCAATCGTATGTAGAATGGAATGGAAAAGTTTAGCATCTCTTATTTAAGTATTTAGGGTCAGCGCCGACGGACGGAGTGGCGGCAAAGAAACTAATTCAGTAACAACTTAAATTCAACCTAAAGTGCTTCAGAATACGACTGTATTTGGTACAACGAAATAAAATGACCGCGCTTTGAGTCGCTCGCCGTCATTTTATTTCGTTGTACCAAATACAGTCGTATTCTTAAAAACTTTAGGTTGAATTTAAATTGTTACTGAATTAGTCTCTTCGCCGCCACTCCGTCCGTCGGCGCTGACCCTTAATTCCAGTATAATGGTATTGCATTGTAATATAATGATAAAAGTAATTGATATGTATTCGCAGATGAATTTGATGTAGTCTGGAATGGAAAAGTTTGGCGTCTCTTATTTGACTACTTAATACTAAATTAAAAATGGACTTATATGTCAACAACGAATAAATCATAACCATATATAATTGCTTTTAACGTAAGAAGCGCGTGCGTCTCACTTTAGTAATAAAAAAATTAATTACGTATAACGAAAAAGGCGCTACACTTAATACTGTGTAATATTTTTATGTAATTGTACATGCAATTATAAAATTCAGAATTTTTACTATAAATAAATAAATTCATCATCCTCATGCTCTGGTCCCAATTTATTTGGGGTCGGCGCAGTATGTCCTTCGCTTCCATACTTCTCTGTCACCTGTCATCTGATCATTTACCCCTTTCCCTTTCATATCCATCCTCACACAGTCCATCCATCTTTTCCTTGGCCTTCCTTTCCCTTTTCGTTAAATAAATTATTATTATTAACATAAGTTAATATTTTTTTAATAGTCGTACGAGCTAAAGACAATGCTATACGTAACCAAAGCATGAATAAGTTCACGTTCATGTGCGAGCGATAACGACTGAATGACGCCGACACTGCAGTACTACCAGTCGTACTGCTACGTTAATAAGAGTCGTTTTTATCGTTATAATAGTTATTATGCTTTGGAAGTAGTAACTATACTAATACTATAAATGTCGAAGTAATTCTGTTTGTTCCGTGGACACGGCCAAACTGCTAAACAGATATTGATAAAAAAATTGAAGAGAACTTCGAGAAAGGATATTGATTTAATCTTTCAATTGTCAAGTGACCACAGGTTTTTATTCTTAATGAGCTTTTCCGTCAACGTTTAACAAAAGGTAAAACAACTCTTTTATATATTAGATACTAGCTGACCCGCGCAATTTCGTCTGCTTCACATAGAGAATTTACCCCGTTTTTGCAACATTTTGCATTGATGCTCTGCTCCTATTAGTAATAGCGTGATGGTATATAGCCTATAGCCTTCCTCGATAAATGAGCTATCCAACACTAAAAGATTTCAATTCGAACCAGTAGTTCCTGAGATTAGCGCGTTCAAACAAACAAACAAACTCATCAGCTTTATAATATTAGTATAGATGTTACGAATTCTATACGCCTAATTTATAAAAAGAAACTATAGATTTATTCGTTGTTAAAATGTATACTTAATATAGACTCTATTTTACTAAAATAAAAATATACTCGCTAAACCTTTCCATTCATGACAAAAAAGGGGGTATTATGACGTCATAGACTTACAGACAATAAAAATAAGGGTTATTTATAGTTACCTCGCACATGTGTACTGAAGCATTGTATATTGGTCAGATGACAGTTAGTGCCATCCTTTTCGCATACCATACTCATACCCGGTTCTACTTGTGTACATATGTCGCTCTCACTTAATTCTGAAACAACACATAAATATATAAAAGCTGCGAAATCGTCACCCGATTTTTAACAAGCAACCAAATGCAAAAATTTCATATCGTCAGTACTCAATTTCTAAAAGGCAACCCAACATTTAGTTAATCCATGGTCAGTCGCATGTCAAGCGCTGTGATTGGCCAACTGAATTCGCTACAACCAATAAAATCAATTGACATTTAGATAAACATATAATGTCCTACAGACCGAATTTCGGTCATGGCGGCCAATCTTAACGGAGACTGGCCATCGGCGCAGAAGATATTATAGTGCACAAGTGTGTGCGCAAACACAAGTGCACCCTCTGTTCCCTAACCCTCATGATCCGATGGGACGGATAATCCGACACGACCGGAGAGAGATCAGGCGCAGGACCAACAGCTTTACGTGTTTTCCGAGGCACGGGGGTGTCTCACACCGCCAACTTCCTAACTCCGGACTCGTATTAAGATTTCTTAACAGAAAAACTCAATAACTTTTTGTTGGCCCGACACGGGATTCGAACCCGTGACCTCATGCACAGCAGTTGCATTCACTACCGCTGCGCCACGGAGCATTTTAACACGTCGTTGTTTGAGTTCAGAAGCCGAGTGTGAATATTAATTACGTTTTATGTTATGTGAGCTGTTCTAAGTGGAAACGTAGCAATCAGGTGTCATATTTTCAAGTTTTATTTCCAAAATGTTTTTAATACCTATATCCTAAAGACTAAGTTAAAAAATGTAATAACAGATAGTTACATTTATAGCCATTATTATGTAAATAATTAATCAGAAATTATAGATGTGTAATTTGCGATGCAAGCAAAATATTTACTAACACTGTTTAGTATTAAATATAATGACCACCAAAAATAGTAATTGCGCAGCAAAATATGCTTACTACAATATATCATAACGAGCACCTATACGCCTCAAATCACTGCATTCCGTCTCGGAAGGGTTAGGTTATGTTAGGTTCCTTTTTAAACCCACCCAAAAATAGACGACGACTTAGTTTGATCTCTTTAAATATATTTTGCTGTGCAATTAGTATTTTTTTGCTGTGCAGTTAAATACTACCCTTTAGTAAATAGCCACATAAAACCGCGTGAAAGCATTGCCTTACCTAATTCTTGCAGCACGTTGACCTGTTTGAACAGACAGGCCCAGCCGTGCAGTAGTTTGCGCGCGAGCCCGTTCATGAAATTCGACTCCACCCGGATCACTTGCTTGAGGTGGAACATATGTGTATTCCGATGTTTCTTTATCATGTTTAACTCCGCCAGAATAAAGTTTGTGGCCGGCTGAAAAACAATACCACAATATAAGACTTGGTTGCAAAATTTCAGTTACAATATTTAGACTAGCAAATAGTTTGAAGTCTACTGCTAAACACAGACCTCCGCCACAGAATCTTACGATTTTTTTTTTGGCTAAGTCACCAAGACTGCTAAACTACGTTTTATTTCCACTGTGATCACTCGACAATATTTCTTACTTATATTAAAAACTAGCTGACCCGCGCTACTTCGTCTGCTTCACATAAGATAATTTTGCCGTTTTTGCAACATTTTTCATTTATGCTCTGCTCCTATTGGTCTTAGCATGATGTTATATAGCCTATAGCCTTCCTCGATAAATGGGCTGGCCAACACTGAAAGAATTTTTCAATTCGAACCCGTAGTTTCTGAGATTAGCGCGTTCAACCAAACAAACAAACAAACTCTTCAGCTTTATAAAATTAGTATAGATTAGTTAAGTAGTACTCTGATAAAAAGCAGGCCTATCCCTGGTGAAAGGCGGTTGGATTGCCACGCAAACGTCTCGAGTTCGATCCCAAGACAAGCACGTCTGACTTTTTAAAGTTAAGTGCGTATTAAATAATAAATTATGGTTTTACCGGTGAAGGAAAACATCGTGATGAAACCTGCATGACTCTAAGAGTTCTCGATAATATACTGGAATATATGTGAAGTCTGCCAACCCGCTAGCGTGGCGAAGTATGGCTTATTCCCACTCACACTGAGTGGGAAAAAGAGGTTAAGAGCTCCATGAACCGACGGGCGTGTATGAGGAATGTGATGAAAGTGAATGAAGCCAGAGAAGTGTGTCAGGATCGTAGCAAATGGAAATCCGTAGTCTCTGCGTACCCCTCTAGGAAACAGGCGTGAATCTATGTATGTATGTACACTGAGAAGAGGCCCGTGCCCTCGGGCCAATATTATTACATTATGCTCTTCTGCATCTTTACACACTTTTTAAACCGCTACCTAAAACTCAACTAGCAATTACCAGTAACACAAAACACAGTATTTATAATATGCATGTATTTACAAAAAAAAGTATATATGTATGTTTATCCATTGTCTAGTACACATAGTACAAGCTCTGCTTAGTTTGGGCTAGATGGTGTTGTTGTGTGTGGTAGAATATTATTATAACTCACCTCATAAAGATTTAATTTGAACGCTTCTTCAGCGGCTGCTAAAGCTTCGTCGAAGTAACCCATCTCTAAATATATAGAAGCCAGTGAGATCAATACGATGTCTTTGTACTTAGTGTCGACAGTCCGGCTGGCTGTCACGGCGCAATGTAAAGCGTTCACATTGTTAGCGCGGACTCGCCAGTATAAAGAAGATAATGTGTATAAAATCCATTTAGGGGCTACTTTCTGCAAAAAGATATAAAAGAAAGAAGTCAATAAATCGCCGCGTGTCTCTTGGAGGCGTTCTGTCATTTCGATATTCTTCTTCTCCCTAGCCTTTATTATTCCCAAGTCACTTGGGGTCGGCTTTCTAGTCTAACCGGATTTGACTGGATATCAGTTTTTACATGAAGCGACTGCCATCTGAACTCCGCAACCCGAAGGCTAACGATCCCCTAAGGCTAGACCAGTGTCAGGATATTAGAGGGCACTGACTTCCCAATAACGACTGCCATAGACGTTCATGGCAGCCGGGACCGACGGCTTAACGTGCTCTCCGAGGCGCGGAGCAGGCGATAAATGTCAATCAATACACACATAATTTCGAAAAGTCATATTATTTCCGAAAGTCAGAGGTGCGCGACGAGGGTTTGAACCCAAAACCCTCTGCATTGCAGTCTGTTGGTCTCCCCACTGAGCTATAGCTGTGAATTGTCATTTTGATATTAATGTGGCAATTCTTTATCAACGCAAAAACAAAGCACAAGATTATTCGGTTGTGATCATACACAGTCGCCTGCTTAAAGCAGGGAGAAATCGCCGTGACCGCCTCTGATTCTTATTCTATTTGGACTCTTAGGCTTTTCAAATGTTAACCTATAAAAGCACAAATTTGATTTAAAAAAAAGAAGTAATCTTTACTTAACGATAAAATACAAAAACATTTAATAATTAAACAAATATGTGTATTGAAATTAAACTACTATATACGGATTTTATCGCGTTGTTTATTTGTTTTTTTTTTTAAATCTGTTACACTACTATAATTACTATTAAACTTTACAAATTTTTAAGCTGCTGAAAAGCAACCGAAACGTCGGAGAAAGTGTAAAAATAAATCTAAATAGTATAATAGTATAGTAATAGTATAAATAGTTTTAAGAGTTTCAATAATTTAATTAGCTTAAAAATTTGTAAAGTTTAATAGTAATTATAGTAGTGTAACAGATTTTCAAAAAAAAAAAACAAATAAACAACGCGATAAAATCCGTATATAGTAGTTTAATTTCAATGAATAACATTCGCGTAAACAGAAGACAATATTATGTAAATATGTGTGTAAAGGTGCATGCCAGTATTAGCCCAGAGATGCACAAGAAATTGGCTACACCTACTAAAATAATATATTAATATTTATCCTGGTTTTTCCTTATATTTATTATTCTGTACAAGACGGTAATATTTTCTAAAAATATTAAACAAGAAAACAAATAAACTATGTAATAGAACTTGGAAGCAAGTACATTAACGTGAAAATGTTGCTTTCAGATAAAATATGTTGTCATGAAAGGTAATTAATCGAAATAGTAATTTACCATTGCTGTATTATATAATAATAATTATTATTTTAATCGTTCATTTCAATTATTATACAAAAGTAATACAAAATCTCTTAATAATTATTATCTTTGCAAGATTGCTTTGATTAACTTAAAGTACCTAATGTATAGTATCGATGTATCGAGGTTTTGTGTTTATTATGGCAACACCATGTCTAACTTGTATGACGCCGGCAAACGTAAATTTCAATATCATTGCTGGTTTTACAACTCCATTGTGACGTTTAGTGTTTATTTATTGCGGTTAATATCGACGACTTTTACCTATAAGCTTTTAAAACTGGAATGTATTCTGTTTTATTTCATTCCTAATAGATTGTACTCATAAATAAATTAAAATAATGTGTAAAATGGTATAGCACATATTTAATATAAATTTTATTGATGACTAGCTGTTACATGTGACTTCATCCGCGTAGATTTTAACTAAAAAGTGTTTGTCTCCGCGAAACCCTATTTTTTTTCTAAAATCAAAATAGCCTAAGTTACTCCTTATAACATCAGCTATCTGCCAGTGAAAGTCTTGTCAAAATCGGTTCAGCCGTTTCGGATATTAGCCGGAACAAACAGACAGATAGACAGACAGACAACAATTTTAAAAATAGATATTTTCGTATAGGTACCTTATATACTTCCATATGCATTAGATAAAAAGCTGTTATTTTGACATTACAAACAGACACTTCAATTTTATTTATTTGTATAGAAGATATAAGATTTGATAAATTTAAAATGCCAAGGTTGTTGTAAATCACTTCTTATGCTAATTAATTATTGGCATTGCTTACTATTATTATCATTAACCTTTATAGGTGTGCACTGTAGGTCCGAATTACTATGGCGTCTTGCCATGCCTCTTTATATAGAGTTTTCCAATAGGTACTTGACAACTTTGAATTTAATTTGTGAACGCATTATTTCACTGATCATCTAATTGTTACTTTCTTTTTTTTTCAGTAAATTCAACATTTTCATCATGGTAAAGTACACGAACGAACAACGTATGCAAATTATAAAAATGAAGCCACACAGCACACGTTACTATCGATTTATTGAAGAGTAAGTTTGGTGAGCGTGTTATCTCAAGTAGGACCAGTCAATTGGCCACCTCGTTCGTGCGATTTAACGCCGGTAGACTTTTTTCTTTGGGGCTACGTCAAATCATTGGTCTATGCCAACAAGCCGACGACGTTGGAAGAACTCAGAGCCAACATTGAACGCGAAATAGCGGCCGTTACAGCCGAAATGTGTGACCGAGTCATCGAAAATTGGGTCCAACGAATCGACCGCTGCCGACGTGCCCGCGGCGGCCACAGGAACGAAGTCGAGTTCCATTCATAAATGTTTTGATTGTATTTCAAGTCGATCGTAAAGTTTTGGAAATATCTCAAATGGTTTGCGTTTTATTTAAAAAGAAAGTTGTCAAGTCCTTATTGGAAAACCCTTTATAATAATATTGATTCAAAAAGGTATTTCCTCAGCGTTAGCATTATCAGCAAAACCTTCTGGTAATAAAGCGATTAATGCTCAGTTTCTGAAAGACATTTCGAATCTTTAAACAAATAACAGTGCATTAATTTTAACAGCGCTTTCAGATCAATATGGCATTCTAAAAAAAGGATAATTAGATAAGAAATATATTATTATAGTAGGTAATTAAATAGTCTTTTAAAATGCACCGAAAAATGCAAATGTCCATTAGATACATGACACAGATACGTACATACATCTTTATGTTGTTTAATTATGACGACAGACAGGCCGAACTGTAGACCATTTATGAGATTCGAATACAGTAATACCTCGACTTACGCTACCCCGACATACGCGAACTCGGAGTTACGCGATTTTTAAAATCTCGTCTTTTCGTCTTTTGTTTGATCATCGCACAACTCTCAAATATGGATTTTAGTCTTTCTCCTACCCTGTAGTTCAGGAATATAGGCAATATTGCAGGAGAAAGAGTCTTTGAGTCGTCAAACTACTTTCTTAGATTTTATGATGCCTTCTACATCACAATAAGGACAGTTCGCGATATTACTTTTGTAAAATCCAATATGTATTTATATGCTTAACTATACCCCGACTTACGCGAATTCGACTTACGCGATAACCGCGAATACATTTAATTGTAAATATAGCGTTTGAGACAGACATAAGATTGAAAGAAAGTGATAATTATAGTTTATAATAGCATAGTAATAATTGAAGTTGTTACATGCCATGTGCATAGCTGCATATATCCGCTGTCCAATCTCAGCGTCCTGCATGTGTCTCACAGAGTTGGCGCCGCCATCGCCGATATACTCCAGGAGCTTCTGACGGAGGTGATCCGTCAATATCACTTCGCTTACGAGCTGCGGCCTGCACGACAAGTATATGTGATTAAAACAACAATAACTAATACTTAGATGCCTCTCAACTGAATAGCTCTTAAGCCCTTGTTCAATAATCAACTTGTAATCAACGGCCACGTTAGTAAAGCGATTATTCAATAGACTAATAATAATAATATTCTATCACATACACACAGCACCATCTAGCCCAAACTAAGCAGAGCTTGTACTATGGGTACTAGACAATGGATAAACATACATACATACTTTTTTTTGTAAATACATACATATTATACATAGAAACACCCAGACCAAGACAAACATCCAAGTTAATGCACACAAATGTTTGACTTGTGCGGGAATCGAACCCGCAATCTCAGGCGTTGCAGTCGGTTACACTAACCACTACGCCATCGAGGCAGACAACTACTTGACTAGTTTCTGAAAAGCAATATACATTATTTAGTGGTAGGTATTATTAGGTATTTTTTAGTGTTGTCTATGAATCCTATAAAGAATGATAACACTTAATTATTTTAAGTTTTCCATAACAAAAAATTTATAAAATACACTGATTATTTTAAACTGTCAAAATGCAGCAATATGGCGCTGAGTCACGGACGTCAAGTGATCAATGTGTCAGTTGAAGTGACAGTTATAACTGTCAGTGTCATATTGACGTTATATAAGCGCCAGAGACTCGTGCGCGGACCAGGGTTCCTGTTCTACAAAATTTTGATTGGAGGGCTGTTAGACACGACAGAGATAACGATAGTGGAAAACAAGAATAGCGATATAATTCCTGCTGTAATGATACGACTGAAAAAATACACTTGAGTTTAAAAATGTTTTTATTTTAATTTATTACAAATACAATGTAAAAAAATACAATGTATCCAAAGCCTTGCACAACACCACTAAGGCTCACTTCAATGTTGTTATGGGGGACTTTAACGGCAAAGTGGGAACCCAGACTGGCAACGAATCCCGGATAGGCCGGCATGGTTATGGAGTTAGGAATCATAGGGGGCAAATGCTTGTCAACTTCCTTGAGAAAGAGGGACTGTTCTTAATGAACTCCTTCTTTAAGAAACAGCCTCAAAGGAAGTGGACATGGCAAAGCCCCGACACTGTGACTAAAAATGAGATCGACTTCATCATGACGGATAGCAAGCACATATTCAGAGATGTCTCAGTGATCAACAGGTTCAATACCGGATCTGATCACCGACTCCTCCGAGGCTCTCTGAATATCAACTTAAAGCTTGAAAGAAACCGCCTGATGAAGTCCACGCTCAGACCTAACCCAATCCAAATCATGGCGGGTGCCGAGAAGTTCCAGCAGCTTCTCGGGGATAGATTTGTTGCCTTGGCACCCACTGATAACGCTAATGAGACCCTACACAATCTGGTCGAAACTCTGAGGGAAGAAGGCATCAAATTCTGCAGAACGCAGCGGACTGGCAAGAAATCAAAACTCTCGGCTGAGACTCTCGGGTTGATGACAAAAAGACGGGAAACCACCCAAGCGACTTCGTCTGAGAGGTCAGACCTGAACAAGCAAATTGCGAAGATGGTACGGCGCGACCTTCGGAGTTCCAACACACGCCTCATTGAAGAGGCGATAGAACGAAACCGAGGGTCTAAAGTATTCACTCAGCAGCTTGGCAGGAGCCACCTGACGAAGCTTAAAACGCACGACGGGAGGACCGTATTGTCAAAACCGGAGATCTCCGCCGAGATAGAGGATTTCTATGGCCGATTATACGCTGCACATGCCCCTCATTCCAGACGAGACGACCACGATTCCAGAGCTACCCTGATACGCCACTACACCGACGAACTGCCAGAAATCAGTCAAGACGAGATCGTGTTAGCTCTGAGGCAGCTTAAAAATGGAAAAGCCCCCGGTGAGGACGGAGTAACATCAGAGCTTCTAAAAGCTGGAGGAGCCCCTGTTATACAGGAATTACAGAACCTCTTCAACGCCGTCCTTCACTGTGGGAGAACTCCAAAGGCGTGGAGCAGGAGTTTGGTGGTGCTCTTTTTTAAGAAGGGTGACAAAACCCTCCTTAAAAATTATAGACCCATCTCGCTCCTGAGCCATGTCTATAAGCTGTTCTCACGAGTGGTCACGAACCGTCTCGCCAGAAGACTCGACGAGTTTCAGCCGCCGGAACAGGCCGGGTTTCGCGGAGGATATGGCACCATAGACCACATTCACACAGTGAGGCAGATTATACAGAAGTCCGAGGAGTATAATCAGCCCCTGTGTCTGGCCTTTGTGGACTATGAGAAGGCCTTTGACTCTGTTGAGACCTGGGCTGTTCTGGAATCCCTACAGCGATGCCAAGTAGACTATCGTTATATCGAGGTGCTGAGATGTCTGTACGAAGCCGCCACCATGAGTGTCCAAGTACAGGGCCAGCAGTCTAAACCCATCCAATTGCGCAGAGGAGTGAGACAAGGGGATGTTATGTCCCCGAAATTGTTCACAAGCGCGTTGGAAGATATGTTTAAAACTCTGGACTGGAAAGGAAAGGGCATTAACATAAACGGCGACTACATCTCACACCTGCGATTCGCAGATGACATAGTCTTAATGGCGGAGTCGCTAGAGGAGCTGAACCGGATGCTGGACGGCCTAGCTGCAGCCTCGCGGCGTATCGGTCTTCGCATGAATTTGGATAAAACCAAAGTCATGATCAATGGCCACATTGATCCAGGACCGATCGTCGTACATGGTCACCCTCTCGAAATCGTTTCCGAATACACTTACCTCGGGCAGATTCTGCAGTTAGGTAAAAACAATTTCGAGAGGGAGGCCAGGAGAAGGATCCAGCTGGGCTGGGAGCGTTTGGGAAACTACGCCGAGTCTTCTCGTCATCCATACCGCAATGCTTGAAAACGAAAGTTTTCAACCAGTGCGTGCTACCCGTCATGACCTACGGAGCCGAGACATGGACACTCACGGTAGGGTTGGTCCACCAGTTCAAAGTCGCTCAGCGAGCTATGGAGAGAGCTATGCTCGGAGTTTCTCTGAAGGATAGGATTCGTAACGAATACATCCGACAGAGAACCAAAGTCATCGACATAGCCCAGAGAATTAGCAAGCTGAAGTGGCAGTGGGCTAGCCATATCGCGCGAAGAACAGACAACCGCTGGGGTAAGCGTGTTCTTCAGTGGAGACCGCGACTCGGCAAACGTAGTGTAGGACGCCCTCCGACCAGGTGGGATGACGATTTGCGAAAGACTGCAGGCAGATGCTGGATGCGGCAAGCTGAAGACAGGGCGCTATGGCGCTCTTTGGGGGAGGGCTATGTCCAGCAGTGGACTATCATAGCCTGATGATGATGATGATGATGATGACAATGTAAAAAATCTTGGAAAAAATTATGAATTATATTTTGATAATTAAACAATAGAGCAAAGTATCTTAATCGCAGTATAAAAAAGATAATTCAATATATAAATATTTCCAATTAATTTCGTGACATTAATTGGCAACACTACAAGAAAAATGTCTGCCACCGCTTGCGCACCGTTTATCTTGTAATTTCGATAAATAAACCAGTTTTAAATTCTTCTGCATTAAAAACATTGGGTCGAGCAGCCTGTTCCTCCTTTGTACTGTTTTGGTGAAAACAAGTGTTATTTTGTGAGATATATATATTTTTTTATTCTTTTATTTATTAGGAACTTTTGAACACAGTTCATGCCAGTTCCATCGTAAACTAAACTAAATATATCGTATAATTTTAATGTACAAACTATATATAGGTTTTACAAAAATCTTACTGTATCTAATAGTACAAGCAATTGTAACATTAAAAATTAACTAAGGCATAAATCATCCTAGCCTCACGAGACAAAGGCTTAGCTAAAAATATATGAAATGTTCCTATGTCTAATCTATTTACATTTAATAATTGAATTCTATTATTCCTTTCGGACTCGTTCCGGACACATTCCATTAAAACATGTTGCACATCCTCTTCTTTATTGCAAATTTCGCAATTAGGCGAATCTACTTTTTTCATAAGAAACGCAAATGTTCTTAATGGCATGTGACCAGAACGGATCCTATATGCAGTCACTAATGTTCTGCGACTAATTTCCACACTATCAAACCATGGGACGCGAGGAGGTTGATTTTGAATAATTTTGTACCAAATACCCTTGGATTTAGATTGTTCATTAAAATGTACCATCCATTTATCTCTGAATATATGGGTAGAACAAAAATTTCTACGCCAGACGTAGCTGCCATTTTCGCCAACCTATCAGCCTCCTCGTTGCCCCACAATCCAATATGCGATGGTATCCACTGCAGCACTATGTCCATGTTATTTAAAAGAAGTAAGTAAATTTTACGCAACACCGCATAGGCAATCGATACACCTCTGAAACCAGAGGCGCATCGTGCCAAATGCTGAAGACTGCTTTTACTATCAGTAAATATTACAACTTTTGTTTTATGTTGCAACGTATCGGCATAATTCAAAGCTTCCAAAATAGCTAGCAGTTCGGCTGTCATAATTGATACCGGCGATACTATTTTAAAGGTCTCACTTCTCTTAGCAACTGGATCATAGTAAGCAGCACTTGCCTCGGCGGCTAGGCTCTTTGACCCATCAGTGTACAGCTTATACCATTGACTACTATAATTTATGTTAATTTCTTCTAAAACATAATTCCTTAAGGAATTATTTCCGTAATACAATTTAGGCTTCTCAACACTTTGTAAATTTATTTTAATTACATTATTGATTGCTATATAACTGCACCAAACATTTTTTATACATGTCTAAAAAGCAATTTGAATAGATTCTTTCATTACCAATATAATTCCAAGTAAACATTAGAACAGGCTTTTTCTTATTTGCCCTATATCTATTAGATGAAAATGAAGCAAGTTTGCTTATTAATTTATTTGTGACGCCATCGACTCTTGATTTTACCTTTAAACAATATTTAAACGCTAAATACATCCGCCTTATATGTAATGGGGGCAAGCACAGTTCGCTCTCCATAACATGTATGGGAGTTGTTTTAATAAAACCACCTATTATTCTCATAGCTTGATTTTAAATCTTGTCTATTTTGTACACTCTTGATTTTATACTGTTGTCAAATAGAAAACATCCATAATCAATGCGACTCCTAACCAAAGCTATGTACAAACGCCTTAAATGAATAGGATGAACCTCCCAACCCGGTCCAGCCAAAACTTTGAGAATATTTAATACTAGCTGACCCGCGCAACTTCGTCTGCTTCACATAAGAGAATTTTCCTAGTTTTTGCAATATTTTTCATTTATGCTCCGCTCCTATTGGTCGTAGCGTGATGTTATATAGCCTATAGCCTTCATCTATAAATGGGCTATCCAACACTGAAATATTTTTCTAATTTTTACCCGTAGTTCCTTAGATTACCGCGTTCAACCAAATAAACAAAATGTGAGTGAAGTCGGCGCGTGAGCGCCCCCGCCTTTTTATAAATGCAGCGGATGGCCGTTTCGCGCGTTAAACAACAATCAACCGTATAGCCGTACCCATACTGGCGCGGCGAGATTTGGAAGTTTTATTTCATCTATATCTTGTGTGTTTATTTTTTATTTTATTTTATTTATTAGGTCTACCAACAATTGTTTACACTAATCTACATATAACAAAAATAATACATGCATTTAAACTCTACACAGTGCAACAATTACTTAAAGGTAAACACCACATGAACAAAAAAAAAAGAACAACAATAAAAACAACTTTTGTAAGTTGTAAGCTAAATATTGTGCAAGTAAACATAGTAGATATTGTTTAACTATTTATGAGTATCGTATGTTAAATATTAAAGCAATTTCTTTAAAAAGTTACATCTAGGTACACAAAACACAGTCCAAAAATTTATTTTTATAACAATAAATTATATAAATAAAATAAAAAATAAAATGTTTTTATTTCGGAAACAAGTCCATAGAGTGTTAGTGACAATATATTCTTACAAGCTATATTAGTACTACAGATAGGGATATAATTATAACAAATCTGATAAACAGTTCAGAAATTTAATTTTTTGCTTATTGAGAGAATCAAAGTGTAAATCGACTACATCACTACAACTATTCAAAACCCTACAAAATCTAGCACATGGAGAGTTAGCTCCCAACACCGTTCTTCTCCTTGGTGGATAAAGTGGAGTAATAGGTTTGCGAGGAATCCTCGAAGGAACACGAAAGTTAATGAGTGCCAGCAGCAGTGGCGAGTCTATATTTCCCTTCAAGATTTTGCTAGCAAACATTGCGTCGCTCAAACATCTTCGCTCTTCCAAGGTGTGCATGTTGAAGAATTTCAATCTTTTTTTGTAAGAACGCACTTTTTTAGTTATTCCTACAGAAAAAGCCAGATGCCACACAAAGCGTTTTTGGACGCGTTCTAGACGCAAACTATTTACAGCGTAGTGTGGCCGCCACACCACACTGCTATAGTCTAATACTACGTACTAAACTGTAATAAAGTAAAATTTTAGTTTTAATGTTATTATAATTTATAAACCGATTCCTATATTTTTTTTTATAATATAAATATTAAAGTGTACTTTTTGAATATGGGAGTTTGATAAAGATATATCTATGTGAAATACAATATATTTATGTATTTTAATACACTTTGAAGAAATGCCTAACGATTAAACACGTTATTGTGGCTAATTTATAAAAGATAGATATATACTATTAAGGACTTTTTTGTAGATCTTTTGAAGACCATCATCTTTGTAATACATACTTTTGGTGTATGATCAACGTATGCGAGGATAAGAGCTCGAAAGCGCATTTTCGTCCGACTTGCTTCAAATTTATCGTCACTGCTCAGCTCCTATGTGTCTTAGCGTTATGTTATATAGCCTATAACCTGCCCAGGGGTATGGACTACAATCGTACCAAGTTTGGTTAAAATCCCTTCAGTAGTTTTTGACCCATGCGTGCACATACAGACAGACAGACAAAAAATTTACTGATTGCATTTTTGTCATCAGTATCGATCACCATTCATCCTCCAATATTAATTTTGAATATATATTCAATGTACAGAATTGACCTCTCTACAGTTTTATTATAAGTATAGATTTTTAAGCATCTTGAATTGAGTTCGTTAATATGTTTGCCCCATCTAAGTGTGGAGTCTAACGACATACCCAAGTATTTAACATTGTCGGTTGCTACTAGAGGTTCATTATTTGCAAACAATTCTATTTGTTGTCTTCTAAATCCCCGACTAAACAAACAGAATTTAGATTTAGATGCTGATAATTCTAAGCCTATGTCGCTTAAGATTTTCACAACATTATTTAGAGAGCACTGCATATGAGTAGCACAGTCGCTTAACTTTTTACAGCTTACCAATAATGCTAGGTCGTCAGCGTATTGACATATTTGTACAATTCCAATCATATTATTTTTAGCTATGTCGAGGGTCACAATATTAAAAAGTAACGGAGACAACGGATCTCCTTGCGCAAGTCCACGATTAGTCCATCTAACGATATCACTCTCGACGTCTGATTCACTTTTAATGATTAGATGCCTTTCTCTGAGAAATTCCCATAAATAATTGCATATTAAGCTGCCTGCATTTAACTTATCTAATGACTGGACGACACTGTCAATTAAAACATTGTTATAGGCGTTTTCTATATCAAGAAAACTCACTAAAGTTGGAATATTATTAGTAAACGCGATCTGTATACTTGTAACCAACTGAGTAAGTGAGTCTAAACATGAGCGCCCTCTCCGAAAACCTGTTGTGCTAGAAGACAACATTTTATTATGTTCAACAAACCATTCTAATCTCTTATTTAACATTAAGTGAAAGATTTTGCATAAACTAGATATAAGTGAAATTGGTCTTAGTTTGGCATATGTATTTAACGTACTACCTGACTTTGGTATTGCAATAATTTTAATGTTCCGCCATTCAATCGGAATATAACTGGTATTAAATATATTATTATACAGGGTGTTTGGAGGGTGAGTAGCCATAGGAAAATGGTCGATAGGTGATGGTGTTGGCTACGTGTTGCGCCTACTTAAATAACATTTTGCCTTAAGTTTAATGAGTAATAATTTTTTTTCTATTTTTCTAGAAAATCTCCATTTTTTTGTATAAAAACTTTAATTATTTTTTAATAACCGCTGAAATGTTAAAAAAATGATGTCATTTGTTAGTGTAGTCTTACCTTATTCAGATTTAATCATAATTTCATACAAACAATTCAAAAAGAAATAACAGTGAAGTATCAAACTTTCATAAATAAAAAAAAACATCCTTATGTCAACTTCACATGGTAAAATAAAAAAAACTTACGGTGTATGGCATTTACAAATGTTTTTAAAAACTTCTCTAGTTAATACTCTTTCGAACGGTATGTAATATGTATCATAACTAACCAGGTAACTCAACAAAAACCGGTTTGTCGTCACGAATGCATTAAAAGGGTGAAAACCTAAATTATTCAATTGAGCAGGTAAAATGTTTTGTTTTGGATGACGCAACGAAAAAGTGCAATAGGTTTAGCTGTTGCACTTTTTTGTCTTCTATTACTATGTATGTACTTTATTTTGGGGCAATTAAAACAAAAAAGTATTTTTTAAATCATTTATTACAAAACTTGTTCAAATTGATATCCATTATTTCTGATACATGCGTAACATCTCTTTCTAATTTCCGTTGTGGTATGGCTTAACCTGATTTCTTGTTTGATTATCACAAATGCATTATCTATTTTTTCAATTAATTGCTCTCTTGTTTCAATGGTTTCCGTATACACTAGAGCTTTAGCACGACCCCAGACATAAAAATCAAGCTGTGTTAAATCTGGCGACCTTGCAGGCCATGTTTCCCTTAAGCGTCTAAATGTCGTTTCAAAAGTATGACGATTAGGTTGACGTCTATTGGGAAAACGCTCTTCATAAATTCTTTTTGCTTCTCGTCCATTTCCATCAGCTTTGCCGTAAGCCATCAACATATCAGCGTATTCCTCGTTAGTAAAAGCAGCCATTAAAAATAACAGTAACAACAAAACTTAACAACAACAAACGAAAACAAAAATAATGCGCAGAGCGGAGTTGTGAAGTACAACACGTGAAGTAGCAAAGATCGACAAGTGTCGACTAAATGCACCCGACAGGGTGCGCAAGGGCCAAAGGGAGCATAATAGTCAACCGATGAAAGAGATAGCACAATACTTTTAGCTGTGATACAATGAGACAAAACATTTTACCTGCTCAATTGAATAGTTTAGGTTTTCACCCTTTTAATCCATTCGTGACGACAAACCGGTTTTTATTGAGTTACCTGGTTAGTTATGATACATATTACATACCGTTCGAAAGAGTATTAACTAGAGAAATTTTTAAAAACATTTGTAAATGCCATACACCGTAAGTTTTTTTTTATTTTACCATGTGAAGTTGACATAAGGATGTTTTTTTTTATTTATGAAAGTTTGATACTTCACTGTTATTTCTTTTTGAATTGTTTGTATGAAATTATGATTAAATCTGAATAAGGTAAGACTACACTAACAAATGACATCATTTTTTTACATTTCAGCGGTTATTAAAAAAATAATTAAAGTTTTTATACAAAAAAATGGAGATTTTCTAGAAAAATAGAAAAAAAATTATTACTCATTAAACTTAAGGCAAAATGTTATTTAAGTAGGCGCAACACGTAGCCAACACCATCACCTATCGACCATTTTCCTATGGCTACTCACCCTCCAAACACCCTGTATATTCGAAGTAAAAACATTTTAGCTACAGTAGGAAGATTGGAGATCATAGAATATGTTATGGCATCGTCTCCTGGAGCTGTGTCTTTTTTCTTTATGCACGCTTCTAGTTCTTGATAAGTATATTCCGATTCTAATAATGAGTTTTTTGAGTTAAATGTGGGTTTGGAAAACTGTACGGAATCAGGAGCTAAACTACGTAATAGTTCCTGCCGCCTATCAATTGAAACATAGTACTTATCTTGTCTGTAACCCTTGATCCACCTCATTCTTCTCCACATTTCAAAAGACGATACTTTTTCATCAATAGATGAGCAAAACATTTGCCAACTATTTGTCTTGGCTCGGTTTATTTCCTGGCGGGCCTTTGCAGTTTTCTCTTCCAGCACAACTAGATTTCTGGGAGTAGGGTTTCGCCTAAATTGACGAAGCGCGAGTCTTCTTTCCGCTACAATTTTTGAAAGCTTCGGATTCCAATACGCTTTGGCCTTAAAATGTCTTTGAGGGTCTTTGCAAATCATAATTGATGGAATGTTTTTATTTGCAGCATTGTTAATAACAGAAACAAAAGTTGTGTACATTTGTTGCGTATCATAAGTACAAGTACCTAGTTCCATGATTAATTGCTCAATATCTTTAGAATAGTTTAACCAATTGGCCTTTTTATAATTACGTTTTGTAGTAAAGTGAAATTAATCCTGATAGTTAATTTTTATTTTTATTATCAAGTGGTCGCTGCCTAAGTTTTCGCTTAGTACTCGCCAGTTAAAGTGAATTGCTATGTCAGACGAAGTAAAAGTGATATCAGGAGATGTTTGTTGTAATATACCACTTACGAATCTCACTCTGGTTGGACTGCGATCATTTATCGGTACATAATTATACTCGGATGCAGCGTCCATAACTTGATGTCCTCTAGTATTATTTTTGATGGACCAATTTGAGTGATGTGCGTTAAAATCTCCAGCTATTAAAGTTTTAACCGTACATAGTGAAAACAACTCATCTCAATCATATTGTCTTGTTTGTACCGAAGAGGGACAATAAATTGAAATAATATTTTCTACATATTTACAGTTGTAAACTTTCACGTGCACCATTTCTATGCCTATATTATTTATTCTGGTAGGTTTTAATTCACATTTAATTGAATTATGTATCATAATTAACACACCTCCGTAACCGTCTGGCCTGTCCCTTCTGTAAATATTATATAGTGATATGTACAGTCGACTATCTTCATCTAACCATGACTCACTGATAATCGCAATATGTATTTGATCTTTTAACAATAGTGTTTCTAATTCTGTTAATTTTGGTCTTATACTCTGTGAGTTCCACTGCATAACATTAATACAGCAATTCCTTAATCTATTATTATTATCCAAAAGAACTGAAGAATAAATTTTTAAATATATCGGCACCTTTTAAAATTTCTGCTACATATTTATATATCTCCTCAAATATTATTTTACAAAAACTTTTTATCTTATCTTCAAAAGTTGCGCTGGACATTACTATTTCTTTTGTACTTTGGCTCAATTTATAGAAAATCCTTTTGGATCGGCTCACATCCTGTATTTCTTCATCCTTATCCTGTACCAAAAGTTGGGGGATGTCATTATCATTTTCATTACTACTACAGTAGCTCATTTCCTTACCTTGTTTAGACTTTTTCTTTTTTTTGTTCTTTGTTCTTTGTACCTTTCGTCCATTCTGTTCATAAGACTCAAAGTTTGACGACGTTTCGCATTCTTCTTCGTTTCTCCCTTGGTTTATACATGTGGTAGGTAAACTGTTCACTAATACATCTCTATAACTTATAGGTTGAGCAGAATAGGTTTGATCCAACATATTTGTATTCAATGTATTCAGGTTATGTGTGATCACTGTATCAACAGGCTTATTAAGGTATAACGCTAGCGCTTTTCTATAGGAACAAGTTTCTTTACACATAATATTGCGAATTTCCTTCTCTTTCAAGAAAATGGGGCAACTTTTGTCGAAAGACATATGGGATCCATTGCAATTGAGACATTTATACACTTTAGTCTCGCAATTGGTGTGATTTTGTCCACATTTAGGACAAAGGAGTTTCTTGCCGGGACAATATTTCCTAAAATGCCCATATTTCCAACAGCCAGAGCATTGCGAGACGGGGAATTTATATGGCTCGACCTTAAACCTGCAACCGTATCCATAGACATACGGTGGTAAGGTCGCCCCTTTAAAACTTAACCTTATCGTCTCACTATCAATCCATTTGCCCTCATTATTTATTCGCTTAAGGCGTATTATAGAAATGATCTCAGTATCGCAACTCAGGACATTTTTTAATTCCTCAATATCAGTTTCTAAATCCATTTGTTTAACTATTCCATATGATATATTCAATTCGAATGTCATTTGACACCGTAATCCTAAATCCGCTATTTCTTTACAATTCAAAAGGATATTTGCTTTTTCTTGAGACTCAAATGTAAGTAAGACTTTAAAGCTACTCTTGTATTTAATTTCATTAATACCGTCAATACCATATTTCTTTAACATTTTCGCCAAGGCAATTTGTTTAGGCAGTGCTTTTATATCAGTAATACATACTTCATATTTATGACTATTCTTCACTGTGTCTATAGCCATCTTACCTTGTGAGTCACTATTTTTAGATAAACTTCTATTTGACCGCTTTGGTCTTCTATTTATCGTTATAAAACCATCATCATCATCATCTACTTCTTCACACCCATTACTTTCATTTCTCACTCTTTTACTTCTATGTACATTGATCTCTAAACTATTTCTAGTTATATTCAAAATACCTTCATCTTGCTGTATCATCCGAATCTCTGATTCATCTTCACTACAATCACTTAATAATCTCGGTAAACTTGACGTTACACTTTTATTACTTTGATCACTCATTGTAAACAACGTAGGGTATACATAAAAAATATAATAACATAGCGCTAAGGAACGGTTAGGCTAACGCGTACGCTTGACTCACCGATCCGCGCGCGAATGATTTTGTGAGATATAGACTCAAATTGAGAAAGTGACTTTTACATTGTTTTTGTTGTTTTACAATATGAGTCATTATGAGTTTTACATTATAAGATTTGTATGTATTGCTCTATTCACAAATAAACCTTTTATAATAAAGTTATGTACATATTTATTGAACTCTCTAAACTGTGTTTTCGATTAAGTATTTCTTTATATATGTGAACGCTGATTTTATTAATAACCAGATTTCTATACAATAACATAACAAATCTAAATCGGCATACACATTAACTTCAAGGAACTCTTCGAAAAATACAGTGCGATAATATATACTAGTCTATGATACAGTGCTTCCAATTTTGAAGCCATAATAATGACAAGCTAATAGATATACATACCCATAAATATATACCTACACACCACCAATTTTGAATTTCCCGCGCTAATACAAACATGACACGATAGTTTTGTGCGGGCTGCAAATAGATGGCGCAAGACGCAAAGGAAACATTTCCTCACAAATTTTGTATGAAGTTGTTCTGTGGCGCGGACACATTCGGGTGACGAACTCGCTGCGTTACGGATCAAATCAGAGATAATCACAGTCAACCTTTATTGTTTTAATTCTCTTGTATTTGCCTATCATTAGTATACGTACGAAGTATAATACCACGCCTATATTTTGTTGCTTCATCATGTCAAAAGCGAGTCGGCCGTCCTACTCTCCGACATATTTTTGAACATTGAATCGATACAAAATATAATAAACGATGCAAGTCGATTGTAACTCATCACTAATAATAGTTCCAAGTATCCTCACTAAAGGTTTTAGCTCCGAATTGGCGAAAATCAAAACTTGGTATTCTTTATGTGATGACGATAGCCAGTCCAGAATACTAGTACTATAGAATTCAGTGACTAATATAGGCGTACACGTAGGTAAACCTGTCGCAATGAAATAAACGAAAACGCATCAACAACGTGAAAGCATGACACTCGACCACGGCTAACGTGTCATGCGCTTGTAGGAGAGTTGGTAGAAGGCAAATCTATACAAATAAAATTGAAGTGTCTGTTTGTAACGTCAAAATAACAGCTTTTTATCTAATGCATATGAAAGTATATAAGGTACTTATACGAAAACATATATTTTTAACATTTTTGTCTATATGTTCTGGCTAATCTACGAAACGGCTGAACCGATTTTGACGGGACTTTCGCTGGCAGATAGCTGATGTTATAAGGAGTAACTTAGGCTACTTTGATTTTAGAAAAAAATAGGGTTCCGCGGAGACAAACACTTTTTATTTAAAATCTACGCGGACGAAGTCGCAGGTAACAGCTAGTATTCATATATAGGTAAACTGGGAAATGTGACAGGCCTTCGGTAACCTAGTAATAGTTGTGCCTCGGAAAGCACGTAAAGCCGTTGATCCTGCGCCTGATCTCTCTCCGGTCGTGTCGGATTACCGTTCCATCGGATCATGAGGGTTAGGGAACAGAGAGTGCACTTGTGTTTGCGCACACACTTGTGCACTATAATATCTTCTGCGCCGATGGCCAGTCTCCGTTAAGATTGGCCGCCGTGACCGAAATTCGGTCTGGAGGACATTATTATTAATAGTTGTTCAAATATGAAAGTTCTTCACATCTGCGTGCCATGTAGGCGTCTATTGATGTCATGCTATATTAAGTTTACGCACAAGTAGATAAATTTCGATATCATAATGAAAGTATTTAAAAAGCTTACTTTTGCGACTTTTTGTGTGTAAGAGCGGCGGCGTCTTTATCAGTGGGGCAAGTGGGGGGGTGCCACGGTAGCTCGTGCTCGGTGTTAGCAGCCACGCCGATCTTGTCCGTCAGTAAGGATTTCAGTCTGCAACACACAATTACACATACAGAATGGCATTATATAATTGCAGTATGTATTATCGGAAAGAAAAATACTAGACAGCCATTGCCAGTAGGCTTACCAGGAAACATAAATGTCAAAGTTTTGGGCCTACTGTTGGTACAGACAACGACATAAATTGATAAGCGTTCCTGATAAATAGTTAGGATTTGAGATTCTAAAGCAAAATACTAGACAGCCATTGCCAGTAGGCTTATCATGAAACATAAATGTCAAAATGTTGGGCCTACTGTTGGTACAGACAACGACATAAGTTGATAAGCGTTCCTGATAAATAGTTAGGATTTGAGATAATATCTATACTAATATTAGAAATTGTTGAAATTAAACTACTTTATATGGATTTTATCGCGTTGTTTATAAAGTGCAAAACTTTTTTTTTTATTCAACTAAGGTAGCAAACAAGCATACGGCCCACCTGATGGTAAGTGGTCACCGTAACCTATGGACGCCTGCAACACCAGACGCGCGTTGCGCGTTGCCGACCCTTTAGGCAAGTAAAAAGGAAGTGGGAAGGAGAAGGAGCGGGAAGGGGGAAAGAGGATGATTGGGCCTCCGGCACTCTCACTCACCGAACGAAACACAACAGTAGAAATACTGCTATTTCACGTCGATATTCTGTAAGAGGGTAGTCCTTCCCCGGTCAAGCCCATTCATGCTAAAATCAGCGAGGCTCTACTACTCAAAAAATTCAGAAACGTTTTTACATAATTTTGAAACTGTTACAGTACTACTATTAAATTTACAATTTTTAAGCTATTTAGATTATTAAAACTATTACTACTTAAGTTTACACTTGCCCTGACGTTTCGGTTGCTATTCAACAGCCATGTTCACGGGGACACTAAGATGGTAAACTGTCCTAATAAACACATTTAACATACTAGGAAAATAATCACAAATAACAAATATTAAAATAGAACATCATTTACTTTCTCGATGCGAATTGATGCACTATGCAAAAACCTATGTCACGGTAGACTTTATAAAAACTGAAACAACAGACACTAAACACTCAGACTCGGAACAATAATTTGTGAATCCCACAAATGATTATCACTTATGGGCATCGAACCCACAACACTCGGCATTATAGTGGCAAAGCGACCGCCACTGCAATGCCAACCGGCAAGTCAAAATACTTCAGTAACAAGTACTCAACTAACGAAGGGAGAAGTTCACAATTTGGCACGTATTACCCTTTTATTTTTCAGCTGTGTATATTATAAAAATAAGTAAATCAAATCAAATCAGAAATAAATTTATTCAAGTTAGGTTACAAGGTAACACTTATGAATGTCAAAGTTACATTAAATGTTTTCTGTGAATTTACATTTACTGCCACGTTCAGCAAAGCAAGGGTGTAGGGCTCATGAGAAGAACGGGCAAGAAACTCATGGCCACTCTTTTTTATCGCCAAGTTTACAATAAAATTTTGTTTACAAATCATGACTGTAAGGTGCTGCAACCATTTCTCTATGAATTACTACTGAACATACTCAAGCATTTAATAAAATTTGATGGTAGCCTCTAAAACAGCAGTATGGTAAATAGGAGCATCCACTTACATATACATAAATAATCAAGAATATTACCTTATACCCTTATTCTCGAACGGTAGAAATACTTGATAAATTGCTTCTAAATTATCTGGAAAAGTTGGTGCAGTCTCCTTACACAGTCTATTAGAAGGCCATTCGGCTTCTGTATCAAAGTCTTCTGAAGTTCTACTTACTTTTGTGGTTGTAGGATATCTAAAACAATTTAAAAAGAAATATGTATACTTAATTCGTTGATAAATGGTTTGTAACACAAAATATTAATTTAGATGTCAACTGCATTTTTCTCTTTTTCGAAATGGTGATAATTTCACTACTCGTATTTATATTGTCTGCTCTTGCGCATGGTTTCACAATGCAAACCACGCAGTTTAGTTTAGTAATCTGTGTAATTGCACATCCCATAGTTATCAATGAACATCGAACACAGAAAAAGAAGTAAGAAAATATTTTATTTTTGTCTGACTGGCACATTGCTCTAAACAGAAAATTCCAGAAATTAAAATAAATAAAATCAAAAATTCACGTTTGAAATTAAAATAAATAAAATCTAAAATTCACGTATGAAATAATAATTTGAGATGGACCTATGATTACTTTTTAATAAGTCTCTTTGGACATTAACGTATGACGAGAAAACCAAATACGAGGCATTGAAGTCAAATTGCACTTCCTTCCCTTCCTTGCAGTCAACTGCTGCACTTGCAGGAGTACTGAAGAAGTAGAAACTTCTTCAACAGTAGCTAATGAAAGAAAGAAAGAATGTTATACTTACAGTACAATCCCTGTATCAAATTCAGACATATTCTCCTCATTTTCAGTTGCAGGTGTTTTTGTATCAGACTGTTTTGAAGGTTCAGGCTTCGCTTCTTGAGAATTTACCACAGGTTTAACTGGCAATTAAAATATTATTTTATATATTTATTTCATCTTTTTTTTTTAAGATGTCTCCTGCCCTAGATTTAATTCCTGTGTCGCGGGGGACTTTACAAACATTCAAACAACGGACACAAAGTACACCCAGACTCGGAACAAACATTTGTGGAGCACACAAATTGTTTCTTCTGGAAATCGAACCCACAAAACTCGGAGTAGCGAGGCGGCTACTTAAGCCGTCATCCGTGCAGTAAAAATTTTAAATCTTTTATAGTAAAATTATTTTAATAGATATGGTAAAAAAACATTCTAATCAAATGTAAAACTTACTTTTAACAACATTTGGAAACAAATCTGGGAATGTTGGTGTAGGACCAATTTCCTTCAATATTTGTTCATCAGTCAGTTTAACATAATCTCCACGTACAATATAATCAGTCTTGATATTCGTATGTTTGGTGATATGATTCACCAATCTTTTTAAATTGTATGCTGATTCTAAAGCATGGACGCCTTTCTCCGTCAGCCAATCTTCTTTATATGTTGATCCTTCCAGAAAGTATTGAATCATAGAATATTTATCGCCTTCATTCTTTAATTTCTTTGCATTTAATCCAGTTAGCTGCGTTATTATCTCGAAGTTTTTGGCAACATCCAAGTGATCTAGAAATTAGATACATTGCGCTATATTTTTAGTCAATCCTTACTGATATTATAAATGCGAAATTGAGTTTGTTTGTTTGTTACGCTTTCACGCCTTAACTACTCCACCGATCAACATGAAATTTTGCATACACGTTGTCAGGGGTACAGAATAGGACATAGGGTACCTTTCATCCAGAAAAAAGAACTGTTGCAAACCTAACCTAACCTAACCTACATTTACGCGGCCGAAGCCGCGGGTGAAAACTAGTAAGAAAATATTTCATAGTACATGTTTTGTTCTATCATAGAAGGAATACTTACCATAGTTCTCAGCATGTTTCATAGTACGTAAAAATGCAGCCTGAGATTTTAGCCAATGTGCTTCTCGCTGGCTGTATTGTATTAGCTCTTCGCGAAGCTCGCTTAATGTTCTGGAATAAAACGACGAGCAAAAACATTCAAGCAATTATTAAAATAGGACTTTAATAATATTTTATAATTTATTGTCTATGGGAATGTAGGAAGGAAACAAGAAGGTACTAATTCCATTATCAAAGGAAACGCGATGCCAAATTCAGTTGGATTATATGCAAATAGTACACACGGCTACACATCAAGTTAGACACCTTATATACACATAACTACGATACATACAAAATAGACAACTGTCGGAAAGGGACAGTGCATAGTGGTATCGATGTAATAGTAAGGATAGAGCGTCGCGTCCCGTTCAGCGTGAGTGAGACAAAATAACAAAAATATAACGCACTCTCTCGCACGATTCGCAGCGTTCAACTTCTAATAGTTCAAAGTCCAAACAGTCAAGGTTGATGCGTCGCTCTGTGTACATCTATCAAGAATGACATAATGCACAATTTTGGATAGCAACTTAAACAGTTATAAGTTTAGTTTAAACTGATAGTTATCATTTTTATTTTAATAAATAGTTAACTTCTACTCTAGGAGATTTCTGTTTCAGGCTCGGGAAGACTATTTGTGATTAATAGAAGTGTATCATTTTTTCGAACATTATCAGTTCATAACATTATCGAGACGTCCTTTGAAATATTTGCGCCCTCTGTGCAGTCACTTATCTTATCTTATGTGGGGGCCAGTCAGTGCAGACCGGCGACACTTCGACCCAGTGGGATCTTTTGTGTCGACACTCTCCCAATAACGACTGCCATAGATGTTCATGGCAGCCGGGACCAACGGCTTAACGTGCTTTCCGAGGCACGGAGCAGGCGATAATAATGTCAATCAATACGCACAATTTCGAAAAGTCATAACTTCCGAAAGTCAGAGGTGCGCGACGTGGGTTCGAACCCGAGACCCTCTGCATTGCAGTCTGTTGGTCTCCCCACTGTGCTATCGCTGCTCTGTGCAGTCACTTAATATACTTAAGAAAATTTCGAACGCTTTTTGGCGATACTCGTTGGCGTAATTAATCTTTAATAATATTATCACCGGATTAGAGTGACTATACCATGGGTAATTAAAACAAAATTGGTACTTTATTTTAAGAAAGTAAGTTTCGGGACAAAAAAGCTGTCATTTTTTGCCAAGCTATGGAGTCTAGTACTTGGCTCGATAGTTTTAATTAAAAAAAAACTCCCGCACAATGAACAATTCCTGTGTCGCGGGGACTTTACAAACATTCAAACAACGGACACAAAGAACACACAGACTCGGAACAAACATTTGTGGATCACACATTTTTTGCCCCGTGTGGGATTCGAACCCACAACACTCGGCTCAGTGGTAGCGGCGAGGCGACCACTTAAACCAGTACGCCATCCGTGTAGTAAAATATAAGATACTTGGCAATAGATTTGCCTATTAGTGTCTTCTGGGCAAGTCTCAGACTTTCAGCTGCTACTGAAAATGTCATGTTAAAAATACTTTGTCCAACCCGGAACTTGATCCCAGGACCTTACGATGGACAGCAAAGATATTATACAAGCGCCAAACGTCCACCAACGTGAACGAGTTACTTCAATAATTATTATTTATTTGTATATAAAATTATTAATTTTATCTGTCATTGTCTGTTATATGAGTATATCCCTGAGGAAAGAGGAACATAATAATAATTTAATTCCTATTCTTCCTTAAGGAAAATATCCACAGCCTTGTTATAATTTCATAACAGTATATAGATAAGTATACTGTTATGAAACTTCAACAAGGGTGTATCTATAAAACGTTTTTGAAAAACTAATTGGTTGGTTATTTAGAATAGGCTAAAACCAAAATATATAATTGTTGTTGTCTATTTGTAGCTGCGTCACGCAAAAAATCACCAAGCGATTTTAATGCAGTATTCATAGCTGATTAGCAATACATTCAACTTAAAACCTAGGCCATTGCATTTTATTGTGTCACTTTGTGACCTAAATTAATTAATGATTTTAGTCTTTTGCCTTTATATAACTCTGTTCAGTTATACCTGAAGAAATATATTGTGCATGGTGCGAACCATATAAATGAAAAACCAGCAAATCGTAGTTTACGCCAGTGTTGGGTAAAATTATTAGGGATTAAATATAATGACCACCAAAAATAATAATTGCACACCAAAATATGCTTACTAAAATATATCATAACGAGCACCTATACGCCTCAAATCACTGCATTCAGTCTCGGAAGGGTTAGGTTATATTAGGTTCCTTCTTAAATCCACCCAAAAATAGGAGTCCGTCGACTTATTTTGATCTCTTTGCTGTGCAATTAATATTTTTGGTATAAAAATGCGGTTTTAATTTTGGTGATCATTTACTATTTTTGGTGATTATTTATATCGAGTGACAAGTTAAACATAAGCCAAATTATTATATTAAAAAAAACAGTACTAAAAACCACTTACTCTAGAACACTCTGCATCTTTCTGTTTAAAAAAGTATGACATAATACAGCATACTTATGTTTCTCTGCCATTTCAAATGATGGATTAAACTGCAGACTGATATCATAATGCTTTATAGAATTGTTGAAATCACCCAGTACCGCAAGTGCATTGGCAAAAACAAAATGATTAATAGGATATTGTGGGTCATGGTCTACTGCAGCTCCAAGCACGATTACAGCATCATCAGTCATTTTGCTACGATGTAGTATTAAACCCATACTTAAAAGCGCAATGTCCTTGTATTCCCTGAAATGTACAATTTAAAATATAGCAAAGTTTTCATGTTGCCTATGTTGTAAGGAAAACATTAATTTTATTTAATTGTTATCGTTGCTAGTGTAAGCTATTTTAAAATAAGGATAATACAAATGAAGAGGCAACTTTAGATAGAACACATTACCTATACGAAATTTATATCTATACTAATATTATAAAGCTGAAGAGTTTGTTTTTTTTTAATGCACTAATCTCAGGAACTACTGGTTCGAATTGAAAAATTCTTTTGGTGTTGGATAGCCTATTTATCGAGGAAGGCTATAGGCTATATAACACACGCTACGACTCACGGGAGCGAAACGCGAGTGAAACCGCGGCAACATCTAGTGGGTTATATTTTGGTTTATAAATAATTTAGAGATGTACATATATGAATACTTTCAGGCCTAAATCTGCCAAATAGTAGGCAGATATGTAATACATTTGCATTTTGCTGAGTATGGTTTTAGGTCTTATAGTAAGTCCAGCCATTCTGAGGAAATTTCAAGACTGTGCTGCTACCGAGGATGTCTTGGCTATGGCGTAGTGGTTAGTGTAACCGACTGCCACGCCTGAGGTCGCGGGTTCGATTCCCGCACAACATTTATGTGCATGAACATGGATGTTTGTCTTGGTCTGGGTGTTTCTACGTATAATATGTACATATTTACAAATAAAAATTATATATGTATGTTTATCCATTGTCTAGTACCCATAGTACAAACTCTGGTTCGTTTGGCTAGATGGTGTTGTGAGTATGTGGTAAAATATTATATGATATTATAAATTCTAATAAAACATTATCTGATCTGAGAATCACACCCGTGGCCCAGCAGTCACATTGACTACCGCTATGCTTACTACTATTTTCATAAATGCATATTTAACTTTACGTTAAGGGATTCTTGTAATGGCATTCTTATTCACAAAAATATGTTTTCTGATGTGTGTGTGACAAAGTATTAAATAAGTATTGACATTTCTTGAAGTATATTGTTATAAATTATGTTGTATACCTTGGTGCATAGTGCACTGCTCTCCGACTACACTCCATTGCTTTTGGGGCATTTCCTCTGACTCTCCAATACAAAGAAGCCAAATTATAGTGAAGCCAAGAAGAACTATTCTTTTTCAGCACTCCAGCCAGCCAGTGACCAAATTGGTCTAATGTCATCTCTGGAGATATCTGCTCGGGGAGAGACAACTCAGGGTCTGCACTTAAGTTCTCTCTTTGTTGCATACTCTAAAAAAACAGTTAACTATCTAATCCATTTCTGCATTTGTTTTATTCCACAGTTCCAGACTATTAGTGGCATTTACTTGACAGAAACCTAGGAATTAATCTATGCACAGCAGACATTTTTTTAATAGTATATAAAGTAGTCATAGTAAAGGCTTTCTAGTGCTAGATAGTATAAAATTAATAATAACTTATACTAGATTGAGAAGAAGTTGAAGGAAGACCCAATATAATGTATAAAAAAATATATTTGTTTCATTCGCCAAGGACTACCTCCATAAAAACTTTCATCAAAATTGGTGCAGTCATTTAGCTATTAAAACTCAACAAACATAGAGAACTACTTGTATATCCATATGTTTGTTAAATTAAAATATTAAGTAAAGAATACAATCATATACATTAATCAGAATAGCTCATACCTCCAAATGTTCAAAGACACACATACTATATGTCAGTGATGAAATCTTCTTACAGTCAGGCACATTACTATCTCCATAGTTAATATTATATAGTAAGAACTCCTCAGTGCCCACTTTAGCTTTACCATCTTCCAAGAAGGATGTATACCAATCCAAAATGTTCAAATGATCAGATTTCTGGCAATTGTCCTCTTGAGTTAACAGGGTCGGTATATCTGTATCTCTTTTTAAATCAGCCCATAAACTTTTTACAATCTGTTGTCTCTTAGTTAAGTCATGATGTAAATTGATTATGTTATCCCAACGAGTGTCTTGGTTTAAGAATGCCAGTAAATCGTAGGATTGAGCCATTTCAAATGGTGAGTCCAACTGCAATAGAAAAAGGAAATGATTAGCCTCCTCATAAACTAGAATGAGGATCTACTATAGACAAAATGCTATTTTCATTGTGTTTGACATCCTGGGCGATAAGATGTTTCTCAAATTCATTAGAACTTGTTTTTTTTATAGTATACCTAAAGACAAACTTTTAGTATCACTGTCTTACTTACAAGTAATCACTACTTGCGCATACAATAGGAATAAGAGTTGTGCTTAATGATAGAACATAAAAATGAGAGATACAATATAAATTACCATGTTTACATGGATTATACGAAGATTCTATTACATGGTAATAAATGTATTTTCACAAAGTTACATATTATGTTTATTACAAATATTTATAAAATCTTGACTAAAAGATCAAATAAACAATGGCTTAAACTATCATGATGCATAATTAAAGATCAGCAATATAATATAGAATATAACATTATTATTATTGAATGCATACTTCATTTCGTAATCTAGGAGTAACAGGGTCATTACTTTATTTGAAGACTGTAAAATCAAATGTCAACAGTATGATTGCTTTTGATATGAATTACCATAATAAATAAAATACATTATAATATATTTTACATAAATAATGTATAAAATAAAATATGACATTTAAATTACAAGGTAAAGGTAATCAACTATTACAACTGCATCAATACAATAATATTATTGTATAAATGCAGTCCAAGCCAAGTCCTGTAAAGCTTGTCAGTCATTGTTTCAGAGGCCTAAGTATGTATTTAAACAAAATAGTTTACAATAAGTTCGTAGTAAAGGGTTAATAACATACCCTGGGCTGTATTAGGCCGCCTTCAGTAACCATCCAATGTGTCGAACCATGTATTTCAATAATATAATAACTAAAGAACAACCAAAGTTCTATGTACTTCATATTAATTTTTTTTAGAAACATTTTGGAGTTAGATAGTCATATTATTCATAAAACAGTGATTTTCTATGAACCTAAATAATAATAAATGCGTAGATCAACCTATATATCGAACGCAAATACTGATCGCCGAGCGGCATGAGTTGTCAATATTGTCATTCAACAATTTGATATTCAACTGACAGATTAGACAGTGACATGACCAAAGATATTAAAGTAACGTCGAGTAATTTCACGTAAAATAGGTATACAATATCTTTGGATCGTTGCCAAAAAATAATATTAACTGGACCGAACTACATAATAGTATGACTATGTGCCATGAGCAGAAGCCACCTCTGGAGTTGTACTTTAGACTGGCTCAAATAACTGATATCCAAATATAAGGTTAAGGGCAAAATTGTATTTCGAACAAGCAATAGTATTACAACAAAGCCTCAAGACTGAACTAAAGAAGTGCTTATTAAATAAAATGAGTACTTGGCAGACATTTATTTTTTATTTTTCACGCGGAAGTCGATTAAGTAAAAATAGACTGAATTCGATTATAGTTACTAATAATAATTAAATTATTATCATTAATAATTTAACTTGCTTTGCCTCGTTCCTGGTTTCTCCTAGCAAGGTTAAATCATCAGCGTAACCCATCACCTCATACCTCCTATTTAGTTCTATCCCAACATCTAGTACCAGGACTTTTCAGAGGACATATTCCAACACTAAATTGAAGAGCATGAGTGCCTAAATAGAAGCTCTTAAGGTGGGCCTGAGTATAAGCAAAGACAAAACGGAATATCTCCTCATGAAACGTCACGGAAACTCACGCGTTGACCAAAATTACCTTCATGTTGGAGATACCACTTATAAAGGCGTAGCTTACGATGCACCATCACCGACACTAATTATATTCATAAAGAAGAGATTGATGTCCGCATACAAAACACCTTGCGATGTACTGCTGCCGTCTAAGGTGTTATTGTCGAAGTTTCTCAGTAGGAGGACCAAAATTCGCATATACAAAACAGTAATTAAGCCTATACTGAGACACGGATGTGAAAGTTTGACACTGACACAAAAAGAGGAAAATCGACTCTTAATAACCGATAGAAAGATCTTACGACAGATTTTAGCCCCGTACAGAGATGCAATGGAAGCTGGCGGATCCGCAAGAATGCCGAAATACAACATTTTCTAACGGACTTAAACATAATCGGGGAAATTAAATCTCACTGACTTCGCTGTCTTGGTCACGTTGAAAGAATGGGAGAGGATCGCGGAGGTAAGAGAGCCTCTCCGAGCCAACCGACAGGGACAGGCCGACGTCCTATTGGCCTTCCTAGACATCGCTGTGGAAGCGGATCTGCGAGAGGTTCATGCATGACCAAAAACTAAACAAAGTGGCATTCTCTCATATCGGCGGGCAAGGCACACTTTAGGTCTCTGAGCCAATTAAGTAGTGCTATCTACGAGGCTCATTTACAGATTCCGTTTCGCTGCTTCTTTCAGGGATAATTTCAACAGATTAATTCAATAGGAAGATCTGCCACCACGAAATCGAACCAAAATCTTAAAATCTGCAAAAAATTATAATTTCTAATAATAAATACCAATTATTATGCATTGAAACTGTTTCGGACGGAGTTCCGTGAGATCAAGTGACAAACGTGAAGCTTTGGACGATTTCTAACTAATTAACTAACAAGATTGTATGAAAAATGGACATCTCTAGTAGCGTAAATGTCTTACTGACAGCCGTAGTTTATTACGTTACGTTCAAAAATACACTAAAATTATAAAATAAAATTCTCCGTGCATTTTTACACTTATTATTATTTTATTGGTATTATTTATTTATTAATGTTTATACTTATTTAAAATTAACATATTTTGTGCACACTTGAATATATCTAACAACTGATAAAATAAATGTAACTTGAAGCTATTCTGAAATCATCTCGGACCTTGACTACTGGTTTTATTTAAACAGGTAGAATTATCCGTAGGTTTTCTTGTACTTTCCTTATATAGAGCAATTAAATATGTATATAAAAAAGTACGAATGAAATCTACTTTAGGTAATTTGCGCGAAAAGCATTTATGGAGGGTGCGGATGTTCACCCTCGTCCGAAAGGGTCTCACTGCGCATGTCTAAATAACCTCATACAATCCACGCCTTAATTCATTTACTAATTTTAACACTGTACCTTTTATTATTAAAACTGCAGTTGTTGTCAAACAACAGAATTGTTCATTGTTGTATTTAATAATTAGTATTAAACTTGTATAGTTTGTATCATTGAAGTGCTGTTTTATTCATGAAAGGTCGATATTTTACGATGTAACAGCATGAAGGATTGATACAGCGTTTCAGGTGTACGGGTGATCTTGTAGAAATCAGTAAAAACTATGTGATCGCGGTGTTTTTAAGGTATTAAGTGAATGAAAGATAAAATGGTAAATGACGCACAAGTACAGTCGTCGCCAAACACGGATGGTCGTGGTGACGGACGCACAAACGAAATGTGTGATGTAAATAGGAGTGTTCAATTATTGGAATATAAGGTGGGGATGTAACAGTGTTCGTATTGTTTCTTTTTTAATTGTATCAGTGATATAATTGGTAAATTTCTTTTAAAGGGACTACTTTGGACATGTGGTCTAAGAGAAATTTGTTTGACTGCACTCTGGCTTCCATTAGGTGCTTTAATATTTTGCTATGTGACAGCGGCTATATTTCAAGCAGATGACGTACATGAAACACATTGTAGGGTGAGTATTTTGTTTAGTTAGAAGTTAGATAGAGCATCTTTTTATAAAAATAAGCCTGATAGTATCAACTGTGTATAGTGAGCAGAAACACACACAAATGCCGCCTCTTGTTTCACTTCAAATTCTAATGAAACATTATATAAGAAGTGCAATTTCTGTTTATGAAGTTTTATTTAAGTAACTATATAGGTACAATGTGATAGGTACATTTACATAACTAATTCGTAAATAAAGCTATAGAGTCCTTATTACTATTATATTTGTTAAGTATTAGTAGTGTATTATGTTTGTGTAAAAAATAATCTGTGTAGGTTCTTTTTTTAAAACATTTTTGGAGTATTGTTTTTTAACAGTCATGTACCTACTTATAAATATTATGTTAGTACTCTTTAGACGGGCTGTCAAACATTATTTATTAGAGCGATAATAAACATTAGTACTTTGTTAATGATGATACGTGATTAATTAATTGGAGTAGCGCAGCGATGTTAAACGCGACTGCCATAACGTGTCGGGTTTGATTTCCGAATCGAGCAAACTGTTATTGGGCGGATAATTATTAGTAGAAACACAAAGTCTAGACTTGTGTTTGGTAGATGGTAATACTCTTGCCTGCTACGGACCTAGAACTGTAGCGGGCGAAATGAGCGTGGTATACACCTCATTTTTGATCACCTAAACATAGATACAATATGAGTACCGACGCGGAAGGTACAAAAAGCGACTTTAAAATAAATCCGTTATGATTAGAAGAATTGTTAAATAAATACTTCATGTCATATCTTAAGACTAAGATTATGACAAGTGATTTCTACTTGCAGGTCTACAATGTAGTGCCATCGATAAGTGCGATTACGGGGGTCAGCCCCCAGAGATATATTTGGAGGATATGCATCGCGTTTCACTTAGGACCAAGGTTGTTGATAGGTTCCATATACTACAATTACCATAAAGTGCGCACTGCATATATCATTGACGACAAGGTAATACTATATTTGTTGCTATGTAATGTGTTGTTTTAACCTCACACAATTACTACTTACGGCTTATTGACGTCTGAGTCTTCTTCGAAGAGGTTAATGAAAACACTTTGTGGGTCTGTGTCTGTCTGTTAGTGACAGGCATAGCTCCGGAACCACTGGACCGATTGACTTGTAACTTGGTGTGCAGACACCTTGGGGTCATCCCTCGGTCGAGTTTGAATATGGGCTCTGGAGGTCAAAAGACCCCCGAGATATAGGGGTCATAAGGTCACATGAATACGAAGAGGTTGAATCCTGGGTTTTTACACCCATCTCGTTATACGATCTGATGATATAGTCAGGTGATTTGAATGAAGTAGGTAAGCAATATTAATTTACTTTACTATGGCTCTTATTTGGACACATTCCTCAATCAGAAGGCCAATTTTATTCTTGTAATCAAACCAGTTCAAAATTTAGCTATTTGCCTTATTAAAAGTATAATAAGTAAGTGATATTTATGACGCTGAGACTAGATCGGGACTCAATGTTGAACTAATTTTATAACGAGATTTGACGATTCCTGTATAGCCTATTCAACACTGGTTAAGCTATTTTCAGCGAGTGATGACACTTTGTAATATGTGCTTGATGACTGAACAATTCAGGGGAACGTATTATTTTATTCAAATATAGTAGCGGAAACGCGTTATCTACCTTAAATGGTGACGGACGCAGAGTAAGCACTAATGTATAGTGCAGCCAATACTTCGAATTAAAAATCGGGGAGTGCTCTGAAGAGTTATTCTACCTTATCCCGCCCTCCCCTTTCCTATCCAGAACAACGCGTGCTGGGTTCAGATGCCATCCTTACACGGTAGAGTCGATTAGAGCGCGTACCAAAAAGTTTGGGTCCTCATATCTCTGCCGAACGACCAAGGCATGGAATTCTCTGCCAAGGCACGTGTTTCCTTCTTCCTTCAATCCTGGGTCCTTTAAGCGGGGCGTGAAAAAGCATCTTCTCAGGCCGTCAAAGTAGAGACCTCAACATCGCCTCGGCTACTGTGGGGGCGATGTGGAGGCCACTGCTCTTAGACCACACGACTGCTTACCATCAGGTGGAGTGTGGTCATTTTGACGAGCAAAAAAAAAAAAACATTGACGAGCAAAAAAAAAAATATTGAACACTAAACTAACTTTTGTAGTTAACTTATAGTATTATAAAAAGAAAATAGACATGGATGGCAGAATTGTGTAACAGTTAATGGTTTGGTAAATGTTATGATAAAGCTTTTGTCTAATTCATATTACAGGTACATTTTTAGTTTGTACACACAGAACTGTTGTGTGTACTTATATATGCATAAAACTGCATATAACAACATAATAATCCTGTGAGAATTTTTGTTGGTATGATTTTGAACGAAAAACAATTATAGATGGAAAGCTATGCCTGTTTTCCGTTTAAACCAGAGGTTCCCAGACTTTTTTTCTCGTAGACCACTTTCAAAAAATTTTACTGGTTCCGATGGATCCCCTGCAGCTAAACAAATTCATGCAATTAAAAAATTTGATCACATCTCTACGGGCTGACATTTTTTTTACAAGTAACTGTCGCTTAGTCGAACAGTCGGTGAAGTCAAGCCAACATGTTAGTTCTTCACTATCGAAAGCAAAGAAATTTTCGTGGACGAACTTACGAATTGTGAACCCCCATTTTTTTGTCACGCCAACGTAGACCCCCGTCGTTTCTCCCGTGGATCCCTGGGGGTCCACCTGGCCACTTTGGGAACTAATGGTATAAACAAACAAGCTTTCCGCCCGTCTAATGGTAAGTAGTTAGATCGAAAGCTTGTTTCTCGTCTTTCTTGTACAAAAAAGTATTTAACAAGTGCTTCTTCCAAACTCCTATTGTCCTCACGTATAGAGCTAACGTTTGTTCGTGTTTATTACAGGCGCGGGCACTCGCGACCAAGTTAGGAGAGGCTTGCTACTGGCTTAATTTTGTAGAGCTATTCGCACTCACCGGCGTCACTTATATATCCAATAGGGAAAATTATTGTAAGTGAAATATTTGTACATTCTTTATATCTATGTTTATTAGCACATATGTATTTATTTTCGATTTTACCGCGATTTATTATGTTTACAACTGTATAAACTAACTTTTATATTTAAGTACTTATCCCGAACTATATGACCATTACGGTTGGTTTTCAGCATTTACGATTATTATTATATTCTATGCTTTTATATATTATTTTGATGTTTAGCAATAAATATATTTATATTATAAGTACCGCTCGACATTTCAGACGTTTAGCGTCTAGCGATAACTTCTAATATCGAGCCAAATATGTTTCCATAATATTTACATTAGGTATAAGACGATTTCTATACCTACGTCCGAAACGTCGCGTGTCGAGTAAAATAGTTATATTTTATTCCTATTAAGACAGTTATAAACTGCTTTCATTCAACTATATTACGGTATAGAGTAAAGATATAACTATCCACGGCTGCAGCCATCTATTTGTGACATATCATTTATCCTTAAATTAATTTGTTGCTCAAAGCCATTAGTTTCCATTAAACAAAACTATATCATGGCTGCAACCATTTTACTGCGACGTATCATAGCCTTACATTAATGTATTGTTATAACTGCCTCCGTGGCGCAGCGGTAATGAATGCAACTGCTGTGCATGAGGTCTCGGGTTCGAATCCCGGGTCGGGCCAACAAAAAGTTATGGGGTTTTCTGTTAAGA
Organism: Catocala sponsa; assembly: GCA_963564715.1. Classification (NCBI taxonomy): domain Eukaryota; kingdom Metazoa; phylum Arthropoda; class Insecta; order Lepidoptera; family Erebidae; genus Catocala; species Catocala sponsa. The sequence goes on from OY751329.1 coordinate 27,591,217, forward strand.
ATTCTCAATAGCAAGCCAAAGTTAAGAAGTAGGTGGTGTTAGACACCCACGTGCCTCGGAAAGCACGCAAAGCCGTTGGTCCTGCGCCTGATCTCTCTCCGGTCGTGTCGGATTACCGTCCCATTGGACAATGAGAGTAAGGAAACAGAGAGTACTCTTTGTGTTTGCGCACACGCTTGTGCTCTATAATATCTCCTGCGCAGATGGCTAGTCTCCGTTAAGATTGGCCGTTGTGATCGAAATTCGGTCTGCAGGACATTATTATTATGCCATTAGTTAGTATTGACAAGTAAATGTTGGTATGGTGCGTCTTCTCCGCTTCCAGTCGTGCACGAGAAGATCTTCATAGTGTTTATGGCGTCGGCGCTGGTACATATGCTGTGCCGCGCGCGAGTTGGCTGCATCGCCAGCGACGCCGTGGAACCGGTGCGAACCAACCGCCTCGTGTGGACACTGTTCTACGTAGCCGTCGCCGCCACCGTCGGACTCATCATATTCTTCCTGAGGCACAGACTGCTGTGCCGACCTTTAGGTAACCATCACTTCTCTCTTACCTCACTTTATTCTTCTTCTTCTTCTCACTTTATAAACCACTGTCAATCTGTCTGATTGGTCGCTAGCTAATATTTAACAGGATGCTAAGTATTAGGTAACTAGCGACTAATCAGAAAAATCTTACGTATATAAAGGTTATTTACGATTGAGAGTCAGTTAAAAAATAGAAAAGTAAATAGCTGTGGGCCGTTGATCAAAGGTTAATCATTGATTAAGATCTTAAGAACTGTTCAGTTGAGTGGTAGAGCTAATTATATGGTACCGTAAAAGTGTATACTATTACTGTCTTTAGCGACTTTTTATTTTCAATTTTTTAATTCTGTGGTAAGACTACTATCGCATTAGGTATCAAACAGTATCATGAACTGTATTCAAAGACTTTAAACACAATTAAGGTTCACCATTTTTTATGTAAGTGTGCCAATTGTTATAATAATATTAAATAAATAAATTGGCAGCGTCTTATTAGATATTTCTTTGAGAGCATTCTCAGCAGTACGGAATATAGCGCAATATCCACGAGCCCTATCACGTGGAACCTAATTATAACTGACGATATGTGTGTGTCGTCCGCCTATCTTTGTGATTTTATAAAACGTAATAATTTATAGTTGTGAATCATAGTCGACTAAAGAGTGTGACACTTTTATTATTGTATAAACATGCGCTTATTTATATTGGTCGGTTGGTGCAGTAAAGTAAGACTGCGCTTACGCTTCGTTTAGACACGGTTTCTATATTAAAAAAACGAGTCGTTTTTATAGAATACTAGCTTTAGCGCGCGGCTCCGCCCGCGTAGTACCTATATCAATAAAAAGTAGCCTATGTCCTTCCCCAGATTTTAAACTATATCTGTATCAAATTTCATCTAAATCGGTTGAGTGGTTTAGCAGTGAAAAGGTAACAGACAGATAGACAGACTTACTTTCGAATTTATAATACTAACTTTTGCGCGAGGCTCCGCCCGCGTGGTACCTACATCAATAAAAAGTAGCCTATGTCCTTCCCCAGGTTTTAAACTATATCTGTGCCAAATTTCAACTAAATCGGTTGAGTGGTTTAGCCGTGAAAAGGTAACAGACAGATAGACAGACTTACTTTCGAATTTATAATACTAACTTTTGCGCGAGGCTCCGCCCGCGTGGTACCTACATCAATGAAAAGTAGCCTATGTCCTTCCCCAGGTTTTAAACTATATCTGTGCCAAATTTCAACTAAATCGGTTGAGTGGTTTAGCCGTGAAAAGGTAACAGACAGACAGACAGACAGATAGACAGACAGAGTTACTTTCGAATTTATAATATTAAGTAAAGATTATATTTTTCTTTTTTTTAAAAGCCTACTCCCGCACTAGAAATTATTCGTGTATCGCGGAGGACTTTACAAACATTCAAACAACGGACACAAAGTACACCCACACTCGGAACAACCATTTGTGGAGCACACATAGTTTTGTCCCGTGTGAGGACCGTGACCTGTGTCGCGGAGGTCTTTACTAACATGCAAATGACAGACACAAAGTACACCCAGACTCGATACAACTGTATGTGGACCACACAATTTTTTTCCCGTGTGGTGATCGAAGTGATCGAACCCACAACATTCGATGCGGTGATAGTAGCGAGGCGATCACTACACGACGGTGTAGTGGTCGCCTCAGTAATTATCTTATCTTATGTGGGGCCAGTCAGTGCAGACCAGCGACACTTCGACCCAGTGGGATCTTTTGTGTCGACACTCTCCCAATAACGACTGCTATAGATGTTCATGGCAGCTGGGACCGATGGCTTAACGTGCTCTCCGAGGCACGGAGCAGGCAATAATTGTCAATCAATACGCACATAATTTCGAAAAGTCATATAACTTCCGAAAGTCAGAGGTGCGCGACGTGGGTACGAACCTGAGACCATCTGCTTTGCAGTCTGTTGGTCTCCCCACTGAGCTATCGCTGCTCTTACCTAACTATGTACCTATACAAAAACGGTCATAATAATATGAAAGATACATGCTTTACAGATTGTAACATCTTAACTTGTGTAATCTAATGCTTTGAACTATTTAATTTTCAGCGTTCACGTGGTTCTCCGTATGTGAGTACATCTTGGCGACTGCGAACATGGCATTCCACGCCATCGTGGTCCGCGACCTGCCTCTACACGAACTCCAAGTGGCCTGTCCCACTAGCAGTAAGGCGAACTGAACGTGTACATACATAATTTGATCGTCAATGGATTCGGTCAGCGACATATAACGGAATATGGATATTTGATGATTCGGTTAAGAGAGTTGCAATACAAAGGGCAGGTACATGTACTATGTTACGTCACATTGGTTATCGTTATTATTGTGTGTTAAAAGCACTTAATACGGCGTTTTGTAAGGTTTTTGCCAGATTTCTTGAGGCCATATCTATCGGACAGTCGTAAACACACTTATTCTCGATCAGACTGAAACCTTATTAAATATTGAAAGTTTATTAGAGATGCCATTCTAAAAAATGCATAATATAAGTTATGGTACAGGCTGCAAACATAAAAAAACTTTTCGTTAGGGAATAGACAAATAATTTTATAGGTACGCGTGCAAGAATTGGGTGTATTGCCAGGCCTTAGACGGTGACGATTACAATTTGTAAACTAGGTATTGAGTTAGATGTTTTACAAATGTTTCGAATGATAACGTAACGGTATAAATAAATGTACAGTGTTATAACTACCCACGTATAGTTTAATATAAGTAGGTACCTACCTACCCAAACAAATCGTGCAATCAAATCTAAAATGCCCGTTGGGTTGTTATTATATACAAGCAGATTTTTTGTATTTCAACAGACCATTGAATTTTAATTTTAATAAATCTTAGAACATATACATTACATTTATATATTGGCAAATTATAGCTTTAATCTATTTATTTAAATGAAATTTGTTCTGGTATTTTGTTGATGTATTCTTTTCTTTTAATTTGGATAGTAAATCTAAGGAAGTGCAGTATTAACTTACGTCTATTCTAAAACGTCCTGCAGAGCCAACCTCCGCGGGCAGTGCGATGGCGTATATAATCTGCAGCCACTGGGCATGTCAATCATTTCCCAAGCCTCCAATTAAGGTCATTAATCCTGTTTAGGGTTAGGTCCACGCCTTATTAAACCCAGTTCATTGTCGAGGCATATAAGTAGTTGTAAATGATCCCTAAGGCGGGGTGATAATAATTTTAAATTAACATAAATTATATGATAATTGATAAGTAGCCGCTAAATTATAAATATACCGCCTAAAACAAAAATAAAACAATGGCAATTGAATAATGCAAAGATATTTATTTCAATAAATACTTGTGTAGTGATAATAATAATAGTGTTTTCTTTAATATTTGACAAATTAATCTTATTTAACTTAAAACGTTACACGCCATTTCAATCGCCATTTTTCTTTGTCTTCCGCGACATGTAAAAGAAAACATAACGATATACATATTACTTGTTAATATTTTATTTTGTATGTATTTTGGAACGTATTGTGCATGTTCATAAATAATGACTCTTGCTTAGAGTTGGTTCACAACATAATGCAATGGATATACACACCCCAAGGTTCCCAAGTAGGTGCCCATACAATCATATCACCTCGGATATCATGAACTGTACCGCGTAAACATAATAATATATGGAGTCAACATACGACACAATTATTATTTTAACTACATTTCTCATTAATTACTTAGTACTTACACATTATTTTTCTAAACACTCGAAATATACCGCTGAATTATTTTTGAATTACACATGAGGACCAAAGGTATTATTATTATCAAATAAACTACAATGTATTCAAATAAAACATATCTTAACTAAAAATAATCGACTACCGAGTAATTATTTTTATTTAAGAGTATTTATTGCACGTTACTCTGATAGGGTTGCCAAAGATGCTAGCGTTACTAGAACTTTCTGAAAAATAAAATAAATTATAGCTATCTTATGGCATTTATATAATTATTTAAAATATTTAATTAAATCAGAGATTAAAATATAAATCAAACTTAAAACAAGCGAAATCCTAAACGTTGCTTATCTTTAGTTCAAGCTCAAATAAGCAGTATTATATGCATTATTGAGGTAGCCCAATGAATAGGGCATAAGACTTGCGTTTAAAAGTCTTGGGTTCGAGTCCTACTCTTTGCACTACCAACGCGAGGCCACTCCTAACACAAGAATTTTAGCTAAACTGGAGAGGTTAGCGAGAAAAATAAATTATTTTGCAAACCAAAGGGACAGTAGGTAATCTTGATCTTAAAAAATAAACTAGTTTTCTATCCTACTTTTCTTTTCGTAGTGGTGGGAGAATACTATATATTAGTTCCCAAAGTGGTTCAGGTGGGCCCCCAGGAGTCCACGGGAGACTCGACGGGGGTCTACGTTGGCGTGACAAAAAAATGGGGGTCCACAATTCGTAAGCGGGGGTCCACTAGAAAATTTATTTGCTTTCGATAGTGACGAACTAAAATGTTGGCATCAATGTAGGCAGATGGCAGATAATATTTGAAGCTCTAAGCTTGTAAAAACTTGCATGTTCCATATTCAGTACCAGTGGTCTCGAATCTACCGATTTGTCGGTAGAGAATTACTAAAACAAAACAAAAAGGTTAGCCCGCTTACAGTGGTAAGTTTGGTCCCGAGAATAAAAAAGAAAAGTTCAGTAATTTTTTAGAATATGGTAGAAATGTAGCTGCAGGGGGTCCACCGGAACCAGCTAAATTTTGAGAGTGGAAGTCGGGACCTCTGTTATATTATATGATATGAAAATTGTTGGCAACCCTAATTATCTATAATAAGAAACCGAATAGTAAATTATATGTATAATATAAATATATAAACTAAAAATAAAGCTCTTTAACAATCCCGATCATTTTGCATAATGGTCTTGATTGATATCTAGCTAAGTGTCTTAATTGTTGCGAAATATTGGCTTAAACTATTAGGGTTACCTACTCTCAGTAAAATATTTAGGAAAAAAAATAGCGTTCAAGTAAAACATAAATCACAACACGATATTAATTAATTTAAAAAAACAGCATATGTCAATTGAGAGAAAAGTAAAAAAATATGATTAAGTATCTGATACATGTGTCATGTCTAACAATAACATGATAATAAAAAAGCTGTTCACAACAGCACGTAAGCACTGCACTTATTTATCGTTCATAATATAAAAAAAATATTCAGTAGTTTTAGTTATATTAACTTAGCAAACCATACCAAATTACCTATTGATTGGCATGAATATAGATTTTTAAGTACGTACACAAATACCTAATTGCTACAAGCAACATTAGTAACACAATCTAGGTGCTTATACTGCCTAGTGCCTGCCCCAATTAAGTTAGTGCTAATCTTAAATTATAGTAAGTACGTACAACACCTGAATATTTTTCTTAAATTTGTACGTGTGTACAAAATATTTGTATGTATCTATTTATTATTAAATTACTTTTGACGAGTCATATTAACGAAAACAAGCCTTTAGCTGTTTTATTTAGAGTTAAATAATCATAAGTTAGTATTACTATAATGAAAAGTGAATTATTATAACACAATGAATTAATTATTAACATTTTAGTAAACTTATTATTATTACTATGAAACTGTTGGATTTAAATTTTGTTGTTATAAATTTTAATGTAGAAGTTTGTAACCTGCGTTTTATATTATAATATTTAAAATGCTTTAATATTATATTTAAGATTGCGTATTATTCTAGTGTTATTCACTTTAATAGTTGACATTCTAAACTAAGGACATAAAGCACAGACAAAAATTAAGTACTTACATACAATTACGTAGTTAAATAGATGACAAATTAATAATTAAACATTTTCTCTAAAATTTGATACATTTACATCACTTTTACATTATCTATAATTTATTTTTATTTATTTAGAAACTAAGGTAAATAAGAGTGTAAAATTATGAAGTTATTGTTATAATGACTGAACATATTTTGCTGTTATTCAATTATTGTAATAAAAAGTTGTATAATTTTGAATGAAAATTCCGCTAAACGAATAAATACATTTTGTCTGATTTGTGGGCATACTATTTGTTTTAAACAATAAATACATCATAATAATTATGGGTAGTTTCTTTTGTTTATAAATATGAGTGTTATGAAATATATTTCTTTTTGTATACTTATTGTTATTACACTCTACTGTAGAGTGAATGTGTTATGTGATATCTTGCGAAGTGCTTTCACGCTGATGCTTGTATTTTACACTATGAATCAAACTATAGGATAGGAATAGTGTAATACTAGCATCTAGTACTACTCAGATGGTTTGATTAGAAGTATTCTAGAAAACATTGCTTTGAATCATAATCATCACTAATTAAAGTGACACGTAAGTTCTTTTCATAAATAAAAAGAAATAGAGTATAAATACCCCTGTTTTATTTTATACACTTCTAACAACATTTTCATTATTGAAATATAATCCCATTATTTAAAGAGTAAAATAAAAAGGCACAGAGTTGACGACGAAGATACTTTAATACAGCGCCATCTAACTAATGCTTTAGTTACTAACAACAACGCGGTAGATGGAGTTACAAGGAATAACAACACGAGCTAGGAATATCTTACGTCTCTTTCTTATCAAAGATGGCGGCATTCGGGAGCTAGGGCAGGTACAAAGTGTGCGTGTGTTAGTGTATACATGTATAAAATTTCACGTTTGACCACTCTGGTTACACACACAAACATAGAAAACCGGGTGAGCGCGGGGCAAGGGGAGTAACGTCCGTGAAGTTGTGTCAGCATATGCGCAAACGAGGTGCGCATTCGTCGCGTGCGTTGTCGGGATTCTTTGTGCCATTCTTCGCATACCAATAAGAGTATATTCTTTAAATTTACTCCTGAATTGACATTTAATCAAAATTCGTCCCTTCACTTCATCTTCAAACTACTTATTAGGTGAGTAAAAAATATTTTTGATACAATTTTCATACAATCAAGTCAAGATATAAGTGATTTTTATTAGGGAATGTCAACAATGCGATCGCGATCCTGCAATATTTTACATAGTTGTCGTGTTTGCTTCGCTGCGACTTCCGGTCGTTCGGGTGTCGGCATTTCGCGATGTAAACATTATCTAGTTTTAGGATTCAGCTGCATTTACACAGGCAAGCTGTCGGGAATGAAGTGTGCTCAAGGTGCTTTTGTGTTGTTAAATTCGCTTGAGTGTTCTGGGATGGCGCAATTTTCGAAAGACGCGGTATGGTATCGTTCGCCTGCGATACACTTCAGTCGCGTTTGTGGCTGCATGCGATTTGACGTATTCTGCGCGCAGTGATGTCACTTGTCAGCTTATTTTATGAAATGTCAAACGTTTTACATGTTACGCGAGAGTGAATGGTAAACAAATTGACAGTGAAATTGATATAGATGCTGTGAAATTGTTTACGAGTGTCATGGACTGTTATTATTCCAAGTTTTACCCAAGGCGTGAGTATTTATTCAAAATAATTTGTAAATAAACAATAAAATTCCTTACATACTTTTGTTCATGCTTCACATAGTTGAGTGAAATTCTGATATCTATTAACTATTTGACATTAGATTATACCAAATAGAATATTTAATATTTCTAATAGAATGTTTGCGCGCGTATTCGCATTATAAAATTAATAATGGTTAGGACATCAAACATTTTCTTAATTTGTGGATGAATCATAGGCGTGTTAATGTGATTCAGTTAATAAGTTTACAATAAATTTGATTAAATATAAATACGAGATATTTGTAATTTAACAATATATATTTAATTATTATTTTTTATTTTGTTTATTTACCTATCATCGTATTGTACAGTGTACTTGTACAAGAGCAGAAATATATAGGTATCAAGGTACTTTATTGTGACCTATTATAACAACTCAATTAAATAATTAAATAAAATGTAGGTAATTTATAATTTTATTTCGCTAGTTTGCAGCAGATTGGCGGGGTATTCAACTTATACGTAATATAAATAAGTACGATAAAAACATTAGTACAATTATTAATTTATTAAAATCAGGTAGGTAGGCCTTTGCCCGGGAACTAGACATTATCAAGTTATTATACCTACTTAATAATTCGAAATTGAGAAAAATATAATTAATTAATAAAAACGCGCTCACTTACATTTTATCGTAAAATGTAAGTGAGATACCCAGCTGATGATCACTTTTTTAGTTCTATAAAATATATAAATCCTATAGCAGCAATCGGCCACTGCTGTTTATGGTAAATCACTATTATTAATTTTATAAGATTCACTATTGAAGCTACTTATTAAATTCTTACATTCCTTAAATAGTTTCGTTTTTAACTTATTTATTATGAATTAAAGTAGGTATCTTTAAAACTAACGCATACATTTATATAATTAAACGAGTAAACCTATCAGGCATATTTTTACAAGATTTATACATGTTTCGGCAAATAGTGACAAGTTTACAAACTAATTTATTATGAATAATTATGAGTTTATGACCCACAAAAAAAAAATATTTTGAATAGGTACCTAACAGTTGCCCGTCAACTGAAATTATTCGGAAGATATTTTAATTTAATTTAAGTGCTTATTTGATCACTGCTATAGTTTACTAGTTCCCGTGATTATTTTTAATAACAACTTTGTCTTAAAATAAATTATAATGAATGTGATAGTTTGTAAAAATGTTTGGATGCTTGTTAATTAAACGTAAACCGCTAATCTGATTTGATTGAATTTGTCACACGGCTCGACTGTGTTCTGATTTAAAATATGATACTTAACTGGCCTTTTTTATTCTGGCAATGCGTTTCCGTGATTTTACCTTTCAAAGTGACTGCGCGGGCAAAAACTATTAAAACAAAAATAATATCTCGTTGATCCAGCGACATGAGTTAGCACTTATGGATGCTGAATTATGGTGACGAGGTCCCGTTAGATTACCGCCAAATTCTTCGAATAATTAGAAGATTTACACACGCGCATCAGTTTACTGAGGTGCGGTTCTTATATTCAGAAAGGAGTCATGCAGGCCTACGGGCAGTTAATTTTTGACACATATTGTATGCAAAGTAGGTATGTCGAAATTTAACTGCCCGTCGCTAAAACGACTTGTTTGTGGATATAGGAACCGGCCTAAGCTGTTAAGTATGTTTGTCAATATAATTATTATTAATCATATATCATTCAGTTTTTCTTTTATGAAATTATCTGTTGCTACACTGCTCTTAAAATGCAGCCGATTAACGGCAACAGGCTCACAGGCTATTTATTACATAGGGGCTAGGACCTAAAAATATCAGGCGAAATATTGATGTAATTCGGCTCTGCCTGCCCATATAATTAAAAAGTCACTATTAAAGCTACGTGCTTATTAAATACTAGCTGTCCCGACAGACGTTGTCCTGTACACACGAAAAAATAATAAATAAAAAAGAAAGCCAAATCTAAACCATTCTCGAATCCACTTGAATACGCACAAAAAAATTCATCAAAATCGGTCCAGCCGTTTAGGAGGAGTTTATTTACAAACACACGCACAGAAGATTTAAGTATAGATAATACTCAGTTTTTATTTTAACTTGTTAAGGTATTATAATATAATAATATACAGGATGTTAGGCACACGGTTGTCCAAATGAAATAGAGATCGGGTTTGGGCTATTGCCAACGCGTTGGACTCAGGCAAATTAAATTTTGTTTCACAGTTTCGACAATATGATTTTTCTTAATTTTTAAAATAAAAGGTCGGAAATTTAGACTAAATTTGTAAAAATGTTAAACGAATATGGGTTTAGCTGTCATAATGATATTTTTTACTTTAGTTAACTATTGCTACATTTCATTAAAATTATTCTTTCCTAAAGACACCTTGTAAAATAATTATAACAGGCTGTCAAAGTTTCGGAAACAGCTAAAAACAGAACAAAGTTCGACATTGTATGATTAAAAAATAATAATAGTAATATTTAATTTGCCTGAGTCCAATACGTTGGCAATAGCCCAAACCAGATCTCTGTTTCATTTGGACAACCGTGTGCCTTACACCCTGCATAATACTTATTCTATCACATACACACAACACCGTCTAACTCAAACTAAGCAGAGCTTGTACTATGGATAAACATACATATGTATGTATAAACGTTTTTTTAAAATAATTATATTATAAAATGTACCTACCTCTATCTTTATTTACTCATACGAAACAAATTCGCATTTATTTACTTAACAATGTTATAAGCGTTATTGACGGGACTGTGTCTGTACAATAAGAAACGTTTTTGTAAACTAATTAGTATGGACTATTCGGAAGTAGAAATCCCAAAACCCATAAAACTCTATCAAAAGTTGTATTTTTCTGGCTGTTTGTTACGACATAACGCAAAAATTATTGAACGGATTTTGACGCGGCTTCAACATAAAATATAAGCCACGTTTTATAAATTTTTTAAGTTAATCCTTAGATATAGATGCATAATTTGACCCAACGATGCCGCGGGCTAAAGTCTGTACACTGATAAATAAAACGGGAGATACTCAAACGTAACCCACGCTCACTAGTAAATAGTAGTAAATGTTAATTCACGCCACCCGTGCCGTCTGCGCTGACACGTTTTATTTAAAGCCGGTAAAAAAACATGTACCAGTTACCAGTTTAATATTTTATCAGTTACCAGCGTTAATATTTGTCTAGTTACCAGCGCAAATATTTTCCTATTTACCAACGGTATACATTTTGCTTGTTACCAACCGGCGTCTAAAATTTTACCACTTACCAGCATTGAATATCTTTCCTAGTTAGATACAAGCGTTTAATATTTTTCCTATGTACCAACCGGCACTTAAAATTTTACTAGTAACCATAGGTTGATGAAAGTGACTGTGCAGATGGTGAAGTTAATAAAAAAAACTAATAGGTACATATTGATTAGTTATACTATGTATATTGCATATTTCAGTGATTAGGACAAAATGAGATCTTTCTCTATAACGAGCCAAATTATGTTCAGAAGCGACAGGTTACGGATCAAAGATTCCAATAATTCAAATAGCATATTCTTAGTATTTGTCACGTAGCTCTCAAATTATAGGGTAGTGCCAATTTAGACAATAATTTATGTTCACATTAGACGTAAATTTAAATTTAGGAGAATATCATCGAGTATGGTTATTAACGACTCTAGACAAGATTGGCAGTCTATTCAGTTTTTATTAGAAGAATTGACTCTCAGGTCCCTTACTTAGCTGCGCTAGTAATTGATGAAATTACCTATCAATAAGTAGGTACTATTATACTAGTACCTTATCTAGCTGACCCGCGCAATTTCGCCTGCTTCACATACATAAGAGTATATTCCCCGTTATTGCAACATTTTTCATTGTGCTCCGCTCTTATTGGTCGTAACGTGATATTATAATATAGCCTATAGCCTTCCTCGATAAATAGGCTAGACAACACCAAAATAATTTTTCAATTCGAACCCGTAGTTTCTGAGATTAGCGCGTTCAACCAAACAAACAAACTCTTCAGCTTAATAATAATACTAGATGTGCCCGCGGTTTCACTCGCGTTTGTGATTACTGCGCTGCTCCCGTGGGTCGTAGCGTGATGTTATATAACCTATAATAAGAATTTTTCGATTTGAACCAGTAGTTCCTGAGATCAGCGTGTTCAAGCAAACAAACTCTTCAGCTTTATAATATTAGTACATATAGATTAATTATCGATAATAGATACTCTGAATAAATGTTTAATATTAGCTATCCTGTTTTTTTGGTTGTGTTAACACAAACTACACAGGTTGGTGTCTACCTATTATGTTTTGTAACAATTGTAAAAGTAAAGCTATCTCATTAACAATGTAATTAATTAGCTCTTAATTACCGCAATTATAATAGCGTAACAAACAATTATTGGGTACTTAATAATCAATCTAGTTTAGGGATCCATATCAAAATAAAAAAGGTAATCATATATTGGAATTTTATCTGTTTCTCACACTTACCTATTACAATAACCATGAATGACAGATAATTATTTTCGTTTTTAAATTATTTTGCATCTATAAAAGGGACGTACTTTCTGAAAAACGTTCCAACCCACACTTGGGTCAAAATCGAGTTATTATTAGCAAATTAGTCACGGGGTTACTATTTACTAGCTGGAAAAATTTGGTAGCTCTACTATCACTCTAAATATGAAATCATGACTTAGTAGCCCAACCCACATGTATGAAGAAGCAATACGGGATTGAACTTCAATCACGATTATCTCAAAATGTTAACTTTGTGATTTGGAACGCTTTTCAGAAAGTACGTCCAAATTGCTTTTATTGACAAAGGCATTAATATTGGGGGTATCAAAATTTTGTGAGTAAACTAGGTATTGCATGATAGAGCCTTCTTTGCTACACACATTATATGACATACATACATATGTACCTATTATCAAAGACCTGGTGTACAGGAAAAATAAAACGTCGTCAATAACTAATATTTTTGTTCTAAATCGGTGAACTTCGTTTACAAAAATACTTAGTTATGCGGTTTCGGTCCCATTCACTCAATGCTCAACGCTTTGTATGCATACACATTGTATTGTATGGCGTCAAAAACATGTCGTTATTTTTAGCCGCAAGTAAGATAATAGACAGGGCAATACAAGGTAAGAAAAACTACCTTGTAAAATAAATTAGTAGAATTTTAATTTATTTATTTTATCGATCAAACATCCTCCTACCATAAAGTAAGTTCAAACCCTTCAGAAGAACCTAAGGAATTAACCTAATTGGAATAGAAGCATTACAAGTTTACATCGCAACTATTGAAAGCACCTACTAGGCAGGCCCAATGATCATTTGAGTTTAGACAGACAATAATTATCCGTGTTCGATACACGCAAGTGCGACGTAAGTATATAGTTTTGTAGAGACCGCTTCACTTACAGTATCTGTCGGACTCTCGAATGGGTGCCAAGAGTTATTTTGGTCAATACAGTTGATGTTTTTATTGCGCGTCGCGACGCGGGCGAGGCGAGGCGACGCGACGCCGACAAGTTGCGAGCTGCACGACAAGCAATAAGACGTGTAAACTGCTGACGCTTCAGCTCCAGGCCCTCGCGAGTCACGCGGCGTCGCATCTAATGGTCGATTCACAACGATTTATCACGTATTCCGTCTTAGGGAAATTGAATTTGGAATCGTTTGCTCCTTTCGCAAGCTATTATGTTACTTGATTAAACTTTTTTCCTTTTAATAACGCCTCTTTACACATCATATTACAAAATTAACAGTTCACTACGAACATTTGAAGCTTAATGTGTTAATAGTAGGTATGTTTTATTAATAACAACACTCAGCCTTTTACATGTCGAGTACAAGCAACTGTTGCTGAGTGATGTTACTTTAATGCAAAGCTAATTGGTGTTCAGTTGATACGCACTCCGGACTCCGGATGCTGTAATCGTAGAACCCTGCCCATTCGCTTACATAAACTTGGATCGTATAACAACGTTCAGAGAAGAAAGAATGTTCATAGCATTTAATACGGAGGTGTAATATGTGTTAATATGTGTTTGTTTTTAAACGTTCACGTTTACAAATAAATCAAAACTCTTGGAAATAAAATCTTGTTAATATGTACTGGGCAGTCTTCATTAGGGATCTCTTTTTAAAAAAACATCTGTATGAAGCTGGCAATTAAAAGTACATTGACAGTTTTTGAATAATAAATTTGCATTTGAACATAATTGACGGTAATCGAATTCACATTGTATATACAAGTAATAAGAATATAATAATTGGATACTACTTAAAACATGTCCCACTATTAAGAAAAATGTATACCTTTTCATCGTTCGAAAATATTATATTGCCAAATAATATATTTAATAAAATTACTTTTTCTAGGGCCAACTAAATACCTCTAGCATCGTTATTCATTATGCAAAACCATTAAAAAACTTAAGCTACTGTAGTAAACACATCCGATTTGTCATTTACGATGTGACGAGATGTGATTGAAACTTTATTTGTCATTCATTAACTTCGGGAAGCAGTACTAAATTTAATTTGCCCAACAGGCGATCATTATAGGTATAGGTAGGATATTCATGACGAAAATATTCAGAAGCTCATTTAAAAACATCTATTAGTAATAAACTGCTTTGATTATGTTAAAAAGGTAATCGGCGTATTACCAATATTTTATAATAATATATTGGTCTGAGTTGTGTTGCAAAATAAAAAGCTGATATTATGTCCTAAAATAATTTGCTCAATTTTGCTTAACACATTGAATACAGCTTTTATATATAAAAAAATAATAGTGTTATACAATCGTTTGATTGAATGGGGCGACGGGCCGACCGCGGTAACAGCTACCTGCTCTTATTGACCTGCGGAGGGTTCACTCCTTTAATCCCCGAACAATCACAGAGACCACGAAACGTTTCATTCAATAACGTGTCACACGCTACCACTGAATCAGGTGCGCCTTTTATACCATAATCGATAGGTACTATAAGCATTGGGAAACTTCAAAAACGCGCTGTTAAAAGGCAAAGTAGGTACTCATTTACCTATCTCTTCCTATGTTTACTCCATGTTATAGGAAGAAAATTTACCTATTATTTATTAGGTATCGTATCGAGCTTTTTTAATGGGTACTTACTCACTGAAAGTCGGGATTTCTACTGCCGTAATCCTTAATTTGCTCTCGAAGTACTTAATATTTTTATGGAGATTGTTTATGTTAAAAATTTTCACAGCAGCGCCTGGAGATATCATTGCGACGAGTGTCCAGTAGCCTCGCTCTATTCTCGGACTACTATTTGTGGATTACTCTTGCGTGAAACTACCAACCCTATCTGACACAACAAACCGTATCTATAAAGTAATAAAGTCCACATTCAGATGTAGCGGCGCGCTCCATCCGACGTTTTCGAATGAACAGAGTATTGGAGCGAAAGGACCAACTCCTTGCCTCTTATTTATCTTAATTTCGCTCACCAAAGAAGTGACAAATGAGGATCATGGCTGTGTGAAATCGGTGTCACTTGCACTTTTGTATAACACTTTTCTGATATGTTTATGAGTGTAATTCATATAAGTATTAATATTAGCAAAATATTATAAGGATGGTACCTACTCTCTCTGCGAGTAGATATATTGTAAATATTCGTCTTAATTTATAAGCGCCACGTGTACTCTGGTACCATAATAAAATATTATTTTTTTGTCACACTGTTGCTTTGCAAATGAGAAGGTAAATTTGTATGAAGAAACCAATTGATCGCGGTGTTAGACATATTTTGTTAGAGGCATCGAGACGTTGTTAATGCCCAACCAGATAAACCTGTTTCAAATGGATTTAATTCCCTTGAGAAAGATTTCAAATGTTGTCTAGTGCGTTTTGCGTTGGCAAAACTAGTGAAATTGATCAATAATAAATAATAATGCTCAGTTCAGTGAGCAAGTTAGTGTGTAACATGCGAGCGATCGGGAGACGGCCGTTTTGATATCATGTTTTATTTATTAGATGCTGATAGACGTGCTATGGAATATTAAAAATACTTCATGCTCCTTTTACGATTTTTATTTAACTATAAACTCGCTGGCTGTGTTAATAGCTATTCCAATAACCTGATTGTGTATACTGTAATACTATAACGTAGATAACGTGTGCATATATTGTAAAAAGCGTGTGTTTTGTCATGGTGTCCAACTACACAACCCTCAAATATCACAAGACGTTTATCTTAATACGTTTAATATATCATATTTACATAATTATTAGAGCGTTAAATTTAAATAGAAAATAAATAAACGTAATCAAATTAAGGCAGAAATAAATATTTAATGACGAAGCTTATATAAAAAAATCGGAACAGTCAGAATTCATTACATGATATATTATTGTAATATCAATCTTCCTCTATCCAACTTTATACTGACATAAAGGCCTACATTTTACCATACTTCTATGAACTGTTTGGCTCTATTAATTATTGTATTTTTATTATACCTTTTTTAACTATTGGCTGGCAGTATAAGTATTTTATAATTATTTATAAATTATGTTCCAAACCGCGATACTTAACGTAAACTAGTACGTTTTTAAACTTTTGGCAGCGCGTCAGTTGTAGAAAATGTTTATGAATATTATTGCGTTGATATATCTCTAAAATATATTATTAATAATATGACGACGTCGACAGTTTGAATAATAAAAACAGTTAAATTTTTACAGCGATGCGAGAAGCGTTCGCGTAGGTCGGTGATTTAATTTATTTAACTTCGGATAGTTTTAAAACGAAATCACAGCACATTGAGCAAATAATTCTCTGGTGCGAGTGCACTACATATTGCAGGTAGAATTCGATATGAAGCTCACTTTGAGTTCACTTGTTAAACTATCGTTATAGTTGGAATTGTTTCCGGAGCGCGCTCCGGTCGGTCTTGGCGATTTAATTAAACTTGTTATTTGTACGTTTTATTTCGCAATTGGCCCGTGTTCACTTTGATTGTCTGTCGGCTCGCGAGAGAACCCACCTTTTGTCTCTACAAATTTGTAGTTTTAACGTAGTTCCCATAGATCTTTATTCCGCTGCGAGTGTGTAAAATACAGACATCGATTTATTTTGCCGAGGTGGACGTTAGCTCTATTCGCCGTAGATTCATCTTTCACTGTTCAAGCTCATTATTATGTATTATGTGTTTCCTCGTCAGATTCTCAGAAGTTGAGTTTGTTTTATTATTAGAAAATCGATTAAACCGCACATTTGCATTGATTTATGAACTACACATTATAAATTTGTATTAGGAGTTCGCGCCAAGTGTAAACTTCGGCCTTTACAATATCCGAAACTATATCTAAGAAGAGTTTCGTATTGATATATAAATTGTGTCTATCATGTTGTCAAGAACTAGGAAGAATCATTTTCGCTTGTGCTTGTGGAATAAAAATAGCCGAGTGAACAAATTCAAGCGTTCGTTACTGCGCGCAAATGTAGAATTCGAACCAAAAACTTTTTTGTGGAAAATGTTCGTTTGCAAATTGTGCGGCTCTAATGGAGATATCTGATCGGGGCAGATGTCGAAGCGACAATTAAAAGTTTTTGTGTTGCTTCATTAAGGATGGACAACAGAGTAACAACACCATCCTTGTACTGTTTGTGTTGCTTCATTAAGGATGGACAACAGAGTAACAACACCATCCTTGTACTGTTTGTGTTGCTTCATTAAGGATGGACAACAGAGTAACAACACCATCCTTGTACTGTTTGTGTTGCTTCATTAAGGATGGACAACAGAGTAACAACACCATCCTTGTACTGTTTGTGTTGCTTCATTAAGGATGGACAACAGAGTAACAACACCATCCTTGTACTGTTTGTGTTGCTTCATTAAGGATGGACAACAGAGTAACAACACCATCCTTGTACTGTTTGTGTTGCTTCATTAAGGATGGACAACAGAGTAACAACACCATCCTTGTACTGTTTGTGTTGCTTCATTAAGGATGGACAACAGAGTAACAACACCATCCTTGTACTGTTTGTGTTGCTTCATTAAGGATGGACAACAGAGTAACAACACCATCCTTGTACTGTTTGTGTTGCTTCATTAAGGATGGACAACAGAGTAACAACACCATCCTTGTACTGTTTGTGTTGCTTCATTAAGGATGGACAACAGAGTAACAACACCATCCTTGTACTGTTTGTGTTGGCAATCTTAGTAATCACAACCTACCGAACAGTTAATAATAATGTCCTCCAGACCGAATTTCGGTCACGGCGGACAGTCTTAACGGAGACTGGCCATCTGCGCAGGAGACATTATAGCGCACAAGTGTGTGCGCAAACACAAGAGCACTCTCTGTTCTCTAACCCTCAAGATCCGATGGGACGGTAATCCAACACGACCGGAGAGAGATCAGGCGCAGGACCAACGGCTGTACGTGCTTTCCGAGGCACGGAGGTGTCTAACACCGCCAACTTCCTAACTCCGGGCAGCTATTGAGATTTCTTAATATAATAAACCCAATAACTTTTTGTTGGCCCGATCCGGGATTCGAACCCGAGACCTCATGCACAGCAGTCGCATTCACTACCGCTGCGCCACGGAGTACAGCCACGCCGAACAGTTACCTCACCAGTAAGCTCTGCTTCTATAACAGTCAACTACAGATATTTCAGGTAGATTAGTCTTTATCAATGTCAAAGTAAGTAGTAGATTAGTATCTAACATTGTGATGTTGATAAAGCGTATAGGCAACCAAACCATATCTTCGTGTGTCATGTATATGAAAGTAACAAAGCTATAATTAAATGAGTCAATTTAAATTCGGCGCTCTTAAGTGTTAACCGAAAGAATAAATAGATTTGTTTATGTGCACCAAAACGTAAATAAATCTTATTTATCTATATATTAATACGTGAAGCAAAAACTTTGTACCGAAAATTGCGCGGCAATTTCATCCTCCGGAGTATGAAATTTGGCACAGTTAAAGTGTATATGGATAAGGAGGGGTGAATCCTAATATTTATATAAAATATGCATTTGACACACGCAGTCGAAGCGCGTAACTATGGTTACATAATATATCAATATATAATGACATATATCAGCAATATCTTACAGTAAAACTTTGGTTGAATTTCGAGCAATAGGCGACCGCTAGTTAATAATTAATAGCCTGAGATGAGCTAGTTTCTAAATATTCAACGTTGAATATTGACTAAATCAGATATTTTATCAACCGAGTTTATGAATTGTAATGGACGAAGAGTTGAGTGTTAGCCGCCGCTCTCAACTCGCAAGATTGATGTAGCGCCGCTACTGCCGGGCCAGTACGGCTGTCGCACGATAAATTAAAACCAACTCACATTAGAGGCCGTATATTAAAACTCACTATCATCCTGCTCGTTCCTAAACCGAGGTCCTGTGCGAGAAGAGGATAGAAACATCGACGGTACTACAGGACCGCTTTTTTGTTATTCCACGACGAGACTAACTGTTAACAGTAACTTTGTTCCTATAATGACGGCCTAAGTAAAGATGTTCCGTCCACAATGGACGGAGAAACTTTGTTTAGTAGCTGACTCATAGACAAGTTGAGAACTTGGAAACCTCATTATTTGGTGTTTATGTAATTATAAATTTATATCATTTTAAGTGCAATGCATTTTCATGTTATGGGGCAATTATTGAAAGTCGTAAATTGTCACCGTTCACGCTGAGTGTCTCGCAACCTCATTAAAACACCATGGAAACAAGTATTTCTTACTTATTTAGGTTAAAAATTATGTGTAGCAACAAGTATGCGAGTGAAGCGATCTGACCAGATTACTCGGTCGGCCATCGCGTATCTGCAATCGGTAAATGGTTACTTTAAGTCTCGTCATTCGAAATATTCACCATGGAATGTCGACGTCGCCATGCTGCACTTATATGTGTTTAGCGAACTGAATTTTTTCTTATCGCAAATGCATTTTGTGCATGTTTTCGATACGTGCGACGACTGGGATCCGCACGGCCCGCCCGCTTATGTCCAACCGCATCGCTCGCTTCTTTTGATTTAAACCTGTGCATTCACCGGTCACCGGCTAATTAATTTCGTGTTATTTGCTGGGAATTTAAATAATTCTTATTTATTATAAAGGTTATAATAAAGTTTCCACTTGGCTGATATAAAACCTGTTGTTTTGATTTAAATACTAGGTATTCCGTCGATGTATGCCAAAATACGTGGCGCATGACCGCGCTGCACTTATAATAGGTAGTCGGTTTTTATTTTTTATAATTTTGTATGTGTAAGTCCGGGCAAGCGTGGATATTAAGCGGCGGGCGGTAATAACCCGGTCGGCTCCCGTAATCCATCACGGGCGCTGCAATCGTCCCGCTGTCAGTCTATTCCGGGATGCTCCGTTTTCGCTAATGATTCCTCGCCGCCGTGAGATCACGCGACATTTACAAAGGCCGATTGCGCCGACGATTTGTATCACAAAATGCTACTTGGTCTGCTCCTCGTGGCGATGTTTTTATTTTCCGCGCGCATACTTGCAGTTTTAACAAAGCCTGCTTTATGTGTTTGGAATAAAGCGCTACCCACATATGCGACGTCGCGTTCCACACGAGAGAGTTTATAATTTATTTGCGTCGCAGTTTTCTGGCGACGATTTTCCCACAGGGGCGGCGCGCGGCGTCTCAAACGAGCCGCGCCCGCCCTTTATGTGGTTTTTTGTAGCGGCACAAAATGCCCGGTGGAAAACATTCAGTGATAACTGGTAACAATCGCAGCCGCCCGGATGCTCCCTCCATTCCGCGCATACCTCGCTGGACCTCGACTGATGCTTTTTCATCTAGCACCGCCCGACGCGCTCGCCGAGCACTCTTGACACTCGCTCAACAGTCAACTGCGAGGGGACCATTGCGAACCGATCAATTTATTATCGTACATTGAAACTTTATTACCAGTAAATTAACCGCATCGACACAAAAATTGGCCATGTTCCACCACCATTTAACTTCTTTATATTGTGTAGTGTATGATAATGACCATTCTGATTATAAGTAGCTCTAGAAATGTGGGGCCTCTACTTGAGGGAGATTTTATATGCGCTGTGAATGGTATAAAATAAATTAACAATTAAGTACATTCCAGTTATCGTAAAGATAGGATCTGTTTTGTAATTTATCATGTTAAAGTAGTCACAAGTTGCCTATTAACATAATATTTTAAATAAATATGTACGACGAAATAATAAAAACATACAATAATGAATATTATAGTCACTTGAACATTAAACTGATATTGGTCTAATACCAAGAGCGTTCGGTGCCGGCGCTGTAGTTCATTAGCAAAGGCGCGCTTCAGTCTCGCGTATTTCATTGTTCCATTGTTTTATTTGCCTCTGTCCGGTACTTGCTGAGAGATATACAGTTCTAGTATTCTGCGTTCTGCAGCGTAAATCCTAAAAGGTAACCTTTCATTGCTTAAGTCTCATCGTCGAATTGCCGTGTAAATAGAGTCGAGGAATAGTTATTCGACGAATTTCATAGAATCGTAACGTTCCATGCTTCGCTCCAGCACAAGTTTTTATTAATGTGCTATTGTTTCTTAATCGCCGCTCCAGATTTGATAGCGCGATAAGTTTATGTTAAAAGCATAAAGTTAAGTAAGTAAGGCGGTAAGGTCGCTGCCGGTAGTTTTTCTCGACCAAAAAGCGTAGCCGTCAGATCTGAAGCCCGATTTTCGTTATCTTTCCGAGTGATCGCCGTACGACTGACATTACTGCGTTGTTGAGAGACATATGTAGATGTCGATTTTTCGAAAAGGTTTCTAGTTTTATTAATATCTGACTGTAAATAAAGAAATGCAGTTCGCCTACTAGCTTCATTGAGATTTGAGATCGATCTAGTGATTACCAAATGTAAGTGAATGTCATGTTTTGGAAAGTTAATCTTTGAATGAATGACATGGCCCGTGTAGCGACTAGACGATAGTAATTAGTGTTAATTTTTCAATGTTTTCAACTATAGAACGAAGGCGGGCGTGACTGGAGCGGCGCACAGATCTCACGCTACTCGCTAGATGTGTCTCCGTTCCAGTTAGCTGACAATAAATCGTATGTTTAGCGACGCGGTGACTTGTATAATTAACAATAGCGGCATTATACGCGATTTCCAAACTAAGCTTCGCAACGCAGATCGTTTGTCACGACGCAAATTGCTATTTATGAGGATTATCTGTACTTAAATAGCGTAAATCGTTCCGTCCGTAACAAGCGATTCATAATATTTCTTATCTCATTGTATTACATTCGACACGTGGGCTTGTATTTCACACTGTCAATTAGCACTTTTCATTCGGTGTGTTTTAAAACTCATTGTTTGTTTATTAGGTCAAACCCTTTTTTCTTTTTCTCAGTATGCAACTATTCTGATGCCGACAACTTATGTATAATACATACACTAAATTTTGCTCGCGGCTTCGCTCGCAGAAGCGTAGGTTAGATTAGGTTAATGACAGTACTTTGTCTGGATGAAAGGTAACGTTTGTCTTTTTCTGTTCCCCTGACAACGTGTAGGTACCTATGCGAAATTTCATGATGATCGGTCGAGTAGTTGAGGCGTGAAAGCGTAACAAACAAACAAACTGACATTTGCATTTATAATATTTGTTAGGATTTAAGTACTACTTTAATAAAATATGGGATTTAATATAATGACCACCAAAACTAGTAATTGAACACCAAAATATGCTTACTAAAATATATCATAACGAGCACCTATACGCCTCAAATCACTGCATTCCGTCTCGGAAGGGTTAGTATGTTAGGTTCCTTCTTAAACCACCCAAAAATAGGAGCCCCGCGAAGCGGGGCTCCGTTGACTTATTTTGGTCTCTTTGCATGCAATTAATATTTTTGGTATTAAAATTCGGTTTTAATTTTGGTGATCATTTACTATTTTTGGTGATCATTTACTATTTTTGACTGTTATATTTTACTATATCTGGTGATAATTTAAACATGAGCCATAAAATATCATAGTATCTACCCTTATTACATTGATTATATTTTAGCATTCCATATTTTGCAGATCGCATTGCTTACTACTATTATTTAGATAAATTGATTGTAACCTGAAGATGCTTCCCGCTCATGCAGTGCACGTAGTCGATGTATCCACCGCAAATATTAGAGCTCATAAATTATCCTTAGCTATTTAGCTGACAATCGAGCCTCGATGGGCATTTGGTCAGATTCCGAGGCAGGCAGCCGTGGCAGCCACGTGTGCTCGCCTCCGCATGCCACGCCTCGAATATGCAGCCCTTGCAACATGAATTTTGGCCCCTATGCTGAATATTCCATGCACATTGGACGCAAATAATGTCCACAATAATTTGATACAACTGAAATCGAATGTCGATTACCATTTCACGTGGACACGAGATGTACGTTACGTGTGGGTTATTGATTATTGTTAATAACTCCACAGTACACTTGTGACCAATGTCGGAAACTAAAGCCAATATTGTTGCTCTGTTGGTTGTGAATAGATTTTGTGATGCAGTTTCAAAGCTAAATACTATTTTTCTACCTTTAAACTAAACTCGCTGGTGCGTATCGTAATGAATATTCGGACATGTGCCGGTTGTATTATACGATCGCCATCGGCTTTATCAACAAAGCATTGGGGTGCTTTTGCATTATCTATGCCTTAATATTTCATTTATTAGTTGTATACATGCATCGTCGGTAAAGTGTACGAATAGAAAATATATTTGAATGAATAAGTATGATACAGATGAATTTACTTTTTATTTATTTGGTAGACAGGGCGTCGTAACATATTCTTAGGAAGAAATCCGTCGATTGTTACATGTAGTAATTCCACGTTCGGTCAATATACCGAGGAACTAAATATGTATTTATATATTAAAGAATCAACGTAGCAGCATTTTAACATCAGTGTAGGTACGGGTAGACTAGCTTGCAAAATGGGATATGAAAGAATGTTATTTTTGCTTGTATGTGACTACATTAAGGCATTCTATCACTCTATAAAGATATTTGTATAAATTAGACTAAAAATCAATTATAATCAAATCTACACTTGTCTTTCTGTCCGCTGATTTTGCAGCAACGACAATGGTAGTGAGTTGAAATTTTACATAACGGTACTCAGCTAATTAAGCTTATGTCTATAAATCATTGGATCTAAATTAATGAAGTACCAACATTTATAAAAGGACTCCATTCACTAAATGTTTAGAAAGCGTTGCAGAATTAGAATTCCGAAATACCGGACTCAGTTCTGTTACTTTTTCTCGATAGAAAGCCCAAAATACCTTTGCCCTAAAGGATTCAACTCGAGACCTCATGCATAGCAGTCCATTTACTAGCGCTGAGTCCGAACATCAAAAACATTTGTATAAATAATTGAAGAAAATCTGTATGTTTTTTATTTGTTGATATACATCAAATTTGCTGGCTCTATAGAAATAAAATAAAACAAAACTATAGATGTTTTCTTCTGGTAATAAATTCTATTAAATGACCATTTATTTCGTTGTACTGAAAACGAATTTAAAGGTTAAGGTTTCACACGAACTATAAAGACACCTAATAATCATTATAATGTATTTCATTAAAT
This sequence comes from Catocala sponsa, assembly GCA_963564715.1. Classification (NCBI taxonomy): domain Eukaryota; kingdom Metazoa; phylum Arthropoda; class Insecta; order Lepidoptera; family Erebidae; genus Catocala; species Catocala sponsa. The sequence goes on from OY751329.1 coordinate 27,615,975, forward strand.
GCTCTTGTGAACCACAAAGAGAGTAATATTGCGACTGTACCCATTGACTGCAAGCACAATATTAGTACATTCTGCGGTCTATATAATTCGTCATATATAATTAATTATGCAGCTTGTTAAATCAGTTGTAGTACATATAATTATGTTTAAAGCAATTATATGTCAGCTATACAGACGTTTAGAAAGTATGGAGCTTATTGATAATCGTATTAAAACTAGTTAATTACAAACATGCGAAGATCATTACCTAGAATGCTTTCATTGTCATACTTTTGGTTTATTTTATTTCGTTTCTTATTTATTCATAACTGTACTATTATAGACTGTTCAGAAGCTGTGTATGTTCCTCGTGCTTCAGAAAGCACGTTAAGCCGTTGGTCTTGCGCCTGATCTCTCTCCGGTCGTGTCGGATTACCGTCCCATCGGATCATGAGAGTTAGGGAACAGAGAGTGCACTTGTGTTTGCGCACACACTTGTGCAATATAATATCTCCTGCGCTGATGGCCAGTCTCCGTCGTTAAGATTGGCCGCCGTGACCGAAGATTCGGTCAGGAGGATAGTACTAGTAGTAGTAGTAGTAGTAGTATGTTCTTACTGATTCTGATTCAAAAATCTTTAGTAATTTAGACTGCACAGGTTGCATATTGGTTTAAGTTGTCGCCTCGCGACTGTCAGTGTGGCTGAGTGCTGTGGTCGGGACACGGGACCCAAAAATGTGAGATACCCAAATAGTTGTTCTGAGTCTGGCTGTATTTATTTCCATTATTTGAAACCTAAAGTCTGCCGCGAAACGGGCATTACTCCTGCGGACAAAGTTAAATGAATTAGTCGATTTAATCGACTAATTAAATGTTTCATGTATTTGAGTCCAAAACTATGACTATTCTCTTATCTATTCGTTCTTCCGTGTACCACGTAAAAATCTCAATTTTTATGTCCTTTCATAGCTTGCCGTCAGCTTAAAGTCTAATCAATGTTTCATCTAAATCTGTTGAATAGAACCGGTATTATGGTGCCTAATGTATGCGTAAGCGCCGTTGCGGACGAACAGTAATCTAGTTTTAAATTAAGCATTCATTCACAAAAACGATTGAATATTACATCATTAATTCTTATTAGGTATGTTTTTTATATTAATTTCTTAACTAATATAAAATAATAATAACATTAAATATTAAAAATACGAATGGGGTTTTGGTTTGTTTTGTTGATACATTTTCATGCATTATCTACTCGACTGATCATCATAGAATTTCGCGGACTCGTTGTCAGGAGTACAGGAGAGGACATAGAGTACTTACTTTTAACTAGAAACAAGTAAGTACTACTTCTGAGAGATAGCGAATTAAAAATAAACCGATCTCAAAAGCCAACACTTGTAAAAATTATCAGAATTGACATGTTTTGGATCACAAAATATGTATCTACCACATTTACTGTAAATATTTGATGATGATTTGATTTTGAAATACGTATAATTTATCATTTGGTCTGAACTAAGTTGGCAACCGAATCGAACGAATGAAGAGTCGGTGTCAAACAATATTTTTACTGCATCAAAGTGTTACCTTTTAATTTTGTTGTAGTTCTATAAAGTATTAAATTATCAATGTTGGCTGTTGATTTGGCTTACTCCAATTTAGCTCTACACTTAAATAAAATAAAAAATTTGGGGTAGTCTTTAGGGACTGTCGATAGATGTGAAAACTTTAATCCTTGATCATAAACACTTCTTTAGAAACAAAAAAAAAATTCAAAAATGGATAGCATTCGGTGACGATGACGCGAGTTCCATGATTTTTGTTCACCCAAGAAGTGCTCAACGTGCCTAAAGAAGTTTTCACTTCAAAAATATGTATTTTATTTTAGGCTTAAACTATCTGCACATTATGCCAGGATTGACAACTACTAACTAACAAAGTATATACATAAAGTTTCGTCTTAATACTTTCAAAAAATCTCTATCTAACAACAGCATAAAATTCTGTGTGAATTTTAAGTTATAGCTATCTTAAATGCAAATATAAGTTTCCTTGTTACGCTTTCATTCTCGAGCTACTTGACCGATCATCTTTAAATTTTGCAAACTCGATATCAGGGTACAGAAAAGGACACAGGGTATTTCATCAAGAAAAAGTCTTCCCGAGCGAGCTAAACCACGGGCAAAATCTATTAGTATATAAATAAAGATTTCAGATTAAAATGGCTTATGTTTAACTTATCACCAGATATAGTAAAATATAACAGTCAAAAATAGTAAATGATCACCAAAATTAAAACCGCATTTTAATAACAAAAATATTAATTGCATGCAAAGAAATCAAAATAAGTCGACGGAGCCCCGCTTCGCGGCGCTCCTATTTTTGAGTGGGTTTAAGAAGGAACCTAACATAACCTAACCCTTCCGAGACGAAATGCAGTGATTTGAGGCGGATAGGTGCTCGTTATGATATATTTTAGTAAGCATATTTTGGTGTTCAATTACTATTTTTAGTGGTCATTATATTTAATCCCGATTAAAATTATTGACTTTGTTCAGTTCTTTTCTAAACAAACTAGTCATCAGTAATAAACACATCCTTGTGTTATACGTAAATAATAACTTTTTAGTAGAATTTTGGTTCCACCGTCTGTTATAGAAGTATTAATAATGTTGCGTTATTAGAACGAGATTATGCTATACACGGTGCCATAGTCCGTCTTTCGTAAACTAATATTAATAATAATTTATTAATATTATTTTAAAATATATTAAATTAATATTAATAAATTATTATTAATATTATTTTACGAATAATAATGTCCTCCAGACCGATTTCGATCACGGCGGCCAATCTTAACGGATACTGGCCATCTGCGCAGGAGATATTATAGTGCACAAGTGTGTGCAAACACAAGTGCACTCTCTTTTCCATAACTCTCATGATCTGATGGGATGGTAATCCGACACGGCCGGAAAGAGACAGGACCAACGGCTTTACGTGCTTTCCGAGGCACGGAGGTGTCCAACACCGCCAACTTCCTAACTCCAGGCTGTTATCGAGATTTCTTAACAGAAAACCCAATAACTTTTTGTTGGCCCGACCCGGGATTCGAACCCGAGACCTCATGCACAGCACGACATTCACTACCGCTGCGCCACGTAGGCAGTTCTATTACTTATATATTAAATGTGTATAAATAAGGTCACTAGATCTTTTTTCTCTTCTATGGCGACTATTTTGTGTTACTTTATGTTTTATTCTATTCGTTTTAGGTAAGTGACAAATGGAAATTTTACCACGGTGATCAGTTGACGCGATGCATCCAGCAGGGTACTACGCTAATCTTGGTAAGATAGTTGAAAATTACAACATACAATCTAATATAATTATCATTCATTATCGAACAATTGGTTTTGGAAAGCGAGAACTCATGAATGTTTAATAGATATAAAATGTGGTCTACGCTCCGAATATCATTATGATTTAATGTCAATCAATACGATTAATCTTAATCGGGTTTTACATATCGTTATTATCGGCTTTCGTCTATTATCATGGCTGCCATGAGTTATGTCCTTTAATAAATAAGTTAAAGATCGGTTTACGTTTTGGGCCTAATCGCTAATCAGGTGGCAAATAGGCAATATTGCAAACTAACATTGTTATCATTTGTACTTATCAGATAAGAGTTCGAAGAAACACATTGATAGAGTTTATATTATTTTCGCGGTAAGATAACATTTAATTCATTTTAAACACTTTTATGCTATACTAGATGTGCCCGCGGTTTCACCTGCCTTTATGATTACTGCGGCTCCCCCGTGGGTCCTAGCGTGATGTTATATAGCCTATAACCTTCCTCGATAAATAAGCTATCCAACAACAAAATAATTTTTTGTCGGCCTCGATGGCGTAGTGGCTAGTGTAACCGACTGCCACGCCTGAGGTCGCGGGTTCGATTCCTGCACAAGTCAAACATTTGTGTGCATGAACATATGAACATGGATGTTTGTCTTGGTCTGGGTGTTTCTATGTATAATATGTAAGTATTTACAAAAAATAAAGTATATACGTATTCGAACCAGTATTTCCTGAGATTAGCGCGTTCAACCAAACAAACAAACAAACTCCTCAGCTTTATAATGTTAGTATAGATAGGAGAGTAATAAATGTGTTTACTAACTTTTAAGCAGTTAGTAACAAGTGCTTCTAATCGCTCCTAGAATAATCTAGTAGCCTACATTTGATAGACGACAATCAATAGTGCTCAAAGGATTTGTTTTAAATTGGTTGTAAGATGAGATGGCAATTAATATTTTATGTTACTATCTTCTTTGCACGCCTAGCTAACTTGCTTTTATGTGACAATTCGTATCGTGAATCATTTTGCTAGTTGACAATCACCATTTGCAAAGGTCCTCTTTTAATGGTTTTATATTTTCTTCGGGTTTGAGATTTAAAGTAACTTTGATTATAATATTAATATATATTTTATTGTGTTGAACAATAATACGTTATTCCATAGGCACAACTATCTAAAATACATGTTACTAAAATACTACTTATTTCTTTTGTTGGGTGGTCTTGTTAAGTTAAAACGGAAGTATGTAGTTCCTAATCGATTAAATTAAACTATATTTGCATTATTGAGATCATTTGACAATTATTATAAACAGTAACCGTTTCAAAGCACCTGAACATAATTTAATCATGGGTGTTTCTATTTACGCAGAATGAGCTCAAAGTATCATGAAGTCTAGCTGTTACAGCTATAAATAGTATAATAGTATAATAGTATAGTAATAGTATAAATAGTTTTAATAGTTTCAATAATTTAATTAGCTTAAAAATTAGTAAAGTTTAATAGTATTATAGTAGTGTAACAGATTTTCAAAATTTTGTAATAAAGTGTCAAATAAACAACGCGATAAAATCCGTATATAGTAGTTCCATGAATAACATTCGCGTAAACAGAAGACAATATTATAATTATATTATTAATTTATAGAATATTGCATTCTTATGTAAATAGGGATTTATAACAGAAATAATTTATTTACAGAATTGTCACATAAATAATATGTGACAATTATGTAAATTTATTTTTTACAGAGTTGTTTGTGTCCTTTTTTATTTTCTAATACTATGTTTGCTTTTAATTTCAAAATGTCTTATTCTAGTAGAGCTCTTTGAATAACATACATTGATATCGATAACTCAAAAAGAAATATAAGTCCAAATCCTATGTCACTTGGATCTAAAAACTTTTGTCCGCGGCTTCACTCGCGTTAATTTAGAATTTAACAATCAATTCGGGTTGTACTCTGCTTGTAATAATATAATTCAATCATGATTCGAAAGACACGTGGCGCCATCTATTATCATAAGAACGCTATTGTTGTTGTCCTCGGGAACAGTTATTTTTTTCGGGATGAAAGGTAGCCTATGTCCGTTTCTGTATACCTGTCAACGTATACGCAAAATTTCAGGATGATCGGTTCAGTGGTTTAAGCGTGAAAAGGTAACAAACAAACAAACTCATTTTTGCTTTTATAATATTAGTTAGGATTGAATATATCATCATTGGAAACGATCCTTAGTTGTTACGTGCTGGTAAGATGGAGCCTTATATAGATTGTTAAATCTTTTACGACACACAAAACTTGGTTGATGTAGAAGACATCTCTAGCAAACATAATATAGGTATGAAGATATAGACTATTTTCAAACAGATAACTCCCGCGTGTTGTCCGCCCGAAGGACTTTACAAACATTAAAGCAATAGACACACAAAATAGATAAGAAATAACCTCATCTGAATTACAAAATGTTTGTTACATTTGGAGATTAAAACTTTGCGTCATTCGCACAGTCAAATTACACCCAATGTAATTGAAATTACACCCAATGTAATTGAAATTACACCCAATTTAATTGAAATTATCATCAGTCAGGCAAACATCACTTTTAACGAATGTTTTGTTTATGCAAATGTATATTTGTTTATTGAGTTCATTACTTGCGACAAACCCGTATCATGGGTGACTTGATTTTTGAACATAGGTAGTGAAAAGAACGACTTTATATTGTCAATACTGAAAGGTACACTCGTGGACTATCCACGAGTGTACCTTTCAGTGAAAGTCAAATTGACAAAGCATGCTAGCCTAACCACCAGCTAGCATGGATGTGTTACTTGCTTAATTCTTGTATGCACAGGTAGAAATAGCCACACAATCTTTTTTTTATATAATAAGTACGACCTGACCCACGCAACTTTATTTGCTTCACATAAGAGAACTTGCTCCGAATTTGCAACATTTTACATTGATGCTTCGCTCCTATTGGTCGTAGCTTGATGCTATACAGCCTGTAGGTTTCTGCGATAAATGGGCCATCCAACACTAAAATAATTTTTCAATTCGAATCCTAATATAAGCGCGTTCAACCAACTTAAAAAACTCTTCAGCTTTATAATCTTACGGCCATATTCATAAAACTTGCAAGAGGGTTATAACATCATTATAAGTCAAATTTTAAAAAGTATAGTTCCTAATAATGCATAAAAATGCTAACTTAACTAATAACAATGCTGTATATAATTAAGGTTTACAGAAAATTAATGAATAAAGGTTTTCTACAATACATATCAGACATACTAAGTATTTTAACAATACATCGTATTAAGCCTTTTTTATAAGTAATTTTTTATGAATAACGCCGTTAATATATATAAATTACGTGTCACGTTGTTTGTTCACTATGGACTATGGCTCCTAAACTACTGAACCGATTTTGATCAAACTTCGTAACCATTTGTAATTTGGTTGAACTTAAAAGATAGGATAGTATTTTTTTTTAAGCGGGCAATTATTCATTGAAATTAAACTACTATATACGCATTTTATCGCGTTGTGTATTTGACACTATTACAAAATTTTTTTTAAACTGTTACACTACTATAATCACTATTAAACTTTACAAATTTTTAAGCTAATTAAATTATTGAAACTATTAAAACTATTTATACTATTACTATACTATTATACTATTTAGATTTATTTTTACACTTTCCCGACGTTTCGGTTGCTTTTCAGCAACCATGGTCACGGGGAGACTAAGATGGTAGTTGTCTCAATGTTCCAGTGTAGTTATTTCAAAGTACCCGAACATAATTTAATCATGGGTGTTTCTATTTACGCAATTATTATCTAATGTGAAGCAGACGAAGTTGCGCGGCACAGCTAGTATTAGTATAGATTATTATATAGCGACGAGATTGTGTGCCGATACAGTGGCTGATAATAGCACACACTGTTAAAATAATAATTATAGAAAAGCATATAACAATTATTAATACTACTATTATATAGGTACTAAGAACTAATACCTGGGTACAGAAAAATTAATCACGCGCTGTGCCGTTGTCGTGGTAAACCGAAAATGTACGATTCGTAGTGCTAAATTGACGTAATTAAGGATTTGTGGTCAATAACAAACTAGATTTTTAACGCTGCTTTAAAATGCAGAGGATCAGCTTTTATGGATACAGTTATGTTTTGAGTAGTAGAGCCTCGCTGGTTGCAGCATGAAGGGCCGGCTCGACCGGAGAAGTACTACCCTCTCACAGAATATCGACGTGAAATAGCAGTGCTCCTACTGTTGTGTTTCGTTTGGTGAGTGAGAGTGCCGGAGTCCCAATCGCCTTCTTTCCCCCTTCCCGCTCCTTCTCCTTCCCACTTCCTTTTTTACTCTAAAGGGTCGGCAACGCGCAAGTGATGCCTCTGGTGTTGCAGGCGTCTATAAGCTACGGTGACCACTTACCATCAGGTGGGCCGTATGCTTGTTTGCCACCTTAGTTGTACAAAAAAAAAAGTTAACCAATATTTAGCTATTACTAATCGCCTAATATTACTCGGGTCGGTGGGTGCGACGGGATTAATGAATAGCTCATACCTTACATCTCAAATCATTGCAGCAAGGCCTCGTATGGCCAGTGTTTAGGAGTACAAGTAATTTTCTTACTTAAAAGGAGTACCTCAATAACTGATGTGGAGTAGCTCGTGACAATAAACTTAAAAAAGTCGATGTTTAGGAGCCAAACATTATTCAGACAATAATGATCTCTTTTAGGTTTTAAAACAATGCCGATACGTATTTGCTCCTAATGTCTATAAGAAAAATGAAATGTTAAAAGTTTTGTTGTAGGATACATCTCGTTCTTGTGACACATAAACGATGTCAATAGTAACTTTGATAGGTCATTATTATATCATTATATCAGCCTGTTGCACTCACTGATCGGTAAACGATTAGCGAGGTTAAGCAACGTTGGGTGCGGTCAGTCTATAGATGGGTGAACGCTTAGTGGTATTTCATCTGAGCGTCTGCGTGCTTCGGAGGGCACGTAAAAAGTCGGTCCCGGTTGTTGTCAATTTGACAGCGGTCGTTAAACCATGTCAGACGTCTACGGGCGGCTTGAACAACTCTTGACAACAGGTTGGCCACTAACCACACGAAAAGAAGAAGCTTATCATGTCCTACTGCGGGACAAAGGCCTATATCTTGCTTTTACATTTCTCTTATACGCTAGTTTGGACCAGTATGACCTATAGCTGATTAATTCGTCCCGCCCACGTGGACTAAAGTGTGCACGGTACGACATTTACGCGTATGACACTACGTACTATAACACCGCTTCTAATTGTATTAATTAGACGAAAATCATGTTAGATTTTAAGTTGAACCCCAAGCTACCAAACTGTACAATCTAGACCAAAATGTGCTTTGTGGTCTTTGCGGAATGTTAGAACAAATAAACAGACAATGAAAAATACATGCAAATGAACATAATTTTGGATTCAAATAGATTTATTTGTCGATCTGATTTATCGTTTTTAATTTTAATGTTTCATATACAGATAAGTATACATAAAGTGGGCTCTTTTGTAGATAATAAAGGCTTATGTTTAACTTATCACCAGATATAGTAAAATATAACAGTCAAAAATAGTAAATGAGCACCAAATTGCACAGCAAAATATATTTAAAGAGATCAAAATAAGTCGACTATTTTTGGGTGGGTTTAAGAAGGAACCTAACATAACCTAACCCTTCCGAGACGGAATGCAGTGATTTGAGGCGTATAGGTGCTCATTATTTGCTACGCAATTATTATTTTTGGTAGTCATTATATTTAATCCCGATAATAAATATCGATGTTATTGACTAAACATGAATACGTAATGCGACATTTGCGTTCATCATAATATGAGCATAAACTGATTGAAACTTAAATGTTACATTACCTACTTTATTAGAATTCATTTGTCTTTATACGTAAGGACTGATTATAAAAAGAATATACTTTTTAGGCTGACCTGACTTCACACCTTTGTTATACGGCTATATATAAAATGTGCTATAAGTGTGTATGTATGTCTCTGTCATTACATCAGAGTTAATATGAACAAGCGTGTGGGTGTACAATACTCCACAAAGGCGACGGTGTTTTTAAAGGACCTCGTCCCTTCACGCATTCTCTCTATTGTACTTACCTACAATAGTCAGATCATTCCTCAGTATTTTAAATGTAGAGCACATTCTGTTACTACAAGTAGGGTTCGCTCGCGGCACTAATTCATATTCACTTAGCACGTTCTCCCGCGTTTTCTTTGTTTAGTTATCAGGCCGTATCGTATCCAAATCGGTGTTATATAAATAAACGAATTATATAAATAAAGTTTTGGTTACGTTTGGAAATTAACTAATCAGCTTGTTAATTCCATCCAGACGACTTATTAATTTTAACGAAGTAGCAATAGACTCGCCTACATACGAATCCTAGTAGAGAATTTGAGTTAGGTATATTAATACTTTTATTCTTACGGCTATCGGCTTATAAAAATACTCCATGATTTTTATGATATATTACAGCTGCGACACGTCACCATGTTTTAAAATCCTAAGTCTCAAGATAGGTAATGTTCCATCTACTAACATGTTTCTTATTTTGTCACCGTATTGATAACAAATGTGGCTTTTTATGACACTAGATGTTCCCGCGGTTTCACCCGCGTTTATCGTTACTGCGCCGCCCCCGTGGGTCGTAGCGTGATATTATATAGCCTATAGCCTTCCTCGATAAATAGGCTATCCAACACTAAAATAATTTTTTAATTCGAACCAGTAGTTCCTGAGATTAGCGCGTTCAAACAAACAAACAAACTCTTCAGCTTTATAATATTAGTATAGATATTCGTAACGACTGCAGAAAGAGATAACAAAATTTAAGGAAAGATTTACTTAATTTTTGATAATTAATTCTGATTAAGAGAAGGATATCCAAATATCCACCTAATATTAAGGTGGTTACCCTAGGCTACGAACACACACATCATAAATAACTAGTCAGACTGCCGACATCACAGCGTCTTGTGAAGCCCCGTAAACTCTACCGTAGGAACACGAAGTTATTTGACTGCTATCTTTTGTAGTATTTTTCCAGTCGGGCTGTTCTAAGTTGGTGGTGGTGGGCGATTACCTCTTATGGAATATCTGGAGTATACTAAGGGCCACTTGCACGACAACTCACAAAATACGTTTAGCACTAAATAGGTTTAAAACATCGTGGCATCTCAGTCACCTTCACACGGAAGACTGATGACAGCACGATGTTTTAAATCTATTTAGTGCTAAACGTATTTTGTGAGTTGTCGTGCAAGTGGCCCTAAGATTACAAGTCATACAGTTTGTATAATAGCATATGATATGCCAGACGTGTGAGTCTTGAGACTCTATAATAATCTCTTCTCCCTAGCCTTTATTATTCCCAAGTCACTTGGGTTCGGCTTTCTAGTCTAACCGGGTTTGACTAGATATCAGTTTTTACACGGAGCGACTGCCATCTGACCTCCGCAACCCGAAGGCTAACGATACCCTAAGGCTAGACCAATGTTAGGATATTGGAGGGCACTGACTTCCCAATAACGACTGCCATAGATGTTCATGACAGCCGGGACCGACGGCTTAACGTGCTCTCCGAGGCACGGAGCAGGCGATAATTGTCAACCAATACATACGCACGTGATTTCCAAAAGTCATATAACTTCCGAAAGTCAGAGGTGCGCGACGTGGGTTCGAACCCGAGACCCTCTGCATTGCAGTCTGTTGGTCTCCCCACTGAGCTATCGCTGTGTGTGACTCTATAATAATATAGGGGTTTAAAAATATGAAGTTACAACTTTGTATGAACAAAAATGGGTAGCGTTGTGGTTTTTATACTATGTTATCAATATTTTTTTAAATCTAGGATCTTTTATTTTTCATTTATAGTTGCTTGTATTTAGACTACTAAAGTTTGTCTTAAATTAAAAAAAAAACAACGGGTTGCACTCCGGGAGTGTCGGCAGAAGTGAAAACTTGAATATTAAACGTTGTGCATTTTTGATATTTTGGAATGGTTAGGGAATAATTTTGCACGAATTGCTTTAATTATCAGTATAAAAGTACCATAATTTATGTGGTAAAATACAATATTCATTTATTGCGCTATCGTACACAAACATGACAATTCTCCCTCCGTCTTACGAGTTTTCGATCAGGTCACGTGTCCTGACGCGAGTTTAACATTTTTTACCCATCACAAAAAGTGTACAACGCCACTAAAGAAGTTTTCACTACAGAAAAACATCAACAATCATGTAATCAGTGCGAATTGAAGCAACGAATACGGGCAATCAAAGTGTATAACTTTAAATACAAATTGTGTAGTAGGTTATTGATATTTTTAATACATGTTATTAATAATATGTATAGACAATACACGAAAATTAATTAATTTTTAATATAACACCCATATTACATGTAGGACATAGCTGCATTTTTATAGATACAGACGTGATCTTATTTATTTATTTTCACAGAAATAACTACTATTTATTTCTGTGTTTATTTTACTCAACATCCCTATCATTACAGGGTACGCATACGTAAGTAATACTGTAGGTACCTACCGGCATTTTCGTATTTGATTGTTCTATAGTATTATCATCTGTCAATATTGGCCGTGGTCTTAATACCTACAACAATAATTGTTAGTATGCGGGGTAATTTAAAAAGCTTTCATCATGTCAGTACTTTGTATAATGTAATTTATTCGTCGTCGCTTTTAATACCTATGTCAAAGTAATTGTTTAATGTTGGTATTTCATTATTTTAATTGTACATTGGTTAGGATATTTTTGAAGTGAAAACTTCTTTAGCGGCGTTGTGCACTTTTTTTGTGATGGGTAAAAAACGTTAAACTCGCGTCAGGACACGTGAACTGATCGAAAATTCGTAAGACGGAGGGAGAATTGTCATGTTTGTGTACGATAGCGCAATAAATGAATATTGTATTTTACCACATAAATGATAGTACTTTTATACTGATAATTAAAGCAATTCGTGCAAAATGATTCCCTAACCATTCCAAAATATCAAAAATGCACAACGTTATTATTTCACGTCGATATTCTGTGAGAGAGTAGCCCTTCCCCGGTCGAGCCGGCCCATTCATGCTGAAATCAACGAGGCTCTACTACTCTAAATATATGTAATATATAGGATATATTAGTGTATGACACCTTTTATTATTTATTTAATAACACACACTATTAACATTAAGTTCAGTAGAACGGTAGTGCGCAGAAGTTCTTCGAAACCTGATTCCTTCTTCTCTATCTACTATCCAATGACTAGGCAAACACATCAGCACCAGTAGTACGTGATGAATATTTCTCCTAAGCGCTAGTCTTCCATATTTATCATGCGTACTGCCAACGAATGGAACTCCTTGCTTATGTATGTGCTTGCTGATGAGTACAATCTGGGTGACTTCCAGTCACGAATGAATAGTGTACTTTTGAGCCAAGCGTGTCTTATCTTCTACCACATCGTCGCATTACATCTGGTGATACTATAGTTAAAAGCAAAACTATGTTATGACAATATTAGTATAGATTTATATGTTTTTCTGACAACTTTTGCTAGACAATTTCATACTATGATAAAGATAAATATAAAGATCAGTTTATTTGTATAAAACATGAGTACATTTACATAAAATGCATGAAGTTATAGTGTATTAGGGGCTCATCATGTTTTACCCTTAGGGTATACAAATATTCAAAATTATGTTAAAAAATAATTGATTATGATTATGCCATCGGCATCTTTGAGAATTATTGATCAGATTAGAATTAACTAACAGTTAATTCAAACCAACTGCTCTATCAAATGCGAACAGCTGTATAGCCCTATGAAGCCATCATTTTCAAAATAATATTCCGTTACATAATAGAAATTTTATAAAAAATCATAATAAAATGTCGAGTTTTTCACAGGCTACATTGTACAATTTTACACCTTACTGTAAAATGCTGTATAATTAAATATATTCGCCCTTTGCCAGAATGAGGGGCTAGCCATAACATAATTAGAATTGTGCGGATGCGTCCAGTTCCGCGTTACTCTTTCGGACATTTTTTGGTGTTGTTTCCATGAATGATTTTAGGGGGATGGCCCGCTGTATCAACGTTAAAAAAACGTCGGTCATATGTGTTGTTTATTCCTTCGTAATTAGTAGGTAGAATTATATTTATTTAAAGAGTTTATAGGAACAGCTTTTTACGTCAAATGTAAATGGGCATTGCTGTAGGAAAATTGTACAGTCGGTTTTTTATAAATGGTGTAACCGCATGCTGATACAATTTTATTTTATGACTATTTTTGGAACATCATGAATCACGAATTACTTTTGCAATTTGTTTTTTTTTTGTAATTTTGAAATGTGTAATACAATATAAACTTTATTTTTAAACCACACCTCCATAATTTAATACATAATCAAAAGCGAAAAAGGATTAAAATTGATAAGTGATCCCCGTTGCATTAAAATGACGACAACTCTATGCATTGGTTTATTAATAAGCTAAAATAACACCAAATTGATTAAATTAATCTCTACACTCACCGAAAGCAGGCGTGCATTAATATTACATAATATTCAGAATTGATATAAAACATATAGATATGAGACGACTTTCATAACAAACTCAAATGATATAAAACTTACCGAACATAGCAATTATTATATATGTACCTACTTTATGTGCAATTATTAGAAAAACCTAATGCAATACAGGACCAACTAAAATGAGCCAAATTTATAACTTTACTCATTATAATAATATATCCTTACCATTCTGATAATGAATCCAGGGGTAGAGTACTAAATAAATCCTATTTTAATAATACTTTTTTGTAAACCAAAATGAAGACTTGCGTAAAACGCATTTAAAAAGAGACTAGCACATTACCACATACACACAACACCATCTAGCCCAAACTAAGCAGAGCTTGTAATATGGGTACTAGACTATGGATAAACATACATATATACCTTTTTTTTTGTAAATACATACATATTATACATAGAAACACCCAGACCAAGACAAACATCCATGTTCATGCACACAAATATTTGACTTGTGCGGGAATCGAACCCGCGATCTCAGGCGTGGCAGTCGGTTACACTAACCACTACGCCATCGAGGCCGTCATTTTCAAATTACTGTAAAATTGGTTGCATTATGAAGTATAATTTATATTTTTAATAAAACAAAACGAAAACTATGTAAGTATGTAGTAAGGCTATCTCCCTCACACGCCTGCACTTAAATACAAATTACGTCACATTACTATCGTGCGCTTTTCTGTCACTTAAATTAACTCTACAACCAGTCTTCATATGCTTCTATCTTATTTATTTGTTATGTGTTTAGAAAGAACACTTAGCATTTTCGGTTTTAAATTATAACAGGAAAGAAAGCAATCCATGAATAAGGACTAACACCTTTGACCTCTACAAGCCATGCTGTCGCTTTGCAAACTAAACTATGCCAGGCCCTATGTTAGGGACTGATACTTGCCTCTATGGTACTGCTCCACAAGTATATAATAGAATACCTAATAAAATAAAATGTATGCCACTAAGAAAAGTTCAGAAAACTCTTATTTGACTTGTTAATAGAAAAGTGTTATTATAAACTAGACGAGTTCTTAAATGATACATTTGTTTGACTGCATTGATATATAAGTTAAATTGACATTTTGAGTATTACTGTTAAATTATTATCTATTATTTAAATTTTATTTTTATTATGATTTTCTTTTGTAATTTTGGTTATGACAATTATTTAATATTTTTTGTATGTTACTAATTTGTATGTCAATATTGGCAAAGCATAGCGCACAAAATATTTTGTATCTAAGATCTTTATATGTAAATACCTATGTTTGACAAATAAATGATTATGATTATGCTTTGCATCTCATTTAAGATTTTTGTTAACGTAACTTTTTCATAAACATAATGACACTTCTTATCAAATATAGATATAGCCTCAGATATGTTAATTTAATTTATCTCTATACCTACTATTATACTTTACCTATCCCACTGTATAGCTATTACAAGGGGATGGAAAATACAAATAGACCTTTCTAATTGCTGTTTACGTTGTTTGTAATGGACCGGGTGCCGGCACTTCGATTGATTGGCCAATTTATACACCACTAATAGTCCCGATTTGCCGTCTTGCCTAATCCTTATTCAGTATTAGATTATTAAGAGATATTCGTCCATATTTAGACGCGCTGGTTAGGTTGGTATACTTGTATCTTACGACACTTTTACTAATTTAAAGGTCCCCATTTAATACCTTAAGTGTAATTTCGTACTATGTACTCGAAACAAAGAAAATAAGATGCTCTACAATCTTTATAACAGAACAAGCATTGCTACATTTTTGCCAACACCGCACACTATTTCACATTGAAGACACTTCGTCTTCAATATGAAGTTAATATCACCTATTAAATGGATATTCTGTACTAGTTACTTACGAATAAAGAAAAGAAAGAAAGAAAATACATTTATTTGCAGCAGATTATGCACTACATACATCAGACACAGTTAATTACAAAATAAAGAAGAAACAAATCTTATTGCAAATAGGTCGCAACTCAGCAAAATGCTAGTTTTGAAAAAACTAGCGCTGGTCGTCCGTTGCGACCATGTTTGTAAATAATATACCTAATAAACTTAACACAACTAATACAATAAGTTTCAGTAACGTCATTTTACAATATTTAAACATAAGGATAGGTAACTGCGTGTGCAGTATACAGCCGCGGAAAGTCCTGTCGTACGTATTTACGTACGAGAAATATATATAAAATCATTTCTGTAGGTAGGTATATTACGTAACAACGTACAGAAATGATTACGAAAGTACCTCATTCTCAAAAATACTTACTTTATCTTGTTTGCTTAACTACGTTCTTCGGGTGACGTAAAGCAACAAAGCATCATGATTGTTTAAAAGATATGGCTGAATGTTTGGTAACTAACATGTGATCAGTTTTGTCCAATACGATAGAAATTATCAGATTACAGTAACCTCGTTTCAATAAAATACGAAAAGAAATAATAAGACGTGTTCATGTCGCTGTGTGCAACAGATTGAACAATGGCGTAATACACTTAAATATATATTCCAAATTAATATCATCTGAAGTATACTGACGCTTTTTATAAGATGTCTGTATTGAGAACAGGCGACGACGCGACGCTTTCCAACATAGTTTGATTCAAAAGACCTGTTGCGCCTTATCCCGAAAGAAATCTCTTATAGTTTATCGCTTTACCCGACCTAATTCTTTGCGGACTATGATTAGAATATTTTCAGAATAGTTAGAGCAATCAATCTACGTAATTAAACAATTTTATAGTTCTATTTGACTTTCATTTATATAGACTGCAGTAAATGTTATAAAACTTATAAATTACGTTGATAAATAAACTTGGTTCTAACAATTACTGTTTGATTGATTGCCTAGAAACGGTAAAAGAGTAGTTTCCTTATGTGAATTTGTTGTGTTTTATAATATTTTCCCTTTAGCCTAGGAGTTGTGGGGCGGTGTATAGGCGGTGATGATCATATTGAGACACGGCGGGCCAGGCCGCTAGGTGGTAGCACGTTCACATCAAAACGTCAATACGCCGAGTTTATCGCCTAACCATAAAAGTATGATTTATAAACGTCGCCTCACCATTGGTTCGTGTAATAAAACTGTCGCATTGTACCATGAGGTTTAATCGCGCCGTTTCTAACGAACGCGACTTATTTATGCATAAAAATGTTTTCATTTGCGCCAACTCGTAATTTCCACGTTAATACTGTATTCATCTTCGATAAGCAACATTAAACGAATATAGACTTGCCTGTATATTCCTAAAGCCCGACCTGAAGAACACTGGAACATTGAGACAACTACCATCTTAGTCTCCCCGTGACCATGGCTACTGAAAAGCAACCGAAACGTCGGGGAAAGTGTATACTTAAATATAAACGGTTTTAATAATTTAATTAGCTTAAAAATTAGTAAAGTTTATAGTAATAGTAGTGTAACAGTTTCTAAATTATGTAATAAAGTGTCAAAATAAACAACGCGATAAAATCCGTATATAGTAGTTTAATTTCAATAATCTAATCTTATTGCCGTCTACCGTGCTGCTGCTGAAGATTGCCTACCGGAAAGACCCAATCGATCCTGGACCTCACGATCACACGCAACCATAAGCACAGACGCCGCGGGGCTAATAAACCTAAAATATATGTTTCTCAATCATGTGCATTTGCATTTGCCCTAGAGGCGGCGCGGCGCCGCCGCCGGCGGGATACTTGATACTATAGATACCGATTGGTTTTGTGAGCTTGCTGAACTCATATCTACAGCTATTATACTTTTTGCGAAATTCTACTCTTTCCCTAGCCCCGTTGGCCACTGCATAGCTCATCGCTGCCTCGTCCAGAACGCCATTGTTATTATTTTTGCGCGCTTTAAATAATAATTTTACAGTAGCTTTTGCGCGCGGTTCCGCCCGCGTGGAACCTACATCAATAAATGTCTATGTCCTTTCCCAGGTTTTAAACTATATCTGTGCCAAATTTCATCTAAATCGGTTGAGTGGTTTAGCCGTGAAAAGGTAACAGACAGACAGACAGAGTTACTTCCGATTTTATAATATTAGTAAGGAAGTAAGGATTCTCGTCAGCTTTATTTTCAGCTAACATGCTAAAAAGGACATTTATTTCCACAATCTTTTTTATGAAGGATCATATTTGGTAGAGTCCATTATTTTATACAGTGACATAGTTATGGTAGCTGAAATATAAAAGGCGCGAACATTTTTGAAGTGAAAACTTCTTTAACGGCATTGTGCACTTTTTGTGATGGGAAAAATGTTAAACTCGCGTCAGGACACGTGACCTGACCGAAAATTCGTAAGACGGAGGGAGAATTGTCATGTTTGTTAGCGCAATAAATGAATATTGTATTTTACCACATAAATGATAATATTTGTATACTGATAATTAAAGCAATTCGTGCAAAATTATTCCCTAACCATTCCAAAATATCAAAAATGCACAACGTTAATATTCAAGTTTTCACTTCTGCCGCCACTCCCGGAATGCAACCCGTTGTTTTTTTTAACTCTTTCTTTGTATTATTTTATTAAATAAAGTAATACCTCTGTTTTATCGATTTTTATATAATAATATTCATGTCCGTCTTTGTCACGTAAAGTATCTTATTGCCAAATTATATCAACATCGGTTAAGTAGAAACGTTTACACAGACTTGAGTTACTATGGCGTCTATAATAATATTTTCTGAAACATTTAACCCATACTGTTTCTACCTGAACTATGAAAATTAATCAACGTGATTATTATCACAGCGTCATCTAATTATAACCTAATGAACGTAGTCACCATTACGACACGTATGTACGTAATCACGTGAATATGTTTACGGGTACAACGCCGTCAGTGTTGACCACCGCCGGTCGCCGGCCGCCCACCTGACTTTATTTATCTGAGGCTGACCTCCGCTCCTTTAACGAGCGTTAATAATGAAAAGTCGGGAAGTGCAGCGGATGCAGTGAGCGCAGCGTGCAAGCGGCGCATTCGGACGCCTTCACCGCCCGCGACATGACATAACACGGCTCGCCCCGCCCACGCGCTCTCGCTCTCTCGCCCGACGTGCGAGCGAGACGCGAACACACCCTCCGTCGAAGCCTCCGCGCCACACTGTTTCCAAGAAAAGCCAACTGTTATTATCGCCGGCGGATTGTTCTCGACCTCTCGCCGCTTTATTTTGCTCTTCTCATGAATGAATCTCGGCGCCCGCAGGTGCGCACCCTCGAGCGCTAAATTTCGACAGCAATTACTCATTTCTAAAATGGTAGTATAGTTGCACGCCAATTTCCAGCACGCCACACAATCATTTTCAGTGGCCGAAGCTGCTACGCTTTCGGCTAATTTGAGGGCTTCACAGGAAGTTGTGATTTGGAAGCGCTCTCGCCTTATTTGAATTATCCTTTCCTTGAAGCGCTGTCAATCCACCTACTCGGCATACGAATAAATTAATGGTCGTCGGATCAGCTATCAATCAGCCGGTTATTGGCACCGATCCGCGTGATAATTTCAGCGTGTGCGAAGAGATTTAATGATTGTTGCCAATGATTGTATAATCATATTGCAAATTATAATATTAAACAATTTACATTTGAACGCAATGCAACCGTATGAATCTTTTCATCATAATATCAACTAAGTATATTTTACGCAAAGTGTAAAACTGAACTATTTTTCTATTAATAGAATTTATATGAAAGACAAATTAACTAATAAACGTACACTTATTATATTATATAGTAATAATGTCCTGCAAACCGAATTTCGGTCACGGCGGCTAATTTTCTAGCTTTACAGAAGATATAGTGCACAGCTGTGTGCTTAAACACGAGTGTACTTTCTATCCCTTCACTCCTATAGTCTGAAATGGCAACCCGAGAGGACCGAAGAGAGGTCAGGCGCAGGAATATTAAACTTACGTGTTTTTCAAGACAAGAGTGTGTGAAATATCGCCAACTTCCTAACCCTAGAGAAATTTTTGAAAAAGAACGAGTTTAAACACAGTGTTCGCATTTACTGCCGCTGCGCCACAGTTCATATTATAAGAGTGCTTTGGAACGGTGACGAAATAAGGCAAATTCTTATAAAAATACAAGAAATCTTCAGCTTCAACTAATATACATACATAGATTCACGCCTGTTTCCCAGAGGGGTAGGCAGAGACTACGGATTTCCATTTGCTACGATCCTGACACACTTCTCTGGCTTCATTCACTTTCATCACATTCCTCATACACGCCCGTCGGTTCAAGGAGCTCTTAACCTGGCCTTTGTCCAGAACGCCTCCGATCTGGTCAAGAAAGGTTCGCCTAAAAAAAATAATAATAATAATAAAATTCGAATATAAATAAATATAATCAAGTTGCGGCTACATTATATATAGCCGTAATTTTGATCTATTCATATAAATTTTAATTAATAGATCAATTTAAAGATAGCCATCATTAATTTCTTTAAATGGGTTCAGCGGCAATGAATCATAGAGACATACGTCACATTCGCTTACTTTTTTCATAAAGTATACCTGTTTTATTAAGACATAGAATCACATCCATAGATATTTTTGTTGCAGTCCTTTAAATTCACAAGGCTTACGTAAATAACGTATATAAATAAAACAAGGCAAACCTATGCTGATTCTATTATTATAAGATCAGTTTAAATTTCAACAAATGAAAGCCGTTGTAACTGTGTCAATAAACAGCTCACTGAAATATTGCGTCACCTTCGACCAACAGACTATAACTTGCATAATTTAATTACTTCTTAATATCCATTTTAAAACTTTAAATACTTGAACTAGTAGCTTGTAACAGACGCCGGCCATACTGAACTCGCTGAAGAGTGATTAACATTTTATTTGCACACACTGACATTGTAAATAATGTTATGTTCAATTTATTGTGTACTAGATTCGCTGACAATGAGCTTGTATTAATGAAGATTTTGTCATTAAATTTCTGTTCCTCGAGAACAGTGCTATTTCTGGATGAAAGTACTCTATGATCTTTTTTGTATCCCTGACGACACGTATACGAAATTTCATGATGTTCGGTCGAGTAGTTAAAACATGAAAGCGTAACAAACAAACAAACTCACATTCGCAATTATAATATTAATTAGGATTTTAAAGATAATATAATTTATTTATTTATTCCTTATTTAATACTATATGTGACCATTATGTAATGCAATGCTTTTTTTCTAAATAGGCAAAGCTGAATATCTCCGCAATTTCTTGAGGCGTATCGAACGGTGGCTATCTGAGTTTCCACTAGAATTTTTCCTTTTCCGATGTCAATCTATATGTTAAATTACTGTGTACTAAATTATATGTGATATGTGTACCTATGTGTGTGGTCTGACACATAAGGTCGATTTCAGTAACCTTCCCAAGTGTTGCACACAACATTTTACCAAAGTTTCATCGTTATCTGATGAACAGTTTAGCAACGCATAATATATGTAAACATGGCATATTATAGATAATCGTCTCTTTAAGCCTCATTATTCTATAACGTAAGTACTCATAGAATCTATACAAATAAATAAAATTGAAGTGTCTGTTTGTAATGTCAAAATAACAGCTTTTTATCTAATGCATATGAAAGTATATAAGGTAGGTGCCTATACAAAAACATGTTTTTAAAATCTGTCTGTTTGTTCCGGGTAAGCTCAAAAACGGCTGAACCGATTTTGACGGGACTTTCACTGGCAGATAGCTGATGTTATAAGGAGTAACATAGGCTACTTTGGTTTTAGAAAAAAAAATAGGGTTCCGTGGAGACAGACACTTTTTGGTTAAAATCTACGCGGATGAAGTCGCAGGTAAACAATAAAAATAATACTATTTTATGTTTTGTCTCATGTATGTGTTAATTTATAAATGAAGTAGTTAAAAGTGAGGAAGGCACACAATCTCGAACAGAGATCCTGTCAGTAGTAATAATCATAAAGGCTCTGTTGCCTTAGTGTAAGGCTATGATTGGCGTCGCGTCGTTTCGGCAGTGGAAGTGGACAAACCGGTTGCCGTGCGGGCTCCGGTAACAGTAGCCTTAACGATTGTTGGACCACGATCAAATTATACCTTGTTCCGATTTGTATGCAACTGGAACTAGTCGAGTAGCCGCCGCGTCTCAATAACCTGACGCACACGATGTACTCACACTAACGCTTTCTGAATGGACATATAGTACTCTATATTGTCTTATTATTTGTTGATTTTGCAATAAATTGGATATCTAAATTATACAAGGACACTTCACTTTGCGATAAATATGTAAGGAAATTGATAAAAATGTCATGTAAACACGCCGCTCGTCTCGGTATGACTAATTTTACTTCGAAATCTGATAACGCTTATAATTTCACTTATCATTATTTTTATAAGGATATCTTAGGCCATATTTAATAAAGGTACTTATAACGTGAATACTATTCTAAATCACAAGGAAAAACTAACAAAATCCAAATTATATTTGTAAGTAGATAGTTATGTAGGTGAGATAATAATCTATTAGAGCACAATAAAATCAAAATACCAAACGCAGACGAGTTTTAAGATAGTGGAATCAGCCAACAAATTTGCATGTTTTCTTATAGAGCGTTTAGGTTGCCAACCAGCCGTGACGTCAGTAATACAACACAATTATCGGCAAGCTATTATCATTAAATATAGACCCATTAACGTTAAAAAAAACACTTGTACTTTTTTGACAGATATAAAACGCTGATGTTAGTGCTTAAGATTTAAAACCAATATTTTAAACGACGGACGGCTTGTACCCAATGAATTAAATAGACAGTTAACGAGACAGGCGTGCGGAGAACATTGGCTATGACTGTCCCATTTTGGCACTACATACTAACAGTGTGATTTGTTCTAACAATTTACAAGGAACGTCCGCAAAATTGAAAATACCAATTTAAACGTCAACTTTGATGTTTGATTTTATTAACGTGTAAGAAGCGTGCGTTTTCTCTGTGGACAAGCCGAGGCAAAAACAAGTAATGATTCAGAGAGACGCGATCATTTCCACCGAGACGGAAAATTCCTGTAATCGTGTGGAGATGGAGACTTTCTTCAGCGATCACTGCTCCGATTGATTATCACACGCGAAACACGTGCTGATATGCGACCAGTTTACGTAAACATAACGCACGACGAAATATTATCTGTTTACAGTGCAATTCTCTTTGATAGTCTAGCTGCCACATCCATATTACGAGCATCGCATAACCTTTTCATTAGATAAGTACGGTGACGACTGGACGCCTGGAAGGTACGCATTTTATTAGTTAACTTACGTCTGTAGAACATTCCTTACTAACGTTTTATCATCGTTAAGATAAGAGGACCGAAGCAGTGGTGACATCACCACGACACAGGCCATCACTTGATAAAGAAAGTGTTCAGTAGGTAACCTTTACTTGATAAGATACAATACAAAATCTGCTAATTCATAATAATCATAATACTTGTACCGTTTCCAAACAGGTCGGAAACGTCACTGCCAGCGGTCTGTGCCTAATTACGATAACAACCATGAATTAAACAAAACCCTAATTTTTACCAATCTTAGAATGAACAAAAAAGTACGTCTTCTCCAAGTTTCGTGAACGACAGCTTTATTCAAGCGAAGTCTACTTGGCACAGACAGGAGAATATCGGATCGAAACTCGAAATTTCAAACCTGTTTCTGAAATCTCTTGTCCTTATCTGGTACATGCCAATGCATATTTTTGTTCTCTGTCTGTGAGTCACCGTTTCTACGTATCACACCGGCCAGTCGCTCTACGCACTTCATGGCCACTCGTTCAACTTCGTCACGCTTTGGCTGCTATGACTGGTCAGTTAATACGACAATAAATTAATGTCCAATGTAATAAGTAAATAGATTTCTTCAAAAAACAAATTTGATTGTATAGTTCCGCTCTTACGTTTCGAAACCTGACCTGTTAATAGTGAAGCATATTCATTGGTTCAATTGACATTGTACACAGTTTAATGATTGCAGCCCAATAGTATTTTGTGTATTCAAGGTAATGAGAGTTATAAATAAAGTAATTTAGTTTGTAGCTGAAAATGTGTACAAAGCATTCCATTATGTGAAAATAAAATCCAAAGCTGGAAGGCAATAATTGATATTACTGCTGCATGGCTGGTAGTGTTTAAAAAAAATAAAGATTTCGTTTTGGATCGTCATCGTTTCCAAAAGCGTCGTCCCAGGTGAAAGGACGTTTTATTTGTCATCATGCCATCGAGATTAAGAGAAAAATGTACAATACTTTAAACGTTTATATGCCATTTGGCGTGATCTCATATAAACATTCAGTCCACCGCCGGTAGGGACACGTTTTAAAACTTTCTTATTCTGATTCTGACACTATTTTGCTTTACAATGTTTTTGTTTTGATTTGTTTCAATTAACAGCAGTATGCTAATACATCATAAACTCATCTATGAAAATGAGGTTATTACGTAAGTATTGTGTGCGTCTGTGATCAAATAATACGGCGCTAGTTAGGTTAGTACGAGACTGAGTGTTCCCATGGTGCTACTACTGGATATTGATAATGATTCATTTGTTGTTTATTGATTTACGAACGGCGCTGAACATGGTGCACGCTCGGAGGTGTAGAAAGAGAAAGGAAACTTATTCAAAAGTAGGTAATGTTTTTGCTGTTCTTGTTGTGTCTTGCGGCAACGAGCGGCGTGCGGCGCGAGCGCATGCGCGTGATTCATCAGCGCGTGGGCAGAGCTTATTGTGTTCACTTCTATCTATGTATTCACACTAGATAACTTTGACTTTTTCTTTTGCCTTGATACCCTGTCAAACTTACTATCGTTCGAGTTAGCTAACAATATATTAATTGCGTTGTATAAGGTCTATATTTCATAATGATTTCATTTTTGTTTAATTGTTGCCGAGCTGAATAGCTGAACTATTTCCAAATAAACACAATAGCGGAAAAGTCAACTGAATAGAATTTGAAACAGTGGTTCATTAAAACCTCATTGTTATGTTATATCTCATAGTGTTATTTACCTTTCACCGCATCGAGTCGGCTATTCTCCAAGCGGCGGTTTTTTATATTAAATACTTCCTTTTGCTCTACCTGCATTATTTACAAAGGTGTTCTTAAAGTATTTATTCAATTTTCTAGCGGACTGCACCTCTTTATCTCGTGTTAAACTGTTTAATACTTTCTTATCTTTAACCGTCATCTACAGAGTCCTAACGTCTGCCGGTATTGTTTCAAACTCTTTACTCTACTTTGAACAACTTTTTACTACGGATTTATTTTTAGAAGTCACTAGGAAACATTTAAGTGGAGGTAAAATGTTAAGATTGTTTGCAACCAGTCACCGGTCCATAACTTAAATAAATTATCAGCAGTAATTATAGTTGATTGCCGTAAAAAATGTGAGGAATTGAAACTGCGAGCTAGTTGCTGGTTGCTATTTAAGCTGACCTTTTATAGTTCGATACACATAGCGCTGACGATGCCGATTGCGATGTCGCAAACGTGCGCATTGTGCGGCGCCGGCGCAGGCACACGACACCAAGAGCTTTCTCACCGTGGCATTGTAATAGATCCGTTCACTCGAGACCTCTGCGCAAATACTTTATACAATACTACTTAGGTACATCATGAAAATTGATTTTATTCACGTCTGAGTCTTCTTCGAAGAGGTTAATGAAAACACTATGTGGGTCTGTGTCTCTGTCTGTTAGTGACAGGCATAGCTCCGAAACCACTGGACCGATTGATTTGTAACTTGGGGTGCAGACACCTTGGGGTCATACCTCGGTCGAGTTTGAATATGGGCCCTGTGGGTAAAAAGACCCCGAGATATAGGGGTCATTTCTTTTTATTACTTTTACATTTAAAACGAACAGGTTGTATCCTGGGTTTTTACACTCATCTCGTTAATACATGGTTTTTTATTTTATACTCGAATCAGCTTCTAGTTTTTTCAGAAGCTTCGTTTTATATACCATTACGTTTGAATTTGTATTGCAACTGAAACTTTTAACATAATGATCGAGTCTTTAAATATACATAAACTTATGACATTTGGAACCAACGATGTTTTAATGGTAGCACGCTGTCTCAGACGCGCACTTGTAACATATAATTATGTATCTGTAAATGATTTATTTCATTTTAAATGTTAGTGATTAGCATTAATTAACATATTTATGCCAACTATTAAATGTAAAATGTGATTGTGTTATTGAGGACATAATACACTGAAAACTAATTTCCTTCCCTTTTTATACTTTTTTAACTAAATTGATGCCGAATGAATCCTTGGGTGTTTCGTTTTATGAAACGTTAGCGTTCGAGTGTTACTGAAAAATGATGCGTGTTTGTAATGCTGAACCTGTAAAATGAGACAGAATGCTAATAAAAGTTTTGCCCTCGGCCTTTTATTAGCATATCGGTTTTGTTATGAATGCTATGATTGATATTCATTGCATATTGACAAACATGCATCGATTTGTGTTAGGGCAGGTAGGGAGTATAGATTTTCAATGCCCATGTTAATGATACTATACATATAGGTACGAATTAGCAAAGTAAATAAAGTTGAATTGGATAATAAGCGACCTAATTATAAATTATAATAATAAATAATAATGTTCTACCACATACACACAACACCATCTAGCCCAAACTAAGCAAAGCTTGTACTATGGGTACTAGACAACGGATAAACATACATAAATACTTTATTTTTTTTGTAAATACATTCATATTATACATAGAAACATCCAGACCAAGACAAATATCCATGTTCATGCACACGAATGTTTGACTTGTGCGGGAATCGAACCCGCGACCTCACACGTGGCAGTCGGTTACACTGACCACTACGCCATCGAGGCCGACTATATATATATATATATATATTGAAAATCTCACAAATACATACTTATACGTGTTTTATTAGTAGTATATTTGAATCTACTTAATTTACTTGAACAGCACCAGTATTGCGATATTTTTAATACAATTTTCTTATTCTAGTATTTTCAGAAGTAGTAGTTAATCAAGTGAGGTAAAATTAAATTAAAAATGATATTAAAATTAAATATATTATTCAGCTCATTATCTAAGTATATTTTGTCACTAACATAAAGAAATAAAGACAACATCTCAGGCTGTTGAATTTGATGCAATTCACGCGAAAGTTGGTTTTGTAAATACAAATTAAAATATCGAACTTCTAGTGTCATAATGAATCTAATGGAAAGTTAGACTTTTAGAAATGACGGCAACATTATACATACATAATTATATTGCTTTCATTTATTTCACAAATTAAATAGGTTAGTAAGAAACAGTGACAGGAGGAACAGTCTTGTTTTAAGTAGTTCTGTTTTCATTCACCATTTCTTTCGTTCCATGTTAATTACATCTTCTTTGTGTTAGGATTGAAAGACAGTAAATAATCTCAAGTCATATATGAATTAGTAAATAATAATAATAATAATCTGGGTGTTTTTTTTTAATAATATGTAGGTATTTACAAAAAAAAATAGTTATATGTATGTTTATCCATTGTCTAGTACCCATAGTACAAGCTCTGCTTAGTTTAGGCTAGATGGTGTTGTGTGTATGTGGTAGAATATCATTATGAAATATATTGTCAGTAAGGCACAACTTCAGTTTGTTCAACTGTGGTAGTGGAGGAAACAAATGTATTTTATTTACGCATTTAACTGTAAATCTAACTATTATCAGTTAGTTTCTCGTTAAGAATGGAGGTAACTGCGCAAAAATGCCTACCAGACTGCGTTCTAGTACGTATAACACAGCTATCGCGGTAACTGGCAAACCAGAACTTGGGCCACAAATGGCTCGCTTCATTCCCGCTTTGAGCACGGCTAGTTAATGTACCGTTCCTTCTATGTACCAGTAATCTCAGTACGGCCATTTAATTTTCAGCTACTAATGTTTACGTAGGATGCACGATGTGTAATATTTCGTTGTATGATAGCTAACCGGTAATTCTAAATGTATCTGACAACATAACTCGTCATATAAGTTAGCCTAGACAAACTTACCTTATATGAAGTAAAGAAATTTCTATTCAAAGATGTAAAAATGATTATCTTAATTTTTTTATTACTTAGTTCCCGCGCTCTTCTAGTAAACTTACTAGTATGCTAACTTCTAATATTGCAAGCATTTAATACAGGTATTGCAAGAAAAGATTGTTATCAGAAGCCGCATCAATGGGTTTAAGGCACAGGAAGTGAAACTAGTCTCGGGGCGCTCGACTACGTATCTGGGTTTCACAAGCTCACACACTTTATTGCAAACCTACGCTTCAATATAAGCTGTCTCCTGCGCTGAGATGTTCAACGAAAAGGAACATAGCGATAAACTTCTTTTTGTAATTCATATGTATTAATAGCTCGATTGACTAGTGGGTTTGTTTGGCGGCATTTATCACATCGGTTATCTGGACGATCTATTATGTAATAGCGCTGTGAGTCATTGTGTACAGCTCTGCTAATATATGCTAGGGCAGTGTTTAACAATTCTTATGTTAAGTTTATAAAATTGTAAGGTAATTTCCCACCGTTGTGTTGGATCGTGTAACAACTGATATCGCATAACGTGGTGTCAGCAAGCCAGCGCAACACATGGAGGCAGGCGGGTGGCGCGATGGCGCGGCCGTACAATCGCGGTGTAAACGTAAACACCTGTGTATGAGCGTGATCGCGTTTGTTGCAACGTCGGTTGCAACAAATCAGTTTGGTTGGAGAGGTGCGGGCGGGGCGAGGCACACATGCATTATTCAAGGCTCATTTCTATTCAACGCCGACAGGCCGCCCGATAAAAACTTCTCGTTTGACAACTTGGACGCTTGCACCCTTTGTACTTACGTCATGTCTCCTGCAGATACGTGCTGCTTAAGTGTCTTAAACATTATTTGTCACTGTTGCGAGTATTTATGAGTTTGTAATAACGTTATCTACACTGCGTGCTGATACGGCTGCATTGTTACATGGACATAATATTATGTTTCGATTCACTGTTACTTTTGAATCTATTTTACAGTTACGATCTTTAGCAAACTAATGAAAGATAAAATGTAATTAAACCTAGATAGCATAGACAGTCTTAAATACAATCAAATGAATAATAATTAAGTAAACTGTTAAATATAGTGTAAACTCATCGGTAAGTTCATTATAACTAATTAGTGAACACAACACAGCACACAAGTACTATATTTACATGTATCTAAGTGTACGACGAGGGTTAAAGATCAAACAAGTAGTTTTAACGATGCTTTATGTCGGAGCAAAAGCTCAACACTCCAATCGATGCGTGATCGATTCGGCCTACTTACAGCGCGTCTACTACACTAGTCGGCTCTTGGAAATCATACAAATTGTTTTAGTTGAACGTTGCTCGTCTTATATTCGGTCACAAAAACTAGAGGACAAATCGGCAGTTGATCAATGCCGAGCTTGCTCAACGAAATATAATTAGATACCGTGTCTAGCCGCTTAGGTATTGCATAACGCGAGATCTGTTCAGTTTTTAATTACCATTAAGTAAAGTGCCCAATTAAAAGCAGTGTATTGAATGGCAGGTGGGCGAGCGACGAGCGACACAGTCGGAAGTGGCAGAACACCGTTGTCGCTGGCACGGTGCCCATGACCGGCACGACGCCGAGGCGACGCCTTCACAGTTATTTCTAAGGGTGTGGATTGACGGCCCGTGTTTGCGCGACTATAAAAATGGAAATCAGTTAAAATAAAATCTTCTGACTGCTATTGTAGCCTCTGAGAACGATATTTCTTACCTCTGCATTGTCAGATATATAAAACGAAAACTTCTAATTAAAATTTTTCATCTAAAAGTTGATGGTAATTTAAATTCTACGTGTAATAAAATGTACATATTTGTACAAACGAGCAATAAATAAGCACATAAAGTCCTCGGACAGGAGTGCGATCAATGCCGAGATTAATAAGTTCCGTCGGATACTTCAGCTTTAAGAATGCGTAATCGATTGAAAAAATCCAAGCATACTGGAATTATCTACATAGTTCTATAGTGCCACTGACTGGTATCATGCTCGTTGTATATTGTATACTGTATATATATACATATATACATATATACATATATTAAGTTTTCGTCTAGTCCATTAGTTCCCAAAGTGGTCCAGGTGGACCCCCAGGGGTCCACGGGAGATTCGACGAGGGTCTACGTTGGCGTGAGAAAAAAATGGGGGTTCACAATTCGTAAGCGGAGGTCCACGAAAATTTAATTGCTTTCGATAGTGAAGAACTAAAATGTTGGCTTGACTTCACCTATCAATGTAGGCAGATAATATTTTAAGAAGCTTCAGACCAGTGGTCTCGAACCTACCGGTAGAGAATTACTAAAAAAAAGGACAGCCTGTAGAGATTTGATATTTTTTTTAAATTTCATGAACTTGTTTGATTCTTCACCAATATAAATACGAATACCGAGGAATATACATACACCGGAACCAGCTAAAGTTTGAAAGTGGTCTATGAGAAAAAAGTCTGGGAACTTCCAAGTCTTATGATACCTATAGGTACAAAATGCAAGGGTAATTTTAACAATCATTTTAATTTCGAGAAAAGACTATTATTAATTATCTACAGTAACTTAATTTTTATAATTTATGTTTTAAGTTAGGTCGTTAAGTGTCTTGTCGCATTCTTTTTTCTATTGCTTCAGCTCCAACTACATAAAATGAGTGGACAAAGGCCAGGTTAAGAGCTCCTTGAACCGACGGGCGTGTGCCGTGTATGAGGAATGTGATGAAAGTGAATGAAGCCAGAGAAGTGTGTCAGGATCGTAGCAAATGGAAATCCGTAGTCTCTGCCTACCCCTCTGGGAAACAGGTGTGAATCTATGTATGTAGGTATGTATGTACATAAAATGATCCTATTTTTGAAAATTAACTTCGTACGTGTATAATATTATCAGACTAGGATTTGCCATTAAAACAATTTATGAATTAGTTTTCTTAAAAAACTCAACGTTACCGATTTTCTTCATTCAAAACAGCAATTTCGTAAGTAGAGACTAAATATTATGCCTCTACAAATTCATATTCCTTTTATGTCATGAATCGGATGATATGCTATATAATATTAGTATAGATGTACTATACTAATATTATAAAGCTGAAGAGTTTGTTTGTTTGTTTGTTTGTACGCGCTAATCTTAGTAACTGCTGGTTCGATTTGAAAAATTGTTTTAGTGTTAGATAGCCTATTAATCGAGGAAGGCTTAGGCTATATAAAATCACACTACGATACACGGGAGCGGCGCAGTAACGATAAACGCTACGACTCACGGGGGCGGCGCAGTAACGATAAACGCGGGTGAAACCGCGGGAACATCTAGTGTAAAATAAATTTGCTATCATTTGCATATCAGGTAACTTAAACTTGCTAATGATGTTTTTTAATCCAGATAATATCGCTTTCCTGCCATGAGAACAACAAATACAGTGATTGTTAATTAAAGCAGAACTGGTCTGACTGGTACATAAATAACAATTTTAGCTTCTTGTATTGTATCGTTTTCATTAGAGATATTAATTGTGACGTGAGTGTATGAATATACATACATATGACTAAGCAGAATTATGTATATACTAACTGATCCGCGCAACTTCGTTTACTTCATATAAGAGAATTTTTCCCCATTTTTGCAACATTTTTCATTGCTGCTCCGCTCCTTTTGGTCGTAGCGTGATGTTATATAGCCTATAGCCTTCCTCGATAAATGGGCTATCCAACACTAAAAGAATTTTTCAATTCGAACCTGCAGTTCCTGAGATTAACGCGTTCAAACAAACAAACAAACTCTTCAGCTTTATAATATTAGTATAGATTATATATATAAGCTAAAGCTAGTTGTTCTCGCGGCTTTGTTCGCGTAAATGTACGTTAGATTAGGTTAGTAAAAGTACTTTTCGCCTGACAATGTGTATGCGAATCGTTATTTCATAATGACCGGTCATGTAGGTAAGGCTTGAAAGCGTAACAAACAAAAAATCAATCATACATACATAGATTCACGCCTGTTTCCCAGAGGGGTAGGCAGAGATTACGGATTTCCATTTGCTACGATCCTGACACACTTCTAAAAAATCAATCAATCCTAACTAATATTATAAATGCGAATTTGAGTTTGTTTGTTTGTTACGCTTTCACGCTTTAAGTACTCCACCATTATCTCGTAATTTTTAACACGTTGTCAAGGGATAAGGTCATAGGTACCTTTCATACAGTACTGTTCTCGAGCGAGGCCGCGAGCAAAAGCTAGTTATGTATATTTACGAGGAGTTCAATACAAAAAGGTTTCATTTCTTCAAGCTATATCATAACAGAGGATTAATGTCAACAGTATCACGTAAGAATTACGTTATCAGTTAACAGCTTGTTTTATTTATCCGTTTATCTTTATAATTATTATAATAACAAACTATATGTCAACAATTTAAATGTTACTTACTATTTAATTACAAGTTACACTTAATTATCGTGCATTTAAATATTTATATACACATTTATGGCCAGTTTTACAACTAACAAGAGTTATCCGAAAGATAAATCGCACGATGTCTCACTCATCTATACTAAGTAGCGGTCGCCTAGTGCTCGAAATTCGACCAACTGATATATATTTAATTTCATGTCATTATACTCGTATATTGATATATGAAACCATAGTTACGCGCTTCGACTGCGTGTGTCAAATGCATGGTTGTGTGCGTGTAGTGTTTTTTCATTAATTTAATGCATTTATTATACATATTTTATATAAATATTAGCATTCGTCACTTCTTCTCTGTATAAACTATAAGTGTGCCAAATTTCATACTCCTCCGTCTGCGCAATTTTCGTAAAATGCTATTATAAACCTGAAGAGTTTGTTTGTTCGTTTGTTTAAACGCGCTAATCTCAGGAACTACTGGTCCGAATTGAAAAATTCTTTTAGTGTTGGATAGCCCATTTATCGAGGAAGGCTATAGGCTATATAACATCACGCTAAGACTAATAGGAGAGGAGCAGCAATGAAAAATGTTGCAAAAACGGGGAAAATTCTCTTATGTGAAGCAGACGAAGTTGCGCTGGTCAGCTAGTGTTAGGTTAAAGAGAGATGGCGAGATTAAAGTTTAAGGGCTTGTCCTACCACCGCCAGATAGCTTACTTATAACTGTAAACTATGTGATAAACTTTTAACTGTATTGTAAAATAATCGTTTATACTTTTAAATAGTAGGTCATAAATTTTGCTTTGTTCGCGTAAAGGGAATAACTACTTTCGGCTTTGCGTGGACAAATTGCTCAGTAAAAAATCTATTTACAAGTAAATATAATTAATTAATTAAAAAATATTAAACAATACCTCGTCGCAGGAAATATTTCGGTAATAAAGGACGCATAAATAAATATTTAAACTGATAACAATCATAGGCACCGCCATTTTTCTTCTTTTGCGCTCCATTCTGGGTTAGCATATAAATAAACCTGCATTTTTAATAAGATACTTGTTTTTCTTAACATGTTCTTCTTTATTACATAAATAAGTTATCGTTTTTATAATACATATAGATATTATTCAATCAATGAAATGCTCATTTTCAGTCAATTATAAGTGACAATATTGCAATATTATGTATGTCAAGAAAAGGCATATTTTAACAACTTACTGCAGCTTTATTATTATATTTAGCTTGTTTTGGGTATTAGATATTAAAAAAGCAATGCATTAATTACTATAATTAATGTCCACGCCAAGCCGAAGCACCCTAACAAACTGAGCAATTCCGTTTGGGTTAAGTTTGTAAAAGTAGGTACTCTTTTCTAAAGGTACCCTTTCATCCAGAAATGTAGGTATGTCCTGACATCGTATATGCGGAATTTCTTAATGATCGGTCGAGTAGTTAAGGCGTGAGAGCTTAGCATACAAACAAACAGACATTCGCATTTTTAATATTAGTTTAAGATTAGTAATTTTAAATACGGTACGTATCTTTATTTTTGAGGTATACGTGACACAAAATGTAGGATCGCTTATGACGCCCGCCGTACAATAAACTTGTCTCCCGTGTCTTTGTGAACGTTATTCAAGCGGTGAACTTTAAGTATGACCTTCGTAACACTACTATTCAATCATGTTGCCCATTTGTTAAATGAACTGTTTTTATCGCTATAACTTTGTGTTTACATGAACTAGAAAAGCTTGAACCGTTAATTTCCATGTAAGTATGTTCATGATTTATGGTAAAAATTTCAGTAATAATAATTAGCGCAAATATCTCGTCGAAATTAATATACTTGGTACGGATGTTATCGCGTTGTTTATTTACACTTTCAATACATAATTTTGAAAATATTACACTACTACTGAACCTGAATAAAGGCCAGGTTAAGAGCACCTTAAACCGGCGAGCGTGTATGAGGAATGTTATGAAAGTGAATGAAGCCAGAGAAGTGTGTCAGGATCGTAGCAAATGGAAATCCGTAGTCTCTGCCTACCCCTCTGGGAAACAGGTGTGAATCTATGTATGTATGTAATGCTATGCTATTTAAAATTATTATCGTAAACGTAAGACTATATTATACAAATATCTCACTTATTTAGAGATAATTGTATTTTTAAATAATCACCAAAGTGTGCGTTGTTTGTAATCTGCGACGCGGGTGTTTAAGATAGATACACAAGTCAATAGCCAATGAATGCAACAATTGCACTTTATAATAACCCGCATAGTAAACGTGCCAGTGATTGTCTGTGTCGAAACTCCATGGATCGTGCTGCCGCCGCCGCCGCCGCTTGTCGCAGCCGCTCATTCTCTAATTACTGCTATCAATTCCATTAGCGAACTTATTGTGTAACATGCCAACTGCAAATCATTAAATCAATTGTACAACACTCTTGTGGCTATTATTTCAAATTTTCCACTATAGGTAGTTAAGATTCTTACACAAGAAATAAATAAAACCAGCAGAACATTATCTCGGTAGGTGGCTGATGCATCACACAAGGGAATGACGAACGTAAATGGTAAATCAACAAAACAACTAACCTATCCAGTCATTAAGTATATATGTATGTCGCAAGGGCCTTGTTTTTTAACATTTATATGTTCTATTGCAAGGCAGGAATTCTGCTAATCGTCGCTGGCAACATTTTGCACATGCCACGGACGTTGTTGCTGCGGTAAATGAGTGTAATTTAACCACAAGCAGCCTTCTCGACGCGCCATACACTTCGGCCTGCCGGCTCCGGCTCCGGCGCGCACCGACCCGACCCGTACCACTTATGATTATGACATACTATTGTTACTATTAATATTTATATCTCTAGTTTTTGTCTGCTACTTACCTTAAGGGGACACCGCGAAAATTATCGTTTAGAATAGCTCCGCCCATTACACCCGGTCATAAGGTCTAAAATTGCGATGCGCCCGCAATGATCGAGAGCGCTTAGAAATTGTTAAAATCTTAAAATATTATTAAAAAATGATTGGTTTTAGTTATGGAAATAATGAGCTAGCAAATTACTAATATTGATGTTACGAATATATTTGAGTAATTCCTAAGCATAATGATAGTGTAACTTCCTTGTAATTTCAAAAATAGTAATTTTTCAGGAGTGTTTTCGAAAATAATTATGATCGAGCCAAAGTCAAAATATCGTGTTTTTGAGCTAGGAAAGACACCAATTTACCTATATCAAAATTCTAGATTAATTGGTCTTCTCATAGTCCTATACTATTCGATGAAAGTTAGTGCATTTTTTCAGTGTATCCTCTTAAATATCTTATACTATTCTTTTCTTAACGCATAACTGCTAACGGATATATCTTAGAGACGCGCGATTGTTATTCGAATCAATACCGATTGTTTGACTGCATCAGAGTAACAATCAGAGTTCCACGTTTGCTGATCGATTATTCTGTTAGGTAGGTAAACGTTCTACGTCCTTGATCGTTGCGTGCAATTGTATTGAAATGTGTCGATTGTTATTCGAATATACTAAGCATCGATGAATAATTCGACCTATAATTTAATAAAATAAGCAAATTTTTGATGCAGTAGGTTTGACGTTACCGGTTTCTCTTGTGTACTTTTTTAATAATAAGTATCTACTTGCAAATTTGTTGTGATACGAGTGGTTTCACGTCATTAGAACAATGGTAGTCCCGATGTCTTAACCATAGGGGCTACTCACTACTGCCGCTTGTTTTATAGGAAATAGTTACAAGTAATCAATGAGTGGATTAGTAAACCATTGGAGGTAAGGGTTCCGTGTTGTAGTTGAGGTGTCATCATTGCACTGCCAGTGCACGGTGTTATCTATTCGGCAGTATTGTGCGGCGTGGTCGTCTGCGTCGCCCACGCGGGCTCGCGAGTAAATCACCAAACCCGCGCCCGCGCCGCCCGACGCCGCCGCCGCGCCGCGTCGCGCCGCCACAATCTATGCAAATCGCGGGCTCAAACTTATTGCTCTCGCCTCGACTCCTTTCCAAATGCATACTAAATAGCTCAACGACCACGCCAGCCTTTGTTTCAAGTTTTTCACTTAACCTCATGTGCTCTCTCGGTTGAAATATAAGTAAATATTTGTTGTGTTTAGGATCGTGACTTGCTATACGTACCTAGGTAGTAATTGCCACGAATTCTTTCTGTATCTCTACTTTTCTCATAACAATTTACCTAAATTTTTTGACATCTTTTAACTCTTAAAAACAAGTTTTATTTTAAAACATGAATTTAGTTAATGTTTGCTTCATTTTTGTCTGGTAATGTTTATTGTATTTCTAACTTTGTCGTCCTCAATGGCGTAGTGGTTAGTGTAACCGACTGCCACGCCTGAGGTCGCGGGTTCGATTTGCGCACAAGTCAAACATTTGTGTGCATGAACATGGATGTTTGTCTTGGTCTGGGTGTTTCTATGTATAATATGTATGTATTTACAAAAAAACAGTGTATGTATATATATGTTTATCCATTGTCTAGTACCCAAGCTCTGTTTAGTTTAGGCTAGATGGTGTTGTGTGTATGTGGTAGAATATTATTATTATTATTAACTAAGTTAATATTCATGCTATACGATATACTGATGAACTAGATTAAAACTTTTAAAAGGACTAAAGATTATTTTTTTATTGAAACTACGTTTACATAGAAACAGACGCTAAGTTACCCGGAGAGCTATCTTTTTAACTCGCGGTTGACCTGTTTCAATGCAATGCCTTGTATTGTTTTTATAACGTTTAATGTATGCGAAAGAGTTTCAGAAATATTTCTATTGCCTTTTATAATTCTCAGGCTTTAATTATAAAATTGTTAAGAAGTTAATTTAAAGTGAGTCCTACAAAAGTGTTGAACAATGATTGTATGAGCAGGTGCTATTTATTCTGTTGAGACGAAGTATTCCCATGATGTTCTCAGAATAAGACAAGAATGTAACGAGAGATGTTACTCCCGTTGTTCCGCATAGGTGCTACTCGCATTGCGATCCAATTATACCTGATACTGTCGAGAAATACTATTGCACTGATTTACTAAAGCAACTACTTATAATTACTGTGAGAATCACAGGCGGACCACAATGCTGCCTCTCTATGGTATAACACCGGCATGTGATTTACACTATAAATGAATTTCCTGTTATTGCTTTTTCAATTAAGTTGTGTTTCTTACTACCACAATAAATTATCAGCATGACGTCGCCACGACTATGTGATTCACTTAACCGAACAAAGAGCTATCATGTCACGTTAAAACTGTTTACCTATTCACATCGCCGCAGTAAAAAAACCAAAAGTGTGATTGTGATTCCCCACTTATCAGAGTTAAGATCGACAGAGGCAGTAGCTAACCTATAAATTTAAGCCATAATCAATTTACAGTATTTAATAAAACATTTAATTTTATCAAATAAATAACGAGATAAACATTTCATTACTACCCATAAAAATAAATCAAAAATCAATTTATTCAAGTTAGGTTACAACACTTATGAATGTCAAAGTTACACTAGATTTTTTCTGTGAATTTACATTTACTGCCACGTTCAGCAAAGCAAGGGTGTAGGGCTCATGAGAAGAACGGGCAAGAAACTCATGGCCACTCTTTTTAATCGCTGAGTTTACAATAAAGTTTTGTTTACAAATCATGACTGTAAGGTGCTGCAACCATTTCTCCACGTATTTAATAATACACAATAAAATATTTTTATATATAGTGACCCGTTTTCTTTATCTTTATAATGGAATTATAGGACAATTGCTTGTTTACAAACATTCCATATCGTCTTTGGCTCAATTGTAGATGTTCCACGTGGACAGCGCTAAAACTTTCTAGAAGAAAATGATCGTGTTTGAGCGCGTCTTGCTTGCATCGTCCGAGTGGTCATTGAACCCTCGCGAATTGTCGGCAGCAATTGTCTCCCGCCATCAGAACGCAGCTGTGCTGCTATACACCACAACCGTTAGTACTAATTGCGTCGGCTATCATTACTTTATGGCCCTATAAAGCATGAATTGGAGAAACAGCACCTAACACAACGCTCGAGTGCACATAGAGCCGAATCCATCGAATTTGATCTTCGTTTCATTCTGTACATACAGCTTAACCGATTTCAAAGCACTTAGGATATTCTCCAACAAACTTGTTGCACACCAAGGGCGTACCTAGCATACTCATAAACTTAGTTAAAGCCTCTGTCGGTAACATAGCAGGCTTCAGTGCAGTTCAAATTAATTCGATTATCTGTGCACCTTGATCTCACTAAAGCTCTCAGATTCTGTTCATTGGGTATAGTCCTCAGTAAGTACCCACACATACACAAGACTGCAGCGTAATGAAAACAACACGATCTACGTATGCCTAAGTATACATGTACACTATTTGTAGATACCTGTATTGGTATAATTGAGTATATTACACGCACCCCGTTGGAGTAGGCGCGCGTGGAAGCTCCAATATATACATTACTATTACTCAATATTCAGATGGCGGTGCTTCCAAACTCACGCACTCTGCGATGGAAGTTGGTCATGAATTCATTGTTTTTGACGTGGTCGTGTGATATTGAACCACAATAGGAAAGAGTTCAGGTCACGTTTGAAGACTCTACGGGTTGAGAATATTAAGGATCAAAATATATTGAATGGGTTGAGTTTTTAGAATTCTTTGTGTGGATACCTCCATGTCAATGAATAATAACGCATTTCTGAATCTTTCTTAGTCGTAGTTATTTATCATTGGATGATTTGTCGTAACCGTTAAGTAATGAACATTAGCCGAAGGTCCAATCGTTTGCATAAATCACTAATTTGTATGTGGTGTTTTTGCAACAGTTTACAACTTAATATTAGCTGCTTGTATTGGTATAAGGCATGAGCACGCACGCAGCAACCTACATAGCCGCTCTAGTGTGGCTGCTCGACTATCATGTCGATTACTTCAGATACTCGTGCACCGGCCATTAACTAGGAAAACAAACACTACGGAATTGTTAAGCGAAACACTTTAATTATAAAAATACCATTGCTTTTTAGCTCGTCTTCCATATAAATGTATTTAAGCATATAGTTCTCATTAAATCAAAATCAATAGGATGTCCAATTGCTTCTGATTCAAAGATCTTTAAATTGACTAGATTTTGCGCGGCGTAAATTTAGGTTAGGTTAGGTAAGTAACAGTACATTTTTCTGGATGGAAGGTATGCTGTGGCCTTTTCTGTTCTCGTGACGACGTGTATCCGAAATTTCATGATGTTCAGGCGTGAAAGCGTTACAAACAAACTCACATTCGCATTTATAATATTAGCTAGGATTAGGATTACAATTTAAAAGATTAGTATAATGCAGGAGTTCCCTAAGTATGGGTCGTGACCCACTGGTGGGTCGCGAGAGAATATCGACTGGGCTCTGAAACATAAGCTAATCCGACCGATAGGGCTAACAGCCGGACGGCCACTGAGGGGTGCGCGACGCGGCGCTCGTGTTCTTTGACTAGAGGTTCTTTGACCACAGAGGCTAGGGAATCTGAGCATTACCAATATTTCATGCTCTCGTTTTAAGACGGCCAAGAGACGGGTCTCTTGGCCGTCTTAAAACGAGAGCATGAAATATAATAATAGCGGGCCTCTTGGCCGTCTTGGTAGTTTTTGTGAGGTGGGTCCGCGCCTAATGAAGTTTGGGAACCACTGGTATAATGTATATGTCGACTATAACACGTATAGGCATTAAAAGATAATGTCAAATAGTGTGATGATCTAATGGGTATTTCATGGTAGAGGTGTGCATTTATCGCTTAACGCTTCTGTGATCGCCTGCAGGCTGTTATCTTACAAGTTGCGCGGCAACGTTCCGCGCTGACGCCTCTTCTTTACGCCATACGAAAAGTAATTTGTACGTCCGCTTTGCAAAACCAATCTTCTTAGAAACCCCTCACATTTTGTATATAAACATGCTTAACGTCTCGTTTAACTTTCAGTTTGTAAGTCGAAGCGTCTCAACGGCGAATTTAAAGTTGTAAATCAAAATTATACCTATTGGTTAAAAAAGCGAGGCGTGACTCGGTGACACAGCTTATCAATTATAAACATGTCTTTAAGACTATTAGCACTCGAGCCCGGCGTGTAATGTCCTGTGACGTATTGCTTTATATTCAGGCAAGCGAGCGGCCGGCAGGCGGCAGGCGCGGGGCGTCGGCATACGACATTATTTACATATAAGTCGTTGTTCCTGTGCTCATTCATGGCCCGCCTCGCTCAGACCATGCTGATTTATCGCCTTAATTTCATAAGTATCTCTTTGTTAGCACGGCATCTATATCATATTTGAGTAATATCCCGCTCGCTTTATTGGATATGTTCAAGAAGGGTCAAATTCGGAGGACCCAAAACCAATTAGATTGTAAGCGTTGTGTCATCGTTTGCCTACATTTTTGTGACGGATAAGAAATGCGTTATCAGAATGTTCTTTGAATGTAGAGCTTGGCAGTGTGTACATAGTTTAATGGATTTAGCTTACATACACCTATTACTGGATTTGCTAAGAAGTTGCGATGCTGATTTATGGAGATACAACTAATTTAGAAGATAAATGCAATCTTTTGTTATAGTTGATACCTCCAGTTTTGTAATTTACAACAATGGTGTTTTTATCTAAATAATAAATATTAACTATGTATTTAATTTTGAGAGGTAGAGCATAGCTGCATGCCATTTTGAAATTAGAGTTGTAAGACTATTTCACAGGTGATAGCAACCAAACAAACTTATATCGTAAATGCGTTTTAGACTTTCGCGATTTGTATACATATTACATAATAATTAACGTTAGGTACTAAATAGATAAATTTAGATACATGCCTTGTATGAGTATTTTATCTTACCTTATGTGGGGGCTAGTCAGTGCAGACCGGCGACACTTCGACCCAGTGGGATCTTTTGTGTCGACACTCTCCCATTAACGACTGCCATAGATGTTCATGGCAGCCGGGACTAACAGCTTAACGTGCTCTCCGAGGCACGGAGCAGGCGATAATTGTCAATCAATACGCACATAATTTCGAAAAGTCATATAACTTCTGAAAGTCAGAGGTGCGCGACGTGGGTTCGAACCCGAGACCCTCTGCATTGCAGTCTGTTGGTCTCCCCGCTGAGTTATCGCTGCTTCAATGAGTAAGTGCGGTATCGAGAACTTCATGAAGAGGCGCTGTGTTGCCAACACTACATCTGTGTTACCAGCTTACCATAATATAATATATTAAACGAAATGTGCGTGTGATGCTAGTGACAGAGAAACTCGTAACTACTATGAATAATGATTCCATAAACCTGATAATAGAACCCTATTTGTTTTATTATTTGACAACCTACTCAATATTATTTATTTGGTTTGTTGAATGTTGTTTCATGTGTTGCACTGCACTGTCAAAGTTTGTTTATGACAATTAACTCTTAGTTTATATTAGATATTCTGTGTAAACTTTAAATTGCTGATATTGTAGTAAACTAAACAAACAGGGAAAAACTATTTACTGGCAGCTTTGTATAAAACAGATGACATACAAGCATACATATTACATTTCAGTTTGATTACAATATTATATAATCTTTGCAGGCTCGTGTGTATACCTAATTACATTCATATTATCCATATTACATATTGCCGTAAGCATATATTAAATCGATGGCATTATCTATATAGGTTCTAAAGATAATGCGAGTCTGCTCTGCACTGATAGTCTTACTATGGCTCTAAGTTAAACGGAGCATAATAAAATAAATAGTGGCATTTGATTGGAGCTAGGAAATAGCACAGAAACTTCGTGAACTTTTCGCGTTGCGTGAGCAAATCTTGTGGCCGTTTATGCAGATTTTTTAACGACCGCGTCGTTCTAACATTCTCATAATACATAGATATATGTATCGATATGAATAAAATGTTGTTATATTGTTTAGTGCTAATGCGGCAAGACGAGTTAAGATACTCGGTGAGAAGTTGCAATCTGAGTTCGCAGCTGGCGGACAGAAGGCGATGATTCACTTTCCTATTCTCACTTGTCGTATTGATTCAAAGTCTAAATTAGCGTAGCAATATACATAGATATCTACATCGGCATTATTCGATGTTGGCAGGCGTCTACGTGACTCAGAAGTGAGATCTCTTGATCGGCTTCATGGATTCGGTTACTTTGAACACTAAAAAATTGGCAATGTTCCTTTCGAAACACCGTTTTGTGATTAAGCGTACATTCATTCATATCTTTGTTTACTTTGATAGCTGCAGTAATACAAACACAGTATTTTATCAACTACTAGATATTTCCCGCGGCTTCGCTCGCGTAAATGTAGGTAAGGTTAGGTGTAGATTAGTAACAGCATATTTTCTGGATGAAAGGTACCCTACGTCGTGTTCTGTATCCCTGACAACGGGTATGCGAAATTTCATCATGATCGTTCGAGTAGTTAAGGTGTTTGCACTTATAATATTAGTTATATGTTATTGTTACCAACAGACTGCAATGGTCTTGGGTTCGAACCCACGTCGCGCACCTCTGACTTTTGGAAGTTATATGACTTCTCGAAATTATGTGCGTATTGATTGACAATTAACGCCTGCTCTGTACCTCAGAAAGCACGTTAAGCCGTCGGTCCCGGCTGCCATGAACATCTATGGCAATCGTTATTGGGAAGTTAGTGCCTTCTAATATCCTAACACTGGTCTAGGCTTAGGGTATCGTTAGCCTTCGAGTTGCGGAGGTCAGATGGCAGTCGCTCCGTGTAAAAACTGATATCCAGTCAAATCCGGTTAGACTAGAAAGCCGACCCCAAGTGACTTGGGAATAATAAAGGAAAAGAAGAGTTATATGTTATTGTAGGCGGATTTCTAGAGGTAGATATTTTGAAATATTCGTGGTGTATTAGTAGCGGTATCCCGCGGCGCAGACGGTCGGCGACGCGGCATTAGACACGGCTAGGTTGGGTTAGAGTGCAT
This sequence comes from Catocala sponsa, assembly GCA_963564715.1. Lineage (NCBI taxonomy): Eukaryota > Metazoa > Arthropoda > Insecta > Lepidoptera > Erebidae > Catocala > Catocala sponsa. Next base: position 27,659,603 of record OY751329.1, read on the forward strand.
TCGTGGTCCGCAGAGCACAGTGTGATTGTTGACGTCGTAGATAGTGCACAAAGCACGAGCCACGTGGCCGCCGGCGCGATATACGCAGCGAGCCTTTGTCACTTGACTCGTACGTACATACCGTTTGTAAACATTCACACCAACGAGTAAACATCTTTGTGAGCGGCTTAGTACTACCACCGCACGCGCATATTTCAATAACATTAATCATTCTACTTAAATATGCCGAAGAGAAATTAATAAAACAGTTTGTCCCATTTTCCTGGCGTTGGGTTTAACTCATTGATTAGGTTTGTTCCGCATTCGCCCCTACATCGCGTCCCATATTCCAAAAAGTTCCTCATTCGCCCCTCTTCTTTAATTATTTCTTTTTCGTCCTACATTTTTGAGCATATGGTTAGCAAAACAAAACATGTTTAAAAATTATTTTAAATCTTTTCAATGTCGGGCTCGTGATGTCATGCAATCATAAGCCCAAAGTTTTGCTGCGAGAACAACGAGGTAGTGTAAAATATTTTTCGGCAAACGGTACAACAAAAATTCTATACAGAAAAAAACAGGGGCAGAAAAGGAACATAATTTAGGACGAAAAAGTAATTACATTAAGAAATTAATATTAATTTTAATTTCGGGGCATATGAGGAACAATTTTTGGGGCGAATGCGGATTTTTACATTCGGGACGAAACATGAGGGTCAAATGCGGAATAAACCTTGAATTATTAATCGGAGAGAGACGTTGCGTCGTTGACGTCAACGATTATGTGTATTTAACACGCATCGCTTGTCAACCAGATGTATGTAGGTAATCATGGTATGCGGTTTTTTTACACGTAGGTAACTAGGTAATAGTGACGTCATTGTGTACGATGTAATGCGAATATTAAACATTTTTTTCGACTTTAAAACAGTTGCTAGGGCCTGTCGGAGACATTGCCATATTCAGTGCTATTACTGCTAATTAAATGGAAATCCGTAGTCTCTGTCTACCCCTCTGGTAAACAGGCGTGAATCTATGTATGTATGTATGTACTGCTAATTTCCTAGCCTAGTAACACTTATAACCTTTATCTAACAAGAGAAGGAATGTAGGAGGCGAAGATAGCTAGCTAATGAGGGAAGAAGAGGTTAAAAAAAACACAAAAGACAGAGATATTATCTGGAGTGTCCGTCCCAGACAAGATCTTCGCTCTTAAATTAAAGAACACTTATAACATTGACCGACACAGCAATCGTGGTCGTATCGTAATAGATTAGGATATCATTATCATAATAAAAGTAAATCAATAACATTATAAAATTAGTACGTAACCACAAAGAGTTATGCGATTGGCAGAATAAATCACATTATTAAATAACATGACTGACCTCTTATGTTAAAAACAACATACATGAAAACCGCACGGTGGGCCGATTTGAGCAAACCCGTGGAGCACTGGACGGTCAACCGAAAATTAATTAACATACTTTGGCGCGCAACCCTCGAGCGTTGCGCGGACGCGACTCACAGGTGGCCACCGCCCACCCCATACACCCGAACACCCGTGCACCCCGATAATAGGGCTGCTACCTTTGTAAACGTTTTTTATTCCCATAACGATTCATGATTTTTTTTATTACTTTCCAGAGACTCGATACGCCCCAACGCGAATGCAAAACGTTTTTATTAACTGCAATGCGATGAAAATAGCAACGAGATTTATTTAGTAACGACTCTTAATAGCATATTTTTTTAAATTATCCTTTCGTTTGTGCCGTACAAATTTAAACGTACCCTTACAATAAATACTTATAAATATTCTATTATCGTGCTAATATGTGATTTATCTCTGTAAAGGCAGCCCTAGTCAAAATGATTCTGGAAATATAACTAGGTATTAGCATTTAAAATCAATGCGAGGTTAACTCAATGTTCATGATTACATACCACTTGAGGTAATAATTTGTGCAGCCCGAGTACGGATACAAATTAAGTGTCAAAGTTTATTAATTTAAATTTAGTATTGTTTATTTATTTTTAAATTATTTACATAATATACATACATAGTCTGACGCGTACCGGAAGATGTAGGTAGAGGTGTTTTTACCCTTTTGCAATTTATGGTTTAGGTGACTTTGGCTGCTACTGAGAATGTCTTTTCATATGTAGAGGTTACTTCGGAATTACTAGACCATTATTTACACTAATAGAAGCTTTACCTATTAACCAAAAATAATTTAGGCTATGAATAAATGAGATACCGCGTAAACGAAGCTGCTAACGGAAGCTAGTAATATTAATAACTATAATACTGAAGAGATATGCTTGAATTTAATTCAGGTTAACCGCAGAACACATCTATTAGGTACTTATGCTATAAAAATATCTATAATTACCGTATAATTATCAGTACTTACATAAAAGTTAGTTCTCTCAAAACGCTCGCAACTTGTCGTAGGATCTAACTAAAACTAAAATACGAGTAGTTTCGTTTGCACACGTGAATAACAGGGCACAGGTTCTAAAAAACTCACGCCAACACAAAACAGGCAATTTATAGATTTTTAAAAGACACGCGATATGGAAGGGCTGTACCGCATTAAATTACTGGAATTATTCCGTTGTTGATGTTAAATGCATTCTTGTTTTAGGAATCGCGTGCAACACACATACGCCTTAAGTATACATACATAAATGTCCATATAACTGAATCTTAACAGATAAATATTGTTTAATATTGTCAAATATTTAGGTACACGAATGTTAAACTACTTTATACGGATTCTATCGCATATTTTTATTGCATAATTTTGAAAATGATATATCTACATTGATATATAAAAACCCTAGATATACAATCACATACAAAACTTACACTTAAAACTGTCCTCAGTTGTCCAAATGTTCAAGTGGGTGCTCATTTGGTGAGGACGTCTTTGACGCTGATTGTGTATCTAGGTTTTTTATACATCAATGTATATCTACTACTGATCCTTTCCTATCTACTATTAATTAAGCTACCTACTTTAAATTATTTAATCTATTTAGATTTCAATTTACATTTTTCCCGACGTTTCGGTTGCTTTTCAGCAGCCATGTTCACGGGAAGACTACTCAAATTATGTCACGAAAGTGTTAATAAACGACGCGATAACATCCGTATAAAGTAGTTTAATTTCAATAAATATTGTTCAGTTTTATTCACTACAAGTGTCTCGCTTTCCATCTCGCCAAAATAACTAAGATTTGAAACTGAAAGTAACCGAATGCGACGGCTACAGCCGAGCTGATGAGGTCGCAATGAAAGTGATTCATGTTACTGATTGATAAAAAAGTACAAATAGCAAACTAATAATGTAGAATCATTCGAATTCAAAGGTAATTTGAAAGTTTACTTTTCCTTTTATTATATTCACCACGTAAAATGGCTTATAAAGTGTTTTATTAAACTAGGTGTGTATAAACATCTGGCACACAAAGGTTTCTGTGTATAATATGCGCAACTATTATGTTCTGGTCCCCACAGTTTTGTCTTTTACCTCGATGTGACTAATATACGCTGCGACTTACGTACTTTGTGGATATTGTCTATAAATACAGCGAGCCTTTTGTGCCGCCCACTCGTATGTTATAAATGTTCTGTAGTTTACTCTAGTTCTATTCTTGATCGTATACACATATTTGAAATTGAATTATGTATCAAATAAGGCATGCTTGTTCCTGATGTACAAATGGAATAGGGTGTTATGGTACTTAGCAATGCGCCCGATAATTTAGTAATTTCGTACCTATTATATTTGAATGTATTGGCAACATAGTAGAAATTTAGTCCTTGATCGGGCAAAGTGGGTATCGAATTTCGCGGAATTGCATAGAGAATCGAATATTATGTTTAGGTATACAGAAAATTCATGATGTAAGTTATTTCATAGTTTCGTAAGTAAACATCGTCGTTACTTAATACCGTTCAAGGCGTGGAACGTGTAGCATCCTAATTATTGTTTTATAGTCTCCAACGATAAAAACAACATAAAAAATAAACATCCTATTCCATCAAATTTTACTGTCATTAAAATTGCATATTAAATCACAAACCACGTAGAGTGCAGTAGAGTGAACATATTCAATAAATAAAAAAACTCAAGAGTGTACAAAGGGTAACCGTACAAGAGAACATTATGAACGGCGTGTATACAATATACATGTATGAAATAGATAGGCCCGTTGCTATTATTACGCTGTGGATTGGAGCCCACGCGCCAGGGTCGTACGCGAGGGGTCCCGCTCATTGCGGACACTTGTCATATCAGCACAATGAGTGCGAGCTCGCTACGATGCTTTATTATTTTAATTATTGCACGTTTGTACCGCATACACGGGCCCTTTGTCAGTCAGCGTTGAGACCACTTCAATTACTCACTGTAATTGCTCTAATTGAAGATCCTTGATGCGACTGTCTCTGAGTTTAGATTTATTGAGAATTGACAACCATTGCATGTATATATTATTATATAGTTTTGAATAAGATCAACTATTAAACAAATTGATTTTAATTATAATTGAATTAATTTATAATTATTCCCTCGCAGACGTACGCATAACAACTCGCCAATGTTTCATCGTTATCCAATGAATGATGAGTATATGAACATAATCGATAGTGTAGGAATATAATACATAAATATAGTACTTATAAGACTAATAAAAATGGTCACCTAGCATTTAATTTCAGGCTCAGACGCCATACATTGTAGGCCTAAAAATTTACTCCGATATAAAATCACTACATTTCGAAACGATAATTAGGTAAGTTCGTCAGCCTCGATGGCGTAGTGGTCAGTGTAACCGACTGCCACGCCTGAGGTCGCGGGTTCGATTCCCGCACAAGTCAAACTTTGTGTGCATGAACATGGATGTTTGTCTTGGTCTGGGTGTTTCTACGTATAATACGTATGTATTTACAAAAAAAAAGTATGTATGTATGTTTATCCATTGTCTAGTAGCCATAGTACTAGCTCTGCTTAGTTTGGGCTAGATGGTGTTGTGTGTATGTAATAGAATATTATATTAAATTATACTAAAGTTGCTCCTTAAACGTCTTTGAATTTATGGTATACTAGTTTTCACCCGCGGCTTCGCTCGCGTAAATGTAGGTTAGGTAAGGTTAGGTTTGTAACAGTTCTTTTTCTGGATGAAAGGTACCCTATGTCCTATTATGTACCCCTGACAACGTGTATGCAAAATTTCATGTTGATCAGTTGAGTAGTTAAGGCGTGAAACCGTAACAAACAAACAAACTCATTTTCGAATTTATAATATTAGTTAGGATTAAATACTTATTGGTTTTGAGATTATTATTATTATACGTCGGCCTCGATGGCGTAGTGGTTGGTGTAACCGACTGCCACGCATGAGGTCGCGGGCTCGATTCCCGCACAAGTCAAACATTTGTGTGCATGAACATGGGTATTTGTCTTGGTCTGGGTGTTTCTATGTGTAATACGTATGTATTTACAAAAAATAAGTATATATGTATGCTTATCCATTGTCTAGTACCCATAGTACAAGCTCTGCTTAGTTTGGGCTAGATGGTGTTGTGTGTATGTGGTAGAATATATTATTATTATTATATTATATTATTATTATACGACATAATTATACTACTGCATATTAGATTTTATTTTCTCGTCCAATATACCGCAGTGTCTCAAGACGAAAGTCTTTGACCAGTGTGTGTTGCCAGTGATGGCTTACGGCTCAGAGACGTGGTCACTGTGGGCCTTATCAAGGTCACGCAAAGGGCGATGGAGAGAGCTATACTCGGGGTTTCCCTGCAGGATCGAATCAGAAATGAGGAGATCCGCAGGAAAACTAAAGTTGCCGACATAGCTCTCCGGATAGCCAAGCTGAAGTGGCAGTGGACAGAGCACATAGCACGCAGAACCGATGGTCGTTGGGGCGGAAAGGTTCTAGAGTGGCGGCCACGCACCGGAACATGCAGTAGGGGTAGGCCCTCCCCAGACAAGGTGGACCGACGACCTGGTAAGGGTCGCGGGAAGCGGTTGGATGCGGGTGGCCCAAGACCAGTCTGTGTGGAAAACCTTGGGGAAGGCCTATGTCCAGCAGTGGGCGTCTTTCAGCTGAGATGATAATATTAGATTCTACTTATAATATTAGCGCTGTTTACAAACTATCTGTAAGGCACTAGCCTATTATTAATCCTTACTTCCTTACTAATATTATAAATTCGAAAGTAACTCTGTCTGTCTATCTGTCTGTCTGTAACCTTTTCACGGCTAAACCACTCAACTGATTTAGATGAAATTTGGTACAGATATAGTTCAAAACCTGGGGAAGGACATAGGCTACTTTTTATTGATGTAGGTACCACGCGGGCGGAGCCGCGTGCAAAAGCTAGTGTTAGATAAGTTGGGCCTTGTTACACCACAGTAACTTAGTGCGGGTTTACATCCTCTAAAACATTATAGAGAATTTTCAGATAGGTAGCTAGCTGAACACACAATTTTTTTTTTAACATTAATTGCCGATTTCGAACCTGTTGACTCACAAGCCTATTTGGACAGTGTTTTTGGTATAGTCCTGATTGCTGCAAAAAGTATGTAAGACTAACCTTAAATATTGCAAAAATAAACAAACATATCATAATTTATGAACATCACAATTATGCTACTATCTAAGTGTTTGTAGTTATTATTTCAATTCTAATTGCGAATAATGATTGGTAACAAGCAGACTATATAAGTTCAATCATCACTTCATCAGTCTAAATACGAGTAGTACCTAGCTTAGAAGGTAAAATATACAGTCCCAGTAAATACGGACTGTATTTAATTATTCAAATGTACCTATCTTATAGACAATTATATGTGTGAGAGTTATCCTTACCAATATTATGAATGCAAAAATGTCTAAGTTGATTTGTCATTATTTTGCACCGCAATGAATCGACATGATTTTTTGCTGAAGTTTCCTTTTACTCCCGGAATAACGGAATAAATAGTTTTCTGAAGCATATTTATTTTTCCCTAAACCATTCAAGCGAAACCGCGGTTGAAAGCTAGTTATGATATCAGATATTATTTGGCGTATTCTAGTTGAAAGTCATTAAAATTAAGTCTAATTAAAAATAGATAATAAAACTGAATTATTATATTGATAAGCACAAATCCATCAAAGAAGTCATCCAGAAAGGTACATATGTAGAGTTACCTACATTTGTTCGTAAGCTTGAGAAATGATCACGTACTAAAGAGGACAGATTCTCATATAAAGACGATTTCTCAATAACTACGTAAGAGACAATGCGAATTCGTTGCGTTAATGTGGGACGTATGTATTGACATTACAATGTACTAACTTGCAAGTTCTTGTTCATAGCGGCGTCATTATTATTGGGTAATTTGATTTCTGCATATGGTATTATTTAATTAGTCGCGGTTACTTATTTGCCGAATGTCATTGTAATCCTAACTTAAAATTATAAAAGCGAAAATGAGTTTGTTTGTTTGTTACCTTTTCACGCCTAAACCACTGAACCGAACTGTAACGGACATAGGCTACCTTTCATCCCGAAAAAAATTACTGTTCCCGAGGAAAACAGTAGTAACATTCTTATGATAATAGATGGCGCCACGTGTCTTTCGAATCATGATTGAATTATATTATTATAGCAGAGTACAACCCGAATTGATTGTCAAATTCTAAATTAACGCGAGCGAAGCCGCGGGCAAAAGCTAGTAAAACATAACTCTGTATATGGCGGTACCCACAGCATATTATAAAATGTCGGTAGCGTAAGTACAGATAGGAGGAATGTAGATAGCTAAAGATAGGATTTATAAAGTAAAGAAGAGGACAGCTCGTCGCGAAGTCAGGCGCGCGCATACTTTGCTCTCTCGATCTGATCTTCATAAAGAAATTCTCCGTTTTGATGCTATATTTATATTATGAATGTTTCGTACCTGCATATTTGTAACAGTAAATATGAAAATTGCCGGAATGTCTACGAGCTCGCCTCCGATCTTGAGGGAACAAAGATTATTTGGTATTATGAAAATTTGCTCCTTCATTTTTCAGTTTTATATTCTCGTTCGTATTTACCTACAAATATTTGTACATTCATTCGATTCGCTTATTAAAGATATAGGCATTCACATTCCTCATATTTACAAGAATAATTAATTGGGAACAGTGAATCATTTATGAGTTTCTAAATGAATCTTACAAATCGATCAGAAAATCCCATAAGCTTGAAACAAAATGTCTGGAAATAGTCCATAACTAGCAGGTTTGCTTGATGTATTATCGTATAGCCACAATACGATTGGAAGTTTACAAGACGCGCATCCGACACGGTAAACAAACATTTGCTGACGTCAGACGCGCTCTAGAGCTGTTCATATCAACAAGACAAAACCATTCATTAATAATAAAATATAACACACAACATCACGCCTTTGATCACTAATGGGTTAAAAAGTTTAGTTCGAAATGATGCTTCTTTCTCCGGGGTATTATTGCACACTATTAAAAAACGGGTTATATTCGAGAGAGATACTTACAGGCTTGGATGATTTCTAGTGTGTGTAATCTAATCAAAATGCAGCGTACTTCATACATAGAATACACTTACCTATGAAGTTTTTTAACTTAACCCTTTCGCTTTCCCATGACACTATGTCTACACAATAGAAAATCTATGGCCACATAATTAATAATTATATCATAATTATGTCATTAATCGAACATGGAACCTGTTAATGCAGACGATTTATGTACCTTAATTAATGATTATTAGTAATATAGAATCCTAATCTTAATCCTAATCCTAACTTATATTATAAATGCGTAAGTGAGTTTGTTTGTTTGTTACGCTTTCACGCCTTAACTACTCAACCGATCAATATGTAATTTTGTATACACGTTATCAGGGGTACAGAATAGGACATAGGGTACCTTCCATCCAGTAAAAATAACTGTTGCAAACCTAACCTAACCTAATCTACATTTACGCGAGCGAAGCCGCGGGTGAAAACTAGTTATTAATATTAGGCAAATTGTATACCTAAATGTGTTGACGATTAGAGAAATATGACGATATATAATTTAATGTAATTTTACGAATAGGTAATACATATGTTATTAGTAACAAAATGAGTTTAAATATATTTTATATTTATGCGACCAAAAAGTTGTGAATGTTTCGGCTCGCAATGTCCAACATTTTAATTAATACTTTCACCGTATAAAACTTTATAAGTCGCCTTGTTACCGATTGTTTAATTAATGTCTTTATTTTCCAATTTAAACGGTTATTTCGATATTAATTGCAGTAAAAGGTGCGAAATAAATAATTTTAAAGTCGCAATGAAGTGTTGTTGAAGCCGAGTATGAGTTCTCTCAGTGTATTAGTCATGTTGGAGGTGCGTCATCACACGATTCACGGTCACACACCCGACAACTATCTACACACAATTATTACACGACAACGCGAGCAACAAATAGTTACATAATAGGTTATCAGCTGCTCAAAATCATTCTAGTTTATTTATTTACTAGATGTGCCCGCGGTTTCATTCGCATTTATCGTTACTGGGTTGTAGCGTGATGTTTTATAGCCTATAGCATTCCTCGATAAATAGGCTTTCCAACACTTCAAGAATTTTTCAATTCCAACCACTAGTTCCTGATTTAGCGTGTACAAACAAACAAATAAACTGTTAAGCTTTATAATATTAGTATAGATTTAATTTAGCGCCTATTATGTGTACGGTATTAAAGCAAACTGACTGGGAGTCCTTTCAGCTGAACGTCAGGCAGTAACTGTGTCGTTTAATACATACTTCGTTAAAAATGCAAAACGTGAAATCCCGCATCATTGCATACAGGAAAAACAACAGTGCCCCATAAATAACGCTTATAAATCTGACACGTGACATTTTTTATTTGTCTAAGATCGTTTTATTTTAGAAATTTAGCACCATCGTTTTGACAGAAGTCCATCGCCAGCAGCTGCTTTGCTTTTAAACTTAATTTTTTTTTCTTGTTACATTTAATTTTTATTGTCTGTCTCTAAATAGTATATTAAAAAATTACTATCCGCATCTGTCTGTCTCTCTACGTTCTTCTAAACTACATAACGAATTTAGATGCGATTTCCACTGTCAGGCAGTATTATATGCATTAAACGAGCTAAAATATTACCGATAAATCAAAGCTTTGTAATCAATCCGTCAAATAGGTGAGATATACCAAGATCATGTACTGTAGAGTCTACAAGGGCTATAACTAAGACATGGGATATCTTATCTTTTACGCCCATTTCTATCGTTTACATAATAATAAAAAAAAAATACAAAATTTTTGGCCAATATATTATTATCACATCCAGTTAATTGATATTTACTTTTGTCTTTCGCAAAAGAAATGCTTTATGAGACTTACGAAGCCATCTAAAGTTTTATACATTTACTAGCTTTTGCGCGCGGCTCCGCCCGCGTGGTACCTACATTAATATAAAGTAGCCTATGTGCTTCCTCAGATTTTAAACTATATCTGTACCAAATTTCATTCAAATCGGTTGAGTGGTTTAGCCGTGAAAAGGTAACAGACAGACAGACAGATAGACAGACAGTTACTTTCGAATTTATAATATTAGTAATGATAAATGTATATAAAATATGTATATAAAATTTAAGAAGGCTTTCTTTAGTATTTTTGATTTATATCAGAAATACTAAAATGTTAGAGACTTATTTTTTTATTATTTCATACAAACTAAATATGGAACTGTTTTCTTGTATTTCTTGATGTAATATCCTATTCATTAATACCTGTATCCATTTTCTAATCGTAACTAGGTTTAACGTGGAATAGTAACGTCGAAATGCAACATTACCAAGTTTAACAACGATCATACCTTATACATTAAATATAGAGGACATCTTGTACGATACATGCGAATCCTAGTTCATAACTTGCATTGAAATCTCAAGTATTTATTGAGTACTACCAAGATGCAGAATATTACAAATTGACGAGATTGTGCGACTTGACGTAATGTCACATTCATATTTTCTATACCGGGAATTGCAGTTAGAAATATGAACTTTACATTATATAAGTATATACATATGATGCACTATCTAAAAAGATTATTACAATGGAATTGGCTCGTGCCATGTAATAGATTACGAGACGGGAGACGAATATTTTGATCGATGAAGTCAACTCAAACCTACGTCCTCGCTTTATTTTAATCAAGACGTAGGGCTTGCGTCTTACTAACATGAGTAGTAGAGCCTCGCTGATTTCAGCATATATGGGCCGGCTCGACCGGGGAAGTACTACCCTCTCATAGAATATCGACATGAAATAGCAGTGTTCCTACTTGTGTTTCGTTTGTTGAGTGAGAGTGCCGGAGGCCCCCAATCACCCTCTTTTCCCCTTCCCGCTCCTTCTCCTTCCCACTTCCTTTTTTTCCTAAAGGGTCGGCAACGCGCAAGTGATGCTTCTGGTATTGCAGGCGTCCATAAGCTACGGTGACCACTTACCATCAGGTGGGCCGTATGCTTGTTTGCCATCTTAGTTGTATATTGCTGTTTGTAGTGATAATAAATTTAATGTAATAACACTCTGTGTTATGTCTCATATTACTAAAACTCTTCATTGTTTGGCCACCAGAGACGGATCTTTATCATAACTACTATGGCGCTTCTGACAAATTATAACTCTAACTAGATATTGCCCGCGGTTTCGCTCGCATAAATGTAAGTTAGGTTAGTTTGGCAACAGCACTTTTTTTCGGATGAAAGTTACCCTATGTCCTTTTCTGTTCTTCTGAAAACGTGTATGGGAAAGTTCTTGATGATCGGTCGAGTAGTTAGGCGTGAAAGCGTAACAAACAAACACAGGTGTTTGATTAATTTTGGCCTTTAGTACGTATAGACAAAAAATCGACTACTAAAGATACATTCATGTAGGTCGCTCTTCATAACGCAGTGCTTTACGTGACCCAGGTTCCTAGGATTAGCGGTTGCATTAACACTTACTTTTAGACAGTACCTAATACTAAGTTCATACCTCACCTATACGTTTAGCCAAGAGCAGCGATAGCTCAGTGGGGAGACCAACAGACTGCAATGCAGAGGGTCTCGAGTTCGAACCCACGTCGCGCACCTCTGACTTTCGGAAGTTATATGACTTTTCGAAATGATGTGCGTATTGATTGACAATTATCGCCTGCTCCGTGCCTCGGAGAGCACGTTAAGCCGTCGGTCCCGGCTGCCATGAACATCTATGGCAGTCGTTATTGGGCGAGTGTCGACACAAAAGATCCCACTGGGTCGAAGTATCGCCGGTCTGCACTGACTGGCCCCCACATAAGATAAGATACGTTCAGCCGGCCAAAAATGTGATTCATTTGAACGTCATGAAACAACAAGGTCGATTTCTCCTTGCAATAATATTATGAAAGTGACCATTGCTCTCTTTATCATGTATTATACTTATGCTATGCCATGCCATGCCATGTGTCAAGTTAGAGAAGTCAACCTTAGTAATAAATTAGAATTCACAGTAATTGGTAGATCACTTTCTTAGCCGATTGTACCTTAGGGGTACCCAAAGGGGTGTTGTTCCTGCATTTCGAAAGCTGCGGATCAATTTTCTGATCTTGTGTTAATAAAAGATGTTTGAATGTTTCCAGCGAGCGGCGCGCTCGCAGCCGGCACCATTGCGTCCCCGTGGAGCACGGCGGCCGGCGCGCCCGACACCAATGGCTCGGGCGGTGCCGACGCCAAGCACCTCGATGTCGGAGACGCCAGCGACGATGAGAAGGTAAGATTACTATACCGTTAATTTATTTATTCACAGACTCAAGTTTAGGTCCTTTATTTGACTGTGTAGACCGTCAACAAAATATCTCGTCTTTAGAAGACGAGATATTTTGTTGACGGTCTACACACAAATCATCATCATCATCATGTTATCTTTTAAAGTGTATAGATGTCTGTTATACTTCTAACAGAGAAATCTGTAAAAGCATTAGTTAACATCTTAAGAACGTTGGTTTTCAAGAGTTTATCAATTTTCTTCTTGTTACGTCACTAATATGAAGCTATTATCATATTACACTTTAATTTTGTTTTTGGTTACTTGCCACTAGGGCTAATAATATTAATTACTTGATATTCGACAAACCACAGGTTTATAATATGAAGAAGTGACGCGTGCCTACTGAATGTCAATAGACAAGATGGTTAGAATGTACCACCAATCTGGTATCTCTATTATTTATTTATGTGTTTATAATAAAATTATTACATAAAAGTTAACGGCGCGTGGCCAAAGCACTTACTTCTTTGGATCCAAAGTAAAAATTTTGATATACCCAAGTCCGAGCAATAGATAGCGAGACTTAAAAAGGTACTCTAAGCTCGATCTGTGTAATGGCTTTATTATACGAACAGTTAACGTTTCTGTCACCTCATAATTTCGACGGTTAACAAGTGTCCTTTCGGAAACATCAAAAGGATAAGAATAGATAAAAAGTTGTTACAATAAAGTACGATAAAATCTGTAAAATATAGTACTAGTTATTAAAAAAATATATATTATCTAGGCTTTTGATACCGGTATTTCAGTCACGTGTATTTTTAACAAATCTGTTTATACGTTAATTATTTTAATTTGAAAACAGATAGTCCTAAAGAATCACATATTAAACAAAGATAATTGTCATGACTTTATACTTTAAGTCAGAAGCTCCAATGATCTATTAAAAACCCGTTAATCCTATATAATATAATTATATCTATAAAGCGATATATCCTATATATAAAGCTATATATTATATCGCTTTTATGCAGAGTTAAACAGCCAATAAAACCGCGTACTCCATTGATTTAACCGCGTACTGCATTACAGTTGATAGATAACGAAATAAATCTTAAGCTGAAATAAAAACAGAACAATATTAGTAATGTTCGAGTTGTGAGAAATAGTAAGTAAATATTGACTGTTGGTTGCAGTTAACAAATCCAGAAACAACTACGTTTCAAGTTGTTTCAAGGAACAGTGATTCACGATGTTTTCGATCGGCTCCGTCGGCTGACGCCGTCGACTGTTGGACCACGTCGAGGGCACGGCGTTATTTTTATTTTCTTTTGAGAATAGAGCCGAGTCTATTAATTACAGTGACGCACTCCTCGCTTGTAACAAACTCGTATCTGAATCTGTAAGCAATCTCGCAAATGTTAGTACATCTGTTCAGTGTTATTACTTAATTTCTTAAGGGTCTTGAATTTATTTCGACAGTTCGCTGGAAGTTGACTTGCCGAGTTTTGATTCTAGCTCGGGTAAACAAATACTAGCTGATTTTTATAAACGATCTTGCAAAGTAAATAATTATAAAACTTTAGAATTGAGTCATTCGCCGGTGAAGACGTTTAGAGATGTATTTTAACATTCTAAATGACTTAACTAGTCAGTTATCGGCAATATAGGTAATGCAAATGTTAAACAACTTATCTGACAAACATAAACGTATGTGAATTTTTCAATTTATTGTAATTATTTGTTGTATTTTGTTTAAATTAGCATGGCCCTTTTATGAGTAGTAAGTGGCTACTGCAGCTGACGGACATCTGTAAAGTTAGAAATACCACAAAGCGTGTCCCTAACGAGCAAAAACCAATCGCTCGGATGTTAGCGCAAGGGACACAGCATCGCCTTCATGAGATATAATAACCTTTTGTAGATTCACAAAACTTATTCCCATAGCATAGTCATATTTTTTGTTCATATCAAAATTTTATGGCGAATCCTAATCCTACCTATCCTAACTACCCTAACTGTATCCTTACTAATATTATAAATTCGAAAGTAACTCTGTCTGTCTGTCTGTCTGTTACCGTTTCACGGCTAAACCACTCAACCGATTTACATGAAATTTGGTACAGATATAGTTTAAAACCTGGGGAAGGACATAGGGTACTATTTATTGATGTAGGTACCACGCGGGCGGAGCCGCGCGCAAAAGCTAGTAATATTATAAAAGCGAAAATGAGTTTGTTTGTTTGTTACCTTTTCACGCCTAAACCACTGAACCGATCATCCTGAAATTTTGCATATACGTTGACAGGTGTACAGAAACGGACATAAGCTACCTTTCATCCAGAAAAAAGTTATTGTTCCCGAGGAAAACAATAATAACGTTCTTATGATAATAGATGGCGCCACGTGTCTTTCGAATCATGATTGAATTATATTATTACAAGCTGAGTACAGCCCGAATTGATTGTCAAATTCTAAATTACCGCGAGCGAAGCCGCGGGCAAAAGCTAGTACAAAATAATTGGGTATTAAAGTTAACGCCATGTAAAAATATAACACGGGCTTATTTGATTGGGACCGCTACTTTCTCAATTGAACTGCTACAGTTTTTAGGAGAAATTGATGTCCCTTTATACTCTTATAAAAAAGAAGACGGAAAGGATATCTAAACATGACACAATTTTCTGCGTAATAAAATTGTACTAGTGTCGGTTTCGCAGAACTTCTAACTGTTCTCTGTGAAAGTAAGTCTTTTATTTTGTTATTTCTCTAATTATTCGAATACGTATGTATTTTGCGACAAGCCCGTACCATTTTAGAGAAAGGTGAGCTCTTGGCATTCCTCCTGTTCAGGTTATACTTATTCACTGCGGGACGCGGTGCGGGTAGAGAGTTCAGCGTTCTTTGGAACCGATTCTAAATGCTGGATTTCTTAACTTTCTATGAAATATAGAGCCAGTAGTACTACCGAACATAGGATTATAATTATTTTAGTGAAAATCAATCGAGGAGTGCCGTTAATCTTTCTTTGTATACAACATTTTTGGTAAATCCCTGTATCTAGGGGCATTTACAAACGTTCTATTAAAGGACACAAAGTACACCCAATTTCAAAACCATTATTTGTGGGTCAAACAAACAACACACAACACTCGGCGCGGTGGAGACAACCACTTGTGTGCTTGACCATCCGTGCAGTCAATCAGTGCTGTATTAACCACATGGATTTACAGAAACGTTATTTGTGTCTTTGCTGCGATTATAAGAACGTCTATCTGCTAGTACTGTGACAAAATTGCCGGTGTAAATCCGATGGAACAAGCTATCAAAGCTATTTGTATAACAAGATTTACTAAATTTTCTTTTGGAAGCTTAGGCTAGTAGGGTCGGAGAGCTGGTGTCTTTGATAGAGTGTTCACGAAAGATCTGATTGACACTTCACGTGATCGAACCTTAAAGTCTTCAACGTAGCAATACTGCTAGACTTTGGGTCACGTTACCAGACAACAGCTGATTAATTTTACTTAACCTAAAACAGTCATGTTAATGTTATCTTTATATTATTATTATTTATATATTTAACAATCATAATCTTAAATAAAAATATATTTAAGCTCGAGATTAGTTATCTACAAAATCATCAATCAATAAAAAAGGAGAGCTCCTGACTCACTCACTGACTGACTCATCAACGTAAACCTAGAAAGTTAACATTTAGCTCAGAGGCTCATTTTATGACGTAGACAAGGGATAACACTGGTTTATGAAATTCCCACGATGTAAGGAAATAAACGGGATTTTCGCTTGTAGTTTGTTCGTTATTATTATTATATTATACTAGATGACCGATGAACTTCGTACCTGCCATGTAAATATGAGTCCCATACAACATTACAACTTCCGATATATGCGGTTTGACGATTGATTGTTCCTTTGGGTTCTTCCTAATTTTATTTTTCCTAAACCACGCCAGTAATAAAATAAAATATACAAATCAATTCAGTCCTTTTTCAGTTTTTGCGAGATTAACGTGCGTTAGACTCGCAAAAACTAGAAAAGGCGACTGGAAGAAACTTTAATATTGGAATGTAAGTATTAACTACAAACTCTCCGGTATAGGATAACAATAATTTAACAACTAAATGCCATGCGGACGGATTCGCGTGCCAAGTCGAACTAAAATTGAATCATTATGTTTGCATCATTTACGTATTAATTTTAAATTTAATTAGAACGGCTATTAGCTAGCCAATAATACTAACTAAATAAGATTTACAACATAGAACAAAAGCATAAAAAAATACATTCAAACATCTATCGTAGAAACCTTAATTATCATATTGGTACAAGACTAAATTATATATGATATCATACGCCAACTAAACGGAATAGACAATTGGATGTGCTCTCTTTTATATTAAGGATGTTCGCAGGATATGTCGGCGGCGGATGCGGAAGGAGTTTGGAGCCCCGACATCGAGCAGAGCTTCCAAGAGGCGCTGGCCATCTACCCGCCATGTGGCCGACGCAAGATCATTCTCTCCGATGAGGGCAAGATGTACGGTGAGTCCCAACATGCTAGAACCATTTGTAAGCCACCAATTCACCAATATTATGATGCTAGAAACACCTGTAATCGTTATGAATCTCTGGTATTGTCTGACTGTTAATGTGATCCAATGGGTTATTCTTCATACATTACGTCTATATCTCCGAAGGGGACAGTTCCATCCACATTTCGCCAGCTATGGATATAGGACCCACGTAAGAGATGGAGGCTATTACCGTCTGCCAGGCATAGTTCCAGACTTCTTGATGCATATACAGGCAGTCCGGTAATTAATGGATAACCTAGAAATGTTTTATAGTAGAACTGATGGCCGTTCAGAAAAATGGATGATTTTTTTAAAAGTAAAATTTCTTACCCTTTAACTTTCTTGTACACTACGACCATAAATGAATGAATTCCATCGGTTTTTTGTTGTTTTATTATTGAACACTAATTATGCTAATAGATAGACAGTCAAAAGTATAACTAGCTATTGCACTTCTTTTTTTCTGAACGGCCATCAGTTCTGCTATAAGACATTGCAAGGTTATCCATTAATTACCGGACATCCTGTATACAGCAGTCACATTCACCACTGTTGTGTCAGTGAGACAATATTTTAAATATAGATGACATACTTAGTAGCGGCCCGACGTCTTCCTACGTGCTGGTACTAAGAAATTATTGTCAAAAAATCCCAAAGACACTGCTCGGCTCGGGAATGGAGAATCTGAGAGCTAATGCGATCGCGTTCTTTACCGATGTGCCACCGAGGCAATTTAATAGTTAACAGATGCATAGCACAATAAATAATTCAAAACCTTAAAAAAAAAGAGCGTCCATACTCCTTTACAAAAGGCTTGCAACGCAGTTGCGACTCCTCTGGTGTTGCGGGTGTCCATGGGCGGCGGCAATCGCTTACCATCAGACGATCCGTCTGCTCGTTTGCTCTTATCCCATAAAAAAAGAAGAATTATATCTAGTTATTGCGGTGTGCATTGCGTTCTAATACGCTAATGAAAGCCAGAGCGTATAATAAAACAATCGTGTGTCACACGTGTCGAGCTCACCTACATGTCACTTAAGTTAAATAATGGGGAGCTATCAAGGTCAGTCCGCCGAAAATGAACAATGGATGTGGCACGAGACAAAAGCCACTGTAGATACCTATTGAAGTGAGCCGACAAAGCAGTTTGCGCAATAGGATTCCACGGAAAGACGTGAACCGACAATTATTATCTCTCTCGATCGGACCAAGTCGCCAATTCGAAGAACGCGTGTGCTGTCGTGTGGCTTTTGTTTTCAACTCCGCGGACCACGAATACCTACATGTGCTTTAATTAGTTAGTTATGAGCACCACACATGACCACAATATATTATCGGTACACCAAATATTTCTAAATTAACTCAAAGCTTATAAAAGTCTAGATTATGAAAGCTCTGTTCGTGGAACAGGGGAGGCGGGAACGAATTTTTCCACGTTACATTGTTAACTTAGAAAGCTCGTTAACTCGAACGTGACGATTGCTACATAAAAGCAACGTTCTGCCTCTTGTAAATTAACTGCCAAAGGGAAACTGTTTCTGTGTAGCTTAATGCTGTAATTATAAAGTATTAAGAAGAAATAATGCCTCGAATAAAATAGTTAGGGAAGTAGGTTAGTTCTGCACGGTCGCGGCCGGGCCGGGGTGAATAGTTTCATAACGTCGTTTTCCGAAAAGTAATATTACGGGGCTATGGAGCAGAATTGACATAGGACAATTATCAGAGGGTGGGTGTGCCATTACAGCGCCGCCGGACGCACATTAAGTTTGCGTCAAGCGCCAACATTATACGTCCCGGTTTTAATTAAAGGACTGTCCGCTCAGCCCCGTCGCGGTGCCAAATGGAATTGCTAAACAAATTTACCACAGGCGATGTGTCCACCTTAAGTGATTTAATAGGCGTGAAGAAATGCGATGTTTAAATTACTTCAAATCTTATGGTTCAACATTGTGGCGGAAGCGGAAATTAGGGAAATTCCCAACATATTTAGGCCTATGATATGTAACTCTTTGATGTAAAAAAAATAAATTAACAATTTTGTTTGAAACCGAAGGATTGTGACATTTGTTACTAAATATTGTGCTCAAAAGACCTTTGCCGCGCTAGCGATTAATTCCTGTATCACGAGGGACTTTACTAACATTGAAACAACATAAATAAAAACCACTTTGAGTCGGTATAACCATTCGATATATGGATAATACTGTTTTTCGTTTCATGTGCGAATCGAACCCAAATTACGCGGCGTAGTTGCAATGGAAAGGTTAGACTTTAAACCAGTGGCTTGTAGTCTTTATGATATCGTCGACAGGACACTAAACAAACATGTAACACTTTATTAACTTAGAGTTTACATCTTTGACTAGCAAACAAGTACATTATCTGTTATTAGTTATTACAATGTGTAAAAGATCCTGATAATAGGTGTCTGTGAAGATAATAATTGTGGCCACGCGTCGCGTCGTCGGACAATATAATATATGAGCACATTACTCGAGGACGTGTCCTCCCCGCTTAATCTAGCGCTGTAAAAGTGCGTCACCCTTGTCCGTCCGCTAGCACCCCTCACCCTTATCGGCTTCGTGACGCTCCACGGCTCGCTGTTGTGCTTGCTGCTCATAATAACTTGCAACCATGTCTCTGACTTAACGCATACTTGTATTTTATTTACTCATTTTATATTGCATGTCAAAACATTATTGCTTTGATACGTGATAAGTGAACGGCATTATTCCGATTTACATACATATAACACCAAAACAACTAATTAAGAAAAAACAAAACGGTTGCTCGATAAAACTGTTTAAATTTGACAACGGTTATCTGTTTCTGTTTTGGCGGTCTTTAATAAGCTTTGTTACTAATTAGTTTTTATTGATGTCTGGTATCGGAGGGTTTCGTTGTTGCATTAGCAGATTGAGTGGTCCGGTGCGATAGTGGAGCAGAACGTAGCAGTACTCGCGGTGTGGTTGCGATTTGCGGTGGTGTGTAGTTGCTAGTTTGGAACAGTTTGGCAACAAGGCAAGTACTCGCAGCACTGATGGCGCAGGTTCGTGAGTTAAGACATTCAAAACCGCTCAATATCCCGGGAGTATGAAAGTTTCGTCGGCGCACGGCTTCACGTGGTCCGGGGGGTGGCGGGCGAGGGGTTCGTCGGGAGGGCTAAACTATGCGAAGAATGCGCAATTAGTGAGCGAGCGAGCGTGTAAGGGGCCCGGCCGCGCCGCTAGGCGGCGAACGCAGTAAGAAAATATAAAGAAGGGGCGGGCCGCCCGCGCCCGTTGTTTAGCGCCCCGCCCGCCTCGGGCATAACTCCCGATTGTCTCCCGAGAAATCCTCCTTAGACCTGTCGCAACTCAACCCTTTCCGCGAGGATTTGCTTCGCATAGCTTCTGTTTGGGTCAGCGTGAAATTCTGCTACGACGCCCTTCTAACTCTACAAAGTCTAATAATATATTTGCCTCAGCCTTTGTCATTCGTCATTCAAAGCTCTCACTTTTGACGAATTGTCCTCTTTACTTTATCGTATTATTCATAAGCATTTTTTCAGGTTATTAAAATACTTGGGGCACTATTAGCACATAACTGGTGCGGGCGCACCCCAATATTTTAGTTAATATCTACGATTGCCACAGCGCCCTGTTGATCAATGGGGTAACGTTGGACATAATTAACTTAAATTATATAATATATTGTGCTCCGTTACCATCGTAACAGGTGAATTATGATTATGAGCCATGTTAGGTTAAACAAAAAGTAATTAATTATACTGACTAATTAATTTATAGTAGCTTTGACTGTATGGTTCTTTGATTACTAAATCACCAACTAAGCCGTGTGTTACAGATCGATAATTTGGTACAATATAAAGATATTTCCGTCCGTTATTCCATACATACAAACATAGTCTCACATTTATACCTATTCCAAAACGGGTAGGCATACGTACATTACACATACTTATACTAAATAGGAGTATTCCGCTTTCGGCACCTATGGTTTCGGCACCTAAGCTATTCCACTTGCAGCACCAAGCAAAAATACCTATTGGTCCTGAAAGTGGAATAGCTTAGGCGCCGAAACCATAGGTGCCGAAAGCGGAATACTCCACTAAATATATAAAAATATCTAAAATGTCTTACTCGTCTATACATTTATAATAAGTTACGGATTAATACGGATACGGACAGCGCTTTTTGGCAAGAGCATTTTCTGCACGGCGCGAGGAGCCCATATATTTGTTTTATTAATCAATCACTTATCAGGATCTAATTTAATCTGACATGTTCTTAATTATTGACTTCTTATCTATTACTATTATATTATTGAAAATGACTTATTAATTAATTATTATTATATTTATTGTATGGATTTGAATTTACCTATTCATAATATTATATCTCACTTCATTATTAAGAGACGCTTAATTGACATGTTAATTATTATATTAAATCCAGCATAATTTTAAAATTCTTATTAATTATAAAGCACATACATTTGTATGTCTGACCAGACAGAGCCTGTTGAGACAAAAAATATCTGTAACACCTGATTGTAGGTACACATGTCGAGTCAATTAAATTTATCTTTATCACTAGATGTGCCCGCGGTTTCACCCGCGTTTATCGTCACTGCGCCGCCCCCGTGGGTCGTAGTGTGATGTTGTATAGCCTTCCTCGATAACTATCCAACACTAAAATAATTTTTCAAATCGAACCAGTAGTTCCTGAGATTGGCTGAGATTAGCGCGTTCAAACAAACTATATCTTCAGCTTTATAATATTAGTATAGATTACAATAATATATTTATAAAACATTTTTTATTAGGTAGTCAGTAGATACGACAGTTATTAATGGAAATATATTTTGTGGGTATAAAGGTCCTTAAGCGAAAACAATCGCGGAGTCATGCCTCAGGTACGACGTTAATGTATTTCTGATGGATCTCCAATATCTCCCTAGTTGTCGAATAAATTACTTTTCAAAACGACCGGCAATAAGAAGCGACGGGTGCGAATATTTAGTCACCGCGCCTAACCTACATAATAAGTTACTTTTGATAAATTATAATTACCAACTTCCCTATACTAGCGGTCGCCTAGTGGTAAAAATTCGACCGAAACTCATAAGCTTGCTAGTTTGTTTTCTTTTTTTCTTTAGTACACATAAATAAGGTACTATTTATTGTAATAAAGAAAACTTATTACTATGGTTAACTATAAGTTTTTGCTTCACGTATCAATATATAGATTAATAGGTATATAATAATATTAGCCTTTTATGAAACTGTCCCACTGAGGCCCGGGACTCTTCTCAGTGTGAGAAGGCCATAGTTGACCACGCTGGCCCAGTGCGGTTTGGCAGACTTCACATCTCTTCGAGAACATTATGGATAACTCACAGACATGCACGTTTCCTCACGATGTTTTCCTTCACCGTTAAAGCAAGCGATAAAATCAGCGCTGCACTATCTACCACGGTGCTGCAGCATTATGCTGAGATAGGTGCCATTTTTGGTCTCGCACTGGCGGTATGATTAATTATATAAATTGATTATTATCGTTTGTTTTTTTTTGTAAATCTAAAATTTTTGTTTTTTTTTGTTGTTTTTTTTATTTGTTTTATGCCAATGTAGAGGACAAATTATATAATAATTTCTCTTAAAGCCATATAAATAATGTATAATTGCAATGGTCGATTTAATAACAGACAAGAGATGCGTGATCGCCAAAGAAAATGGTAAATATTCATATAGCAGTTGGAGCGTGTACGCACAATATCCGCAGCAGAGAACGCGAGAGCGCAGCAGCGTCGCGTCGCGCTGGCAATGGACCAAATTAGCCAACTAACGAACTAATAAATAATGATCTCTTGTTTTTCTATTCAGTGTGGAATAGAAACGTTTCTTGGTTGATCCTTCTGTGCACTGCACTATTTATAGAAGGATGCACACGACGTTTCGGGTGAAAGCACTCTTAATGCTCAATTCGCGGGCAGCGATGTCACGAGCGGAGCGCTCGCTCCGGGTAACATACGACGTGTATATTCACTTTACTAATTCGTGCTAACAGCAATTTGTTAGAGTGGCCACACTTACTAATTTTAGCTTAACACCCGCCGTGAAAAGTTTACGACGGTGCCATAATTTCGAAGTAATTTCAAGAATGTTTGACTTAACAGTCTTTCAGAGAGATCTGAGCTTTCATTCTAGTTTAATATTAAAATATCTGATGCTAGCTGCTTCCCGCGGATTCATTTTCGTCTTATATGGAAAATCCTAACTAATATTATAAAACCAAAAATAAGTTTGTTTGTTACCTTTTCACGCCTAAATCACTGCACCGATCATCCTGAAATTTTGCATATACGTTGTCAGGTGTACAGAAACGGACATAGGCTACCTTTCAACCCGAAAAAAAATACTGTTCCCGAGGAAAACAATAATAACTTTCATATGATAATAGATGGCGCCACGTGTCTTTCGAATTATGATTGAATTATATTATTACAAGCAGAGTACAACCCGAATTGATTGTCAAATTCTATATTAACGCGAGCGAAGCCGCGGACAAAAGCTAGTATGTAATTATAAAATACACGACATCATATTTTTAAGCCGCGTGTCCCGAGTCAAAATGTGTAGATTTTTTATAGATCTCTGTAAAAAAAGTATTGAGACTTCTCACGTGACAAACAAACATACATTAAATGTTATGATTAATTACGATAGCAGCAATAGCCAAGTGGGCAAACAATCTATATTTGTGGGGTAAACCGATGGATTGCCAAGATAGTCGTGTTAAAGCAACGACACGCGCCGCCGGCGCCGCTCTGACTTTTTGAAACCATGTGCGCTAATTATAGCTCAATCAGAAGGCAAAAGAGTATATCATGAAGAAATCAACACACTACAAGTTTTCTATAACGTTTATAAAGATGTGTATAAATGTTATAGTTTGAGAGCGCGGATGACGCAGTAGTTCAGTGCTCGCCTCGCCACTGTCACTGTCCCGAGTATTGTGGGTTCGAATCCCACACGGGACAGAACTGCAATATTATAAAAATTATACCAGTGACTTCCTCCTTTCTTCTCTTCTATCTAGTTTGGTGTGCCCGACAGGGTTCATATTTGGTCTTTTATTCTTTGTTACAACATGTAATAGATATAGAGAGGAATAAAGCATTGAAATTGAATTTTGTGTGATCCTCAAATTTTTTTTTCTATTTTTTTAGACTTTGCCCTAGGGTTGCCAACATATTTTCGACGAAATATAGTATTTTTAAAATAAGCTATAACAAAATAAGGTATATTTATAAAAATATAGTATTTTATGGAAAAACATTTATTTGTTACGGTTTTTTTAAATATGTTCGACCTTGTTAATTTGACATCACGGACAGGTTCAAAACGGATTATGTACGTATAGGTATATGCTTTCGCATCAGTAGTAAAGGAGCGTCGATAGTTTTTTTGAATAAAGGTTTTAGTTTGTTGCTTTTCGTTGTTGAAATATAGTATTTTAGCATACTATATATTTCTTCAACAGTATATAGTACGCAGACCCGAAATATAGTAAAATACTATATATTATAGTACGGTTGGTAACCCTACTTTGCCCATAGGTATGTCAGTCTCCTTAAGACAGAATGGCTTTATAGATCCCCAAAGTTGTTCCGAATCTGTGCTCTTTGTGTCCATTGTTTGAATGTTTGTGAAGACACACGAATTATTTCTAATGCGGGACTGATCTCTAAATTAAAAAAAATAAACAAAAAGTGTGGGTACTGCCCTGCCCGCCTGCACTTGAGCAACATACTAGACTATGGGTTTTTTCGGTTGACAATTCTTCGCAGATACGTCTTCCAGAAAGGTATTATATATTGTGTTATTTAAAGTTTTTACTTACTGAGTCATACTATTGCTTGAGTAGCGGGCTGCTTTAATGAGTAGTTAAGTATAATATCACTAGTCATTGATATACTTAAATTAATTCATAAGTCAGTACGGCAACTGGAAAGCATAAGTTATCTTATACTAATATTATAAAGCTGAAGAGTTTGTTTGTTTGTTTGAACGCGCTAATCTCAGTAACTACTGGTTCGAATTGAAAAATTCTTTTAGTGTTGGATAGCATGTTTAATGAGGAAGGCTGTAGGCTATATAACGTCACGGTACGACCCACAGGGGCGGTACAGTAACGATAAACGCGGGTGAAACCGCAGGAACATCTAGTTATTCAATAAAACAAATACCTAAATGTTTCATCGAACTATTTGTGCCAGCCTCGCTTAGCTCATCTAACCTAACATGCATTTTGGTAAGGCTACGGGCAACCATATCCCATTGTCGCTAGTGATATATGCACGACCCTAATATCCACTTCTCACAGACCACGACCAGATGAGCTCTTTTAGCCACTTCTTACGATATATTGACTATTAGCTTTTGCCCGCGGCTTCGCTCGCGTTAATTTAGAATTTGACAATCAATTCGGATTGTACTCTGCTTGTAATAATATAATTCAATCATGATTCGAAAGAAACGTGGCGCGCGCCACCTATTATAATAAGAACGTTTTTGTTGTTTTCCTCGGGAACAGTAATTTTTTTCGAGATGAAAGATAGCCTATGTCCGTTTCTGTTCACCTGACAAAGTATATACAAAATTTCAGGATGATCGGTTCAGTGGTTTAGGTGTGAAAACGTAACAAACAAACAAACTCATTTTCGCTTTTATCATATTAGTTAGGATGGCTATCTTAAATCATTTTGCGACGCTTCCTAAACATGGTATATACAATTTACTAATCTCATAAGTCTTATTTTTATTAAATAGATACAGACTACAGACTAACACATACACAAGAATATTCAATGGTAAACAATAATATAATACTTAAATCTGGGTTCCAATTATAAACTATACACATTAGAGTACGTATAATTATTATAAACTATACACATTAGAGTACGTATAATTATCATAATAGTTATCAGTGGAGAGCTTAATGCGAGTAAAACCATTCAAATATGAACAATTAGACTAATGACAAGGATTTAAAAAAGGATACAAGTTGGTACATATATTTTATTAGCTTAATCAATTCAATTCCATCGTTATAAATTTAATTCTTAGTAAATTACACCACTTAGAGGTTTATCAATTAGACAAAACACATAGCATAATTTCACCTACCTATATTTTCTAATCATTTAAGTAATTAAATGTATTGCGATTGAATTATACTTCAATTCAATCGTAATAAATCCAGTCCTTAATAAATTATATAACTTAGCAGTATATCTATTAGACAAAACACATAGCAAAAAGTCACCCATTTTTTCTAATAATTTAATTAAATGTATTACGATTGAATTATACTTAATTTCAATCGTAATCAATCCAATCCTTAGTAAATTATATCACTTAGTTCTTTATCTATCAGACAAAACGCATAATAAAAAGTCACAATTTTTTTCTAAAGTAAAGTATAATTACATACCATTTTATTCTCCAATAAATGTATGTATTTAATGATTCATAACATGACGTTTACACCGTGCCCGTTAATCAATGTAGGTACAAATAATTGAGTAGATAGTACGCGTTCGCCTCGACGAGCAGGCAAGGGGTTAATTAAATTCGCACCAGCCCGCCTCTCGTCGCCATCGCATTCCCCGAATTCAATGAGATTTCAATTTACTTTGCACTGACCAGCTCTACTTGACGTGGCCAACAATTACACACAGTTTATTAAATGTTAGTCCTAAAATTTATGTAGGCAACTTTTAGGTTTTCATCACCTGCTGGGATAACTGACTGCATAGATGGCGTAATGGTTAAAGTGGTTTGGTCACCAATGGTTGTTTCAAGTCTTATTGCGTTTTGTGTCCGTTGGTTGAATATTTGTAAGATCCCTCGCAGCACAGAAATTATTCGTAGTTGTATTTTAAAAGAACAAAGAGATAAATAACTAAAGGTATATTTTAGGTTATCTACATCGAAGGACGCTCTAATTCATGCGATAAACTCCATTACTGTGACAATGACAAGCTAGCAAGTGAATCTCTTAAAACCAAGACTAAAGGACGACAAAGAGCAGCGATAGCTCAGTGGGGAGACCAACAGACTGCAATGCAGAGGGTCTCGGGTTCGAACCCACGTCGCGCACCTCTGACTTTCGGCAGTTATGTGACTTTTCGAAATTATGTGCGTATTGATTGACAATAATTATCGCCTGCTCCGTGCCTCGGAAAGAACGTTAAGCCGTGGGTCCCGGCTGCCATGAACATCTATGGCAGTCGTTATTGGAAGAGTGTCGACCCAAAAGATCCCACTGGGTCGAAGTGTCGCCGGTCTACAATGACTGGCACCCACATAAGATAAGAAAAAAAAAGACGACAAACTAATATTTGTTTCATATATGTATTTATAGAATACATTTAAATAATGTAATAGCTTCATTATATCTTCGCAGGTGGATCTCACAGACATAAATGCTGAAATTTTTTTATGTTTACAAGAACTAATTATAATACATAACATAAATTTAATATTTAAAAATCCCCGACATAAATATCCTCTAAGACAAGGTTATCTTGATCTTGCAATATCATTGAAGCAACAGGATACGAAATTTTATATTGATCAGACCTGTGGAAGTTACTCAAATCCCACCACCAATAAGAATAGATTGATGATCTTCAAACGGCTAAACAGATTTGGATAAAATATCGATTGGCTTTCGTTTTCATAAGTAGATAGTTTATCTACAACCTTAGCGTTATTTATATAAAACGGCAATTTAATAGCTAATGAATTGCCGGTTTTAAATCTAATTTTATGATTCTTATACAAAAACTAAGGTTATTTTAAATATCTTTATTTTAGAAAATATCATTAATAAATTATCAATAATAAGTGTATAATTAATTATCTACATCAATAAATTAATATATAAAATAATATTATATTTCGCTTAAAGTCAAGCAAATATGAATGTAAAATAAAATCGAATTAGGTTTTGCCTAAAATAAAATACAATCTAATCTATCCCTAATTTACATTAAATTGATTTAAATATTAAGTTGGCTTTGATTTGAAAGTTAAGCATGTGGGTGATTAATGTTCACAAGATAAATAAATACCGTTGCCACTGTTCACCTGCGTGATTTCCTGATTCGAAGGTGATCAAATGACACTTAATATGTTTCTTCATTTCACATGGGAGAAATTATGCCGAGGCGATATGATCAAACCAAAAATTACACTAAACATAAATGACATAAATCTTTTCTGAGAGTTTATGTAACCTACTAGGTAAATAATAATCCTTACTAATATTATAAATGCGAAAATGAGTTTGTTTGTTTGTTTGTTACGCTTTCACGCCTTACCTACTCAACCGATCAACATGAAATTTTGCATACACGTTGTAAGGGGTACAGAATAGGACATAGGGTACCTTTCATCCAGAAAAAAGAACTGTTGCAAACCTAACCTAACCTAACCTATATTTGCGCGAGCGAAGCCGCGGGTGAAAACTAGTATAATATAATATTCTATCACATACACACAACACCATCTAACCCAAACTAAGCAGAGCTTGTACTATGGGTACTAGACAATGGATAAATATACATATATATTATATACTTTTTTTGTAAATACATACATTATTATATTATACATAGAAACACCCAGACCAAGTCAAACATCCATGTTTATGCACACAAATGTTTGACTTGTGCGGGAATTGAACCCGCGACCTCAGGCGTGGCAGTCGGTTACACTAACCACTACGCCATCGAGGAATAAATAATGTTTATATTGTGGTGAGAAAATAAATTATTACTATTATCATCTGAACATTTCGGTACTTATATTGGACTAATAATAATAGTAATCTTACCGGAGACTGGCCATTGGTGCAGGCACAGGCGCAGGAGATATAGACACAAGTGCGTGCGCAAACACAAGTGCACTCTCTGTTCCCTAACTCTCATGATCCGATGGGACGGTAATCCGACACAACCGGAAAGAGATCAGGCGCAGGACCAACGGCTTTACGTGCTTTCCGAGGCACGGGGGTGTCTCACACCGCCAAATTCCTAACTCCGGGCTGCTATTGAGATTTATTAACAGAAAAATCCAATCACTTTTTGTTGGCCCGACCCGGGATTTGAAAGTTATGTAGATATTTCATTAACACCCTTCATGGTGGAATATTAGAGTGACGTAGTACGCACTACGCACATACAAGTAGGGCGCTGCGCAAACGTACAAGCTTTGAAGTCTCGCTAAGCACCACTGCCTTGTATCCAACAAGTAAACGGCAATTAGCACTGCATATTTATTTTTAAAGAATGGACGAGGAAAGACTGACTAAGAAAGTTTATAAGGCTAGTGTGAATGGAACAGTCGCAAGAGGAAAACCTAGGCGAACGTTTCCCGATCAGATCGGAGGCGTTCTGAACAAAGGCCATATTAAGAGCTCCTTGAACCGACGGGCGTGTATGAGGAATGTGATGAAAGTGAATGAAGCCAGAGAAGTGTGTCAGGATCGTAGCAAATGGAAATCCGTAGTCTCTGCCTACCCCTCTGGGAAACAGGCGTGAATCTATGTATGTGTGTATTTATTTGCGTATCTATACTAATATTATAAAGCTGAAGAGTTTGTTTGTTTGTTTGTTGCGTAGCAATACGTAATGGCTATCGCTATCATAATTTAACGTAAATGACTACAAATTAATAAGAATAATAAGAAAAGTAAATAAATACATATATACCATTTATCTCGCCCCGGGACTTCACGAGTCTTAAACTCGGTGTTTTCTATGATCACAACTGCTAAAACACAGGTGCCACAGTGGTGGGAAAAGAAGTGAGATTAGTCCATTAGTAAAAGAAAATAAACCAATAAGAAAGGGTGATCTTAAATACAACTAGCTGTTACCTGCGACTTCGTCCGCGTAGATTTTATTTATTTATTTATTTGGTTAACTCACAGCATATATATGATACAATTTAGTGAAAAATTTAGATGACAGAGTTCTAATATACATGCCACTTACGAATAACACAGCATTCACAGTTGAAATAACAAAATTATATTAAGAGTTTACAATTTTCATAAAATTTACAATTTAACTAAAAAGTATTTGTCTCCGCGGCACCTTATTTTTTTCTAAAATCAAAGTAGCCTAAGTTACTCCTCATAACATCAGCTATCTGCCAGTGAAAGTCCCGTCAAAATCGGTTAAGCCGTTTCGGAGGTTAGCCGGAACAAACAGACAGACAGACAGACAAAATTTTTAAAAATAGATGTATTTTTATAGATATCTTATATACTTTCGTATGCATTAGATAAAAAGCTGTTATTTTGACATTACAAACAGACACTTCAATTTTATTTATTTGTATAGATTTGTATCTATTAATTATTAAAGCATACACAAAAAACTGTATTGCATAAGTAGCAAGCAACTGCTGAGGCAGGTTTTTACTACCGTAAACTAGAACTACGGTGCCCGGTAAAGAAATCTCTACTTTTACGTAATGAGTTACTTATTTACAATAACTAGCGGTCGCCTAGTGGTCAAAATTCGACCAAAATTCCTAAGCTTTTTGAAGTGAAAACTTCTTTAGCGGCTTTGTGCACTTTTTTGTGATGGGTAAAAAATGTTAAACGCGAGTCAGGACACGTAACCTGATCGAAAATTCGTAAGACGGAGGGAGAATTGTCATGTTTGTGTACGATAGCGCAATAAATGAATATTGTATTTTACCACATAAATGATAGTACTTTTATACTGATAATTAAGGCAATTCGTGCAAAATTATTCCCTAACCATTCCAAAACATCAAAATGCACAACGTTAATATTCAAGTTTTCACTTCTGCCGGCACTCCCGGAGTGCAACCCGTTTTTGTTGTTTTTCTTAATTACACATTAAATAAGGTATAATAGGCACGGAGGTAACCATAGTTATAAAGAATTGTACGACGTCAGACGAACAATGTCGAAATACTACGAACGCGATTCGACTGCGTGTGTCAATTGCATGGTTGTGTGCGTGTAGTGTTTTTTCATTAATTTAATGTATTTCTAATGCATATTTTATAAAAATATTAGGATCGCCCCTCCTTCTCTATATAAACTTTAACTGTGCCAAATTTCATTCTCCTCAGTCCGCGCAATCTATATATTAATACGTGAAGCGAAAACTTTGGATCCCTTTTTACGAAAATTGGGCGGACGGAGGAGTATGAAATTTGGCACACTTATAGTTTATACAGAGAAGAAGTGACGAATGCTAATATTTTTTTAAAATATGCTTTAGAAGTACATTAAATTAATAAAAAAACACTACACGCACACAACCATGCATTTGACACACGCAGTCGAAGCGCGTAAATATGGTTACATATATCAATATATAATGACATATCAGCAATATCTTACAGGTAACCTTTGGTCGAATTTCGAGCACTAGGCGACCGCTAGTTTTCATAAAAAGGGGTACAAAGATTTTGCTTCACATATTAATATATAGATATGATATTTGTTATTAATTTCCATGATTTGCTTTATAGAGTTTGTGGTCTTATTTGCCAGAGTTCCGCAGTCACATACACAACATAATACATTATAAATTTATAACGCACCAATATGCATGACAAAAGCAATACTTTGAATGGATTTTGCATATATTATATAATTTTATGTTAAGCCCCTTGCAGTTCAACGGAGAATGTTGAAAGTATTTGTTTATATTTCATAATACCTTTAATAATAAAACCAATTATTCTCTATACAAATAGGTATAAATTGTAATAATGTGGATTTTAATCGACAGCATTTGTTCAGTAAAGTATTAATTCACTGGCGTTTAATGATAGTATATGATAAATACATCAACATTTAATATACCCGTAAATACCAAGAATTTTTCATAAGAGAGATTCTGTAGAAATATTTGCTATTTTGTCAACAACGTTACTCAATATTGTAAAATTATTTCGCAGCGTCAGTTTGCATTGGTTGCGGGCGATCCACCCCGCATTCCTGTCCAACTGCAGTTTCAATGATTGAAAATAGCTATTCAAAATATTTTGAAAATTATTTCATAACAGCAGAGCGGTAGGCAGCGCGACAGAACACTGTAGAGAACGCGCTTCACAGAAACAGCTATGCCAAATATTTCACTGACAATCGGCGCGGCTTTTATTAATACATTAATTGTGTTATTGAAATATCTGCGTTTGTTTCCCATATTTGTTATTTTAAATTTCTTCTTCATAACGTCGAGGTAAAAGGTATAACAGGTATAGATATTGGCACAAACATTCAGTGTTAGCGCCTAGGGCTCTTGTCGGCCTTGTTTTAGTAGTTGCAAAGATTTTTGAAGATCTTCAGGCTCTTACAGTTGCTTATATAGATGGCAACGAGCTGGCTTTCTTATACGGAATATAGGCATGAGTACCGAGTAAATGTTGTATCAAAGGAACATTAAAACAGCTGTGGACGAAACCGAAGGAACTCATCTGGGTCTACAAAAATCGTTACAAAATATTTCACTTTTTAAAATAATAATAATAATAATATTCTACCACATACACACAATACCATCTAGCCCAAACTAAGCAGAGCTTGTACTATGGGTACTAGACAATGGATAAATATATATATGCTTCTTTTTTGTAAATACATACATATTATACATACAAACACCCAGACCAAGACAAACATCAATGTTCTTGCACACAAATGTTTGACTTACGCGGGAATCGAACTCGCGACCCTAAGGCGTGGCAGTCGGTTACACTAACCACTACACCATCGAGGCCGACAATGAATGCCTCTATGGTGAATAGAACTTTCAGAAAACGAACTTGCACTAGACACTGAGTGATTCCTTGCTGACAAAGTAGTCAACTCGCAAAATATATAAATAATAACCTTTGGTGTTGTAAGTGACTATACGTTGTGGTCATATTAGTAGTACCTATAACTTTAAAAATAAATGCACGAATTGCACTGTGAGTTTAAAAGGTGCCATAAATTGTGGGTTCCATGCGTGCCTGTTGTTTCAATGTCTGTAATGATTTTACAAAAGTAACTACTTAAATAAAAATCTGGCACCGACATACAGGCTCATTACACACTGTACACACATTATACAGCGATTCCTAATCGCCTAACAGTTTAGTTTAAACGTTTATTATTTATTACGTGTTATATTGTAACATTCGTTTTAATCGTGAATTGAAACAGACATTACGCGAGATGACGCGTGCCATTTTTAAAACCCTCAACATGATTAAAGTTACACGGCTAGCAAGCTTTTCATGGTGGTGAATACCAGAATATTTTTTTACAATGTCTTGACTTTGAATGACTTTTGTTATGGAAAACAAAATGAAACGGCGTTTGTATTGAACTTGAAATCTAGAATAATCATCGTAACTAGACAACCGTGAATGCCGATCAATTCACCGTAAAAAGACCGTTTCGGTATTTTGACTAGGCGTATGTTTATATTTTACAATACGTAATATTTTATTTGACACTTGTTTAATTTCTACATATTTGTATTTATAGGCTTGAAGCTAAGAATGTACAATAACCAGGTACAAATTACATTGCAGGAAGGAACGAGCTAATAGCAAGGTATATAAAACTGAGGACAGGCAAGACACGCACGAGAAAACAGGTGTCTTCCCACATACAGGTGCTAGCTAGGCGGAAACTACGAGAAATACAGGCCAAACTTAAAGTGGTGAGTATCTATCATTATAACTCATATTTATTATTCAGCGTGTAACAGAAAGGTATGGTCATAAGTGTCACATAGTACCTATAGCTTTAGCACAATGGAAAACCGCGACAAATAAATTCATATAAGTATGTACATTATTTTCACTTAGATATAGCTTTTTCTTTTTATCGACTTACTAGTTTTCACCCGCGGCTTCGCTCGTGTAAATGTAGGTTAGGTTAGGTTAGGTTTGCAACAGTTATTTTTTTTCTGGATGAAAGGTACCCTATGTCCTATTCTGTACCCCTGACAACGTGTATGCAAAATTTCATGTTGATCGGTTGAGTAGTTAAGGCGTGAAAGCATAACAAACAAACAAACTCATTTTCGCATTAGTAAGGAAAGGATTAATATCATACATTTTAGTCGATACTTAAACAGCTGACTCAGATCACCATGAACCCGAAAATTACCAAGCACAATTTTATAGTGATGTAATGTGTTTGTTTCGATGTTTAAATAATAAATACAAGAATGCTTGAAATTTAAATAAAATTAATAAATATGTATAGTTTTTGATCCAGGGCTAGGTCATATGGGTTATTTAAATATGACCACACCTTTCTGTTACACGCTACATATAATAATTAAGCTTTTTTGTTTGCTTAAGAGATATTAATTATGTACTTCATTCAAATTTCGATGTGCGCCTAGAATAACGCTCTAAAAGTGAATACATTATTAAAATATAAATATGAATGGCGTTTAGGATGGTGGGATGATGAAAGAGAAGGCCATGCAGTCAATGAGCACACTATCTAGCGCACAGATCGTAGCGGGCTTGCCGCACCCGGCGTACCACCATACGGTACTCAACTTGCAGAAGGCATGCCTTTGTGTTACTAGTCAAAACAAACTAAAACGCCTTTAAATTGTGTTGCTTCACTACTATTTAGGCATGTTGCCAAATGCACGTATCAAGCGAAGAATTGGAAGCAATAACACCAATCGACTACAAACTGCTTTACTCACATCTTTGTTTCTTTTTTTCCTCATCTTACAAATAATCGACTAGCAATCGGATTGGACTAAACCTTATCGATATCGCTTTCGATACTCTGCGATGCGAATATAAGAATCATGTATATCAAATCATTGGAATAAAATGACATTGCGTCTCCATGTTTTTCATTTTAAATAATGCTTCAAGTGATTACGTGTGTAGAAACTTAACAACTTGAGCATAGTTAGTTTATAACAACAATAATAATAATTATGCTTAATTAAAGTTTAAGGTTAAGTTAAAAAGGGCTAATAACATTTATTATTATTGCAGCAATTTTGGCAACCGGGTCTACAAGCTGGACCTTCACAAGAGTAAGTGTTATTAAAAGAACAAAATAATTTATTATCAGGTTATATTGAACCCTATAAAGTTGACTAGTTGTCTCCGCAGTTTCATCCACGTCTACGATGACTGCTATCCGCTCTGGTGGCTCGTATCTATAGGCTATGCTTTCCAGAAGAATTGGCCTATCAAATGCAAAGATTATTTAAAATCTGACTTGTAGTTCCAGAGCTTAGCGCATTAAATAGAAACATAAACAGTCTCTTCAGCTTTATTATGTTGACTGTATGTGAAAGGCCAATACTTTTATCTCTTTCTATCTAAAGCAACTAAAGATCAATTTTATTAAAGGAGTCTGAGCAGAGAATGAAGTTAAATTCATAATATTTTCCGCTTTTTTATTCAACTTGCATGTCTTAAATGAACTTAACAATGCAGACTGTAAGCGTGTTAGATGAAATAAATTAAACTATGTTATATTCGGTATCAAGCACTTTATGAAGGCTTATCGAGCTTCTGGGCTAAGGCACTTTAGTAAGGGTTATTAATATTAGTACCATGGAAACACTTTAATGGGATTAAACTAAAAAAAAATATTTATTCATCTGCTAAAGTTCTCACGGTTGATCCTTCATTTGGGTTTATTCTGATGGAACCGGTATCGCCAATATCATTATAAAATCGTTTATTTTTTCAAAGATTAAATCAATATACATAATATATTTAATATATTAATATCTAGTGCTCATTTATATACAAAAATAGCCAAGCCGCATATATATTCTCACGCCTATATTTCTAATAGGCATGAAGAGATTTATAACACTCACATTTCGAAAACTATGATTTTAGATTTCACGTGATAGGTGACGAGACTATTGCCGTGCCGACTAACGAGCACAGGTCCAGACTCCATGGTGCTACTGAGAATTTAATGTGAGAAAAACCTAATAACACTTAGACTAGACCCGAAAAATGCACCAAGAAAGACCTAATGCACAACAATCAATTACAAATTGAACCTTAAAATCAATAGTATAGAGTTGATTTTTAAACAAAGCCAAGGAAGTAAAAATGTCACTCTTTTGTTAAATTTGGACGCTTATATTTTTAAGACGTATTTGGATAGTTCTGACGCGAATTTAGGGGAGGGTAATGGACCTAGGGTAGCGCACGCATATGACTTAAACAGTCTGGTATCCATTTTAAATTATGTTCTACTTCTAGAAGTAAAGAAGTTGCGATGTAGTTGAATTTGGACGCTAAGTTTCTGAACACGTATGTATTTGACTAGTTTAGGCACCAATCCAGGGTAGGGTCATGGCCCTAAGAAAGCGCACGCCAAAGACTCAAACAGTCCATTATAAATAATACTCTATTACTAGGCTACTTTGTAAGGGATGCTAGCTCTAACGAAGAGAATCAAGCAAGTAAGTGGTATCGTTTCCGCAGCGTGAAGCCGTTCCCTGGCGCCGGCTACAAGGGCGTGGCCGGCGTGGGTGGCGTGGGCGTCGCGGGTGGCGCGGATGTAGCGCCGCCGCCGCCGTGGGAGGGCCGCGCCATCGCCACGCACAAGCTTCGCCTTGTCGAGTTCTCCGCCTTCGTAGAGCACCCGCGCGACCCCGACACGGTCAGCACCTTCACTAAAACACCAGACTAACACCATTATCACACAATTACCTAGACGACACAACACTATCACCACAAGATCATCACGTCATAACCACGCCTTTACTACACCATCACTTCAACACCACACCATCAACATTACACACAATCACCACATCATCACTACGCTGTCACTACATTATCACCACACCATCACCACGCCGTCACCATGCTATACCACAACTCTACGACATCGCACACAGCACACAATCGAATCACGCAATACGAGCATACCAAATATTCTTAATAACTTTTGATTGATTGTCATTCGAATATATTAAGCGGCAAATCGAGATTCGAATACAAAATTAAATATTACCGACTTTTTCATTTTTAATTTTATTTATAATACCTTCTGGGACAGTAATTATTTCATCATGAGACTAACGCTATATCGGGCACAGTACATTAGCTTTCAAACAATCACCTTCGCCTTGTGCTGTAAACAAAAAAATGATCACCAGGTTAAATAAAAGCGCACAAACCGCAGGGCAGCTTGTGGCGAGCTAAATGTGAGTGGCGACACTGCGGTCCTGAATGCCTCAGAGAGTCGGTTAGGGTCTCGTCCCCGGCTTGCCGTTACTGGCTGGCTAGGGTGGAACTCCAGGATCGCCCGTAGGACTTTCAACTTTGGCTTGCCTTGGTTGGCTGGTCAGAGAGCGGCTGCTAGAGCTATATGCTTGGGGGTGGAAGTGTCATTTTCAAGGGCATAACTACGGGAAAACCCGCTCCAGGTCTCCGTTGTCCCGAGACCCGTGATGGTGAAACCGACGCCGCACCGCTCAACACCCTAAGCCTCTCGCATCGGTGTTGCCCTCTGCTGCTGGCTTGTATGCCTATGGTGGCTATTCAGGGAGCTCATCT
The DNA here is from genome assembly GCA_963564715.1 of Catocala sponsa. Taxonomy (NCBI): domain Eukaryota; kingdom Metazoa; phylum Arthropoda; class Insecta; order Lepidoptera; family Erebidae; genus Catocala; species Catocala sponsa. The sequence goes on from OY751329.1 coordinate 27,697,673, forward strand.
AGTAAGTTGGCGAGTCCCATTGCATTAATGCTATCAGAGTATTCAGGGCAGACGCCGTTTTTCATCCATAGTTAGTAATATACCAGTCCATCAAACACCCATACCCATAGCCCATATATTAGAATCCATACGTAGCAATAGTCCTACGCTTGCTGCGGCTAGTGCCGCTGTAGGTGTTCCATCCCACCTTTGATTAAAACTCTCGAAGGACCTCTTCACGTTGTACCTATGTCCTCGTGTAAGCCTCCCAAAGGGCCGGGTATTTTCATAATATAATATGTTAGAAAATGGATATAAGAGAAACATAATAATAATAATATTCTATCACATACACACAACACCATCTAGCCCAAACTAAGCAGAGCTTATACTATGGGTACTAGACAATGGATAAACATACATATTTATATACTTTTTTTTTTGTAAATATATACATATTATACATAGAAACACTCAGACCAAGACAAACATCCATGTTCATGCACACTAATGTTTGACTTGTGCGGGAATCGAACCCGCGATCCCAGGCGTGGCAGTCGGTTACACTAACCACTACGCCATCGAGTCGTCATCTTTGAATCAGCTTTGAATCAGTATTGATAAAATTTGGTGAGTAGATAGCTTGTTTGACACATATCATATTCTTTGACTTCTACACTGAACACTTAAAGTCGCAAGCAATAACGACTAAGATATAAATCATAATATTAAAACTTTTATGATACCTAACGTTACCTTAATGTCTTAACGTTCACTAAATCGAAAGTTAAACACCTTGAACTTAACTGCGAAATAATATTTAACTTAAATATATTTAAACGTTGTCTTATCATTGTCATCTCGTTTATTAAGTTATATTTATGAATATTGTTGTTTTGTTTGCAGTACCCAAGTTCGGCGCCTGCGCAGCATCTATTTGTTCACATAGGTGGTACTGTAACGTACGCAGATCCTTTATTAGAGGTAAGTTTACACCCTTTATCTCATATCATATATATAAAATATTATCAAGAACAATGGCCAAATTTTTATTTGCCATGTCCAGAAACAAACTGAAGTGGGATTGGTTTATTTTCATGTATTTAATACCAGCCTAAATATTTTAATATCGTGAACAAAACGCTGTGCTACTTTGTACCTACATATACGTATATAAAAAATAATACTAACTGGTTTGATCTCTGCGTATTTATTTATTTGTACTACTGTTAATAACTCTTCGAAAATATGAAAATAATTACAAGTATTGAGTATTGAACCTTTTAGTATGTGAAAAGAAACTAATCACATCGTAAGTAAAATGAAAGATGCGTTCTAAACTTATGTAAGTCAAAGAAAAATACAATACCAAAAAAAAGTATATCTTTTTTTCCTGGCTTCATAAACAGATATTTCTCATCTTTCCTAAAATCTTAAACAATAACGGATTTTTTCATATACAATACATGTCGGGTCGCCGTCAGGTACGATTTGACCATTGTTCTTTATTTATATACTAGATGTTCACGCGGTTTCGTCCGCGTATATAGTTACTGTGCCGCCCCCGTGGGTCGTAGCGTGATATTATATAGCCTATAACCTTCCTCGATAAATAGGCTATCCAACACTAAAATAATTTTTTTATTCGAACCAGTTGTTTCTGAGATTAGCGCGTTCAAACAAACAAACAAACTCTTCAGCTTTATAATATTAGTATAGATTAGTATAGATGATACCGCCTTTTCTTTGTCCTGAGGGAAGTTTGTGGGCGACACACAGCCTAAAGCTGGCTTCGATGCCCGATTTGCTTTAGGGGATATGACTTATTCGTTAATGATTTAGCTCCTAAATACTTCGACCATATTGCCGTACACCAATCACATTTTCAGTTGTCGTGTTGCTACTTAAACTTTTCTAACAGAATGACAAAACAGCACGGGTCAAGGAGGCAGTCTTGTATAACTATTTAATGGACTATTACAGTAAAATTACATGTTCATCAAATGACAATACTTGTTGCTAGTCTAAAAAGTACAGTTTCAAAATGTTTTTGTTATAGTAGTATGATTACAATATAATACTAATATTCTATCACACACACACAACACCATCTAGCCCAAACTAAGCAGAGCTTGTACTATGGGTACTAGACCATAGATAAACAAATATATATTTTTATACATATACATTATGCATAGAAACACCCAGACCAAGACAAACATCCATGTTCATGTACACAAATGTTTGACTTGTGCGGGAATCGAACCCGCGACCTCAGGCGTGGCAGTCGGTTACACTAACCACTACGCCATCGAGGCCGACAAAATCAAATTCAATGTAAAAATATTATAAAGAAACGTTTTGCAAGTTACTAACGATTGCCTGGTGCCTTGGTCTCGATTCCGAATCGGGAAAGCTGTTACTGGGTTTTTCTGTCACAAATTCTTCGTAGCACGGAATCTGGAGCTGTGTCTAGTAGACAGCTATTGACTTGCCCCTATCATGTGCTATCGCTGGCGAAATTTAGGTATAAGTCTCTGCCTACCCTTTAGTTATACATATAAGTCAATAGAGGCAAAATAATATCTATTATTTAATTTATATTTTATATACTATATTAATTATATACCTATGCTCATCAATTATAATTTATATATATCTTACGTACGTAGTTTTATTTTATTTTTTGAGTTTGTAAAATATTAAAGAGTATGATGTACCTCTACCGGGCGTCTTAATGGGGTTACCACATAACATCAGGGTTGGGATGAGGTTTAAACCGCAAACCAACAACAAACCTGAGTGGTAACCTCGTTTTTGATTATATATGTACTTTTCTTTTTTTTGTTGTGTTAAAATATTTGTATAAGAACGTGTACCTATATTTTGAAAAATAAAATACTTACTTACTAATATATCTTTGTTTGTGTCTAGTCGGTAGATGTACAACAGATAAACGATAAGTTCCCGGAGAAGAAAGGCGGGCTCAAGGAGTTGTACGAGAAGGGACCCAGGAACGCGTTCTTCCTCGTCAAGTTTTGGGCGGACCTCAACACAAACAACCTGGATGATCCAGGCGCTTTCTATGGAGTCACTAGTGTGTAAGTATACCTTCAGCTGTATATTATACACCATGTTTATATATATTAGATACTAGATGTTCTCGCGGTTTCACCCGCGTTTATCGTTACTGCGCCGCCCCCGTGGGTCATAGCGTGATGTTATATAGCCTATAGCCTTCCTCGATAAATAGGCTATCCAACACTAAAAGAATTTTTCAAATCGAACCAGTAGTTCCTGAGATTAGCGCGTTCAAAATAAAAACTCTTCAGCTTTATAATATTAGTATAGATAGCAGCGGTAGCCTAGTGGGACACCGTTGGACTGCCACGCAGAGGTCTCGAGTTCGATCCCAAGGCGCGCATCTCTGACTTTCGAAGTTATATGCGTATTAAATAGTTAATTATCGCTCGCTTTAACGGTGAAGGAAAACATCGAGAGGAAACCTGCATGTCTGAGAGTTCCACATAATGTTCTCGAAGATATGTGAAGTCTACCAACCTGCACTGGGCCAGCGTGGTGAACTGTGGCCTAACCCTTCTCATACTGGAGGCCCATGCCCAACAGTGGGACAGTTTATAAACAGGGCTGATGTTATATTATTTATGATTACTGCTCCGTTCCTGTGGCTCGTAGCGTGATGTTATATAGCTTATGTTTCTCCTGGATAAAGTAGCTTTCTAATAGTGAAAGAATTATTAAAATCAGTTCAACAGTTTCAGAGTTTATCGATTACAACATATAAACATATCCATTGTCTTTATAATATGAAACGAAAGATGAAACGTACCCTATGTCCTTTTCTGTACTCTTGAGAACGTGTATGCAAAATTTCATGATGATCGATCCAGTAGTTATGGGGTGAAAGCGTAACAAACAAACTCACATTCGCATTTATAATACACTAGCTTTTGCCCGCGGCTTCGCTCGCGTTAATTTAGAATTTGACTATCAATTCGGGTTGTACTCTGCTTGTAATAATATAATTCAATCATGAATCATGATTCGAAAGACACGTGGCACCATCTATTATCATAAGAACGTTATTGTTGTTTTCCTCGGGAACAGTAATTTTTTTCGGGAAGAAAGGTAGCCTATGTCCGTTTCTGTGCACCTGTCAACGTATATGCAAAATTTCAGGATGATCGGTTCAGTGGTTTAGGCGTGAAAAGGCAACAAACAAACAAACAAACAAACTCATTTTCACCCTTATAATATTAGTTAGGATTAGGACTAGACTAGACTAGATGTGCTTGTGGTTTCACCCACGTTAATGATAACTGCGCCGCTCCCATGGGTCGTAGCGTGATGTTATATAGCATATAACCTTCCTCGATAAATGGGCGATCTAACACTGAAAGAATTTTTCAATTCGAATCAGTAGTTTCTGAGATTAGCGCGTTCAAACAAACAAACTCTTTAGCTTTATAATATTAGTATAGATATATTAGTTAGGATATGTTATCTAAAATATTCGCCAACTGAAGTTACAATTAGGTACCTATGTCGTTTCTGCTGATTATTATCCAGCCTTCATACAACCTTTCCTAGAAATCCATTCAATTAGTAAACTTTGATGAATAACAAACATACCAACAGATATATATCACAAAACATTTCGAAAACCTTGACAATAAATAATATGTTTCGCGAGACAATGCGGTTTTGGCTATTGTGATGTCTTTTAGTCAGTGATTCACCTACTAACAATTCCTAATCTGTATTGCACGGCGCCTGATATTTCTCCGAATTGAGTGAATCACCTTTGCGATTATCAGTACTTGTTTCTAACCGCGGCTTCGCCCGTCTAAATCCCTTATGATAATTTAGGTTTAAATTTTTTTATTATTAATACTCAAAGAACAATACAGTTCACTTAACGAGCATAACATAACATTCAAATTAAAGTAAACAGTACGATCGTAAGTATATTATATCATATTAACCTATGACTCAAAAAAATATGGTTCCGATTCCTATTAAGTACGTTTGACTACAATAGTTAAACATCATTTCATTTATTAAATTCTAGCTTTTGCGCGCGGCTCCGCCCGCGTGGTACTTACATCAATAAAAAGTAGCCCATGTCCTTCCCCAGATTTTAAACTATATCTGTACCAAATTTCATCTAAATCGGTTGAGTGGTTTAGCCGTGAAAAGGTAACAGACAGACAGATAGACAGACAGAGTTACTTTCGAATTTATAATATTAGTTAGGATTATGGTCTAATGATGGTAATTTAGTTGTTTGTTGTTGTTATCAATTTTTTTTTATTAATTGTGTGTGTCTCATGTTCTTTGTTTATATGGTAAAAGTATAATATTTTGATATATTTTGGATGTTAGTTACTCAATCATGCGGAAATCATTAACCGATTTTGATAAAATTTGACACACATATAGATTGTATCCTGGCTTAGTAGAAAATATACTTTATACCAGGATATAAAGTATCGAACTCGAGGCCTCTGCGTGGCAATCCAACGATCTCGCACTAGGCTATCGTTGCCATGCGGTCCATGTACTAAGTAGTGATGTTCCTGATATCCGTATCCGTATCCGCGGATATTCGCGGGAGAAAAAAGGTCCGTATTCGTTACATTTTTGACGGATCTTTTACTTTATTAATTTTTAATACATAGATTTAATTCTATATGTAGGTGATTAGGTAGCAATAAAATACTATTATTACATTTCAATCAAACTATTTTTTATTTCTAATAATGAAATATTTGACATCAATATTTATCGTAGTGAGTTAACATACGATACAATACTGCATGTAACTTAAACGAACTTAATCAACTATCTAATATATGTTTAAAAACTTACTATAGTATAGGAAGTTATTAAAAAATAATAATTAAAATATCTTTATAATGAGATCAATTGAGTTTAAATCTGTGTAATATTTATTATAGAAAGTTATAAGATCACTTTTATAACAAAACTTAAATCACGTCACGGTCACGCGCACCGACACCGATTGAGTAAGAAAGTTAAGATCCGTATCCGCGGATCTACATTTTTAATTATCCGGCACATCACTAGAACTAAGCAACATATCCTATCTCCCCGTGACCATGGCTGCTGAAAAGCAACCGAAACGTCGGGGAAAGTGTAAAAATAAATCTAAATAGTATAATAGTATAGTAATAGTATAAATAGTTTCAATAATTTAATTAGCTTAAAAATTTGTAAAGTTTAATAGTGATTATAGTAGTGTAACAGTTTTTCAAAAAATTTTGTAATAAAGTGTCAAATAAACAACGCGATAAAATCCGTATATAGTAGTTTAATTTCAATGAATAACATTCGCGTAAACAGAAGACAATATTATGTATATCCTAAAGGGTTCTTAATTTGTCTATTACAGGTACGAAAGCAATGAAAACATGACCATAACGTGTAGTACGAAGGTGTGTTCATTCGGGAAGCAAGTGGTTGAGAAAGTGGAGACGGAATACGCGCGGTTCGAAGGTGGACGGTTCGTGTACCGCATACACCGGTCGCCGATGTGCGAGTACATGGTCAACTTCATCCACAAGCTGAAGCATCTACCTGAGAAGTACATGATGAACAGCGTCTTAGAAAACTTCACTATATTACAGGTTAGTATACCCACACGTGGCCGTGAGTTCCCTCTCTGGCCAGGAAGGTCTTAGTGCCAAAAATACTATGTCTAGTGAGATTTAGTGTCATTTTACGGCTAAAAAGCTGTGATATCCTCAGCACTAGATTCGAATAGAGAGACGAGAGCTATGATAACTATAACGAAAGCTCTCTTATCAAATCAAATCAAATCAAATCAAAATCATTTATTCATAAAATTTTGGGTGTTACATGATGATATAATATAAATAAGTTTCACCAAAATTTACCTGAAGAGGTGTATGAATTAAGTTTGTTTTTAAGATAAATTGTATTACAAAGTCATCAAGATTACATTAATAAATTAAGATGCAACATTTCAAAGAGCGGAAAAAACACAAATATAGGTTAATGTCAAAGTAATATAAAATAAAGGTAAATTATAATCAATACATTAGCAAATACAGAAATTATTATCACAAAAAAAAGTCATTCAAGCTATAATAACATTTTCTTAATAGATTATTTTTTACTTTATTTTTAAACAAATTAATATTTAAAGATTTTATGTCAACAGGTATTTTATTATAGATTTTAGGTGCTATACATAATAAACTTTTGCTCATAAGGCTGGTTTTTGCCCTTTGTAAACACAATTTATTATTGTTGCGCCTATTACGCTTCACAAAATCTGATAAGTGCGGGAATAATTGAGGATTGCTATGTACAAATACTGCAACTTCGAGAATATACAAACACGGTAGCGTTAGAATTTTGTGCTTGATGAAATATGGTTTACAGCTTTCATCTGTCTGAAGACCAAACATGGCTCGGATACACCTTTTTTGTGCTTTGAATACAATTTCCCTATTCGTTGAATTACCCCAAAAAATGATACCGTACCGTAGCAGAGATGCCGCAATACCATAGTAAGCAGTGAGTACGGCCTCAATACTTACGATTGAAGCTAATTTATACAATGCATATGCAGAGCTACTAATCCTTTTGCATAATTCTATTGTATGATCTTTCCAATTTAATTGTTTATCAATAGTTAAACCTAAAAATTTTGTCGTATGTGTATCTGTTATTGAATGATTGTTATAGAAAATATTTAAATTGATCTTAATAATAAATAACATAAAAACCAGACTGAAAGTTAGACAACACAGTGGCTTATTGTTTTAGGACAGATTGTCAAGGCGCAGAAATAGCAAAAAAAAAATTACCGCTAGGTGGACGTAAAGGCTGATTTACACGTATTAAGTTTATAAGTAGTAACTAAATTTTAACTAAATTTTAAGTCGCTTATTTCTTAGTAAGTGTCCACACGTACTTATTAGTTAAGCTATTTAGTTCTGTAAAGATGAACGATCAACAACGTTCGGATATTATTCGTTTTGTACTCAGGGAGATTCTAGATGAAGTTAAAGACGAAATAATGAGAGAAATGTCGATACCCAAAATACTGTGGGTGAGAAATTGGATAAAATGCAGATAAATAAACAAACTGAACTCGACCGCTCCGCCAAACTGTTCGTTTAACTAAATTTTAACTAAATTATACCTGTCCAAACGTGTTCAGTTGTAGCCATGCCTGCCAACTTAACTGAAAATTTAGAAACATTTCTAATCTGCCTGTTTAGTTGCACGCTAAATTTTAACTTGTTACTTATTACTAAATTCATTGTTTACATGCATTAAGTGACTTAAAACTAAGTTAAAATTTAGTTAACTACTTGACAGAGCAGCGATAGCTCAGTGGGGAGACCAACAGACTGCAATGCAGAGGGTCTCGGGTTCGAACCCACGTCGCGCACCTCTGACTTTCGAAAGTTATATGACTTTTCGAAATCATGTGCGTATTGATTGACAATTATCGCCTGCTCCGTGCTTCGGAAAGCACGCTAAGCCGTTGGTCCCGGCTGCCATGAACATCTATGGCAGTCGTTATTGGGAGAGTGTCGACACAAATGATCCCACTAGGTCGAAGTGTCACCGATCTACACTGACTGGCCCCCACATAAGATAAAAGATCGACACTCGACAACTTAATACGTGTAAATCGGGCTTAAGTACTCTCTCTCTGGCTAGGAAATTCGTAGTGCCAAAACATGACACTAAATCTAGCCAGATTTAATGTCATGTTTAATTACATTCAATTCCATGATACATAAATGTTGAAGATTCTGATCTATTCGTAGTTCTATTGGTGCAATCAGCGACATTCATAGTCGTATTCATTTATTCATAAAAATATAAGCTTACAGTATAGGTACACCAAATCACTTATATCTATGCTAACTATACTAAAATAAATTATATAGTACTACAATGTTAACAGGATCTTAGACTAACAAAAAGGAAATAAGATAAAAAATAAAAACAAAAACGACCTCTATGTAGGAACTATGACATAAACCGATAGACATTTTCGAGATTTCCATCTTTCAAAATTATAATACATGTGAGTTTTTACAGCAGTTATACTTAAAATATAGTTGATTAAATCGTAGCTGAAAAGCTCAAAATATAAATTACGATTTTTAATTTGTAAAATGGTCTAAAAGATGTTAATTGTTCAGCTACGTACATATTATATTGCTGGCTGTACCAAAGACTCGTACTATGAAACAAACACGAACATCGTTTTATCGTCCGTAACCCTTCTGTCAAGTGGTCACAACAACTGAGTAATGTCAAAATTCAAGTTATTTATTGTGAACTAAATAGGCGTTACAATGATATAAGTAGTGCTTATTACTTAGTGCCTTATTTAAACATTACAATATTGAGGACACAAAAAAGGTGATAATCATTAGTATACAATTAAAAATGGGTAGTATTTAACTGCACAGCAAAAAAATACTAATTGCGCAGCAAAAAAAGCTAATTGATCAGCAATTATTATTGATGGCCAGCAAACTTTAAAGAGATCAAACTAAGTCGACGGAGCCCCGCTTAGCGGGGCTCCTACTTTTGGGTGGGTTTAAAAATAGGAACCTAACATAACCTAACACTTCCGAGAATGCAGTGATTCGAGGCGTATGCTCGTTATGCTGTGCAATATTTGCTGATCATTATATTTAATCCCATTAAAAATATACTTCTTGTATAAAAATATACAGAGAAGTTGATATGTACCTTTTAGAGGGCTTGCAACTCCGAAAAGCCATTTCAAACTAAAGTGTATAAATATTATGTATGTTTATTATTACTACGCTTGAAACACAAGGGCCGTTTTTCTATACAAACGTAGTCCCCTGTTTCCTCCCTGGATAATGCCAGTAGAGCAGTAATTTTCCACAAAATGGATGGCCTCTATTTGCCAAAGGAAAACATAGGGATATGCCTATCCCTATGTTTTCCTTTTTGTCATAAATTAATTATGAAAAGAGACATGAGCCTTTATAAACCTCAAAAATTGGCCAGTTTTGCCGCAGTGTTCAAACATCAAGAAAACAAATTTGACTAGATTGTGTAAAAAAAGTAAAACATAGGAACACGGCCAAAGCCTTTTTTAATTTTTTATGAAAAAAGTAGTTAAATCGGTCAAGTTTTGGAGAAGGAATCAGGGGACTACGAAACGTTGATTTTGTGTACTTTTATTAGGTATTATCGGTCCAAGCTGCAGTTGTCTCTATCGCGCTCTGCGGGCACTGCGCGACAGCAATAGATTTTACAAATACCTATTTTTCAATTCTCTCGACCTTAGTATTTCCTTTTAATGCGGCTAGTGACAGACGAACAAACATCCCACTTGATGATAATAATTAGTAACCGCAATATATGGACTGTGATAATTCTGTATTACTAAATAATAATACCTTATGCCTCATTTGGAGGCCTATCCTAGTAAAGCGTACATTTTACTCACATTGTGATCATCGTTTTTGGTACTCGTAGCTAATAGAAAAGTTAATTTAATTAGTAATTCTTGCAATTGTAATTTCAATTGAGAAGTATGTACGAAATTGACGTGTCTTATATTGTCTTCTATGATCTTAGGTGTGCTTCTCCTTGGCATTCTTGTCCTACACTAGGTATCGTTAGTAGATAGATTTAGGTGGATTGGAAATTAATTTTAAGAATAAAAATGTATGTAAAAAATAAGAAATGGTTCATTTTCCAAGCAACAATTAAAAAAAGAATGTTGGGTTAGGCCTAGGTCGCACTACGGCTAAACCGCCGCGGTTTTTAACCGCGTAATTTTGTGAGTCAAGGGCACTAATGCAAGCGGCTGCACCGGCGGTTTTTCCCGCGACTGATTTTGTATGCGTTTGGGCGATTTCGCGGTTTAGCGGTTTACCGCTTGCGAGAAAAAACGTAGTGCGGCCTAGGCCTTAGTCCCAAATTAAAATGTAACACTGTTTTATTATAGAAAGAGATTGGAATGGCAATGTAGAGATTTGTGATTGTTGTGCAGGTTGTGTCGAACCGCGACACGCAGGAGACGCTGCTGTGCGCCGCCTTCGTGTTCGAGGTGTCCAACAGCGAGCACGGCGCGCAGCACCACATCTACCGCCTCGTCAAAGACTGAAGCGCGCCACACTCACACCCGCACACACACACTCCCACACACCCACGTTCTACACTCTTCTCTTAGAATCAAAAATAAAAATATTTGTTATAAACCTATAGCAAAATGTGATCTGAAAATGACGCTACAAGTATTTTTGTAACTGAGTGTATATTATACTAGCTCAATTTTAAATATCGTCTATCGTAGTGCTGGTCCGTGAGTCGGCCTCGGCGCTCGGCGTTCGGCCCTCGGCCCTCGGCGTTCGGCCCTCGGCCCTCGGCTTTCGGCGCTCGCGACCTCCGTCTTTCTACACACATATTCTACCTTCCCGTTTTGTTTCGTAATACTCTCGATTGTGAAATGATTTCTTCGAGTAGGAAACTGAGAGTTACAATAATATTTTACATAATTCTTAATATATAAAATATTGTTCGGTATACTTATTCGCGTGTAAAAATATCAAATAAAAATATAGATTGAATACACACAGTGCCTCTATAATTATGTTACATTAACATAAATTACTTGAGCATGTTTAGTCTTTTCACTGCATTGAACATTATAAAGAGATTTTAGCACGTAATGCAAACGTGAAAAGATTAAAACTTATAGTGTAGTATACCATGAAAATATTAGATTTAATAAGTACCTATAATATAGAATACGCCATCCACACTCCTGCAGTTAAGTGCTCGCGGTACAATTATACTGTTGCTTTGTTTAATTTCCTTTATACCAGTCTTGTGGTCCACGACCATTTCAGTCTCCTGTTGTATACAAACTTAATTATTCTACAATTTGGCATCTATTGTTTTCTTCGAGTATTGTATCATGCTTTAATTATTTCATTTTGCCTTGTTATATTTAGGTCTTTTTGAGATATAGCATTTTATCTAGTTTATATGTATGTTTTGCCAGAATTGACTTACTATTGCAGTCTTTGCCACATTAAATACTAGGTAGGTACGTAGGGTATGGTATTGTACCTACATTGTACATATTACTATTGTTACGTGCGTAAATTTTATAGTGTCCATGTGTTCACACGGTCCGCCAGGTGTAAGAATGTGTAATAAATTGTATTATACGAAGATGTCGAGTCTAGTACGATCATGTACTATCGACTTGAGCGACGGATGACCACTCCTAAGGTTAATAAAATCGCATAGCAGGCCAACACTTGGTACCCGTACCCGTGACACGCCCCTTTTTTTGTTTGAGTTTTTTTGCACTTTACATTTGTTTACTGATTCTAAGGCGATACAAACTTAACTGGTCAACTACGACCTTTTTGTTTGAGTTTTTTTACACTTTACATTTGTTTACTGATTAAGGGCGGAGTCACTTAAAGTCAACATGCGCGAGCGAAAATTTTTCTGAAATGGTCAACCGTCGCTCAAGTCGATAGTACATTATCGATGTTGTACATATCTAAACCCCTAGAACAGCTTTACTATATCTGGAGGCCTCACGTTTCCGCAGGCAGCTTGGAACCCTTCCTTAGTTTTCCGTTTCTACGTTCGATAACTTGTATTTCCATGGAACTAATAGAAAGCAGCAATGCCAAGTGTTTCCGCTTCACATTTCAAAGTACAAAGAGTGTCGACACAACTCAAAAGCTGACATGTTATATGTGTTTACGTGGCAATGATTTGATCTCTCTTTTAGTCAAATATTTTTAGGGTCCTCCCGCCGCGCGACATCGCGCGCTCATTTAATTTTACACCGTGTTAAGTTTATGTGCATTAAATAGTGTTTAGTTTCAAGACATGAGGTAGGAAAATATTATCCTAGATAATAAAAATAAGAGATTTTTGTATTTATTTGATAGAGTTATATTAGATAAATTGTAAAGTGACTAGCTTTAAGATTCTTTTTTTTTTATATGGCGATAGTCGTTCAGGAACTTATCGGTGAAGTTGTCACATACTTAGTACTTAAGGAAAAGAACTTAATTTTTGTTGCAATCGCAGTTTGTTCAGTCCGAGGCGCGGTTATAAACTTTGTTTATTCGAAATTACTTCCTTTCGTCGTAGTGTACCGAGAGATGGTATCTAGTGCTGTGTTATTCGCCAACACTACGCGATGGCGACGCCGACGGCGCGTTCGATACCTAATTAGTAAAAGAGATCTGCCCTGTTGTGATTTTATATTTTAATATTATATTATGTACTCAAACAAAAGAGATTAACTCAATTTTTATTCGTTGCCTGTGCAACAGCGACAGAGCGAATAAGCGTAGTTTTTAACTTAAATAAACATGGAATTGTTTGATGCCGTTGGCAATATTCAATAATAGGTATCGATAGGTGGTGTTGTGTAAATAAAATATAATTTTAGCGCATTTCTTTCAGTTAGTATTTGTAAGCGGTTTTTGCTTCTATACAAGTTTTTCATATCGACAATCAGCCATATCAATACGAAAATATAAAAAAGAATTAGTCGGCGGCGTTGGAGATAATCATTTGCGTTCGGGCGCGATCCGTTCTGTTCCTTACGATTTGTGTTACTCTCTAAAGTATTGCTTGTTTATTATCATTTACAATCGCCATAGCAAATGATTTCTTACAATACTAGCCGACAGTGTACAGTATTTTAAAAATAATACTACGTTAAAGATTTGTATGAAAATTTAATTATATTGTCTTCATAAAATGATGTGTATTATTATTTCTTTATCTCATTTGTCATAATAACATCAGCGCTGATATGTTCATATCGAATGCTGATCACCTACTACCATCCATACCTGCAGTGAATATTAGGATTACGTTATCTTGGTAATATTAAGGTATTTATCAGATTATTAGTACCCAGCAATTATACCTATCTTATAAACAAGTGCAGATAAGTTATTATAAATTTGCACAGTGACTGGATTAAATTTCAAAACATCAAAATCGACATCAAAAATAAATTTATTCAAGTTAGGTTACAAGGTAACACTTATGAATGTCAAAGTTACACTAAACTTTACTGCCACGTTCAGCAAAACAAGGGCGTAGGGCTCATGAGAAGAACGGGCAAGAAAATTTGTGTAGGATGCAGTTAAAACCCATACGTGGTGGGCCATGGCCGAGTGATTTAAAAGTACCACTACCACTGCGCAGTGTTATGGGTTCGAATCCCTGATTGCTCGGCACTGCACGGATGACGTAGTGATTTAAGTGAGCGCCTTACTACCGCCATTGTGCCGAGTGCTGTGGGTTCGAATGCCACACGGTACAAAAAAAATATATGATTCACTATCTACTGTTCCGAGGTTGGGTGCACACTGTGTCCGTTGTTTAAATGTTTATAAGTCTCCTGAGACTATAGGAACAAAAGAAAGCGAGCGGCTAAGACTTTTTTTGTAAATTTACTACTATCCCAGTATACGACCGCAAAAGCGGTCAGACACATAGCTCGCCTATTACCAAGATGAGAGTCAAGATGGCGGGTGTATCTTAATGAATCGAGTAATAACATTTACCAAAAAAATGTAGGTAGGTACCTAAATAGTACTATTTAGTACCTCGGTTAAAAAAAATAGTACCTTCTAAAGGAGGTACTATTTTTTTTAACCGAGGTACTAAATAGTACTATTTAGGTACATTTTTTTGGTAAATGTTATTACTCGATTCATTAGGGTACACCCGCCATCTTGACTCTCATATTACCAAGCGGTTATCCATAGACCATAAACGCCTGGCACGCTGGGGGTTTAGGTACCCCAGCGTAGCATACTCTAAAAATGTGTCTAAAAAGGTTTTATACCTCGTGCACTGGTGTCCCTTTCAACTGCTCGGACAGTGTCGTAGAAGGAAAACGACTGCACCATAAATCTTAGTCACCCTTCTTCTAACTTGTATTATAGGTTTTAAGTTCTTGGTCGTGAAGTTCAAACATTAGGACTTTATTCATACTGTCTACATTTTTTTCGAAATCTTATCAGTGGTTAGCAAAAACAATGGGACCTCTACTAAGCTGCGTTCAAATTAAACGAACTGCGTGGTCGCGCGTTTCTCCATGTTTCGACCACGCGATTATGGCATTTAAGTTCTGTTGGTCGTGAAGCTCAAACATTAGGACTTTATTCATACCGTCTACATTTTCTTCAAAATCGTATCAGTGGTTAGCAATAACAATGGGACCTCTACTAATTTCCGTTTAAGAGAACTGCGTGGCCGTGCGGTTCTCCACGTTTCGACCGCACGGCCATGCTTAAACCTTAAACCTTTACAATTTTCTGAATATTGAATCTACGAATTTGCGACTTTCATTGTTAGTATTTTACAAATTCATTCCTTCGTAATGTTGATGTACTTAGTCGTTTTTCTTCTACAACACTGTCCGAGCAGTCGAAACGGACACCGTGCACGGTACCAAGTGCGCGGTGCACTAAAGACTCCGCTGATCAACAGCACATCGCTTATTTTAGGAGTACAGTACCTACATAAAAAGTTATTTGACTGCTTACTTTCTTTTTTACGTGGGGAATGCATTGTCGATAGGTTACGTCGGACTCACTGGGGAAAGATGGTGAGCGACATCCCGGTAATACCGACAAAACCTACCACGGTGTTCCTTGACATAACCGCAATCGGCGGGGCCGCGCGAATCCGCGACGCGGGGCTGTGTATTTCAATATTAAAATCAAACATTCATAATTATCTCTAAAATATGTGCAGCGCCTCGTCAAGTGAATCAGCAAATCACGAAACTAGTAGAATATAAATTGCACCGAGCAGCTGTATGGTGCAGTCATTTAAGTGAACTACATAGTAAGTACATCCGGTATGGTTTAACAACAATACTTTAAACCGCAAGTACATCGTGCAAGCACATAGGCTTCGTTCCGGGCACTATCCATCAAGGAAGTTTGCATATCTGATGGGTAAAGCTGACTCAGCAAATTGCGATACATGTGGTGTTATTGAAGATATGCAACATCTGCTGATGGATTGTGCTCGGTACGAGGATCGTAGAAGGAGATTCATTGAAGACTCCAAAATAAATAAGTATGATGTCGGAATATGTCTTAGCATACTTGCAGAGCCGACATCAGAAATGGCGGGAATGCTTATTGGGGTTCTTGACATAAAACATTATGTAGAACTCTATGCAGGTTTCCTTACGATGTTTTCCTTCACCGTTTAAAGCAAGCGATAATTAACAATTTAATAGGTACGCACATAACTTCGAAAAGTCATAGGTGCGTGCCGTGAGTTCGAACCCGAGACCTACTGCGTGACAGTCTATCGGTCTCCCGACTAGGCTATCGCTACGGCTGCAGGTCGAGCGCGAGCCAGCGCGGGTCGGCGCGCGTGCGGTAGCGCAGCGCGTAGCCGCCCAGCGCACTGGCGCCGCGCGCCGGCCCGCTCCACTCCACACCCACACTGTTGGATGTGGCGTGTGCCACGCGCAGGGACGTTGCCGGTAGCGGACCTAAGGAGCATTCAATACCACGTCAAAAACCACACAAACCTGCACCGCACCAAAATATCGGCCGCATGGGCTCTCACAGTAGCCTGCCGAGTGATGTACATGCTCGGAGTTCTTTTTTTTTATACAACTAAGGTGGCAAACAAGCACCTGATGGTACGTGGTCACCGTAACCTATGGACCTCTGCAACGCCAGAGGCATCACTAGCGCGTTGCCGACCCTTTACGAAAGGAAGTGGGAAGGAGAAGGGCCTCCGGTACTCACACTCACCGAACGAAACACAATAGTAGGAATACTGCTATTTGACGTCGATATTCTGTGAGAGGGTAGTCCTTCCCCGGTCAGGCCGGCCCATTCATGCTGAAATCAGCGAGGCTCTACTAGTGCGTTCCCTCCTTTAATGGTAAAAAGGGAACCCTCATGGTACGGCTTTATCTGTTTATCCATTCGTCTGACACAGTTCCTTATATTAAAATAGATTAAAAACAATGACATCTATATAATAAACAAAGTACTCACGGACAGGTTTGAGAAGCTTGTGTCGGTCACTGAACAGTCCGTAGCTAACAGCTGCTACATCGATCTCGTACACGGCGCCCGGGAACAGATCCCGCAGCGTCGCGGTCGTGTCGTTCGTTTGTAACTACAACACAAAACACATCAGACGGTACCAACTTAATAATTGATAACAATAATTACCTAGCCTGAACTTATTCATGAAGTTTATATTACCATAAACCTGATAGTAAGCGGTTACTGTAGCCTATGGATACTATAAATACTACAAGTTTTTAGATCCTATAAAACAGGTGGTAAACGACGAACAATCCCGCTGATGGCGAGCTGTTACCATGTGTCCCAAATGGGGGCAGTACACCACCCTCCAAAGGTTCACAGGCATTTCTGTGCAAAATTCTGACAGCGCTTCTTAAGTTGACATTGCTTTACAGCAAGTGATGTCAGGAGTATCGTAACACTAAGACGCCATCTATAGGGCGATTATCGCACGACCCGTGGCTGACGCCTTTCCCTATAATGGCCTTCTCTTTAACATCACTAAGCATGATTTCCAGAGACTTTTTTTTCATTTGCATTTCATTTCAAAAATTTCATTTCAACGCTCTTATTAATTTACGAGTCTTGTTCGAGCAACATAGTAACTGCTTTTCCTGGGATACTGGCAAGTGCAACTGATGAAGTCGAGGTTTATACTCGCCAAAGCATGGCGCCGGTGTACGATTTGATACAGCGGTGATTGGCGCAAGAGTCTCTGGATCCTTTAACAACTCTCAGAATCACATTTAGTACTATCATCACCCTTCGCGGGAAACCAACTACAGAAGCGACCCTGTTTAAAACTTAAGGGTCACCATTTGTTGCATGACCGTACGTTGGTCATGCAACAAATGGTGACCCTTCTACCAGTAACGCTGATAGTTAATTCCTTACTCGCTTGCTCATTGAGAGTCAAGGTGAGGCTTTGACGGTCGACCTTACCGATCAAAGGCCCCTGACCGGGTCTGGCACTATTTTCTATTGATTTTGGCACTTTTCGGACTTTCCTAACTATTGTGCAAGAATTATAGGTGGCCAGGTTTTTGTGCAGTATCAAGGCTTCGCATAAATGTTGATGTCTTTATGGCTCTGTTTTGCCAACAAAACTATTTCAGCTGCATATCAATGTTACGTATGTCTGTCTATCACATTGACTATAATGTACTTTTACACGAGCCGTGCAATTACCCCTCAATCCACATGACTGGGGGCTCACGAGGTGTATTGTACTCTTAAATCATTGGCGAGATGTGACCTCCATATTATTGTGTTCTATCATAAATAGAATAAATAACTACATAGTATCGAAACTCTGGGGCCTGAAAGTCGGTTAAAAAGATAAAAGGTTTTTTGTATTGTATACTAATACGCAGATAAACATTTCGGCGAAGATGTAAAGCAGATATTTTTTTGATTTGTAATTTAATAATTCACACTTTAAACCAATGAGGGTAGTTGCTAAAAGTATAAAAGTATATTCAATTATTTATTAATTCTTTGGTTAGGTATACAGCATTCGTGGGTTAATATTTTATAATCATAGTTTCCTTAATATTTGTTCGCTTTTGACAGTCGAATTGAACTTTGACTTTATAACTTCGCTTGCAAACTGCAAAAACTGCACTTATGAGGAAAAGCGTGTTCTGCATGGCTCCCATAATTTATAATAATATATCACAAAGTTATAAAAGTCTAAATATAACTTTATTTTAAAAAAAGATGCGAGGTTTATTAACAGACAAATGTTATTATAATATAAGTGACTTCTTTACTGATAAGATCTAACATGAACATAATTATGTACTTATATATATACTATGTATTATAATTGTATTTTGTTTGCATGTTTAATTTTTAATGATTCTTGACATTTAAATAAATTGAATTTACATTGTTATTATATTATCTATACTAATATTATAAAGCTGAAGAGTTTGTTTGTTTGTTTGTTTGTTTGTTTACTTGAACGCGCTAATCTCAGGAACTACTGGCCCGATTTGAAAAATTCTTTCAGTGTTAGATAGCCCATTTATCGAGGAGGGCTATAGGCTATATATCATCACGCTAACATCAATAGGAGCGGAGCACCAATGAAGAATGTTTCAAAATCGGAGAGTATTTTTCCTTTTGAGAGCTTCCGCTGCGTGCGCTGCGTAAACAGTTAAAGTTTCGCAAAAATCATGTATGACAGAATTGTTCCCCTTTAAAAGTTCTAAAAAAAAGTCCGCGACAGCATATATCTATCTTTTAAGGTTGGCTCACTATAACCTTTTTTATGCTAACCAAATTTGTTCTAAAATAGTGCATTATTTGCGAAGGTGTTTTTATAAACATCCAAATAAATACGTTATTCATCACAAATATTTAATTTAAAACAAAATTTCCCTTTACATCATTCGATTTCAATGAATATCTTAAGAGATATCGCAATTTTAAAATAACATCCCAGCAAAATAATGATAACGAAGTCGCGGGTTAAAGTTAGCGTTAGCCCAAAGTAAATATTGCACGCGGATTTGAAATAATATTTTAGTGTTGGATAGCCTATTTATCGAGGAAGGCTATAGGCTATATAACATCATGCTACGACCCACGGGGGCGGCGCAGTAACGATAAACGCGGGTGAAACCGCGGGAACATCTAGTATTGTATAAAATAGTGACATCGTTTTAGATAAATTTATGATTAATATTAAGTAAAGCGAATTTCATTATTATTATAAAATATGCCATTATCTGAATATTAAAATTAAACATGTGTTTTTTCTAGATATTATTAATCAATTTGTCATCGATACTCAATAATTTCAATACTATATAATTATTATCAAATGCTATTGTAACTTGTTTATTTTTATTTGTACGCCTTGATAGACAAAACATGTACGACCAGTAAATCTATTCCATCTTGCATGCTTAACGTTGTATGTAAACACATGTTTTTTGACAAATAAATTATCTTTATCTTTATCTTAATCGAGTACTTTTTACGGTTAGTTCCGCATTTGCCCCTACATTACGTCCCACATTCCAAAAAGTTCCTCATTCGCCTCTCTTTTTTAATTATTCCGTTTTCGTCCTACATTTTTGAGCATATGGTTAGCAAAACAAAACATGTTTAAGATTATTTTAAATCTTTTCAATGTCGGGCTCGTGATGTCATGCAATCATAAGCCCAAAGTTTTGCCGCGAAAACAACGAAGTAGTGTAAAATATTTTTCGGCAGACGGTACAACAAAAATTCTATACAGAAAAAAACAGGGGCAGAAAAGGAACATAATTTAGAACGCCGGAATTACATTAAGAAATTAATATTTATTTTAATTTTGGGGCATATGAGGAACAATTTTTGAATCGAATGCGGATTTTTACATTCGGGAGGAAACGTGAGGGTCGAATGCGGAATAAACCTAAATTAAATATCATGGAATTTGGCAGGGTAATAAAGTTTATTTTAAAATTATTAATAATTGGTGGATATAGGTACACTATTTAAGTCAACCCTCAATATCAATAATAGTTAAAGTTACTAACAGAATTCATCGTCTCAAAGATCTTTACATCCACTTTGAACTCTCGTCGTGTCTTAGGCTAGGATCGATAAGTATATAAATATTAAAGTACTTACCGTAAGGAACTGGTGCGCTGGGTCGTGTTCGTGTCCGTCGTGGTCACGTCGGCGGCGGTAGCGCAGCTCGTAAGTGTCCTGGCGCGAGTTGACGTCAGAGCGCCAGGCGAGGCGCAGCGTGGCGGCGCCCGGCGCGGCCCACTGCACCACGGGCGCCAGCGGCCGCGTGGCCGCACTGCACACGCTCTCGTTGGACTCTACCCCGCGCGACACCGCCGACACCTGCACACACGCACACACACATATATACACACGCACGTCACGGGCGCCAGCGGCCGCGTGGCCGCACTGCACACGCTCTCGTTGGACTCTACCCCGCGCGACACCGCCGACACCTGCACACACGCACACACACATATATACACACGCACGTCACGGGCGCCAGCGGCCGCGTGGCCGCACTGCACACGCTCTCGTTGGACTCTACCCCGCGCGACACCGCCGACACCTGCACACACGCACACACACATATATACACACGCACGTCACGGGCGCCAGCGGCCGCGTGGCCGCACTGCACACGCTCTCGTTGGACTCTACCCCGCGCGACACCGGCAACACCTGCACACACGCACACACACATATATATACACACGCACGTCACGAGCGCCAACGGCCGCGTGGCGGCGCTGCGCACGCTCTCGTTGAACCCTACCCCGCGCGACACCGCAGACACCTGCGCACACGCACACACTAACATAGAAATATACACACGCACTTCACGCCGAACCGTCGTCCACTATAAAAACACATATACAACACACACAAATTATAGAGCGGCGTTAAAACATTGGACGTGCGATCGAGAGGTCGTGGGTTCGAATCTCACCCAGTCCACTCCCGACGTAAACCCACTCCTAACACAAAAATTCTAGCTTAATTTGAAAAAATCCAATGCTCTAAACTTAGGCGACGAGTGTACTTCTGAACTTTGACCAACTCACACATAACATTCCAAGATGACCCATGCCTATTTAGGGCAACTATTAAAATACGCTGTAATTAAACAATTACGAATAATCACACTAAGCACAGGCACTTACATTCATTAGCAAGGGTATAAATATCTGTAGATCGCACAGAAAAGTGACCCATGACAGATCTGAAACTGCTGTGGTATTGAGCATTGATAAAGACGAAACAAACTTTATAACACAAAATATTTGAGAACACAATATTTATTCTCGACTATAGACTAACGAATGACTGAAATACCGAACAAAGGAGGAAAATAACCTATAATATAATTCAGATAAAGCCGTCTTTACTCACTCTTCCTCTACAACTAGTAATGTCTGCAGTTAAATCATGTCGCCAAACAATAACTCTGAAGTTCAATGGTAATTAATATTCTTCTTCTCCCTAGCCTTTATCATTCCCAAGTCACTTGGGGTCGGCTTTCTAGTCTAACCGGATTTGACTGAATATCAGTTTTTACACGGAGCGACTGCCATCTGACATCCGCAACCCGAAGGCTAACGATACCCTAAGGCTAGACCAGTGTCAGGATATTAGAGGGCACCGACTTCCCAATAACGACTGCCATAGATGTTCATGGCAGCCGGGACCGACGGCTTAACGTGCTCTCCGAGGCACGGAGCAGGCGATAATTGTCATTCAATTCAATTAATATTATAAATATTAATAATGACTAAAGATTTAAAATCTCATACAGCGAAAGCAAATGGAAACAAATGCTTCACGCAGTTTTCATTACAATTTATATTGTTGAACGTTAAACTATAAAGCAATTAATGTTTGCCCTAAACATCGATAGATGGCGTTGTTCCATTGGGCTGAATCGCAATATGGTTTCGATCACACGAGTGGTATATAAGGTCGTTGGCTGTATACATTTTTTGAACAATATCAATAATACCAGAGCAAGTGACAAGTTGTGGTTTTACTTAACTAGACTTAGTTACTCCTATCAGTGCAAGTTGTGTTGTTCCAATTTAAATACCAGGCAAGTCTTGGTATTTAACATATATCGTTATACCATTTTACCATTTTAAATCCACACATCGTTTGATAGTTATTATTAATTTTAGAATACGCATAAACAGAAATTGGTTCCATCCCACCATCTTTTAAACCATTTTTATAACGTGTGCATAAATGAAACAAAGCGATACATGCCGTATCGCGCTGTCAATTATCGACTTTAAGAGAGTGATAAGGTATTAAAATGGTAAAATTGCGAACTACCACAGATGTAGAGTGCTATCTTTTCCTTTTGGGTGTTCTGGAACAAGAACAAACTAAATGATAATAATTTGTGGCAGTGCAGTCATTGATAACCACGAACTATTCCTCATTTTAACTAATTATAATTAGTTATATGTTTATTATTTTAATATAATATTAATAATTAATTATAATGATATTATTTTAATATAATATTAATCATTATTTACATATTATTTTAATATAAATAACTTGAACTTAATAAGTTTCTCTTTCATACATATTCGCAACATACAAATCATAAGCGACAATGACTGACACGGGAACAAATTCGCTTAAAGTGCTTCGCTTCAAGAGCTTACGCTTATCACCAAGTGCTCGCTAAGCGTTTGGTGCGTCTGTTCCGTGCCTATTTAGGTAACACAATGTATGACTCTCACAGTTATGGTGTAGTTCCTCCCCGGTAATAATGTCTTCAGCGGCACTTTGGTCTCGGAGGTCGTCAACATGTTGCTGTCGTCACGCGACGGACCCGATTCGTGATATGACACCTGGGAACATTAACAAGTATAGTAAATGACAAGCTGCTTACTTCTATATCTATCTATAAGCTTTTGCCTGCAACTTCGCTTGGAAACAGTAGTTTTTCCCTATGAAAGATATTCCCTATATCCTTTTCTTTTTTTTATGGATTAGGGGGCAAACGGGCAGACGTATCGCCTGATGGTAAGCGATTACCGCCACCCATGGACACCCGCAACACCAGAGGAGTTACAAGTGCGTTGCCGGCCATTTAAAAGGGAGTACCCTGGTGTATGTTGTAGTGTTGTTGGCCTCGATGGCGTAGTGGTTAGTGTAACCGACTGAACACGCCTTAGGTCGCGGGTTCGATTCCCGCACAAGTCAAACATTCGTGTGCACGAACATGGATTTGGATGGATTTTGTCTTGGTCTGGGTGTTCCTATGATGTATAATATTATGTATGTATTTACAAAAAAAAGTATATATGTATGTATGTTTATCCATTATCTAGTACCCATAGTACAAGGTCTGCTTAGTTTGGACTATGGGATGGCAAGGGACGGTGTTGTGTATATGTGATAGAATATTATTATTATCATCTTTATTTTAATATCGTCAATACATTTTTATTTTTAATTTTAATATAGGTACATTGTGGGAATCTTAAACGAGTAACTTAAAATGTCTACGTTACAAGCTTTTATCAATTATTTGTATGGCGAATATGTTACATCTTTATCCAATTCTTAACGTCAAGACATACCTGAGTAACGAATAAGTATTTAGGTATATTTATATTTATAGCACTTGGTTTGCCTTAACTGTCAATTATACTATATAACATTGTAATCTGTGGATAACGGCGTGAGCAGTGTGTTTGTTAATTCTATCATTTTACTCCTAAAATTGTTGTAATGTATAATACACTGCTGTTTGTTGTCCCAAATAAAATAAATAAATAAATAAGTACATACATCGATCAAATATACCATAGATAATAATAATAATAATATTCTACCACATACACACAACACCATCCAGCCCAAACTAAGCAGAGCTTGTACTATAGATGCACGATCGTCGCTCGAAAAACGGCGCCAACAAAACTGTGCATAAATCAGGCGTATGCGCTATATTATGCACCCGTCCCACTCACTCTTGCGTGCGCTGCCCGTAAGCGAGAGCGAATCGACACCACTACTACGGTGGAGACCGTACCACATACTTAGTACGCTTGCGTATCGCGAGTAACACACTTAGGACGCTTTACATTGACGCGTTTTAACTAAACTATTACAAAATGTTTCTCAGTGGGCGTTCAATGGTTATTCCGGTTTATTTCCTGGATTGCATAATAAATGCAGACACTTATAAGTAAGTAGTAATGGGCAGTGCCACATATTGACGCGGTTTTTGTATGAGAATGTGCATCTATGGTATATTTGATCGAAGAGTATCTACATATATTTAAAAAAAATACTTTTAAAAATATATAATGTATGCTACCCCGCCGGCATCGAGAACAGAGTCCAAGCTGCCAGTGGTTAGGATTCCAGAGACAGGAACCTCCTCACAATGCGTGCTGTATCTAATAGCACTGCCTTCAGCATCAAACCCTTATTATTATTATAGTGTATGCGAAATTTAATGATGATCAGTCAAGTAGTTAAGGCGTGAAAGCGTAACAAATAAACAAACTCACGTTAGCATTTATAATTATTTTAGTTTAGATATTGCCATATTAACACACAGTGGCTAGTAAAGAGCGTATAAAGGAAAATTTGGGCAATATTCTCGCGAAACATTGTTATGAAACTGGTTGTTGTATCATCGCTAG
Source organism: Catocala sponsa (assembly GCA_963564715.1). Lineage (NCBI taxonomy): Eukaryota > Metazoa > Arthropoda > Insecta > Lepidoptera > Erebidae > Catocala > Catocala sponsa. The sequence continues at coordinate 27,722,979 of OY751329.1, forward strand.
ATTGAGTAAAACACAAAAATATAATAAAATAAGTAAATTTATTTGGCTTATGTTTAACTTATCACCAGATATAGTAAAATATAACAGTCAAAAATAGTAAATGATCACCAAATTGCACAGCAAAATATATTTAAAGAGATCAATCATCAAACTAAGTCGACTATTTTTTTTTAAGAATGAACCTAACATAACCTAAGTTATTTCAATTCGCCATCATAACGATTGCTGTTTTGCATATTCAGGCATATTCAGACAGCCTAAGTAAAGCAAATATACATTTAAAATATAATCAAATTCCGATCTGCCATTAAAAATATTGATGCTATTGTTTATATGAAAAACACAACGTTGCTGTTTATTTTTCATATAAAACAATATTTCTTAGGTAAGCATACTATCCTAAATAATATTATAAATGCGAATGTGATTGTTTTTATTAGTTTTTGTTACGCTTTCACGCCTTAACAAGTCCACCGATCATCATGAAAGAATCATGGCAAATTTTTACCTAAATGTTTTAGAAGGCGTCTTAGATTCCGACATATACAAAAAACTCAATCATTTTATTTGTTCTCTATTTTCACGATTTTAATTTAAGCTGTAAAAGCCACAAAAAATAGTTTTTGTTAAGAAGCTCTTAATTGCTTCCGGTTTTGTTCCATATAAAGTTGCCATAAAAGTGTTGCAACTTAAAAAAAAAATAAACAAGATGATTTATTTAACTAAATGTAAAAAAAGTGGCAAAAATAATAATGCATTCCATTATTATTCTTCAAAATAACCAATTAGTAATGACATAATGAATTATATCTACGTTTGCCGTATATGCCAGGCTGCAAGCATGTAAATGTACGGTAATTATAAGAATAGCAATGACAACACAGTAGGTGACAGTGTGCTTGACATTATAATAACGTAAATGCAAGAATGCGAAAGAAAGACTAACCAAGGGTTATCCTTGAGTGGATCGATGAAGCATTGAGGGATAATCGTCGGTGGACAACATATCATACAAAGTACATCAAAGTGTTTCAAAGGTCTGTTAAAGTGTTGGATAGATATAACCTCTGAATATAAAAATGACAAGTATCTTTTTTTTGTGGCTTCGAAATAAAAAATCTTTCTGATTATGATTATACTGTGTAACACCTATGATTATAACATTTTTTCATTTCAAGACACCGCAAATCGATGTCAGGTAAAACGTGCTATAGAAACCTGCCATTGTTCTTTTGGATACACGTTGTTACGGGTACAGAAAAGGACATAGGGTACCTTTACCGAGGGATATAAAATTGACGTCATAACCTACATGGACGTGAGCGAAGCTGCAGGCAAAACTTCGTTCACATTCTATTCTAATTTATCAAATCTGTCAAATATATAGCCTACCTTATACTCGTCCTGCGTACTACCCTCTGAAGGTTTCCACCACACGATAACGCCACCATCAGGCCCGTCTGCGTAGCCCCATTTTAGATCCTTTACAGGCAGCGGTTCTATCAAAAGGAACACATATATTATATATAGCACTTGCATTGCTACAATAATACATTGAAATTAAACAGCTTTATACGGATTTTATCGCAAAGTTCATTAATTTTTTTTTACATAATTTTGAATTTTTGCGTGTATGAGGAATGTCATGAAAGTGAATGAAGCCAGAGAAGTGTGTCAGGATCGTAGCAAATGGAAATCCGTAGTCTCTGCCTACCCCTCTGGGAAACAAACGTGAATCTATGTATGTATGTATTTAACCTGTGAAATTAGTTATGGGATTAAATATAATGATCATCAAAAATACTAATTGGTCAGCAAATATTGCACAGCATAACGAGCATCTATACGCCTCAAATCACTGCATTCCGTCTCGGAAGTGTTAGGTTATGTTAGGTTCCTTTTTTTAAACCCATCCAAAAACAGGAACCCGCTAAGCGGGGCTCCGTCGACTTAGTTTGATATCTTTAACATTTGCTGGCCATGAGTTGCTGATCAATTAGCTATTTCTGCTCACAGATTATATTTTTCTGCTCAGAAAAATACCAATACTATGCTAACCATTTAAATAACACCTATTAGTTATTACATTATAAGTAAAAAGCAGCAGTAGCCTAATGGGTAAAACCGGAATTACGATTGTGAGGTAGTAGGATAAATTCCTTCCCATTGAACTACCAAAGTGAACTTACTTCTAACAAAAGCAAATTAGCTTACCTAAAGGGGGTGAAAAATAATAAAAGTAACTTGTAAACGAAATTGCTCGTATATATTTATATATTTAGTGCATTTTCTGAAGTATATAATAATTGTTTGAGTCATTTTGAGGTATCACAATATGAATGCGCGAGTGATGCCATAGATTGTGAGGAGGAACACCGTAGTAAGTTTAGTCGGTATTACCGCGATATCCGGTATATACTCAGCCGGGAAAAGATGGCTTTTCCCGGCTGAGTCCGACATAACCCCTCGGCCCGCCTCCGCGGAAGGGTATGCGACAATGCATTCCTTCACGTAAAAAATAAAAAAGGTATCACAATATTCACGATCAACATTAATCTTATCTACGACATTATTCTTTTTCTATACCTGTTTCTTTGAAATGTGTCCTGTGGTATGACAAAGAATACATTTTACAGTAACGCGTAAGACAAAGGCTATGAATGCTGGAAAAAGCCTTAACCTACCATTGCCGATAATACCATTTTCTGCTTTAATTTATGAAACGGAGGTCTATAATTGCCAACTTTTTACTTTCTGTCACTAACTTACTTCTTTGACGCATAGCACAGAAACGCACACATATATAATAATAATAATAATAATAATAATAATTTATTTGCCATAATTTTACAATCCAGGTGAACATATATATAGGTATAATAATCATAACATCAAAAGTGTTGAACTCTGGTACCCAAGGTAAGAGTTAACTTGTGTTATGGGTACCAGTGCTCTCGCATAGATATTGACAAAAGAGAAGTACAATAACTTACGGATTGTTACAAGTGTTAGTTCAGTTAGTTAGTTATAAAATTAAAAATAAGTACAGCAACGGCAAGTGCTCCTGCACTTAATAGTACGACATAGAAAGGTATCGTCGTATGATACAGGACGTCGGTTTGATTCTGGCTAAGTTGTAGTGGTTGGGTCATTCTGATTTGATTCTGGATGCTGTGTAGTCCTCTCAGGACAATGGAATTGAGGTGAACATAAGGTGATCTTTCGTCCTGTTGCTCTTCAATAAACGGAATGTTCATAAGTTTCAATGGCTGGCCTTGTATTTCATAATTTTCGTTGATAATAGTTAATTCATCTGTACGCAGGTAGCAGTTTACAGGGACGGTAGCGAGGTAGCTGTCTTGTAGTGAATTGAAGTCTTCTTTGCCGCAAGATAGTTGAACCTTCGTTGGATGGGGAAACAACAGGATATAGTGCTGGTCGTCAAGTTTCTCCATTGCTTCTTTTGTTAGGAATACTTTGGTAAACTGGCAGGTAGTCTTGAGAGCTTGATTTGCGATGAGTTCCTGGATACAGCCTGATTTTGTGCGTATCTGGTGAGATATATCCTTTTCACAGAGATACCAGTTGTTAAACTTCGAGCATTCTGCTTCTATGTACACGAATGAGTCATCATTGGTTGCTATAAAGGGATAGGTAGGGATAAGGGCTTGACCATTTCTATTAGGTACTATAGATAATTAATCTATATAAATTATATATGCTTTTAGAAATAATAGGAAACCTAAAAACTAAGACTATTTGCTTACCATTAAAATATGATCCTGGGCTTATAACATTATAATATTCTCTTAATTCTAACTGTAATAACACATCTTTACTATATATTTTTTCTAACCTATTCAACATAGACTTTAGTGTATCTATATCTACCATAGAATGGTGAGTGCTTGATGCACGGATAAATGCTAACGTATTTTCTATTCTAATTAACTCTAATATTAAATTTTCTACATTTTCACCGACAATAGTTAAAAGTTGACCAAACTTTGCATAATTAGTCAAGTCACCTGTCTGATGCGTAACGTTCAATAGTAATTCTAGAGAACCATTAATTTTGCTCTGATTTTCGACTAACTGTACTAATACACTATCATGTTTGTTCATGCACTCCTTACTGAGACTTATGTGATTATTAAATTCATTCGCTAGTTTATCTTGATTACTTTGTAAGAATTGAATAGCACTGTTATATTTTAATGCATCTGTGTAGTCTAATTTTCCTGTTATACTCTTTATTACTGAAATAGACCTCTTCTAACGCGATCAAGTTCTAGAGATTTTAACTGGTGTGATAATTTGATAATTTGCCAATTTGATAATTTGCCAATTTTTCAGTAAGATAATTGATCTGTAATTCAAATAATGCATATGTATCCTTACTAAGTTGATTTTGATAACCTGAAAGCTGATTTTGTAAGATTATAACTTGATCCTCAATGTCCTTCAAATTAACATACTGAAGGAAAGTATGATGGTGGGTGGTCATTCTTGTTGGTCTGAGTTTGTACGGTAATAAGCCTGGTCCATCAGCCAAACTTTCAAGTTTTATCTCCATTTGCCACGTCTCATGGACGATCAGAAATATAGAATCCTGTAACAAATTGGGATTTTTAGGGCCTCTCTTCAATCTAGCTTTGGCTACGGGCCCACGTTTTTTAGACGTGTAAATATGGATGGGTAAGTCTGCTAGAACAGTGTCCTGGGTGTACTGGGGCGCTGTTTTTTGACGGGATGCTGTTGGGTTCTTAATGAACACCTGTTGTTGAGGGATATATTCTATTTCTGGCTCACGATCCTTATTTCTATTTTCTATCAATGCGGTCCGGTTATCTAAGGAAGATTCGTAAATAATTTGGTAAACTTGTTTTATTCGATCTCTATAGTTTTGTACACAGTAAGTGTGTGTTGGAATGTGTGGTGTGTGTTAGTAGGTATTGTGTGTGTGTAGTGAGAGTGGGTGTGGTGTGTGTGTGTATGTGTGTATGTGTGTATCTGTGTGTACGTGCCAGTACGTGAGTATGTGTATACGTCAATTGATTTGAATTTCAAAAATTGTGTAGATGTTTGTTTTAAAGGATTGTGAGTTTAAGTAGATTCTCTGTTTCAACGTAGGACTTAGTCATGAGCCATTTTTTTAATATTCTCCTACATTGGAATTTAGAGAGAGGATAGATATTGCAGACCTTGTTTATGACATTGTACAGATGACATCCAAGAACCTTATGATGCCGTGCTGCCAAAGTTGTTCTAAACTTTGGGGTTGGGCAAATATGATATGCACGACGCTTTTTAGCATTATTCGAATTATACACTAGCGAGGCATGTTTTTTACAAATGGTGTCGAGCACAAAAAGCTGTCTCACAGTAAGAACCTGACAGTCATGATAAAGTTGGATAGTTGGATATCTGAATCGTTTAAACGTCATTACCTTGAGTACAGCTCTCTGTGCGCGTTCCAAAGGTAGTAAGCTAATATGTTAGCATATCACGTATACAGCGGGCTAGGGGGCAAGAACCACAAGTGGAGGACTTAGTGGTGGCCTTCTTAGGAGCAGTAACTTACTGAGCGTGAGGTCAGTAGTGGCAGGCTAAGACGTGACCTTGCCGGACATGGTCTTGACGGTGACGGTGTATGGCGCGCCGGGCTCGAGCCCGTCGAAGGCGGTGCTGGGCGTCTCGTTGCACGCGCGCACTACGGGCGCGCGTCGCCCGCCTCCGCCGCCGCCCGCGCCTGACACCGACACCTGGTACTTCTCGAACTCGCTGCGACACACAGACATACCAACAATTTTATACACACAAGCATATACAAAGAAATTTTATACCATCACAGTGGGCCACCGGTAACCCGGTTCCTGTCTAATCCGACGCCCTCTGTAATCTGACATGCCTATACACGTAGATAAAATTTATTTCGGCAAATCTTCACTAATCTAATGCATGATTGAAGGAGGTTGTAACTTGTACACGCCATTACTACGAGGGGAGGTCGAAAAGTTCGCGGAATGACAGGGAAGGATAATTAATGAAATGAAACATCAAACTATTTTTCCTTTTTTAATGTATTCTTCCTTAACCCTAATAAATTTATTAGATCTGTCAAATAACTTATTAATACCGTCGAAAAAAAATACAGTCGAATTGAGAACCTCCTCCTTTTTTGAAGTCGGTTACAAAGATTTGTCTTGGCCGTCAAAATAGGCCGAAATTGCCGACTTCACTTCATGATCGCCGCAAATTTTTTTCCACGCTGACATCTCTTGAAAAATGATTTGAGGCGTCTTTCGATATTCAATTTTCTCCATAGTGCCTAGTTTCTTCCCGATTGACTTGTTTACTCGTTGAAAACTCAAAAGCTACTGACCCGATTAGGCTGAAACTCGGTATATATACTAACAATGAGTCACTCAATTAGCGCCTACACGGATGAGTAAACTCACCCTCGCCGACCCCGCTATTCCGCGAACTTTTTGACCTCTCTTCGTATTATGCTTGACGTGTTGTAGTCCAAATAGAATCTCATCACTTTGATTTATAATTTTTCGAATCACAAAGTACTCTTTTCAAAAAATTTCAATACTCTATTGCCTGTGGCAGTATTCTATAATCCGACAAATTTGATAGTCTGACACCGCCCTGCCCGTTTGTCAGATTACCAGGGATCCACTATAATAGTATAATTATCGCACATTGAAACAATGATAATTATACACTAATGCCAACAGTTTACGTTAAGTTACGTTTCAGCATTTCAGTTCTTTTATCATACTCCATACTAATATTATAATTTTGAAGGTAGCTGTGTCTGTCTGTCTATTATCTCTTCACGGCTAAATCACTCAACCGATTTGGATGAAATTTTGTATTGAAATAGTTTAAAGCCTGGGAAAGGACATAGGCTTATTTTCATTAATGTAGGTACAACGCCCGCGGCGCCGCACACAAAAGCTAGTAAGTATTTAAAAAATGGCATACCTAAAGTTATTTATGGTTCTATATAACACAAAGTTCAAATTTTGCTAATATCCTAACTAATATTACGCTTTCACGCTGTAACTACTCGACCGATCATCATGAAATTTCACATGTACACGGTTTACAGTATAGGACATAGAGTACCTATTTCATCCCGAAAACAGTACTGATACCAACCTAACCTACATTTACGCCAGCGAAGCCGCGGGCAAAATCTAGTAATTTATAACATAAACTGCAAATTACCTCTCCTCAAGTGGCGGCAGCCACGTGACTCTAAAAGACGTCTCCTTCAAGTCGGCAAGCGGCGCGGTGACGTTACGGGGCCGTAGCGGGACAGTTCGGTACTGCGCGGTGGTGGGCGCGGAGATCTCGGGCTCCGACACGGTCTGCACGCTGATGTTGTACGCGCGACCCGGCACCAGGCCTTTGAAGGCAGCCTGCGCCGGCCCTGGGGGCTCACCATCCTTCTCCACGTATAGCTCTGAGTCGCAAGCATCGGGATGTAGAATTGACACCTGTCAAACAAAAATCAGGTTTTTATACATACTTATATTTATGCTGTATATCTCCGAAAGTTAGTTAGGCAGGTGTCTGAAACTAATATTTATACCATGTCGAGCCTACCTGGAACGTTTCGAGATTCTGTAATGCTAGGTATTGCTGCTATATTATGTCGTACCCGGGATTGAACCTGGGACGTAGTAATCGGCCATAGGTTTGAGCTTACTCTTGGCTGAGCACAAACCTATACCAGGGACCAACGAGGCGCTCATATAAGAAAAATATATCGATCAATTGTTAGTAAGTCGCTTTCGAGTTGGTTTGTTTATTCACTAGAAACAACAGTAGGTACTCAATAAACAATCTTTTAGACACTACACCGTGAATAATTATAATCTGTTATTGATATATAATATTTATTCTTTTATATTTAAGTATATAACTCCGAGTAAACGTATTTCCTGCGCAGCCACCAACCGTATCCCACTAGTCTCTCGCTATATTATATAAAAGGAACTCTTCTTTCTTTGAGTGACGTCACGAATAGAAAATTCAGTACTAGAACAAAATGCTGCAATTATAAGTGAAAGTTCAATGACTCACCTTATAATGTGTGTAAGCGCCTGGCGGGTAGGGCGGCTGCCACAGCACCAGTAGAGTGGTCTCATTCCGGAACCACACGATGAACTTCCCCGGCGTGTTGGGCTCTGCGACAAGCGACGCCACGTCACGACACAGTACGACACAACCAGGAACATAGTCTATGTACACATATACGTAAGCGACACGGACGGATGGTCTAATGAGTACAAACGTCACTACGTGTTACGAGAACATGCTTCAATGTATCCGCCCCTTAGTTAAGCTACCGTTTATACGCTTTCATAATACATTGTGAAAGTGTTGAAAGAATATTGGTTCAAGAACATAATTCGTACGAAAAATAGACTCTGGTATATAATAGAGGTTTGATAGTATTTAAATTATTATACCATTCGAGAGATTCGGTAATGTCCAGCATGTTAGCGGTCTAAGATCGAGGCTGCTGATATAAGTTGGATAAGGTCATCTAAGGATACGAAGGTACCTTTTTTCAGGTTTTTTCTTTCCTTTTTTTTGAATATCCTTAAGTAATAATAAGAATTACATGAACTAAAAAGTGTCATGTTGAACTCTGGTACCCATGGTAAGATTTAACTTGTGTTGTGGGTACCAGTGCCCTCACACGTAATTACAAAATTAAATTAAATTAAGGAGCGATTATACATAATAGATTATAATATGTTGTATTCATGTGGTAGGTTCGGTGGTGTGGTGTTTGTGCGGTGGAACACATCTGTGGTCTTCTTTGCTCAGTACCCCGTTAAAGATTTCTTTAAATAACATTAGTAAAACCCAAAAATGAAAAAATATTGAGGATACTTTTAACTTTTCTATATCATACTGGGGCAAGATCCTTTGATGTGTAGTCTAAGACAGCAAGTATACCAAGCTGTGAGATATCTTATAAACACACTTGCCTTACACCAATTCCTTCTAATCTTTCCATCACCACATCGCCTCAGATGATAGGCATCCATAGGTTGAGGAACTGTGCCTAACATAGGCTTACGTAGATGGTGCGGCGCACACTCGTAGCCCATGGTTGTGCATTGCTGGACCGCAGTAAATTATACGCAGTACATACAATTTTGTTTAAAATCTCGATATTCTAAGTATCAATTAATATCCAAAACGGTGGCCAATAAAACTTTATTTACATTTTAGTTCTCAGGGTACAATATGAGGAAAATTACGGTTTGCCTGATATCTACACTAATATTATAAAGCTGAAGAGTTTGTTTGTTTGTTTGAACGCGCTAATCTCAGGAACTACTAGTTCGAATTGAAAAATTATTTTAATGTTGGATAGCCCATTTATCGAGGAGGACTATAGGCTATATAACATCACGCTACAACCAATAGAAGCGGAGCAGCAATGAAAAATGTTGCAAAGACGGGCAAAATTCTCTTATGTGAGGCAAACGAAGTTGCGCAGGTCAGTTAGTAATGAATAATACGGTATAGCATGGTATTTTACTACATAAATAAATAATTCATTTCAACATTGAACAATAACGACTCTCATTTACTACATAATTATTATCATTAAAACAGCAGAGCACGGCACCTAATCACACTCACTTCCGCGCGTACAGATGCCAGTCATGCAAATTATATGCTCTGTGATTAAAACATATCAGCAAGTTCATTAAATGTTTACAGAATGAACTTTTAAGTGACCTCTTAGATTTATAACTTGACGGTGATATTTTCTCAGAAATAATAAGTCGATACAAAGTAAGGAAATTGTTTTTGCGCAAATGAAATAGACTAGTAACACGAATAACGCACAATTAATAAGCAGTCGTTGCACATAAAAAACTAACACCGAATAATGCGAAACCTGTATCAATTAAATACTGGTACGAATTAACCAAATAATGCGTGAACTTTGATTGAGTTGTTGAACACAATAAGCAGTAATTATATTTGAGTGGAAGAGCCCGTTGTAATTATTTGGCAACAGTATGAATAAGCATCCTCGTAAAGGGAGTGACTACGTTTCTCTCAGTGAGAGTTCCGGTGGCTAACATACCTTTTGTTTGGTGTAGAACATAAATAAAATAGGCGACTCACTCAATTGTAAATTGTATATTAAAAAATAAATCTTGTTAGAAATACAAGTTTGGATTGCTCTTGTTGAGCGGACTATTGGCGAGCGAGTGGTCGCGGTAGGGAAGCTAGTTCGTTGAACCGGTGAGCGTCCTTCCCGCACCCCTCGCAGTCCCCGTGGACATCATTGGCGGCGTAATGGCGCCAACATACTCCCGGCGCTGGAAAGCTTAGCAGCTTTCCTGAATTTCTAGTTCTTCGGGCTTAGGAAGAAGTACAATCCTGTTGAGGGCGCGTCGTACACTTCCTCTTGCAGTGTCTATATCAGCGACGCGCGACACTCCATCAGCTCCCGTGAATAACCTCCTTATCCGGCCGAGACGCCAGCAAAGAGGTGGAGCATTCTCCTCCTTCAAGAGAACCAAGTCGTCAATTTGCAGATCTCTGAGCTTCGTGCGCCACTTTGTTCGGGTCTGCAACTCTGCAATGTACTCGTGACTCCAACGTCACCAGAACTGCTGCTTGATTTGTTCGATCCGCTGAAATCTGTCAAGACGATTGGTATTAGTGGACTGCAGACACGGAGATGGCAGTGCATTGAGTGGTCTACCGATTAAAAAGTGCCCTGGAGTCAAAGGATAATAGTCGCTAGGAGATGAGCTCAAAGGACATAGAGGACGACTATTGAGGACGCTTTCTATTTGTGAGAACAGAGACGCTAGTTCCTCGTATGTTAAATGCGTTGTCCCGAGTGTTCGCTTCAAATGAAATTTGGCTGACTTCACACCAGCCTCCATCAAGCCGTTGAAGTGAGGAGCGTATGCAGGCGAGAAGCAAAATTCGATTCCTTCCATAGCGGCAAAATCAGCAAGAAGGTTGGAGTTCATTTTAAAAAAGTCTTTGAGCTCCTTGGAAGCAGCGACAAAGTTACCACCATTGTCGCAAAATATTTGCTTTGGTAGTCCTCTGCGAGACACAAAGCGTTTTAAAGCTAAAATAAAGGCGTCCTTAGATAGCTCGCTAACTGCCTCTAAATGGATGCACTTGAATCTAAAACATATGAAAATGCAAAGGTAGCATTTACTTATTTTGCAACCACGACCCTTGCGATCCGTGATCATAAATGGTCCAGCGAAATCAGTCCCTACGGTTATAAATGGAAAGTCCGGCATAAGTCTTTGAACAGGTAAGTTGCCCATAATATTTTTCATAGATTGAGCCTTGAACCGCCTACAAACTATGCATTTATTGACTGTGTGTCTTGCTACAGTTTTACCACCTATAGGCCAAAAACGCGTTCTAATCGAAGCCAACAAGGCTTGAGGGCCTATGTGTAGTAGGCGTATGTGTTCCTGCTGAAATAAGAGCTTTGTGAGATGGTGCTTAGGGCTTAATAGCATCGGATGCTTCATGTCGAAACTATACTCGGATGCTTGAATTCGACCACCTACTCGAATAATTCCCTCGTGCAAAAAAGGATTAAGTGAAACAATATGCGATTTAGGGTTTAGCGATTTTCCCTTTAATAGTAAATCATGCTCTTTAGGAAATGATTCCAACTGGGATAAATAAATTAATGAACATAGCGATTTGTCAAGCTCAGCAATAGTTAAAGAACCTTTATTTTTAGTATTTGGTTTCCTGCAATTATTTATAAATCTGTGTACATAGCCTACAATACGTTGTATTTTGATTAACTTAGAGTATCTTTCAAAGTTTATTATTGAAATATTTGAGTCATTGGATAAAGAAATAGCTGCTGGATATGACCTGACTTCTAGAAGATCCTCCATCTCAATAATAGTCTGTGACTGCAAAGAAGGCCATTCGGACATCGGCAGCGATAAAAATTCAGGGCCATGCCACCATAAATCGCAGGCATCGATATCTTGAGGATGTACTCCACGGGATACCAAATCAGCCGGATTAAATTTGGTGGGCACATGGTGCCATGAATCAGTGTCAGTCAACTCTCTGATAGCTGCAACTCGGTTGGAAACGAAAGCCTTAAGATTGGAAGACGAACCCATCCGCAACCAACCCAGTACCACACTAGAGTCTGTCCAGTAGACGTATCGCGATATTTTACGTCGCAAAGCTTGAGCCACAGATGAGCTCATTTCAGCTGCAAGCAAAGCCCCTGACAACTCTAGACGTGGAATCGTCATGGGTTTGGATGCAGGCGCAACGCGAGACTTAGCACACAGAAGATGGACGTGTACCTTCCCTTCCTTACTCGTGGATCGGAGGTACAAACATGCACCGTAAGCGCGTTGCGATGCATCGCAGAAGCAATGCACTTCTATAGAGATTGGGTCTGCTATTGATACCCATCTAGGTATAGATAAAGAAGATATGTATTTAAGACCTTCGATAAATTGTTTCCAAATCTTTACAATATTGTTAGGAACAGGATCGTCCCAGTCCAGTTTGAGCGACCATAAGGTTTGCAACAAAATTTTGGGAACGATAGTGGACAAGGATAGGAGCCCCAGAGGATCGAAGATCTTGAAGGTTGAAGAAAGGATACCACGTTTAGTGACAACTTCAGATTGTTCGATAACTTTGGGAAAATGTAGACTGTCTGTAGAAGGATTCCAGTCTAGGCCCAGCGTATTTGTGGATTGACTTAATGTCAAATTCCCACAAGACTGGATAGCTTGAGATGGTAATAAAGATGGTAAGTTAGATCTATATTTACGTAGATTGAATCCGGACTTGGCAAGAACTGCATGACACGATTCTTGTATTCGACGTAATTGGACCTCGTCGTCGCTGGCAGTTAATAAATCGTCTACGTAGATATCCTTTTGTATGACATTTTTGATTACCTCGTCGTTACACTCCTCGCCTACTTGCCAGAGACACCTGGTGGCAAGGTAACTAGCGCTAGCATATCCGTAAGTGACCGTATTAAGCCTGAGTGTTTGTAGTGGTTTGTTCTCCGCATCTCGCCATAGGATCAGCTGCAAATCTCGGTCAGACTCAGCGACTAATATTTGTCTGTACATCTTCTCAATATCTGCCGACAATACATAGCGGTATTGCCGGAACCGGACCAGAATATTGAAAAGAGAATCTTGGACTGTGGGGCCTATCATAAGTATGTCATTTATAGACAAACCAGATGTAGTGCGAGCCGATGCGTCAAATACGACCCGAAGACGTGTGGACTCACTATCGTTGCGCATGACAGAGTGATGCGGAACAAAATAGCCACCATCAGGTCGATCTACCTCGGATACGGATAGATGTCCTAGGTTACAATATTCATTTATAAAATCAACGTAGGCTGACTTAAGATCAGGTAGCTTGCGAAAGCGGCGTTCCAGATTTAAAAATCTCCGTCTGGCTATAAAATAGGAGTTGCCTAGACAATCTGGAACGTCAATAAGTGGAAGCTTGACACAAAAACGCCCTGCCTCAGTACGTTTTGTATGCTTCAAAAAATGTAGTTCGCAAGCCTTTTCTTGGTCGGTGTAAAGAGGTTTTTGTGGCAAGCTTTCAAGCTCCCAAAACTTTTTCAAATCATTGTGAAGATCAATTAACCTAGCCTTGTCTTCAGAATTTACAAAATTACACCTAACATTATGATTAAAATGAGACTGGGGTATGGGACCTGCGATGAGCCATCCTAATTTGGAGTCATGTAGGATAGGATTGCCTTTACCCAAGGAATGTTGCTTGGTACCTATAATGTTCCAAAATAAGTCAGCACCGATAAGCAGTTCAATGTCGGATGGTATATAAAAGCTAGGGTCTGCCAACTGGAAAGACTTTAAATTAATATGCGAAATATCTATTAATGCTTTAGGTATTTTACTTGAAATTTGGGGTATAATTAGACATGACGTCGTAACACAAAACGAGACAATTTTTGCCTGAATTCGTATATTGCTACGCTTCGAGTTGAGTTTAACAATAGTGTTGCAAATACCAACAACATTTTGTACGTTGGAGTTTAAATGCGGTAAATTTAGTTTTTCCTGTAGTGATTCGGTAATAAATGAAGTTTGGCTACCGCTGTCTAATAATGCCTTGGTAGTTACAAAAGTATTAGTATTAGGGTTAAAAACGTCAACTAAAGCTGTACATAATAATGTCTCTGTAGATGAAACCGTAGACATGGAAATAGGCTCCAAGCACTCACGTTTAGATTCAGATTCCATATGTTTATGTAAAAAGGTGTTGTGACGCTTCTTACATATTTTGCATGTTCCGGGCAGTTTACACATACGTGCATTATGACCTTTACGTAAACAGTTGTGGCATAATTTTAATTGCGATACAACAGCAAGCCTATCATCAACGGACTTGGATTGGAATAGTGAGCATTCGTAATTGCGATGGTCTTTTTCACAAAAAACACACTTTGTATACCTATGCGATGAGTCACCTTGTTCAGAACTAACGAACGACTTAGTGTGAGAAGTCGAGGTTGATTTGTTGCCTAGCGTATTATTCAAGCTGGCCTTATAATTTTTGTCCTGCTTGCTACGGTAAATAGATTCAAGAACATCAGCGCGACCCTTAACAAAAGTCATAAAATTCTCTAAACTAGGCATTTCAGAGGCACTAACATTCGCTTGTACATACTCTTCCCACTTAACACGCGTATTCCCGTCTAATTTCGCTGAGACCATATATATGATCAGGGTATCCCAATGATCAGTGGGTTGCTTTAACTTATTTAAAGCACGTAGATTTTTTGTGACGTGATCCACAAGGAATCGTAAAGATTTATCAGACTCACGCAATGGTTCAATGTTAAACAAAGATTTTAAATGATTGTTTATAAGTTGACGAAAATTATTGTAACGCTCACAAAGAATAGACCAAGCCTCAGGATAATAGTCTTCAGAAACCTCAAGGTTACAAATTACTCGAGCAGCTTCACCCTCTAAATAGGAATTTAAATAATGAAATTTGTGAATATTTTTTATTTTAGGGTTATTATGTATTAGCGAGCTAAATGTGTCACGAAATTCCAGCCACTTATTAAATGTACCATCAAACTTATTTATTTTAATGACCGGTAAACGAAAACCAATAACCTCGTTATCGTCCTCATCAGCTGTGGTGAAGCTACTTCTTTCAACTGACGAACGTTTTGTCGTACTGTTTAACGTAATAATTTGCTGTGCCTTTGCAATCGAATTGTGAAACGATTGTTCAATAACCTCTCGCGTATCTAACTCTAAACTCAAACTATCTTCGTCCAACGCTTCAATTTGATTCTGCACGCTATCGAATTCCACAAATAATGCTTCAATTTTATGTAGTCTTTGTGTCAACACGTTAACTTCTGTTGGAGTTAGTTTCTTACCACTAAATTCGTCTAATTGATTACTAAATTTAGTAACACGGCCTCTAATGGAAGCTCGTTTTATATTAAAAACCTTATAAGTAGCCTCCATGATTACGAAGTTAAAACGTAAACAAACAAAGCAAAGATATATTAGTTAATGATCAATTAATAACAGAAAATATTGCATACGATACGCTCCTTCACTCCACACAGCTGTGTTGCAAACCGGTTTCGATCAGCTGATGTGCGACACGAGGTGCGAATGTCTGCGCTGGCGCACTCGATCTTCGCCGGCCGCAGTATTAACTCTGACACGGGCCCCGTCGATAGTTCACGAGTGCACGGCGGCTGGAATAGATTGTTGTATGCCTTGTAATTACCTAAGTAATAATCAAAACAAACAGCAGGGAAGCAAAGGCGATAGTGAATGACGGCGCAAATCAGACAAAGCAATTATTTATTTGAATATGTTGATACTTGTGATCTAATTATCATTAGCTATGCAGTAATGAAATGATTTTTATGCGTAAACAACTTAGTGAGTGGATAGCAAATGGGTTGATTTATTTGTGAAGTTATGAACTGTGAGTATTTATGGTGCAAATGATTAAATAAATAGGCATAAGCTTATTTGTTTAAATAAATAGGTTTAGCTATTATGCTTTAAATAGATTTATTTTTTTGAAAGCTACGTAATCACAGTAGTTAAGACTTTTAAGTCGTTAATAGGCGCAAAAAATGCAATTCATAGGCGGTTTAAAGACTCTTTTAACTACTTAGGTATGTGGGTATGTTCAAATAGGTAAGTATAACGTAGATAATAGATATTTTAGTTTTATTGCAACTAATCTACGATTGATTCAGCTGCAATCAACGCATAAAGTTGTGATTGATGAGAAATAAAGACAAGAAGTGCTATCTTGCTTCTCTGTTCACACAAATGAAAGTTAGCTAAGGGTAAGGACAATGGGTAAAATAAAAGGAACGGGCTCACTTTTTGGCCGGCAAAACCGTTGTTGAGATACGTAGACTCCGCTGGAACTCAGCTTAGGTGGCTGCGATGGCTGCAAACAGTGCTTGTCCTAGATGACCTGGCTCTCCTTGACTTGCCCTCGACCACGTCTCGACCGTTATTTCGTCCGTAGATTGCGCGAATTTCAGCTTGTAGCACACGTAGAAGGCTTCACAGCTTCGTAGACGTAGAACTACGCGATTCGGCGTTGTAGAAGTCCAACGGCGGATATACGCTACGACGACCTTTGCTCCGATGACGCGGCAAACTCGGTATTCGTCCGAAGATTGACTAATTTTTCACGGTCGCCACTTATGTTTGGTGTAGAACATAAATAAAATAGGCGACTCACTCAATTGTAAATTGTATATTAAAAAATAAATCTTGTTAGAAATACAAGTTTGGATTGCTCTTGTTGAGCGGACTATTGGCGAGCGAGTGGTCGCGGTAGGGAAGCTAGTTCGTTGAACCGGTGAGCGTCCTTCCCGCACCCCTCGCAGTCCCCGTGGACATCATTGGCGGCGTAATGGCGCCAACACCTTTCTTCTCACATTCCTTTCTTCATCTCACTCTAAATTCCTTTACTAGAGGGTTAGTTAAAAAGGACTCGTGAATAAAAATGTTATAAGACTAATAAAGTATAAGGACAAAATAAATGACTTTAATAACTTCCCTAATCTATACTAATATTATAAAGCTGAAGAGTTTGTTTGTTTGTTTGAACGCGCTAATCTCAGGAACTACTGGTTCGATTTGAAAATTATTTTTGTGTTGGATAGCCTATTCACCGAGGAAGGTTATAGGCTACATAACATCACGCTACTACCCACGGGGGAGGCGCAGACATGAAAAACGCGGGTGAAACCGCGGGAACATCTAGTAAGTATTAAAAGAATTTTTCAAATCGAACCAGTTGTTCCTGAGATCAGCGCGTTCAAACAAACAAACTCTTCAGCTTTATAAGATTAGTATAGATGTAAGCAAGGTCTATTTCTAGTAAGGTGACAAGTATACGAAAATACGCGAATAATGCGTCGTGTAAAATTACTCATGTACTCAACACAAACAGACGGCCTCGTCACATGATACTCTTACTGTATGGGATATTACATTATTTTCGACCGCTTTTTGTACACCAATGTACTAATTTGGGCGATCGGCTCATAGTGACGTCACTGGCTTAGCCTGTCATTTATACAGGTTCGGTGGACGTGTTACAAACTTACCTTAACATTAATAATCACAGGAGCATTACATAATAATGCTAATAAACATTGATATAGTATGTTGAAAGCGATGGCCGTATGTCGCCCACGCTGCGCCGCCGGCGCCGGCGCACGGTAACGGAACGACATACGTACGAACGCATTGCAGTATGACAACTTATCTAACGTACACCATTCATGCGTGAATACAAGTAAAGCATGCGACATACTAAGCAGCTCTCACTCTATGCCAATAGTGATATTTTTCTTGTACCATATGAAAATCTAAGTATGTGACGTCATTATAACCGTTAGAAGCATTTCAAATTCAAATTATATGACAGGAATACTTTAATAAATATTTGTCAAATGTGACGTACCAAGCTCATTATAATTATTGAAGTTCTTAACACCGAATCTCCTGGGTAGATAAAAGTTACTCGACCAGCCTTATATGATAATAACTCGGTTTCAATAAATATGTATTTATGAAAAAAAATTGTATTACTGCATACTCAAGTCCTGTTGGGCGACTCACTTATAAAACATAAGCTCGAACTAGTTCATAATTATTTGAATAGACATATTTTTATTTCCTACTACATGTTCCCGCGGTTTCACGCGCGTTTATCGTTACTGCGCCGCCCCCGTGGGTCGTAGCGTGATGTTATATAGCCTATAGCCTTCCTCGATAAATAGGCTATCCAACACTAAAATAATTTTCAAATCGAACCAGTAGTTCCTGAGATTAGCGCGTTCAAACAAACAAACTCTTCAGCTTTATAATATTAAGTATAGATAACAAAATTTTTTTTTTCATGATATTAGCATTTCTTCTTTTCGATTCTGGCTTGGCTATCGGTTGCCACATTTGTATGTGATGGCTGATTACTTGATTAGTGATCACAAATTAAATATTTAGTGTTATTAAATATATTAGGTTTCTTAAAACTTGCCATATCTGAAAAAATTACTTTAGTTTTATATTATGGCAAGAACAAATAATAATAATACCTACAGTTCTTGAAACCCAGTTAGAAAAGTTTAATATATCTACAGATAATCAAGACGATGAAATATGCAAACGATTGCACAATATGCTAACCAACCAAGATGACGAACTTGTCTAATTCATTGTATGTTTATTAAAGTCAAAGTCAGTCAAAAATCATTTATTCACTTGGGTCACAAACTAACACTTATGAATGTCAAATGGGTTAGTGAGTTTGTTACATTTACTGAATTTACATTTATGTTAGTTGTAAGGTTCAGGCAAGAGCTTGAGCCTATGAGAAGATACCTGCAAGAAATCCAAGGCCACTCTTTTAAATCACCAACAAATTATAATACGAAACTTCAGCATTTACGTTTCATGGTAGGCCATGAAACGTAAATGCTGAAGTTTCGTGACGATTGTTCGTGCTATTTGTTTGTTTTACCACATTAATTCCTACAGTACATAACATGTTGATAGTCTCTAATCCTGAGAAGAAGACGGAGAGGTCGGAACAAAGGAGTGATGACACTTTAAAAGAAAGAAATCCGAGAAATTTTCATGGATGGTAAAAAAAAAAAATTGAAGTGTCCGTTTGTAATGTCAAAATAACAGCTTTTTATCTAATGCATATGACAGTATATAAGGTACCTATACGAAAACATCTATTTTTAAAATTTTTGTCTGTCTGTGTGTTTGTTCCGGCTAATCTCCGAAACGGCTGAACCGATTTTGACGGGACTTTCACTGGCAGATAGCTGATGTTATAAGGAGTAACATATGCTACTTTGATTTTAGAAAAAAAATAGGGTCCCGCGGAGACTTAGACCAACACTTTTTAGTTAAAATCTACGCGGACGAAGTCGCAGGTAACAGCTAGTTATAAACATAAATGATAATGTAAGTTCGTTTGTTTGTTTATTTATTACGCTTTCACCTTAATTACTCGACCGATCATACTAACAAAATCTAGCTTAACGCGGGTGAAGCCGCGGGCAAAATCTAGTTGTTAATATTTCATTGGACCCGAAGTTCCTGATAGATATTTTCAGGGTAGGTCTGTAGGCACATGCCACATAGAACCGTAGCGAAAATATTTTATGTCTATGTATAGAACAGCTTTCGCTGAAATACAATTTGTTGAGTAACATATTTGTATACTTGAACAAAAGTAGTCCATAATGTTTAAGTCATAAATGAGGCAGACGTGCCACAGTTTCTAGTCATCGATCTACTATTAAACTATGTTGACGTAAGAGAAAACCTCATTTCTTCGAGCACGGATCTCCTTAGACCAACGAAGCAGTGAGATGGCAAGACTTATGGGAGTTCATACATATGTTATGTATTCTGTATCAGCTGTGCGCACATCTGTTCAGTTTGGCGTCAGTTGTCCTTTGACGTCAATGAAGGCACTGATCACACTGACACTTTTATTTGTGCCGTGTGAACGGAGACAACTCACAGTCGAATGGCGTTGATATTTATATTGTCACGGTAATGATAAACATTACCGTGATATTGTATTATTACGTGAAGTAGGCTACAGATTACTAATAATTGTTATCCGTGAAAAAAAGGCATTATAGGTTCGAATAGTCTGCCAATGAAATTCCAGTTTACGTGTATGATTCACGGATAGAGGATGTGACATTTATTATATATGAATTATGTGGTAACAACATTTATTTCATGTTAAGGAAATATTTAAAAAATGATAAATGTCAGCTATGATGTAAGGCAAATTCATAAATATGGCGAGCTATTTAAAAGATTTCGGACGTAGCGACAATCTGTGAAATTGTAGGTACTCGCTTGATGAGGTGAACTAAGTATAATTTAAGCCGACGCTGACACAAAATTAGGATGTTCAATAACTGCCTTAAGTCTTAAATAAATAAAGAATAATGAAAAAGGAAAAAGATATCCGCATTGCTTGCACCTATTTCGTACGCAGTACTGTATACGTTGTAAAATGAATCATATCCACTGGGATATGATTCATTTTAAGCATTTCCTACTACTGAGTAGGAAATGCTTAAAGCCAGAATTTCATGCACTACTACACTATAAAAAATTGTAACAATAAGTCGAAAAAGATTGTTTCTAGTACTCATATTATAATAATAATAATAAATTCTATCGCATACACAACACCATCTAGCTCAAACTAAGCAGAGCTTGTACTATGGGTACTAGACAATGTATAAACATACATATATACTTTTTTTTTAAATTCATACATATTTTACATAGAAAAACCCAGACCAAGATAAACATCCATGTTCATCCACACAAATGTTTGACTTGTACGGGAATCGAACCCACGACCTCAGGAATGACAGTCGGTTACACTAACCACTACGCCATCGAGCCTCTCGACCTGATTTGCTCAGTCTATATAAGTCTAGCGTATACCGTCGAATGGGTATGCCGATAGTACACATACCGACATGTATGAAAGATGGCCAGCTTATTGCCATGTATCAGACACAGTGCCAATCTGTGTTGCTACTAAGGATTTATTGATAGAAAATCCTAATAATATCACCTGACCCAGTCAGTGGAGATGGCAATAGTAATAAATATAGTACTTAGTCCTACTAATCAATGATTGTATTACGGGTTACTATAAATAAATAATGTTCTTTTTATGAAACGTTTCTAACGGTTTTATGTAGAGCTTAGTTTAAACACAAATGGCATAAGAGGAGAGCGCACAATGACGATGATTAACAACATGCCGACTGCTCACCAGTATCCAGTGTTGGCTGCTATTCGTAAGAAAAGAAAAGCACATTATATTATTAATTATGTTATTCCACTGTAACCACACCACTTAAAGTTCTAAAGAATTAATCAAGTCAGTGTTTTGTTAAAGAGCCGATGGTTGATTTCATATATATTTTGCTCAATAAATCTCTAAGACAAATGCCGATATTGGTGCCAATTCTGTTGTCACAAAATTCTCTAAACTTAACTAAAAATCACTAAAAAATTTTTACTCCTGTCTCCTTTAGCGATTTCAGAATACAAAATGTCTTTTGAGAGGAGTAAACTAAATTTTAGTGATTTTTAGTTAAGCTTAGAGAATTTTGTGACAACAGAATTGCCACCATTGTTCTTATTTCGATATCCTCAACAGTTAATAATACTGGCCTGACCAAACGATGAAATCATCCATCTTTTTAGCAACAGTGCAATATAACCTTGTTTATAATAATTAATAATTCACAGAGTTCCTTGTTATAAAAGCCGTTTATATTATAGTTTTATGTAGAGTTATATAAGGAAAATAAGACATGTTCGCTAGTTTTTATGTAGTCGATACAGGGAAAACACAAAGTTGCAACTAAGACACAGAAATACTTACATTTTAAACACATAGGTATCTTCTCATGAGATCTTATATCGATCCACATAACAGATGTTTAGTACTTAGTATTAGTAAATGCAATTGACTACGGGGAATATGACAATAGGAGGCGACTAAAAATGTTCCTGTTTTGATTGGAATTATTCGATTCGCAAAATTTAAAAATAATGTTATACATGTTATGTCTAATGTATAATAGTATAATTACCGAGTATTGGTACGATTCTCATTTTATATTTTTTATTTTCTTTTTTTTATGTTTTATCCGCAATTTGTTTTAGCATTTTTTTTTTGTTTGTGTGTCATTTTATCGGTAGCATCGCAGTCCATTGTGATCATGTAGTGTACACATAGTTAGGAACTTAGTTTAGAACATAACTGTAATATGTATCTATTTATTGTCAAACCTACTTGTACTTTGTTCTGTTTTGTGTACTTAAAAAATAAATAAATTAAATACGATTATCTCGACTACGCGAATACAGGACCGAGGTCTATACCGCCTTCTTTTACAGTATTGTTGTTACATTTTCATAAATTAAAAAAGTTATATTCTTTGCAACGCGCTATCTCCTTTTCTCGTACGCAATAATAAGGCAATAAGTGATAGTAATAAGACTCCAGGTTCTTTTGCATCCATACCAAATACCTAAAAGTAATAAATAATGTCCTCCAGACCGAATTTCGGTCACGGCGGCCAATCTTAACGGAGACTGGCCATCTGCGCAGGAGATATTATAGTGCACAAGCGTGTGCGCAAACACAAGTGCACTCTCTGTTCCCTAACCCTCAAGATCCGATGGGACGGTAATCCGACACGACCGGAGACAGAGCAGGCGCAGGACCAACGGCTTTACGTGCTTTCCGAGGCACGGGGGTGTCTAACACCGCCAACATCCTAACTCCGGGCTGCTATTGAGATTTCTTAATATAAACCCAATAACTTTTTGTTGGCCCGACCCGGGATTTGATCCCGAGACCTCATGCACAGCAGTCGCATTCACTACCGCTGCGCCACGGAGGATAATATAGCATCAGACAACCAAATTACTCCCTTGCCAGTTTGTTAACAATTCATCACTCCAGCTTTCATAAAAAACACATTCAAAACAAAACTAGTAATTATACGCGGATACAAAACATTGCTATATACACCACACTATTTACATATAAATAATCCTCATAATATGTTAATTCATATCAATAGAATGTTATCCTTTTTTTTTTTTTTTTTTTTTTAACGCGGGGGAATGCTATGACGCATACCCCTCCGCGGGGGCGGGCGGAGGGGTTATGTCGGACTCGCCGGGGTAAAAGAAAGATGTTAACAATAAAATGGACCTCCCGGAATACCGACTAAACCTACCACGGTGTTCCTCGACAAACCACTATCGGCAGGGCCGCGCGAATCACTTTCACATGCAGTCGCGACCCTGCCGAGGTTACGGCCCGCCGTATGAAACGGCAGGCCACTACACGAAAGATCTACCCGCTGGTACCTTCTACATATTCCCTACTGTCCCCCCTCTAGAGGGGAGACGGACTCGACACAGAGGCGCGCGTGGGAACACGCACGCCGCCTCTCGGACCTGGTGCTGAACGGATGGCGGGCAGGCCCACAAAGCCCGCCACCCCCAGGTCAAACCTCAGGGTGGCTGGAGGTCATCTCGCGCCCTCCGGCGCCCGGCTCTGCGGTTGGGGAGAGGGTTTAAACGCTCCCTCTCCCGCTCCGCCGCCTCCTTGATGGAAATGACTTCCTCACAAAAGGAGGCGACGGCGTTCCACGACCTCTCACTCCGGACCATAGACAGAACTACGGCCGGGAGCGAGAGGGCAACCGATCCGACTGCCGCGATCAACTCACGGCGCTGCGATGCCCAGGCGGGGCAAACCGCCAATGTGCGCAGCGCCGTGTCCTCAACAACGTCGCGGCAGTCGCCGCAGTGGTGACAACCGGGCGTCTCTTGCCGGCCTATCCGACACAGGAACTGGCCAAAACAACCATGGCCGGTCAAAACCTGTGTCAGCCGGAAGGTGAGGGCGCCATGCCGCCTCTCCAGCCACTCCTCAAACACGGGACTTACCGCCACGATCGTGGCGTGCCCGGCACTGGGGTGCACAAGTCGCTCCTTCCAATTCGCCACTAGGACCTGGCGGAGCTCGGACCTCGCCGCCTCGACAGCGGAAAGAGAAGGTCCTTCGCCCCAAGCTAGCGCCTCCTGGCGCCAACGATAGAGCGACGCCAGGAGCGCCGCTTCCAGGTCCCATGGCATCGATCCGGCGAGGAGGCTCGCAGCCTCGAACGAGATCGTGCGGTATCCTCTTATCAACCTGACGGCCATGGCGCGCTGTGGCGCACGAAGCGCCGAGATGTTACGGGCCATCAGGTTGTCCGCCCAAACTGGGGCCCCATACAGGGCTATGGACCACACGACCCCCTCGTAGAGCCTCCGGCAGGAGGTATTTGGCCCCCCAAGGTTGGGCAGCAGGCGCGCGAGCGCACCTGCAGCGCCCCGAAGAATGGGGGCCAAACGACTGAAGTGGGCTGTAAAGTCCCATCGGCCGTCGAGCAAGAGACCTAAATACTTTAGGGTTGACTCGACGCCGATGCGGACCCCTCCTACCATGATATGGGCCCCTGGAGGTGGCCGGTTCCGAGGGCCGTGAAAACAAACGGCCTCGGATTTGGACAAGGCCACCTCGAGGCCCAACCGCAGAATGTTATCCTTTGATTATCTATACTTTAATTAATTGAACATGTATAATCGAACACAGCGGTATACAATTATTTAATATAATAATATAATTATATTATATATTTAATATAATTTAATAGGTAGGTAAGTAATTGTACGTAAAATCAAACCGCAGACTATAGCATAAATAACTATTTTAAACACCATTTTAATTAAAATAAATACAGTTTACAATAATATTGCATTATTAATGATAATGCGGAATGCAGGTGACCCGAGACCGGTTGAAATACATTGGGAGAGACATATCATATCCAGCACTCAGCAGTGGACGGCTTTCGGCTAAGATGATGATTATTAATATTAAGTAAAAAATAAGAATAATTTATTTGCAATAAACCCTTCACAGTTCGGATGCTCAATGATCTCGATAAAATTTTAATGTTTGTGTTGTTGAGACCTAAAAAAGATAACTTTTGTATTTTTGGTCCTTTTTGTTTAAAGCAAGTTTTATGATATGATATGATTTCAAAAGCAACTTAGATTTCTTAGGTAGTATACGTATTTCTTTTGCCTTTATGTTATGTTTACTTATTTGATTATGTTTGAAATGGACGAAGTATCGAATATTTATGGGTAAGCTATAATTAAAAAAATTGCAACTGCATATTGCAGTAAAAGTATTGCCTTTTAAGTAGCTGATCATTGAATCAATATCCAGCACTATTTTAATGATTCAAATGTTAGGTATATTTACGAATATTTAGGTCAGTTAATTTCTGAAACAAATACTATGAAAAGTATGTTAAAGTTAAATGTGCGTAGCTCAAAATAATCGTTCTTAAAACATAGGAACCAGACCTAAATGAACTATTCTCTAACTCCAATAAGAAATGATCTTACAAACTATGAATCCTTTAAAATATTATGAATGATAATTTCTTTGAATAATAGAACAATAATTCAACATCTCGCAAATCGGTTCCGACTTACGTCACTAACATAGACTAGTCCACATATTATAGTCAAAGGCAATCATAGGTATATTGTTTATCTTGCCGTATTATTGTTTAAGTTCTTTTGACTGAAATCCAAGACATGAAAACATATATTACAATATATGTAGCTATAAGTAACATATATGTTACATTGCAATTCAATATAAATTCATATTAAATGCATTCATTTCATTGTCATATTATTATTTCCACTATTTTATTAAGAGTGGCAGTATGCCCAGTACTTTTGTTTAAGTAGATAGTTAAAATCGCCACACTGAATTTAAAACTATGATCTAGGACATACCTATGGCTTCTTTAGACTAAGCTAAAGCCTAAAGCCATCATCATTACCCGTCAGTTCCCAAAATGCGAACAATAGATTTAGGCGAACAATAAGCGGCTGTCTGTCACACACATTGTACGGTGACAGCCTGACCTCCCCTCCAACTCCGCGCTGCTACCGCCGAGCCTCCAAGCGACCTTCAGTAATCACGTGCCATCGACCACTACAGCTCAGCTAAGTATTAATGATCTTGAAACTCGCCCCGCCCCCACCCAGTTTCAGTGAAAGCAGTACTTTACGCACACCCTGTTATGTGTTAAGCTCTTGCGTGAGATTGAACGGTCGTTAAGACTACTGGCGCTCGTAAATCGCGTCCCACTTGATAGTAGATCGTAATATAATGAGTCATGAACACAATAACATCATGTCGCAATTTTCTGCACAACAACGTTATAAAATCTTGATATATGAAGCAAGTAACTAGCTCACTTTAACTAATTATTTTTATTTTTAGTATTATTTCGCTATCATTATTGGCCGCAATGAGCATGAGTGTCAAAATAGGAATTTTAGTAATTCATTGTACTGAAATATTTATTTCAGCGATGTTTGTTTGTGAAATGTACACCTGTTTAGAAGCTATAGGAACATTCTTCTTCTTCTTTTCGTGTGGTTAGTGGCCAACTTGTTGTCAAGAGTTGTTCAAGCCGCCCGTAGGCCTCTGACATGGCTTAACGACTGCTGTCAATTTGACAACAACCGGGACCGAGTTCTTACGTGCCCTCCGAAGCACGGAGACGCTCACATGAAATACCACTAAGCGGTCACCCATCTATAGACTGACCGCACCCAACGTTGCTCAACCTCGCTAATCGTTTACCGATCCGTGAGTGCAACTGGCTATGAGCGCCTCAAACATTGACCATTTTGTTTTCTTTATATTTACTATCAGTTATGCCATATAGGCTCAACTAAGAAACAGTGGCTCAACAATGTAAGTGATCTTAGTAACAACTTACGTATTACTTAGTTATACACTTACTTTAAACATTTATGTATACTGCAAGATTTAGTTACGAATGACTACAACTTACAAACAGATTTAATCGTCCCAGTCGAAGCAATAACAATTAAACAGATTTACAATAACTTGTAGAATAAATTATAAAATTCGTACATTTAGGTGGATACAGGTTGTGGCTGAAGGTCAACCGCGAGCCGTCTCGACTACAACGCCCTGCCGCTTGAAACGTTTGAATGCACGTATCGTTGAATGGAACATACATATTACCGTACAGAATGCGTTGCGTTAATAAAAAATCGCACGTATCCCATTTCCTATAGCCGCGACCTGTCGTCGAAACGTCATCGACTCCCTCTGTGCTACACACCTAAAAGTCAAGGTGAACGTTTCTTAATTCTATAAACATAAAACTGGCACAAAAACCTAGGTCGTTCGGATGACGTGATTGAATTTTACCTACACGTAAAAACCAGAACGAAAATTCAATTTTCAATCGATATAAGTATCTATCTCTACTTATTAATCGTAATCCTAACTAATATTATAAAAGTGAAAATGAGTTTGTTTGTTTGTTACATTTTCACGCCTAAACCACTGAATCGATCATCCTGAAATTTTGCATATACGTTGACAGGTGCACAGAAACGGACATAGGCTACCTTTCTTCCCGAAAAAAATTACTGTTCCCGAGGAAAACAACAATAACGTTCTTATGATAATAGATGGTGCCACGTGTCTTTCGAATCATGATTCATGATTGAATTATATTATTACAAGCAGAGTACAACCCGAATTGATTGTCAAATTCTAAATTAACGCGAGCGAAGCCGCGGGCAAAAGCTAGTATTTTATAATTATTATTTTACTCCTCACATATCGTACCTACAAAGTTATGTACTTCGATTATACAACCAGTTTTACTTTTTACATTGTAAACAACGACACTTGCGACAGGGAAGTTCTAATGTGAATCAAAGAGTAGGTGTTTATTGCTTATAGGCTATTGTCTTCATCACGCCATGGCTGTACACATGCTATTGTGAGCAGCAATTACAGATCGACGCTTAAACAAAAATAAACTAGCGAACACGCTTTGTTAAAATTTACATCCAAGAGAAAAAGGAACACTGTGTGAATCGAATTATGATTAATGTAGCCAAATTTGTTAAACACGACGATTTTATTTAGACTCTGATTTGGAGTTCATATTACGAGGCGAGATCGAACACAATGTAACAATGAATCTTTAATTAATGCGACGCAAATCTGGCAACAGTAACCGAGGTAGGTTTGCAGTAGTGTGACTCACTGGTGGTGAAGTTTCTGGAGGCGTAAGCGGCGGACTCCTTGTCATGTAAGAGCGTGAAGGCGTGAAGCTGGTAGGTGGCGCCGGGCGACAGGTCCCGCAGCTGGTAGGTCCAGTTGCCAGCGCCCTCCACCGTGATGTTCCGAGCGCCGCCCTCCGCGCGCTCAGTCAGAGGAATCACCTGCTCAAAAAGCACTTGTGCAACCACGTCTTCATCGTGCACCGATGGTCCAGCTAAAGCCAGTAAACAAAAAAAATATTTTGTCCAGGGGCACGTGAGAAATAATAAAGAGACACGGTCTTATCTATAAACGACTACATATTCGACATGGAAAATCCCTAACAGATGCCACATTTATAGATAGTAACTAAAATATACGCATTCAAACTTTTGAGGGAAATTTTATTTCTTAAATGTATACGTAATTATAAGAGAAGTATTGAGTTTATCAAAATACTAATAGTAGAATAATAATCATCTCTGCATATAGCAAAAACATTTATTATAAACGAACAATTAACAATGATGCCGTTTAGCTTCATTGGTTTATTAAGGAAAACCCACGACGTCTGATTTATTTTGGACGTGCTATTAACATAACATAACATGATTTAAATACAATTATTTCTTAGTGCTTATTTTTGCATATATTATACTAGCGATGTGTGCGCTTATCAATAAAAATGCTATGGATTTATATTAATACTTATCCTGATGCCAATCGAAATATTTGAATCATTGGTAATTTCCATTAATCGTTAATATTGATTAAATATTTAATTTAACTACGTATTAACCAAAGATTAATGTCAATCATATCATGTTAGCAGGCCCATAAACACCCTCAGTCCCTTTCTTCTTTCCTTCTCCTAGCCCTTTTCATCCATTACTTTTACATAGGCTACGGTAAGCGCTTAACATCTGGCAGACCGTATACTTGTTTGCCACCAACATCATTATTTTGTTTACGGTAGGCAGTGAGTGTTTGAGGATTGCTTCTATGATGTCAAAAAACACAAAGAGCAGATCGTGTGCCTCTAACAGCATTAAAAAAAACATTTGGAGGGGCATTCAATTTTCGAATATTCGACTTTGTTTTTGTTGCATTTGCACGTCGCTAATATACAATGTAACTACAATACAATGGTAGTACATTGTATTGTAGTTACATTGGGACGAGTTTTCAGTCGTAGTCATGGTAAATATGGCGGACGAAAATTGGCGTGAACGAGACCACAAGACAATGTCACTGCGTAGTTAATGACATTGTTCGTAGACAATAAGAGAGATCGGCGGAACCGTTCAATGTGCTGTCTTGTGTGCGGACACACTACGGACGTCATCACGTATCATCATAATATTTGTATCAGTTTAAAGCAAGGCTGCCTAATACATTTTGAGATGGGACTAAATTTGGAATCGATGAGAGTACGTGGCCCAAAACTCAGCTCTAAGGGCAAATTCTGCCATGTAATCTGTAAAAATAATCTTTATTAAGCTATTTTTATCGAGTTTATGCTTACGATTTGACAAATATTTATATATAATCCCTACTATAGTAGCTGTTGTCAAGGTACTTTAAATGAGAAAACGTATAGATGCTCTGATTTCATAATATAAACAACCGTCTGTACTGGGTAAGCACAATGTGGCCCGCGGGCCTCATATACTGCAACCTTGGTTTAAAGCAGAGGTTCCCAGACTGTTTTTCTCATAGACCACTTCTAAAATTTAGTTGGTTCCGGTGGACCCCTTGCAGCTACATTTCTAGCATATTCCTTGGCATTCGTATTTACATTGGTAAAAAATCAAAAAAATTTGAATCAAGTCTCTACGGGCTGACCTTTTTTTTTTTTAGAAGTTCTCTACCGAAAAACCGGTAGGTTCGAGACTACTGGTACTGAATATGGAGTATGCAAGTTTTTACAAGTAACAGTCGCTGCTTAAAATATTATCTGCCTACATTGATAGGTGAAGTCAAGCCACCATTTTAGGTCTTCACCATCGAAAACAAATTTCGTGGATCCCGCATACGAATTGTAAACCCCCATTTGGTTTTTATGCCACAGTAGACCCCCGTCGAGTCACCCGTGGACCCCTGGGGGTCCACCTGGACCACTTTGGGAACTAAGGGTTTAAAGCATCTCTCTCATAATAAATATAGGCTACATTTGGCACCTGACTATAGGTTAAATCGGAGTATCCAAAAAAAAGCCTAGCACTGAGCTTTGGACGTATATCCCTATATACGTCCAAAGCTGGACTACTATTTTACATAACATCTTTTTTTATTTTGCGGAGTCGTTCCGCCGCGCAATATTTGTATTAATCGTGTAGTTTATTTTACGGTTCCTTTAAAAGGAATTCGTCATCGAAATGCTTCATGCTTGAATTCAAGTTGCTAAAGCTAAGTTTATTTCATATCACTTAACATGCTGCGTATATTTGAAACATGGTACATTAATTAAGATCAGGTAAAAGATAAGCATCGCTCCATCCCGGATATCGGAATAACGCATATTGTTATTAAATACTGAAATTTCTCCAGAAGCTGAATGCAGAACCATTTCAGGCTGGCTTAAGTTACTCTAGGTATATATTTATTTATGTGGTTGCAGTAGTGTCAGTTCTAGCGACCCATCCACCATTTAAGGCAGAAGTAGGCACACCGTGGTACGTTTATAAGGCTGGTATTACACTTATCAAATATCTTGGTCCAATGTACATTTGATCAAATAAATTTGACGACTTCATCAAAATATCGGTCAAAGTTATTGGACAAGTGTAATGGGTATCCTTGAAAGAAATTTGATCAAAAACTTGACAGCAAAATTGGACCAAGATATTTGCTAAGTGTAATACCAGCCTTAGAAAGAACTCACTCGGGATCCCCGAGTGAGTTCTACCTAAGCGGGCAGGATATGCTGAACTCACTCGCTCAGGGCTTTCCCCAAGTCAGTTCGGCATACCCTGTCCGCTCCCCTTTTCCCACTGAGAGGAATGCGTCAAAGCATTCATCCACGTTTAAAGAAAAGGTATTATTTTAATGATGTAATTATTATTCGTACCTTAAACCTGAAGCCTGTGTAGTCTCCATGTGCCAGCAGTGACCACGAGATAGTCGCCTGCTTATTCCGCCCCAGTGTCACCGTTAAATTCGTCGGAGGCTCCGGCGCTATATTATACATTAACAAAAAGTTTCTTTCAGTAAAATTTTCATTTAGTTAGTTAAATTGTCCATAAACAAAACGATACCAACAATGAAAACCGCAACTCAAATTTTGTTAACTTTCTGTTGTTAAAGCAACACGGTCCAATAATAATACTATTATACGCTCAACAAACTTTATTAATTTGAAATAACATAACACTTTGCAAGTCTACTTTTAGCATTAGTGCGATTTAAATCAGGCTAACAAACATTTTCAATATAATTAAAATGTTTTAATGTTCATTATCGGTGTCAAAATGGTGTTACACAATTTGGAAACGGAGCTTTTTAAAAATGTAGTATAATAGTAACTACATAAAACTAATAACTAGCAGTTATGGACTCAAAACGAACCAAGTTCTAAATCCCTAACATGAAACAAAATAAATACTACATCGTGATCGGTCCACTAAAATGTTGCTTGAAATTATTTGTCGTAGCAACTTATTTAAGACTTATAAATTGCAACTGTTTTTTAAATAGTGTTGCACTAACAGGTAAAAAAACTACGTCGGCATTTGCCGTGTCGCCGGGTACTTTAACAGCTTACAATAAAATTATTAACAGACAGAAGGCACGACCAGGACAAATATTTAACTCAAATAATCGTCCCGTGTAGGATTTGAACCCACTCATTAAAACAGCGGCGAGACGACTGCTGCTCGCTGTCAATCTGTTCAATCAAAACATATCACATTGTGTCGAGTGCAAAATGTTTAAGTACGCACCAGTGATGATAGTTTGATTCCACGTCAAAAGGTCTGCAAAGGTGGCGTTTGAGTAGTACAGCATAAAGTGGTACTTGGTGCCTGGTAACCCCTGCAAGTTGATGGTCGAAGCTCGAGCGGGGACGGTGTAATTAGGCGCTGGTGAGCCCTGTGGTGGTCGATAGTCTAACCGGTAGTGGCCGCCGTCCAGCGGCTCTGAATCCCCGCCGCCGGACCCTGGGATCTCGATGACTAGATCTGCGCAGCTCCCACCCCGCCATGTGCACTGTATACAATGTTATCAGGTTTAATACAATCATGCAACTTTAACCGACGAGTTGTGGATGGCGATTTTATTAATTGAAGTTCACTGTACTGGTCGCTTTGCTAAGGAATAGTTGCAAGCATGGCTGTGCGCTATACTAACGCAGTATCAAATATGTGCTATGATCTTAGGTTACAATATAATAGATATTATTACAAATAATTAAAATCAATGTTTCCGTATTTTTTAAAACGAGGAGTCTATTTTTTGCATATGAGTAAGGCGCTATCCATTATTTATCGCAATTATTTCTACGAATAAATATCATCCGAGACAGTTATAATATAAGACAACCTAACGAATCATAAAAGAGTTGAAACAAACTCGAATTCTAATCATAATATTCTAGATGGTTTCTAAAACTATGTTCAGAATTACAAAACGGTAATTAGGGTGATTTTAATGTACGAATGCGAATCTTGGATATTGACACCGAAGGAGTAAAATATAGTAGAGACAAAGATTTAAGCGACGAAATTGAAGATCTAGTACCAGAGCTAAATATTATCGGGAAAACATAACCTGCCCGACTTTGCTGGCTCAAAAATGTGGTACGAATGGGAGAGTATCGAGCTGCCAAAAGAGCATATCTCGGGCAACCCACCGAGGTGGTCCGGTGGGTCGCCAAGATACCGCTGGTAAGACGATGTAGCCAAAGACCTGAAAGAGGCGAATGTGCCAGATTGGTTTTGTCCTCGTGTATTTTGATGACGTTTAATACATATCAGCGCCACGTTTCTATTTTAGACAATTTTAGGTATTCAAGACGACTTGTTATTACTAATCGAGTTGAACATCAATTTCTGCAAGTTGAGTACTTAACTATTACAATTTTAATTCCTTGAAATTAAAATTGATTTTGGTCCTACCTAAAAAAACACAAATTTCATTTGTCCGAGCCAAACTAAATTTTAGCTATATTAAACTAGATACTTTTATGACAAGAGAATCGCTGCCATTATCTACGAATAAGAGGTAAATAGCCGCCATTCATTTTATTATATTGTTAGGAAACCACATACTATACTAACGTGCATGAACGACCCTTGGACCGGATGCTCGTCGACAGGGGTGGGCAGATCGAGAGCGTGACGTATGTACTTACATAATATGTCCCAATAATACAATAAATGTGAAAGTTTATAGTTATGTTTGGATGTTTGTTAGTAAATCGTGCGTAAATAATTATATAGATTTAGATAAATCTTGGCAAACAGATTGTGCATATCCTAAAATACTTAAAAGAATTCTGTGCGTTTTGATCTCAATATCGCTGCCTGGGGATCTACATGGGCGAAGCCGCAGGCAGAAAGGAATATTGTATAAATAATCAAGTAATTAAAACATATTTATAGTTTCAGAAAGATTAATACTTGTATCGAATTATCACTTGCCGAAATGCATACGGTCAAAGAAATTAACGTATCAATTGAAAATAAAACATATTGACTTCTAATGTAATACGACATAATATAAATGGTATGATTACAGTCGAGACATTGAGGGCTGGAGAGACAACATAGTCAATCAGCTATACTGCCTGATTAACTTATACTGGAACATCGGCCGAATACCGAATGTCTAGTGCAAAACTATCTCTATATAAGAGAAAATACTCACAGCAAGACTACAAAAACTAAAGACCATTAAATTACTCAGCGCTGTCGGCAAGTTATATGTGCAAGTGTTTATTAAAAGAGTTAGTAAACCGATGAGTAAATATGGGATGCTCAGACAGAATTTAGAAAGGCTATGGTTTGTACGGAACACGTACCTATATTTCCTTGCGATTAGTTGCGATGCATTGCCGAAATGTTTGCCCAAAGGCCATAAGGACCAGAGCGCATTCGTGGAATTGGTACAGGGTTATGAGGTGATATGGTATGAACTGTGGTTGATTGTTATTGTATAGGCAAGCAGTAACTTAATTCGAGTTCTAAAATCTCTATATTATAAGAGATTTTAGAGCTTGCCTAAACATAAACAGGTCATACACCGAATGGTAAAACAACGAAAAAGGTCTTAAACAGGGATGTTTAACATCACCGTGGCTGTTCCAAGCTATTCAAGGATTACAAGATTTGAAAGACACTTATGCTGGATTAAGAACGAACGAGTTAGTTACTAGGCAAAAGTATTCGCTTCAGTGTTAATTACGTTGGAGAACTCTTGCCGTAAGATCTAAAATAAGTCAAGTGGAGTTGGGACCAACCTTCTAAAATTACTACTTCTGTATAAGAACTATTCTGCTTATATCAAACTAGCTTTGGCCCGCGGCTTCGCTCGCGTTAATTTAGAATTTGACAATCAATTCGGGTTGTACTCTGCTTATAATAATATTTTCATACTGCTAAGTCCAGAAATGAGAAAATTTCGTTACAAACTTTACCCCCCATTTTACCTTTTTAGGGGGAGTTTTGCCTATTTTACCTACACAGGTTATTTTCAATTATAATCAATAACTTGTATACCTAGTAAATGAGCAAATTGCATATAAACTTCACCCCCTATTTCACCCCCTTAGGGGTGGAATTTCAAAAAATCCTTTCTTAGTACACCCGTACAAATTAAAACACACATGC
Organism: Catocala sponsa; assembly: GCA_963564715.1. Classification (NCBI taxonomy): domain Eukaryota; kingdom Metazoa; phylum Arthropoda; class Insecta; order Lepidoptera; family Erebidae; genus Catocala; species Catocala sponsa. The sequence goes on from OY751329.1 coordinate 27,758,165, forward strand.
TCTCCAAATTTCAAGTTCCTACGACCAGCGGTTTAGGCTGTGCGTTGTCTCTAATTCAGTCAGTCAGGACATCTTCCTTTATATATTATTATTATTATTATATAGATCACTCAAATCAAACAACACCACATCGCCTTGGGTATTGTTTATATTATTTTACAAAACAACGCCTGAACTTTACAAACATTGGAACAATAGACACGGAATACATAGACTCAGAACAACTATGACCGTACAAATTCTTAGGTCGCACGGGGTTGCACTATTGATCTTTCTTCTCCCTAGCCTTTATTATTCCCAAGTCACTTGGGGGCGGCTTTCTAGTCTAACCGGATTTGACTGGATATCACTTTTTACACAGAGCGACTGCCATCTGACCTCCGCAACCCGAAGGCTAACGATATCCTAAGGCTAGACTAGTGTCAGGATATTAGAGGGCACTGACTTCCCAATAACGACTGCCATAGATGTTCATGGCAGCCAGGACCGACAGCTTAACGTGCTCTCCGAGGCACGGAGCAGACGAAATTGTCAATCAATACGCACATAATTTCGAAAACTCATAACTTCGGAAAGTCAGAGGTGCGCGACATAGGTTCGAACCCGAGACCCTCTGCATTGCAGTCTGTTGGTCTCCTCACTAAGCTATCACTACTTTTTGCACTATTGATATTTAGTCATCATTCTGGGAAACTTCGAAACCGATCACTATCCTAACTAATATCATAAATGCAAATGTGAGATTTTGATTTGTTTAGGCTTTCACACCTTAATTACTTGACCGATCATCATGAAATTTCGCATACACGTTGTCAGCGGTACAGAAAAGGCCATAGGATACCTTTCATCCTGGAAAAAGTTCCTACACTAACCTACATTTACGCGAACGAAGCCGCCGGCAAAATCTACTATTAAATAAATCTGGCTGAAACAATTACGTAAATACGGACTATTTACATTTTGGATGTGCTTGAAATGACCAAACCAAGGAGATTCATGAAGTTTTAGGGGTCAAGAAAGTCACAAGAAAACTCTAAGTTACAAACACATTTATTCTATAACGATGATAATGTTCCAAAATGTTTAAAATAATTTACTGAATAAATAATCACAGGCCTGCAAAATGAAGGTCATAACTTCCTCTCTGGAATTTGATAGCTGATTCTGGAGTATTTTGATGCGCTGATTACGAATATGTACTTAGTTTTTCTCCATCACCTCCTGATTTTTCAAAAAAGCTACAGATAGAAAATTGAGAAAAAAGACAAGTTTTCACTTAAAAAATTATATATTTAAAAAAGTACTTAATTTTTAACTTAAAAAACTATTAACACGTAATAACAACTTATTGCTGGGTTAAAATACACTTAAATTTTATTTGTGGAACCTGGTCCTTTTTTCCTGGAAGCTTCTGTTGTGCGATTTTCGCTTATATTTCCGGTTTGGATCATCACGCTTCAACAACCAACAATAGTCCGCCATCATGCTGACATTCCATCTTCCTTGATACCGGACTTCAAGCTCTTTTAAATCTTGGTGAAATCTTTCACCTTGTTCTTCGCTAACGGCTCCTAGATTTTCTGGGAAGTAATCAATGTGCGAATTCAGAAAATGAAGTTTAACGCTCATATTACAACCCATTACACCAAAATTCGTTATCATTTTGGCTACTATTTCTTTATAGTCCGAGCTTTTATTGTTCCCCAAAAAGTTTTTTACCACTTCCTTAAATGATTTCCACGCTTGTAACTCGACATCATTGAGTTTTTGATCAAATTTTTCCTCCGACATCAATTTTCTTATATCAGGGCCGACAAAAATTCCTTCTTTTAACTTAGCATCTGATAAAGATGGAAAAACTGAATGCAGATATTTGAAACCTTCCCCATCTTTATTTAAAGCCTTCACAAACTGCTTCATTATACCCAATTTGATGTGTAAAGGCGGCAGTAAAACTTTTTCTCTGGGAACCAAACTCTGTTTAAGCACGTTTTTGATTCCTGGGGTTAGTTCAGTTCTTGGAGGCCATTCCTTTTTGGTCCAATGATGTTGTTTATCCCGGCTATCCCATTCGCAAAGAAAGCACGGGTATTTTGTATAACCACCTTGTTGGCCGAGTAGCATGCTTATGATTTTCAAGTCTCCACACACCATCCAGCCGTGATGTTCGTAAGCTATAGTAGCTAAAAGCTTTTCCAAATTTTCATAACATTCCTTTAAATGGACAGAATGTGCAACAGGTAGTGAGGCATATGTATTCCCATTATGTAGAAGGACTGCTTTTAAACTTCTTTTTGAGGAGTCAATAAACAATCTCCACTCCTTAGGATTGTATTCAATGTCGAACATTTTCATCAAGCCAGGAATATCTTTACAGTACACCAAATCATGATCTTCAGCGAAGAATGGAAGGAAATCTTTTTCTCTGTGACGGTACCATGAAAATGAAGTACCAGGTGCAAGCATATTTCTTTCTTTTAATCGTGATCCGAGGAGCTCAGCTGCATCTTTGGGGAGATTCAAATCTCTTGTCAAGTCGTTTAAATCTGACTGTGAAAAGAGCTGACACTCGTTAGAATCTACTTGAAATACAGGATCAGATTGGGATGCATTCTGTTCATTTGTATCATTAGCAGAATCTTCAATTTGTATAGCTGGATACGGGGGCTGCACCATTTCTGAATCTCCGAAAACTGCAGGCGTAACTGATGACACATTTGGATAGCTTATGTCACTTTTATTTTTAGAATTGTATCCAGTTATGTCACAACAACAAAAGTAGCAATCTTCAACATGGTTGTTAGGCTCTCTCCATAGCATGGGCGAAACGATTTTGAAGCTATTTTTCTGTCCTTTTGACCACTTGCGAAGTTCAAGTAAACAAGTCGAACAAACTTTTTGAGGTGTCCAAGTTTTGTCTTGGTTACTTATAGAATGTCCAAAATAACTTTTGTAAATATTTTTCACATAGTCTGTAATGTTGTTTCGTTGTTTTATCACCATGAATTTCCCGCAAATATAACAAAAACAATTCGAAGAGTTTAAACAACTTCGCGACGACATTTTAAAGTTTAGGTTGCAAGATGCGCACTTCGACTGTTAGTTTTCTAATTCAGAGTAGGTACTTATACAAAAAAAACCTTTTGTTTTCTTCATTATACCCTTTTTGAACAACATTAACAACAATTAGGCAATATCACCTAAACATCGTGTATTAATGAGCTCATTACTAAATGAAGCCAAAATGACCCGTTTTCGAAATGGTTAATGCGAATTACTTACACTTATTATGTAGTAATTAACAAATTACTGATTTGCATTAATTTCTATGTCGTCTTAAACTAATTAAATGCAATAAAAATTAAGCTGAAGTAATTAAGTGACGTTTTATAGATTTTAAAATGTATGCGCTCAGACATTTTTAGTTAAAATCTTAAATATTCAATATCAAAGAATCCTGACGTGATAGAATTTTTTTATTATTTTTCTCGTAATCAGCACATTAGAAACTATAGAAAACGTTAATCAGATCTCAGAGAGGAAAACCATTGCAGACCTGTATTATTATATTTTGATTTCAATGGCCAGCTCTGTTTTTTTACTTTTACTTTTCATAGGATGGTGTTAAGCAAATATTAATTTACTTACTTATGTAATTATATATTCACGTAAATTATACCTACATTTTTAATATTTTATTTTACTTTCGCTTTTCTTTAATAAGCTTATCGAGTGTATACATATAAGTACCCAGTATATCATTTATAAATAATAAAGTATTAAAAAAATAATTAAATAAAATTAACATTTATATATTATATGTAGGTATACAATTATAATTATACACTTTATAGTCAGTTTATTTGTTTTCCTGTTGGGACAAAGTATTTTAGGTATTCAGCCTTTTACAATTGTTGGATATTGACTATACTATTAAAACAGGGTGCCCTTTTATGAGAAAGAGACCGTAAAGGAAAATATAAATTTAGAACACAAACAAATGTACCTAATGCCTCTAGTACAGTGTAAAGAGTACTTATTTAATTGTTACAATCTTAGTGTAACAACGGCTCTCGCGTACTGCTCATCGCACTAACACTCGAGGTGCAATTCAATAGAAACAAACATATGTGTATAAATTACTGCACGGATGGCGAAGTGGTTTAAGTAGTCGCTTTGCCGCTACAACTGCGCCGAGTGTTGTGGGTTCGAATCCCACACGGGACAAAACTTTGTGTGATCCACAAATGGTTGTTTCGAGTCTGGGTGTTCTTTGTGTCCGTTGTTTGAATGTTTGTAAAGTCTCCCGCGACACAGGAATTATTCCTAGAGCGGGAGTTGTCTTTAATCAGAAAGAAAGAAAGATATACAGACTGGATTTGGAATACAATAAGGTTTTCTTTGGACCATATACCTATCTACCTTTGTATGTATGTATTGTATTTTTTTTAATAATAATATTCTACCACATACACACAACACCATCTAGCCCAAACTAAGCAGAGCTTGTACTATGGATGCTAGACAATGGATAAACATACTTATATACTTTTTTTTTGTAAATAAATACCTATTATGCATAGAAACACCCAGACCAAGACAAACATCCATGTTCATGCAAACAAATATTTAACTTGTGCGGGAATCGAACCCGCGACCTCAGGAGTGGCAGTCGGTTACACTAACCACTACGCCATCAAGGTTGTTTATTTTGTTTATCCACAAAGTGATACATAGTACTTTTCGATAATTCTAGAGACTTCTTTATTTCTTTATTAAGAATGTACGTGTTAAACAATTATTAAAATAAACTAATAAAAATTTGTTGAATCGCTACCTTGTTTTTTCCAAATACCGGTAGTAACGTAAACCGTGTCATATGTTACGTATAATAAGTATGATAGTATAATTTGTTAAAATGTTTAGTTGGCAAGGATATACATAATTATGACTATCTATATCGATAACAGGCTCATTAATCGGAGTGCTGGCTGGCACTCCGGTTAAAGGATACCAAGCCAAAGAGACGATCTTTGAAATAATTTTAACACCGGCAATACAATACTGGAGAGCATACATATACATTGAGCAGTTCTTCAATGATGTGCGACTATTGCAGAATAATATAAATTATACTTCGAGCAGAAATTGCGCTAAAATATATACTGTACTAGCTATTGCCCGCGGCTTCGCTCGCGTTAATTTAGAATTTGACAATCAATTCGGGTTATACTCTGCTTGTATGTAATAATATAATTCAATCATGATTCGAAAGACACGTGGCGCCATCTATTATCATAAGAACGTTATTGTGTTAAAGGTGTATGTCCGTTTATGTACACCTGACAACGTATATGCAAAATTTCATGTTGATCGGTTGAGTAGTTAAGGCATGAAAGCGTAACAAACAAACAAACTCATTTTCGCATTTATAATATTAGTTAGGGTATGTAATCAATGCCTTAGGCTGTCCAAGTCCACGCCTCTATACAGACCCTTCAAGACCAACATGATCTGTTACAGTGAATACACGCTACAGCGACTAAACGTCTTTAAGTTAAGTGTTAAACGTGCCACAGGTACTTCCTTTGCTAAACTGGTCAAACAGATTGCTAACAATTGTATTCAGCCGTTAAGTGTTATTTGCGCGGAACAGATAAAGCTCCAAGAGAAGTTTGAAAGACAGCAGGTGTCATAATAATCACAGATTCAAAAGAGGACATTAATAAGAATCAATCCAGCTGCAGGATTACATTCGACGAGCTAAACGAACGGAATGAATATATAAAATGGAGCTTCCATTCTAAGTTACCGTTAGTGAGGCTCGTCTGAGAACCCACATGTATAAAAGAAAAAGTTTCTTTAGGTTAATCCATGAGTCGTCCAAAAAGGATACTGAAACCTGTGTATATTGAAATAACACGAAAACCATACAGAATGCGCTGCGGCCAAGATGTGTCCATAGTAGATAGACTTGCGACCACTGTGACAGAAAAAGAAGAACAAGACGTGCTGCCTGCCTGTACCTTAGAAAGGTACGCAAGCATAACACACGGGTCTTCAGACATCCATCCAGTTCATAATGGAAGCATCTAATAATTCGAATTATTGAAAAATTGACCATGTAGGTGCTGAAAACTGAGCCAAACTATATTTATGCACACCTTCTACCTACTTCAACAAATGTTTTTCAAACTATAATATCATATCTAACCAGTTCAAAGTCGCTCAGCGAGCTATGGAGAGAGCTATATTCGGAGTTTCTCTGATGGATAGGATTCGTAACGAATACATCCGACAGGGAACCAAAGTCATCGACATAGCTCACAGAATTAGCAAGCTGAAGTGGCAGTGGGCTAGCCATATCGAGCGAAGAACCGACAACCGCTGGGGTAAACGTGTCCTTGAGTGGAAATCGCGACTCGGCAAACGTAGTGTAGGACGCCCTTCGACCAGGTGGGATGAAGATCTGCGAAAGACTGCAAGCAGATGCTGGATGCGGCAGGCTAAAGACAGGGCGTTATGGCGCTCTTTAGGAGAAGGCTATGTCCAGCAGTGGACTATTATAGCCTGATGATGATGATGATGATCATAGCTAAATCTAAATACCCTTACAATAACTTTTTAACAAGATAAATACCAATCACAATGCTAATCTACATGCTATTATTTGCCTATCTATACTAATATTATAAAGCTGAAGAGTTAGTTTGTTTGAATGCGCTTATCTCAGGAACTACTGGTTCGATTTGAAAAATTCTTTTAATGTTGGATAGCCAATTAATCGAGGAAGGCTATAGGCTATATAACATCACGCAACGACCCACGAGGGCGGCGCAGTAGCGATAAACCCGTGAAACCGCGGGAACATCTAGTAATACTCATAGAATTCTTAAATTGTAGACATAGTATGCAACATTGAGTTCAATACAGATTAACACTCTCTCCTAACTTGCAGTTTTGCATATTATATTTATGAAACAATGTACAACATGCAATTAAGACATATCTGATGAGTATTTTAGTTACATTAATTAGTTAGAGTTTCAAATATGTTGAATTTGTAAATTATTTTATTGTTTACCTTATCTTATCTTATGTTATGTGGGGGCCAGTCAGTGCAGACCGGCGACATTTCGACCCAGTGGGATCTTTTGTGTCGACACTCTCCCAATAACGACTGCCATAGATGTTCATGGCAGCCGGGACCGACGCTTAACGTGTTCTCCGAGGCACGGAGCAGGCGATAATTGTCAATCAATACGCACTTAATTTCGAAAAGTCATATACTTCCGAAAGTCAGAGGTGCGCGACGTGGGTTCGAACCCGAGACCTTCTGCATTGCAGCCTGTTGGACTCCCCATTGAGCTATCGCTACTCTATTGTTTACCTTACTAGTATAGTATTATATTATCTGTGCCTATACTATACACATTTAGGCTAATACCATTGTTACTTCACAACTACTAATGATTGTATTTCGACTCTCTTAGCTTGGACAAATATTGTAATTAAGAACCAGTCAGGCTATCAATTACAAAATTTGTAATACAATTTCTATCTAGCACAGGAGACCGGTGATACTTTACAAGGTGGAAAAGTTTCACCTTGGAATAAGGAAGACAGAGTGTTCGTCTCGGAAATTATACCTTGAGAGGACATGTCTCTTTAAAAAAAAAGACTGATACGAAAGGAGGAGATTCACATTGATGTGTACATAATAATATATTATATTTAATCTAATATCATGCAAAACCTTTAACAAAGTAGTCCAATTTACTTAGATGATTTTTGGTAATAGACATGTTTTTGAAATATTTATTATAAGTAATTTAAATTTAATAGAAGTTGAATATTGCAGAACAATATTTTGGTTTGCTTGTCAGGACTTAAATTGACAGAACATAAATTGTTTAGTAATTTTTTAATAACCAGATCTACCCCAGAGATACACTTAATAAATTATTTATTGAAAATATTATTTTGCAAATTAATCTGTCAATTGCTGGCATGGAATAATTGCATCTCTAGCTATATTATAATTTATAAATATTAATTACAATATTAACAATTTCTAATTGAACACTATTAATTGTTATACAGATGTATGTCAATCACATCTATGCACGTTTTGCATGCTATGTTTTAGTATGGCAATCCTTTGCACTTCTGTTAGTGTGTGTTACTAAAGAGAAAAGCTGTATAAAACCGGAAACAGGACAGAATGATATCTCCCAGACAGACTGGGATATCACCATAACCAGTTGCAGATTAACTTTGCCCCATAAACACCACTTAGACCGGCAAATTATCAATATTTTCCTGTTTACACTCTCAATTACAAGGAAACTAAATTTATCTGAACTGTCAGCCGTTTATTAGAGGAAAACAATTGGTAAACAAATGAGGAAATCTGAAGCTAATCTAAAGATACAATAGATAATCAAAACTTATGTTTACCTTTTTAGTGTCATAAAGGCAGTCTAGACCAAGTAAAACATCAAATTGAAAAGAATAATCAATGAGAAACACTTTTCTCCATGTGTTCAGTAGGTATATATTCATAGTTAAACTTTAATTATTTTGGATCTCATTAATTAAACTGAAATGTCTAGAAAGCCAGAAAAGGCATTAAAATATTTTTGATCCATTTCAAATCATAAAAATGAGCTAGTTTTATCATAAATAACCAATATTGGTCGCATAATAGTGTTCATGTTTTGTTGTATATAAACAAAACAAAGGAAGCTGACAGTGTTGTATGCAGCGCCAGGGTGCAGCGTGATAGCCTCGCGATGAACAGCTGACAAACACAGCGACTCACCACGCACACGGCGAGCAGCAGCGCCAGGGCCGCGGCACCGCGCGACCACACAGCCGTCGCTTGAAAAATTCGACCGAAACTCATAAGCTTGCTAGTTTGTTTTCTTTTTTTCTTTAGTACACATAAATAAGGTACTATTTATTGTAATAAAGAAAACTTATTACTATGGTTAACTATAAGTTTTTGCTTCACGTATCAATATATAGATTAATAGGTATATAATAATATTAGCCTTTTATGAAACTGTCCCACTGAGGCCCGGGACTCTTCTCAGTGTGAGAAGGCCTTAGTTGACCACGCTGGCCCAGTGCGGTTTGGCAGACTTCACATCTCTTTGAGAACATTATGGATAACTCACAGACATGCACGTTTCCTCACGATGTTTTCCTTCACCGTTAAAGCAAGCGATAAAATCAGCGCTGCACTATCTACCACGGTGCTGCTTCATTATGCTGAGATAGGTGTCATTTTTGGTCTCGCACTGGCGGTATGATTAATTATATAAATTGATTATAATCGTTTCTTTTTTTTTGTAAATCCAAAATTTTTGTTTTTTTTTTGTTGTTTTTTTTATTTGTTTTATGCCAATGTAGAGGACAAAATAAACTGTTTTCTTTCTTTCTTTGTATTTAATTAATTATATAATAATTTCCCTTAAAGCCATATAAATAATGTATAATTGCAATGGTCGATTTAATAACAGACAAGAGATGCGTGATCGCCAAAGAAAATGGTAAATATTCATATAGCAGTTGGAGCGTGTACGCACAATATCCGCGGCAGAGAGCGCGAGAGCGCAGCAGCGTCGCGTCGCGCTGGCAATGGACCAAATTAGCCAACTAACGAACTAATAAATAATGATCTCTTGTTTTTCTATTCAGTGTGGAATAGAAACGTTTCTTGGTTGATCCTTCTGTGCACTGCACTATTTATAGAAGGATGCACACGACGTTTCGGGTGAAAGCACTCTTAATGCTCAATTCGCGGGCAGCGATGTCACGAGCGGAGCGCTCGCTCCGGGTAACATACGACGTGTATATTCACTTTACTAATTCGTGCTAACAGCAATTTGTTAGAGTGGCCACACTTACTAATTTTAGCTTAACACCCGCCGTGAAAAGTTTACGACGGTGCCATAATTTCGAAGTAATTTCAAGAATGTTTGACTTAACAGTCTTTCAGAGAGATCTGATCTTTCATTCTAGTTTAATATTAAAATATCTGATGCTAGCTGCTTCCCGCGGATTCATTTTCGTCTTATATGGAAAATCCTAACTAATATTATAAAAGCAAAAATAAGTTTGTTTGTTACCTTTTCACGCCTAAATCACTGCATCGATCATCCTGAAATTTTGCATATACGTTGTCAAGTGTACAGAAACGGACATAGGCTAGCTTTCATCCCGAAAAAATCACTGTTCCCGAGGAAAACAACAATAACGTTCTTATGATAATAGATGGCGCCACGTGTCTTTCGAATCATGATTGCATTATATTATTACAAGCAGAGTACAACCCGAATTGATTGTCAAATTCTATATTAACGCGAGCGAAGCCGCGGACAAAAGCTAGTATGTAATTATAAAATACACGACATCATATTTTTAAGCCGCGTGTCCCGAGTCAAAATGTGTAGATTTTTTATAGATCTCTGTAAAAAAAGTATTGAGACTTCTCACGTGACAAACAAACATACATTAAATGTTATGATTAATTACGATAGCAGCAATAGCCAAGTGGGCAAACAATCTATATTTGTGGGGCAAACCGATGGATTGCCAAGATAGTCGTGTTAAAGCAACGACACGCGCCGCCGGCGCCGCTCTGACTTTTTGAAACCATGTGCGTTAATTATAGCTCAATCAGAAGGCAAAAGAGTATATCATGAAGAAATCAACACACTACAAGTTTTCTATAACGTTTATAAACATGTGTATAAATGTTATAGTTTGAGAGCGCGGATGACGCAGTAGTTCAGTGCTCGCCTCGCCACTGTCACTGTCCCGAGTATTGTGGGTTCGAATCCCACACGGCACAGAACGGCAATATTATAAAAATTATATTAGTGACTTCCTCCTTTCTTCTCTTCTATCTAGTTTGGTGTGCCCGACAGGGTTCATATTTGGTCTTTTATTCTTTGTTACAACATGTAATAGATATAGAGAGGAATAAAGCATTGAAATTGAATTTTGTGATCCTCACATTTTTTTTTTCTATTTTTTTTGACTTTTAGTCTCCTTAAGACAGAATGGCTTTATAGATCCCCAAAGTTGTTCCGAATCTGTGTTCTTTGTGTCCATTGTCGGCCTGGATGGCGTAGTGGTTGGTGTAACCGACTGCCACGCATGAGGTCGCGGGTTCGATTCCCGCACAAATCAAACATTTGTGTGCATGAACATGGGTGTTTGTCTTGGTCTGGGTGTTTCTATGTATAATATGTATGTATTTACAAAAAAAAAGTATATATGTATGTTTATTCATTGTCCAGTACCCATAGTACAAGCTCTGCTTAGTTTGGGCTAGATGGTGTTGTGTGTATGTGGTAGAATATATTATATATTATTATTATTGTTTGAATGTTTGTAAAGACACACGAATTATTTCTAATGCGGAAGTGGTCTCTAAATTAAAAAAAATAAACAAAAAGTGTGGGTACTGCCCGCCTGCACTTGGACAACATACTAGACTATGGGTTTTTTCGGTTGACAATTCTTCGCAGATACGTCTTCCAGAAAGGTATTATATATTGTGTTATTTAAAGTTTTTACTTACTGAGTCATACCTTTGCTTGAGTAGCGGGCTGTTTTAATGAGTAGTTAAGTATAATATCACTAGTCAGTGATATACTTAAATTAATTCATAAGTCAGTACGGCAACTGGAAAGCATAAGTTATCTTATACTAATATTATAAAGCTGAAGAGTTTGTTTGTTTGTTTGAACGCGCTAATCTCAGTAACTACTGGTTCAAATTGAAAAATTCTTTTAGTATTGGATAGCCTGTTTAATGAGGAAGGCTGTAGGCTATATAACGTCACGGTACGACCCACAGGGGCGGTACAGTAACGATAAACGCGGGTGAAACCGCAGGAACATCTAGTTATTCAATAAAACAAATACCTAAATGTTTCATCGAACTATTCGTGCCAGCCTCGCTTAGCTCATCTAACCTAACATGCATTTTGGTAAGGCTACGGGCAACCATATCCCATTGTCGCTAGTGATATATGCACGACCCTAATATCCACTTCTCACAGACCACGACCAGATGAGCTCTTTTAGCCACTTCTTACGATATATTGACTACTAGCTTTTGCCCGCGGCTTCGCTCGCGTTAATTTAGAATTTGACAATCAATTCGGATTGTACTCTGCTTGTAATAATATAATTCAATCATGATTCGAAAGAAAAGTGGCGCGCGCCATCTATTATAATAAGAAAGTTTTTGTTGTTTTCCTCGGGAACAGTAATTTTTTTCGAGATGAAAGATAGCCTATGTCCGTTTCTGTACACCTGTCAAGGTATATGCAAAATTTAAGGATGATCGGTTCAGTGGTTTAGGTGTGAAAACGTAACAAACAAACAAACTCATTTTCGCTTTTATAATATTAGTTAGGATATCTATCTTAAAACATTTTGCGACGCTTCCTAAACATGGTATATATATACAATTTACTAATCTCATAAGTCTTATTTTTATTAAATAGATACAGACTACAGACTAACACATACACAAGAATATTCAATGGTAAACAATAATATAATACTTAAATCTGGGTTCCAATTATAAACTATACACATTAGAGTACGTATAATTATCATAATAGTTATCAGTGGAGAGCTTAATGCGAGTAAAACCATTCAAATATGAACAATTAGACTAATGACAAGGATTTAAAAAAGGATACAAGATGGTACATATATTTTATTAGCTTAATCAATTCAATTCCATCGTTATAAATTTAATTCTTAGTAAATTACACCACTTAGGTGTTTATCAATTAGACAAAACACATAGCATAATTTCACCTACCTATATTTTCTAATCATTTAAGTAATTAAATGTATTGCGATTGAATTATACTTCAATTCAATCGTAATAAATCCAGTCCTTAGTAAATTATATAACTTAGCAGTATATCTATTAGACAAAACACATAGCAAAAAGTCACCCATTTTTTCTAATAATTTAATTAAATGTATTGCGATTGAATTATACTTAAATTCAATCGTAATAGATCCAGTCCTTAGTAAATTATATAACTTAGGAGTATATCTATTAGACAAAACACATAGCAAAAAGTCACCCATTTTTTAAATAATTTAATTAAATGTATTGCGATTGAATTATACTTAAATTCAATCGTAATCAATCCAATCCTTAGTAAATTATATCACTTAGTTCTTTATCTATCAGACAAAACGCATAATAAAAAGTCACAAATGTTTTCTAAAGTAAAGTATAATTACATACCATTTTATTCTCCAATAAATGTATGTATTTAATGATTCATAACATGACGTTTACACCGTGCCCGTTAATCAATGTAGGTACAAATAATTGAGTAGATAGTACGCGTTCGCCTCGACGAGCAGGAAAGGGGTTAATTAAATTCGCACCAGCCCGCCTCTCGTCGCCATCGCATTCCCCGAATTCAATGTGTAATGTACACATATTTATTATATCAAATTTCCTGTTTTGTTAAGCATTAACAAATCGATTGTTTACTGTTCTCATCTCATTAGGTAATGATTTATTTAATATTCCATTAAGTTGTTGTTGTGACCTTTGAATATGTACACTATCATTCCTAATGATCCTGTTAATTGTGAGAGCAGATATAAAACATCCGCTAACCCCATCAAAGAGAGAGTCCTGTCTGATTAGTCGAGCGAGTACCATCTCGGTTCAGTCTAAAATATATTGTTATATACGTAATCGCTGCTTTATTATTTGATAAAGACCCCTTCCGACCACCCGAACATTACATTTTGGTGTCAGAAGTGGGATACTAATAGTATCATCCGGACAAAACGGGTTAGAAGTGCGTGCGTGAAATCCGTAGTACAAGTTAGTGAAAACGCGAGCGTTAAAAACTTGCGATTATACTTTGCGGTATTTCAACTTCGGTCCAAGATATTGTGTTCAAAGCTGTATCCACTGGGCGCCGAATCTAGCACGGCATCACGGTGTAAGGCGGTTCAAGAAGTAAAGCCAACAGCAGCAAGGTCTTGTCAATAGGCAGGCAGAAAGTCTACGCTCTCCACGGTTCATCAGAGAAGAAAGAAGAAAAGTAAGGTATATTACCGTGTATTTTTAAATTATATCATAATGGCTACCACAGAAGATGTAAAAAGAAGTGGCGGTTTTATAGACATAGCATTGGCTGAAAGAATGATTAATAAATACATACAATGGTGACAAGGCAAATTTGCATGTATTTATAGATAATTGTAATAACGCATATAATCTTTTAAACCCAATTTATAGTATTGCATTTGTATCAGTAGTGCTTTCTAAAATAGAAGGTAATATAAGATCAACTTTGTTAAATCGATCATTCCCTTCGTGGAATGAACTTAAAGATCATTTACTAGAAAATTATTCAGAAAAACGTACTTTCGCACAGTGGCAATTAGAGCTCAATTCATGCAGACAAGGTAATAATGAGCCAGTGTTAAACTATTCAAATAGAGTTGAAGGTTGCCTTATAAAACTAATCAAATCTCTCGATCCAAAATTAAGTAATAGCGCACGGGAGGCTAATATAGAATTACTCAAAAATCAGGCTTTAAATATTTTTATTAGTGGTCTTACATCTCATTTACACATATTACTGAAATCACAAAAACCTAACACTTTTGAAGAGGCAGTATCGATAGCTATTTCCGAGGAACAAGAGATAAAATCACGACAAGAGATGAATAACAGGCACAATTTGGGTATCATTAATAAATATTTTAAAAAACCGATGCATCTAGTGTATCAACCGAATATAAGACAAACGCAAGTTAATAAAAATATAACCACTTGCTTCAATTGTCAAAAGAAAGGCCATTATGCAAGAGATTGTTGGAAAAAAAGTACAATGAATCAACAGCACAACCAAAATTATCAGCCGCGACCAGCAGGTTTTCCAAATAATAATAAATTTAACTATCGTTATAACAATAATAATAATCCAGGAAACCATAGTAGGTTCCATAATGCTCAAGAAAACATGAAACCTTTAAACTAAAATGGTCTGAGGACGCTGGCCAGTCTAAAGACCACCGATATAATACAGGCCAAATTAGATACATTAATACAAAAACGTCCATTTATGTAAGATTAAATTCGCCTAACCTAGAAAGAGAATCAATCAATCAATCAATCCTTTATTTGCTTAGAATATGGTTACATTTTACAGTTTGTCAGTTTTAGATAGTACAGCATATTCTGCCACATGTGGCGTGCAAATTTTAAATAATAAACATTAATTAATATACTTAACAGCTAAATACAATTACACCATTAGTTTCTAAAATTATTATCACATGTATAAATGTAGTTGAGGTCCAATTAGAATATTTAATAATGAAATAATTTAAAATTAATGGCCACGTTAGAATATGTTTAACAATTTGAAAAAGATAATAAAATTAAAATAAAGCAATAAAAAATGTCAAATAATAAATAAGAAATCATGTCAGAATAATATTAAAATATCATGCATGCATTATAAAATCACAAGTCAGTAATTATAATTTAAAATAAGTAATAGTCCGCTTTATGTTAATAATAAAAATAACATAGTAGTTATTGTGCCTTTATAGTTTTATCATTAAGAAAATCATCAATATTATAATAGCTTTTTGTATTAGTAGTTTTCTAAGGGATTTTTTAAATTGTGTAGTATTCATATGGCTAATAGCTAGTGGAATTTTATTATAGATTTGTGGAGCTTTGCATACTATACTTTTATAGAGTAAAGCTGTTTTAGCGGGATGAGCACGAAGTCTATTATTATCACGGCGATTTCGGCTTACATAATAAGAGAGTTTGGGAAATAGATCAGGATTGTTCCTGACAAATAGAGCTGTTTCAATAATGTAAAGTGATGGAAGTGTAAGAATGTTGTATTTTATGAAAAAAGGCCTACAACTATCAGTACTTTTAAGGCCAAACATAGCGCGAATGCATCGCTTTTGCATTTTAAACACCTTATCCTTATTGGTAGAATTTGCCCAAAAAATTACACCATATCTAAGGATGGATTCCACAAGTCCGTAATATGCCGAAAGTAACGCATCTGTGTTAATAATAGCAGCTAATTTATGTAAGGCGTAAGATAGACTGCTGATTTTTTTACATACAATGTCAATGTGTTCCTTCCAATTAAATTTATTATCAATATTTAAACCTAGAAACCGAGCAACAGTAGCTTCCTTAATGGTAATATTTTCATATACTACATTTAAATTTAACGAATTTTGTAGTCGTTGACCAAAATGCATAATGTTCGTCTTCATTAAATTAATTTTCAAATTATTATTGATTAACCAAGAGATTATGGATGTCAGTGAGTCATTAATGTCAGATTTATATTGATTTATGTCCTTGCATGGTATGGTGACCGTGCTATCATCAGCAAATAATATCAAGGGTTGGTTGGTAGCATTTGGTAAGTCATTAATATATAGTATAAATAAGAGTGGCCCCAGAACACTACCCTGGGGTACACCATGTGGTACATAACGCCTTTTTGAAGTGTAGGTTTCTTGGCGTTTTGTGTTAAAATTAATTTTATTGATTTCTGTTATTTGTTGTCGGTTTGTTAAATAGGATCTAATTAAGTTTAGAACATTGCCTCTGACACCATAAGCATGAAGTTTATTTAGCAGAATATTATGACTCACACAATCAAAAGCGGAGGACATGTCACAATAGATAGCACATACAGGGGATTTTTTATCCATGTGCGTTAAAACATTTTTAATAAAATTATAGATAGCCATATTGATGGTTTTGGTTTTCCGAAAACCATTTTGCTCACTGCATAATATTTTATTTCTTTCGAGATACGCATTAATTTCCTGATATAGATATTTTTCAAATATTTTTGAAAATACGGAAAGTAAAGCAATAGGCCTGTAATTTTGCATTAACTCTTTATTTTCCTTTTTATATAATGGCTTTATTATTGTTAATTTAAGATTTTCCGGAAAGACGCCAGTCGATATACATAAGTTAATTATGTGGCTCAAATGGTGACATATGTACTCATTAACCGCTTTTATAATATTTGATGATATGCCATCGTGTCCTACAGTATTTGTATTTTTTAAATTATTGATTATTTTGTAAATATGATGCGGCGTGCTTGGAGCAAGAAACATTGATTTTAATCTTGTATTTATTAATGCAGTTACATTTTTATTTGAACCTGGAACTGGTTTAACTTTATTGATAAAATAGTCATTAAATGCATTCGCTATTTCTATGGGATTATTTGTAAGTTTCTCGTTAATTTTGATGCTGGAAATGTCTTCTTTGGGTATGTTAGGTCTGGCACTATTTATAATTTGCCACGCTGCTTTACATTTATTATATGCACTTTTTACTTTGAAATTATTTTGAGCACGTTTAGTTAGCATTATGATCTTTTTAAATAGACTACAATAACTTTGATACTTTGATTTATTTTCTTGTGTGGTTTTAGTCTAAATTGCCAAAGTAAATCTCTTTTCTTTCTGCTGCAAGCTTTCACTCCACGAGATACCCATTTTGGCTTACAGTTGACTTTCATAAAAATATGTATTTTGGGGAAACATAAATCATAAAAAAGTTTGAAGTCATCTATAAAGTATTGGTATGCTGTATTCGGATTATCGGTTTGGTAAATATTCGAAAAAGACATGTTCTTGATACATTCTTTAAATTTTTTAATGTTTTCTAAACTATAATCTCGTTTCCTGATGCGCCAAGGTTTTAATGCGAACACTAGTTTAACGGGCAGTTTTATTAATTGGGCTGTATGATCCGATAAACCTAATTCTAAAATCTCGGTCTTACATTTCTTTTTTAAATTATGTGCAAAATTGTCAATACAGCTTCGACTAGATAGTCTCGTCGGTTTATTTAATGTCAAATTAAAATTATAATTTAATAATAGGCATTCAAAATCTAAAGTACTATTATTACGCTTTAAAATATCTATATTAAAATCACCAGCAATTAAAATGTTATTATATTTATATTTATTTATGTAAATTAACAGTTTTTCTAGCCTGTTGAAAAACGTATACAAATTATTTTGTTTAGGTACTCTGTATATGCAGATAATTAAAGTTTTATAAGAAAGAAGCTCAATTGCACAACACTCAAATACATGGAGCTAAGTACTGATAATCGCAAAGGTGATTCACTTAATTCGGAGAAATATCAGGCGCCGTGCAATACAGATTAGGAATTGTTAGTAGGTGAATCACTGACTAAAAGACATCACAATAGCCAAAACCGCATTGTCTCGCGAAACATATTATTTATTGTCAAGGTTTTCGAAATGTTTTGTGATATATATCTGTTGGTATGTTTGTTATTCATCAAAGTTTACTAATTGAATGGATTTCTAGGAAAGGTTGTATGAAGGCTGGATAATAATCAGCAGAAACGACATAGGTACCTAATTGTAACTTCAGTTGGCGAATATTTTAGATAACATATCCTAACTAATATCTATACTAATATTATAAAGCTAAAGAGTTTGTTTGTTTGAACGCGCTAATCTCAGAAACTACTGATTCGAATTGAAAAATTCTTTCAGTGTTAGATCGCCCATTTATCGAGGAAGGTTATATGCTGTATAACATCACGCTACGACCCATGGGAGCGGCGCAGTTATCATTAACGTGGGTGAAGCCACAAGCACATCTAGTCTAGTCTAGTCCTAATCCTAACTAATATTATAAGGGTGAAAATGAGTTTGTTTGTTTGTTGCCTTTTCACGCCTAAACCACTGAACCGATCATCCTGAAATTTTGCATATACGTTGACAGGTGCACAGAAACGGACATAGGCTACCTTTCTTCCCGAAAAAAATTACTGTTCCCGAGGAAAACAACAATAACGTTCTTATGATAATAGATGGTGCCACGTGTCTTTCGAATCATGATTCATGATTGAATTATATTATTACAAGCAGAGTACAACCCGAATTGATAGTCAAATTCTAAATTAACGCGAGCGAAGCCGCGGGCAAAAGCTAGTGTATTATAAATGCGAATGTGAGTTGTTTGTTACGCTTTCACCCCATAACTACTAGATCGATCATCATGAAATTTTGCATACACGTTCTCAAGAGTACAGAAAAGGACATAGGGTACGTTTCATCTTTCGTTTCATATTATAAAGACAATAGATATGTTTATATGTTGTAATCGATAAACTCTGAAACTGTTGAACTGATTTTAATAATTCTTTCAGTATTAGAAAGCTACTTTATCCAGGAGAAACATAAGCTATATAACATCACGCTACGAGCCACAGGAACGGAGCAGTAATCATAGATAATATAACATCAGCCCTGTTTATAAACTGTCCCACTGTTGGGCATGGGCCTCCAGTATGAGAAGGGTTAGGCCACAGTTCACCACGCTGGCCCAGTGCAGGTTGGTAGACTTCACATATCTTCGAGAACATTATGTGGAACTCTCAGACATGCAGGTTTCCTCTCGATGTTTTCCTTCACCGTTAAAGCAAGCGATAATTAACTATTTAATACGTATATAACTTCGAAAGTCAGAGATGCGCGCCTTGGGATCGAACTCGAGACCTCTGCGTGGCAGTCCAACGGTGTCCCACTAGGCTACCGCTGCTATCTATACTAATATTATAAAGCTGAAGAGTTTTTATTTCGAACGCGCTAATCTCAGGAACTACTGGTTCGATTTGAAAAATTCTTTTAGTGTTGGATAGCCTATTTATCGAGGAAGGCTATAGGCTATATAACATCACGCTATGACCCACGGGGGCGGCGCAGTAACGATAAACGCGGGTGAAACCGCGGGAACATCTAGTATCTAATATATATAAACATGGTGTATAATATACAGCTGAAGGTATACTTACACACTAGTGACTCCATAGAAAGCGCCTGGATCATCCAGGTTGTTTGTGTTGAGGTCCGCCCAAAACTTGACGAGGAAGAACGCGTTCCTGGGTCCCTTCTCGTACAACTCCTTGAGCCCGCCTTTCTTCTCCGGGAACTTATCGTTTATCTGTTGTACATCTACCGACTAGACACAAACAAAGATATATTAGTAAGTAAGTATTTTATTTTTCAAAATATAGGTACACGTTCTTATACAAATATTTTAATTGAAATTAAACTACTATATACGGATTTTATCGCGTTGTTTATTTGACACTATTACAAAATTTCTCCCCGTGACCATGGCTGCTGAAAAGCAACCGAAACGTCGGGGAAAGTGTAAAAATAAATCTAAATAGTATAATAGTATAGTAATATTATAAATAGTTTTAATAGTTTCAATAATTTAATTAGCTTAAAAATTTGTAAAGTTTAATAGTGATTATAGTAGTGTAACAGTTTTTCAAAATTTTGTAATAGTGTCAAATAAACAACGCGATAAAATCCGTATATAGTAGTTTAATTTCAATGAATAACATTCGCGTAAACAGAAGACAAATATTTTAACACAACAAAAAAAAGAAAAGTACATATATAATCAAAAACGAGGTTACCACTCAGGTTTGTTGTTGGTTTGCGGTTTATACCTCATCCCAACCCTGATGTTATGTGGTAACCCCATTAAGACGCCCGGTAGAGGTACATCATACTCTTTAATATTTTACAAACTCAAAAAATAAAAAAACTACGTACGTAAGATATATATAAATTATAATTGATGAGCATAGGTATATAATTAATATAGTATATAAAATATAAATTAAATAATAGGTATTATTTTGCCTCTATTGACTTATATATATCACTAAAGGGTAGGCAGAGACTTATACCTAAATTTCGCCAGCGATAGCATATGATAGGGGCAAGCATATAGCTGTCTACTAGACACAGCTCCAGATTCCGTGCTACGAAGAATTTGTGACAGAAAAACCCAGTAACAGCTTTCCCGATTCGGAATCGAGACCAAGGCACCAGGCAATCGTTAGTAACTTGCAAAACGTTTCTTTATAACCTTTTTACATTGAATTTGATTTTGTCGGCCTCGATGGCGTAGTGGTTAGTGTAACCGACTGCCACGCCTGAGGTCGCGGGTTCGATTCCCGCACAAGTCAAACATTTGTGTACATGAACATGGATGTTTGTCTTGGTCTGGGTGTTTCTATGCATAATGTATATGTATAAAAATATATATTTGTTTATCTATGGTCTAGTACCCATAGTACAAGCTCTGCTTAGTTTGGGCTAGATGGTGTTGTGTGTGTGTGATAGAATATTAGTATTATATTGTAATCATACTACTATAACAAAAACATTTTGAAACTGTACTTTTTAGATTAGCAACAAGTATTGTCATTTGATGAACATGTAATTTTACTGTAATAGTCCATTAAACAGTTATACAAGACTGCCTCCTTGACTCGTGCTGTTTTGTCATTCTGTTAGAAAAGTTTAAGTAGCAACACGGCAACTGAAAATGTGATTGGTGTACGGCAATATGGTCGAAGTATTTAGGAGCTAAATCATTAATGAATAAGTCATATCCCCTAAAGCAAATCGGGCATCGAAGCCAGCTGTAGGCTGTGTGTCGCCCACAAACTTCCCTCAGGACAAAGAAAAGGCGGTATCATCTATACTAATCTATACTAATATTATAAAGCTGAAGAGTTTGTTTGTTTGTTTGAACGCGCTAATCTTAGGAACTACTGGTTCGATTTGAAAAATTATTTTAGTGTTGGATAGCCTATTTATCGAGGAAGGTTATAAGGCTATATAATATCACGCTACGACCAACGGGGGCGGCGCAGTAACTATAAACGCGGACGAAACCGCGTGAACATCTAGTATATAAATAAAGAACAATGGTCAAATCGCACCTGACGGCGACCCGACATGTATTGTATATGAAAAAATCCGTTATTGTTTAAGATTTTAGGAAAGATGAGAAATATCTGTTTATGAAGCCAGGAAAAAAATATATACATTTTTTTGGTATTGTATTTTTCTTTAACTTAGGTAAGTAATTTTAGAACGCATCTTTCATTTTACTTACGATGTGATTAGTTTCTTTTCACATACTAAAAGGTTCAATACTCAATACTTGTAATTATTTTCATATTTTCGAAGAGTTATTAACAGTAGTACAAATAAATAAATACGCAGAGATCAAACCAGTTAGTATTATTTTTTATATACGTATATGTAGGTACAAAGTAGCACAGCGTTTTGTTCACGATATTAAAATATTTAGGCTGGTATTAAATACATGAAAATAAACCAATCCCACTTCAGATTGTTTCTGGACATGGCAAATAAAAATTTGGCCATTGTTCTTGATAATATTTTATATATATGATATGAGATAAAGAGTGTAAACTTACCTCTAATAAAGGATCTGCGTACGTTACAGTACCACCTATGTGAACAAATAGATGCTGCGCAGGCGCCGAACTTGGGTACTGCAAACAAAACAACAATATTCATAAATATAACTTAATAAACGAGATGACAATGATAAGACAACGTTTAAATATATTTAAGTTAAATATTATTTCGCAGTTAAGTTCAAGGTGTTTAACTTTCGATTTAGTGAACGTTAAGACATTAAGGTAACGTTAGGTATCATAAAAGTTTTAATATTATGATTTATATCTTAGTCGTTATTGCTTGAGACTTTAAGTGTTCAGTGTAGAAGTCAAAGAATATGATATGTGTCAAACAAGCTATCTACTCACCAAATTTTATCATTACTGATTCAAAGCTGATTCAAAGATGACGACTCGATGGCGTAGTGGTTAGTGTAACAGACTGCCACGCCTGGGATCGCGGGTTCGATTCCCGCACAAGTCAAACATTAGTGTGCATGAACATGGATGTTTGTCTTGGTCTGAGTGTTTATATGTATAATATGTATGTATTTACAACAAAAAAAGTATATATCCATTGTCTAGCACCCATAGTACAAGCTCTGCTTAGTTTGGGCTAGATGGTATTGTGTGTAGGTGATAGAATATTATTATTATTATGTTTCTCTTGTATCTATTTTCTAACATGTTATATTATGAAAATATCTGGCCCTTTGGGAGGCTTACACGGAGACATAGGTCATGAAGAGGCCTTTCGAGAGTTTTAATCAAAGGTGGAATGGAATACCCACAGCGGCACTAGCCGCAGCAGGCGTAGGTCTATTGCTACGTATGGATTCTAATATACCTATGGGCTATGGGTATGGGTGTTTGGTGGACCGGTAGATTGCTAACTATGGATGAAAAACGGCATCTGCCCTGAATACTCTGATAGCATTAATGCAATGGGACTCGCCAACTTACTAGATGAGCTCCCTGAATAGCCACCATAGGCATACAAGCCAGCAGCAGAGGGCAACACCGATGCGAGAGGCTTAGGGTGTCGAGCGGTGCGGCGCCGGTTTCACCATCACGGGTCTCGGGACAACGGAGACCTGGAGCGGGTTTTCCCGTAGTTATGCCCTTGAAAATTACACTTCCACCCCCAAGCATATAGCTCTAGCGGCCGCTCTCTGACCAGCCAACCAAGGCAAGCCAGAGTTGAAAGTCCTACGGGAGATCCTGGAGTTCCACCCTAGCCAGCCAGTAACGGCAAGCCGGGGACGACACCCTAACCGACTCTCTGAGGCATTCAGGACCGCAGTGTCGCCACTCACATTTAGCTCGCCACAAGCTGCCCTGCGGTTTGTGCGCTTTTATTTAACCTGGTGATCATTTTTTTGTTTGCAGCACAAGGCGAAGGTGATTGTTTAAGAGCTAATTTACTGTGCCCGATACAGCGTTAGTCTCATGATGAAATAATGACTGTCCCAGAAGGTATTATAATTAAAAATAAAAATAAAAACGAAAAAATCGGTAATATTTAATTTTGTATTCGAATCTCGATTTGCCGCTTAATATATTCGAATGACAATCAATCAAAAGTTATTAAGAATATTTGGTATGCTCGTATTGCGTGATTCGATTGTGTGCTGTGTGCGATGTCGTAGAGTTGTGGTACAGCATGGTGACGGCGTGGTGATGGTGTGGTGATAATGTAGTGACAGCGTAGTGATGATGTGGTGATTGTGTGTAATGTTGATGGTGTGGTGTTGAAGTGATGGTGTAGTAAAGGCGTGGTTATGACGTGATGATCGTGTGGTGATAGTGTTGTGTCGTCTAGGTAATTGTGTGATAATGGTGTTAGCCTGGTGTTTTAGTGAAGGTGCTGACCGTGTCGGGGTCGCGCGGGTGCTCTACGAAGGCGGAGAATTCGACGAGGCGAAGCTTGTGCATGGCGATGGCGCGGCCCTCCCACGGCGGCGGCGGCGCTACATCCGCGCCACCCGCGACGCCCACGCCACCCACGCCGGCCACGCCCTTGTAGCCGGCGCCAGGGAACGGCTTCACGCTGCGGAAACGATACCACTTACTTGCTTGATTCTCTTCGTTAGAGCTAGCATCCCTTACAAAGTAGCCTAGTAATAGAGTATTATTTATAATGGACTGTTTGAGTCTTTGGCGTGCGCTTTCTTAGGGCCATGACCCTACCCTGGATTGGTGCCTAAACTAGTTTTAAAATTAGCGTCCAAATTCAACTACATCGCAACTTCTTTACTTCTAGAAGTAGAACATAATTTAAAATGGATACCAGACTGTTTAAGTCATATGCGTGCGCTACCCTAGGTCCATTACCCTCCCCTAAATTCGCGTCAGAACTATCCAAATACGTCTTAAAAATATAAGCGTCCAAATTTAACAAAAGAGTGACATTTTTACTTCCTTGGCTTTGTTTAAAAATCAACTCTATGAAATAAATTTTAAGGTTCAATTTGTAATTGATTGTTGTGCATGAGGTCTTTCTTGGTGCATTTTTCGGGTCTAGTCTAAGTGTTATTAGGTTTTTCTCACATTAAATTCTCAGTAGCACCATGGAGTCTGGACCTGTGCTCGTTAGTCGGCACGGCAATAGTCTCGTCACCTATCACGTGAAATCTAAAATCATAGTTTTCGAAATGTGAGTGTTATAAATCTCTTCATGCCTCTTAGAAATACAGGCGTGAGAATATATATACGGCTTGGCTATTTTTGTATATAAATTAGCACTAGATATTAATATATTAAATATATTATGTATATTGATTTAATCTTTGAAAAAATAAACGATTTTATAATGATATTGGCGATACCGGTTCCATCAGAATAAACCCAAATGAAGGATCAACCGTGAGAACTTTAGCAGATGAATAAATATTTTTTTTTAGTTTAATCCCATTAAAGTGTTTCCATGGTACTAATATTAATAACCTTACTAAAGTGCCTTAGCCCAGAAGCTCGATTAGCCTTCATAAAGTGCTTGATACCGAATAGAACATAGTTTAATTTATTTCATCTAACACGCTTACAGTCTGCATTGTTAAGTTCATTTAAGACATGCAAGTTGAATAAAAAAGAGGAAAATATTATGAATTTAACTTCATTCTCTGCTCAGACTCCTTTAATAAAATTGATCTTTAGTTGCTTTAGATAGAAAGAGATGAAAGTATTGGCCTTTCACATACAGTCAACATAATAAAGCTGAAGAGACTGTTTATGTTTCTATTTAATGCGCTAAGCTCTGGAACTACAAGTCAGATTTTAAATAATCTTTGCATTTGATAGGCCAATTCTTCTGGAAAGCATAGCCTATAGATACGAGCCACCAGAGCGTATAGCAGTCATCGTAGACGTGGATGAAACTGCGGAGACAACTAGTCAACTTTATAGGGTTCAATATAACCTGATAATAAATTATTTTGTTCTTTTAATAACACTTACTCTTGTGAAGGTCCAGCTTGTAGACCCGGTTGCCAAAATTGCTGCAATAATAATAAATGTTATTAGCCCTTTTTAACTTAACCTTAAACTTTAATTAAGCATAATTATTATTGTTAAATATGAATGGCGTTTAGGATGGTGGGATGATGAAAGAGAAGGCCATGCAGTCAATGAGCACACTATCTAGCGCACAGATCGTAGCGGGCTTGCCGCACCCGGCGTACCACCATACGGTACTCAACTTCTGGTATCCATTTTAAATTATGTTCTACTTCTAGAAGTAAAGAAGTTGCGATGTAGTTGAATTTGGACGCTAATTTTAAAACTAGTTTAGGCACCAATCCAGGGTAGGGTCATGGCCCTAAGAAAGCGCACGCCAAAGACTCAAACAGTCCATTATAAATAATACTCTATTACTAGGCTACTTTGTAAGGGATGCTAGCTCTAACGAAGAGAATCAAGCAAGTAAGTGGTATCGTTTCCGCAGCGTGAAGCCGTTCCCTGGCGCCGGCTACAAGGGCGTGGCCGGCGTGGGTGGCGTGGGCGTCGCGGGTGGCGCGGATGTAGCGCCGCCGCCGCCGTGGGAGGGCCGCGCCATCGCCATGCACAAGCTTCGCCTCGTCGAGTTCTCCGCCTTCGTAGAGCACCCGCGCGACCCCGACACGGTCAGCACCTTCACTAAAACACCAGGCTAACACCATTATCACACAATTACCTAGACGACACAACACTATCACCACACGATCATCACGTCATAACCACGCCTTTACTACACCATCACTTCAACACCACACCATCAACATTACACACAATCACCACATCATCACTACGCTGTCACTACATTATCACCACACCATCACCACGCCGTCACCATGCTGTACCACAACTCTACGACATCGCACACAGCACACAATCGAATCACGCAATACGAGCATACCAAATATTCTTAATAACTTTTGATTGATTGTCATTCGAATATATTAAGCGGCAAATCGAGATTCGAATACAAAATTAAATATTACCGATTTTTTCGTTTTTATTTTTATTTTTAATTATAATACCTTCTGGGACAGTCATTATTTCATCATGAGACTAACGCTGTATCGGGCACAGTAAATTAGCTTTTAAACAATCACCTTCGCCTTGTGCTGCAAACAAAAAAATGATCACCAGGTTAAATAAAAGCGCACAAACCGCAGGGCAGCTTGTGGCGAGCTAAATGTGAGTGGCGACACTGCGGTCCTGAATGCCTCAGAGAGTCGGTTAGGGTGTCGTCCCCGGCTTGCCGTTACTGGCTGGCTAGGGTGGAACTCCAGGATCTCCCGTAGGACTTTCAACTCTGGCTTGCCTTGGTTGGCTGGTCAGAGAGCGGCCGCTAGAGCTATATGCTTGGGGGTGGAAGTGTAATTTTCAAGGGCATAACTACGGGAAAACCCGCTCCAGGTCTCCGTTGTCCCGAGACCCGTGATGGTGAAACCGGCGCCGCACCGCTCGACACCCTAAGCCTCTCGCATCGGTGTTGCCCTCTGCTGCTGGCTTGTATGCCTATGGTGGCTATTCAGGGAGCTCATCTAGTAAGTTGGCGAGTCCCATTGCATTAATGCTATCAGAGTATTCAGGGCAGATGCCGTTTTTCATCCATAGTTAGCAATCTACCGGTCCACCAAACACCCATACCCATAGCCCATAGGTATATTAGAATCCATACGTAGCAATAGACCTACACCTGCTGCGGCTAGTGCCGCTGTGGGTATTCCATCCCACCTTTGATTAAAACTCTCGAAAGGCCTCTTCATGACCTATGTCTCCGTGTAAGCCTCCCAAAGGGCCAGATATTTTCATAATATAACATGTTAGAAAATAGATACAAGAGAAACATAATAATAATAATATTCTATCACCTACACACAATACCATCTAGCCCAAACTAAGCAGAGCTTGTACTATGGGTGCTAGACAATGGATATATACTTTTTTTGTTGTAAATACATACATATTATACATATAAACACTCAGACCAAGACAAACATCCATGTTCATGCACACTAATGTTTGACTTGTGCGGGAATCGAACCCGCGATCCCAGGCGTGGCAGTCTGTTACACTAACCACTACGCCATCGAGTCGTCATCTTTGAATCAGCTTTGAATCAGTATTGATAAAATTTGGTGAGTAGATAGCTTGTTTGACACATATCATATTCTTTGACTTCTACACTGAACACTTAAAGTCTCAAGCAATAACGACTAAGATATAAATCATAATATTAAAACTTTTATGATACCTAACGTTACCTTAATGTCTTAACGTTCACTAAATCGAAAGTTAAACACCTTGAACTTAACTGCGAAATAATATTTAACTTAAATATATTTAAACGTTGTCTTATCATTGTCATCTCGTTTATTAAGTTATATTTATGAATATTGTTGTTTTGTTTGCAGTACCCAAGTTCGGCGCCGGCGCAGCATCTATTTGTTCACATAGGTGGTACTGTAACGTACGCAGATCCTTTATTAGAGGTAAGTTTACACTCTTTATCTCATATCATATATATAAAATATTATCAAGAACAATGGCCAAATTTTTATTTGCCATGTCCAGAAACAATCTGAAGTGGGATTGGTTTATTTTCATGTATTTAATACCAGCCTAAATATTTTAATATCGTGAACAAAACGCTGTGCTACTTTGTACCTACATATACGTATATAAAAAATAATACTAACTGGTTTGATCTCTGCGTATTTATTTATTTGTACTACTGTTAATAACTCTTCGAAAATATGAAAATAATTACAAGTATTGAGTATTGAACCTTTTAGTATGTGAAAAGAAACTAATCACATCGTAAGTAAAATGAAAGATGCGTTCTAAAATTACTTACCTAAGTTAAAGAAAAATACAATACCAAAAAAATGTATATATTTTTTTCCTGGCTTCATAAACAGATATTTCTCATCTTTCCTAAAATCTTAAACAATAACGGATTTTTTCATATACAATACATGTCGGGTCGCCGTCAGGTGCGATTTGACCATTGTTCTTTATTTATATACTAGATGTTCACGCGGTTTCGTCCGCGTTTATAGTTACTGCGCCGCCCCCGTTGGTCGTAGCGTGATATTATATAGCCTTATAACCTTCCTCGATAAATAGGCTATCCAACACTAAAATAATTTTTCAAATCGAACCAGTAGTTCCTAAGATTAGCGCGTTCAAACAAACAAACAAACTCTTCAGCTTTATAATATTAGTATAGATTAGTATAGATGATACCGCCTTTTCTTTGTCCTGAGGGAAGTTTGTGGGCGACACACAGCCTAAAGCTGGCTTCGATGCCCGATTTGCTTTAGGGGATATGACTTATTCGTTAATGATTTAGCTCCTAAATACTTCGACCATATTGCCGTACACCAATCACATTTTCAGTTGCCGTGTTGCTACTTAAACTTTTCTAACAGAATGACAAAACAGCACGAGTCAAGGAGGCAGTCTTGTATAACTGTTTAATGGACTATTACAGTAAAATTACATGTTCATCAAATGACAATACTTGTTGCTAATCTAAAAAGTACAGTTTCAAAATGTTTTTGTTATAGTAGTATGATTACAATATAATACTAATATTCTATCACACACACACAACACCATCTAGCCCAAACTAAGCAGAGCTTGTACTATGGGTACTAGACCATAGATAAACAAATATATATTTTTATACATATACATTATGCATAGAAACACCCAGACCAAGACAAACATCCATGTTCATGTACACAAATGTTTGACTTGTGCGGGAATCGAACCCGCGACCTCAGGCGTGGCAGTCGGTTACACTAACCACTACGCCATCGAGGCCGACAAAATCAAATTCAATATAAAAAGGTTATAAAGAAACGTTTTGCAAGTTACTAACGATTGCCTGGTGCCTTGGTCTCGATTCCGAATCGGGAAAGCTGTTACTGGGTTTTTCTGACACAAATTCTTCGTAGCACGGAATCTGGAGCTGCTTATATATAAGTCAATAGAGGCAAAATAATACCTATTATTTAATTTATATTTTATATACTATATTAATTATATACCTATGCTCATCAATTATAATTTATATATATCTTACGTACGTAGTTTTTTTATTTTTTGAGTTTGTAAAATATTAAAGAGTATGATGTACCTCTACCGGGCGTCTTAATGGGGTTACCACATAACATCAGGGTTGGGATGAGGTATAAACCGCAAACCAACAACAAACCTGAGTGGTAACCTCGTTTTTGATTATATATGTACTTTTCTTTTTTTTGTTGTGTTAAATATTTGTATAAGAACGTGTACCTATATTTTGAAAAATAAAATACTTACTTACTAATATATCTTTGTTTGTGTCTAGTCGGTAGATGTACAACAGATAAACGATAAGTTCCCGGAGAAGAAAGGCGGGCTCAAGGAGTTGTACGAGAAGGGACCCAGGAACGCGTTCTTCCTCGTCAAGTTTTGGGCGGACCTCAACACAAACAACCTGGATGATCCAGGCGCTTTCTATGGAGTCACTAGTGTGTAAGTATACCTTCAGCTGTATATTATACACCATGTTTATATATATTAGATACTAGATGTTCCCGCGGTTTCACCCGCGTTTATCGTTACTGCGCCGCCCCCGTGGGTCATAGCGTGATGTTATATAGCCTATAGCCTTCCTCGATAAATAGGCTATCCAACACTAAAAGAATTTTTCAAATCGAACCAGTAGTTCCTGAGATTAGCGCGTTCAAAATAAAAACTCTTCAGCTTTATAATATTAGTATAGATAGCAGCGGTAGCCTAGTGGGACACCGTTGGACTGCCACGCAGAGGTCTCGAGTTCGATCCCAAGGCGCGCATCTCTGACTTTCGAAGTTATATACGTATTAAATAGTTAATTATCGCTTGCTTTAACGGTGAAGGAAAACATCGAGAGGAAACCTGCATGTCTGAGAGTTCCACATAATGTTCTCGAAGATATGTGAAGTCTACCAACCTGCACTGGGCCAGCGTGGTGAACTGTGGCCTAACCCTTCTCATACTGGAGGCCCATGCCCAACAGTGGGACAGTTTATAAACAGGGCTGATGTTATATTATCTATGATTACTGCTCCGTTCCTGTGGCTCGTAGCGTGATGTTATATAGCTTATGTTTCTCCTGGATAAAGTAGCTTTCTAATACTGAAAGAATTATTAAAATCAGTTCAACAGTTTCAGAGTTTATCGATTACAACATATAAACATATCTATTGTCTTTATAATATGAAACGAAAGATGAAACGTACCCTATGTCCTTTTCTGTACTCTTGAGAACGTGTATGCAAAATTTCATGATGATCGATCTAGTAGTTATGGGGTGAAAGCGTAACAAACAACTCACATTCGCATTTATAATACACTAGCTTTTGCCCGCGGCTTCGCTCGCGTTAATTTAGAATTTGACTATCAATTCGGGTTGTACTCTGCTTGTAATAATATAATTCAATCATGAATCATGATTCGAAAGACACGTGGCACCATCTATTATCATAAGAACGTTATTGTTGTTTTCCTCGGGAACAGTAATTTTTTTCGGGAAGAAAGGTAGCCTATGTCCGTTTCTGTGCACCTGTCAACGTATATGCAAAATTTCAGGATGATCGGTTCAGTGGTTTAGGCGTGAAAAGGCAACAAACAAACAAACTCATTTTCACCCTTATAATATTAGTTAGGATTAGGACTAGACTAGACTAGATGTGCTTGTGGCTTCACCCACGTTAATGATAACTGCGCCGCTCCCATGGGTCGTAGCGTGATGTTATACAGCATATAACCTTCCTCGATAAATGGGCGATCTAACACTGAAAGAATTTTTCAATTCGAATCAGTAGTTTCTGAGATTAGCGCGTTCAAACAAACAAACTCTTTAGCTTTATAATATTAGTATAGATATTAGTTAGGATATGTTATCTAAAATATTCGCCAACTGAAGTTACAATTAGGTACCTATGTCGTTTCTGCTGATTATTATCCAGCCTTCATACAACCTTTCCTAGAAATCCATTCAATTAGTAAACTTTGATGAATAACAAACATACCAACAGATATATATCACAAAACATTTCGAAAACCTTGACAATAAATAATATGTTTCGCGAGACAATGCGGTTTTGGCTATTGTGATGTCTTTTAGTCAGTGATTCACCTACTAACAATTCCTAATCTGTATTGCACGGCGCCTGATATTTCTCCGAATTAAGTGAATCACCTTTGCGATTATCAGTACTTAGCTCCATGTATTTGAGTGTTGTGCAATTGAGCTTCTTTCTTATAAAACTTTAATTATCTGCATATACAGAGTACCTAAACAAAATAATTTGTATACGTTTTTCAACAGGCTAGAAAAACTGTTAATTTACATAAATAAATATAAATATAATAACATTTTAATTGCTGGTGATTTTAATATAGATATTTTAAAGCGTAATAATAGTACTTTAGATTTTGAATGCCTATTATTAAATTATAATTTTAATTTGACATTAAATAAACCGACGAGACTATCTAGTCGAAGCTGTATTGACAATTTTGCACATAATTTAAAAAAGAAATGTAAGACCGAGATTTTAGAATTAGGTTTATCGGATCATACAGCCCAATTAATAAAACTGCCCGTTAAACTAGTGTTCGCATTAAAACCTTGGCGCATCAGGAAACGAGATTATAGTTTAGAAAACATTAAAAAATTTAAAGAATGTATCAAGAACATGTCTTTTTCGAATATTTACCAAACCGATAATCCGAATACAGCATACCAATACTTTATAGATGACTTCAAACTTTTTTATGATTTATGTTTCCCCAAAATACATATTTTTATGAAAGTCAACTGTAAGCCAAAATGGGTATCTCGTGGAGTGAAAGCTTGCAGCAGAAAGAAAAGAGATTTACTTTGGCAATTTAGACTAAAACCACACAAGAAAATAAATCAAAGTATCAAAGTTATTGTAGTCTATTTAAAAAGATCATAATGCTAACTAAACGTGCTCAAAATAATTTCAAAGTAAAAAGTGCATATAATAAATGTAAAGCAGCGTGGCAAATTATAAATAGTGCCAGACCTAACATACCCAAAGAAGACATTTCCAGCATCAAAATTAACGAGAAACTTACAAATAATCCCATAGAAATAGCGAATGCATTTAATGACTATTTTATCAATAAAGTTAAACCAGTTCCAGGTTCAAATAAAAATGTAACTGCATTAATAAATACAAGATTAAAATCAATGTATCTTGCTCCAAGCACGCCGCATCATATTTACAAAATAATCAATAATTTAAAAAATACAAATACTGTAGGACACGATGGCATATCATCAAATATTATAAAAGCGGTTAATGAGTACATATGTCACCATTTGAGCCACATAATTAACTTATGTATATCGACTGGCGTCTTTCCGGAAAATCTTAAATTAACAATAATAAAGCCATTATATAAAAAGGAAAATAAAGAGTTAATGCAAAATTACAGGCCTATTGCTTTACTTTCCGTATTTTCAAAAATATTTGAAAAATATCTATATCAGGAAATTAATGCGTATCTCGAAAGAAATAAAATATTATGCAGTGAGCAAAATGGTTTTCGGAAAACCAAAACCATCAATATGGCTATCTATAATTTTATTAAAAATGTTTTAACGCACATGGATAAAAAATCCCCTGTATGTGCTATCTATTGTGACATGTCCTCCGCTTTTGATTGTGTGAGTCATAATATTCTGCTAAATAAACTTCATGCTTATGGTGTCAGAGGCAATGTTCTAAACTTAATTAGATCCTATTTAACAAACCGACAACAAATAACAGAAATCAATAAAATTAATTTTAACACAAAACGCCAAGAAACCTACACTTCAAAAAGGCGTTATGTACCACATGGTGTACCCCAGGGTAGTGTTCTGGGGCCACTCTTATTTATACTATATATTAATGACTTACCAAATGCTACCAACCAACCCTTGATATTATTTGCTGATGATAGCACGGTCACCATACCATGCAAGGACATAAATCAATATAAATCTGACATTAATGACTCACTGACATCCATAATCTCTTGGTTAATCAATAATAATTTGAAAATTAATTTAATGAAGACGAACATTATGCATTTTGGTCAACGACTACAAAATTCGTTAAATTTAAATGTAGTATATGAAAATATTACCATTAAGGAAGCTACTGTTGCTCGGTTTCTAGGTTTAAATATTGATAATAAATTTAATTGGAAGGAACACATTGACATTGTATGTAAAAAAATCAGCAGTCTATCTTACGCCTTACATAAATTAGCTGCTATTATTAACACAGATGCGTTACTTTCGGCATATTACGGACTTGTGGAATCCATCCTTAGATATGGTGTAATTTTTTGGGCAAATTCTACCAATAAGGATAAGGTGTTTAAAATGCAAAAGCGATGCATTCGCGCTATGTTTGGCCTTAAAAGTACTGATAGTTGTAGGCCTTTTTTCATAAAATACAACATTCTTACACTTCCATCACTTTACATTATTGAAACAACTCTATTTGTCAGGAACAATCCTGATCTATTTCCCAAACTCTCTGATTATGTAAGCCGAAATCGCCGTGATAATAATAGACTTCGTGCTCATCCCGCTAAAACAGCTTTACTCTATAAAAGTATAGTATGCAAAGCTCCACAAATCTATAATAAAATTCCACTAGCTATTAGCCATATGAATACTACACAATTTAAAAAATCCCTTAGAAAACTACTAATACAAAAAGCTATTATAATATTGATGATTTTCTTAATGATAAAACTATAAAGGCACAATAACTACTATGTTATTTTTATTATTAACATAAAGCGGACTATTACTTATTTTAAATTATAATTACTGACTTGTGATTTTATAATGCATGCATGATATTTTAATATTATTCTGACATGATTTCTTATTTATTATTTGACATTTTTTATTGCTTTATTTTAATTTTATTATCTTTTTCAAATTGTTAAACATATTCTAACGTGGCCATTAATTTTAAATTATTTCATTATTAAATATTCTAATTGGACCTCAACTACATTTATACATGTGATAATAATTTTAGAAACTAATGGTGTAATTGTATTTAGCTGTTAAGTATATTAATTAATGTTTATTATTTAAAATTTGCACGCCACATGTGGCAGAATATGCTGTACTATCTAAAACTGACAAACTGTAAAATGTAACCATATTCTAAGCAAATAAAGGATTGATTGATTGATTGATTCTCTTTCTAGGTTAGGCGAATTTAATCTTACATAAATGGACGTTTTTGTATTAATGTATCTAATTTGGCCTGTATTATATCGGTGGTCTTTAGACTGGCCAGCGTCCTCAGACCATTTTAGTTTAAAGGTTTCATGTTTTCTTGAGCATTATGGAACCTACTATGGTTTCCTGGATTATTATTATTGTTATAACGATAGTTAAATTTATTATTATTTGGAAAACCTGCTGGTCGCGGCTGATAATTTTGGTTGTGCTGTTGATTCATTGTACTTTTTTTCCAACAATCTCTTGCATAATGGCCTTTCTTTTGACAATTGAAGCAAGTGGTTATATTTTTATTAACTTGCGTTTGTCTTATATTCGGTTGATACACTAGATGCATCGGTTTTTTTAAATATTTATTATTGATACCCAAATTGTGCCTGTTATTCATCTCTTGTCGTGATTTTATCTCTTGTTCCTCGGAAATAGCTATCGATACTGCCTCTTCAAAAGTGTTAGGTTTTTGTGATTTCAGTAATATGTGTAAATGAGATGTAAGACCACTAATAAAAATATTTAAAGCCTGATTTTTGAGTAATTCTATATTAGCCTCCCGTGCGCTATTATTTAATTTTGGATCGAGAGATTTGATTAGTTTTATAAGGCAACCTTCAACTCTATTTGAATAGTTTAACACTGGCTCATTATTACCTTGTCTGCATGAATTGAGCTCTAATTGCCACTGTGCGAAAGTACGTTTTTCTGAATAATTTTCTAGTAAATGATCTTTAAGTTCATTCCTCGAAGGGAATGATCGATTTAACAAAGTTGATCTTATATTACCTTTTATTTTAGAAAGCACTACTGATACAAATGCAATACTATAAATTGGGTTTAAAAGATTATATGCGTTATTACAATTATCTATAAATACATGCAAATTTGCCTTGTCACCATTGTATGTATTTATTAATCATTCTTTCAGCCAATGCTATGTCTATAAAACCGCCACTTCTTTTTACATCTTCTGTGGTAGCCATTATGATATAATTTAAAAATACACGGTAATATACCTTACTTTTCTTCTTTCTTCTCTGATGAACCGTGGAGAGCGTAGACTTTCTGCCTGCCTATTGACAAGACCTTGCTGCTGTTGGCTTTACTTCTTGAACCGCCTTACACCGTGATGCCGTGCTAGATTCAGCGCCCAGTGGATACAGCTTTGAACACAATATCTTGGACCGAAGTTGAAATACCGCAAAGTATAATCGCAAGTTTTTAACGCTCGCGTTTTCACTAACTTGTACTACGGATTTCACGCACGCACTTCTAACCCGTTTTGTCCGGATGATACTATTAGTATCCCACTTCTGACACCAAAATGTAATGTTCGGGTGGTCGGAAGGGGTCTTTATCAAATAATAAAGCAGCGATTACGTATATAACAATATATTTTAGACTGAACCGAGATGGTACTCGCTCGACTAATCAGACAGGACTCTCTCTTTGATGGGGTTAGCGGATGTTTTATATCTGCTCTCACAATTAACAGGATCATTAGGAATGATAGTGTACATATTCAAAGGTCACAACAACAACTTAATGGAATATTAAATAAATCATTACCTAATGAGATGAGAACAGTAAACAATCGATTTGTTAATGCTTAACAAAACAGGAAATTTGATATAATAAATATGTGTACATTACACATTGAATTCGGGGAATGCGATGGCGACGAGAGGCGGGCTGGTGCGAATTTAATTAACCCCTTTCCTGCTCGTCGAGGCGAACGCGTACTATCTACTCAATTATTTGTACCTACATTGATTAACGGGCACGGTGTAAACGTCATGTTATGAATCATTAAATACATACATTTATTGGAGAATAAAATGGTATGTAATTATACTTTACTTTAGAAAACATTTGTGACTTTTTATTATGCGTTTTGTCTGATAGATAAAGAACTAAGTGATATAATTTACTAAGGATTGGATTGATTACGATTGAATTTAAGTATAATTCAATCGCAATACATTTTATTAAATTATTAAAAAAATGGGTGACTTTTTGCTATGTGTTTTGTCTAATAGATATACTCCTAAGTTATATAATTTACTAAGGACTGGATCTATTACGATTGAATTTAAGTATAATTCAATCGCAATACATTTAATTAAATTATTAGAAAAAATGGGTGACTTTTTGCTATGTGTTTTGTCTAATAGATATACTGCTAAGTTATATAATTTACTAAGGACTGGATTTATTACGATTGAATTGAAGTATAATTCAATCGCAATACATTTAATTACTTAAATGATTAGAAAATATAGGTAGGTGAAATTATGCTATGTGTTTTGTCTAATTGATAAACACCTAAGTGGTGTAATTTACTAAGAATTAAATTTATAACGATGGAATTGAATTGATTAAGCTAATAAAATATATGTACCATCTTGTATCCTTTTTTAAATCCTTGTCATTAGTCTAATTGTTCATATTTGAATGGTTTTACTCGCATTAAGCTCTCCACTGATAACTATTATGATAATTATACGTACTCTAATGTGTATAGTTTATAATTGGAACCCAGATTTAAGTATTATATTATTGTTTACCATTGAATATTCTTGTGTATGTGTTAGTCTGTAGTCTGTATCTATTTAATAAAAATAAGACTTATGAGATTAGTAAATTGTATATATATACCATGTTTAGGAAGCGTCGCAAAATGTTTTAAGATAGCCATCCTAACTAATATTATAAAAGCGAAAATGAGTTTGTTTGTTTGTTACGTTTTCACACCTAAACCACTGAACCGATCATCCTTAAATTTTGCATATACCTTGACAGGTGTACAGAAACGGACATAGGCTATCTTTCATCTCGAAAAAAATTACTGTTCCCGAGGAAAACAACAAAAACTTTCTTATTATAATAGATGGCGCGCGCCACTTTTCTTTCGAATCATGATTGAATTATATTATTACAAGCAGAGTACAATCCGAATTGATTGTCAAATTCTAAATTAACGCGAGCGAAGCCGCGGGCAAAAGCTAGTAGTCAATATATCGTAAGAAGTGGCTAAAAGAGCTCATCTGGTCGTGGTCTGTGAGAAGTGGATATTAGGGTCTATGGGATATGGTTGCCCGTAGCCTTACCAAAATGCATGTTAGGTTAGATGAGCTAAGCGAGGCTGGCACGAATAGTTCGATGAAACATTTAGGTATTTGTTTTATTGAATAACTAGATGTTCCTGCGGTTTCACCCGCGTTTATCGTTACTGTACCGCCCCTGTGGGTCGTACCGTGACGTTATATAGCCTACAGCCTTCCTCATTAAACAGGCTATCCAATACTAAAAGAATTTTTCAATTTGAACCAGTAGTTACTGAGATTAGCGCGTTCAAACAAACAAACAAACTCTTCAGCTTTATAATATTAGTATAAGATAACTTATGCTTTCCATTTGCCGTACTGACTTATGAATTAATTTAAGTATATCACTGACTAGTGATATTATACTTAACTACTCATTAAAACAGCCCGCTACTCAAGCAAAGGTATGACTCAGTAAGTAAAAACTTTAAATAACACAATATATAATACCTTTCTGGAAGACGTATCTGCGAAGAATTGTCAACCGAAAAAACCCATAGTCTAGTATGTTGTCCAAGTGCAGGCGGGCAGTACCCACACTTTTTGTTTATTTTTTTTAATTTAGAGACCACTTCCGCATTAGAAATAATTCGTGTGTCTTTACAAACATTCAAACAATAATAATAATATATAATATATTCTACCACATACACACAACACCATCTAGCCCAAACTAAACAGAGCTTGTACTATGGGTACTGGACAATGAATAAACATACATATATACTTTTTTTTTGTAAATACATACATATTATACATAGAAACACCCAGACCAAGACAAACACCCATGTTCATGCACACAAATGTTTGATTTGTGCGGGAATCGAACCCGCGACCTCATGCGTGGCAGTCGGTTACACCAACCACTACGCCATCCAGGCCGACAATGGACACAAAGAACACAGATTCGGAACAACTTTGGGGATCTATAAAGCCATTCTGTCTTAAGGAGACTAAAAGTCAAAAAAAATAGAAAAAAAAATTTGAGGATCACAAAATTCAATTTCAATGCTTTATTCCTCTCTATATCTATTACGTGTTGTAACAAAGAATAAAAGACCAAATATGAACCCTGTCGGGCACACCAAACTAGATAGAAGAGAAGAAAGGAGGAAGTCACTAATATAATTTTTATAATATTGCCGTTCTGTCCCGTGTGGGATTCGAACCCACAATACTCGGGACAGTGACAGTGGCGAGGCGAGCACTGAACTACTGCGTCATCCGCGCTCTCAAACTATAACATTTATACACATGTTTATAAACGTTATAGAAAACTTGTAGTGTGTTGATTTCTTCATGATATACTCTTTTGCCTTCTGATTGAGCTATAATTAACGCACATGGTTTCAAAAAGTCAGAGCGGCGCCGGCGGCGCGTGTCGTTGCTTTAACACGACTATCTTGGCAATCCATCGGTTTGCCCCACAAATATAGATTGTTTGCCCACTTGGCTATTGCTGCTATCGTAATTAATCATAACATTTAATGTATGTTTGTTTGTCACGTGAGAAGTCTCAATACTTTTTTTACAGAGATCTATAAAAAATCTACACATTTTGACTCGGGACACGCGGCTTAAAAATATGATGTCGTGTATTTTATAATTACATACTAGCTTTTGTCCGCGGCTTCGCTCGCGTTAATATAGAATTTGACAATCAATTCGGGTTGTACTCTGCTTGTAATAATATAATGCAATCATGATTCGAAAGACACGTGGCGCCATCTATTATCATAAGAACGTTATTGTTGTTTTCCTCGGGAACAGTGATTTTTTCGGGATGAAAGCTAGCCTATGTCCGTTTCTGTACACTTGACAACGTATATGCAAAATTTCAGGATGATCGATGCAGTGATTTAGGCGTGAAAAGGTAACAAACAAACTTATTTTTGCTTTTATAATATTAGTTAGGATTTTCCATATAAGACGAAAATGAATCCGCGGGAAGCAGCTAGCATCAGATATTTTAATATTAAACTAGAATGAAAGATCAGATCTCTCTGAAAGACTGTTAAGTCAAACATTCTTGAAATTACTTCGAAATTATGGCACCGTCGTAAACTTTTCACGGCGGGTGTTAAGCTAAAATTAGTAAGTGTGGCCACTCTAACAAATTGCTGTTAGCACGAATTAGTAAAGTGAATATACACGTCGTATGTTACCCGGAGCGAGCGCTCCGCTCGTGACATCGCTGCCCGCGAATTGAGCATTAAGAGTGCTTTCACCCGAAACGTCGTGTGCATCCTTCTATAAATAGTGCAGTGCACAGAAGGATCAACCAAGAAACGTTTCTATTCCACACTGAATAGAAAAACAAGAGATCATTATTTATTAGTTCGTTAGTTGGCTAATTTGGTCCATTGCCAGCGCGACGCGACGCTGCTGCGCTCTCGCGCTCTCTGCCGCGGATATTGTGCGTACACGGTCCAACTGCTATATGAATATTTACCATTTTCTTTGGCGATCACGCATCTCTTGTCTGTTATTAAATCGACCATTGCAATTATACATTATTTATATGGCTTTAAGGGAAATTATTATATAATTAATTAAATACAAAGAAAGAAAGAAAACAGTTTATTTTGTCCTCTACATTGGCATAAAACAAATAAAAAAAACAAAAAAAAAAAAAACAAAATTTTAGATTTACAAAAAAAAAGAAACGATTATAATCAATTTATATAATTAATCATACCGCCAGTGCGAGACCAAAAATGACACCTATCTCAGCATAATGAAGCAGCACCGTGGTAGATAGTGCAGCGCTGATTTTATCGCTTGCTTTAACGGTGAAGGAAAACATCGTGAGGAAACGTGCATGTCTGTGAGTTATCCATAATGTTCTCAAAGAGATGTGAAGTCTGCCAAACCGCACTGGGCCAGCGTGGTCAACTAAGGCCTTCTCACACTGAGAAGAGTCCCGGGCCTCAGTGGGACAGTTTCATAAAAGGCTAATATTATTATATACCTATTAATCTATATATTGATACGTGAAGCAAAAACTTATAGTTAACCATAGTAATAAGTTTTCTTTATTACAATAAATAGTACCTTATTTATGTGTACTAAAGAAAAAAAGAAAACAAACTAGCAAGCTTATGAGTTTCGGTCGAATTTTTCAAGCGACGGCTGTGTGGTCGCGCGGTGCCGCGGCCCTGGCGCTGCTGCTCGCCGTGTGCGTGGTGAGTCGCTGTGTTTGTCAGCTGTTCATCGCGAGGCTATCACGCTGCACCCTGGCGCTGCATACAACACTGTCAGCTTCCTTTGTTTTGTTTATATACAACAAAACATGAACACTATTATGCGACCAATATTGGTTATTTATGATAAAACTAGCTCATTTTTATGATTTGAAATGGATCAAAAATATTTTAATGCCTTTTCTGGCTTTCTAGACATTTCAGTTTAATTAATGAGATCCAAAATAATTAAAGTTTAACTATGAATATATACCTACTGAACACATGGAGAAAAGTGTTTCTCATTGATTATTCTTTTCAATTTGATGTTTTACTTGGTCTAGACTGCCTTTATGACACTAAAAAGGTAAACATAAGTTTTGATTATCTATTGTATCTTTAGATTAGCTTCAGATTTCCTCATTTGTTTACCAATTGTTTTCCTCTAATAAACGGCTGACAGTTCAGATAAATTTAGTTTCCTTGTAATTGAGAGTGTAAACAGGAAAATATTGATAATTTGCCGGTCTAAGTGGTGTTTATGGGGCAAAGTTAATCTGCAACTGGTTATGGTGATATCCCAGTCTGTCTGGGAGATATCATTCTGTCCTGTTTCCGGTTTTATACAGCTTTTCTCTTTAGTAACACACACTAACAGAAGTGCAAAGGATTGCCATACTAAAACATAGCATGCAAAACGTGCATAGATGTGATTGACATACATCTGTATAACAATTAATAGTAAAAAAAATAAATAAAAATAAAAATAGTTTATTATCAAAAAGGTTTACAAAGCTTAAAAAATACCCGATGGCCCCACACTAGGTATAAACCTGTCCTGTGGGTACCCAATACGCTTATTACCTATTGACAATTTAACAATTGGCTCGATTGCCGACAAAGACTTAGTGACTAATTAACAATGACTTATGCTATATTAAAAGAAAACAAATTGTTAAGTTAAATACATAGAACTTTAAAAAATATATAAATATAAATAATATAATACTAAATAAAAAAGTTGGTTATTATATTAAAGGAACATTTTATAATAATATGTATGTATGGATGTATATCAAAGTGAAAAGCTTGTAGGAGCAGAGAGTTATACAATGCTAAGGAGGAGATTTTCCGTAGTGCCATATGAAATCGAGTTAAACAGTTTAGTTATTTTTAGTTTAGCTTCTTTAACCGTACATGTCTTAATATCACATAAACTCGCTATCTTGTTATACAAGAAATGGTCCTTAAATGGTGTGAAACGTCGAGCAAAGGCGGTTCTAATGGTAGGGACTGGGATTTTATATACACGACGCTTAAGTAAGTCAGGGTAGTCTTTCGAGTTTATGACGGCACGATGAGTCTTTAGAAAGCTTTGCAACAAGAACAATTGACGCACACTAAGTAAATTACTTTCCCTGTAAAGCGTGTGTGTTGGATACCTGAAGGGCTTTTTAAGCATGGTTTTGAGCACTGATCTCTGAGCCCTTTCCACTTCAATTAACACAGTTTTTAAAGCATTGCCCCAACAGCCCAAACAATAACCTATCACAGACTGTGTTAACGCAAAGTAAACAACTTTTAAAATGTTTAGTGGAGCAGAGGAGCGAAGTATTCGCATAATGTTTGCCGTTTTGCGAACGCGAGAGGACAAAGAGTGAATATGGGCCCTAAAATCCAATTTAGAGTCAACAATCACTCCCAGATATTTTACAGTGTCAGCTTTTTTAATTTTGTCACAGCTGCAGGTCTGTTCATTGCTACAGGTGTGTAGCTTGAGACCGAGTGAGGTGGAAGGTGCCGATGCGGCTGTTTTGTGAAAACAAACATAATTAGTTTTGCTAACATTCAGTGTTAAGAGACTATGCTGAAGCCATTTAGAAATCTGCTTCATGCCTGACTCCGCATTAGCAAACGTCTCGGCCCAGGAGGAACCGTCAAATATGATCACTGTATCATCTGCATAACATACAACTTCCGCTTTAGTGCAATAGTGTATGTCATTTATGTACATGATGAACAGTGTAGGACCAAGTATGCTACCTTGCGGTACACCGAATTCGACATTGTGTAGATCGCTTTCAAGGTCACCAACTCTTACGCAATGTTTCCTGTCAGACAGGTAACTCTCAAACCATTTTAAGACCACACCGCGTATGCCAAATCTATTTTCTAACTTCCGG
This sequence comes from Catocala sponsa, assembly GCA_963564715.1. Lineage (NCBI taxonomy): Eukaryota > Metazoa > Arthropoda > Insecta > Lepidoptera > Erebidae > Catocala > Catocala sponsa. The sequence goes on from OY751329.1 coordinate 27,801,822, forward strand.
AGCAGGATTGGAATTGACACAGTATCGAAAGCTTTTGCTAAATCTAGAAACATGCCAAGACTGGGTCTATTATTGTCCAAGTTGTTTGCGATTATTGAGGTGACTAAAGTAAGAGCATCTTCCGTCGACTTTCCTTTCCTGAAGCCAAATTGCCTTGCAGTGATTAAATTATTAGTTTCATTATACTTAACGAGTCTATTACACACGATCTTTTCTAATAATTTTGAGAAGGTGGTAAGGAGCGATATTGGCCGATAACTTTCTACTGCGTGTCTAGACCCGTTTTTATAAATCGGTATGATAGATGCAGATTTCCAGGTATCAGGGAATACGCCCGATAGAAGACTGTGGTTAAAAATTATTGTTAAGGGAGGTATGATAAGATGCCTAATTTCTTTTAAAAGAAAGTTAGACAGACCGTCAATGCCCGTAGCTTTACCTGGTTTCAATGAGAGTATGAGAGATTCTACTTCCATTTCATCAGTAGGGACCATGAAAAAGGAATTCTTCAGCGGGATTCGAGCTACTTTTGCTGCTAATGCATCTTGAGTTGTCTGTAGGTTTTCTAAATTAGCATCAGCCAGCATTTGACCTACAGTAGAGAAATATTTGGAACACATGTCTATTGACTCTTTAGGATTCTTAGCACCCTGAAGCGCTAAAAGTTCTTTGTTCTCACTTTTACTGTCATTTAGGCGGCATATCGATTTTAATGTCTTCCACATTTTTTTTGGGTCTTTGGTATTGCTAGTAAGCTCATTATTTTCAAACTCGGTTTTAAGCTTTCGTAAAAGACTATTGCAAAAGTTTCGGTATCGCGTATAGATAGTATGTATCATTTGATCGTATGGGGATTGTCGTGACTTCATATGGAGTTTATCGCGATGCCGTATGCAACGAATAAGACCTGGTGTAACCCAAGGCTGAATAGTAAATTTTGAGTGGGGAATACGTACCTTCCGCATATGTTTTTGAAGAATGTCACCAAGATGAGAACTAAATTGGCTCACTATCTGGTTTGTGTCATCTGAGTCTAACAGTCGCGACCAGTCTACATTTAATAGTTCGTTCTTGATAGCTTCAATGTCCCATTTAATAACAATCCTATTCGAGTTTCTTTGTTCGCGAACAGTTAAGGCGAGACCAAGTAATACAATGTCATGATCCGTTATATCAGAGCTACATATTACACCTACAGCATTTTTTACTGAATTAACATATATATGGTCAAGACAAGCACTACCCCTGGTTGGTTTTGAGATTGCCGGGAAGAGACTATGTTCGGCAGTGAGACATAGATAATCCAATTCTTGGCTGATTGATGAATGAAGGATATTAATATTGAAGTCACCTGTGAGAATTAAAGTGTTATTTTTGTTAGAAAATTTGTTTAACATGCTATCAAGGGAACATAGAAAGTTACTGAGGTTGTAAAATGATGGCGGGCGATATATACCGAATATTGTTACAGAGTTAGCCAACTTTAGTTGTAGGCAGTTTGCGTCAACTATGTCCGGTTCAATTACACAGGCACTAATAGATTTTTTCACATAGGCAACTACGCCACTATTTTGGTTAATAACTTTTTTAGTGTTATAACTTGTGTATGATTCAATTTGTGGTATTAAAGAAGAGTCGTTTAGCCAACACTCCGTTAAAATTATAACATCAATAGGTATGCTAATCCTTTTAAGAGTAATAATAAATTTGTCAAAGTTCTTGTTCAGACTTCGAATGTTAAACGTTAAAACTCTAAAGTTGTGGACCGGTGAAATTGCTGTGCTACATAACTCAGGCGCTGCAATTGTATGACAGTTTATACACAATGAATCTAGTTCTACATTTGTAAGATTGTTAGTCATTGTTGCACAAATTAATAATAAAATCATATACTGATAAAACATTTAGTTTTAAGTGACTGCCACATAACATAATCATATATATAGCACACATTAATTTTTCAATGTACAAAATGTCGTTAGTCCAGTAAGGAACATTACAATAATGTCTAATGTTATAGTTTTTGACATTGATTATATAATTACAAGCTACATTTAAACTTTTAAGCTCCTTGTTTATAGTTGTTACAGAATTAAGACACAGTATACACATAATAAAATATATAGTAATATAAATATAATTATGAATAATTTTATGTTTATAGTAAAGACAATATTGGAAAAATCTCATAATTTTAGTAAAACCGTCAGTTTCATTTGGCCATATCAAATACACGCGAAAGTTCATCATGAGTACGTACTGGCAGAGAGGGTTTACCTTCAGCTTTCTTGACATAGACATTGCCCTGTTTACACCAACAGAAAGAATAACCATACTCTTTACACTTGGTGCGCGCCGCCCGAAAAAGCAGTCGGTTTTCCCTTGTAAGGCGTTCATTATAAAATATCTTGGATGGCGAACCAGGAACGTCAAGATCAGCACTAGTAGTGGTCTTCCTAGATTTCGCAGCCGTTAATATTTCGTCTCGTTTGCTGCGACGTAGAAGACGAACAACAATTGGTCTTGAGAACTTTGTGTCATGAATTGGAGACACCGCTGACTTGATGCGCGGCCCAACTCTGGTCACCCAGTCAATGTCGCGATCTTCGAGATCAATGCCTACCTTACGTGCCGCTAACAAGGCCAGATGATGAGGGTTTTCATTTGCCTGTTCAGGTATACCAACCAGTTCAAGTTCATTACGTAAGTGCTGCTGCGCTTGAGAGTTAATTTCATTCTGCAACTCGTGTACTTTTACCTCAAGTTGTTTTACCATGCTATCCCTGGCCTCGAGCTTTTTTATGCGGTTGTCGTTAGTGGCTATAGATGAGCCCAACTCTTGTAGTTTAATTTGGCAGTTGGTAAGTGACGTGGTGGCATCTTCCAGTTTTGTTTTCAGAGAAGAAATTTCCCGAGTTAATAAACGTACTTCCTCTGTTAGCTGCTTTAGCTCAGAGTTACTGTTTTCGTCGTCAGTGTATGGGATGTCAGCCTTTTTCCTGATTGTAATATTATCATCCGTAGATCGTACAGGTGTTAAGCTGTTGTCCCCTCCTTTTTTCTGGGTGGCACAGCAGTCAGGGCATTTCCATACCTTTTTTCTGTCAGCCGACAATGAAGTAACATTTATGCATAAAAAGCAAAAACTTTTCTCACAAGTCGATGCGGAACATTTAATGAGATTTATCTCCTTTGTATTCTTCAGACAACCGTGACATTTCATCTTGAAAATTTATAAAAAATGTCGGATAAAATAACAAAAAGAATTTCCAATGCCAATGTGAGTTGACCGGGAATCGAACTCGGGCCGCAAGTGTTTGTGGCAAAATCGAAGTCGTCTGTACTACGCAACGTTCTGTATACACTTCGAGAGCTTGTGTGAAATAGTCAACCACTATTTGCAAAGTTAATTTTTATGTTATAAAAGTACGTAACCTTTATGAGTTTCAATGTCATTCACTGTGCACAACACTCAAACAACGGAAATTTTTAGAAATGTTTTTGTCTATAACTTCGACACAAAGTAATGGATTGATTTGATATTAACACAAATTTGTTCATTAAGTGATTGTCCACACACTGGTATAAGTTTTATTTCGGGGAATGCAATTTATACCAATTTACTGAGTAAAAACAGCGGAACACAGAGAAATACGTTTAACTGTGACGGCAACCGAACTTTCATTCAATAGTGTTCAATTAGAAATTGTTAATATTGTAATTAATATTTATAAATTATAATATAGCTAGAGATGCAATTATTCCATGCCAGCAATTGACAGATTAATTTGCAAAATAATATTTTCAATAAATAATTTATTAAGTGTATCTCTGGGGTAGATCTGGTTATTAAAAAATTACTAAACAATTTATGTTCTGTCAATTTAAGTCCTGACAAGCAAACCAAAATATTGTTCTGCAATATTCAACTTCTATTAAATTTAAATTACTTATAATAAATATTTCAAAAACATGTCTATTACCAAAAATCATCTAAGTAAATTGGACTACTTTGTTAAAGGTTTTGCATGATATTAGATTAAATATAATATATTATTATGTACACATCAATGTGAATCTCCTCCTTTCGTATCAGTCTTTTTTTTTAAAGAGACATGTCCTCTCAAGGTATAATTCCCGAGACGAACACTCTGTCTTCCTTATTCCAAGGTGAAACTTTTCCACCTTGTAAAGTATCACCGGTCTCCTGTGCTAGATAGAAATTGTATTACAAATTTTATAATTGATAGCCTGACTGGTTCTTAATTACAATATTTGTCCAAGCTAAGAGAGTCGAAATACAATCATTAGTAGTTGTGAAGTAACAATGGTATTAGCCTAAATGTGTATAGTATAGGCACAGATAATATAATACTATACTAGTAAGGTAAACAATAGAGTAGCGATAGCTCAATGGGGAGTCCAACAGGCTGCAATGCAGAGGGTCTCGGGTTCGAACCCACGTCGCGCACCTCTGACTTTCGGAAGTATATGACTTTTCGAAATTAAGTGCGTATTGATTGACAATTATCGCCTGCTCCGTGCCTCGGAGAACACGTTAAGCGTCGGTCCCGGCTGCCATGAACATCTATGGCAGTCGTTATTGGGAGAGTGTCGACACAAAAGATCCCACTGGGTCGAAATGTCGCCGGTCTGCACTGACTGGCCCCCACATAACATAAGATAAGATAAGGTAAACAATAAAATAATTTACAAATTCAACATATTTGAAACTCTAACTAATTAATGTAACTAAAATACTCATCAGATATGTCTTAATTGCATGTTGTACATTGTTTCATAAATATAATATGCAAAACTGCAAGTTAGGAGAGAGTGTTAATCTGTATTGAACTCAATGTTGCATACTGTGTCTACAATTTAAGAATTCTATGAGTATTACTAGATGTTCCCGCGGTTTCACGGGTTTATCGCTACTGCGCCGCCCTCGTGGGTCGTTGCGTGATGTTATATAGCCTATAGCCTCCCTCGATTAATTGGCTATCCAACATTAAAAGAATTTTTCAAATCGAACCAGTAGTTCCTGAGATAAGCGCATTCAAACAAACTAACTCTTCAGCTTTATAATATTAGTATAGATAGGCAAATAATAGCATGTAGATTAGCATTGTGATTGGTATTTATCTTGTTAAAAAGTTATTGTAAGGGTATTTAGATTTAGCTATGATCATCATCATCATCATCAGGCTATAATAGTCCACTGCTGGACATAGCCTTCTCCTAAAGAGCGCCATAACGCCCTGTCTTTAGCCTGCCGCATCCAGCATCTGCTTGCAGTCTTTCGCAGATCTTCATCCCACCTGGTCGAAGGGCGTCCTACACTACGTTTGCCGAGTCGCGATTTCCACTCAAGGACACGTTTACCCCAGCGGTTGTCGGTTCTTCGCTCGATATGGCTAGCCCACTGCCACTTCAGCTTGCTAATTCTGTGAGCTATGTCGATGACTTTGGTTCCCTGTCGGATGTATTCGTTACGAATCCTATCCATCAGAGAAACTCCGAATATAGCTCTCTCCATAGCTCGCTGAGCGACTTTGAACTGGTTAGATATGATATTATAGTTTGAAAAACATTTGTTGAAGTAGGTAGAAGGTGTGCATAAATATAGTTTGGCTCAGTTTTCAGCACCTACATGGTCAATTTTTCAATAATTCGAATTATTAGATGCTTCCATTATGAACTGGATGGATGTCTGAAGACCCGTGTGTTATGCTTGCGTACCTTTCTAAGGTACAGGCAGGCAGCACGTCTTGTTCTTCTTTTTCTGTCACAGTGGTCGCAAGTCTATCTACTATGGACACATCTTGGCCGCAGCGCATTCTGTATGGTTTTCGTGTTATTTCAATATACACAGGTTTCAGTATCCTTTTTGGACGACTCATGGATTAACCTAAAGAAACTTTTTCTTTTATACATGTGGGTTCTCAGACGAGCCTCACTAACGGTAACTTAGAATGGAAGCTCCATTTTATATATTCATTCCGTTCGTTTAGCTCGTCGAATGTAATCCTGCAGCTGGATTGATTCTTATTAATGTCCTCTTTTGAATCTGTGATTATTATGACACCTGCTGTCTTTCAAACTTCTCTTGGAACTTTATCTGTTCCGCGCAAATAACACTTAACGGCTGAATACAATTGTTAGCAATCTGTTTGACCAGTTTAGCAAAGGAAGTACCTGTGGCACGTTTAATACTTAACTTAAAGACGTTTAGTCGCTGTAGCGTGTATTCACTGTAACAGATCATGTTGGTCTTGAAGGGTCTGTATAGAGGCGTGGACTTGGACAGCCTAAGGCATTGATTACATACCCTAACTAATATTATAAATGCGAAAATGAGTTTGTTTGTTTGTTACGCTTTCATGCCTTAACTACTCAACCGATCAACATGAAATTTTGCATATACGTTGTCAGGTGTACATAAACGGACATACACCTTTAACACAATAACGTTCTTATGATAATAGATGGCGCCACGTGTCTTTCGAATCATGATTGAATTATATTATTACATACAAGCAGAGTATAACCCGAATTGATTGTCAAATTCTAAATTAACGCGAGCGAAGCCGCGGGCAATAGCTAGTACAGTATATATTTTAGCGCAATTTCTGCTCGAAGTATAATTTATATTCTTCTGCAATAGTCGCACATCATTGAAGAACTGCTCAATGTATATGTATGCTCTCCAGTATTGTATTGCCGGTGTTAAAATTATTTCAAAGATCGTCTCTTTGGCTTGGTATCCTTTAACCGGAGTGCCAGCCAGCACTCCGATTAATGAGCCTGTTATCGATATAGATAGTCATAATTATGTATATCCTTGCCAACTAAACATTTTAACAAATTATACTATCATACTTATTATACGTAACATATGACACGGTTTACGTTACTACCGGTATTTGGAAAAAACAAGGTCGCGATTCAACAAATTTTTATTAGTTTATTTTAATAATTGTTTAACACGTACATTCTTAATAAAGAAATAAAGAAGTCTCTAGAATTATCGAAAAGTACTATGTATCACTTTGTGGATAAACAAAATAAACAACCTTGATGGCGTAGTGGTTAGTGTAACCGACTGCCACTCCTGAGGTCGCGGGTTCGATTCCCGCACAAGTTAAATATTTGTTTGCATGAACATGGATGTTTGTCTTGGTCTGGGTGTTTCTATGCATAATAGGTATTTATTTACAAAAAAAAAGTATATAAGTATGTTTATCCATTGTCTAGCATCCATAGTACAAGCTCTGCTTAGTTTGGGCTAGATGGTGTTGTGTGTATGTGGTAGAATATTATTATTAAAAAAAATACAATACATACATACAAAGGTAGATAGGTATATGGTCCAAAGAAAACCTTATTGTATTCCAAATCCAGTCTGTATATCTTTCTTTCTTTCTGATTAAAGACAACTCCCGCTCTAGGAATAATTCCTGTGTCGCGGGAGACTTTACAAACATTCAAACAACGGACACAAAGAACACCCAGACTCGAAACAACCATTTGTGGATCACACAAAGTTTTGTCCCGTGTGGGATTCGAACCCACAACACTCGGCGCAGTTGTAGCGGCAAAGCGACTACTTAAACCACTTCGCCATCCGTGCAGTAATTTATATACATATGTTTGTTTCTATTGAATTGCACCTCGAGTGTTAGTGCGATGAGCAGTACGCGAGAGCCGTTGTTACACTAAGATTGTAACAATTTAATAAGTACTCTTTACACTGTACTAGAGGCATTAGGTACATTTGTTTGTGTTCTAAATTTATATTTTCCTTTACGGTCTCTTTCTCATAAAAGGGCACCCTGTTTTAATAGTATAGTCAATATCCAACAATTGTAAAAGGCTGAATACCTAAAATACTTTGTCCCAACAGGAAAACAAATAAACTGACTATAAAGTGTATAATTATAATTGTATACCTACATATAATATATAAATGTTAATTTTATTTAATTATTTTTTTAATACTTTATTATTTATAAATGATATACTGGGTACTTATATGTATACACTCGATAAGCTTATTAAAGAAAAGCGAAAGTAAAATAAAATATTAAAAATGTAGGTATAATTTACGTGAATATATAATTACATAAGTAAGTAAATTAATATTTGCTTAACACCATCCTATGAAAAGTAAAAGTAAAAAAACAGAGCTGGCCATTGAAATCAAAATATAATAATTATTTATTCAGTAAATTATTTTAAACATTTTGGAACATTATCATCGTTATAGAATAAATGTGTTTGTAACTTAGAGTTTTCTTGTGACTTTCTTGACCCCTAAAACTTCATGAATTTCCTTGGTTTGGTCATTTCAAGCACATCCAAAATGTAAATAGTCCGTATTTACGTAATTGTTTCAGCCAGATTTATTTAATAGTAGATTTTGCCGGCGGCTTCGTTCGCGTAAATGTAGGTTAGTGTAGGAACTTTTTCCAGGATGAAAGGTATCCTATGGCCTTTTCTGTACCGCTGACAACGTGTATGCGAAATTTCATGATGATCGGTCAAGTAATTAAGGTGTGAAAGCCTAAACAAATCAAAATCTCACATTTGCATTTATGATATTAGTTAGGATAGTGATCGGTTTCGAAGTTTCCCAGAATGATGACTAAATATCAATAGTGCAAAAAGTAGTGATAGCTTAGTGAGGAGACCAACAGACTGCAATGCAGAGGGTCTCGGGTTCGAACCTATGTCGCGCACCTCTGACTTTCCGAAGTTATGAGTTTTCGAAATTATGTGCGTATTGATTGACAATTTCGTCTGCTCCGTGCCTCGGAGAGCACGTTAAGCTGTCGGTCCTGGCTGCCATGAACATCTATGGCAGTCGTTATTGGGAAGTCAGTGCCCTCTAATATCCTGACACTAGTCTAGCCTTAGGATATCATTAGCCTTCGGGTTGCGGAGGTCAGATGGCAGTCGCTCTGTGTAAAAAGTGATATCCAGTCAAATCCGGTTAGACTAGAAAGCCGCCCCCAAGTGACTTGGGAATAATAAAGGCTAGGGAGAAGAAAGATCAATAGTGCAACCCCGTGCGACCTAAGAATTTGTACGGTCATAGTTGTTCTGAGTCTATGTATTCCGTGTCTATTGTTCCAATGTTTGTAAAGTTCAGGCGTTGATTTGTAAAATAATATAAACAATACCCAAGGCGATGTGGTGTTGTTTGATTTGAGTGATCTATATAATAATAATAATAATATATAAAGGAAGATGTCCTGACTGACTGAATTAGAGACAACGCACAGTCTAAACCGCTGGTCGTAGGAACTTGAAATTTGGAGAGCATGTGTGTTTTAATTTGTACGGGTGTACTAAGAAAGGATTTTTTGAAATTCCACCCCTAAGGGGGTGAAATAGGGGGGTGAAGTTTATATGGAATTTGCTCATTTACTAGGTATACAAGTTATTGATTATAATTGAAAATAACCTGTGTAGGTAAAATAGGCAAAACTCCCCCTAAAAAGGTAAAATGGGGGGTAAAGTTTGTAACGAAATTTTCTCATTTCTGGACTTAGCAGTATGAAAATATTATTATAAGCAGAGTACAACCCGAATTGATTGTCAAATTCTAAATTAACGCGAGCGAAGCCGCGGGCCAAAGCTAGTTTGATATAAGCAGAATAGTTCTTATACAGAAGTAGTAATTTTAGAAGGTTGGTCCCAACTCCACTTGACTTATTTTAGATCTTACGGCAAGAGTTCTCCAACGTAATTAACACTGAAGCGAATACTTTTGCCTAGTAACTAACTCGTTCGTTCTTAATCCAGCATAAGTGTCTTTCAAATCTTGTAATCCTTGAATAGCTTGGAACAGCCACGGTGATGTTAAACATCCCTGTTTAAGACCTTTTTCGTTGTTTTACCATTCGGTGTATGACCTGTTTATGTTTAGGCAAGCTCTAAAATCTCTTATAATATAGAGATTTTAGAACTCGAATTAAGTTACTGCTTGCCTATACAATAACAATCAACCACAGTTCATACCATATCACCTCATAACCCTGTACCAATTCCACGAATGCGCTCTGGTCCTTATGGCCTTTGGGCAAATATTTCGGCAATGCATCGCAACTAATCGCAAGGAAATATAGGTACGTGTTCCGTACAAACCATAGCCTTTCTAAATTCTGTCTGAGCATCCCATATTTACTCATCGGTTTACTAACTCTTTTAATAAACACTTGCACATATAACTTGCCGACAGCGCTGAGTAATTTAATGGTCTTTAGTTTTTGTAGTCTTGCTGTGAGTATTTTCTCTTATATAGAGATAGTTTTGCACTAGACATTCGGTATTCGGCCGATGTTCCAGTATAAGTTAATCAGGCAGTATAGCTGATTGACTATGTTGTCTCTCCAGCCCTCAATGTCTCGACTGTAATCATACCATTTATATTATGTCGTATTACATTAGAAGTCAATATGTTTTATTTTCAATTGATACGTTAATTTCTTTGACCGTATGCATTTCGGCAAGTGATAATTCGATACAAGTATTAATCTTTCTGAAACTATAAATATGTTTTAATTACTTGATTATTTATACAATATTCCTTTCTGCCTGCGGCTTCGCCCATGTAGATCCCCAGGCAGCGATATTGAGATCAAAACGCACAGAATTCTTTTAAGTATTTTAGGATATGCACAATCTGTTTGCCAAGATTTATCTAAATCTATATAATTATTTACGCACGATTTACTAACAAACATCCAAACATAACTATAAACTTTCACATTTATTGTATTATTGGGACATATTATGTAAGTACATACGTCACGCTCTCGATCTGCCCACCCCTGTCGACGAGCATCCGGTCCAAGGGTCGTTCATGCACGTTAGTATAGTATGTGGTTTCCTAACAATATAATAAAATGAATGGCGGCTATTTACCTCTTATTCGTAGATAATGGCAGCGATTCTCTTGTCATAAAAGTATCTAGTTTAATATAGCTAAAATTTAGTTTGGCTCGGACAAATGAAATTTGTGTTTTTTTAGGTAGGACCAAAATCAATTTTAATTTAATGGAATTAAAATTGTAATAGTTAAGTACTCAACTTGCAGAAATTGATGTTCAACTCGATTAGTAATAACAAGTCGTCTTGAATACCTAAAATTGTCTAAAATAGAAACGTGGCGCTGATATGTATTAAACGTCATCAAAATACACGAGGACAAAACCAATCTGGCACATTCGCCTCTTTCAGGTCTTTGGCTACATCGTCTTACCAGCGGTATCTTGGCGACCCACCGGACCACCTCGGTGGGTTGCCCAAGATATGCTCTTTTGGCAGCTCGATACTCTCCCATTCGTACCACATTTTTGAGCCAGCAAAGTCGGGCAGGTTATGTTTTCCCGATAATATTTAGCTCTGGTACTAGATCTTCAATTTCGTCGCTTAAATCTTTGTCTCTACTATATTTTACTCCTTCGGTGTCAATATCCAAGATTCGCATTCGTACATTAAAATCAACCTAATTACCGTTTTGTAATTCTGAACATAGTTTTAGAAACCATCTAGAATATTATGATTAGAATTCGAGTTTGTTTCAACTCTTTTATGATTCGTTAGGTTGTCTTATATTATAACTGTCTCGGATGATATTTATTCGTAGAAATAATTGCGATAAATAATGGATAGCGCCTTACTCATATGCAAAAAATAGACTCCTCGTTTAAAAAAATACGGAAACATTGATTTTAATTATTTGTAATAATATCTATTATATTGTAACCTAAGATCATACACATATTTGATACTGCGTTAGTATAGCGCACAGCCATGCTTGCAACTATTCCTTAGCAAAGCGACCAGTACAGTGAACTTCAATTAATAAAATCGCCATCCACAACTCGTCGGTTAAAGTTGCATGATTGTATTAAACCTGATAACATTGTATACAGTGCACATGGCGGGGTGGGAGCTGCGCAGATCTAGTCATCGAGATCCCAGGGTCCGGCGGCGGGGATTCAGAGCCGCTGGACGGCGGCCACTACCGGTTAGACTATCGACCACCACAGGGCTCACCAGCGCCTAATTACACCGTCCCCGCTCGAGCTTCGACCATCAACTTCCAGGGGTTACCAGGCACCAAGTACCACTTACTGCTGTACTACTCAAACGCCACCTTTGCAGACCTTTTGACGTGGAATCAAACTATCATCACTGGTGCGTACTTAAACATTTTGCACTCGACACAGTGTGATATGTTTTGATTGAACAGATTGACAGCGAGCAGCAGTCGTCTCGCCGCTGTTTTAATGAGTGGGTTCAAATCCTACACGGGACGATTATTTGAGTTAAATATTTGTCCTGGTCGTGCCTTCTGTCTGTTAATAATTTTATTGTAAGCTGTTAAAGTACCCGGCGACACGGCAAATGCCGACGTAGTTTTTTTACCTGTTAGTGCAACACTATTTAAAAAACAGTTGCAATTTATAAGTCTTAAATAAGTTGCTACGACAAATAATTTCAAGCAACATTTTAGTGGACCGATCACGATGTAGTATTTATTTTGTTTCATGTTAGGGATTTAGAACTTGGTTCGTTTTGAGTCCATAACTGCTAGTTATTAGTTTTATGTAGTTACTATTATACTACATTTTTAAAAAGCTCCGTTTCCAAATTGTGTAACACCATTTTGACACCGAAAATGAGTTCTATCTAAGGCTGGTATTACACTTAGCAAATATCTTGGTCCAATTTTGCTGTCAAGTTTTTGATCAAATTTCTTTCAAGGATACCCATTACACTTGTCCAATAACTTTGACCGATATTTTGATGAAGTCGTCAAATTTATTTGATCAAATGTACATTGGACCAAGATGTTTGATAAGTGTAATACCAGCCTTATAAACGTACCACGGTGTGCCTACTTCTGCCTTAAATGGTGGATGGGTCGCTAGAACTGACACTACTGCAACCACATAAATAAATATATACCTAGAGTAACTTAAGCCAGCCTGAAATGGTTCTGCATTCAGCTTCTGGAGAAATTTCAGTATTTAATAACAATATGCGTTATTCCGATATCCGGGATGGAGCGATGCTTATCTTTTACCTGATCTTAATTAATGTACCATGTTTCAAATATACGCAGCATGTTAAGTGATATGAAATAAACTTAGCTTTAGCAACTTGAATTCAAGCATGAAGCATTTCGATGACGAATTCCTTTTAAAGGAACCGTAAAATAAACTACACGATTAATACAAACATTGCGCGGCGGAACGACTCCGCAAAATAAAAAAAGATGTTATGTAAAATAGTAGTCCAGCTTTGGACGTATATAGGGATAGGTACTCTCAGTGCTAGGCTTTTTTTTGGATACTCCGATGTAACCTATAGTCAGGTGCCAAATGTAGCCTATATTTATTATGAGAGAGATGCTTTAAACCCTTAGTTCCCAAAGTGGTCCAGGTGGACCCCCAGGGGTCCACGGGTGACTCGACGGGGGTCTACTGTGGCATAAAAACCAAATGGGGGTTTACAATTCGTATGCGGGGTCCACGAAATTTGTTTTCGATAGTGAAGACCTAAAATGGTGGCTTGACTTCACCTATCAATGTAGGCAGATAATATTTTAAGCAGCGACTGTTACTTGTAAAAACTTGCATATTCCATATTCAGTACCAGTGGTCTCGAACCTACCGGTTTTTCGGTAGAGAACTTCTAAAAAAAAAAAGGTCAGCCCGTAGAGACTTGATTCAAATTTTTTTGATTTTTTACCAATATAAATACGAATGCCAAGGAATATGCTAGAAATGTAGCTGCAAGGGGTCCACCGGAACCAACTAAATTTTAGAAGTGGTCTATGAGAAAAACAGTCTGGGAACCTCTGCTTTAAACCAAGGTTGCAGTATATGAGGCCCGCGGGCCACATTGTGCTTACCCAGTACAGACGGTTGTTTATATTATGAAATCAGAGCATCTATACGTTTTCTCATTTAAAGTACCTTGACAACAGCTACTATAGTAGGGATTATATATAAATATTTGTCAAATCGTAAGCATAAACTCGATAAAAATAGCTTAATAAAGATTATTTTTACAGATTACATGGCAGAATTTGCTAAACGGCATCATTGTTAATTGTTCGTTTATAATAAATGTTTTTGCTATATGCAGAGATGATTATTATTCTACTATTAGTATTTTGATAAACTCAATACTTCTCTTATAATTACGTATACATTTAAGAAATAAAATTTCCCTCAAAAGTTTGAATGCGTATATTTTAGTTACTATCTATAAATGTGGCATCTGTTAGGGATTTTCCATGTCGAATATGTAGTCGTTTATAGATAAGACCGTGTCTCTTTATTATTTCTCACGTGCCCCTGGACAAAATATTTTTTTTGTTTACTGGCTTTAGCTGGACCATCGGTGCACGATGAAGACGTGGTTGCACAAGTGCTTTTTGAGCAGGTGATTCCTCTGACTGAGCGCGCGGAGGGCGGCGCTCGGAACATCACGGTGGAGGGCGCTGGCAACTGGACCTACCAGCTGCGGGACCTGTCGCCCGGCGCCACCTACCAGCTTCACGCCTTCACGCTCTTACATGACAAGGAGTCCGCCGCTTACGCCTCCAGAAACTTCACCACCAGTGAGTCACACTACTGCAAACCTACCTCGGTTACTGTTGCCAGATTTGCGTCGCATTAATTAAAGATTCATTGTTACATTGTGTTCGATCTCGCCTCGTAATATGAACTCCAAATCAGAGTCTAAATAAAATCGTCGTGTTTAACAAATTTGGCTACATTAATCATAATTCGATTCACACAGTGTTCCTTTTTCTCTTGGATGTAAATTTTAACAAAGCGTGTTCGCTAGTTTATTTTTGTTTAAGCGTCGATGTGTAATTGCTGCTCACAATAGCATGTGTACAGCCATGGCGTGATGAAGACAATAGCCTATAAGCAATAAACACCTACTCTTTGATTCACATTAGAACTTCCCTGTCGCAAGTGTCGTTGTTTACAATGTAAAAAGTAAAACTGGTTGTATAATCGAAGTACATAACTTTGTAGGTACGATATGTGAGGAGTAAAATAATAATTATAAAATACTAGCTTTTGCCCGCGGCTTCGCTCGCGTTAATTTAGAATTTGACAATCAATTCGGGTTGTACTCTGCTTGTAATAATATAATTCAATCATGATTCGAAAGACACGTGGCGCCATCTATTATCATAAGAACGTTATTGTTGTTTTCCTCGGGAACAGTAATTTTTTTCGGGATGAAAGGTAGCCTATGTCCGTTTCTGTACACCTGACCACGTATATGCAAAATTACAGGATGATCGATTCAGTGGTTTAGGCGTGAAAATGTAACAAACAAACAAACTCATTTTCACTTTTATAATATTAGTTAGGATTACGATTAATAAGTAGAGATAGATACTTATATCGATTGAAAATTGAATTTTCGTTCTGGTTTTTACGTGTAGGTAAAATTCAATCACGTCATCCGAACGACCTAGGTTTTTGTGCCAGTTTTATGTTTATAGAATTGAGAAACGTTCACCTTGACTTTTAGGTGTGTAGCACAGAGGGAGTCGATGACGTTTCGACGACAGGTCGCGGCTATAGGAAATGGGATACGTGCGATTTTTTATTAACGCAACGCATTCTGTACGGTAATATGTATGTTCCATTCAACGATACGTGCATTCAAACGTTTCAAGCGGCAGGGCGTTGTAGTCGAGACGGCTCGCGGTTGACCTTTAGCCACAACCTGTATCCACCTAAATGTACGAATTTTATAATTTATTCTACAAGTTATTGTAAATCTGTTTAATTGTTATTGCTTCGACTGGGACGATTAAATCTGTTTGTAAGTTGTAGTCATTCGTAACTAAATCTTGCAGTATAAGGTCACCCGGGGCGAAAGCAACTATGAGGCTAAAGCAACTAATTCGATTTTCTCTCAATCTAATGATTTTTGTAGATAGCTCTATCTATTGGAGTAAAGAGGAATCATAGTTTTTTAAAATGAAGTACAGATGGCATCACTAGTTGACTTACTATAGTACTGACAGATCATTTTCTGTCAGCCGCCATTTTGGAACAACGTGTTGCCGCGTCGTGTGTTGAGTTTTATGGCATTAAAAATATTACGAGTCGTTGCAAGGACAAATAAAAGTGCATCCTAAAAACAAGATAAACCGTAAGTATTTTTGGTATATTTCGTAAAACTCTAGGTGTTATAATTAACATTTTATTGATATAGTTACATTCACCTCAACTTGTTGTGCACGTGGGTTATTGCAACTATTTTTGCAGTTGCAATCGCCCCATGCTTTTTGTATGAAAACTGCAAATCCCTAGTGACGTTCCGTGTCGACATTTCGATAAGCGAATTTCACGTATTCGCATAAACATTTAGCTGCAATTAGTGTATGTAGTGTGAAGTGTTTTAGGTTCTGCGTACTCTTAACAAAATTAAATAAATAGCTTAAATAATAAAATGTACGAATTAATACAAAATTACAATTTTGTTATTAGATGGTCAGAAACTATAAAAGAAAAAAGGAGAAAACGTATTGCAGTGCCACTCTTCTTGAAGCTGTACGACTAGTAAAGGAAAAACAGTTAAACAGTTATGCTGCTGCGGAACGCTTCAATATTCCTCGTTCAACAATAATATCACATGTATACGGTACACGCGGACAAAAACAGGCAAATCCTGGCAAAAGTACCGTATTTTCGAGATCATATGAGCAAGAAATATCGTCATATTTGCACATAATGGAAAAAAATGGATTTCCTTTGACGTCAAAAGAAGTTAAGGCATTAGTGTCAGATTACATTAAAAGAAATGGTATAGTTACGACATTCAGAGAAAATATACCTGGTGATGATTGGCTTCGTGGTTTTCGCAAGAGAAACGGTTTGTCGGTAAAAAAACCGCAGTCTGTAGAAATTGCCCGTAAACGGGCATGTAATCCGTTTACAGTTTATGAATATTATGATTTATTAGAAAGTGTTTTGAAAGATCTCAACCTCACTGATAAACCTCAAAGGATATATAACCTCGACGAAACTAGTTTTTCCAATGACCCGTCTAAAACCCGAGTCATCGGACAAAAAGGCTTTCGTTGTACCAGGACCACTAGTTCCCCTGGCAGAGAAAATACAACTGTATTATTGGCTGCAAATGCAGTTGGCGATAAAGTCCCACCACTTATAGTTTTCCAGGGTAAGCATTTATGGAATGAGTGGTGTTACAAAGATCCATATGTCAAAACAGCTTACACTGTCAGTCGCAAGGGTTGGATGGAAACATCAATTTTTGAAAAATACATTAAAAGCGTATTTTTGCCAGCAATTGGAAATGACCGGCCAGTTTTATTAATCTATGATGGGCACTCCACTCATGTGGACTTAAATGTTATTAAGTTGGCTCAATCCGAAAACATTACCATATTGAAATTACCACCACACTCATCTGACACTCTTCAACCATTAGATTGCAGTGGTATGAAACCAATGAAAGATAGATGGGACGAGGCTCTTGTTAAATGGCAAAGACTGCATATTGGTGCTAAGCTACCAAAAAGTGAATTCGCCAGAATCCTGACCGAAATATGGAGCAATCTAAATCCAGTTATACTGCAAAATGGCTTTAAAAAAACTGGTATATATCCGTTTAGCCGGCAGGCAATATCTCATAACATATTTGATCCTTTGGCATTAGCTCGATGGGAAAAAGAACAGGCACTTACGCACAATGTTGAGGATAACGAAGTTGAACATGTAAACTTATTTCCCATGTCCGAAGAAGAAAAGATCTTGCAAACCTTTGCTAAAAATCTAAATGACTACACGCATAAGATTGTCAAAAATCAAGTTTATTTTAACGTACCAACACTTTTAAGTTTGACCCTTCAACATTTTAACATAACCGGAAATTGTCACGAAAATATTAAGAAGACTAGCAAGAACTGTACAGAAGTTAAAATAACAGAAAAACAAGGAGAAATGGTGACAGAATACGATGATTCAGTAAATGCCAATAATAAAGAAAACCAAAGTCAAGCAGAAATATCAGGATCAACTATTTTCGAACAACAAATTTTCGGAAACAAAACAGGCATATCAGTAAAAGAAAAATATGTAAATACAAAGAAACAAGGAAAAAATGCGCCAAGAGTCTGCGAAAAACAGAAACCAGGACATGTCTCTACCACACAAAAACAAGATTCCTTTGAACAAGTTCAGAAAGCTACATCTGCTGGTATTAAAGGTAATACATCTTCAAAAATAATAATACTAGAAAACGTGTTAATTAAACCTGCAGCGTTAAGTTATAATAAAGAAAATAGAACAGTAAAAAAGGAATCGCAAGAAAAACTAAAAACATATGGAAAAAAGGAGCATTCAATTATCTTTGGAAATCATAATGAAACCACAAAAATTGAAATTAACCAAAGCCTACAACACTCACAAAAGCCGGTAAACTTAGATACATATGATCTTTGCAAGCTAGAAAATGGAGCTAAAACAAATGTTATGAACGTATCATTTCAGGAACTTTTATTGCAAAAAATAGGTCGCAATAATCCTCCCAAAACCAAAAAGAAGCGTGTTACTAGAGGCGCCGAAATTTTGACTTATAAGGAAGTTATTGATAGAATGGAAAAGGAACAAGAAGAGAAACAAGTGAAAGCAGAAGAGAAACAAGCCAGACAAAAGAGAAAATTAAAAAAGAAGTTGACTAAGAAAAAAAAAACTAGATATGAATCAGATAGTAATACTAGTGGTTCGTTTCAAAGCAACAATTCGTCAGAGGACGAAGACCCCGAAACTTTTTACAAAAGTTTGCTGCTGGAAAATGTCTCAGATAATGATTCTATATACATTGAAGACAATTCACCTAATGTAACAACTTTTGAAAATCCTAAACGAGAACCAAGATATAAAAATATTGATATTTATCAAATATCTAAACAAGAAACTAAGAAAAATCAAAACCGAAAGATAAAAACATGTCGAACGGAAAAAAGAAATAAAGGTAACAAAAGAGAAAGTTATGTTCAAGAAGAAAGGCAGTGCGTGGTTTATAATATGTTGGAAGGCGTAGCATCTACTTCAAAACAGGAGTTTGTATTAGTACCAAAAGAAGGTGACTTTATATTAGCAAAATTCAGCTCTGCTTTGGGAAAGAGAACTTATAAGTATGTTTGCTTAATAGAAGATATTACTGGAGACAAAGCTGTTGTGAAAGGTTTGAAGTCCTATAAACAAAAAAATACGTTTAAACTTATTAAAAATGATGTGTCAATAATTGATTTCACCGATATTATCACCGTGCTGCCTCAACCTGATTGCGTGGGAGAGCTATATAAGTTTTCGGAAAACATTAACGTGATTGAGAAATAATTTGTATTAGAAATACTATATGTTAATTATTTATCCACAGACCAATAATTCCCAGGTGGTCTAGGATCACAACACTGTTAGACTGTTATTTTGACTGAAATGAAGACTTTTATTTATATTCTTAACTATTTAAATAATATTTCATTAATGTGCCATTAGTAATTGCAAAGCAAACTAGTCGTATTTAATTAAGTCAATAGTGATTAAGTAAAAAAGTCATATTTTGCGCAAAGTACCAAAGTTATGTTTAGACTTTTATTACTTATAATGTTATTTTACAACCTTTTTATACGAAGAAAAATATCCTCGTAATTGAGAGTAATGACTGAAAATACGTTAAGTACTTATGTACCATTGGTAAATGCAAAGTAAACTATTAATTAATTAGTGAATAAGGAAAAATGTTAAGTTTTTTTTTGCAAGGTGCAAAGTTCTGTTTATACTGTTTTTGTTTATGTTATTTTATTGATTAATACGGAATATTAGTTAATTTGATTTTGACTGAGAATTATTCTAAGTTTTTTTTTTACTTTTATAGTGTTATTTAATTAAACTTTTAAAATACAGACAGAAATCGTTTTTGTTTTGCCTAAATCCTATATATTAGTTTTTAATTAACGGCCGTAATTAATAATCGATCCAATCCAAACTTTCGAGATTTAAAACAAAAATTACATCAAATCCGGAAGTAATTTTTGTTTTAAATCTCGAAAGTTTGGATTGGATCGATTATTAATTTCAGCCGTTAGTCATCAATACGTATTTATCGTATATTTGTCAAAGCATTTCACAAAAGAAGTAAATTTTTCTTGCTTTTATGTCCTAAATTCCATTAATTAAATAAAATTACTATATAATCTAGCTGAATATAATATAAAGTAATTCTATTTTATTAATGAAATTAAATTCATTATTTTTAATGATCAAATTTCTTCACAAATATTTATCGATATAAGTAGTAGATATTACATCCCAACACTAGTCAGTATGGAAGGCAGTTGCATTCGCCCCACAAAAAAATTTAAGTAAATTTACTTGAAACTGAACACTATCCCAGCGACTATAGATAGCTTTTGCGGATAATTCTGTGTGCATCTACATGTACTCTTAACCTCAACATTTAGAAACAGATTACAACATGGTTATAACGAAAAGTCGCATTTACCTCAAAGTGGGGTGAATGTAACTTTTACTGGTCTTATGCAACAAGAATGCAAATTAATGAAAAACCAAAGCTTATTTTTATATTAATTTACGTCGAAACTGTTCATCGAAAGCTATACAATGAAGTACGTTAATTTAAATAACCCTATTACATAAGTAGCACGTGGTGGCGGGAGGCAAAGCCACAAAAAATTTTTTTTTAGTTGCTTTCGCCCCGGGTGACCTTACATAAATGTTTAAAGTAAGTGTATAACTAAGTAATACGTAAGTTGTTACTAAGATCACTTACATTGTTGAGCCACTGTTTCTTAGTTGAGCCTATATGGCATAACTGATAGTAAATATAAAGAAAACAAAATGGTCAATGTTTGAGGCGCTCATAGCCAGTTGCACTCACGGATCGGTAAACGATTAGCGAGGTTGAGCAACGTTGGGTGCGGTCAGTCTATAGATGGGTGACCGCTTAGTGGTATTTCATGTGAGCGTCTCCGTGCTTCGGAGGGCACGTAAGAACTCGGTCCCGGTTGTTGTCAAATTGACAGCAGTCGTTAAGCCATGTCAGAGGCCTACGGGCGGCTTGAACAACTCTTGATAACAAGTTGGCCACTAACCACACGAAAAGAAGAAGAAGAATGTTCCTATAGCTTCTAAACAGGTGTACATTTCACAAACAAACATCGCTGAAATAAATATTTCAGTACAATGAATTACTAAAATTCCTATTTTGACACTCATGCTCATTGCGGCCAATAATGATAGCGAAATAATACTAAAAATAAAAATAATTTGTTAAAGTGAGCTAGTTACTTGCTTCATATATCAAGATTTTATAACGTTGTTGTGCAGAAAATTGCGACATGATGTTATTGTGTTCATGACTCATTATATTACGATCTACTATCAAGTGGGACGCGATTTACGAGCGCCAGTAGTCTTAACGACCGTTCAATCTCACGCAAGAGCTTAACACATAACAGGGTGTGCGTAAAGTACTGCTTTCACTGAAACTGGGTGGGGGCGGGGCGAGTTTCAAGATCATTAATACTTAGCTGAGCTGTAGTGGTCGATGGCACGTGATTACTGAAGGTCGCTTGGAGGCTCGGCGGTAGCGGCGCGGAGTTGGAGGGGAGGTCAGGCTGTCACCGTACAATGTGTGTGACAGACAGCCGCTTATTGTTCGCCTAAATCTATTGTTCGCATTTTGGGAACTGACGGGTAATGATGATGGCTTTAGGCTTTAGCTTAGTCTAAAGAAGCCATAGGTATGTCCTAGATCATAGTTTTAAATTCAGTGTGGCGATTTTAACTATCTACTTAAACAAAAGTACTGGGCATACTGCCACTCTTAATAAAATAGTGGAAATAATAATATGACAATGAAATGAATGCATTTAATATGAATTTATATTGAATTGCAATGTAACATATATGTTACTTATAGCTACATATATTGTAATATATGTTTTCATGTCTTGGATTTCAGTCAAAAGAACTTAAACAATAATACGGCAAGATAAACAATATACCTATGATTGCCTTTGACTATAATATGTGGACTAGTCTATGTTAGTGACGTAAGTCGGAACCGATTTGCGAGATGTTGAATTATTGTTCTATTATTCAAAGAAATTATCATTCATAATATTTTAAAGGATTCATAGTTTGTAAGATCATTTCTTATTGGAGTTAGAGAATAGTTCATTTAGGTCTGGTTCCTATGTTTTAAGAACGATTATTTTTAGCTACGCACATTTAACTTTAACATACTTTTCATAGTATTTGTTTCAGAAATTAACTGACCTAAATATTCGTAAATATACCTAACATTTGAATCATTAAAATAGTGCTGGATATTGATTCAATGATCAGCTACTTAAAAGGCAATACTTTTACTGCAATATGCAGTTGCAATTTTTTTAATTATAGCTTACCCATAAATATTCGATACTTCGTCCATTTCAAACATAATCAAATAAGTAAACATAACATAAAGGCAAAAGAAATACGTATACTACCTAAGAAATCTAAGTTGCTTTTGAAATCATATCATATCATAAAACTTGCTTTAAACAAAAAGGACCAAAAATACAAAAGTTATCTTTTTAGGTCTCAACAACACAAACATTAAAATTTTATCGAGATCATTGAGCATCCAAACTGTGAAGGGTTTATTGCAAATAAATTATTCTTATTTTTTACTTAATATTAATAATCATCATCTCAGCCGAAAGCCGTCCACTGCTGAGTGCTGGATATGATATGTCTCTCCCAATGTATTTCAACCGGTCTCGGGTCACCTGCATTCCGCATTATCTATACTAATATTATAAAGCTGAAGAGTTTGTTTGTTTGTTTGTTTGTTTGTTTGTTTGTTTACTTGAACGCGCTAATCTCAGGAACTACTGGCCCGATTTGAAAAATTCTTTCAGTGTTAGATAGCCCATTTATCGAGGAAGGCTATAGGCTATATATCATCACGCTAAGATCAATAGGAGCGGAGCACCAATGAAGAATGTTTCAAAATCGGAGAGTATTTTTTCCTTTTGAGAACTTCCGCTGCGTGCGCTGCGTAAACAGTTAAAGTTTCGCAAAAATTATGTATGACAGAATTGTTCCCCTTTAAAAGTTCTAAAAAAAAGTCCGCGACAGCATATGTCTATCTTTTAAGGTTGGCTCACTATAACCATTTTTATGCTAACGAAATTTGTTCTAAAATAATGCATTATTTGCGAAGGTATTTTTATAAACATGATATTAATCCTTATCCAAATAAATACGTTAATCATCACAAGTATTTAATTTAAAACAAAATTGCCCTTTACTTCATTCGATTTCAATGAATATCTTAGGAGATATAGCAGTTTTAAAATAACATCGCAGCAAAATAATTACCCATTACAGACATAGTACAAACGATGTTTCTCCTGGTTTATTCTGCGTGATTACTACTGGTTCGATTTGAAAAATTCTTTTAGTGTTGGATAGCCTATTTGTGGAGGAAGGCTATAGGCTATATAACATCACGCTACGACCCACGGGGGCAGCGCAGTAACGTTAAACGCGGGTGAAACCGCGGGAACATCTAGTCATTAATAATGCAATATTATTGTAAACTGTATTTATTTTGATTAAAATGGTGTTTAAAATAGTTATTTATGCTATAGTCTGCGGTTTGATTTTACGTACAATTACTTACCTACCTATTAAATTATATTAAATATATAATATAATTATATTATTATATTAAATAATTGTATACCGCTGTGTTCGATTATACATGTTCAATTAATTAAAGTATAGATAATCAAAGGATAACATTCTGCGGTTGGGCCTCGAGGTGGCCTTGTCCAAATCCGAGGCCGTTTGTTTTCACGGCCCTCGGAACCGGCCACCTCCAGGGGCCCATATCATGGTAGGAGGGGTCCGCATCGGCGTCGAGTCAACCCTAAAGTATTTAGGTCTCTTGCTCGACGGCCGATGGGACTTTACAGCCCACTTCAGTCGTTTGGCCCCCATTCTTCGGGGCGCTGCAGGTGCGCTCGCGCGCCTGCTGCCCAACCTTGGGGGGCCAAATACCTCCTGCCGGAGGCTCTACGAGGGGGTCGTGCGGTCCATGGCCCTGTATGGGGCCCCAGTTTGGGCGGACAACCTGACGGCCCGTAACATCTCGGCGCTTCGTGCGCCACAGCGCGCCATGGCCGTCAGGTTGATAAGAGGATACCGCACGATCTCGTTCGAGGCTGCGAGCCTCCTCGCCGGATCGATGCCATGGGACCTGGAAGCGGCGCTCCTGGCGTCGCTCTATCGTTGGCGCCAGGAGGCGCTAGCTCGGGGCGAAGGACCTTCTCTTTCCGCTGTCGAGGCGGCGAGGTCCGAGCTCCGCCAGGTCCTAGTGGCGAATTGGAAGGAGCGACTTGTGCACCCCAGTGCCGGGCACGCCACGATCGTGGCGGTAAGTCCCGTGTTTGAGGAGTGGCTGGAGAGGCGGCATGGCGCCCTCACCTTCCGGCTGACACAGGTTTTGACCGGCCATGGTTGTTTTGGCCGGTTCCTGTGTCGGATAGGCCGGCAAGAGACGCCCGGTTGTCACCACTGCGGCGACTGCCGCGACGTTGTTGAGGACACGGCGCTGCGCACATTGGCGGTTTGCCCCGCCTGGGCATCGCAGCGCCGTGAGTTGATCGCGGCAGTCGGATCGGTTGCCCTCTCGCTCCCGGCCGTAGTTCTGTCTATGGTCCGGAGTGAGAGGTCGTGGAACGCCGTCGCCTCCTTTTGTGAGGAAGTCATTTCCATCAAGGAGGCGGCGGAGCGGGAGAGGGAGCGTTTAAACCCTCTCCCCAACCGCAGAGCCGGGCGCCGGAGGGCGCGAGATGACCTCCAGCCACCCCGAGGTTTGACCTGGGGGTGGCGGGCTTTGTGGGCCTGCCCGCCATCCGTTCAGCACCAGGTCCGAGAGGCGGCGTGCGTGTTCCCACGCGCGCCTCTGTGTCGAGTCCGTCTCCCCTCTAGAGGGGGGACAGTAGGGAATATGTAGAAGGTACCAGCGGGTAGATCTTTCGTGTAGTGGCCTGCCGTTTCATACGGCGGGCCGTAACCTCGGCAGGGTCGCGACTGCATGTGAAAGTGATTCGCGCGGCCCTGCCGATAGTGGTTTGTCGAGGAACACCGTGGTAGGTTTAGTCGGTATTCCGGGAGGTCCATTTTATTGTTAACATCTTTCTTTTACCCCGGCGAGTCCGACATAACCCCTCCGCCCGCCCCCGCGGAGGGGTATGCGTCATAGCATTCCCCCACGTTAAAAAAAAAAAAAAAAAAAAAAAAGGATAACATTCTATTGATATGAATTAACATATTATGAGGATTATTTATATGTAAATAGTGTGGTGTATATAGCAATGTTTTGTATCCGCGTATAATTACTAGTTTTGTTTTGAATGTGTTTTTTATGAAAGCTGGAGTGATGAATTGTTAACAAACTGGCAAGGGAGTATTTTGGTTGTCTGATGCTATATTATCCTCCGTGGCGCAGCGGTAGTGAATGCGACTGCTGTGCATGAGGTCTCGGGATCAAATCCCGGGTCGGGCCAACAAAAAGTTATTGGGTTTATATTAAGAAATCTCAATAGCAGCCCGGAGTTAGGATGTTGGCGGTGTTAGACACCCCCGTGCCTCGGAAAGCACGTAAAGCCGTTGGTCCTGCGCCTGCTCTGTCTCCGGTCGTGTCGGATTACCGTCCCATCGGATCTTGAGGGTTAGGGAACAGAGAGTGCACTTGTGTTTGCGCACACGCTTGTGCACTATAATATCTCCTGCGCAGATGGCCAGTCTCCGTTAAGATTGGCCGCCGTGACCGAAATTCGGTCTGGAGGACATTATTTATTACTTTTAGGTATTTGGTATGGATGCAAAAGAACCTGGAGTCTTATTACTATCACTTATTGCCTTATTATTGCGTACGAGAAAAGGAGATAGCGCGTTGCAAAGAATATAACTTTTTTAATTTATGAAAATGTAACAACAATACTGTAAAAGAAGGCGGTATAGACCTCGGTCCTGTATTCGCGTAGTCGAGATAATCGTATTTAATTAATTTATTTTTTAAGTACACAAAACAGAACAAAGTACAAGTAGGTTTGACAATAAATAGATACATATTACAGTTATGTTCTAAACTAAGTTCCTAACTATGTGTACACTACATGATCACAATGGACTGCGATGCTACCGATAAAATGACACACAAACAAAAAAAAAATGCTAAAACAAATTGCGGATAAAACATAAAAAAAAGAAAATAAAAAATATAAAATGAGAATCGTACCAATACTCGGTAATTATACTATTATACATTAGACATAACATGTATAACATTATTTTTAAATTTTGCGAAGCGAATAATTCCAATCAAAACAGGAACATTTTTAGTCGCCTCCTATTGTCATATTCCCCGTAGTCAATTGCATTTACTAATACTAAGTACTAAACATCTGTTATGTGGATCGATATAAGATCTCATGAGAAGATACCTATGTGTTTAAAATGTAAGTATTTCTGTGTCTTAGTTGCAACTTTGTGTTTTCCCTGTATCGACTACATAAAAACTAGCGAACATGTCTTATTTTCCTTATATGACTCTACATAAAACTATAATATAAACGGCTTTTATAACAAGGAACTCTGTGAATTATTAATTATTATAAACAAGGTTATATTGCACTGTTGCTAAAAAGATGGATGATTTCATCGTTTGGTCAGGCCAGTATTATTAACTGTTGAGGATATCGAAATAAGAACAATGGTGGCAATTCTGTTGTCACAAAATTCTCTAAGCTTAACTAAAAATCACAAAAATTTAGTTTACTCCTCTCAAAAGACATTTTGTATTCTGAAATCGCTAAAGGAGACAGGAGTAAAAATTTTTTAGTGATTTTTAGTTAAGTTTAGAGAATTTTGTGACAACAGAATTGGCACCAATATCGGCATTTGTCTTAGAGATTTATTGAGCAAAATATATATGAAATCAACCATCGGCTCTTTAACAAAACACTGACTTGATTAATTCTTTAGAACTTTAAGTGGTGTGGTTACAGTGGAATAACATAATTAATAATATAATGTGCTTTTCTTTTCTTACGAATAGCAGCCAACACTGGATACTGGTGAGCAGTCGGCATGTTGTTAATCATCGTCATTGTGCGCTCTCCTCTTATGCCATTTGTGTTTAAACTAAGCTCTACATAAAACCGTTACAAACGTTTCATAAAAAGAACATTATTTATTTATAGTAACCCGTAATACAATCATTGATTAGTAGGACTAAGTACTATATTTATTACTATTGCCATCTCCACTGACTGGGTCAGGTGATATTATTAGGATTTTCTATCAATAAATCCTTAGTAGCAACACAGATTGGCACTGTGTCTGATACATGGCAATAAGCTGGCCATCTTTTACGACATGTATGTGTACTATCGGCATACCCATTCGACGGTATACGCTAGACTTATATAGACTGAGCAAATCAGGTCGAGAGGCTCGATGGCGTAGTGGTTAGTGTAACCGACTGTCATTCCTGAGGTCGTGGGTTCGATTCCCGTACAAGTCAAACATTTGTGTGCATGAACATGGATGTTTATCTTGGTCTGGGTTTTTCTATGTAAAATATGTATGAATTAAAAAAAAAAAGTATATATGTATGTTTATACATTGTCTAGTACCCATAGTACAATCTCTGCTTAGTTTGAGCTAGATGGTGTTGTGTATGCGATAGAATTTATTATTATTATTATAATATGAGTACTAGAAACAATCTTTTTCGACTTATTGTTACAATTTTTTATAGTGTAGTAGTGCATGAAATTCTGGCTTTAAGCATTTCCTACTCAGTAGTAGGAAATGTTTAAAATGAATCATATCCCAGTGGATATGATTCATTTTACAACGTATACAGTACTGCGTACGAAATAGGTGCAAGCAATGCGGATATCTTTTTCCTTTTTCATTATTCTTTATTTATTTAAGACTTAAGGCAGTTATTGAACATCCTAATTTTGTGTCAGCGTCGGCTTAAATTATACTTAGTTCACCTCATCAAGCGAGTACCTACAATTTCACAGATTGTCGCTACGTCCGAAATCTTTTAAATAGCTCGCCATATTTATGAATTTGCCTTACATCATAGCTGACATTTATCATTTTTTAAATATTTCCTTAACATGAAATAAATGTTGTTACCACATAATTCATATATAATAAATGTCACATCCTCTATCCGTGAATCATACACGTAAACTGGAATTTCATTGGCAGACTATTCGAACCTATAATGCCTTTTTTTCACGGATAACAATTATTAGTAATCTGTAGCCTACTTCACGTAATAATACAATATCACGGTAATGTTTATCATTACCGTGACAATATAAATATCAACGCCATTCGACTGTGAGTTGTCTCCGTTCACACGGCACAAATAAAAGTGTCAGTGTGATCAGTGCCTTCATTGACGTCAAAGGACAACTGACGCCAAACTGAACAGATGTGCGCACAGCTGATACAGAATACATAACATATGTATGAACTCCCATAAGTCTTGCCATCTCACTGCTTCGTTGGTCTAAGGAGATCCGTGCTCGAAGAAATGAGGTTTTCTCTTACGTCAACATAGTTTAATAGTAGATCGATGACTAGAAACTGTGGCACGTCTGCCTCATTTATGACTTAAACATTATGGACTACTTTTGTTCAAGTATACAAATATGTTACTCGACAAATTGTATTTCAGCGAAAACTGTTCTATACATAGACATAAAATATTTTCGCTACGGTTCTATGTGGCATGTGCCTACAGACCTACCCTGAAAATATCTATCAGGAACTTCGGGTCCAATGAAATATTAACAACTAGATTTTGCCCGCGGCTTCACCCGCGTTAAGCTAGATTTTGTTAGTATGATCGGTCGAGTAATTAAGGTGAAAGCGTAATAAATAAACAAACAAACGAACTTACATTATCATTTATATTTATAACTAGCTGTTACCTGCGACTTCGTCCGCATAGATTTTAACTAAAAAGTGTTGGTCAAAGTCTCCGCGGGACCCTATTTTTTTTCTAAAATCAAAGTAGCATATGTTACTCCTTATAACATCAGCTATCTGCCAGTGAAAGTCCCGTCAAAATCGGTTCAGCCGTTTCGGAGATTAGCCGGAACAAACAGACAGACAGACAAAAATTTTAAAAATAGATGTTTTCGTATAGGTACCTTATATACTGTCATATGCATTAGATAAAAAGCTGTTATTTTGACATTACAAACGGACACTTCAATTTTATTTTTTTTACCGTCCATGAAAATTTCTCGGATTTCTTTCTTTTAAAGTGTCATCACTCCTTTGTTCCGACCTCTCCGTCTTCTTCTCAGGATTAGAGACTATCAACATGTTATGTACTGTAGGAATTAATGTGGTAAAACAAACAAATAGCACGAACAATCGTCACGAAACTTCAGCATTTACGTTTCATGGCCTACCATGAAACGTAAATGCTGAAGTTTCGTATTATAATTTGTTGGTGATTTAAAAGAGTGGCCTTGGATTTCTTGCAGGTATCTTCTCATAGGCTCAAGCTCTTGCCTGAACCTTACAACTAACATAAATGTAAATTCAGTAAATGTAACAAACTCACTAACCCATTTGACATTCATAAGTGTTAGTTTGTGACCCAAGTGAATAAATGATTTTTGACTGACTTTGACTTTAATAAACATACAATGAATTAGACAAGTTCGTCATCTTGGTTGGTTAGCATATTGTGCAATCGTTTGCATATTTCATCGTCTTGATTATCTGTAGATATATTAAACTTTTCTAACTGGGTTTCAAGAACTGTAGGTATTATTATTATTTGTTCTTGCCATAATATAAAACTAAAGTAATTTTTTCAGATATGGCAAGTTTTAAGAAACCTAATATATTGAATAACACTAAATATTTAATTTGTGATCACTAATCAAGTAATCAGCCATCACATACAAATGTGGCAACCGATAGCCAAGCCAGAATCGAAAAGAAGAAATGCTAATTTCATGAAAAAAAAAATTTTGTTATCTATACTTAATATTATAAAGCTGAAGAGTTTGTTTGTTTGAACGCGCTAATCTCAGGAACTACTGGTTCGATTTGAAAATTATTTTAGTGTTGGATAGCCTATTTATCGAGGAAGGCTATAGGCTATATAACATCACGCTACGACCCACGGGGGCGGCGCAGTAACGATAAACGCGCGTGAAACCGCGGGAACATGTAGTAGGAAATAAAAATATGTCTATTCAAATTATTATGAACTAGTTCGAGCTTATGTTTTATAAGTGAGTCGCCCAACAGGACTTGAGTATGCAGTAATACAATTTTTTTTCATAAATACATATTTATTGAAACCGAGTTATTATCATATAAGGCTGGTCGAGTAACTTTTATCTACCCAGGAGATTCGGTGTTAAGAACTTCAATAATTATAATGAGCTTGGTACGTCACATTTGACAAATATTTATTAAAGTATTCCTGTCATATAATTTGAATTTGAAATGCTTCTAACGGTTATAATGACGTCACATACTTAGATTTTCATATGGTACAAGAAAAATATCACTATTGGCATAGAGTGAGAGCTGCTTAGTATGTCGCATGCTTTACTTGTATTCACGCATGAATGGTGTACGTTAGATAAGTTGTCATACTGCAATGCGTTCGTACGTATGTCGTTCCGTTACCGTGCGCCGGCGCCGGCGGCGCAGCGTGGGCGACATACGGCCATCGCTTTCAACATACTATATCAATGTTTATTAGCATTATTATGTAATGCTCCTGTGATTATTAATGTTAAGGTAAGTTTGTAACACGTCCACCGAACCTGTATAAATGACAGGCTAAGCCAGTGACGTCACTATGAGCCGATCGCCCAAATTAGTACATTGGTGTACAAAAAGCGGTCGAAAATAATGTAATATCCCATACAGTAAGCGTATCATGTGACGAGGCCGTCTGTTTGTGTTGAGTACATGAGTAATTTTACACGACGCATTATTCGCGTATTTTCGTATACTTGTCACCTTACTAGAAATAGACCTTGCTTACATCTATACTAATCTTATAAAGCTGAAGAGTTTGTTTGTTTGAACGCGCTGATCTCAGGAACAACTGGTTCGATTTGAAAAATTCTTTTAATACTTACTAGATGTTCCCGCGGTTTCACCCGCGTTTTTCATGTCTGCGCCTCCCCCGTGGGTAGTAGCGTGATGTTATGTAGCCTATAACCTTCCTCGGTGAATAGGCTATCCAACACAAAAATAATTTTCAAATCGAACCAGTAGATCCTGAGATTAGCGCGTTCAAACAAACAAACAAACTCTTCAGCTTTATAATATTAGTATAGATTAGGGAAGTTATTAAAGTCATTTATTTTGTCCTTATACTTTATTAGTCTTATAACATTTTTATTCACGAGTCCTTTTTAACTAACCCTCTAGTAAAGGAATTTAGAGTGAGATGAAGAAAGGAATGTGAGAAGAAAGGTATGTTAGCCACCGGAACTCTCACTGAGAGAAACGTAGTCACTCCCTTTACGAGGATGCTTATTCATACTGTTGCCAAATAATTACAACGGGCTCTTCCACTCAAATATAATTACTGCTTATTGTGTTCAACAACTCAATCAAAGTTCACGCATTATTTGGTTAATTCGTACCAGTATTTAATTGATACAGGTTTCGCATTATTCGGTGTTAGTTTTTTATGTGCAACGACTGCTTATTAATTGTGCGTTATTCGTGTTACTAGTCTATTTCATTTGCGCAAAAACAATTTCCTTACTTTGTATCGACTTATTATTTCTGAGAAAATATCACCGTCAAGTTATAAATCTAAGAGGTCACTTAAAAGTTCATTCTGTAAACATTTAATGAACTTGCTGATATGTTTTAATCACAGAGCATATAATTTGCATGACTGGCATCTGTACGCGCGGAAGTGAGTGTGATTAGGTGCCGTGCTCTGCTGTTTTAATGATAATAATTATGTAGTAAATGAGAGTCGTTATTGTTCAATGTTGAAATGAATTATTTATTTATGTAGTAAAATACCATGCTATACCGTATTATTCATTACTAACTGACCTGCGCAACTTCGTTTGCCTCACATAAGAGAATTTTGCCCGTCTTTGCAACATTTTTCATTGCTGCTCCGCTTCTATTGGTTGTAGCGTGATGTTATATAGCCTATAGTCCTCCTCGATAAATGGGCTATCCAACATTAAAATAATTTTTCAATTCGAACTAGTAGTTCCTGAGATTAGCGCGTTCAAACAAACAAACAAACTCTTCAGCTTTATAATATTAGTGTAGATATCAGGCAAACCGTAATTTTCCTCATATTGTACCCTGAGAACTAAAATGTAAATAAAGTTTTATTGGCCACCGTTTTGGATATTAATTGATACTTAGAATATCGAGATTTTAAACAAAATTGTATGTACTGCGTATAATTTACTGCGGTCCAGCAATGCACAACCATGGGCTACGAGTGTGCGCCGCACCATCTACGTAAGCCTATGTTAGGCACAGTTCCTCAACCTATGGATGCCTATCATCTGAGGCGATGTGGTGATGGAAAGATTAGAAGGAATTGGTGTAAGGCAAGTGTGTTTATAAGATATCTCACAGCTTGGTATACTTGCTGTCTTAGACTACACATCAAAGGATCTTGCCCCAGTATGATATAGAAAAGTTAAAAGTATCCTCAATATTTTTTCATTTTTGGGTTTTACTAATGTTATTTAAAGAAATCTTTAACGGGGTACTGAGCAAAGAAGACCACAGATGTGTTCCACCGCACAAACACCACACCACCGAACCTACCACATGAATACAACATATTATAATCTATTATGTATAATCGCTCCTTAATTTAATTTAATTTTGTAATTACGTGTGAGGGCACTGGTACCCACAACACAAGTTAAATCTTACCATGGGTACCAGAGTTCAACATGACACTTTTTAGTTCATGTAATTCTTATTATTACTTAAGGATATTCAAAAAAAAGGAAAGAAAAAACCTGAAAAAAGGTACCTTCGTATCCTTAGATGACCTTATCCAACTTATATCAGCAGCCTCGATCTTAGACCGCTAACATGCTGGACATTACCGAATCTCTCGAATGGTATAATAATTTAAATACTATCAAACCTCTATTATATACCAGAGTCTATTTTTCGTACGAATTATGTTCTTGAACCAATATTCTTTCAACACTTTCACAATGTATTATGAAAGCGTATAAACGGTAGCTTAACTAAGGGGCGGATACATTGAAGCATGTTCTCGTAACACGTAGTGACGTTTGTACTCATTAGACCATCCGTCCGTGTCGCTTACGTATATGTGTACATAGACTATGTTCCTTGTTGTGTCGTACTGTGTCGTGACGTGGCGTCGCTTGTCGCAGAGCCCAACACGCCGGGGAAGTTCATCGTGTGGTTCCGGAATGAGACCACTCTGCTGGTGCTGTGGCAGCCGCCCTACCCGCCAGGCGCTTACACACATTATAAGGTGAGTCATTGAACTTTCACTTATAATTGCAGCATTTTGTTCTAGTACTGAATTTTCTATTCGTGACGTCACTCAAAGAAAGAAGAGTTCCTTTTATATAATATAGCGAGAGACTAGTGGGATACGGTTGGTGGCTGCGCAGGAAATACGTTTACTCGGAGTTATATACTTAAATATAAAAGAATAAGTATTATATATCAATAACTGATTATAATTATTCACGGTGTAGTGTCTAAAAGATTGTTTATTGAGTACCTACTGTTGTTTCTAGTGAATAAACAAACCAACTCGAAAGCGACTTACTAACAATTGATCGATATATTTTTCTTATATGGGCGCCTCGTTGGTCCCTGGTATAGGTTTGTGCTCAGCCAAGAGTAAGCTCAAACCTATGGCCGATTACTACGTCCCAGGTTCAATCCCGGGTACGACATAATATAGCAGCAATACCTAGCATTACAGAATCTCGAAACGTTCCAGGTAGGCTCGACATGGTATAAATATTAGTTTCAGACACCTGCCTAACTAACTTTCGGAGATATACAGCATAAATATAAGTATGTATAAAAGCCTGATTTTTGTTTGACAGGTGTCAATTCTACCTCCCGATGCTCGCGACTCAGAGCTATACGTGGAGAAGGAGGGTGAGCCCCCAGGGCCGGCGCAGGCTGCCTTCAAAGGCCTGGTGCCGGGTCGCGCGTACAACATCAGCGTGCAGACCGTGTCGGAGCCCGAGATCTCCGCGCCCACCACCGCGCAGTACCGAACTGTCCCGCTACGGCCCCGTAACGTCACCGCGCCGCTTGCCGACTTGAAGGAGACGTCTTTTAGAGTCACGTGGCTGCCGCCACTTGAGGAGAGGTAATTTGCAGTTTATGTTATAAATTACTAGATTTTGCCCGCGGCTTCGCTGGCGTAAATGTAGGTTAGGTTGGTATCAGTACTGTTTTCGGGATGAAATAGGTACTCTATGTCCTATACTGTAAACCGTGTACATGTGAAATTTCATGATGATCGGTCGAGTAGTTACAGCGTGAAAGCGTAATATTAGTTAGGATATTAGCAAAATTTGAACTTTGTGTTATATAGAACCATAAATAACTTTAGGTATGCCATTTTTTAAATACTTACTAGCTTTTGTGTGCGGCGCCGCGGGCGTGGTACCTACATTAATGAAAATAAGCCTATGTCCTTTCCCAGGCTTTAAACTATTTCAATACAAAATTTCATCCAAATCGGTTGAGTGATTTAGCCGTGAAGAGATAATAGACAGACAGACACAGCTACCTTCAAAATTATAATATTAGTATGGAGTATGATAAAAGAACTGAAATGCTGAAACGTAACTTAACGTAAACTGTTGGCATTAGTGTATAATTATCATTGTTTCAATGTGCGATAATTATACTATTATAGTGGATCCCTGGTAATCTGACAAACGGGCAGGGCGGTGTCAGACTATCAAATTTGTCGGATTATAGAATACTGCCACAGACAATAGAGTATTGAAATTTTTTGAAAAGAGTACTTTGTGATTCGAAAAATTATAAATCAAAGTGATGAGATTCTATTTGGACTACAACACGTCAAGCATAATACGAAGAGAGGTCAAAAAGTTCGCGGAATAGCGGGGTCGGCGAGGGTGAGTTTACTCATCCGTGTAGGCGCTAATTGAGTGACTCATTGTTAGTATATATACCGAGTTTCAGCCTAATCGGGTCAGTAGCTTTTGAGTTTTCAACGAGTAAACAAGTCAATCGGGAAGAAACTAGGCACTATGGAGAAAATTGAATATCGAAAGACGCCTCAAATCATTTTTCAAGAGATGTCAGCGTGGAAAAAAATTTGCGGCGATCATGAAGTGAAGTCGGCAATTTCGGCCTATTTTGACGGCCAAGACAAATCTTTGTAACCGACTTCAAAAAAGGAGGAGGTTCTCAATTCGACTGTATTTTTTTTCGACGGTATTAATAAGTTATTTGACAGATCTAATAAATTTATTAGGGTTAAGGAAGAATACATTAAAAAAGGAAAAATAGTTTGATGTTTCATTTCATTAATTATCCTTCCCTGTCATTCCGCGAACTTTTCGACCTCCCCTCGTAGTAATGGCGTGTACAAGTTACAACCTCCTTCAATCATGCATTAGATTAGTGAAGATTTGCCGAAATAAATTTTATCTACGTGTATAGGCATGTCAGATTACAGAGGGCGTCGGATTAGACAGGAACCGGGTTACCGGTGGCCCACTGTGATGGTATAAAATTTCTTTGTATATGCTTGTGTGTATAAAATTGTTGGTATGTCTGTGTGTCGCAGCGAGTTCGAGAAGTACCAGGTGTCGGTGTCAGGCGCGGGCGGCGGCGGAGGCGGGCGACGCGCGCCCGTAGTGCGCGCGTGCAACGAGACGCCCAGCACCGCCTTTGACGGGCTCGAGCCCGGCGCGCCATACACCGTCACCGTCAAGACCATGTCCGGCAAGGTCACGTCTTGGCCTGCCACTACTGACCTCACGCTCAGTAAGTTACCGCTCCTAAGAAGGCCACCACTAAGTCCTCCACTTGTGGTTCTTGCCCCCTAGCCCGCTGTATACGTGATATGCTAACATATTAGCTTACTACCTTTGGAACGCGCACAGAGAGCTGTACTCAAGGTAATGACGTTTAAACGATTCAGATATTCAACTATCCAACTTTATCATGACTGTCAGGTTCTTACTGTGAGACAGCTTTTTGTGCTCGACACCATTTGTAAAAAACATGCCTCGCTAGTGTATAATTCGAATAATGCTAAAAAGCATCTTGCATATCATATTTGCCCAACCCCAAAGTTTAGAACAACTTTGGCAGCACGGCATCATAAGGTTCTTGGATGTCATCTGTACAATGTCATAAACAAGGTCTGCAATATCTATCCTCTCTCTAAATTCCAATGTAGGAGAATATTTAAAAAATGGCTCATGACTAAGTCCTACGTTGAAACAGAGAATCTACTTAAACTCACAATCCTTTAAAACAAACATAAACAAACGTACTGGCACGTACACACAGATACACACATACACACACACACCACACCCACTCTCACTACACACACACAATACCTACTAACACACACCACACATTCCAACACACACTTACTGTGTACAAAACTATAGAGATCGAATAAAACAAGTTTACCAAATTATTTACGAATCTTCCTTAGATAACCGGACCGCATTGATAGAAAATAGAAATAAGGATCGTGAGCCAGAAATAGAATATATCCCTCAACAACAGGTGTTCATTAAGAACCCAGCAGCATCCCGTCAAAAAACAGCGCCCCAG
Organism: Catocala sponsa; assembly: GCA_963564715.1. Classification (NCBI taxonomy): domain Eukaryota; kingdom Metazoa; phylum Arthropoda; class Insecta; order Lepidoptera; family Erebidae; genus Catocala; species Catocala sponsa. The sequence goes on from OY751329.1 coordinate 27,838,847, forward strand.
TACACCCAGGACACTGTTCTAGCAGACTTACCCATCCATATTTACACGTCTAAAAAACGTGGGCCCGTAGCCAAAGCTAGATTGAAGAGAGGCCCTAAAAATCCCAATTTGTTACAGGATTCTATATTTCTGATCGTCCATGAGACGTGGCAAATGGAGATAAAACTTGAAAGTTTGGCTGATGGACCAGGCTTATTACCGTACAAACTCAGACCAACAAGAATGACCACCCACCATCATACTTTCCTTCAGTATGTTAATTTGAAGGACATTGAGGATCAAGTTATAATCTTACAAAATCAGCTTTCAGGTTATCAAAATCAACTTAGTAAGGATACATATGCATTATTTGAATTACAGATCAATTATCTTACTGAAAAATTGGCAAATTATCAAATTGGCAAATTATCAAATTATCACACCAGTTAAAATCTCTAGAACTTGATCGCGTTAGAAGAGGTCTATTTCAGTAATAAAGAGTATAACAGGAAATTTAGACTACACAGATGCATTAAAATATAACAGTGCTATTCAATTCTTACAAAGTAATCAAGATAAACTAGCGAATGAATTTAATAATCACATAAGTCTCAGTAAGGAGTGGATGAACAAACATGATAGTGTATTAGTACAGTTAGTCGAAAATCAGAGCAAAATTAATGGTTCTCTAGAATTACTATTGAACGTTACGCATCAGACAGGTGACTTGACTAATTATGCAAAGTTTGGTCAACTTTTAACTATTGTAGGTGAAAATGTAGAAAATTTAATATTAGAGTTAATTAGAATAGAAAATACGTTAGCATTTATCCGTGCATCAAGCACTCACCATTCTATGGTAGATATAGATACACTAAAGTCTATGTTGAATAGGTTAGAAAAAATATATAGTAAAGATGTGTTATTACAGTTAGAATTAAGAGAATATTATAATGTTATAAGCCCAGGATCATATTTTAATGGTAAGCAAATAGTCTTAGTTTTTAGGTTTCCTATTATTTCTAAAAGCATATATAATTTATATAGATTATCTATAGTACCTAATAGAAATGGTCAAGCCCTTATCCCTACCTATCCCTTTATAGCAACCAATGATGACTCATTCGTGTACATAGAAGCAGAATGCTCGAAGTTTAACAACTGGTATCTCTGTGAAAAGGATATATCTCACCAGATACGCACAAAATCAGGCTGTATCCAGGAACTCATCGCAAATCAAGCTCTCAAGACTACCTGCCAGTTTACCAAAGTATTCCTAACAAAAGAAGTGTAGGGGTACGTATGTATGCGTTATAATGTGTGTGTGTGCAAGCGCGAGGTATGAGAGACGAGTCGGCCAGTTGCTGCGCATTGGCCCGACAGAATACTAGGCTCCACTTAGATTAAGTAATTTTGGCTATAAAATATATGTATGTAGAATTTATGTGAATTTATGTTCGTAATAAATATTATATATTGTTCGTGAGTGTTGTCTGTCGGACCAGTGCCGGTAATTCCCTTTGTAGCACTTATCTAAGTCTCACATTTATTTGTAGCTTGGATACATTAAGTAGATAAATAAGTAAAGTCTCGGGTTCGATTCCCGTGTAGTAAACTGTTTATAAATATAGGCATTCCTATAATTGGTGACCCCGACGTGAAATTATTAAGCGTAAATATAAGTGTAGTTTATAGTGTATGATGTTCCAACCATTGAGTCCCGTGAAACCGAGTATAAGTGACAAAATGAACAGTGACCCGAACGCGAACACAGGTATGTCGGACTTGAAAACTAGTGAGATCGCCGCGATAAGTGTACAATCCCGATTGCCAGATTTTTGGGCGGAAATGCCGCGACTATGGTTTGCGCAGATAGAAAGTATCCTAAAACCGCAAAAACCAAGTGATGAGGTTAAATTCCATTTAGTGGTAGCGAAGCTAGGACGCGACGCGTTACAGCAAGTCAGCGACATTCTGGTAGTGCCACCAGCCGCAGAGAAATATAATGCCATTAAGGAGCGACTACTACAGGTATACGAGGAAAGTGCAGAGCGCCAGTTTCAGAAGCTTGTGGGTGAGATGGAGCTAGGAACACAAAAACCTTCACAGCTGTTGCGCCGTATGCGAGACCTGGGTAGGAACGCCCAAGCATCAGACAAAACGTTACACAGTCTTTGGATCGCGCGATTACCAGCATCTGTAAGAGCAGTATTGACAGTCAGTCAGGACCAAAACCTGGAGAACTTGGCAAACATAGCTGACAAGGTGATGGAGAATGTACGGGATGGAGAAATTGCCGAGGTGAGCAGCTCTTGTACCAACAACCAGTCGTCCACTCAACTGCCCATGAACGAGATATTGACGCAAATGCACAAGTTGAACGTGGAAGTAGCATCTCTACGTGAAGAGGTTGCGCAGCATCGTCGAAGCGTGTTTCGTGGTCGCAGAAGGCATGGTGCTTTCCGAGGACGGTCAAGGTCAAGGTCCAGAACACCAGCGGATCCGAATTGGTTGTGCAAGTGGCATTACCGATAGCGAGTTAGAGCAACGAAATGCGAGAAACCCTGTGCGTGGAAGTCACCAGCAGCGTCGCGGACGGAAAACTAAACACGGTACGACCTACGGTGGCGGGGGTGATAGTACCGAGTAATAATCACCGCCTCAGTGTATATGATAGGGAAAATGGACTAAAATTTCTAGTAGATACAGGTGCAAACGTGTCCGTCATTCCAGTTAGCAGAAAACAAAAGTTATTAAGTGCGCATTCGGACTATAAATTATTCGCAGCTAACGGGAGTGAAATTAAAACGTACGGCGTAAAGACTCTAAATGTAAACTTAGGTCTTCGGCGTCCATATCGTTGGACATTCGTGATCGCAGATGTTAGCCAACCCATACTAGGTGCGGATTTTTTGGAACATCATACGCTGATAGTAGATATAAGTGCGCGTAAATTAGTTGATAAGAAAACAAATTTGCTAACGCTGGGCAATTTAACCATTTGCGATAATTTATCAATCACTACAATAGATAGTAATCATCCGTTTAGTAGATTGCTGTCGGAATTTTCAGAAATAACTAAGCCTGTCTCATTCAAAAATATGGACCACGATTATGGTCACGATGTTTATCATTATATAGAAACCACCGGACCACCCGTTCATGCCAGAGCGCGACCGCTGCCACCTGATAGGTATCATAAGGTAAAACAGGAATTTAAGTTAATGCAGGAACTAGGTATTTGCAGGCCATCAAAGAGTGAATGGTCCAGCCCGCTGCATGTCGTTGCGAAGAAAAATGGAGAGATCCGGCCCGTGGGAGATTATAGACGTTTGAACGCCATCACCAAGCCGGACCGCTACCCTGTGCCGCGATTGCTAGACTTCAATTATATACTAGCAGGTAAGAAAATCTTTTCCAAAATTGATATTAATAAAGCCTATCATTTTGTAAAAATAGCACCAGAAGATATAAAAAAGACGGCTGTGATAACACCGTTTGGGTTATTCGAATTTATGAGATTAAATTTTGGTTTGCGGACAGCCAGTCAAAGTTTTCAAAGGTTTATGAATAACACGGTACTCGAAGGATTAGATTTCTTATTTTGTTTTGTCGATGATGTCATTATTGCCAGCGATTGCTTGAAGAGCCATAAAACGCACTTACGAAAGGTATTTGAACGATTTGCAAAATTTGGCATAACTATAAATCTATCAAAATGTGAATTTGGACAGGAAAGTATAGAATTTTTAGGTTACCAAGTCTCGACCGAAGGTATACGACCACTCGACCACAAGGTCAAGGCCATAGTGGAATATCCTCGGCCAGACAACGTGGAACAGCTTCGCCGTTTCTTAGGTATGATAAATTTTTATAGAAACAGTATTCCTCACGCAGCTGAGCACCAATCACTGCTGAATGAATTTTTAAAAGGTGCCAAGAAGAAAGACAAAACCAAAATTTCATGGTCACAGGAATCCATCGAAGCGTTCGAGAAATGTAAGAGAGGCCTCAGAGATGCGGTTATGTTATCACATCCGGTAAGTAATGTACCATTATCGTTACATACAGACGCATCAGACACTTGTGCTGGCGCAGCGCTTAATCAATGGATTGATGGTAAGTGGTTACCGTTAGGATACTTTTCTAAGAAGTTTAGTAAAGCTCAACAAAGGTATTCTACGTATGATAGAGAACTTACAGCGATATTCTTAGCAATGAAACATTTTAGATACATGTATGAGGGAAGAGAACTAATAATTTTTACCGATCATAAGCCATTGACTTTTGCATTCAATAAGGTCGAGTCTAAAAGCGAAACGCCTCGACGTACAAGGCAATTATTATATATTAGTGAATTTACAACGGATATACGATATGTCGAAGGCAATAACAATGTAACCGCTGACGCGCTTTCTAGGATTGAAACCATACACTGCCCCACTACATTTGATTACGCGGAATTAGCGACCGCACAGGAACAGGATGCCAGCTTAGCACAATTATTAAACGAACAACAGACTAATATTATTTTAAAGAAAATATTTGTACCTAATTGCGACAAACCTATCTATTGCGAAAATTCGACTCAGATGTGTAGACCTTATTTACCAGAGAAATTTAGGAAATTAGGCTTTCAATCAGTACATAGCGTATGTCACCCGGGTATTAGGACAACGCGAAAATTAGTAGCACAAAGATATTTTTGGCCAGGCCTTAATAAGGACGTTGGTCAGTGGGCCAAAGCGTGTATTCAGTGCCAAAAGAATAAGGTAGGCAGACACACGGTATCGGAATTACAACAATTTCCAAAAGCTGAAAGGTTAAATCACGTTCACATTGATATAGTCGGCCCGTTAGCACCGACCAAAGAATGCTATAGATATTTAATAACCATGATAGATAGAGGCACTAGATGGCCCGAGGCCATTCCTGTTTGTGATATAACGGCTGAAGTAGTAGCTAAAATTTTTTACGAAAATTGGATTGCCCGATTTGGTGTGGCTGACAAAATAACAACCGATCAAGGTAGGCAATTCGAGAGCAACTTATTTAGAGAACTTTTAAAGATAATGGGTATAAAAAAATGTAGAACTACACCGTATAGACCACAAAGCAATGGCATAGTGGAACGCTGGCATAGGAGCATGAAGCAGGCCTTAACAGCGCGTCTGACAAACAATACGTCATGGAGTGACGAGTTACCTACGGTCTTATTTGGATTGCGCGCAGTGGGCAGAAGTGATAATGGGGTAAGTCCCGCGGAATATTTATATGGTAAAACAATTCGGTTGCCAGGAGATTTTTATAACATCTCAAACAACCAAATTGTGTCAGACCACGAGTATTTAGATCGTTTAAGGAAATATATAAGTAGTTTAAAACCAATTTCGCATAAATTTCGGGATTCGCGCTCGCTGTTCGTACACAAAGAATTAGGTAAGTGTGAACATGTCTTTATCAGGAACGATGCAGTACGCAGACCGTTGACGTCACCGTACGAAGGCCCTTATCGAGTTCTAGAAAGAAACGCAAAGGTATTTACAATCCAGTTACCCAATAGAGTAGTAAAAATATCCATAGATAGACTGAAGCCAGCTTACATTTTGAACGAGCAAAGCGAAGAAAGTAATGATCATAAGGTAAATAAAGTACAACTTTGCCAAGATAAAGTAAACGAAGCGATTAGCAAAGGTTTTCTCAGCGTTAGCAAAGACATAGATAATGGTGGTAATTTAGTTGGTAAGAAAACGAGGTGTGGTCGGCAAATAAAACCACCAGTTAGATTTAATTTATAGGTTTTATGATATATTGTTTTGTATGGTGTGATTGGTATACCCTATGTATTGTAAAATTCATTAGTGAGCCTAAGCAAATCCGTCAAATATAACATGTTTATGTATATAGGTACATATTTACTGACGTAAGAAAATAATTGCACCATATTCATGTCAACAAATTTATTAGGTACATTAAAATATAGCAAATTTAAGTATTAATTAATTATACAAACTTGCGATATTGTAAAGTAGAGCACAAATTATTTCGCAACAACTATTGATAATTATAATATTGTTTGAGTATCTCATTAAATATCTACGTCTTAGACGGGTAACAAGCTCAGTCAAGTAATTTTGTATTTCGAATAATAAGTCAGTGTCTGTTTTTCTGTTTACTAAATTATTGTAAGAATGGGCAAATCATATAGCAAAAATGAAGAAGTCATTATCGCCCAAAATGGAGCAAATCAAATGGACTTCACTAACATTGAAAGTCATATCAAAACTTATGGAGTACTACTGTTGGTAATTTGCATACTATTGTTTACAATAATTATGTGTAAATTTTGTGGAATCTGTTATTATAGAGGAAAGAAATGGGTGCAAAAACAGACGGAAGGTTCCATACAAAAATTTCATCAAGCAAATATGCAACAAGTGTAGGCAGGCGATATTTTGTATACATTACGCTGCAATCACCGAGCCGGTTTAGCACACCTGCAACGGAAGGCGCGTAACATGATCCCATAGTGTCGCAATGTTGTTATCAGTGTAATGAGTGACTGTTATAAAACAAAGTAATGAATGATAGGGTGACCATAAGACTTTCGATATGTGGATTGTGTATTGTATTGTGTTTAATTTTTTTTGTACGGTTTATGTTAAATTTTTAACTATGTAAAAATTTGAGGGGAGTATTGTAGGGGTACGTATGTATGCGTTATAATGTGTGTGTGTGCAAGCGCGAGGTATGAGAGACGAGTCGGCCAGTTGCTGCGCATTGGCCCGACAGAATACTAGGCTCCACTTAGATTAAGTAATTTTGGCTATAAAATATATGTATGTAGAATTTATGTGAATTTATGTTCGTAATAAATATTATATATTGTTCGTGAGTGTTGTCTGTCGGACCAGTGCCGGTAATTCCCTTTGTAGCACTTATCTAAGTCTCACATTTATTTGTAGCTTGGATACATTAAGTAGATAAATAAGTAAAGTCTCGGGTTCGATTCCCGTGTAGTAAACTGTTTATAAATATAGGCATTCCTATAGAAGCAATGGAGAAACTTGACGACCAGCACTATATCCTGTTGTTTCCCCATCCAACGAAGGTTCAACTATCTTGCGGCAAAGAAGACTTCAATTCACTACAAGACAGCTACCTCGCTACCGTCCCTGTAAACTGCTACCTGCGTACAGATGAATTAACTATTATCAACGAAAATTATGAAATACAAGGCCAGCCATTGAAACTTATGAACATTCCGTTTATTGAAGAGCAACAGGACGAAAGATCACCTTATGTTCACCTCAATTCCATTGTCCTGAGAGGACTACACAGCATCCAGAATCAAATCAGAATGACCCAATCACTACAACTTAGCCAGAATCAAACCGACGTCCTGTATCATACGACGATACCTTTCTATGTCGTACTATTAAGTGCAGGAGCACTTGCCGTTGCTGTACTTATTTTTAATTTTATAACTAACTAACTGAACTAACACTTGTAACAATCCGTAAGTTATTGTACTTCTCTTTTGTCAATATCTATGCGAGAGCACTGGTACCCATAACACAAGTTAACTCTTACCTTGGGTACCAGAGTTCAACACTTTTGATGTTATGATTACTATACCTATATATATGTTCACCTGGATTGTAAAATTATGGCAAATAAATTATTATTATTATTATTATTATATATGTGTGCGTTTCTGTGCTATGCGTCAAAGAAGTAAGTTAGTGACAGAAAGTAAAAAGTTGGCAATTATAGACCTCCGTTTCATAAATTAAAGCAGAAAATGGTATTATCGGCAATGGTAGGTTAAGGCTTTTTCCAGCATTCATAGCCTTTGTCTTACGCGTTACTGTAAAATGTATTCTTTGTCATACCACAGGACACATTTCAAAGAAACAGGTATAGAAAAAGAATAATGTCGTAGATAAGATTAATGTTGATCGTGAATATTGTGATACCTTTTTTATTTTTTACGTGAAGGAATGCATTGTCGCATACCCTTCCGCGGAGGCGGGCCGAGGGGTTATGTCGGACTCAGCCGGGAAAAGCCATCTTTTCCCGGCTGAGTATATACCGGATATCGCGGTAATACCGACTAAACTTACTACGGTGTTCCTCCTCACAATCTATGGCATCACTCGCGCATTCATATTGTGATACCTCAAAATGACTCAAACAATTATTATATACTTCAGAAAATGCTCTAAATATATAAATATATACGAGCAATTTCGTTTACAAGTTACTTTTATTATTTTTCACCCCCTTTAGGTAAGCTAATTTGCTTTTGTTAGAAGTAAGTTCACTTTGGTAGTTCAATGGGAAGGAATTTATCCTACTACCTCACAATCGTAATTCCGGTTTTACCCATTAGGCTACTGCTGCTTTTTACTTATAATGTAATAACTAATAGGTGTTATTTAAATGGTTAGCATAGTATTGGTATTTTTCTGAGCAAAAAAATATAATCTGTGAGCAGAAATAGCTAATTGATCAGCAACTCATGGCCAGCAAATGTTAAAGATATCAAACTAAGTCGACGGAGCCCCGCTTAGCGGGGCTCCTGTTTTTGGATGGGTTTAAAAAAAGGAACCTAACATAACCTAACACTTCCGAGACGGAATGCAGTGATTTGAGGCGTATAGATGCTCGTTATGCTGTGCAATATTTGCTGACCAATTAGTATTTTTGATGATCATTATATTTAATCCCATAACTAATTTCACAGGTTAAATACATACATACATAGATTCACGTTTGTTTCCCAGAGGGGTAGGCAGAGACTACGGATTTCCATTTGCTACGATCCTGACACACTTCTCTGGCTTCATTCACTTTCATGACATTCCTCATACACGCAAAAATTCAAAATTATGTAAAAAAAAATTAATGAACTTTGCGATAAAATCCGTATAAAGCTGTTTAATTTCAATGTATTATTGTAGCAATGCAAGTGCTATATATAATATATGTGTTCCTTTTGATAGAACCGCTGCCTGTAAAGGATCTAAAATGGGGCTACGCAGACGGGCCTGATGGTGGCGTTATCGTGTGGTGGAAACCTTCAGAGGGTAGTACGCAGGACGAGTATAAGGTAGGCTATATATTTGACAGATTTGATAAATTAGAATAGAATGTGAACGAAGTTTTGCCTGCAGCTTCGCTCACGTCCATGTAGGTTATGACGTCAATTTTATATCCCTCGGTAAAGGTACCCTATGTCCTTTTCTGTACCCGTAACAACGTGTATCCAAAAGAACAATGGCAGGTTTCTATAGCACGTTTTACCTGACATCGATTTGCGGTGTCTTGAAATGAAAAAATGTTATAATCATAGGTGTTACACAGTATAATCATAATCAGAAAGATTTTTTATTTCGAAGCCACAAAAAAAAGATACTTGTCATTTTTATATTCAGAGGTTATATCTATCCAACACTTTAACAGACCTTTGAAACACTTTGATGTACTTTGTATGATATGTTGTCCACCGACGATTATCCCTCAATGCTTCATCGATCCACTCAAGGATAACCCTTGGTTAGTCTTTCTTTCGCATTCTTGCATTTACGTTATTATAATGTCAAGCACACTGTCACCTACTGTGTTGTCATTGCTATTCTTATAATTACCGTACATTTACATGCTTGCAGCCTGGCATATACGGCAAACGTAGATATAATTCATTATGTCATTACTAATTGGTTATTTTGAAGAATAATAATGGAATGCATTATTATTTATGCCACTTTTAATTAGGTACATTTAGTTAAATAAATCATCTTGTTTATTTTTTTTTTAAGTTGCAACACTTTTATGGCAACTTTATATGGAACAAAACCGGAAGCAATTAAGAGCTTCTTAACAAAAACTATTTTTTGTGGCTTTTACAGCTTAAATTAAAATCGTGAAAATAGAGAACAAATAAAATGATTGAGTTTTTTGTATATGTCGGAATCTAAGACGCCTTCTAAAACATTTAGGTAAAAATTTGCCATGATTCTTTCATGATGATCGGTGGACTTGTTAAGGCGTGAAAGCGTAACAAAAACTAATAAAAACAATCACATTCGCATTTATAATACTATTTAGTATAGTATGCTTACCTAAGAAATATTGTTTTATATGAAAAATAAACAGCAACGTTGTGTTTTTCATATAAACAATAGCATCAATATTTTTAATGGCAGATCGGAATTTGATTATATTTTAAATGTATATTTGCTTTACTTAGGCTGTCTGAATATGCCTTGTTTGTAAATTGTATCAAAAACAGCAATCGTTATGATGGCGAATTGAAATAACTTAGGTTATGTTAGGTTCATTCTTAAAAAAAAATAGTCGACTTAGTTTGATCTCTTTAAATATATTTTGCTGTGCAATTTGGTGATCATTTACTATTTTTGACTGTTATATTTTACTATATCTGGTGATAAGTTAAACATAAGCCAAATAAATTTACTTATTTTATTATATTTTTGTGTTTTACTCAATCTAGCGATGATACAACAACCAGTTTCATAACAATGTTTCGCGAGAATATTGCCCAAATTTTCCTTTATACGCTCTTTACTAGCCACTGTGTGTTAATATGGCAATATCTAAACTAAAATAATTATAAATGCTAACGTGAGTTTGTTTATTTGTTACGCTTTCACGCCTTAACTACTTGACTGAGCATCATTAAATTTCGCATACACTATAATAATAATAAGGGTTTGATGCTGAAGGCAGTGCTATTAGATACGGCACGCATTGTGAGGAGGTTCATGTCTCTGGAATCCTAACCACTGGCAGCTTGGACTCTGTTCTCGATGCCGGCGGGGTAGCATACATTATATATTTTTAAAAGTATTTTTATTAAATATATGTAGATACTCTTCGATCAAATATACCATAGATGCACATTCTCATACAAAAACCGCGTCAATATGTGGCACTGCCCATTACTACTTACTTATAAGTGTCTGCATTTATTATGCAATCCAGGAAATAAACCGGAATAACCATTGAACGCCCACTGAGAAACATTTTGTAATAGTTTAGTTAAAACGCGTCAATGTAAAGCGTCCTAAGTGTGTTACTCGCGATACGCAAGCGTACTAAGTATATGGTACGGTCTCCACCGTAGTAGTGGTGTCGATTCGCTCTCGCTTACAAGCAGCGCACGCAAGAGTGAGTGGGACGGGTGCATAATATAGCGCATACGCCTGATTTATGCACAGTTTTGTTGGCGCCGTTTTTCGAGCGACGATCGTGCATCTATAGTACAAGCTCTGCTTAGTTTGGGCTGGATGGTGTTGTGTGTATGTGGTAGAATATTATTATTATTATTATCTATGGTATATTTGATCGATGTATGTACTTATTTATTTATTTATTTTATTTGGGACAACAAACAGCAGTGAATTACATTACAACAATTTTAAGAGTAAAATGATAGAATTAACAAACACACTGCTCACGACGTTATCCACAGATTACAATGTTATATAGTATAATTGACAGTTAAGACAAACCAAGTGCTATAAATATAAATATACCTAAATACTTATTCGTTACTCAGGTATGTCTTGACGTTAAGAATTGGATAAAGATGTAACATATTCGCCATACAAATAATTGATAAAAGCTTGTAACGTAGACATTTTAAGTTACTCGTTTAAGATTCCCACAATGTACCTATATTCAAATTAAAAATAAAAATGTATTGACGATATTAAAATAAAGATGATAATAATAATATTCTATCACATATACACAACACCGTCCCTTGCCATCCCATAGTCCAAACTAAGCAGACCTTGTACTATGGGTACTAGATAATGGATAAACATACATACATATATACTTTTTTTTGTAAATACATACATAATATTATACATCATAGGAACACCCAGACCAAGACAAAATCCATCCAAATCCATGTTCGTGCACACGAATGTTTGACTTGTGCGGGAATCGAACCCGCGACCTAAGGCGTGTTCAGTCGGTTACACTAACCACTACGCCATCGAGGCCAACAACACTACAACATACACCAGGGTACTCCCTTTTAAATGGCCGGCAACGCACTTGTAACTCCTCTGGTGTTGCGGGTGTCCATGGGTGGCGGTAATCGCTTACCATCAGGCGATACGTCTGCCCGTTTGCCCCCTAATCCATAAAAAAAAGAAAAGGATATAGGGAATATCTTTCATAGGGAAAAACTACTCTTTCCAAGCGAAGTTGCAGGCAAAAGCTTATAGATAGATATAGAAGTAAGCAGCTTGTCATTTACTATACTTGTTAATGTTCCCAGGTGTCATATCACGAATCGGGTCCGTCGCGTGACGACAGCAACATGTTGACGACCTCCGAGACCAAAGTGCCGCTGAAGACATTATTACCGGGGAGGAACTACACCATAACTGTGAGAGTCATACATTGTGTTACCTAAATAGGCACGGAACAGACGCACCAAACGCTTAGCGAGCACTTGGTGATAAGCGTAAGCTCTTGAAGCGAAGCACTTTAAGCGAATTTGTTCCCGTGTCAGTCATTGTCGCTTATGATTTGTATGTTGCGAATATGTATGAAAGAGAAACTTATTAAGTTCAAGTTATTTATATTAAAATAATATGTAAATAATGATTAATATTATATTAAAATAATATCATTATAATTAATTATTAATATTATATTAAAATAATAAACATATAACTAATTATAATTAGTTAAAATGAGGAATAGTTCGTGGTTATCAATGACTGCACTGCCACAAATTATTATCATTTAGTTTGTTCTTGTTCCAGAACACCCAAAAGGAAAAGATAGCACTCTACATCTGTGGTAGTTCGCAATTTTACCATTTTAATACCTTATCACTCTCTTAAAGTCGATAATTGACAGCGCGATACGGCATGTATCGCTTTGTTTCATTTATGCACACGTTATAAAAATGGTTTAAAAGATGGTGGGATGGAACCAATTTCTGTTTATGCGTATTCTAAAATTAATAATAACTATCAAACGATGTGTGGATTTAAAATGGTAAAATGGTATAACGATATATGTTAAATACCAAGACTTGCCTGGTATTTAAATTGGAACAACACAACTTGCACTGATAGGAGTAACTAAGTCTAGTTAAGTAAAACCACAACTTGTCACTTGCTCTGGTATTATTGATATTGTTCAAAAAATGTATACAGCCAACGACCTTATATACCACTCGTGTGATCGAAACCATATTGCGATTCAGCCCAATGGAACAACGCCATCTATCGATGTTTAGGGCAAACATTAATTGCTTTATAGTTTAACGTTCAACAATATAAATTGTAATGAAAACTGCGTGAAGCATTTGTTTCCATTTGCTTTCGCTGTATGAGATTTTAAATCTTTAGTTATTATTAATATTTATAATATTAATTGAATTGATTGACAATTATCGCCTGCTACGTGCCTCGGAGAGCACGTTAAGCCGTCGGTCCCGGCTGCCATGAACATCTATGGCAGTCGTTATTGGGAAGTCGGTGCCCTCTAATATCCTGACACTGGTCTAGCCTTAGGGTATCGTTAGCCTTCGGGTTGCGGATGTCAGATGGCAGTCGCTCCGTGTAAAAACTGATATTCAGTCAAATCCGGTTAGACTAGAAAGCCGACCCCAAGTGACTTGGGAATGATAAAGGCTAGGGAGAAGAAGAATATTAATTACCATTGAACTTCAGAGTTATTGTTTGGCGACATGATTTAACTGCAGACATTACTAGTTGTAGAGGAAGAGTGAGTAAAGACGGCTTTATCTGAATTATATTATAGGTTATTTTCCTCCTTTGTTCGGTATTTCAGTCATTCGTTAGTCTATAGTCGAGAATAAATATTGTGTTCTCAAATATTTTGTGTTATAAAGTTTGTTTCGTCTTTATCAATGCTCAATACCACAGCAGTTTCAGATCTGTCATGGGTCACTTTTCTGTGCGATCTACAGATATTTATACACTTGCTAATGAATGTAAGTGCCTGTGCTTAGTGTGATTATTCGTAATTGTTTAATTACAGCGTATTTTAATAGTTGCCCTAAATAGGCATGGGTCATCTTGGAATGTTATGTGTGAGTTGGTCAAAGTTCAGAAGTACACTCGTCGCCTAAGTTTAGAGCATTGGATTTTTTCAAATTAAGCTAGAATTTTTGTGTTAGGAGTGGGTTTACGTCGGGAGTGGACTGGGTGAGATTCGAACCCACGACCTCTCGATCGCACGTCCAATGTTTTAACGCCGCTCTATAATTTGTGTGTGTTGTAAGTATATGTGTTTTTATAGTGGACGACGGTTCGGCGTGAAGTGCGTGTGTATATTTCTATGTTAGTGTGTGCGTGTGCGCAGGTGTCTGCGGTGTCGCGCGGGGTAGGGTTCAACGAGAGCGTGCGCAGCGCCGCCACGCGGCCGTTGGCGCTCGTGACGTGCGTGTGTATATATGTGTGTGTGCGTGTGTGCAGGTGTCGGCGGTGTCGCGCGGGGTAGAGTCCAACGAGAGCGTGTGCAGTGCGGCCACGCGGCCGCTGGCGCCCGTGACGTGCGTGTGTATATATGTGTGTGTGCGTGTGTGCAGGTGTCGGCGGTGTCGCGCGGGGTAGAGTCCAACGAGAGCGTGTGCAGTGCGGCCACGCGGCCGCTGGCGCCCGTGACGTGCGTGTGTATATATGTGTGTGTGCGTGTGTGCAGGTGTCGGCGGTGTCGCGCGGGGTAGAGTCCAACGAGAGCGTGTGCAGTGCGGCCACGCGGCCGCTGGCGCCCGTGACGTGCGTGTGTATATATGTGTGTGTGCGTGTGTGCAGGTGTCGGCGGTGTCGCGCGGGGTAGAGTCCAACGAGAGCGTGTGCAGTGCGGCCACGCGGCCGCTGGCGCCCGTGACGTGCGTGTGTATATATGTGTGTGTGCGTGTGTGCAGGTGTCGGCGGTGTCGCGCGGGGTAGAGTCCAACGAGAGCGTGTGCAGTGCGGCCACGCGGCCGCTGGCGCCCGTGGTGCAGTGGGCCGCGCCGGGCGCCGCCACGCTGCGCCTCGCCTGGCGCTCTGACGTCAACTCGCGCCAGGACACTTACGAGCTGCGCTACCGCCGCCGACGTGACCACGACGGACACGAACACGACCCAGCGCACCAGTTCCTTACGGTAAGTACTTTAGTATTTATATACTTATCGATCCTAGCCTAAGACACGACGAGAGTTCAAAGTGGATGTAAAGATCTTTGAGACGATGAATTCTGTTAGTAACTTTAACTATTATTGATATTGAGGGTTGACTTAAATAGTGTACCTATATCCACCAATTATTAATAATTTTAAAATAAACTTTATTACCCTGCCAAATTCCATGATATTTAATTTAGGTTTATTCCGCATTCGACCCTCACGTTTCCTCCCGAATGTAAAAATCCGCATTCGATTCAAAAATTGTTCCTCATATGCCCCAAAATTAAAATAAATATTAATTTCTTAATGTAATTCCGGCGTTCTAAATTATGTTCCTTTTCTGCCCACAGGGGCAGAAAAGGAACATAATTTAGAACGCCGGAATAATAAAATAATAAAATAATAATAAAATATAAAATACAGAAAAAAACAGTTTTTCTGTATAGAATTTTTGTTGTACCGTCTGCCGAAAAATATTTTACACTACTTCGTTGTTTTCGCGGCAAATCTTTGGGCTTATGATTGCATGACATCACGAGCCCGACATTGAAAAGATTTAAAATAATCTTAAACATGTTTTGTTTTGCTAACCATATGCTCAAAAATGTAGGACGAAAAAGGAATAATTAAAAAAGAGAGGCGAATGAGGAACTTTTTGGAATGTGGGACGTAATGTAGGGGCAAATGCGGAACAAACCGTAAAAAGTACTCGATTAAGATAAAGATAAAGATAATTTATTTGTCAAAAAAAATGTGTTTACATACAACGTTAAGCATGCAAGATGGAATAGATTTACTGGTCGTACATGTTTTGTCTATCAAGGCGTACAAATAAAAATAAACAAGTTACAATAGCATTTGATAATAATTATATAGTATTTAAATTATTGAGTATCGATGACAAATTGATTAATAATGTCTAGAAAAAACACATGTTTAATTTGAATATTCAGATAATGGCATATTTTATAATAATAATGAAATTCGCTTTAGTTAATATTAATCATAAATTTATCTAAAAAGATGTCACTATTTTATACAATATAATATAATAACAATGTAAATTCAATTTACTTAAATGTCAAGAATCATTAAAAATTAAACATGCAAACAAAATACAATTATAATACATAGTATATATATAGGTACATAATTATGTTCATGTTAGATCTTATCAGTAAAGAAGTCACTTATATTATAATAACATTTGTCTGTTAATAAACCTCGCATCTTTTTTTTAAATAAAGTTATATTTAGACTTTTATAACTTTGTGATATATTATTATAAATTATGGGAGCCATGCAGAACACGCTTTTCCTCATAAGTGCAGTTTTTGCAGTTTGCAAGCGAAGTTATAAAGTCAAAGTTCAATTCGACTGTCAAAAGCGAACAAATATTAAGGAAACTATGATTATAAAATATTAACCCACGAATGCTGTATACCTAACCAAAGAATTAATAAATAATTGAATATACTTTTATACTTTTAGCAACTACCCTCATTGGTTTAAAGTGTGAATTATTAAATTACAAATCAAAAAAATATCTGCTTTACATCTTCGCCGAAATGTTTATCTGCGTATTAGTATACAATACAAAAAACCTTTTATCTTTTTAACCGACTTTCAGGCCCCAGAGTTTCGATACTATGTAGTTATTTATTCTATTTATGATAGAACACAATAATATGGAGGTCACATCTCGCCAATGATTTAAGAGTACAATACACCTCGTGAGCCCCCAGTCATGTGGATTGAGGGGTAATTGCACGGCTCGTGTAAAAGTACATTATAGTCAATGTGATAGACAGACATACGTACCATTGATATGCAGCTGAAACAGTTTTGTTGGCAAAACAGAGCCATAAAGACATCAACATTTATGCGAAGCCTTGATACTGCACAAAAACCTGGCCACCTATAATTCTTGCACAATAGTTAGGAAAGTCCGAAAAGTGCCAAAATCAATAGAAAATAGTGCCAGACCCGGTCAGGGGCCTTTGATCGGTAAGGTCGACCGTCAAAGCCTCACCTTGACTCTCAATGAGCAAGCGAGTAAGGAATTAACTATCAGCGTTACTGGTAGAAGGGTCACCATTTGTTGCATGACCAACGTACGGTCATGCAACAAATGGTGACCCTTAAGTTTTAAACAGGGTCGCTTCTGTAGTTGGTTTCCCGCGAAGGGTGATGATAGTACTAAATGTGATTCTGAGAGTTGTTAAAGGATCCAGAGACTCTTGCGCCAATCACCGCTGTATCAAAGCGCGCCACACTCACACCCGCACACACACACTCCCACACACCCACGTTCTACACTCTTCTCTTAGATTCAAAAATAAAAATATTTGTTATAAACCTATAGCAAAATGTGATCTGAAAATGACGCTACAAGTATTTTTGTAACTGAGTGTATATTATACTAGCTCAATTTTAAATATCGTCTATCGTAGTGCTGGTCCGTGAGTCGGCCTCGGCGCTCGGCGTTCGGCCCTCGGCCCTCGGCGTTCGGCCCTCGGCCCTCGGCGTTCGGCCCTCGGCCCTCGGCTTTCGGCGCTCGCGACCTCCGTCTTTCTACACACATATTCTATCTTCCCGTTTTGTTTCGTAATACTCTCGATTGTGAAATGATTTCTTCGAGTAGGAAACTGAGAGTTACAATAATATTTTACATAATTCTTAATATATAAAATATTGTTCGGTATAGGTACTTATTCGCGTGTAAAAATATCAAATAAAAATATAGATTGAATACACACAGTGCCTCTATAATTATGTTACATTAACATAAATTACTTGAGCATGTTTAGTCTTTTCACTGCATTGAACATTATAAAGAGATTTTAGCACGTAATGCAAACGTGAAAAGATTAAAACTTATAGTGTAGTATACCATGAAAATATTAGATTTAATAAGTACCTATAATATAGAATACGCCATCCACACTCCTGCAGTTAAGTGCTCGCGGTATAATTATACTGTTGCTTTGTTTAATTTCTTTTATACCAGTCTTGTGGTCCACGACCATTTCAGTCTCCTGTTGTATACAAACTTAATTATTCTACAATTTGGCATCTATTGTTTTCTTCGAGTATTGTATCATGCTTTAATTATTTCATTTTGCCTTGTTATATTTAGGTCTTTTTGAGATATAGCATTTTATCTAGTTTATATGTATGTTTTGCCAGAATTGACTTACTATTGCAGTCTTTGCCACATTAAATACTAGGTAGGTACGTAGGGTATGGTATTGTACCTACATTGTACATATAAAATCACAACAGGGCAGATCTCTTTTACTAATTAGGTATTGAACGCGCCGTCGGCGTCGCCATCGCGTAGTGTTGGCGAATAACACAGCACTAGATACCATCTCTCGGTACACTACGACGAAAGGAAGTAATTTCGAATAAACAAAGTTTATAACCGCGCCTCGGACTGAACAAACTGCGATTGCAACAAAAATTAAGTTCTTTTCCTTAAGTACTAAGTATGTGACAACTTCACCGATAAGTTCCTGAACGACTATCGCCATATAAAAAAAAAGAATCTTAAAGCTAGTCACTTTACAATTTATCTAATATAACTCTATCAAATAAATACAAAAATCTCTTATTTTTATTATCTAGGATAATATTTTCCTACCTCATGTCTTGAAACTAAACACTATTTAATGCACATAAACTTAACACGGTGTAAAATTAAATGAGCGCGCGATGTCGCGCGGCGGGAGGATCCTAAAAATATTTGACTAAAAGAGAGATCAAATCATTGCCACGTAAACACATATAACATGTCAGCTTTTGAGTTGTGTCGACACTCTTTGTACTTTGAAATGTGAAGCGGAAACACTTGGCATTGCTGCTTTTTATTAGTTCCAAGGAAATACAAGTTATCGAACGTAGAAACGGAAAACTAAGGAAAGGTTCCAAGCTGCCTGCGGAAACGTGAGGCCTCCAGATATAGTAAAGCTGTTCTAGGCGTTTAGATATGTACAACATCGATAATGTACTATCGACTTGAGCGACGGTTGACCATTTCAGAAAAATTTTCGCTCGCGCATGTTGACTTTAAGTGACTCCGCCCTTAATCAGTAAACAAATGTAAAGTGTAAAAAAACTCAAACAAAAAGGTCGTAGTTGACCAGTTAAGTTTGTATCGCCTTAGAATCAGTAAACAAATGTAAAGTGCAAAAAACTCAAACAAAAAAAGGGGCGTGTCACGGGTACGGGTACCAAGTGTTGGCCTGCTATGCGATTTTATTAACCTTAGGAGTGGTCATCCGTCGCTCAAGTCGATAGTACATGATCGTACTAGACTCGACATCTTCGTATAATACAATTTATTACACATTCTTACACCTGGCGGACCGTGTGAACACATGGACACTATAAAATTTACGCACGTAACAATAGTAATATGTACAATGTAGGTACAATACCATACCCTACGTACCTACCTAGTATTTAATGTGGCAAAGACTGCAATAGTAAGTCAATTCTGGCAAAACATACATATAAACTAGATAAAATGCTATATCTCAAAAAGACCTAAATATAACAAGGCAAAATGAAATAATTAAAGCATGATACAATACTCGAAGAAAACAATAGATGCCAAATTGTAGAATAATTAAGTTTGTATACAACAGGAGACTGAAATGGTCGTGGACCACAAGACTGGTATAAAAGAAATTAAACAAAGCAACAGTATAATTATACCGCGAGCACTTAACTGCAGGAGTGTGGATGGCGTATTCTATATTATAGGTACTTATTAAATCTAATATTTTCATGGTATACTACACTATAAGTTTTAATCTTTTCACGTTTGCATTACGTGCTAAAATCTCTTTATAATGTTCAATGCAGTGAAAAGACTAAACATGCTCAAGTAATTTATGTTAATGTAACATAATTATAGAGGCACTGTGTGTATTCAATCTATATTTTTATTTGATATTTTTACACGCGAATAAGTATACCGAACAATATTTTATATATTAAGAATTATGTAAAATATTATTGTAACTCTCAGTTTCCTACTCGAAGAAATCATTTCACAATCGAGAGTATTACGAAACAAAACGGGAAGATAGAATATGTGTGTAGAAAGACGGAGGTCGCGAGCGCCGAAAGCCGAGGGCCGAGGGCCGAACGCCGAGGGCCGAGGGCCGAGGGCCGAACGCCGAGGGCCGAGGGCCGAACGCCGAGGGCCGAGGGCCGAACGCCGAGCGCCGAGGCCGACTCACGGACCAGCACTACGATAGACGATATTTAAAATTGAGCTAGTATAATATACACTCAGTTACAAAAATACTTGTAGCGTCATTTTCAGATCACATTTTGCTATAGGTTTATAACAAATATTTTTATTTTTGAATCTAAGAGAAGAGTGTAGAACGTGGGTGTGTGGGAGTGTGTGTGTGCGGGTGTGAGTGTGGCGCGCTTCAGTCTTTGACGAGGCGGTAGATGTGGTGCTGCGCGCCGTGCTCGCTGTTGGACACCTCGAACACGAAGGCGGCGCACAGCAGCGTCTCCTGCGTGTCGCGGTTCGACACAACCTGCACAACAATCACAAGTCTCTACATTGCCATTCCAACCTCTTTCTATAATAAAACAGTGTTACATTTTAATTTGGGACTAAGGCCTAGGCCGCACTACAGTTTTTCTCGCAAGCGGTAAACCGCTAAACCGCGAAACCGCCCAAACGCATACAAAATCAGTCGCGGGAAAAACCGCCGGTGCGGCCGCTTGCATTAGTGCCCTTGACTCACAAAATTAAGCGGTTAAAAATCGCGGCGGTTTAGCCGTAGTACGACCTAGGCCTAACCCAACATTCTTTTTTTTAATTGTTGCTTGGAAAATGAACCATTTCTTATATTTTACACACATTTTTATTCTTAAAATTAATTTCCAATCCACCTAAATCTATCTACTAACGATACCTAGTGTAGAACAAGAATGCCAAGGAGAAGCACACCTAAGACCATAGAACACAATATAAGACACGTCAATTTCGTACATACTTCGCAATTGAAATTACAATTGCAAGAATTACTAATTAAATTAACTTTTCTATTAGTTACGAGTACCAAAAACGATGATCACAATGTGAGTAAAATGTACGTTTTACTAGGATAGGCCTCCAAATGAGGCATAAGGTATTATTATTTAGTAATACAGAATTATCACAGTCTATATATTGCGGTTACTAATTAATAATAATAATATTCTACCACATACACACAACACCATCTAGCCCAAACTAAGCAGAGCTTGTACTATGGGTACTAGACAATGGATAAACATACGTATATACTTATTTTTTTGTAAATACATACATATTATACATAGAAACACCCAGACCAAGACAAACACCCATGTTCATGCACACAAATGTTTGACTTGTGCGGGAATCGAACCCGCGACCTCAGGCGTGGCAGTCGGTTACACTAATTACATTATCATCAAGTGGGATGTTTGTTCGTCTGTCACTAGCCGCATTAAAAGGAAATACTAAGGTCGAGAGAATTGAAAAATAGGTATTTGTAAAATCTATTGCTGTCGCGCAGTGCCCGCAGAGCGCTATAGAGACAACTGCAGCTTGGACCGATAATACCTAATAAAAGTACACAAAATCAACGTTTCGTAGTCCCCTGATACCTTCTCCAAAAGTTGACCGATTTAACTACGTTTTTCATAAAAAATTAAAAAAGGCTTTGGCCGTGTTCCTGTTTTACTTTTTTTACACAATCTAGTCAAATTTGTTTTCTGGATGTTTGAACACTGCGGCAAAACTGGCCAATTTTTGAGGTTTATGAAGGCTCATGTCTCTTTTAATAATTAATTTATGACAAAAAGGAAAACATAGGGATAGGCATATCCCTATGTTTTCCTTTGGCAAATAGAGGCCATCCATTTTGTGGAAAAATTACTGCTCTACTGGCATTATCCAGGGAGGAAACAGGGGACTACGTTTGTATAGAAAAACGGCCCTTGTGTTTCAAGCGTAGTAATAATAAACATACATAATATTTATACACTTTAGTTTGAAATGGCTTTTCGGAGTTGCAAGCCCTCTAAAACGTACATATCAACTTCTCTGTATATTTTTATACAAGAAGTATATTTTTAATGGGATTAAATATAATGATCAGCAAATATTGCACAGCATAACGAGCATACGCCTCGAATCACTGCATTCTCGGAAGTGTTAGGTTATGTTAGGTTCCTATTTTTAAACCCACCCAAAAGTAGGAGCCCCGCTAAGCGGGGCTCCGTCGACTTAGTTTGATCTCTTTAAAGTTTGCTGGCCATGAATAATAATTGCTGATCAATTAGCTTTTTTTGCTGCGCAGTTAGTATTTTTTTGCTGTGCAGTTAAATACTACCCATTTTTAATTGTATACTAATGATTATCACCTTTTTTGTGTCCTCAATATTGTAATGTTTAAATAAGGCACTAAGTAATAAGCACTACTTATATCATTGTAACGCCTATTTAGTTCACAATAAATAATTTGAATTTTGACATTACTCAGTTGTTGTGACCACTTGACAGAAGGGTTACGGACGATAAAACGATGTTCGTGTTTGTTTCATAGTACGAGTCTTTGGTACAGCCAGCAATATAATATGTACGTAGCTGAACAATTAACATCTTTTTGAGTATTTTACAAAAATAAAAATCGTAATTTATATATTGGACTTTTCAGCAACGATTAAATCAACTATATTTTAAGTATAACTACTGTAAAAACTCACATGTATTATAATTTTGAAAGATGGAAATCTCGAAAATGTCTATCGGTTTATGTCGCTGATTGCACCAATAGAACTACGAATAGATCAGAATCTTCAACATTTATGTATCATGGAATTGAATGTAATTAAACATGACACTAAATCTGGCTAGATTTAGTGTCATGTTTTGGCACTACGAACTTCCTAGCCAGAGAGAGTACTTAAGCCCGATTTACACGTAAAGTTGTCGAGGAGTTAACTTAATTTTAAATTAGTTTTGAGTCACTTAATGCATGTAAACAATGAATTTAGTAATAAGTAGCAAGTTAAAATTTAGCGTGCAACTAAACAGGCAGATTAGAAATGTTTCTAAATTTTCAGTTAAGTTGGCAGGCATGGCTACAACTGAAAACGTTTGGACAGGTATAATTTAGTTAAAATTTAGTTAAACGAACAATTTGGCGGAGCGGTCGAGTTCAGTTTGTTTATTTATCTGCATTTTATCCAATTTCTCACCCACAGTATTTTGGGTATCGACATTTCTCTCATTATTTCGTCTTTAACTTCATCTAGAATCTCCCTGAGTACAAAACGAATAATATCCGAACGTTGTTGATCGTTCATCTTTACAGAACTAAATAGCTTAACTAATAAGTACGTGTGGACACTTACTAAGAAATAAGCGACTTAAAATTTAGTTAAAATTTAGTTACTACTTATAAACTTAATACGTGTAAATCAGCCTTTACGTCCACCTAGCGGTAATTTTTTTTTTGCTATTTCTGCGCCTTGACAATCTGTCCTAAAACAATAAGCCACTGTGTTGTCTAACTTTCAGTCTGGTTTTTATGTTATTTATTATTAAGAGAGCTTTCGTTATAGTTATCATAGCTCTCGTCTCTCTATTCGAATCTAGTGCTGAGACTGGGGATATCACAGCTTTTTAGCCGTAAAATGACACTAAATCTCACTAGACATAGTATTTTTGGCACTAAGACCTTCCTGGCCAGAGAGGGAACTCACGGCCACGTGTGGGTATACTAACCTGTAATATAGTGAAGTTTTCTAAGACGCTGTTCATCATGTACTTCTCAGGTAGATGCTTCAGCTTGTGGATGAAGTTGACCATGTACTCGCACATCGGCGACCGGTGTATGCGGTACACGAACCGTCCACCTTCGAACCGCGCGTATTCCGTCTCCACTTTCTCAACCACTTGCTTCCCGAATGAACACACCTTCGTACTACACGTTATGGTCATGTTTTCATTGCTTTCGTACCTGTAATAGACAAATTAAGAACCCTTTAGGATATGTTGCTTAGTTCTAGTGATGTGCCGGATAATTAAAAATGTAGATCCGCGGATACGGATCTTAACTTTCTTACTCAATCGGTGTCGGTGCGCGTGACCTTAAGATTTAAGTTTTGTTATAAAAGTGATCTTATAACTTTCTATAATAAATATTACACAGATTTAAACTCAATTGATCTCATTATAAAGATATTTTAATTATTATTTTTTAATAACTTCCTATACTATAGTAAGTTTTTAAACATATATTAGATAGTTGATTAAGTTCGTTTAAGTTACATGCAGTATTGTATCGTATGTTAACTCACTACGATAAATGTTGATGCCAAATATTTCATTATTAGAAATAAAAAATAGTTTGATTGAAATGTAATAATAGTATTTTATTGCTACCTAATCACCTACATATAGAATTAAATCTATGTATTAAAAATTAATAAAGTAAAAGATCCGTCAAAAATGTAACGAATACGGACCTTTTTTCTCCCGCGAATATCCGCGGATACGGATACGGATATCAGGAACATCACTACTTAGTACATGGACCGCATGGCAACGATAGCCTAGTGCGAGATCGTTGGATTGCCACGCAGAGGCCTCGAGTTCGATACTTTATATCCTGGTATAAAGTATATTTTCTACTAAGCCAGGATACAATCTATATGTGTGTCAAATTTTATCAAAATCGGTTAATGATTTCCGCATGATTGAGTAACTAACATCCAAAATATATCAAAATATTATACTTTTACCATATAAACAAAGAACATGAGACACACACAATTATTAAAAAAAAATTGATAACAACAACAAACAACTAAATTACCATCATTAGACCATAATCCTAACTAATATTATAAATTCGAAAGTAACTCTGTCTGTCTGTTACCTTTTCACGGCTAAACCACTCAACCGATTTAGATGAAATTTGGTACAGATATAGTTTAAAATCTGGGGAAGGACATGGGCTACTTTTTATTGATGTAAGTACCACGCGGGCGGAGCCGCGCGCAAAAGCTAGAATTTAATAAATTAAATGATGTTTAACTATTGTAGTCAAACGTACTTAATAGGAATCGGAACCATATTTTTTTGAGTCATAGTTTAATATGATATAATATACTTACGACCGTACTGTTTACTTTAATTTGAATGTTATGTTATGCTCGTTAAGTGAACTGTATTGTTCTTTGAGTATTAATAATAAAAAAATTTAAACCTAAATTATCATAAGGGATTTAGACGGGCGAAGCCGCGGTTAGAAACAAGTACTGATAATCGCAAAGGTGATTCACTCAATTCGGAGAAATATCAGGCGCCGTGCAATACATATTAGGAATTGTTAGTAGGTGAATCACTGACTAAAAGACATCACAATAGCCAAAACCGCATTGTCTCGCGAAACATATTATTTATTGTCAAGGTTTTCGAAATGTTTTGTGATATATATCTGTTGGTATGTTTGTTATTCATCAAAGTTTACTAATTGAATGGATTTCTAGGAAAGGTTGTATGAAGGCTGGATAATAATCAGCAGAAACGACATAGGTACCTAATTGTAACTTCAGTTGGCGAATATTTTAGATAACATATCCTAACTAATATCTATACTAATATTATAAAGCTAAAGAGTTTGTTTGTTTGAACGCGCTAATCTCAGAAACTACTGATTCGAATTGAAAAATTCTTTCAGTGTTAGATCGCCCATTTATCGAGGAAGGTTATATGCTATATAACATCACGCTACGACCCATGGGAGCGGCGCAGTTATCATTAACGTGGGTGAAACCACAAGCACATCTAGTCTAGTCTAGTCCTAATCCTAACTAATATTATAAGGGTGAAAATGAGTTTGTTTGTTTGTTTGTTGCCTTTTCACGCCTAAACCAGTGAACCGATCATCCTGAAATTTTGCATATACGTTGACAGGTGCACAGAAACGGACATAGGCTACCTTTCTTCCCGAAAAAAATTACTGTTCCCGAGGAAAACAACAATAACGTTCTTATGATAATAGATGGTGCCACGTGTCTTTCGAATCATGATTCATGATTGAATTATATTATTACAAGCAGAGTACAACCCGAATTGATAGTCAAATTCTAAATTAACGCGAGCGAAGCCGCGGGCAAAAGCTAGTGTATTATAAATGCGAATGTGAGTTGTTTGTTACGCTTTCACCCCATAACTACTAGATCGATCATCATGAAATTTTGCATACACGTTCTCAAGAGTACAGAAAAGGACATAGGGTACGTTTCATCTTTCGTTTCATATTATAAAGACAATAGATATGTTTATATGTTGTAATCGATAAACTCTGAAACTGTTGAACTGATTTTAATAATTCTTTCAGTATTAGAAAGCTACTTTATCCAGGAGAAACATAAGCTATATAACATCACGCTACGAGCCACAGGAACGGAGCAGTAATCATAAATAATATAACATCAGCCCTGTTTATAAACTGTCCCACTGTTGGGCATGGGCCTCCAGTATGAGAAGGGTTAGGCCACAGTTCACCACGCTGGCCCAGTGCAGGTTGGTAGACTTCACATATCTTCGAGAACATTATGTGGAACTCTCAGACATGCAGGTTTCCTCTCGATGTTTTCCTTCACCGTTAAAGCGAGCGATAATTAACTATTTAATACGCATATAACTTCGAAAGTCAGAGATGCGCGCCTTGGGATCGAACTCGAGACCTCTACGTGGGAGTCCAACGGTGTCCCACTAGGCTACCGCTGCTATCTATACTAATATTATAAAGCTGAAGAGTTTTTATTTTGAACGCGCTAATCTCAGGAACTACTGGTTCGATTTGAAAAATTCTTTTAGTGTTGGATAGCCTATTTATCGAGGAAGGCTATAGGCTATATAACATCACGCTATGACCCACGGGGGCGGCGCAGTAACGATAAACGCGGATGAAACCGCGAGAACATCTAGTATCTAATATATATAAACATGGTGTATAATATACAGCTGAAGGTATACTTACACACTAGTGACTCCATAGAAAGCGCCTGGATCATCCAGGTTGTTTGTGTTGAGGTCCGCCCAAAACTTGACGAGGAAGAACGCGTTCCTGGGTCCCTTCTCGTACAACTCCTTGAGCCCGCCTTTCTTCTCCGGGAACTTATCGTTTATCTGTTGTACATCTACCGACTAGACACAAACAAAGATATATTAGTAAGTAAGTATTTTATTTTTCAAAATATAGGTACACGTTCTTATACAAATATTTTAACACAACAAAAAAAAGAAAAGTACATATATAATCAATAACGAGGTTACCACTCAGGTTTGTTGTTGGTTTGCGGTTTATACCTCATACCAAACCTGATGTTATGTGGTAACCCCATTAAGACGCCCGGTAGAGGTACATCATACTCTTTAATATTTTACAAACTCAAAAAATAAAAAAAAACTACGTACGTAAGATATATATAAATTATAATTGATGAGCATAGGTATATAATTAATATAGTATATAAAATATAAATTAAATAATAGATATTATTTTGCCTCTATTGACTTATATGTATCACTAAAGGGTAGGCAGTGATTTATACCTAAATTTCGCCAGCGATAGCACATGGTAGGGGCAAGTCAATAGCTGTCTACTAGACACAGCTCCAGATTCCGTGCTACGAAGAATTTGTGACAGAAAAACCCAGTAACAGCTTTCCCGATTCGGAATCGAGACCAAGGCACCAGGCAATCGTTAGTAACTTGCAAAACGTTTCTTTATAACCTTTTTACATTGAATTTGATTTTGTCGACCTCAATGGCGTAGTGGTTAGTGTAACCGACTGCCACGCCTGAGGTCGCGGGTTCGATTCCCGCACAAGTCAAACATTTGTGTACATGAACATGGATGTTTGTCTTGGTCTGGGTGTTTCTATGCATAATGTATATGTATAAAAATATATATTTGTTTATCTATGGTCTAGTACCCATAGTACAAGCTCTACTTAGTTTGGGCTAGATGGTGTTGTGTGTGTGTGATAGAATATTAGTATTATATTGTAATCATACTACTATAACAAAAACATTTTGAAACTGTACTTTTTAGATTAGCAACAAGTATTGTCATTTGATGAACATGTAATTTTACTGTAATAGTCCATTAAACAGTTATACAAGACTGCCTCCTTGACTCGTGCTGTTTTGTCATTCTGTTAGAAAAGTTTAAGTAGCAACACGGCAACTGAAAATGTGATTGGTGTACGGCAATATGGTCGAAGTATTTAGGAGCTAAATCATTAACGAATAAGTCATATCCCCTAAAGCAAATCGGGCATCGAAGCCAGCTTTAGGCTGTGTGTCGCCCACAAACTTCCCTCAGGACAAAGAAAAGGCGGTATCATCTATACTAATCTATACTAATATTATAAAGCTGAAGAGTTTGTTTGTTTGTTTGAACGCGCTAATCTTAGGAACTACTGGTTCGATTTGAAAAATTATTTTAGTGTTGGATAGCCTATTTATCGAGGAAGGTTATAAGGCTATATAATATCACGCTACGACCCACGGGGGCGGCGCAGTAACTATAAACGCGGACGAAACCGCGTGAACATCTAGTATATAAATAAAGAACAATGGTCAAATCGCACCTGACGGCGACCCGACATGTATTGTATATGAAAAAATCCGTTATTGTTTAAGATTTTAGGAAAGATGAGAAATATCTGTTTATGAAGCCAGGAAAAAAAGATATACATTTTTTTGGTATTGCATTTTTCTTTAACTTAGGTAAGTAATTTTAGAACGCATCTTTCATTTTACTTACGATGTGATTAGTTTCTTTTCACATACTAAAAGGTTCAATACTCAATACTTGTAATTATTTTCATATTTTCGAAGAGTTATTAACAGTAGTACAAATAAATAAATACGCAGAGATCAAACCAGTTAGTATTATTTTTTATATACGTATATGTAGGTACAAAGTAGCACAGCGTTTTGTTCACGATATTAAAATATTTAGGCTGGTATTAAATACATGAAAATAAACCAATCCCACTTCAGTTTGTTTCTGGACATGGCAAATAAAAATTTGGCCATTGTTCTTGATAATATTTTATATATATGATATGAGATAAAGAGTGTAAACTTACCTCTAATAAAGGATCTGCGTACGTTACAGTACCACCTATGTGAACAAATAGATGCTGCGCCGGCGCCGAACTTGGGTACTGCAAACAAAACAACAATATTCATAAAATAATAAACGAGATGACAATGATAAGACAACGTTTAAATATATTTAAGTTAAATATTATTTCGCAGTTAAGTTCAAGGTGTTTAACTTTCGATTTAGTGAACGTTAAGACATTAAGGTAACGTTAGGTATCATAAAAGTTTTAATATTATGATTTATATCTTAGTCGTTATTGCTTGAGACTTTAAGTGTTCAGTGTAGAAGTCAAAGAATATAATATGTGTCAAACAAGCTATCTACTCACCAAATTTTATCAATACTGATTCAAAGCTGATTCAAAGATGACGACTCGATGGCGTAGTGGTTAGTATAACAGACTGCCACGCCTGGGATCGCGGGTTCGATTCCCGCACAAGTCAAACATTAGTGTGCATGAACATGGATGTTTGTCTTGGTCTGAGTGTTTATATGTATAATATGTATGTATTTACAACAAAAAAAGTATATATGTATGTTTATCCATTGTCTAGCACCCATAGTACAAGCTCTGCTTAGTTTGGGCTAGATGGTATTGTGTGTAGGTGATAGAATATTATTATTATTATGTTTCTCTTGTATCTATTTTCTAACATGTTATATTATGAAAATATCTGGCCCTTTGGGAGGCTTACACGGTGACATAGGTCATGAAGAGGCCTTTCGAGAGTTTTAATCAAAGGTGGGATGGAATACCCACAGCGGCACTAGCCGCAGCAGGCGTAGGTCTATTGCTACGTATGGATTCTAATATACCTATGGGCTATGGGTATGGGTGTTTGGTGGACCGGTAGATTGCTAACTATGGATGAAAAACGGCATCTGCCCTGAATACTCTGATAGCATTAATGCAATGGGACTCGCCAACTTACTAGATGAGCTCCCTGAATAGCCACCATAGGCATACAAGCCAGCAGCAGAGGGCAACACCGATGCGAGAGGCTTAGGGTGTCGAGCGGTGCGGCGCCGGTTTCACCATCACGGGTCTCGGGACAACGGAGACCTGGAGCGGGTTTTCCCGTAGTTATGCCCTTGAAAATTACACTTCCACCCCCAAGCATATAGCTCTAGCGGCCGCTCTCTGACCAGCCAACCAAGGCAAGCCAGAGTTGAAAGTCCTACGGGAGATCCTGGAGTTCCACCCTAGCCAGCCAGTAACGGCAAGCCGGGGACGACACCCTAACCGACTCTCTGAGGCATTCAGGACCGCAGTGTCGCCACTCACATTTAGCTCGCCACAAGCTGCCCTGCGGTTTGTGCGCTTTTATTTAACCTGGTGATAATTTTTTTGTTTGCAGCACAAGGCGAAGGTGATTGTTTAAAAGCTAATGTACTGTGCCCGATACAGCGTTAGTCTCATGATGAAATAATGACTGTCCCAGAAGGTATTATAATTAAAAATAAAAATAAAAACGAAAAAATCGGTAATATTTAATTTTGTATTCGAATCTCGATTTGCCGCTTAATATATTCGAATGACAATCAATCAAAAGTTATTAAGAATATTTGGTATGCTCGTATTGCGTGATTCGATTATGTGCTGTGTGCGATGTCGTAGAGTTGTGGTACAGCATGGTGACGGCGTGGTGATGGTGTGGTGATAATGTAGTGACAGCGTAGTGATGATGTGGTGATTGTGTGTAATGTTGATGGTGTGGTGTTGAAGTGATGGTGTAGTAAAGGCGTGGTTATGACGTGATGATCGTGTGGTGATAGTGTTGTGTCGTCTAGGTAATTGTGTGATAATGGTGTTAGTCTGGTGTTTTAGTGAAGGTGCTGACCGTGTCGGGGTCGCGCGGGTGCTCTACGAAGGCGGAGAACTCGACGAGGCGAAGCTTGTGCATGGCGATGGCGCGGCCCTCCCACGGCGGCGGCGGCGCTACATCCGCGCCACCCGCGACGCCCACGCCACCCACGCCGGCCACGCCCTTGTAGCCGGCGCCAGGGAACGGCTTCACGCTGCGGAAACGATACCACTTACTTGCTTGATTCTCCTCGTTAGAGCTAGCATCCCTTACAAAGTAGCCTAGTAATAGAGTATTATTTATAATGGACTGTTTGAGTCTTTGGCGTGCGCTTTCTTAGGGCCATGACTCTACCCTGGATTGGTGCCTAAACTAGTCAAATACATACGTGTTCAGAAAATTAGCGTCCAAATTCAACTACATCGCAACTTCTTTACTTCTAGAAGTAGAACATAATTTAAAATGGATACCAGACTGTTTAAGTCATATGCGTGCGCTACCCTAGGTCCATTACCCTCCCCTAAATTCGCGTCAGAACTATCCAAATACGTCTTAAAAATATAAGCGTCCAAATTTAACAAAAGAGTGACATTTTTACTTCCTTGGCTTTGTTTAAAAATCAACTCTATGAAATAAATTTTAAGGTTCAATTTGTAATTGATTGTTGTGCATGAGGTCTTTCTTGGTGCATTTTTCGGGTCTAGTCTAAGTGTTATTAGGTTTTTCTCACATTAAATTCTCAGTAGCACCATGGAGTCTGGACCTGTGCTCGTTAGTCGGCACGGCAATAGTCTCGTCACCTATCACGTGAAATCTAAAATCATAGTTTTCGAAATGTGAGTGTTATAAATCTCTTCATGCCTCTTAGAAATACAGGCGTGAGAATATATATACGGCTTGGCTATTTTTGTATATAAATTAGCACTGTAAAAAAGTTAGTAATTAAGGTTAAGGTATTTTAAGAATATTGAAAGGTTGTTCATTCTTTCATATTGTTGATGTTGTCTCGATCAAATCAACTTATAATTATAATATAATTAGCACTAGATATTAATATATTAAATATATTATGTATATTGATTTAATCTTTGAAAAAATAAACGATTTTATAATGATATTGGCGATACCGGTTCCATCAGAATAAACCCAAATGAAGGATCAACCGTGAGAACTTTAGCAGATGAATAAATATTTTTTTTTAGTTTAATCCCATTAAAGTGTTTCCATGGTACTAATATTAATAACCTTACTAAAGTGCCTTAGCCCAGAAGCTCGATTAGCCTTCATAAAGTGCTTGATACCGAATAGAACATAGTTTAATTTATTTCATCTAACACGCTTACAGTCTGCATTGTTAAGTTCATTTAAGACATGCAAGTTGAATAAAAAAGAGGAAAATATTATGAATTTAACTTCATTCTCTGCTCAGACTCCTTTAATAAAATTGATCTTTAGTTGCTTTAGATAGAAAGAGATGAAAGTATTGGCCTTTCACATACAGTCAACATAATAAAGCTGAAGAGACTGTTTATGTTTCTATTTAATGCGCTAAGCTCTGGAACTACAAGTCAGATTTTAAATAATCTTTGCATTTGATAGGCCAATTCTTCTGGAAAGCATAGCCTATAGATACGAGCCACCAGAGCGTATAGCAGTCATCGTAGACGTGGATGATTCTGCGGAGACAACTAATCAACTTTATAGGGTTCAATATAACCTGATAATAAATTATTTTGTTCTTTTAATAACACTTACTCTTGTGAAGGTCCAGCTTGTAGACCCGGTTGCCAAAATTGCTGCAATAATAATAAATGTTATTAGCCCTTTTTAACTTAACCTTAAACTTTAATTAAGCATAATTATTATTGTTGTTATAAACTAACTATGCTCAAGTTGTTAAGTTTCTACACACGTAATCACTTGAAGCATTATTTAAAATGAAAAACATGGAGACGCAATGTCATTTTATTCTAATGATTTGATATACATGATTCTTATATTCGCATCGCCGAGTATCGAGAGCGATATCGATAAGGCTTAGTCCAATCCGATTGCTAGTCGATTATTTGTAAGATGAGGAAAAAAGAAACAAAGATGTGAGTAAAGCAGTTTGTAGTCGATTGGTGTTATTGCCTCCAATTCTTCGCTTGATACGTGCATTTGGCAACATGCCTAAATAGTAGTGAAGCAACACAATTTAAAGGCGTTTTAGTTTGTTTTGACTAGTAACACAAAGGCATGCCTTCTGCAAGTTGAGTACCGTATGGTGGTACGCCGGGTGCGGCAAGCCCGCTACGATCTGTGCGCTAGATAGTGTGCTCATTGACTGCATGGCCTTCTCTTTCATCATCCCACCGTCCTAAACGCCATTCATATTTATATTTTAATAATGTATTCACTTTTAGAGCGTTATTCTAGGCGCACATCGAAATTTGAATGAAGTACATAATTAATATCTCTTAAGCAAACAAAAAAGCTTAATTATTATATGTAGCGTATAACAGAAAGGTGTGGTCATATTTAAATAACCCATATGACCTAGCCCTGGATCAAAAACAATATTTATTAATTTTATTAAAATTTCAAGCATTCTTGTATTTATTATTTAAACATCGAAACAAACACATTACATCACTATAAAATTGTGCTTGGTAATTTTCGGGTTCATGGTGATCTGAGTCAGCTGTTTAAGTATCGACTAAAATGTATGATATTAATCCTTTCCTTACTAATGCGAAAATGAGTTTGTTTGTTTGTTACGCTTTCACGTCTTAACTACTCAACCGATCAACATGAAATTTTGCGCACACGTTGTCAGGGGTACAGAATAGGACATAGGGTACCTTTCATCCAGAAAAAAGAACTGTTGCTAACCTAATCTACATTTACGCGAGCGAAGCCGCGGGTGAAAACTAGTAAGTCGATAAAAAGAAAAAGTTATATCTAAGTGAAAATAATGTACATACTTATATGAATTTATTTGTCGCGGTTTTCCATTGTGCTAAAGCTATAGGTACTATGTGACACTTATGACCATACATTTCTGTTACACGCTGAATAATAAATATGAGTTATAATGATAGATCTTATCTTATCTTATGTGGGGGCCAGTCAGTGCAGACCGGCGACACTTCGACCCAGTGGGATCTTTTGTGTCGACACTCTCCCAATAACGACTGCCATAGATGTTCATGGCAGCCGGGACCGACGGCTTAACGTGCTCTCCGAGGCACGGAGCAGGCGATAATTGTCAATCAATACGCACATAATTTCGAAAAGTCATATAACTTCCGAAAGTCAGAGGTGCGCGACGTGGGTTCGAACCCGAGACCCCCTGCATTGCAGTCTGCTGGTCTCCCCACTGAGCTATCGCTGCTCTATAATGATAGATACTCACCACTTAAAGTTTGGCCTGTATTTCTCGTAGTTTCCGCCTAGCTAGCACCTGGAGTGGGATGACACCTGTTTTCTCGTGCGTGTCTTGCCTGTCCTCAGTTTTATATACCTTGCTATTAGCTCGTTCCTTCCTGCAATGTAATTTTACCTGGTTATTGTACATTCTTAGCTTCAAGCCTATAAATACAAATATGTAGAAATTAAACAAGTGTCAAATAAAATATTACGTATTGTAAAATATAAACATACGCCTAGTCAATATACCGAAACGGTCTTTTTACGGTGAATTGATCGGCATTCACGGTTGTCTAGTTACGATGATTATTCTAGATTTCAAGTTCAATACAAACGCCGTTTCATTTTGTTTTCCATAACAAAAGTTATTCAAAGTCAAGACATTATAAAAAAATATTCTGGTATTCACCACCATGCAAAGCTTGCTAGCCGTGGAACTTTAATCATGTTGAGGGTTTTAAAAATGGCACGCGTCATCTCGCGTAATGTCTGTTTCAATTCACGATTAAAACGAATGTTACAATATAACACGTAATAAATAATAAACGTTTAAACTAAACTCTTAGGCGATTAGGAATCGCTGTATAATGTGTGTACAGTGTGTAATGAGCCTGTATGTCGGTGCCAAATTTTTATTTAAGTAGTTACTTTTGTAAAATCATTACAGACATTGAAACAACAGGCACGCATGGAACCCACAATTTATGGCACCTTTTAAACTCACAGTGCAATTCGTGCATTTCTTTTTAAAGTTATAGGTACTACTAATATGACCACAACGTATAGTCACTTACAACACCAAAGGTTATTATTTATATATTTTGCGAGTTGACTACTTTGTCAGCAAGGAATCACTCAGTGTCTAGTGCAAGTTCGTTTTCTGAAAGTTCTTTTCACCATAGAGGCATTCATTGTCGGCCTCGATGGTGTAGTGTTAAGTGTAACCGACTGCCACGCCTTAGGGTCGCGGGTTCGATTCCCGCGTAAGTCAAACATTTGTGTGCAAGAACATTGATGTTTGTCTTGGTCTGGGTGTTTGTATGTATAATATGTATGTATTTACAAAAAAGAAGCATATATATATGTTTATCCATTGTCTAGTACCCATAGTACAAGCTCTGCTTAGTTTGGGCTATATGGTATTGTGTGTATGTGGTAGAATATTATTATTCTTCTAAAAAGTTAAATATTTTGTAACGATTTTTGTAGACCCAGATGAGTTCCTTCGGTTTCGTCCACAGCTGTTTTAATCTTCCTTTGATACAACATTTACTCGGTACTCATGCCTTTATTCCGTATAAGAAAGCCAGCTCGTTGCCATCTATATAAGCAACTGTAAGAGCCTGAAGATCTTCAAAAATCTTTGCAACTACTAAAACAAGGCCGACAAGAGCCCTAGGCGCTAACACTGAATGTTTGTGCCAATATCTATACCTGTTATACCTTTTACCTCGACGTTATGAAGAAGAAATTTAAAATAACAAATATGGGAAACAAACGCAGATATTTCAATAACACAATTAATGTATTAATAAAAGCCGCGCCGATTGTCAGTGAAATATTTGGCATAGCTGTTTCTGTGAAGCGCGTTCTCTACAGTGTTCTGTCGCGCTGCCTACCGCTCTGCTGTTATGAAATAATTTTCAAAATATTTTGAATAGCTATTTTCAATCATTGAAACTGCAGTTGGACAGGAATGCGGGGTGGATCGCCCGCAACCAATGCAAACTGACGCTGCGAAATAATTTTACAATATTGAGTAACGTTGTTGACAAAATAGCAAATATTTCTACAGAATCTCTCTTATGAAAAATTCTTGGTATTTACGGGTATATTAAATGTTGATGTATTTATCATATACTATCATTAAACGCCAGTGAATTAATACTTTACTGAACAAATGCTGTCGATTAAAATCCACATTATTACAATTTATACCTATTTGTATAGAGAATAATTGGTTTTATTATTAAAGGTATTATGAAATATAAACAAATACTTTCAACATTCTCCGTTGAACTGCAAGGGGTTTAACATAAAATTATATAATATATGCAAAATCCATTCAAAGTATTGCTTTTGTCATGCATATTGGTGCGTTATAAATTTATAATGTATAGTTATAAATATTATGTTGTGTATGTGTCTGCGGAACTCTGGCAAATAAGACCACAAACTCTATAAAGCAAATCATGGAACTTAATAACAAATATCATATTTATATATTAATACGTGAAGCAAAATTTTTGTAACCCCTTTTTACGAAAATTGCGCGGACGGAGATGTATGAAATTTGGCACAGTTAAAGTTTTTATGGAGAAGGAGGGGTGAATCCTAATATTTTTATAAAATATGCATTAGAAATAAATTAAAATAATGAAAAAACACTACACGCACACAACCATGAATTTGACCCACGCAGTCGAATCGCGTTCGTAGTATTTCGGCATTGTTCGTCTGACGTCGTACAATTCTTTGTAACTATGGTTACCTCCGTGCCTATTATACCTTATTTAATGTGTAATTAAGAAAAACAAAAAAAACGGGTTGCACTCCGGGAGTGCCGGCAGAAGTGAAAATTTGAATTAATATTCGTTGTGCATTTTTGATATTTTGGAATGGTTAGGGAATAATTTTGAACGAATTGCCTTAATTATCAGTATAAAAGTACTATCATTTATGTGGTAAAATACAATATTCATTTATTGCGCTATCGTACACAAACATGACAATTCTCCCTCCGTCTTACGAATTTTCGATCAGGTCACGTGTCCTGACGCGCGTTTAACATTTTTTACCCATCACAAAAAAGTGTACAACGCCGCTAAAGAAGTTTTCACTTCAAAAAGCTTAGGAATTTTGGTCGAATTTTATCGGTCGGACCGCTAGTTATTGTAAATAAGTAACTCATTACGTAAAAGTAGAGACTTCTTTACCGGGCACCGTAGTTCTAGTTTACGGTAGTAAAAACCAGCCTCAGCAGTTGCTTGCTACTTATGCAATACAGTTTTTTGTGTATGCTTTAATAATACAAATCTATACAAATCAAAAAAATTTAAGTGTCTGTTTGTAATGTCAAATAACAGCTTTTTATCTAATGCATACGAAAGTATATAAGATAACTATAAATTTACATATATTTTTAAAATTTTTGTCTGTCTGTCTGTCTGTCTGTTTGTTCCGGCTAATCTCCGAAACGGCTTAACCGATTTTGACGGGACTTTCACTTGCAGATAGCTGATGTTATAAGGAGTAACTTAGGCTACTTTGATTTTAGAAAAAAAATAAGGTGCCCCGGAGACAAATACTTTTTAGTTAAATTGTAAATTTTATGAAAATTGTAAACTCTTAATATAATTTTGTTATCTCAACTGTGAATGCTGTGTTAGCTCGTAAGTGGCATGTATATTAGAACTCTGTCATCTAAATTTTTCACTAAATTGTATCATATATATGCTGTGAGTTAACCAAATAAATAAATAAATAAAATCTACGCGGACGAAGTCGCAGGTAACAGCTAGTTGTATTTAAGATCACCCTTTCTTATTGGTTTATTTTCTTTTACTAATGGACTAATCTCACTTCTTTTCCCACCACTGTGGCACCTGTGTTTTAGCAGTTGTGATCATAGAAAACACCGAGTTTAAGACTCGTGAAGTCCCGGGGCGAGCTAAATGGTATATATGTATTTATTTACTTTTCTTATTATTCTTATTAATTTGTAGTCATTTACGTTAAATTATGATAGCGATAGCCATTACGTATTGCTACGCAACAAACAAACAAACAAACTCTTCAGCTTTATAATATTAGTATAGATACGCAAATAAATACACACATACATAGATTCACGCCTGTTTCCCAGAGGGGTAGGCAGAGACTACGGATTTCCATTTGCTACGATCCTGACACACTTCTCTGGCTTCATTCACTTTCATCACATTCCTCATACACGCCCGTCGGTTCAAGGAGCTCTTAACATGGCCTTTGTCCAGAACGCCTCCGATCTGATCATAAATCGTTTATTTTTAAAACGTCATATTGTTTAGGGTTATTTGGTTGGAAAAACAGAGGGCGCTGCCGTCAAGTAAACATTGAAACTGGGCCTGTGCTATTAACATCATAATTAAAAATAGTTTAACGTAGTTTTTGTGCAAATAAACTTACAATATAGTGACATAACTATATAAATACCATGTACCAGTGTTATTATGAAAAACTATAAACAAATAGTGACAAAAACATTACGTGTTTATGACAAACTGTTATGCTCTAATAAGCCACAAATATAGCAGTGTAGTGTCTGCTATCGACGCTCAGACGTTCAACGAAGAAGGTACGCAATAGTTGACATAGACTATCTCAAATACTGTACATACATAACAAATCAAACAAAATTGGGACCGTTGTGAAAAAAATATTTGAACCAGTTACATACAAACTAGCGCACGTTAGCTCCGTGGTGAAAGGATGTACATACTAACTGCAACTTATATTTTGATAAAACTACCATCTAGTGTCAAGTAGCAAAACTACCACATACTTGAGCGTCCAGTTATCGATCAAGCAAGCTGCTTTTTTAGTCACATAACAGATGGCGCTCTACTCAAATATGGACGATAATATTACAGTCCGTAAACAGCGTAGAACTAGCTCACTAAATGATATAACTACA
This sequence comes from Catocala sponsa, assembly GCA_963564715.1. Taxonomy (NCBI): domain Eukaryota; kingdom Metazoa; phylum Arthropoda; class Insecta; order Lepidoptera; family Erebidae; genus Catocala; species Catocala sponsa. The sequence goes on from OY751329.1 coordinate 27,878,114, forward strand.
GAAAACACAACATTATTTGATACGACCATGTTAAGTCTACGCGACTCACCACTAAACACAAGTCAAACTGTCCTAGAACTTTAAGAAAAACTACAAGAAATGTCTAGTAACTAATTATCTGTGGCCCTGTATATGTGACTGGTGCGCCTATATATAATTTCAAAGTTGACATGTTTAATAATCTCTTATACATTGACATTCAAAACAATAAATATGCTTATCTATTTGATAGTAATACTGATCTGTCATTAGAAATGTTTTCTTATTCTACTGGAAAACTCAATAAACATGGAATGAAAAATATATATGGACGCATAATGGATAACATTTTGATTGATTTTAGCATATATCATGATAATTATAAAATAACAAATAATAGTAACTCCCATATTCACTATAAACCTGCCAACGTTTTAATAACCTCGATTGTACCGAACAATGAAAAATATAATACTTTCCAGTTTTTTCTCTGAAGGACATATATATGTACTACACCAGAATATTGCAGGATTACTTAATAAATTAGAAGTTTTATGTGTAAATTTGGAAGAACTCAAAGATAATGATAAGTGTATTGACGTTGTATGTATTAGCGAACATTTCATGTCATTGGCAAATAATGTGTACTTAGATTTACCAAATTATACTTTGGCTGCATCTTACTATCGACATAACAGTAAAAGAGGAGGAACATGCATTCTATTAAATAAAAAACATAAATATAAGGAAATAAATGACATTAGGCAATTTTGCGTTGACCATGTATTTGAGTGTTGTGCAATTAAGCTTCTTTCTTATAAAACTTTAATTATCTGCAGATACAGAGTACCTAAACAAAATAATTTGTATACGTTTTTCAACAGGCTAGAAAAACTGTTAATTTACATAAATAAATATAAATATAATAACATTTTAATTGCTGGTGATTTTAATATAGATATTTTAAAGCGTAATAATAGTACTTTAGATTTTGAATGCCTATTATTAAATTATAATTTTAATTTGACATTAAATAAACCGACGAGACTATCTAGTCGAAGCTGTATTGACAATTTTGCACATAATTTAAAAAAGAAATGTAAGACCGAGATTTTAGAATTAGGTTTATCGGATCATACAGCCCAATTATAAAACTGCCCGTTAAACTAGTGTTCGCATTAAAATCTTGGCGCATCACGAAACGAGATTATAGTTTAGAAAACATTAAAAAATTTAAAGAATGTATCAAGAACATGTCTTTTTCGAATATTTACCAAACCGATAATCCGAATACAGCATACCAATACTTTATAGATGACTTCAAACTTTTTTATGATTTATGTTTCCCCAAAATACATATTTTTATGAAAGTCAACTGTAAGCCAAAATGGGTATCTCGTGGAGTGAAAGCTTGCAGCAGAAAGAAAAGAGATTTACTTTTGCAATTTAGACTAAAACCCACACAAGAAAATAAATCAAAGTATCAAAGTTATTGTAGTCTATTTAAAAAGATCATAATGCTAACTAAACGTGCTCAAAATAATTTCAAAGTAAAAAGTGCATATAATAAATGTAAAGCAGCGTGGCAAATTATAAATAGTGCCAGACCTAACATACCCAAAGAAGACATTTCCAGCATCAAAATTAACGAGAAACTTACAAATAATCCCATAGAAATAGCGAATGCATTTAATGACTATTTTATCAATAAAGTTAAACCAGTTCCAGGTTCAAATAAAAATGTAACTGCATTAATAAATACAAGATTAAAATCAATGTTTCTTGCTCCAAGCACGCCGCAACTAACTGACTAACAGTAATAATGATGATATTATAATAAATAGAGAGTATAATGACTGTATTAAAACTGATTTTTTTCGTTTGTAAATACTTGTTCATTTTACACCAGAATATAGCCGGCCTACTTTCAAAATCAGATGCTCTCTCTGTTTGCTTAAATAATCTAGTAGTTAAAAATAAATCTGTAGACGTAATATGTATTACTGAACATTTTATAATGTCAGGTTATGAGGCTCACCTCGATATACCAAACTATTATCTAGCTGCATGTTATAGCAGGAAAAATAGCAAACGAGGTGGAGCATGTATATTATTGAAAACCGGTATCTCCTGTAAGGAATTGTCAGAGATTACAAAATTTTCACAAATGAGCACTTTTGAATGCTGTGCGGTTGAATTACTAGAATATAAAATAGCAGTAGTCTGTATTTACAGGACTCCAAAGACACAAAACCTCAATATATTTTTTCAAAAATTAGAACAGCTATTATTAATACTCTGTAAAAAGAAATATGGTAATATAATAATAGTTGGTGACTTTAACATTGATATGATGAAAAATAATAATATTACAATAGAATTTAAATCACTTCTCTCAAATTTTAACCTAAAGTTAGCATTAGAACAACCGACTAGACTCAAAAGCCAAACTTGCATCGACAACTTCGCGCACGATTTTCACAGATCATGTAAATCCGAAATTATAGAGTTTGCACTATCGGACCACACAGCACAACTATTACAATGTCTGGTCAAAAATAAATGTGTGCTAAGAAGCTGGCGGAGGAAACAACGTGATTACTCAAAAGAAAATGTAATAAAATTCAAAATTGTTTGGAAAATTTAACATTTCAGGAAATATACGAATCTGACGACGCGAATAAAGCCTATGACCTATTTATAGAACAATTCAAATTATTTTATGACTTATGTTTCCCCACTCGCATCATCACTATTAATATAAATAAAAAACCAAAGTGGATATCACGTGGTATAAGAACATGTAGCAAAAAAAAGAGACATCTATTATGAACCTATCGCTCCAATCGTTCACAAATGAATCACCTAAACTTCACTAAGTATAATAAATTATTTAAAAAAATTATAAACTTAACAAAAAAGGCTCAAAACTGCTACAAAATAAAAACCTCCACCAATAAAACCAAAACTACATGGGAAATAATTAATAATAAAAAATACAATTTACCTAAAGATGACATACAGAAACTAACAATTGATAATAAAAATATAACTGACCCTGTGACCATAGCAAATAGCTTCAATAATTATTTCATTGACAAAACTGTACCTCTAAAAAGTTATGGAACTGAAGTCACGTCTCTCATAATAAATAGTAAAGACTCTATATTTATGTATCCAAGTCTGCCAGTTGACATTCTTAACATAATAAAAGGCCTTAGGAATACTAAAAGTGTGGGTCCTGACGAAATATCAACAGAAATAATTAAATCCGTGGGTTATTTGATATGTCATCACTTAAGTTACATACTTAATTTATGCATTATAGACGGTGTTTTTCCGGAAACCCTCAAAACATCTATAATTAAACCGCTCCATAAAAAGGAAAACAAGGATCAAATGCAAAATTACAGACCCATAGCACTTATATCAGTCAAATCGAAAATATTTGAAAAGTATATATGTCAACAAATATACACATATTTGGAAACAAAATCCATACTGTGTCACCAACAAAAAGGTTTTAGACAAAATATGACAATAAATATGGCTGTATATGATTTTCTACTGAACATAATGACAAACATGGACAAACGAACGCCAGTATGTGCTATTTACTGCGATATGACGCAGGCGTTTGACTACGTAGATCACACTATCCTAAAAGACAAGCTGGAATGCTATGGAATAAGAGGAAATGTCTTAAACCTTTTAGACTCGTATCTTACTAATAGAAAGCAAGTCACAATGATCTCGAGACTAGACAATAAAACTCAAACAGAAGTGCTCTACACCTCAAGTGAACGCTCTATTAAGTTCGGCGTCCCACAAGGGAGCGTGATCGGACCCCTATTATTCATTATCTATATAAATGACATGCCAAAATCCATAAATCAACCTATGACTCTCTTTGCTGACGACAGTACACTGACAATTGCTTGCAAAAATCGTGACACATAAAAATTACATAAATAATTCTATGACATCGATAATTTCTTGGCTAATTAATAATAATTTAAAAATTAACTTAAATAAAACCTACATAATGCACTTCAGCCAACGCATAAATACTCCATCACAAATTGATATAAACTATAATAATAAGTTAATAAAGGAAGTCGACAGTACTAAATTTCTAGGGCTTATAATAGACAAAAAACTAAATTGGAAAAATCACATTGAGCATCTTAGTAGTAGATTAAGTAAGTCATCTTATGCTCTATATAAACTAGCACCATCAGTTAATACAGATACCTTACTTACAGCGTATCATGGATCAGTGGCATCCATCCTAAGATATGGAATAATTTTTTGGGGAAATTCGACAGATAAAACATTAATATTTAAACTCCAAAAAAGATGTATACGTGCTATGTTCGAGCTAAAAGTTACAGACAGCTGTCAACCACACTTTAAAAAGCATAAAATATTAACTCTACCTTCCTTATATATATTAGAGGTATGCGTGTTCGTAAAAACAAACCCAGAGCTATTTCCAAGACTATCTGACACAGTGAAGCGCAACCGGCGCGACAATGATCGCCTACGTTCACACGGCGCCAAAACTGCTCATTTGGGTAACAGTATATTTTGTATGGCACCTAAAATATATAATAAACTTCCAAATGAGTATAAGACATTAAATGTAAACCCATTTAAAAGGAGACTTAAAGAAATGTTGACAGAAAAATGCTACTATAATATCAGTGACTACCTAAACGATACTTAATAATTACTGCAATAATGTTATTACTATTGACTTATATAATATTTTACTCGGACATTCTCAGCATGACATTAACCTTTTGACATTTCTTTATTTTTTATTACCTTTATTTAAAATTTTCAACATTAATTACTATGATTGCATGCACATAAAATTTTATTCACAAAATACATTTGTATGCCAGTAATGGCAAAACATGTTGAGACTGCTATCGTTTAAGACCTATTTATTGGAACAAACATGTTTTATGCAAATAAAGATTATTATTATTATTATTATTAATTTATTAACTAGAGTTTCGTAATCGATGAGATGTTTGTCGTTTGAAATATCTAAATCACATGATGTAAATATTACTTTATCAACTTTTTTAGGCATTGGATCATTATATTCTTCTATATTATTAGATAGTATTGGTTTTCTCTCTATTTCTTTTAAAAATGATGAATATCTTTCTCCACTTCTAGTAACTACCCGTAAATTTTCTTCTTTACCATTTTCTAAACTATTCTCGTCTGGTTTAATTCTGCTTAGTGCGTCAGCATTTTGGTTTAATTTACCTTGTTTATAAATTATCTCGTAATCATATTCTTCTAAAAGTAATCTCCATCTAACTAATCTAGATCCTTGGTCTTTAACATTCATTAACCATGTCAATGGCTTATGATCCGTGATTATTCGAAATTTGCGTCCATACAGATATGGCCTAAAGTGTCTGACAGACCATACAATTGCCAATAACTCTTTTTCAGTTGTAGAGTAATTTATTTCACTTTTATTTAAAATTCTGCTTGCATATGCAATTGGAAGATCATTCGGTATCTGACCTTGTGATAAAACACTACCTATAGCGTAATTACTCGCATCGGTAGTTAAATTGAACATTTCTGAAAAATCTGGATACTGTAATATTGGTTCTTCACATAATTTTGCCTTAAGTATTTCAAAAGATTTTTGTTGTAAGCTTGTCCAGATAAATGGTTCATCTTTTTTCAAGAGCTTAGTTAAGGGTTGGCTATAATTACTGAAATTTTCGATAAATCGCCTATAATAGCCTGCTAAGCCTAAGAAACCTTTTATATCCTTTGGTGTTTTTGGTACTGGATAATTCAAAACTGCTTCAATCTTTTTCGGATCTGGTTTTACTCCATTCCGTGTTATTAAATGCCCTAAATACATTACTTCAGTTTTTAAAAATTCGCATTTGTCTGGTTGTAATTTCAAATTGTGTTCAGACAATTTATCCAATACTTCTTTTAATTTTATATTATGGTCTTGCAATGAATTCCCATAAATAACTGTCTTCTAAATAAACAAAACATTTAATTCCTTGTAACCCAGTTAATACGTTATTCATTAATCTTTGAAACGTTGCTGGAGCATTCTTTAAGCCAAATGGCATACGAGTGTATTCGTAGTGACCTAGCGGAACGCTAAATGCAGTTTTCATCTGATCCTTAGGATCCATTTTGATTTGGTGAAACCCTGATGCCAAATCTAATGTAGTAAAATATTTACTATGACCTAACTGATCCAATATATCGTTAATTTGTGGCAATGGATATACGTCACCAACGCTTATTTAATTTAATTTTAATTTCCTGTAATCTACCACAAGACGCCATTTTTTCTTTCCAGATGCGTCTAATTTTTTAGGTACTACCCATACTGGAGAATTCCATGGACTGTTTGATGGTTTTATTATCTTATCCTTTAAAAGTTTATTTATTTGTTCATCTACTTCATCTTTCAATGCCTCCGGATATCGGTATGTTTTGGCGTTAATAGGTTTATTACTACTTGTAACTATCTCATGCATCACAGTATCCGTTGCTGTCAATGCGTCACCTTCTAAATGAAAAATATGATTGTATTCTTTACATAACTCTAATAATAATGTTCTTTCTTCCTCATTTAAGTGATTAGTTCTTATAGTTTTCTCTAACTTATCCAAACGACCACTTTCGTATAATTTACTAACTTTATTTATCTTCACATGATGCTTATCATTTCGTTCTTCATTATCTAATGGTTCTATTTTAACTTTTATATCGCTTATCTTAATTTCTTTGTCTGTAGTATTCAAGCATACCGTTAATGCTTTCTTATCGTTAACTTTAACAATACTTGGACATAAATATACTCCTTCTGATAGCGTAATAGTTTCTGGAATAATTCCTTCTTTTAAATCTTTATCGCAATCTACACAAATTGAAATAACTTTTTCACATCTTGGTTCTACTTTAAAATTCAAACTTTCATAAGAATCCTCTTTCTCCTCGTCATTATCTCCATATTTTATATCGTATTCTTTTCTGTGTATACTACAGTCATCATTACTAATTTCGTGTTCGACAGAACTATCCTCTTTATTTACATTATTTTCCATTTCATAATTATTCGTCTTATTATTCTCGCATTGATTGCTTTCATTTTCTATTTTTAATTCTAATCCACAAATTTCAATTATATTTTCCTTATACTTTATAATCGCGTTAAACTTTGACATAAAATCACCGCCTACAACTCCATCGCATTCTATAGGAAAGTTGTCAGGTATCACGTGTAGTGTATGACGAACTCTTTCATATCCTATAAGAAATGATGTGTAAGTATAACCAATCGTGTTGGTCGGTTCGGCGTCTTTATCTATTCCTTTTAACTTTAATATTTTGTCATTATATATAATCGAATCTTTATTCAATTAATTAATTTTAATTAACGTAACTTCGGCTCCCGTATCGATAAGAAATCTACCTTCTCACCGATGATCGCTAGAGGGCGTCGTTCAGTAAACACACATTCGTATGTGCTCATTATTTAATAAATTATTAAAATAAAATCAATGTAATTTAAGTTATTAAAAGTGTATAAAAGTGACAAATATAAACTAATGTGACAGTGAGAAAGTTATCTTCATCGAAACGAACTTACAAATCGTTTTAAACTCGACAGTTCAGTGACAATTTTTATTCCACAAACATTCCAAAAACCTGGACTCCATATGAAGTTTCTACACGTCATTTATCAGGAACTCCGCAGAACTACAGTATGTACAAACTAAACATGCACTCCAATTAATTAGAATGAATAAACAAAGAAAAAGTATTTATTTCTTTGTAAACGCTCGATACGCCCCTTGTGTCAAGTAGTGAAAACATACAGATTCAAAACAAAAATCGTTACAGAAACATTTATATTATCGACGCCAAAAGATGGCATTTGTTTCTTTGACTCTTTATCTATAAACTAAAAGCGACATCTACGGGCTAATAGCAACACTACGTCATATACGACGCCACTACCCATATTTGTAGCTCCAAAAAAATAAGAGGGCAGCACTTTCTATACGAATAATTGAAAATCAATTATACGCCATCTAGTTGCAAGTAGTAGTACCAGTAGATAATATGAACTACAGAAAATAAACAGTCGATAAAGCAGTACTCATTATACATGCATTGTTGGACCCATAAGAACAACTATTTTAACGACATCTGTAACTACACAGTGGCTGAGTGGTATAAGTGAGCTGTTCATACATACCTGGAGAGTGGGCTCGAGATCGAGCCTGGGTCAAGACTTGTCTTTTTAAGAATTAATTTGCATGCACACTATATTAGTTCAAAAATTGAGCGAAGCTTATAACAACGAGGTGTAAAAGAAATATCAAAATATTTATTTAACAAATTTCGACGAAGTAATTCATAAAACAACGCTACAGAATGGACTCAGAATATAACAACATTACTCAGCGGAAACCCAAGAGAACAAGTTCATTAGGAGATCTTATCAACTTAAAAAACACAAATGATGAAACCATGTTTGATAGTACGATGCTTAGCATACCTGACAGCCTACACGAAAACAGTGATGCAATAAGTGACCTACATGACCGGATAAAAGTACTTACAATGCAATTACAGAGCGCACATCAAGAAATAGAAAATTTGAATTGTGAAAATTTCCGCCTTAAACGTGATCTTGAAAATATGAATAAGACAATTGATAAATACAAAAAAATCTGTTCAACATCAGAAAGGAAAAGCAAATCATCGTCACAATCCGCACGTAAAACCAAAATACAAGCAAACAGAAATACGACACAATGTTATGATGATTGTACCGGAAGTCCAGTCATAATGCGCAATAAGGAAGACCCAAACCTGTGGCACTTCGGAAGCAGGAAAGGAAACAATGACACAAGAATCATATTCTCAACATCCTTTACAAAATAATATTGGGCCGACATGTTCTGATAATCAAACTAAAACGAAAAATAAATTATGCATTCTAAGTAACAGTAATTATAAAAACTCACTATCTATTATCGACGACGTATTTTCTGATTACTTCGATTATTGCCATTACAAAAAACCAAACAGCACTGTGAATGAACTTTTGAAGAACATAGAGAACAAATTAAAAGATTTTACCTTAAACGACTACTGTTTATTATTGATTGGAGAAAATGATGTTAAGGATGATAGAAACCACATAAAAACTATAAATATTCTGAAAGATACCTTGACAAAACTAACTCATACAAATGTAATTATCTGTGGCCCTGTATATGTGACTGGTGCGCCTATATATAATTTCAAAGTTGACATGTTTAATAATCTCTTATACATTGACATTCAAAACAATAAATATGCTTATCTATTTGATAGTAATACTGATCTGTCATTAGAAATGTTTTCATATTCTACTGGAAAACTCAATAAACATGGAATGAAAAATATATATGGACGCATAATGGATAACATTTTGATTGATTTTAGCATATATCATGATAATTATAAAATAACAAATAATAGTAACTCCCATATTCACTATAAACCTGCCAACGTTTTAATAACCTCGATTGTACCGAACAATGAAAAATATAATACTTCCCAGTTTTTTCTCTGAAGGACATATATATGTACTACACCAGAATATTGCAGGATTACTTAATAAATTAGAAGTTTTATGTGTAAATTTGGAAGAACTCAAAGATAATGATAAGTGTATTGACGTTGTATGTATTAGCGAACATTTCATGTCATTGGCAAATAATGTGTACTTAGATTTACCAAATTATACTTTGGCTGCATCTTACTATCGACATAACAGTAAAAGAGGAGGAACATGCATTCTATTAAATAAAAAACATAAATATAAGGAAATAAATGACATTAGGCAATTTTGCGTTGACCATGTATTTGAGTGTTGTGCAATTAAGCTTCTTTCTTATAAAACTTTAATTATCTGCATATACAGAGTACCTAAACAAAATAATTTGTATACGTTTTTCAACAGGCTAGAAAAACTGTTAATTTACATAAATAAATATAAATATAATAACATTTTAATTGCTGGTGATTTTAATATAGATATTTTAAAGCGTAATAATAGTACTTTAGATTTTGAATGCCTATTATTAAATTATAATTTTAATTTGACATTAAATAAACCGACGAGACTATCTAGTCGAAGCTGTATTGACAATTATGCACATAATTTAAAAAAGAAATGTAAGACCGAGATTTTAGAATTAGGTTTATCGGATCATACAGCCCAATTATAAAACTGCCCGTTAAACTAGTGTTCGCATTAAAATCTTGGCGCATCACGAAACGAGATTATAGTTTAGAAAACATTAAAAAATTTAAAGAATGTATCAAGAACATGTCTTTTTCGAATATTTACCAAACCGATAATCCGAATACAGCATACCAATACTTTATAGATGACTTCAAACTTTTTTATGATTTATGTTTCCCCAAAATACATATTTTTATGAAAGTCAACTGTAAGCCAAAATGGGTATCTCGTGGAGTGAAAGCTTGCAGCAGAAAGAAAAGAGATTTACTTTTGCAATTTAGACTAAAACCCACACAAGAAAATAAATCAAAGTATCAAAGTTATTGTAGTCTATTTAAAAAGATCATAATGCTAACTAAACGTGCTCAAAATAATTTCAAAGTAAAAAGTGCATATAATAAATGTAAAGCAGCGTGGCAAATTATAAATAGTGCCAGACCTAACATACCCAAAGAAGACATTTCCAGCATCAAAATTAACGAGAAACTTACAAATAATCCCATAGAAATAGCGAATGCATTTAATGACTATTTTATCAATAAAGTTAAACCAGTTCCAGGTTCAAATAAAAATGTAACTGCATTAATAAATACAAGATTAAAATCAATGTTTCTTGCTCCAAGCACGCCGCATCATATTTACAAAATAATCAATAATTTAAAAAATACAAATACTGTAGGACACGATGGCATATCATCAAATATTATTAAAGCGGTTAATGAGTACATATGTCACCATTTGAGCCACATAATTAACTTATGTATATCGACTGGCGTCTTTCCGGAAAATCTTAAATTAACAATAATAAAGCCATTATATAAAAAGGAAAATAAAGAGTTAATCCAAAATTACAGGCCTATTGCTTTACTTTCCGTATTTTCAAAAATATTTGAAAAATATCTATATCAGGAAATTTATGGTTTTCGGAAAAACAAAACCATCAATATGGCTATCTATAATTTTATTAAAAATGTTTTAACGCACATGGATAAAAAATCCACATGGTGTACCCCAGGGTAGTGTTCTGGGGCCACTCTTATTTATACTATATATTAATGACTTACCAAATGCTACCAGCCAACCCTTGATATTATTTGCTGATGATAGCACGGCCACCATACCATGAATCAATAATAATTTGAAAATTAATTTAATGAAACTAATATATAACAATATATTTTAGACTGAACCGAGATGGTACTCGCTCGACTAATCAGACAGGACTCTCTCTTTGATGGGGTTAGCGGATGTTTTATATCTGCTCTCACAATTAACAGGATCATTAGGAATGATAGTGTACATATTCAAAGGTCACAACAACAACTTAATGGAATATTAAATAAATCATTACCTAATGAGATGAGAACAGTAAACAATCGATTTGTTAATGCTTAACAAAACAGGAAATTTGATATAATAAATATGTGTACATTACACATTGAATTCGGGGAATGCGATGGCGACGAGAGGCGGGCTGGTGCGAATTTAATTAACCCCTTGCCTGCTCGTCGAGGCGAACGCGTACTATCTACTCAATTATTTGTACCTACATTGATTAACGGGCACGGTGTAAACGTCATGTTATGAATCATTAAATACATACATTTATTGGAGAATAAAATGGTATGTAATTATACTTTACTTTAGAAAACATTTGTGACTTTTTATTATGCGTTTTGTCTGATAGATAAAGTACTAAGTGATATAATTTACTAAGGATTGGATTGATTACGATTGAATTTAAGTATAATTCAATCGCAATACATTTAATTAAATTATTAAAAAAATGGGTGACTTTTTGCTATGTGTTTTGTCTAATAGATATACTCCTAAGTTATATAATTTACTAAGGACTGGATCTATTACGATTGAATTTAAGTATAATTCAATCGCAATACATTTAATTAAATTATTAGAAAAAATGGGTGACTTTTTGCTATGTGTTTTGTCTAATAGATATACTGCTAAGTTATATAATTTACTAAGGACTGGATTTATTACGATTGAATTGAAGTATAATTCAATCGCAATACATTTAATTACTTAAATGATTAGAAAATATAGGTAGGTGAAATTATGCTATGTGTTTTGTCTAATTGATAAACACCTAAGTGGTGTAATTTACTAAGAATTAAATTTATAACGATGGAATTGAATTGATTAAGCTAATAAAATGTATGTACCATCTTGTATCCTTTTTTAAATCCTTGTCATTAGTCTAATTGTTCATATTTGAATGGTTTTACTCGCATTAAGCTCTCCACTGATAACTATTATGATAATTATACGTACTCTAATGTGTATAGTTTATAATTGGAACCCAGATTTAAGTATTATATTATTGTTTACCATTGAATATTCTTGTGTATGTGTTAGTCTGTAGTCTGTATCTATTTAATAAAAATAAGACTTATGAGATTAGTAAATTGTATATATATACCATGTTTAGGAAGCGTCGCAAAATGTTTTAAGATAGCCATCCTAACTAATATTATAAAAGCGAAAATGAGTTTGTTTGTTTGTTACGTTTTCACACCTAAACCACTGAACCGATCATCCTTAAATTTTGCATATACCTTGACAGGTGTACAGAAACGGACATAGGCTATCTTTCATCTCGAAAAAAATTACTGTTCCCGAGGAAAACAACAAAAACTTTCTTATTATAATAGATGGCGCGCGCCACGTTTCTTTCGAATCATGATTGAATTATATTATTACAAGCAGAGTACAATCCGAATTGATTGTCAAATTCTAAATTAACGCGAGGGAAGCCGCGGGCAAAAGCTAGTAGTCAATATATCGTAAGAAGTGGCTAAAAGAGCTCATCTGGTCGTGGTCTGTGAGAAGTGGATATTAGGGTCGTGCATATATCACTAGCGACAATGGGATATGGTTGCCCGTAGCCTTACCAAAATGCATGTTAGGTTAGATGAGCTAAGCGAGGCTGGCACGAATAGTTCGATGAAACATTTAGGTATTTGTTTTATTGAATAACTAGATGTTCCTGCGGTTTCACCCGCGTTTATCGTTACTGTACCGCCCCTGTGGGTCGTACCGTGACGTTATATAGCCTACAGCCTTCCTCATTAAACAGGCTATCCAATACTAAAAGAATTTTTCAATTTGAACCAGTAGTTACTGAGATTAGCGCGTTCAAACAAACAAACAAACTCTTCAGCTTTATAATATTAGTATAAGATAACTTATGCTTGCAGTTGCCGTACTGACTTATGAATTAATTTAAGTATATCACTGACTAGTGATATTATACTTGACTACTCATTAAAACAGCCCGCTACTCAAGCAAAGGTATGACTCAGTAAGTAAAAACTTTAAATAACACAATATATAATACCTTTCTGGAAGACGTATCTGCGAAGAATTGTCAACCGAAAAACCCATAGTCTAGTATGTTGTCCAAGTGCAGGCGGGCAGTACCCACACTTTTTGTTTATTTTTTTTAATTTAGAGACCACTTCCGCATTAGAAATAATTCGTGTGTCTTTACAAACATTCAAACAATAATAATAATATATAATATATTCTACCACATACACACAACACCATCTAGCCCAAACTAAGCAGAGCTTGTACTATGGGTACTAGACAATGGATAAACATACATATATACTTTTTTTTGTAAATACATACATATTATACATAGAAACACCCAGACCAAGACAAACACCCATGTTCATGCACACAAATGTTTGATTTGTGCGGGAATCGAACCCGCGACCTCATGCGTGGCAGTCGGTTACACCAACCACTACGCCATCCAGGCCGACAATGGACACAAAGAACACAGATTCGGAACAACTTTGGGGATCTATAAAGCCATTCTGTCTTAAGGAGACTAAAAGTCTAAAAAAATAGAAAAAAAAAATGTGAGGATCACAAAATTCAATTTCAATGCTTTATTCCTCTCTATATCTATTACATGTTGTAACAAAGAATAAAAGACCAAATATGAACCCTGTCGGGCACACCAAACTAGATAGAAGAGAAGAAAGGAGGAAGTCACTAATATAATTTTTATAATATTGCCGTTCTGTCCCGTGTGGGATTCGAACCCACAATACTCGGGACAGTGACAGTGGCGAGGCGAGCACTGAACTACTGCGTCATCCGCGCTCTCAAACTATAACATTTATACACATGTTTATAAACGTTATAGAAAACTTGTAGTGTGTTGATTTCTTCATGATATACTCTTTTGCCTTCTGATTGAGTTATAATTAACGCACATGGTTTCAAAAAGTCAGAGCGGCGCCGGCGGCGCGTGTCGTTGCTTTAACACGACTATCTTGGCAATCCATCGGTTTGCCCCACAAATATAGATTGTTTGCCCACTTTGCTATTGCTGCTATCGTAATTAATCATAACATTTAATGTATGTTTGTTTGTCACGTGAGAAGTCTCAATACTTTTTTTACAGAGATCTGTAAAAAATCTACACATTTTGACTCGGGACACGCGGCTTAAAAATATGATGTCGTGTATTTTATAATTACATACTAGCTTTTGTCCGCGGCTTCGCTCGCGTTAATATAGAATTTGACAATCAATTCGGGTTGTACTCTGCTTGTAATAATATAATGCAATCATGATTCGAAAGACACGTGGCGCCATCTATTATCATAAGAACGTTATTGTTGTTTTCCTCGGGAACAGTGATTTTTTCGGGATGAAAGCTAGCCTATGTCCGTTTCTGTACACTTGACAACGTATATGCAAAATTTCAGGATGATCGATGCAGTGATTTAGGCGTGAAAAGGTAACAAACAAACTTATTTTTGCTTTTATAATATTAGTTAAGATTTTCCATATAAGACGAAAATGAATCCGCGGGAAGCAGCTAGCATCAGATATTTTAATATTAAACTAGAATGAAAGCTCAGATCTCTCTGAAAGACTGTTAAGTCAAACATTCTTGAAATTACTTCGAAATTATGGCACCGTCGTAAACTTTTTACGGCGGGTGTTAAGCTAAAATTAGTAAGTGTGGCCACTCTAACAAATTGCTGTTAGCACGAATTAGTAAAGTGAATATACACGTCGTATGTTACCCGGAGCGAGCGCTCCGCTCGTGACATCGCTGCCCGCGAATTGAGCATTAAGAGTGCTTTCACCCGAAACGTCGTGTGCATCCTTCTATAAATAGTGCAGTGCACAGAAGGATCAACCAAGAAACGTTTCTATTCCACACTGAATAGAAAAACAAGAGATCATTATTTATTAGTTCGTTAGTTGTCTAATTTGGTCCATTGCCAGCGCGACGCGACGCTGCTGCGCTCTCGCGCTCTCTGCCGCGGATATTGTGCGTACACGCTCCAACTGCTATATGAATATTTACCATTTTCTTTGGCGATCACGCATCTCTTGTCTGTTATTAAATCGACCATTGCAATTATACATTATTTATATGGCTTTAAGGGAAATTATTATATAATTAATTAAATACAAAGAAAGAAAGAAAACAGTTTATTTTGTCCTCTACATTGGCATAAAACAAATAAAAAAAACAACAAAAAAAAAAAAAAAAATTTTAGATTTACAAAAAAAAAGAAACGATAATAATCAATTTATATAATTAATCATACCGCCAGTGCGAGACCAAAAATGACACCTATCTCAGCATAATGAAGCAGCACCGTGGTAGATAGTGCAGCGCTGATTTTATCGCTTGCTTTAACGGTGAAGGAAAACATCGTGAGGAAACGTGCAGGTCTGTGAGTTATCCATAATGTTCTCGAAGAGATGTGAAGTCTGCCAAACCGCACTGGGCCAGCGTGGTCAACTATGGCCTTCTCACACTGAGAAGAGTCCCGGGCCTCAGTGGGACAGTTTCATAAAAGGCTAATATTATTATATACCTATTAATCTATATATTGATAGGTGAAGCAAAAACTTATAGTTAACCATAGTAATAAGTTTTCTTTATTACAATAAATAGTACCTTATTTATGTGTACTAAAGAAAAAAAGAAAACAAACTAGCAAGCTTATGAGTTTCGGTCGAATTTTTGGGGATCATTCTCACTAGTTCCACCGTTGAATAGTCCCATGGGACTAGTGAGAACTTTTTTTCTCAGTAGTTCCATGGGCTTTGATAATGGAACTAGTGAAACAAAACTAAATCGGACTCGTCTCACTAGTTCCACCGTAATTGTTCCATGGGACTAGTGAGATTTTTTTTCTCAGTAGTTCCATGGCTTTTCATAGTGGAACAATTGAGACCAAAACTAATTTCTCATTTGTTCCACTTTCTAAAAAAATATCATCAATAATAAATAAATGAATAAAACGGACAAAACATTTAAAAGTGATTTAATGGAAATCGAACATCAACGTAATTTGTGCAAAAAACTAATTTTACTGTCATTAAAATTTTAAGTAAATTGTTACTAACACGATATGGACTTAGTCCGAAATAAACATATATTATTATTATTATTAAAAAAATATTTAATGCCATTAATGAATTGGTTTCGTTCTTCGGTATATCTATATTAATATTATGGTGCCATCCTTCCACAGCGTTTGTGGTACGATGACGTTCGCTAAACACGCACCATACTTTTATAACATCAGGTTTCATCCAAAACTTTTCAAAGTATGTTATGAATTGTTTCAATGCTTCATTATTTTGTGGCGATTGCCCTTTTATGTAATCCCAGCCATCATTAATTTTATCAATAGGCTAATGTGCTAGATTACCACATAAAGACACTATCCTCTTGGTACGCTTATTTTTGTTTAATTTCAAAGCTTTAGCCTTTCGCCATAGATAGTTAGTAAAATGGAAGTGGCATCCATTGATTACAATGTTTTTATCGAATTTGCGTAAGGCCGCCATTACAGCCTCTTCAAAGTCCACGTTCACTTTTGTCGGTTTCCATTGAGGAATTCGTGTTTTAATTAAATCAAATAATATAGAGTAAGCTTTTTAGTTTTATGTGACATAAATGCATAAATTAACGGCAGAATATTCGTATTACTGCTGTTACTTCCTATGTCGCCATGGATAGAATATACCTGAGTGAACGGAAAAGGACAACATTTAAATGTTCCATCCATGAAGAAATGTTTTGCTGTAGTCATAAATGATTTGGCTTCCACAGAGCAAAAAATCAATATTTTAAGCTCACCTTCGAAATAATCTGCCAACATAAAATTCCTAAATGGTGCAGGCACTTCAACATCTTCTAGAGTTCTTCCACATATCTTATTGACTTTAAGTTCCCTGTTTCTTTTTCTGTAAATTGAAGCTTTTTTTTGATGAAATGACGGTATCGGTTTCTTAGAAACTAAATCAAGCCCTTCATTTCTAATTGATATTATACCTCTTTTAAATACACTTGGAGCACATTCCAGTCCTTTTGCAGCCTCTTCACAAGTTTCACAAATTTTTTTATCGATAAGATTTTGAGTTATATCTGATAGACAAGTGTTGTGGTGACCTTTTTTTTATTAATATTGCTTTTTGGTCCTAAAAAAGTATAGTACAGGTAGTATAATCGCTTAAAAATAACATAATATTCTACCACATATAACACCATCTAGCCCAAACTAAGCAGAGCTTGTACTATGGGTACAAGACAATGGATAAACATACATATATACTTTTTTTTGTAAATACGTACACATTATACATTGAAACACCCAGACCAAGACAAACATCCATGTTCATGCACACAAATGTTTGACTTGTGCGGGAATCGAACCCGCGACCTCAGGCGTGGCAGTCGGGTAACACTAACCACTACGCCATCGAGGCCGACAAATCGACAAATAGAGAGTTATTTGTATAAAAACAACAAATTTTTTAAGCTTTGCCCCACACTAAGATTTTCTTCTGTTTCGTGGGGGCGTACACAAACACCCAGACGCGGAACCACTACCTGTGGTAGGCTATACAAATATTTATTCCATGCGGGGATCGAACCCGCGGCACAACTCTAATAACAATTATCGATCATTACTATCCAGCGTGAAACAGTCCCATACCAACGTGTTTGTATCATAAGTATGCATGACACGAACACTGAATGAAAAAACACACCAGAACTACGAGAAAATATCTGAATAACAATACAAATAAATGCCAGTGCTGGGATTCGAACCAAGAAACTTAAACTCAAACAGTAGACCACCGTCAAAGGGTGCGTCCAGATCTGAAAAATGGTGCCGCGGATGCACCATTAAGTATTACGATTTAAAACGGACTTGTGATACTTCTTTAGGTTCGTGATTAAATAATACCTATAGATTAACCGAATACTTACTGCGGAAATCGTTACAGATCCAGCACATTTATTTTTCTTATAAAATTTACACCTCCATATACTTGCTCCACTGTGATAAGTGCTATGTTTATGATATTGGTAGCCATTATGTAGTAAAACGTTTCCTCGGCCTCTTTTAATAATTTCAATATCACACGACATGTTTTACCCGATAAAACACAATATAAAACTAATGTTACTAAACGCAAACGTCTCTGTGATTTTTTGGGCACAAATTGAGGGTAATTTAAAAAGCCTCTGAGTTTATAATAAGACTATTGAGGGTAGTTTTAAAGTATTTATGATTAAATGATATTACTTACTCATTCTATTCAGACAATACGTGAGTCAATAATAATTAGTATAGATTTATCCATGTAGTCTTTAAACAATTTTAAAACAGGAAAAACAATAAAGCATAAGTCTCTAACATAATGAACTCGTCCAAACATAACAATAGATGGCGCTGATTTATATTTCTTACAAATTACGGTGTGAAATCTTATTAAATGGCTCAATATAGCTATATCAAATAAACCATTGCTGGGATTACATAAAAGGGCAAACGCCACAAAATAATGAAACATTGAAAGAAGTTATAAAAGTATGGTGCGTGTTTAGCGAACGTCATCGTACCACAAACGCTGTGGAAGGATGGCACCATAATATTAATAAAGATATACCGAAGAACGAAACCAATTCATTAATGGCATTAAATATTTTTTTAATAATAATAATAATATATGTTTATTTCGGACTAAGTCCATATCGTGTTACTAACAATTTACTTAAAATTTTAATGACAGTAAAATTAGTTTTTTTCACAAATTACGTTGATGTTCGATTTCCATTAAATCACTTTTAAATGTTTTGTCCGTTTTATTCATTTATTTATTATTGATGATATTTTTTTAGAAAGTGGAACTAATGAGAAATTAGTTTTGGTCTCAATTGTTCCACTATGAAAAGCCATGGAACTACTGAGAAAAAAAATCTCACTAGTTCCATTATCAAAGCCCATGGAACTACTGAGAAAAAAAGTTCTCACTAGTCCCATGGGACTATTCAACGGTGGAACTAGTGAGAATGATCCGATTGTGCAAGCGACGGCTGTGTGGTCGCGCGGTGCCGCGGCCCTGGCGCTGCTGCTCGCCGTGTGCGTGGTGAGTCGCTGTGTTTGTCAGCTGTTCATCGCGAGGCTATCACGCTGCACCCTGGCGCTGCATACAACACTGTCAGCTTCCTTTGTTTTGTTTATATACAACAAAACATGAACACTATTATGCGACCAATATTGGTTATTTATGATAAAACTAGCTCTTTTTATGATTTGAAATGGATCAAAAATATTTTAATGCCTTTTCTGGCTTTCTAGACATTTCAGTTTAATTAATGAGATCCAAAATAATTAAAGTTTAACTATGAATATATACCTACTGAACACATGGAGAAAAGTGTTTCTCATTGATTATTCTTTTCAATTTGATGTTTTACTTGGTCTAGACTGCCTTTATGACACTAAAAAGGTAAACATAAGTTTTGATTATCTATTGTATCTTTAGATTAGCTTCAGATTTCCTCATTTGTTTACCAATTGTTTTCCTCTAATAAACGGCTGACAGTTCAGATAAATTTAGTTTCCTTGTAATTGAGAGTGTAAACAGGAAAATATTGATAATTTGCCGGTCTAAGTGGTGTTTATGGGGCAAAGTTAATCTGCAACTGGTTATGGTGATATCCCAGTCTGTCTGGGAGATATCATTCTGTCCTGTTTCCGGTTTTATACAGCTTTTCTCTTTAGTAACACACACTAACAGAAGTGCAAAGGATTACCATACTAAAGCATAGCATGCAAAACGTGCATAGATGTGATTGACATACATCTGTATAACAATTAATAGTGTTCAATTAGAAATTGTTAATATTGTAATTAATATTTATAAATTATAATATAGCTAGAGATGCAATTATTCCATGCCAGCAATTGACAGATTAATTTGCAAAATAATATTTTCAATAAATAATTTATTAAGTGTATCTCTGGGGTAGATCTGGTTATTAAAAAATTACTAAACAATTTATGTTCTGTCAATTTAAGTCCTGACAAGCAAACCAAAATATTGTTCTGCAATATTCAACTTCTATTAAATTTAAATTACTTATAATAAATATTTCAAAAACATGTCTATTACCAAAAATCATCTAAGTAAATTGGACTACTTTGTTAAAGGTTTTGCATGATATTAGATTAAATATAATATATTATTATGTACACATCAATGTGAATCTCCTCCTTTCGTATCAGTCTTTTTTTTTAAAGAGACATGTCCTCTCAAGGTATAATTCCCGAGACGAACACTCTGTCTTCCTTATTCCAAGGTGAAACTTTTCCACCTTGTAAAGTATCACCGGTCTCCTGTGCTAGATAGAAATTGTATTACAAATTTTGTAATTGATAGCCTGACTGGTTCTTAATTACAATATTTGTCCAAGCTAAGAGAGTCGAAATACAATCATTAGTAGTTGTGAAGTAACAATGGTATTAGCCTAAATGTGTATAGTATAGGCACAGATAATATAATACTATACTAGTAAGGTAAACAATAGAGTAGCGATAGCTCAATGGGGAGTCCAACAGGCTGCAATGCAGAGGGTCTCGGGTTCGAACCCACGTCGCGCACCTCTGACTTTCGGAAGTATATGACTTTTCGAAATTAAGTGCGTATTGATTGACAATTATCGCCTGCTCCGTGCCTCGGAGAACACGTTAAGCGTCGGTCCCGGCTGCCATGAACATCTATGGCAGTCGTTATTGGGAGAGTGTCGACACAAAAGATCCCACTGGGTCGAAATGTCGCCGGTCTGCACTGACTGGCCCCCACATAACATAAGATAAGATAAGGTAAACAATAAAATAATTTACAAATTCAACATATTTGAAACTCTAACTAATTAATGTAACTAAAATACTCATCAGATATGTCTTAATTGCATGTTGTACATTGTTTCATAAATATAATATGCAAAACTGCAAGTTAGGAGAGAGTGGTAATCTGTATTGAACTCAATGTTGCATACTATGTCTACAATTTAAGAATTCTATGAGTATTACTAGATGTTCCCGCGGTTTCACGGGTTTATCGCTACTGCGCCTCCCTCGATTAATTGGCTATCCAACATTAAAATAATTTTTCAAATCGAACCAGTAGTTCCTGAGATAAGCGCATTCAAACAAACTAACTCTTCAGCTTTATAATATTAGTATAGATAGGCAAATAATAGCATGTAGATTAGCATTGTGATTGGTATTTATCTTGTTAAAAAGTTATTGTAAGGGTATTTAGATTTAGCTATGATCATCATCATCATCATCATCAGGCTATAATAGTCCACTGCTGGACATAGCCTTCTCCTAAAGAGCGCCATAACGCCCTGTCTTTAGCCTGCCGCATCCAGCATCTGCTTGCAGTCTTTCGCAGATCTTCATCCCACCTGGTCGAAGGGCGTCCTACACTACGTTTGCCGAGTCGCGATTTCCACTCAAGGACACGTTTACCCCAGCGGTTGTCGGTTCTTCGCTCGATATGGCTAGCCCACTGCCACTTCAGCTTGCTAATTCTGTGAGCTATGTCGATGACTTTGGTTCTCTGTCGGATGTATTCGTTACGAATCCTATCCATCAGAGAAACTCCGAATATAGCTCTCTCCATAGCTCGCTGAGCGACTTTGAACTGGTTAGATATGATATTATAGTTTGAAAAACATTTGTTGAAGTAGGTAGAAGGTGTGCATAAATATAGTTTGGCTCAGTTTTCAGCACCTACATGGTCAATTTTTCAATAATTCGAATTATTAGATGCTTCCATTATGAACTGGATGGATGTCTGAAGACCCGTGTGTTATGCTTGCGTACCTTTCTAAGGTACAGGCAGGCAGCACGTCTTGTTCTTCTTTTTCTGTCACAGTGGTCGCAAGTCTATCTACTATGGACACATCTTGGCCGCAGCGCATTCTGTATGGTTTTCGTGTTATTTCAATATACACAGGTTTCAGTATCCTTTTTGGACGACTCATGGATTAACCTAAAGAAACTTTTTCTTTTATACATGTGGGTTCTCAGACGAGCCTCACTAACGGTAACTTAGAATGGAAGCTCCATTTTATATATTCATTCCGTTCGTTTAGCTCGTCGAATGTAATCCTGCAGCTGGATTGATTCTTATTAATGTCCTCTTTTGAATCTGTGATTATTATGACACCTGCTGTCTTTCAAACTTCTCTTGGAGCTTTATCTGTTCCGCGCAAATAACACTTAACGGCTGAATACAATTGTTAGCAATCTGTTTGACCAGTTTAGCAAAGGAAGTACCTGTGGCACGTTTAACACTTAACTTAAAGACGTTTAGTCGCTGTAGCGTGTATTCACTGTAACAGATCATGTTGGTCTTGAAGGGTCTGTATAGAGGCGTGGACTTGGACAGCCTAAGGCATTGATTACATACCCTAACTAATATTATAAATGCGAAAATGAGTTTGTTTGTTTGTTACGCTTTCATGCCTTAACTACTCAACCGATCAACATGAAATTTTGCATATACGTTGTCAGGTGTACATAAACGGACATACACCTTTAACACAATAACGTTCTTATGATAATAGATGGCGCCACGTGTCTTTCGAATCATGATTGAATTATATTATTACATACAAGCAGAGTATAACCCGAATTGATTGTCAAATTCTAAATTAACGCGAGCGAAGCCGCGGGCAATAGCTAGTACAGTATATATTTTAGCGCAATTTCTGCTCGAAGTATAATTTATATTCTTCTGCAATAGTCGCACATCATTGAAGAACTGCTCAATGTATATGTATGCTCTCCAGTATTGTATTGCCGGTGTTAAAATTATTTCAAAGATCGTCTCTTTGGCTTGGTATCCTTTAACCGGAGTGCCAGCCAGCACTCCGATTAATGAGCCTGTTATCGATATAGATAGTCATAATTATGTATATCCTTGCCAACTAAACATTTTAACAAATTATACTATCATACTTATTATACGTAACATATGACACGGTTTACGTTACTACCGGTATTTGGAAAAAACAAGGTAGCGATTCAACAAATTTTTATTAGTTTATTTTAATAATTGTTTAACACGTACATTCTTAATAAAGAAATAAAGAAGTCTCTAGAATTATCGAAAAGTACTATGTATCACTTTGTGGATAAACAAAATAAACAACCTTGATGGCGTAGTGGTTAGTGTAACCGACTGCCACTCCTGAGGTCGCGGGTTCGATTCCCGCACAAGTTAAATATTTGTTTGCATGAACATGGATGTTTGTCTTGGTCTGGGTGTTTCTATGCATAATAGGTATTTATTTACAAAAAAAAAGTATATAAGTATGTTTATCCATTGTCTAGCATCCATAGTACAAGCTCTGCTTAGTTTGGGCTAGATGGTGTTGTGTGTATGTGGTAGAATATTATTATTAAAAAAAATACAATACATACATACAACGGTAGATAGGTATATGGTCCAAAGAAAACCTTATTGTATTCCAAATCCAGTCTGTATATCTTTCTTTCTTTCTGATTAAAGACAACTCCCGCTCTAGGAATAATTCCTGTGTCGCGGGAGACTTTACAAACATTCAAACAACGGACACAAAGAACACCCAGACTCGAAACAACCATTTGTGGATCACACAAAGTTTTGTCCCGTGTGGGATTCGAACCCACAACACTCGGCGCAGTTGTAGCGGCAAAGCGACTACTTAAACCACTTCGCCATCCGTGCAGTAATTTATACACATATGTTTGTTTCTATTGAATTGCACCTCGAGTGTTAGTGCGATGAGCAGTACGCGAGAGCCGTTGTTACACTAAGATTGTAACAATTAAATAAGTACTCTTTACACTGTACTAGAGGCATTAGGTACATTTGTTTGTGTTCTAAATTTATATTTTCCTTTACGGTCTCTTTCTCATAAAAGGGCACCCTGTTTTAATAGTATAGTCAATATCCAACAATTGTAAAAGGCTGAATACCTAAAATACTTTGTCCCAACAGGAAAACAAATAAACTGACTATAAAGTGTATAATTATAATTGTATACCTACATATAATATATAAATGTTAATTTTATTTAATTATTTTTTTAATACTTTATTATTTATAAATGATATACTGGGTACTTATATGTATACACTCGATAAGCTTATTAAAGAAAACCGAAAGTAAAATAAAATATTAAAAATGTAGGTATAATTTACGTGAATATATAATTACATAAGTAAGTAAATTAATATTTGCTTAACACCATCCTATGAAAAGTAAAAGTAAAAAAACAGAGCTGGCCATTGAAATCAAAATATAATAATTATTTATTCAGTAAATTATTTTAAACATTTTGGAACATTATCATCGTTATAGAATAAATGTGTTTGTAACTTAGAGTTTTCTTGTGACTTTCTTGACCCCTAAAACTTCATGAATTTCCTTGGTTTGGTCATTTCAAGCACATCCAAAATGTAAATAGTCCGTATTTACGTAATTGTTTCAGCCAGATTTATTTAATAGTAGATTTTGCCGGCGGCTTCGTTCGCGTAAATGTAGGTTAGTGTAGGAACTTTTTCCAGGATGAAAGGTACCCTATGGCCTTTTCTGTACCGCTGACAACGTGTATGCGAAATTTCGTGATGATCGGTCAAGTAATTAAGGTGTGAAAGCCTAAACAAATCAAAATCTCACATTTGCATTTATGATATTAGTTAGGATAGTGATCGGTTTCGAAGTTTCCCAGAATGATGACTAAATATCAATAGTGCAAAAAGTAGTGATAGCTTAGTGAGGAGACCAACAGACTGCAATGCAGAGGGTCTCGGGTTCGAACCTATGTCGCGCACCTCTGACTTTCCGAAGTTATGAGTTTTCGAAATTATGTGCGTATTGATTGACAATTTCGTCTGCTCCGTGCCTCGGAGAGCACGTTAAGCTGTCGGTCCTGGCTGCCATGAACATCTATGGCAGTCGTTATTGGGAAGTCAGTGCCCTCTAATATCCTGACACTAGTCTAGCCTTAGGATATCGTTAGCCTTCGGGTTGCGGAGGTCAGATGGCAGTCGCTCTGTGTAAAAAGTGATATCCAGTCAAATCCGGTTAGACTAGAAAGCCGCCCCCAAGTGACTTGGGAATAATAAAGGCTAGGGAGAAGAAAGATCAATAGTGCAACCCCGTGCGACCTAAGAATTTGTACGGTCATAGTTGTTCTGAGTCTATGTATTCCGTGTCTATTGTTCCAATGTTTGTAAAGTTCAGGCGTTGTTTTGTAAAATAATATAAACAATACCCAAGGCGATGTGGTGTTGTTTGATTTGAGTGATCTATATAATAATAATAATAATATATAAAGGAAGATGTCCTGACTGACTGAATTAGAGACAACGCACAGCCTAAACCGCTGGTCGTAGGAACTTGAAATTTGGAGAGCATGTGTGTTTTAATTTGTACGGGTGTACTAAGAAAGGATTTTTTGAAATTCCACCCCTAAGGGGGTGAAATAGGGGGTGAAGTTTATATGGAATTTGCTCATTTACTAGGTATACAAGTTATTGATTATAATTGAAAATAACCTGTGTAGGTAAAATAGGCAAAACTCCCCCTAAAAAGGTAAAATGGGGGGTAAAGTTTGTAACGAAATTTTCTCATTTCTGGACTTAGCAGTATGAAAATATTATTATAAGCAGAGTACAACCCGAATTGATTGTCAAATTCTAAATTAACGCGAGCGAAGCCGCGGGCCAAAGCTAGTTTGATATAAGCAGAATAGTTCTTATACAGAAGTAGTAATTTTAGAAGGTTGGTCCCAACTCCACTTGACTTATTTTAGATCTTACGGCAAGAGTTCTCCAACGTAATTAACACTGAAGCGAATACTTTTGCCTAGTAACTAACTCGTTCGTTCTTAATCCAGCATAAGTGTCTTTCAAATCTTGTAATCCTTGAATAGCTTGGAACAGCCACGGTGATGTTAAACATCCCTGTTTAAGACCTTTTTCGTTGTTTTACCATTCGGTGTATGACCTGTTTATGTTTAGGCAAGCTCTAAAATCTCTTATATTATAGAGATTTTAGAACTCGAATTAAGTTACTGCTTGCCTATACAATAACAATCAACCACAGTTCATACCATATCACCTCATAACCCTGTACCAATTCCACGAATGCGCTCTGGTCCTTATGGCCTTTGGGCAAATATTTCGGCAATGCATCGCAACTAATCGCAAGGAAATATAGGTACGTGTTCCGTACAAACCATAGCCTTTCTAAATTCTGTCTGAGCATCCCATATTTACTCATCGGTTTACTAACTCTTTTAATAAACACTTGCACATATAACTTGCCGACAGCGCTGAGTAATTTAATGGTCTTTAGTTTTTGTAGTCTTGCTGTGAGTATTTTCTCTTATATAGAGATAGTTTTGCACTAGACATTCGGTATTCGGCCGATGTTCCAGTATAAGTTAATCAGGCAGTATAGCTGATTGACTATGTTGTCTCTCCAGCCCTCAATGTCTCGACTGTAATCATACCATTTATATTATGTCGTATTACATTAGAAGTCAATATCTTTTATTTTCAATTGAGACGTTAATTTCTTTGACCGTATGCATTTCGGCAAGTGATAATTCGATACAAGTATTAATCTTTCTGAAACTATAAATATGTTTTAATTACTTGATTATTTATACAATATTCCTTTCTGCCTGCGGCTTCGGCCATGTAGATCCCCAGGCAGCGATATTGAGATCAAAACGCACAGAATTCTTTTAAGTATTTTAGGATATGCACAATCTGTTTGCCAAGATTTATCTAAATCTATATAATTATTTACGCACGATTTACTAACAAACATCCAAACATAACTATAAACTTTCACATTTATTGTATTATTGGGACATATTATGTAAGTACATACGTCACGCTCTCGATCTGCCCACCCCTGTCGACGAGCATCCGGTCCAAGGGTCGTTCATGCACGTTAGTATAGTATGTGGTTTCCTAACAATATAATAAAATGAATGGCGGCTATTTACCTCTTATTCGTAGATAATGGCAGCGATTCTCTTGTCATAAAAGTATCTAGTTTAATATAGCTAAAATTTAGTTTGGCTCGGACAAATGAAATTTGTGTTTTTTTAGGTAGGACCAAAATCAATTTTAATTTCAAGGAATTAAAATTGTAATAGTTAAGTACTCAACTTGCAGAAATTGATGTTCAACTCGATTAGTAATAACAAGTCGTCTTGAATACCTAAAATTGTCTAAAATAGAAACGTGGCGCTGATATGTATTAAACGTCATCAAAATACACGAGGACAAAACCAATCTGGCACATTCGCCTCTTTCAGGTCTTTGGCTACATCGTCTTACCAGCGGTATCTTGGCGACCCACCGGACCACCTCGGTGGGTTGCCCGAGATATGCTCTTTTGGCAGCTCGATACTCTCCCATTCGTACCACATTTTTGAGCCAGCAAAGTCGGGCAGGTTATGTTTTCCCGATAATATTTAGCTCTGGTACTAGATCTTCAATTTCGTCGCTTAAATCTTTGTCTCTACTATATTTTACTCCTTCGGTGTCAATATCCAAGATTCGCATTCGTACATTAAAATCACCCTAATTACCGTTTTGTAATTCTGAACATAGTTTTAGAAACCATCTAGAATATTATGATTAGAATTCGAGTTTGTTTCAACTCTTTTATGATTCGTTAGGTTGTCTTATATTATAACTGTCTCGGATGATATTTATTCGTAGAAATAATTGCGATAAATAATGGATAGCGCCTTACTCATATGCAAAAAATAGACTCCTCGTTTTAAAAAATACGGAAACATTGATTTTAATTATTTGTAATAATATCTATTATATTGTAACCTAAGATCATAGCACATATTTGATACTGCGTTAGTATAGCGCACAGCCATGCTTGCAACTATTCCTTAGCAAAGCGACCAGTACAGTGAACTTCAATTAATAAAATCGCCATCCACAACTCGTCGGTTAAAGTTGCATGATTGTATTAAACCTGATAACATTGTATACAGTGCACATGGCGGGGTGGGAGCTGCGCAGATCTAGTCATCGAGATCCCAGGGTCCGGCGGCGGGGATTCAGAGCCGCTGGACGGCGGCCACTACCGGTTAGACTATCGACCACCACAGGGCTCACCAGCGCCTAATTACACCGTCCCCGCTCGAGCTTCGACCATCAACTTCCAGGGGTTACCAGGCACCAAGTACCACTTTATGCTGTACTACTCAAACGCCACCTTTGCAGACCTTTTGACGTGGAATCAAACTATCATCACTGGTGCGTACTTAAACATTTTGCACTCGACACAATGTGATATGTTTTGATTGAACAGATTGACAGCGAGCAGCAGTCGTCTCGCCGCTGTTTTAATGAGTGGGTTCAAATCCTACACGGGACGATTATTTGAGTTAAATATTTGTCCTGGTCGTGCCTTCTGTCTGTTAATAATTTTATTGTAAGCTGTTAAAGTACCCGGCGACACGGCAAATGCCGACGTAGTTTTTTTACCTGTTAGTGCAACACTATTTAAAAAACAGTTGCAATTTATAAGTCTTAAATAAGTTGCTACGACAAATAATTTCAAGCAACATTTTAGTGGACCGATCACGATGTAGTATTTATTTTGTTTCATGTTAGGGATTTAGAACTTGGTTCGTTTTGAGTCCATAACTGCTAGTTATTAGTTTTATGTAGTTACTATTATACTACATTTTTAAAAAGCTCCGTTTCCAAATTGTGTAACACCATTTTGACACCGATAATGAACATTAAAACATTTTAATTATATTGAAAATGTTTGTTAGCCTGATTTAAATCGCACTAATGCTAAAAGTAGACTTGCAAAGTGTTTTGTTATTTCAAATTAATAAAGTTTGTTGAGCGTATAATAGTATTATTATTGGACCGTGTTGCTTTAACAACAGAAAGTTAACAAAATTTGAGTTGCGGTTTTCATTGTTGGTATCGTTTTGTTTATGGACAATTTAACTAACTAAATGAAAATTTTACTGAAAGAAACTTTTTGTTAATGTATAATATAGCGCCGGAGCCTCCGACGAATTTAACGGTGACACTGGGGCGGAATAAGCAGGCGACTATCTCGTGGTCACCGCCGGCACATGGAGACTACACAGGCTTCAGGTTTAAGGTACGAATAATAATTACATCATTAAAATAATACCTTTTCTTTAAACGTGGATGAATGCTTTGACGCATTCCTCTCAGTGGGAAAAGGGGAGCGGACAGGGTATGCCGAACTGACTTGGGGAAAGCCCTGAGCGAGTGAGTTCAGCATATCCTGCCCGCTTAGGTAGAACTCACTCGGGGATCCCGAGTGAGTTCTATCTAAGGCTGGTATTACACTTAGCAATTATCTTGGTCCAATTTTGCTGTCAAGTTTTTGATCAAATTTCTTTCAAGGATACCCATTACACTTGTCCAATAACTTTGACCGATATTTTGATGAAGTCGTCAAATTTATTTGATCAAATGTACATTGGACCAAGATATTTGATAAGTGTAATACCAGCCTTATAAACGTACCACGGTGTGCCTACTTCTGCCTTAAATGGTGGATGGGTCGCTAGAACTGACACTACTGCAACCACATAAATAAATATATACCTAGAGTAACTTAAGCCAGCCTGAAATGGTTCTGCATTCAGCTTCTGGAGAAATTTCAGTATTTAATAACAATATGCGTTATTCCGATATCCGGGATGGAGCGATGCTTATCTTTTACCTGATCTTAATTAATGTACCATGTTTCAAATATACGCAGCATGTTAAGTGATATGAAATAAACTTAGCTTTAGCAACTTGAATTTAAGCATGAAGCATTTCGATGACGAATTCCTTTTAAAGGAACCGTAAAATAAACTACACGATTAATACAAACATTGCGCGGCTGAACGACTCCGCAAAATAAAAAAAGATGTTATGTAAAATAGTAGTCCAGCTTTGGACGTATATAGGGATAGGTACTCTCAGTGCTAGGCTTTTTTTTGGATACTCCGATTTAACCTATAGTCAGGTGCCAAATGTAGCCTATGTGTATTATGAGAGAGATGCTTTAAACCCTTAGTTCCCAAAGTGGTCCAGGTGGACCCCCAGGGGTCCACGGGTGACTCGACGGGGGTCTACTGTGGCATAAAAACCAAATGGGGGTTTACAATTCGTATGCGGGGTCCACGAAATTTGTTTTCGATAGTGAAGACCTAAAATGGTGGCTTGACTTCACCTATCAATGTAGGCAGATAATATTTTAAGCAGCGACTGTTACTTGTAAAAACTTGCATATTCCATAGTCAGTACCAGTGGTCTCGAACCTACCGGTTTTTCGGTAGAGAACTTCTAAAAAAAAAAAAGGTCAGCCCGTAGAGACTTGATTCAAATTTTTTTGATTTTTTACCAATATAAATACGAATGCCAAGGAATATGCTAGAAATGTAGCTGCAAGGGGTCCACCGGAACCAACTAAATTTTAGAAGTGGTCTATGAGAAAAACAGTCTGGGAACCTCTGCTTTAAACCAAGGTTGCAGTATATGAGGCCCGCGGGCCACATTGTGCTTACCCAGTACAGACGGTTGTTTATATTATGAAATCAGAGCATCTATACGTTTTCTCATTTAAAGTACCTTGACAACAGCTACTATAGTAGGGATTATATATAAATATTTGTCAAATCGTAAGCATAAACTCGATAAAAATAGCTTAATAAAGATTATTTTTACAGATTACATGGCAGAATTTGCCCTTAGAGCTGAGTTTTGGGCCACGTACTCTCATTGATTCCAAATTTAGTCCCATCTCAAAATGTATTAGGCAGCCTTGCTTTAAACTGATACAAATATTATGATGATACGTGATGACGTCCGTAGTGTGTCCGCACACAAGACAGCACATTGAACGGTTCCGCCGATCTCTCTTATTGTCTACGAACAATGTCATTAACTACGCA
The DNA here is from genome assembly GCA_963564715.1 of Catocala sponsa. Classification (NCBI taxonomy): domain Eukaryota; kingdom Metazoa; phylum Arthropoda; class Insecta; order Lepidoptera; family Erebidae; genus Catocala; species Catocala sponsa. The sequence goes on from OY751329.1 coordinate 27,909,763, forward strand.
GTGACATTGTCTTGTGGTCTCGTTCACGCCAATTTTCGTCCGCCATATTTACCATGACTACGACTGAAAACTCGTCCCAATGTAACTACAATACAATGTACTACCATTGTATTGTAGTTACATTGTATATTAGCGACGTGCAAATGCAACAAAAACAAAGTCGAATATTCGAAAATTGAATGCCCCTCCAAATGTTTTTTTTAATGCTGTTAGAGGCACACGATCTGCTCTTTGTGTTTTTTGACATCATAGAAACAATCCTCAAACACTCACTGCCTACCGTAAACAAAATAATGATGTTGGTGGCAAACAAGTATACGGTCTGCCAGATGTTAAGCGCTTACCGTAGCCTATGTAAAAGTAATGGATGAAAAGGGCTAGGAGAAGGAAAGAAGAAAGGGACTGAGGGTGTTTATGGGCCTGCTAACATGATATGATTGACATTAATCTTTGGTTAATACGTAGTTAAATTAAATATTTAATCAATATTAACGATTAATGGAAATTACCAATGATTCAAATATTTCGATTGGCATCAGGATAAGTATTAATATAAATCCATAGCATTTTTATTGATAAGCGCACACATCGCTAGTATAATATATGCAAAAATAAGCACTAAGAAATAATTGTATTTAAATCATGTTATGTTATGTTAATAGCACGTCCAAAATAAATCAGACGTCGTGGGTTTTCCTTAATAAACCAATGAAGCTAAACGGCATCATTGTTAATTGTTCGTTTATAATAAATGTTTTTGCTATATGCAGAGATGATTATTATTCTACTATTAGTATTTTGATAAACTCAATACTTCTCTTATAATTACGTATACATTTAAGAAATAAAATTTCCCTCAAAAGTTTGAATGCGTATATTTTAGTTACTATCTATAAATGTGGCATCTGTTAGGGATTTTCCATGTCGAATATGTAGTCGTTTATAGATAAGACCGTGTCTCTTTATTATTTCTCACGTGCCCCTGGACAAAATATTTTTTTTGTTTACTGGCTTTAGCTGGACCATCGGTGCACGATGAAGACGTGGTTGCACAAGTGCTTTTTGAGCAGGTGATTCCTCTGACTGAGCGCGCGGAGGGCGGCGCTCGGAACATCACGGTGGAGGGCGCTGGCAACTGGACCTACCAGCTGCGGGACCTGTCGCCCGGCGCCACCTACCAGCTTCACGCCTTCACGCTCTTACATGACAAGGAGTCCGCCGCTTACGCCTCCAGAAACTTCACCACCAGTGAGTCACACTACTGCAAACCTACCTCGGTTACTGTTGCCAGATTTGCGTCGCATTAATTAAAGATTCATTGTTACATTGTGTTCGATCTCGCCTCGTAATATGAACTCCAAATCAGAGTCTAAATAAAATCGTCGTGTTTAACAAATTTGGCTACATTAATCATAATTCGATTCACACAGTGTTCCTTTTTCTCTTGGATGTAAATTTTAACAAAGCGTGTTCGCTAGTTTATTTTTGTTTAAGCGTCGATGTGTAATTGCTGCTCACAATAGCATGTGTACAGCCATGGCGTGATGAAGACAATAGCCTATAAGCAATAAACACCTACTCTTTGATTCACATTAGAACTTCCCTGTCGCAAGTGTCGTTGTTTACAATGTAAAAAGTAAAACTAGTTGTATAATCGAAGTACATAACTTTGTAGGTACGATATGTGAGGAGTAAAATAATAATTATAAAATACTAGCTTTTGCCCGCGGCTTCGCTCGCGTTAATTTAGAATTTGACAATCAATTCGGGTTGTACTCTGCTTGTAATAATATAATTCAATCATGATTCGAAAGACACGTGGCGCCATCTATTATCATAAGAACGTTATTGTTGTTTTCCTCGGGAACAGTAATTTTTTTCGGGATGAAAGGTAGCCTATGTCCGTTTCTGTACACCTGACAACGTATATGCAAAATTACAGGATGATCGATTCAGTGGTTTAGGCGTGAAAATGTAACAAACAAACAAACTCATTTTCACTTTTATAATATTAGTTAGGATTACGATTAATAAGTAGAGATAGATACTTATATCGATTGAAAATTGAATTTTCGTTCTGGTTTTTACGTGTAGGTAAAATTCAATCACGTCATCCGAACGACCTAGGTTTTTATGCCAGTTTTATGTTTATAGAATTGAGAAACGTTCACCTTGACTTTTAGGTGTGTAGCACAGAGGGAGTCGATGACGTTTCGACGACAGGTCGCGGCTATAGGAAATGGGATACGTGCGATTTTTTATTAACGCAACGCATTCTGTACGGTAATATGTATGTTCCATTCAACGATACGTGCATTCAAACGTTTCAAGCGGCAGGGCGTTGTAGTCGAGACGGCTCGCGGTTGACCTTCAGCCACAACCTGTATCCACCTAAATGTACGAATTTTATAATTTATTCTACAAGTTATTGTAAATCTGTTTAATTGTTATTGCTTCGACTGGGACGATTAAATCTGTTTGTAAGTTGTAGTCATTCGTAACTAAATCTTGCAGTATACATAAATGTTTAAAGTAAGTGTATAACTAAGTAATACGTAAGTTGTTACTAAGATCACTTACATTGTTGAGCCACTGTTTCTTAGTTGAGCCTATATGGCATAACTGATAGTAAATATAAAGAAAACAAAATGGTCAATGTTTGAGGCGCTCATAGCCAGTTGCACTCACGGATCGGTAAACGATTAGCGAGGTTGAGCAACGTTGGGTGCGGTCAGTCTATAGATGGGTGACCGCTTAGTGGTATTTCATGTGAGCGTCTCCGTGCTTCGGAGGGCACATAAGAACTCGGTCCCGGTTGTTGTCAAATTGACAGCAGTCGTTAAGCCATGTCAGAGGCCTACGGGCGGCTTGAACAACTCTTGACAACAAGTTGGCCACTAACCACACGAAAAGAAGAAGAAGAATGTTCCTATAGCTTCTAAACAGGTGTACATTTCACAAACAAACATCGCTGAAATAAATATTTCAGTACAATGAATTACTAAAGTTTCTATTTTGACACTCATGCTCATTGCGGCCAATAATGATAGCGAAATAATACTAAAAATAAAAATAATTAGTTAAAGTGAGCTAGTTACTTGCTTCATATATCAAGATTTTATAACGTTGTTGTGCAGAAAATTGCGACATGATGTTATTGTGTTCATGACTCATTATATTACGATCTACTATCAAGTGGGACGCGATTTACGAGCGCCAGTAGTCTTAACGACCGTTCAATCTCACGCAAGAGCTTAACACATAACAGGGTGTGCGTAAAGTACTGCTTTCACTGAAACTGGGTGGGGGCGGGGCGAGTTTCAAGATCATTAATACTTAGCTGAGCTGTAGTGGTCGATGGCACGTGATTACTGAAGGTCGCTTGGAGGCTCGGCGGTAGCGGCGCGGAGTTGGAGGGGAGGTCAGGCTGTCACCGTACAATGTGTGTGACAGACAGCCGCTTATTGTTCGCCTAAATCTATTGTTCGCATTTTGGGAACTGACGGGTAATGATGATGGCTTTAGGCTTTAGCTTAGTCTAAAGAAGCCATAGGTATGTCCTAGATCATAGTTTTAAATTCAGTGTGGCGATTTTAACTATCTACTTAAACAAAAGTACTGGGCATACTGCCAATCTTAATAAAATAGTGGAAATAATAATATGACAATGAAATGAATGCATTTAATATGAATTTATATTGAATTGCAATGTAACATATATGTTACTTATAGCTACATATATTGTAATATATGTTTTCATGTCTTGGATTTCAGTCAAAAGAACTTAAACAATAATACGGCAAGATAAACAATATACCTATGATTGCCTTTGACTATAATATGTGGACTAGTCTATGTTAGTGACGTAAGTCGGAACCGATTTGCGAGATGTTGAATTATTGTTCTATTATTCAAAGAAATTATCATTCATAATATTTTAAAGGATTCATAGTTTGTAAGATCATTTCTTATTGGAGTTAGAGAATAGTTCATTTAGGTCTGGTTCCTATGTTTTAAGAACGATTATTTTTAGCTACGCACATTTAACTTTAACATACTTTTCATAGTATTTGTTTCAGAAATTAACTGACCTAAATATTCGTAAATATACCTAACATTTGAATCATTAAAATAGTGCTGGATATTGATTCAATGATCAGCTACTTAAAAGGCAATACTTTTACTGCAATATGCAGTTGCAATTTTTTTAATTATAGCTTACCCATAAATATTCGATACTTCGTCCATTTCAAACATAATCAAATAAGTAAACATAACATAAAGGCAAAAGAAATACGTATACTACCTAAGAAATCTAAGTTGCTTTTGAAATCATATCATATCATAAAACTTGCTTTAAACAAAAAGGACCAAAAATACAAAAGTTACCTTTTTTAGGTCTCAACAACACAAACATTAAAATTTTATCGAGATCATTGAGCATCCAAACTGTGAAGGGTTTATTGCAAATAAATTATTCTTATTTTTTACTTAATATTAATAATCATCATCTCAGCCGAAAGCCGTCCACTGCTGAGTGCTGGATATGATATGTCTCTCCCAATGTATTTCAACCGGTCTCGGGTCACCTGCATTCCGCATTATCATTAATAATGCAATATTATTGTAAACTGTATTTATTTTAATTAAAATGGTGTTTAAAATAGTTATTTATGCTATAGTCTGCGGTTTGATTTACCTACCTATTAAATTATATTAAATATATAATATAATTATATTATTATATTAAATAATTGTATACCGCTGTGTTCGATTATACATGTTCAATTAATTAAAGTATAGATAATCAAAGGATAACATTCTATTGATATAAATTAACATATTATGAGGATTATTTATATGTAAATAGTGTGGTGTATATAGCAATGTTTTGTATCCGCGTATAATTACTAGTTTTGTTTTGAATGTGTTTTTTATGAAAGCTGGAGTGATGAATTGTTAACAAACTGGCAAGGGAGTATTTTGGTTGTCTGATGCTATATTATCCTCCGTGGCGCAGCGGTAGTGAATGCGACTGCTGTGCATGAGGTCTCGGGATCAAATCCCGGGTCGGGCCAACAAAAAGTTATTGGGTTTATATTAAGAAATCTCAATAGCAGCCCGGAGTTAGGATGTTGGCGGTGTTATACACCCCCGTGCCTCGGAAAGCACGTAAAGCCGTTGGTCCTGCGCCTGCTCTGTCTCCGGTCGTGTCGGATTACCGTCCCATCGGATCTTGAGGGTTAGGGAACAGAGAGTGCACTTGTGTTTGCGCACACGCTTGTGCACTATAATATCTCCTGCGCAGATGGCCAGTCTCCGTTAAGATTGGCCGCCGTGACCGAAATTCGGTCTGGAGGACATTATTTATTACTTTTAGGTATTTGGTATGGATGCAAAAGAACCTGGAGTCTTATTACTATCACTTATTGCCTTATTATTGCGTACGAGAAAAGGAGATAGCGCGTTGCAAAGAATATAACTTTTTTAATTTATGAAAATGTAACAACAATACTGTAAAAGAAGGCGGTATAGACCTCGGTCCTGTATTCGCGTAGTCGAGATAATCGTATTTAATTAATTTATTTTTTAAGTACACAAAACAGAACAAAGTACAAGTAGGTTTGACAATAAATAGATACATATTACAGTTATGTTCTAAACTAAGTTCCTAACTATGTGTACACTACATGATCACAATGGACTGCGATGCTACCGATAAAATGACACACAAACAAAAAAAAAATGCTAAAACAAATTGCGGATAAAACATAAAAAAAAGAAAATAAAAAATATAAAATGAGAATCGTACCAATACTCGGTAATTATACTATTATACATTAGACATAACATGTATAACATTATTTTTAAATTTTGCGAATCGAATAATTCCAATCAAAACAGGAACATTTTTAGTCGCCTCCTATTGTCATATTCCCCGTAGTCAATTGCATTTACTAATACTAAGTACTAAACATCTGTTATGTGGATCGATATAAGATCTCATGAGAAGATACCTATGTGTTTAAAATGTAAGTATTTCTGTGTCTTAGTTGCAACTTTGTGTTTTCCCTGTATCGACTACATAAAAACTAGCGAACATGTCTTATTTTCCTTATATGACTCTACATAAAACTATAATATAAACGGCTTTTATAACAAGGAACTCTGTGAATTATTAATTATTATAAACAAGGTTATATTGCACTGTTGCTAAAAAGATGGATGATTTCATCGTTTGGTCAGGCCAGTATTATTAACTGTTGAGGATATCGAAATAAGAACAATGGTGGCAATTCTGTTGTCACAAAATTCTCTAAGCTTAACTAAAAATCACAAAAATTTAGTTTACTCCTCTCAAAAGACATTTTGTATTCTGAAATCGCTAAAGGAGACAGGAGTAAAAATTTTTTTGTGATTTTTAGTTAAGTTTAGAGAATTTTGTGACAACAGAATTGGCACCAATATCGGCATTTGTCTTAGAGATTTATTGAGCAAAATATATATGAAATCAACCATCGGCTCTTTAACAAAACACTGACTTGATTAATTCTTTAGAACTTTAAGTGGTGTGGTTACAGTGGAATAACATAATTAATAATATAATGTGCTTTTCTTTTCTTACGAATAGCAGCCAACACTGGATACTGGTGAGCAGTCGGCATGTTGTTAATCATCGTCATTGTGCGCTCTCCTCTTATGCCATTTGTGTTTAAACTAAGCTCTACATAAAACCGTTAGAAACGTTTCATAAAAAGAACATTATTTATTTATAGTAACCCGTAATACAATCATTGATTAGTAGGACTAAGTACTATATTTATTACTATTGCCATCTCCACTGACTGGGTCAGGTGATATTATTAGGATTTTCTATCAATAAATCCTTAGTAGCAACACAGATTGGCACTGTGTCTGATACATGGCAATAAGCTGGCCATCTTTCATACATGTCGGTATGTGTACTATCGGCATACCCATTCGACGGTATACGCTAGACTTATATAGACTGAGCAAATCAGGTCGAGAGGCTCGATGGCGTAGTGGTTAGTGTAACCGACTGTCATTCCTGAGGTCGTGGGTTCGATTCCCGTACAAGTCAAACATTTGTGTGCATGAACATGGATGTTTATCTTGGTCTGGGTTTTTCTATGTAAAATATGTATGAATTTAAAAAAAAAGTATATATGTATGTTTATACATTGTCTAGTACCCATAGTACAAGCTCTGCTTAGTTTGAGCTAGATGGTGTTGTGTATGCGATAGAATTTATTATTATTATTATAATATGAGTACTAGAAACAATCTTTTTCGACTTATTGTTACAATTTTTTATAGTGTAGTAGTGCATGAAATTCTGGCTTTAAGCATTTCCTACTCAGTAGTAGGAAATGCTTAAAATGAATCATATCCCAGTGGATATGATTCATTTTACAACGTATACAGTACTGCGTACGAAATAGGTGCAAGCAATGCGGATATCTTTTTCCTTTTTCATTATTCTTTATTTATTTAAGACTTAAGGCAGTTATTGAACATCCTAATTTTGTGTCAGCGTCGGCTTAAATTATACTTAGTTCACCTCATCAAGCGAGTACCTACAATTTCACAGATTGTCGCTACGTCCGAAATCTTTTAAATAGCTCGCCATATTTATGAATTTGCCTTACATCATAGCTGACATTTATCATTTTTTAAATATTTCCTTAACATGAAATAAATGTTGTTACCACATAATTCATATATAATAAATGTCACATCCTCTATCCGTGAATCATACACGTAAACTGGAATTTCATTGGCAGACTATTCGAACCTATAACGCCTTTTTTTCACGGATAACAATTATTAGTAATCTGTAGCCTACTTCACGTAATAATACAATATCACGGTAATGTTTATCATTACCGTGACAATATAAATATCAACGCCATTCGACTGTGAGTTGTCTCCGTTCACACGGCACAAATAAAAGTGTCAGTGTGATCAGTGCCTTCATTGACGTCAAAGGACAACTGACGCCAAACTGAACAGATGTGCGCACAGCTGATACAGAATACATAACATATGTATGAACTCCCATAAGTCTTGCCATCTCACTGCTTCGTTGGTCTAAGGAGATCCGCGCTCGAAGAAATGAGGTTTTCTCTTACGTCAACATAGTTTAATAGTAGATCGATGACTAGAAACTGTGGCACGTCTGCCTCATTTATGACTTAAACATTATGGACTACTTTTGTTCAAGTATACAAATATGTTACTCAACAAATTGTATTTCAGCGAAAACTGTTCTATACATAGACATAAAATATTTTCGCTACGGTTCTATGTGGCATGTGCCTACAGACCTACCCTGAAAATATCTATCAGGAACTTCGGGTCCAATGAAATATTAACAACTAGATTTTGCCCGCGGCTTCACCCGCGTTAAGCTAGATTTTGTTAGTATGATCGGTCGAGTAATTAAGGTGAAAGCGTAATAAATAAACAAACAAACGAACTTACATTATCATTTATGTTTATAACTAGCTGTTACCTGCGACTTCGTCCGCGTAGATTTTAACTAAAAAGTGTTGGTCTAAGTCTCCGCGGGACCCTATTTTTTTCTAAAATCAAAGTAGCATATGTTACTCCTTATAACATCAGCTATCTGCCAGTGAAAGTCCCGTCAAAATCGGTTCAGCCGTTTCGGAGATTAGCCGGAACAAACAGACAGACAGACAAACATTTTAAAAATAGATGTTTTCGTATAGGTACCTTATATACTGTCATATGCATTAGATAAAAAGCTGTTATTTTGACATTACAAACGGACACTTCAATTTTATTTTTTTTACCATCCATGAAAATTTCTCGGATTTCTTTCTTTTAAAGTGTCATCACTCCTTTGTTCCGACCTCTCCGTCTTCTTCTCAGGATTAGAGACTATCAACATGTTATGTACTGTAGGAATTAATGTGGTAAAACAACATTTGACAAATATTTATTAAAGTATTCCTGTCATATAATTTGAATTTGAAATGCTTCTAACGGTTATAATGACGTCACATACTTAGATTTTCATATGGTACAAGAAAAATATCACTATTGGCATAGAGTGAGAGCTGCTTAGTATGTCGCATGCTTTACTTGTATTCACGCATGAATGGTGTACGTTAGATAAGTTGTCATACTGCAATGCGTTCGTACGTATGTCGTTCCGTTACCGTGCGCCGGCGCCGGCGGCGCAGCGTGGGCGACATACGGCCATCGCTTTCAACATACTATATCAATGTTTATTAGCATTATTATGTAATGCTCCTGTGATTATTAATGTTAAGGTAAGTTTGTAACACGTCCACCGAACCTGTATAAATGACAGGCTAAGCCAGTGACGTCACTATGAGCCGATCGCCCAAATTAGTACATTGGTGTACAAAAAGCGGTCGAAAATAATGTAATATCCCATACAGTAAGCGTATCATGTGACGAGGCCGTCTGTTTGTGTTGAGTACATGAGTAATTTTACACGACGCATTATTCGCGTATTTTCGTATACTTGTCACCTTACTAGAAATAGACCTTGCTTACATCTATACTAATCTTATAAAGCTGAAGAGTTTGTTTGTTTGAACGCGCTGATCTCAGGAACAACTGGTTCGATTTGAAAAATTCTTTTAATACTTACTAGATGTTCCCGCGGTTTCACCCGCGTTTTTCATGTCTGCGCTTCCCCCGTGGGTAGTAGCGTGATGTTATGTAGCCTATAACCTTCCTCGGTGAATAGGCTATCCAACACAAAAATAATTTTCAAATCGAACCAGTAGTTCCTGAGATTAGCGCGTTCAAACAAACAAACAAACTCTTCAGCTTTATAATATTAGTATAGATTAGGGAAGTTATTATAGTCATTTATTTTGTCCTTATACTTTATTAGTCTTATAACATTTTTATTCACGAGTCCTTTTTAACTAACCCTCTAGTAAAGGAATTTAGAGTGAGATGAAGAAAGGAATGTGAGAAGAAAGGTATGTTAGCCACCGGAACTCTCACTGAGAGAAACGTAGTCACTCCCTTTACGAGGATGCTTATTCATACTGTTGCCAAATAATTACAACGGGCTCTTCCACTCAAATATAATTACTGCTTATTGTGTTCATCAACTCAATCAAAGTTCACGCATTATTTGGTTAATTCGTACCAGTATTTAATTGATACAGGTTTCGCATTATTCGGTGTTAGTTTTTTATGTGCAACGACTGCTTATTAATTGTGCGTTATTCGTGTTACTAGTCTATTTCATTTGCGCAAAAACAATTTCCTTACTTTGTATCGACTTATTATTTCTGAGAAAATATCACCGTCAAGTTATAAATCTAAGAGGTCACTTAAAAGTTCATTCTGTAAACATTTAATGAACTTGCTGATATGTTTTAATCACAGAGCATATAATTTGCATGACTGGCATCTGTACGCGCGGAAGTGAGTGTGATTAGGTGCCGTGCTCTGCTGTTTTAATGATAATAATTATGTAGTAAATGAGAGTCGTTATTGTTCAATGTTGAAATGAATTATTTATTTATGTAGTAAAATACCATGCTATACCGTATTATTCATTACTAACTGACCTGCGCAACTTCGTTTGCCTCACATAAGAGAATTTTGCCCGTCTTTGCAACATTTTTCCTTGCTGCTCCGCTTCTATTGGTTGTAGCGTGATGTTATATAGCCTATAGTCCTCGATAAATGGGCTATCCAACATTAAAATAATTTTTCAATTCGAACTAGTAGTTCCTGAGATTAGCGCGTTCAAACAAACAAACAAACTCTTCAGCTTTATAATATTAGTGTAGATATCAGGCAAACCGTAATTTTCCTCATATTGTACCCTGAGAACTAAAATGTAAATAAAGTTTTATTGGCCACCGTTTTGGATATTAATTGATACTTAGAATATCGAGATTTTAAACAAAATTGTATGTACTGCGTATAATTTACTGCGGTCCAGCAATGCACAACCATGGGCTACGAGTGTGCGCCGCACCATCTACGTAAGCCTATGTTAGGCACAGTTCCTCAACCTATGGATGCCTATCATCTGAGGCGATGTGGTGATGGAAAGATTAGAAGGAATTGGTGTAAGGCAAGTGTGTTTATAAGATATCTCACAGCTTGGTATACTTGCTGTCTTAGACTACACATCAAAGGATCTTGCCCCAGTATGATATAGAAAAGTTAAAAGTATCCTCAATATTTTTTCATTTTTGGGTTTTACTAATGTTATTTAAAGAAATCTTTAACGGGGTACTGAGCAAAGAAGACCACATATGTGTTCCACCGCACAAACACCACACCACCGAACCTACCACATGAATACAACATATTATAATCTATTATGTATAATCGCTCCTTAATTTAATTTAATTTTGTAATTACGTGTGAGGGCACTGGTACCCACAACACAAGTTAAATCTTACCATGGGTACCAGAGTTCAACATGACACTTTTTAGTTCATGTAATTCTTATTATTACTTAAGGATATTCAAAAAAAAGGAAAGAAAAAACCTGAAAAAAGGTACCTTCGTATCCTTAGATGACCTTATCCAACTTATATCAGCAGCCTCGATCTTAGACCGCTAACATGCTGGACATTACCGAATCTCTCGAATGGTATAATAATTTAAATACTATCAAACCTCTATTATATACCAGAGTCTATTTTTCGTACGAATTATGTTCTTGAACCAATATTCTTTTAACACTTTCACAATGTATTATGAAAGCGTATAAACGGTAGCTTAACTAAGGGGCGGATACATTGAAGCATGTTCTCGTAAAACGTAGTGACGTTTGTACTCATTAGACCATCCGTCCGTGTCGCTTACGTATATGTGTACATAGACTATGTTCCTTGTTGTGTCGTACTGTGTCGTGACGTGGCGTCGCTTGTCGCAGAGCCCAACACGCCGGGGAAGTTCATCGTGTGGTTCCGGAATGAGACCACTCTGCTGGTGCTGTGGCAGCCGCCCTACCCGCCAGGCGCTTACACACATTATAAGGTGAGTCATTGAACTTTCACTTATAATTGCAGCATTTTGTTCTAGTACTGAATTTTCTATTCGTGACGTCACTCAAAGAAAGAAGAGTTCCTTTTATATAATATAGCGAGAGACTAGTGGGATACGGTTGGTGGCTGCGCAGGAAATACGTTTACTCGGAGTTATATACTTAAATATAAAAGAATAAGTATTATATATCAATAACTGATTATAATTATTCACGGTGTAGTGTCTAAAAGATTGTTTATTGAGTACCTACTGTTGTTTCTAGTGAATAAACAAACCAACTCGAAAGCGACTTACTAACAATTGATCGATATATTTTTCTTATATGGGCGCCTCGTTGGTCCCTGGTATAGGTTTGTGCTCAGCCAAGAGTAAGCTCAAACCTATGGCCGATTACTACGTCCCAGGTTCAATCCCGGGTACGACATAATATAGCAGCAATACCTAGCATTACAGAATCTCGAAACGTTCCAGGTAGGCTCGACATGGTATAAATATTAGTTTCAGACACCTGCCTAACTAACTTTCGGAGATATACAGCATAAATATAAGTATGTATAAAAGCCTGATTTTTGTTTGACAGGTGTCAATTCTACCTCCCGATGCTCGCGACTCAGAGCTATACGTGGAGAAGGAGGGTGAGCCCCCAGGGCCGGCGCAGGCTGCCTTCAAAGGCCTGGTGCCGGGTCGCGCGTACAACATCAGCGTGCAGACCGTGTCGGAGCCCGAGATCTCCGCGCCCACCACCGCGCAGTACCGAACTGTCCCGCTACGGCCCCGTAACGTCACCGCACCGCTTGCCGACTTGAAGGAGACGTCTTTTAGAGTCACGTGGCTGCCGCCACTTGAGGAGAGGTAATTTGCAGTTTATGTTATAAATTACTAGATTTTGCCCGCGGCTTCGCTGGCGTAAATGTAGGTTAGGTTGGTATCAGTACTGTTTTCGGGATGAAATAGGTACTCTATGTCCTATACTGTAAACCGTGTACATGTGAAATTTCATGATGATCGGTCGAGTAGTTACAGCGTGAAAGCGTAATATTAGTTAGGATATTAGCAAAATTTGAACTTTGTGTTATATAGAACCATAAATAACTTTAGGTATGCCATTTTTTTAATACTTACTAGCTTTTGTGTGCGGCGCCGCGGGCGTTGTACCTACATTAATGAAAATAAGCCTATGTCCTTTCCCAGGCTTTAAACTATTTCAATACAAAATTTCATCCAAATCGGTTGAGTGATTTAGCCGTGAAGAGATAATAGACAGACAGACACAGCTACCTTCAAAATTATAATATTAGTATGGAGTATGCTAAAAGAACTGAAATGCTGAAACGTAACTTAACGTAAACTGTTGGCATTAGTGTATAATTATCATTGTTTCAATGTGCGATAATTATACTATTATAGTGGATCCCTGGTAATCTGACAAACGGGCAGGGCGGTGTCAGACTATCAAATTTGTCGGATTATAGAATACTGCCACAGACAATAGAGTATTGAAATTTTTTGAAAAGAGTACTTTGTGATTCGAAAAATTATAAATCAAAGTGATGAGATTCTATTTGGACTACAACACGTCAAGCATAATACGAAGAGAGGTCAAAAAGTTCGCGGAATAGCGGGGTCGGCGAGGGTGAGTTTACTCATCCGTGTAGGCGCTAATTGAGTGACTCATTGTTAGTATATATACCGAGTTTCAGCCTAATCGGGTCAGTAGCTTTTGAGTTTTCAACGAGTAAACAAGTCAATCGGGAAGAAACTAGGCACTATGGAGAAAATTGAATATCGAAAGACGCCTCAAATCATTTTTCAAGAGATGTCAGCGTGGAAAAAAATTTGCGGCGATCATGAAGTGAAGTCGGCAATTTCGGCCTATTTTGACGGCCAAGACAAATCTTTGCAACCGACTTCAAAAAAGGAGGAGGTTCTCAATTCGACTGTATTTTTTTTCGACGGTATTAATAAGTTATTTGACAGATCTAATAAATTTATTAGGGTTAAGGGAGAATACATTAAAAAAGGAAAAATAGTTTGATGTTTCATTTCATTAATTATCCTTCCCTGTCATTCCGCGAACTTTTCGACCTCCCCTCGTAGTAATGGCGTGTACAAGTTACAACCTCCTTCAATCATGCATTAGATTAGTGAAGATTTGCCGAAATAAATTTTATCTACGTGTATAGGCATGTCAGATTACAGAGGGCGTCGGATTAGACAGGAACCGGGTTACCGGTGGCCCACTGTGATGGTATAAAATTTCTTTGTATATGCTTGTGTGTATAAAATTGTTGGTATGTATGTGTGTCGCAGCGAGTTCGAGAAGTACCAGGTGTCGGTGTCAGGCGCGGGCGGCGGCGGAGGCGGGCGACGCGCGCCCGTAGTGCGCGCGTGCAACGAGACGCCCAGCACCGCCTTTGACGGGCTCGAGCCCGGCGCGCCATACACCGTCACCGTCAAGACCATGTCCGGCAAGGTCACGTCTTGGCCTGCCACTACTGACCTCACGCTCAGTAAGTTACTGCTCCTAAGAAGGCCACCACTAAGTCCTCCACTTGTGGTTCTTGCCCCCTAGCCCGCTGTATACGTTATATGCTAACATATTAGCTTACTACCTTTGGAACGCGCACAGAGAGCTGTACTCAAGGTAATGACGTTTAAACGATTCAGATATCCAACTATCCAACTTTATCATGACTGTCAGGTTCTTACTGTGAGACAGCTTTTTGTGCTCGACACCATTTGTAAAAAACATGCCTCGCTAGTGTATAATTCGAATAATGCTAAAAAGCATCGTGCATATCATATTTGCCCAACCCCAAAGTTTAGAACAACTTTGGCAGCACGGCATCATAAGGTTCTTGGATGTCATCTGTACAATGTCATAAACAAGGTCTGCAATATCTATCCTCTCTCTAAATTCCAATGTAGGAGAATATTAAAAAAATGGCTCATGACTAAGTCCTACGTTGAAACAGAGAATCTACCTAAACTCACAATCCTTTAAAACAAACATAAACAAACGTACTGGCACGTACACACAGATACACACATACACACACACACCACACCCACTCTCACTACACACACACAATACCTACTAACACACACCACACATTCCAACACACACTTACTGTGTACAAAACTATAGAGATCGAATAAAACAAGTTTACCAAATTATTTACGAATCTTCCTTAGATAACCGGACCGCATTGATAGAAAATAGAAATAAGGATCGTGAGCCAGAAATAGAATATATCCCTCAACAACAGGTGTTCATTAAGAACCCAGCAGCATCCCGTCAAAAAACAGCGCCCCAGTACACCCAGGACACTGTTCTAGCAGACTTACCCATCCATATTTACACGTCTAAAAAACGTGGGCCCGTAGCCAAAGCTAGATTGAAGAGAGGCCCTAAAAATCCCAATTTGTTACAGGATTCTATATTTCTGATCGTCCATGAGACGTGGCAAATGGAGATAAAACTTGAAAGTTTGGCTGATGGACCAGGCTTTTTTTTTTTTTTTTTTTTTTAATTCTTTATTTGTTTTTTGGACTTTTATACTACATGTATATGTCAGTCCGGTTAATCTTATTCGCTAATTACTTACTAAGTAGCTTAACTTAAGTTGCCAATAGATTAAACAAAAGACAAGCTTCTTCACTGTTAGGTTTTGATAGTAAGGAATTCATGATTCCGACTTGCAAAATATCCACATCAAATTTTTCCAATAATTCCTTTCTCTCCACATGAAACCGAACACATTCCATCAACAAATGGTAAGTATCATCTATTACACCACAAGTATCACAGTTAGGGGAAGGAGCTTTCCCCATTAAGAAGGCAAATTTGTTTGATGGGATATGTCCGGTCCTGATTCTGTGCGCTATAGTAATCAGTTTCCTACTCAGCTGGCTATATGTACACCACGGTATACGAGGAGGCTGACATTGGATAGTTTTATACCATAAACCCTTTTCCAACGATGTCTGATCGAAATACTCTTTCCATAAGTCATAACACTGTCCATTGTATTTCGTTAATATTTCTGAATAATATGGTTTCACATATATTTCTTGTCCTTCTGTACTTCCAATTTTCGCCAATCTATCTGCCTCCTCATTACCACGTATCCCAATGTGTGAAGGGACCCATTGCAACCTCAGATCCACTCCTTTCTCCGCTAGTTCTTCAATTTTAGAGAGTATCTCGTATGCTATCGGTGTACCTCTGCGACCAGAGGCGCATCGAGCTATATGATATAACGCACTCTTGCTGTCTGAACATATAACAGCTCTATTTTCAGAAATGGTTTTGATATATGATAGTGCTTCTGAGATTGCAATGAGCTCCAACGACATGATACACACATTTCCAATTACTTTAAAGCATCCATTAGAATTTTCTTGCGAGCGAACGTAAAATGCAGAACCCCTACCTTTCTTGCTCTTAGATCCATCTGTGTAAATTACTACCCAATCAGCATATTTCTCTATTAATTCTTTCATTACAGTGTGTTTCAACAGATTTAATTCGTAACAATCTTTAGCTCGATGCATACTGTCCAAATCAACCGAGACTATGTTATTCGTGTCAATGTAAGAGACCCACGTTTTTAAGGTATACATCTCTAATGGAGAGGATGAGGCCACTTGTACATCTTTAATTTCATTTAACACATTTACAAGTAATGGAATCTTTTTTCGTGTCCAATAGCTGTTGTTAATAAACATATTTAATTCTTTTAATAATTTGATTGTTACATTATTATTCCAAGATAGGGATTTTAAACAATATTTGTAGGCTAGGAATTTTCTTCTTATGTGCAATGGTGGAATACATAGCTCACTCTCCATGGTGTGGATAGGCGTAGATTTTATAAAACCACCTATAATTCTCAGTGCTTGATTCTGTACTTTCTGCAATTTATATAAATGTGAACTCGCACTGTTGTCGTAAATAAAACAACTGTAGTCTATACGACTCCTGACTATCGCTATATATATTCTGCGTAAATGTTTGGGGTGTATACCCCAAGAAGTATCTGCTAGAACTTTGAGTATGTTTAAGTATTTCTGTGACTTTCTGACTACCTCATTAACATGACGTCCCCATCGTAGCGATCTGTCTAGCCATAACCCTAAATATTTGTAGCTGTCTACTAATTCTAAAGCAATATTGTTTATTTTCAATGTAATGTTTTGTCTCCTAAATCCCCTGCTAAAAATACATAGTTTTGATTTACTATTCGACAAACGCAATCCTAATTCAGCTAGACAAGATGAAAATATGTCTAATGCTTCTTGTAATTTAGTTGTACTTTCTGAGAGATTTTTGTCTGTACTATACAAGACAAAATCGTCCGCGTACTGACACATATGTACATTGTTAATTTTTGAGAACAATTTAAATGTTACAACGTTAAATAATATTGGTGATATAGGGTCACCCTGGGCTAATCCTAAACTTGTATATCTAATCATAGTGTCATCTTCATTAGACTCATCAATTATTTTAAGATGTCTTTCATTCAAAAAAGTCCATAGATATAAACATATTTTGTTACCGATACCTATTTCATTCAATATCGATATCATTTTATTAACTAATACATTGTTGTATGCACTTTCAACATCTATAAAACACGCGATTGTTGCATAACTTTTCGAGAAACCTAATTGAATCTGTGTGGTCAATCTCGTTAAACAGTCTTGACATGATTGTCCTCTTCTAAAACCCGACGTATATGGAGACAAAATATTATTTTTCTCTATGAACCATTCAATGCGTTTAGTCAGTATGGAGTGAAGAATCTTACACAAGCATGATATTAAGCAAATAGGTCTTAACTTTGGATTACTGTCGCTGGTTGTAGCTGGTTTAGGAATAGGCATCAGTACTATGTCACGCCACTGTACGGGTACGATACTAGAATTTAAAATATTATTATACAAATTCACCAAAAATATTTTTCCGTTGGTTGGTAAATTAAAAATCATTGAATAAGAAACCCCGTCCTCACCAGGTGCTGTATCCTTAGTTTTGAGTGAATTACACAGTTCATGTAATGTAACTGGGAGTTCCAACTCTACGTTGAATGAATTAAATGTTGGTTTCTCATAGCATACATAATCAGGAGCCAGACCACAGATTAAAGATACTTTCTGGTCCCTTGACGGGTATGATTTAGCCGAGCTACACCCTTTTAACCATCTCATTCGCTTCCACATTTCTGATACTGTTGTTGACTCATCAATGCTTGTGTAAAAATTACGCCGCTCATTTAATCTAGCTTTACTAATAGCTTTCTTAGCGATTGTTGTCTTTTCTTCTAGAATGTTTAAATTGAAGGGGGTAGGATTTGACCTAAAATTACTTAGAGCTAACCTCCTTTCAGCTACTAATTTAGAGAGCGTTTCATTCCAGTAAGTTTTTGGTTGGAAGCCCGGTTTACAATGCGCAAGCTGTTTTGTATACGGTATATATTTATCAGCTGCATTATTAATAATGTTAATGAAATAATCATAATTTTGTTGAGCATTTAACTCTCCACAGTATGGCAAGATAACTTCTTCTATAGTTTTTGTATATCCTTTCCAATTGGCTGATTTATATTTACGTTTTTTACCTATATATATAGTTTCCCTATAGATACTTTTAATTTTAATACACATATGATCACTGCCCAAATTCTCGCTCAATATATGCCATTCAAATTTACAAGCTAAATCTGTGGAAACAAATGTAATATCAGGGGACGTTTTCTGTAAATAACCACTTACCATCTTAATTCGCGTGTGCTCACCTGCCCCTTTGTTAAGCGAGATGTATCCCGCTTCCAAAGCAGCATCAAAAATCATCGTACCTCTTGTATCTGATTTACATGACCAATTATGGTGATGTGCATTGAAGTCACCAGCTATTAGACATTTACTAGTATATTTCGTGAATATCAAATCCCAATCCGACTGAACAGTATGTACCGAGGAAGGACAATATATCAAGATAATATTCTTAATTTCTTTACAATTTAAAAGTTTAACACATTTTATTTCTATTCCTGAATTACTATGATTTAAGGTTTCTAACTGAACTCTAATTGATTTGTGTATTACAATGGCGACTCCCCCATATGAATCGCTGCGGTCATTCCTAAAGATATTATATCCACTTATATTTAATGATGAATCAGGTTCCAACCAAGTTTCTGATATTAAAGCAATATAAATGTTCTCCTGACTTAATAAAGCTTGAAATTCTGAAATTTTAGGTCTCAAACTCTGGGCATTCCACTGCAATATGTTTATGAAATAAGAACTGTTATTAAAATTATTATCCATTATTGGAGAACGAAAGTATACGAGTTAAAATATCTTTACCATTTATTATTTTTAAACATAGTGCAATGAAATCCTGAACAATCATGTTGATAATTAATCCTAGCTTATCAGAAAATCTATTTCTCGACATACATATATCTTTAATTTTTTTATATAGTCCATACCAATATTCTTTGCATTCACCTGGTTGCCTTTGTTTCTCCTCTTTGTCATTGGTGTTTTCAGCCTCACTTATATTTGTTTGTGAATGTTCCTGTTTTTGCTATTTTTCTTCGTGATTTCTTCTTTTTTGATTTTTTAGACTGCGTATTGGTTTTATTATCTAATTTCTGGCTGTCTTCTGTCTCAGATTCCTCCGATGTAATCATTTCTTCATGTATAACGGCTTCTGTAACAACCACTTCTCTATATGTTCTTTTTGGTTCTGTGTCCTGAGTCCATTCTGTTTGTGACAACTGTTTATTTGTTTCATTATTCATAACAGCATCCGCATTATATATTGTATTATTTTCCTGTATTTTTCTTTCGGTTTTATATATTTCTAATCCTTCCCGATAGCTACAGTTCTTTTCCGACATAATTCTTCTAATTTCTTTTTCCTTCAAAAAAATAGGACATCTTTTATTCATTGCCATATGTGGACCTTCGCAGTTTATACATTGAAAATTAGTTGTCTCACAGTTTGCGTGATTATTTCCACACTTAGGGCATATGATCTTTTTTGAAGGACATGTTCTTGAAAGGTGTCCATATCGCCAACATCTTGAACATTGGGATACAGGGAAAATATAGGGTTCAACTTGAAATCTGCACCCAAAACCATATACATATGACGGTAGATTATGATTTTTAAAACACAGGCGAATTGTTTCCGAATTTACCCATTTACCATCACTATCCTGTCTTTTTAATCGTTTTGCAGATATAATCTCAAAATCACACCTAAGGTTTTCTAATATTTCTTTATCTTCTATTTCTAAGTCCACCTGTCTCAGTAAACCATAGCATAACGATGATTCACCTACTATATTGACATTATATTCCAAATTGGCTAATAATTTCTCACAATTTAACATCTTCACCGCATTTTCTTTTTTGTCAAAATATATTAAGGCCCTATAAGGGTTTTTGTATACTAATTTAATTATGTTTCCTAAATTATGAGATCTCAAAAGTTTCGCCATCCCAAATTGCCTCGGTAATGTTTCTTTGGCCGTAATACACACAATATGTTCTATGGGTTTCACATTATTATTCGAAAAACTCAATTGCAAGTCTTCAAAATTTTTTGAATTTCTTCGTGCTGGTCGTTTATTCCCACGTTTTATGGTTATGAATCCGTCATCACCTTCAATTACTTCTTCGTCATCCTCCTGTCTACTTCTTTTCTCCGGTAATACTTGTTGCTCTCTACTTAACTCCGTTTTTTTCTCCTTCTCCATCCTATTAACTTGTTGCTCGCTCTCCATTTCAAGATCCTCTTCCACAATCTCACTTCCACTTGAGTCACAAAATTCTACATTTTCACTCATTAAGTAGCATTAATTAATTAGTAAAAATGAGGGTAAGCGCAAACAGTTACAACCGCGTAAGCGTCAACTGCTAACTCGACCGCTCGCTACGACTGCGCGCGCGCAACTGGGACCAGGCTTATTACCGTACAAACTCAGACCAACAAGAATGACCACCCACCATCATACTTTCCTTCAGTATGTTAATTTGAAGGACATTGAGGATCAAGTTATAATCTTACAAAATCAGCTTTCAGGTTATCAAAATCAACTTAGTAAGGATACATATGCATTATTTGAATTACAGATCAATTATCTTACTGAAAAATTGGCAAATTATCAAATTGGCAAATTATCAAATTATCACACCAGTTAAAATCTCTAGAACTTGATCGCGTTAGAAGAGGTCTATTTCAGTAATAAAGAGTATAACAGGAAATTTAGACTACACAGATGCATTAAAATATAACAGTGCTATTCAATTCTTACAAAGTAATCAAGATAAACTAGCGAATGAATTTAATAATCACATAAGTCTCAGTAAGGAGTGGATGAACAAACATGATAGTGTATTAGTACAGTTAGTCGAAAATCAGAGCAAAATTAATGGTTCTCTAGAATTACTATTGAACGTTACGCATCAGACAGGTGACTTGACTAATTATGCAAAGTTTGGTCAACTTTTAACTATTGTCGGTGAAAATGTAGAAAATTTAATATTAGAGTTAATTAGAATAGAAAATACGTTAGCATTTATCCGTGCATCAAGCACTCACCATTCTATGGTAGATATAGATACACTAAAGTCTATGTTGAATAGGTTAGAAAAAATATATAGTAAAGATGTGTTATTACAGTTAGAATTAAGAGAATATTATAATGTTATAAGCCCAGGATCATATTTTAATGGTAAGCAAATAGTCTTAGTTTTTAGGTTTCCTATTATTTCTAAAAGCATATATAATTTATATAGATTATCTATAGTACCTAATAGAAATGGTCAAGCCCTTATCCCTACCTATCCCTTTATAGCAACCAATGATGACTCATTCGTGTACATAGAAGCAGAATGCTCGAAGTTTAACAACTGGTATCTCTGTGAAAAGGATATATCTCACCAGATACGCACAAAATCAGGCTGTATCCAGGAACTCATCGCAAATCAAGCTCTCAAGACTACCTGCCAGTTTACCAAAGTATTCCTAACAAAAGAAGCAATGGAGAAACTTGACGACCAGCACTATATCCTGTTGTTTCCCCATCCAACGAAGGTTCAACTATCTTGCGGCAAAGAAGACTTCAATTCACTACAAGACAGCTACCTCGCTACCGTCCCTGTAAACTGCTACCTGCGTACAGATGAATTAACTATTATCAACGAAAATTATGAAATACAAGGCCAGCCATTGAAACTTATGAACATTCCGTTTATTGAAGAGCAACAGGACGAAAGATCACCTTATGTTCACCTCAATTCCATTGTCCTGAGTGGACTACACAGCATCCAGAATCAAATCAGAATGACCCAACCACTACAACTTAGCCAGAATCAAACCGACGTCCTGTATCATACGACGATACCTTTCTATGTCGTACTATTAAGTGCAGGAGCACTTGCCGTTGCTGTACTTATTTTTAATTTTATAACTAACTAACTGAACTAACACTTGTAACAATCCGTAAGTTATTGTACTTCTCTTTTGTCAATATCTATGCGAGAGCACTGGTACCCATAACACAAGTTAACTCTTACCTTGGGTACCAGAGTTCAACACTTTTGATGTTATGATTACTATACCTATATATATGTTCACCTGGATTGTAAAATTATGGCAAATAAATTATTATTATTATTATTATTATTATTATATATGTGTGCGTTTCTGTGCTATGCGTCAAAGAAGTAAGTTAGTGACAGAAAGTAAAAAGTTGGCAATTATAGACCTCCGTTTCATAAATTAAAGCAGAAAATGGTATTATCGGCAATGGTAGGTTAAGGCTTTTTCCAGCATTCATAGCCTTTGTCTTACGCGTTACTGTAAAATGTATTCTTTGTCATACCACAGGACACATTTCTAAGAAACAGGTATAGAAAAAGAATAATGTCGTAGATAAGATTAATGTTGATCGTGAATATTGTGATACCTTTTTTATTTTTTACGTGAAGGAATGCATTGTCGCATACCCTTCCGCGGAGGCGGGCCGAGGGGTTATGTCGGACTCAGCCGGGAAAAGCCATCTTTTCCCGGCTGAGTATATACCGGATATCGCGGTAATACCGACTAAACTTACTACGGTGTTCCTCCTCACAATCTATGGCATCACTCGCGCATTCATATTGTGATACCTCAAAATGACTCGAACAATTATTATATACTTCAGAAAATGCTCTAAATATATAAATATATACGAGCAATTTCGTTTACAAGTTACTTTTATTATTTTTCACCCCCTTTAGGTAAGTTAATTTGCTTTTGTTAGAAGTAAGTTCACTTTGGTAGTTCAATGGGAAGGAATTTATCCTACTACCTCACAATCGTAATTCCGGTTTTACCCATTAGGCTACTGCTGCTTTTTACTTATAATGTAATAACTAATAGGTGTTATTTAAATGGTTAGCATAGTATTGGTATTTTTCTGAGCAGAAAAATATAATCTGTGAGCAGAAATAGCTAATTGATCAGCAACTCATGGCCAGCAAATGTTAAAGATATCAAACTAAGTCGACGGAGCCCCGCTTAGCGGGGCTCCTGTTTTTGGATGGGTTTAAAAAAAGGAACCTAACATAACCTAACACTTCCGAGACGGAATGCAGTGATTTGAGGCGTATAGATGCTCGTTATGCTGTGCAATATTTGCTGACCAATTAGTATTTTTGATGATCATTATATTTAATCCCATAACTAATTTCACAGGTTAAATACATACATACATAGATTCACGTTTGTTTCCCAGAGGGGTAGGCAGAGACTACGGATTTCCATTTGCTACGATCCTGACACACTTCTCTGGCTTCATTCACTTTCATGACATTCCTCATACACGCAAAAATTCAAAATTATGTAAAAAAAAATTAATGAACTTTGCGATAAAATCCGTATAAAGCTGTTTAATTTCAATGTATTATTGTAGCAATGCAAGTGCTATATATAATATATGTGTTCCTTTTGATAGAACCGCTGCCTGTAAAGGATCTAAAATGGGGCTACGCAGACGGGCCTGATGGTGGCGTTATCGTGTGGTGGAAACCTTCAGAGGGTAGTACGCAGGACGAGTATAAGGTAGGCTATATATTTGACAGATTTGATAAATTAGAATAGAATGTGAACGAAGTTTTGCCTGCAGCTTCGCTCACGTCCATGTAGGTTATGACGTCAATTTTATATCCCTCGGTAAAGGTACCCTATGTCCTTTTCTGTACCCGTAACAACGTGTATCCAAAAGAACAATGGCAGGTTTCTATAGCACGTTTTACCTGACATCGATTTGCGGTGTCTTGAAATGAAAAAATGTTATAATCATAGGTGTTACACAGTATAATCATAATCAGAAAGATTTTTTATTTCGAAGCCACAAAAAAAAGATACTTGTCATTTTTATATTCAGAGGTTATATCTATCCAACACTTTAACAGACCTTTGAAACACTTTGATGTACTTTGTATGATATGTTGTCCACCGACGATTATCCCTCAATGCTTCATCGATCCACTCAAGGATAACCCTTGGTTAGTCTTTCTTTCGCATTCTTGCATTTACGTTATTATAATGTCAAGCACACTGTCACCTACTGTGTTGTCATTGCTATTCTTATAATTACCGTACATTTACATGCTTGCAGCCTGACATATACGGCAAACGTAGATATAATTCATTATGTCATTACTAATTGGTTATTTTGAAGAATAATAATGGAATGCATTATTATTTTGCCACTTTTAATTAGGTACATTTAGTTAAATAAATCATCTTGTTTATTTTTTTTTAAGTTGCAACACTTTTATGGCAACTTTATATGGAACAAAACCGGAAGCAATTAAGAGCTTCTTAACAAAAACTATTTTTTGTGGCTTTTACAGCTTAAATTAAAATCGTGAAAATAGAGAACAAATAAAATGATTGAGTTTTTTGTATATGTCGGAATCTAAGACGCCTTCTAAAACATTTAGGTAAAAATTTGCCATGATTCTTTCATGATGATCGGTGGACTTGTTAAGGCGTAAAAGCGTAACAAAAACTAATAAAAACAATCACATTCGCATTTATAATATTATTTAGGATAGTATGCTTACCTAAGAAATATTGTTTTATATGAAAAATAAACAGCAACGTTGTGTTTTTCATATAAACAATAGCATCAATATTTTTAATGGCAGATCGGAATTTGATTATATTTTAAATGTATATTTGCTTTACTTAGGCTGTCTGAATATGCCTGAATATGCAAAACAGCAATCGTTATGATGGCGAATTGAAATAACTTAGGTTATGTTAGGTTCATTCTTAAAAAAAAATAGTCGACTTAGTTTGATCTCTTTAAATATATTTTGCTGTGCAATTTGGTGATCATTTACTATTTTTGACTGTTATATTTTACTATATCTGGTGATAAGTTAAACATAAGCCAAATAAATTTACTTATTTTATTATATTTTTGTGTTTTACTCAATCTAGCGATGATACAACAACCAGTTTCATAACAATGTTTCGCGAGAATATTGCCCAAATTTTCCTTTATACGCTCTTTACTAGCCACTGTGTGTTAATATGGCAATATCTAAACTAAAATAATTATAAATGCTAACGTGAGTTTGTTTATTTGTTACGCTTTCACGCCTTAACTACTTGACTGATCATCATTAAATTTCGCATACACTATAATAATAATAAGGGTTTGATGCTGAAGGCAGTGCTATTAGATACGGCACGCATTGTGAGGAGGTTCATGTCTCTGGAATCCTAACCACTGGCAGCTTGGACTCTGTTCTCGATGCCGGCGGGGTAGCATACATTATATATTTTTAAAAGTATTTTTTTTAAATATATGTAGATACTCTTCGATCAAATATACCATAGATGCACATTCTCATACAAAAACCGCGTCAATATGTGGCACTGCCCATTACTACTTACTTATAAGTGTCTGCATTTATTATGCAATCCAGGAAATAAACCGGAATAACCATTGAACGCCCACTGAGAAACATTTTGTAATAGTTTAGTTAAAACGCGTCAATGTAAAGCGTCCTAAGTGTGTTACTCGCGATACGCAAGCGTACTAAGTATATGGTACGGTCTCCACCGTAGTAGTGGTGTCGATTCGCTCTCGCTTACGGGCAGCGCACGCAAGAGTGAGTGGGACGGGTGCATAATATAGCGCATACGCCTGATTTATGCACAGTTTTGTTGGCGCCGTTTTTCGAGCGACGATCGTGCATCTATAGTACAAGCTCTGCTTAGTTTGGGCTGGATGGTGTTGTGTGTATGTGGTAGAATATTATTATTATTATTATCTATGGTATATTTGATCGATGTATGTACTTATTTATTTATTTATTTTATTTGGGACAACAAACAGCAGTGTATTATACATTACAACAATTTTAGGAGTAAAATGATAGAATTAACAAACACACTGCTCACGACGTTATCCACAGATTACAATGTTATATAGTATAATTGACAGTTAAGACAAACCAAGTGCTATAAATATAAATATACCTAAATACTTATTCGTTACTCAGGTATGTCTTGACGTTAAGAATTGGATAAAGATGTAACATATTCGCCATACAAATAATTGATAAAAGCTTGTAACGTAGACATTTTAAGTTACTCGTTTAAGATTCCCACAATGTACCTATATTAAAATTAAAAATAAAAATGTATTGACGATATTAAAATAAAGATGATAATAATAATATTCTATCACATATACACAACACCGTCCCTTGCCATCCCATAGTCCAAACTAAGCAGACCTTGTACTATGGGTACTAGATAATGGATAAACATACATACATATATACTTTTTTTTGTAAATACATACATAATATTATACATCATAGGAACACCCAGACCAAGACAAAATCCATCCAAATCCATGTTCGTGCACACGAATGTTTGACTTGTGCGGGAATCGAACCCGCGACCTAAGGCGTGTTCAGTCGGTTACACTAACCACTACGCCATCGAGGCCAACAACACTACAACATACACCAGGGTACTCCCTTTTAAATGGCCGGCAACGCACTTGTAACTCCTCTGGTGTTGCGGGTGTCCATGGGTGGCGGTAATCGCTTACCATCAGGCGATACGTCTGCCCGTTTGCCCCCTAATCCATAAAAAAAAGAAAAGGATATAGGGAATATCTTTCATAGGGAAAAACTACTGTTTCCAAGCGAAGCTGCAGGCAAAAGCTTATAGATAGATATAGAAGTAAGCAGCTTGTCATTTACTATACTTGTTAATGTTCCCAGGTGTCATATCACGAATCGGGTCCGTCGCGTGACGACAGCAACATGTTGACGACCTCCGAGACCAAAGTGCCGCTGAAGACATTATTACCGGGGAGGAACTACACCATAACTGTGAGAGTCATACATTGTGTTACCTAAATAGGCACGGAACAGACGCACCAAACGCTTAGCGAGCACTTGGTGATAAGCGTAAGCTCTTGAAGCGAAGCACTTTAAGCGAATTTGTTCCCGTGTCAGTCATTGTCGCTTATGATTTGTATGTTGCGAATATGTATGAAAGAGAAACTTATTAAGTTCAAGTTATTTATATTAAAATAATATGTAAATAATGATTAATATTATATTAAAATAATATCATTATAATTAATTATTAATATTATATTAAAATAATAAACATATAACTAATTATAATTAGTTAAAATGAGGAATAGTTCGTGGTTATCAATGACTGCACTGCCACAAATTATTATCATTTAGTTTGTTCTTGTTCCAGAACACCCAAAAGGAAAAGATAGCACTCTACATCTGTGGTAGTTCGCAATTTTACCATTTTAATACCTTATCACTCTCTTAAAGTCGATAATTGACAGCGCGATACGGCATGTATCGCTTTGTTTCATTTATGCACACGTTATAAAAATGGTTTAAAAGATGGTGGGATGGAACCAATTTCTGTTTATGCGTATTCTAAAATTAATAATAACTATCAAACGATGTGTGGATTTAAAATGGTAAAATGGTATAACGATATATGTTAAATACCAAGACTTGCCTGGTATTTAAATTGGAACAACACAACTTGCACTGATAGGAGTAACTAAGTCTAGTTAAGTAAAACCACAACTTGTCACTTGCTCTGGTATTATTGATATTGTTCAAAAAATGTATACAGCCAACGACCTTATATACCACTCGTGTGATCGAAACCATATTGCGATTCAGCCCAATGGAACAACGCCATCTATCGATGTTTAGGGCAAACATTAATTGCTTTATAGTTTAACATTCAACAATATAAATTGTAATGAAAACTGCGTGAAGCATTTGTTTCCATTTGCTTTCGCTGTATGAGATTTTAAATCTTTAGTTATTATTAATATTTATAATATTAATTGAATTGATTGACAATTATCGCCTGCTCCGTGCCTCGGAGAGCACGTTAAGCCGTCGGTCCCGGCTGCCATGAACATCTATGGCAGTCGTTATTGGGAAGTCGGTGCCCTCTAATATCCTGACACTGGTCTAGCCTTAGGGTATCGTTAGCCTTCGGGTTGCGGATGTCCGATGGCAGTCGCTCCGTGTAAAAACTGATATTCAGTCAAATCCGGTTAGACTAGAAAGCCGACCCCAAGTGACTTGGGAATGATAAAGGCTAGGGAGAAGAAGAATATTAATTACCATTGAACTTCAGAGTTATTGTTTGGCGACATGATTTAACTGCAGACATTACTAGTTGTAGAGGAAGAGTGAGTAAAGACGGCTTTATCTGAATTATATTATAGGTTATTTTCCTCCTTTGTTCGGTATTTCAGTCATTCGTTAGTCTATAGTCGAGAATAAATATTGTGTTCTCAAATATTTTGTGTTATAAAGTTTGTTTCGTCTTTATCAATGCTCAATACCACAGCAGTTTCAGATCTGTCATGGGTCACTTTTCTGTGCGATCTACAGATATTTATACCCTTGCTAATGAATGTAAGTGCCTGTGCTTAGTGTGATTATTCGTAATTGTTTAATTACAGCGTATTTTAATAGTTGCCCTAAATAGGCATGGGTCATCTTGGAATGTTATGTGTGAGTTGGTCAAAGTTCAGAAGTACACTCGTCGCCTAAGTTTAGAGCATTGGATTTTTTCAAATTAAGCTAGAATTTTTGTGTTAGGAGTGGGTTTACGTCGGGAGTGGACTGGGTGAGATTCGAACCCACGACCTCTCGATCGCACGTCCAATGTTTTAACGCCGCTCTATAATTTGTGTGTGTTGTATATGTGTTTTTATAGTGGACGACGGTTCGGCGTGAAGTGCGTGTGTATATTTCTATGTTAGTGTGTGCGTGTGCGCAGGTGTCTGCGGTGTCGCGCGGGGTAGGGTTCAACGAGAGCGTGCGCAGCGCCGCCACGCGGCCGTTGGCGCCCGTGACGTGCGTGTGTATATATATGTGTGTGTGCGTGTGTGCAGGTGTCGCCGGTGTCGCGCGGGGTAGAGTCCAACGAGAGCGTGTGCAGTGCGGCCACGCGGCCGCTGGCGCCCGTGACGTGCGTGTGTATATATGTGTGTGTGCGTGTGTGCAGGTGTCGGCGGTGTCGCGCGGGGTAGAGTCCAACGAGAGCGTGTGCAGTGCGGCCACGCGGCCGCTGGCGCCCGTGACGTGCGTGTGTATATATGTGTGTGTGCGTGTGTGCAGGTGTCGGCGGTGTCGCGCGGGGTAGAGTCCAACGAGAGCGTGTGCAGTGCGGCCACGCGGCCGCTGGCGCCCGTGGTGCAGTGGGCCGCGCCAGGCGCCGCCACGCTGCGCCTCGCCTGGCGCTCTGACGTCAACTCGCGTCAGGACACCTACGAGCTGCGCTACCGCCGCCGACGTGACCACGACGGACACGAACACGACCCAGCGCACCAGTTCCTTACGGTAAGTACTTTAATATTTATATACTTATCGATCCTAGCCTAAGACACGACGAGAGTTCAAAGTGGATGTAAAGATCTTTGAGACGATGAATTCTGTTAGTAACTTTAACTATTATTGATATTGAGGGTTGACTTAAATAGTGTACCTATATCCACCAATTATTAATAATTTTAAAATAAACTTTATTACCCTGCCAAATTCCATGATATTTAATTTAGGTTTATTCCGCATTCGACCCTCACGTTTCCTCCCGAATGTAAAAATCCGCATTCGATTCAAAAATTGTTCCTCATATGCCCCAAAATTAAAATAAATATTAATTTCTTAATGTAATTCCGGCGTTCTAAATTATGTTCCTTTTCTGCCCCTGTTTTTTTCTGTATAGAATTTTTGTTGTACCGTCTGCCGAAAAATATTTTACACTACTTCGTTGTTTTCGCGGCAAAACTTTGGGCTTATGATTGCATGACATCACGAGCCCGACATTGAAAAGATTTAAAATAATCTTAAACATGTTTTGTTTTGCTAACCATATGCTCAAAAATGTAGGACGAAAACGGAATAATTAAAAAAGAGAGGCGAATGAGGAACTTTTTGGAATGTGGGACGTAATGTAGGGGCAAATGCGGAACTAACCGTAAAAAGTACTCGATTAAGATAAAGATAAAGATAATTTATTTGTCAAAAAACATGTGTTTACATACAACGTTAAGCATGCAAGATGGAATAGATTTACTGGTCGTACATGTTTTGTCTATCAAGGCGTACAAATAAAAATAAACAAGTTACAATAGCATTTGATAATAATTATATAGTATTGAAATTATTGAGTATCGATGACAAATTGATTAATAATGTCTAGAAAAAACACATGTTTAATTTTAATATTCAGATAATGGCATATTTTATAATAATAATGAAATTTGCTTTACTTAATAATAATAATCATAAATTTATCTAAAAAGATGTCACTATTTTATACAATATAATATAATAACAATGTAAATTCAATTTATTTAAATGTCAAGAATCATTAAAAATTAAACATGCAAACAAAATACAATTATAATACATAGTATATATATAAGTACATAATTATGTTCATGTTAGATCTTATCAGTAAAGAAGTCACTTATATTATAATAACATTTGTCTGTTAATAAACCTCGCATCTTTTTTTAAAATAAAGTTATATTTAGACTTTTATAACTTTGTGATATATTATTATAAATTATGGGAGCCATGCAGAACACGCTTTTCCTCATAAGTGCAGTTTTTGCAGTTTGCAAGCGAAGTTAGAAAGTCAAAGTTCAATTCGACTGTCAAAACCGAACAAATATTAAGGAAACTATGATTATAAAATATTAACCCACGAATGCTGTATACCTAACCAAAGAATTAATAAATAATTGAATATACTTTTATACTTTTAGCAACTACCCTCATTGGTTTAAAGTGTGAATTATTAAATTACAAATCAAAAAAATATCTGCTTTACATCTTCGCCGAAATGTTTATCTGCGTATTAGTATACAATACAAAAAACCTTTTATCTTTTTAACCGACTTTCAGGCCCCAGAGTTTCGATACTATGTAGTTATTTATTCTATTTATGATAGAACACAATAATATGGAGGTCACATCTCGCCAATGATTTAAGAGTACAATACACCTCGTGAGCCCCCAGTCATGTGGATTGAGGGGTAATTGCACGGCTCGTGTAAAAGTACATTATAGTCAATGTGATAGACAGACATACGTACCATTGATATGCAGCTGAAACAGTTTTGTTGGCAAAACAGAGCCATAAAGACATCAACATTTATGCGAAGCCTTGATACTGCACAAAAACCTGGCCACCTATAATTCTTGCACAATAGTTAGGAAAGTCCGAAAAGTGCCAAAATCAATAGAAAATAGTGCCAGACCCGGTCAGGGGCCTTTGATCGGTAAGGTCGACCGTCAAAGCCTCACCTTGACTCTCAATGAGCAAGCGAGTAAGGAATTAACTATCAGCGTTACTGGTAGAAGGGTCACCATTTGTTGCATGACCAACGTACGGTCATGCAACAAATGGTGACCCTTAAGTTTTAAACAGGGTCGCTTCTGTAGTTGGTTTCCCGCGAAGGGTGATGATAGTACTAAATGTGATTCTGAGAGTTGTTAAAGGATCCAGAGACTCTTGCGCCAATCACCGCTGTATCAAATCGTACACCGGCGCCATGCTTTGGCGAGTATAAACCTCGACTTCATCAGTTGCACTTGCCAGTATCCCAGGAAAAGCAGTTACTATGTTGCTCGAACAAGACTCGTAAATTAATAAGAGCGTTGAGAGACGCGGCAGTGCGGTGGACGTATACATCTTGAAATTTTTGAAATGAAATGCAAATGAAAAAAAAGTCTCTGGAAATCATGCTTAGTGATGTTAAAGAGAAGGCCATTATAGGGAAAGGCGTCAGCCACGGGTCGTGCGATAATCGCCCTATAGATGGCGTCTTAGTGTTACGATACTCCTGACATCACTTGCTGTAAAGCAATGTCAACTTAAGAAGCGCTGTCAGAATTTTGCACAGAAATGCCTGTGAACCTTTGGAGGGTGGTGTACTGCCCCCATTTGGGACACATGGTAACAGCTCGCCATCAGCGGGATTGTTCGTCGTTTACCACCTGTTTTATAGGATCTAAAAACTTGTAGTATTTATAGTATCCATAGGCTACAGTAACCGCTTACTATCAGGTTTATGGTAATATAAACTTCATGAATAAGTTCAGGCTAGGTAATTATTGTTATCAATTATTAAGTTGGTACCGTCTGATGTGTATTGTGTTGTAGTTACAAACGAACGACACGACCGCGACGCTGCGGGATCTGTTCCCGGGCGCCGTGTACGAGATCGATGTAGCAGCTGTTAGCTACGGACTGTTCAGTGACCGACACAAGCTTCTCAAACCTGTCCGTGAGTACTTTGTTTATTATATAGATGTCATTGTTTTTAATCTATTTTAATATAAGGAACTGTGTCAGACGAATGGATAAACAGATAAAGCCGTACCATGAGGGTTCCCTTTTTACCATTAAAGGAGGGAACGCACTAGTAGAGCCTCGCTGATTTCAGCATGAATGGGCCGGCCTGACCGGGGAAGGACTACCCTCTCACAGGATATCGACGTCAAATAGCAGTATTCCTACTATTGTGTTTCGTTCGGTGAGTGTGAGTACCGGAGGCCCTTCTCCTTCCCACTTCCTTTCGTAAAGGGTCGGCAACGCGCTAGTGATGCCTCTGGCGTTGCAGAGGTCCATAGGTTACGGTGACCACGTACCATCAGGTGCTTGTTTGCCACCTTAGTTGTATAAAAAAAAAGAACTCCGAGCATGTACATCACTCGGCAGGCTACTGTGAGAGCCCATGCGGCCGATATTTTGGTGCGGTGCAGGTTTGTGTGGTTTTTGACGTGGTATTGAATGCTCCTTAGGTCCGCTACCGGCAACGTCCCTGCGCGTGGCACACGCCACATCCAACAGTGTGGGTGTGGAGTGGAGCGGGCCGGCGCGCGGCGCCAGTGCGCTGGGCGGCTACGCGCTGCGCTACCGCACGCGCGCCGACCCGCGCTGGCTCGCGCTCGACCTGCAGCCGTAGCGATAGCCTAGTCGGGAGACCGATAGACTGTCACGCAGTAGGTCTCGGGTTCGAACTCACGGCACGCACCTATGACTTTTCGAAGTTATGTGCGTACCTATTAAATTGTTAATTATCGCTTGCTTTAAACGGTGAAGGAAAACATCGTAAGGAAACCTGCATAGAGTTCTACATAATGTTTTATGTCAAGAACCCCAATAAGCATTCCCGCCATTTCTGATGTCGGCTCTGCAAGTATGCTAAGACATATTCCGACATCATACTTATTTATTTTGGAGTCTTCAATGAATCTCCTTCTACGATCCTCGTACCGAGCACAATCCATCAGCAGATGTTGCACATCTTCAATAACACCACATGTATCGCAATTTGCTGAGTCAGCTTTACCCATCAGATATGCAAACTTCCTTGATGGATAGTGCCCGGAACGAAGCCTATGTGCTTGCACGATGTACTTGCGGTTTAAAGTATTGTTGTTAAACCATACCGGATGTACTTACTATGTAGTTCACTTAAATGACTGCACCATACAGCTGCTCGGTGCAATTTATATTCTACTAGTTTCGTGATTTGCTGATTCACTTGACGAGGCGCTGCACATATTTTAGAGATAATTATGAATTTTTGATTTTAATATTGAAATACACAGCCCCGCGTCGCGGATTCGCGCGGCCCCGCCGATTGCGGTTATGTCAAGGAACACCGTGGTAGGTTTTGTCGGTATTACCGGGATGTCGCTCACCATCTTTTCCCAGTGAGTCCGACGTAACCTATCGACAATGCATTCCCCACGTAAAAAAGAAAGTAAGCAGTCAAATAACTTTTTATGTAGGTACTGTACTCCTAAAATAAGCGATGTGCTGTTGATCAGCGGAGTCTTTAGTGCACCGCGCACTTGGTACCGTGCACGGTGTCCGTTTCGACTGCTCGGACAGTGTTGTAGAAGAAAAACGACTAAGTACATCAACATTACGAAGGAATGAATTTGTAAAATACTAACAATGAAAGTCGCAAATTCGTAGATTCAATATTCAGAAAATTGTAAAGGTTTAAGGTTTAAGCATGGCCGTGCGGTCGAAACGTGGAGAACCGCACGGCCACGCAGTTCTCTTAAACGGAAATTAGTAGAGGTCCCATTGTTATTGCTAACCACTGATACGATTTTGAAGAAAATGTAGACGGTATGAATAAAGTCCTAATGTTTGAGCTTCACGACCAACAGAACTTAAATGTCATAATCGCGTGGTCGAAACATGGAGAAACGCGCGACCACGCAGTTCGTTTAATTTGAACGCAGCTTAGTAGAGGTCCCATTGTTTTTGCTAACCACTGATAAGATTTCAAAAAAAATGTAGACAGTATGAATAAAGTCCTAATGTTTGAACTTCACGACCAAGAACTTAAAA
Organism: Catocala sponsa; assembly: GCA_963564715.1. NCBI lineage: Eukaryota > Metazoa > Arthropoda > Insecta > Lepidoptera > Erebidae > Catocala > Catocala sponsa. The sequence continues at coordinate 27,944,807 of OY751329.1, forward strand.
CCTATAATACAAGTTAGAAGAAGGGTGACTAAGATTTATGGTGCAGTCGTTTTCCTTCTACGACACTGTCCGAGCAGTTGAAAGGGACACCAGTGCACGAGGTATAAAACCTTTTTAGACACATTTTTAGAGTATGCTACGCTGGGGTACCTAAACCCCCAGCGTGCCAGGCGTTTATGGTCTATGGATAACCGCTTGGTAATATGAGAGTCAAGATGGCGGGTGTACCCTAATGAATCGAGTAATAACATTTACCAAAAAAATGTACCTAAATAGTACTATTTAGTACCTCGGTTAAAAAAAATAGTACCTTCTTTAGAAGGAAACTGTGGTTTCCTTCTAAAGGAGGTACTATTTTTTTAAAGTAAAGTTTAGTGTAACTTTGACATTCATAAGTGTTACCTTGTAACCTAACTTGAATAAATTTATTTTTGATGTCGATTTTGACGTTTTGAAATTTAATCCAGTCACTGTGCAAATTTATAATAACTTATCTGCACTTGTTTATAAGATAGGTATAATTGCTGGGTACTAATAATCTGATAAATACCTTAATATTACCAAGATAACGTAATCCTGATATTCACTGCAGGTATGGATTGTAGTAGGTAATCAGCATTCGATATGGACATATCAACGCTGATGTTATTATGACAAATGAGATAAAGAAATAATAATACACATCATTTTATGAAGACAATATAATTAAATTTTCATACAAATCTTTAACGTAGTATTATTTTTAAAATACTGTACACTGTCGGCTAGTATTGTAAGAAATCATTTGCTATGGCGATTGTAAATGATAATAAACAAGCAATACTTTAGAGAGTAACACAAATCGTAAGGAACAGAACGGATCGCGGCCTAACGCAAATGATTATCTCCAACGCCGCCGACTAATTCTTTTTTATATTTTCGTATTGATATGGCTGATTGTCGATATGAAAAACTTGTATAGAAGCAAAAACCGCTTACAAATACTAACTGAAAGAAATGCGCTAAAATTATATTTTATTTACACAACACCACCTATCGATACCTATTATTGAATATTGCCAACGGCATCAAACAATTCCATGTTTATTTAAGTTAAAAACTACGCTTATTCGCTCTGTCGCTGTTGCACAGGCAACGATTAAAAATTGAGTTAATCTCTTTTGTTTTATTATTACTACGCTTGAAACACAAGGGCCGTTTTTCTATACAAACGTAGTCCCCTGTTTCCTCCCTGGATAATGCCAGTAGAGCAGTAATTTTTCCACAAAATGGATGGCCTCTATTTGCCAAAGGAAAACATAGGGATATGCCTATCCCTATGTTTTCCTTTTTGTCATAAATTAATTATTAAAAGAGACATGAGTCTTCATAAACCTCAAAAATTGGCCAGTTTTGCCGCAGTGTTCAAACATCCAGAAAACAAATTTGACTAGATTGTGTAAAAAAAGTAAAACATAGGAACACGGCCAAAGCCTTTTTTAATTTTTTATGAAAAACGTAGTTAAATCGGTCAACTTTTGGAGAAGGTATCAGGGGACTACGAAACGTTGATTTTGTGTACTTTTATTAGGTATTATCGGTCCAAGCTGCAGTTGTCTCTATAGCGCTCTGCGGGCACTGCGCGACAGCAATAGATTTTACAAATACCTATTTTTCAATTCTCTCGACCTTAGTATTTCCTTTTAATGCGGCTAGTGACAGACGAACAAACATCCCACTTGATGATAATAATTAGTAACCGCAATATATAGACTGTGATAATTCTGTATTACTAAATAATAATACCTTATGCCTCATTTGGAGGCCTATCCTAGTAAAATGTACATTTTACTCACATTGTGATCATCGTTTTTGGAACTCGTAGCTAATAGAAAAGTTAATTTAATTAGTAATTCTTGCAATTGTAATTTCAATTGAGAAGTATGTACGAAATTGACGTGTCTTATATTGTGTTCTATGATCTTAGGTGTGCTTCTCCTTGGCATTCTTGTTCTACACTAGGTATCGTTAGTAGATAGATTTAGGTGGATTGGAAATTAATTTTAAGAATAAAAATGTATGTAAAATATAAGAAATGGTTCATTTTCCAAGCAACAATTAAAAAAAGAATGTTGGGTTAGGCCTAGGTCGCACTACGGCTAAACCGCCGCGATTTTTAACCGCTTAATTTTGTGAGTCAAGGGCACTAATGCAAGCGGCCGCACCGGCGGTTTTTCCCGCGACTGATTTTGTATGCGTTTGGGCGGTTTCGCGGTTTAGCGGTTTACCGCTTGCGAGAAAAACTGTAGTGCGGCCTAGGCCTTAGTCCCAAATTAAAATGTAACACTGTTTTATTATAGAAAGAGGTTGGAATGGCAATGTAGAGATTTGTGATTGTTGTGCAGGTTGTGTCGAACCGCGACACGCAGGAGACGCTGCTGTGCGCCGCCTTCGTGTTCGAGGTGTCCAACAGCGAGCACGGCGCGCAGCACCACATCTACCGCCTCGTCAAAGACTGAAGCGCGCCACACTCACACCCGCACACACACACTCCCACACACCCACGTTCTACACTCTTCTCTTAGAATCAAAAATAAAAATATTTGTTATAAACCTATAGCAAAATGTGATCTGAAAATGACGCTACAAGTATTTTTGTAACTGAGTGTATATTATACTAGCTCAATTTTAAATATCGTCTATCGTAGTGCTGGTCCGTGAGTCGGCCTCGGCGCTCGGCGTTCGGCCCTCGGCGTTCGGCGTTCGGCCCTCGGCCCTCGGCTTTCGGCGCTCGCGACCTCCGTCTTTCTACACACATATTCTATCTTCCCGTTTTGTTTCGTAATACTCTCGATTGTGAAATGATTTCTTCGAGTAGGAAACTGAGAGTTACAATAATATTTTACATAATTCTTAATATATAAAATATTGTTCGGTATACTTATTCGCGTGTAAAAATATCAAATAAAAATATAGATTGAATACACACAGTGCCTCTATAATTATGTTACATTAACATAAATTACTTGAGCATGTTTAGTCTTTTCACTGCATTGAACATTATAAAGAGATTTTAGCACGTAATGCAAACGTGAAAAGATTAAAACTTATAGTGTAGTATACCATGAAAATATTAGATTTAATAAGTACCTATAATATAGAATACGCCATCCACACTCCTGCAGTTAAGTGCTCGCGGTACAATTATACTGTTGCTTTGTTTAATTTCCTTTATACCAGTCTTGTGGTCCACGACCATTTCAGTCTCCTGTTGTATACAAACTTAATTATTCTACAATTTGGCATCTATTGTTTTCTTCGAGTATTGTATCATGCTTTAATTATTTCATTTTGCCTTGTTATATTTAGGTCTTTTTGAGATATAGCATTTTATCTAGTTTATATGTATGTTTTGCCAGAATTGACTTACTATTGCAGTCTTTGCCACATTAAATACTAGGTAGGTACGTAGGGTATGGTATTGTACCTACATTGTACATATTACTATTGTTACGTGCGTAAATTTTATAGTGTCCATGTGTTCACACGGTCCGCCAGGTGTAAGAATGTGTAATAAATTGTATTATACGAAGATGTCGAGTCTAGTACGATCATGTACTATCGACTTGAGCGACGGATGACCACTCCTAAGGTTAATAAAATCGCATAGCAGGCCAACACTTGGTACCCGTACCCGTGACACGCCCCTTTTTTTGTTTGAGTTTTTTTGCACTTTACATTTGTTTACTGATTCTAAGGCGATACAAACTTAACTGGTCAACTACGACCTTTTTGTTGAGTTTTTTTACACTTTACATTTGTTTACTGATTAAGGGCGGAGTCACTTAAAGTCAACATGCGCGAGCGAAAATTTTTCTGAAATGGTCAACCGTCGCTCAAGTCGATAGTACATTATCGATGTTGTACATATCTAAACCCCTAGAACAGCTTTACTATATCTGGAGGCCTCACGTTTCCGCAGGCAGCTTGGAACCCTTCCTTAGTTTTCCGTTTCTACGTTCGATAACTTGTATTTCCATGGAACTAATAGAAAGCAGCAATGCCAAGTGTTTCCGCTTCACATTTCAAAGTACAAAGAGTGTCGACACAACTCAAAAGCTGACATGTTATATGTGTTTACGTGGCAATGATTTGATCTCTCTTTTTTTTAGTCAAATATTTTTAGGGTCCTCCCGCCGCGCGACATCGCGCGCTCATTTAATTTTACACCGTGTTAAGTTTATGTGCATTAAATAGTGTTTAGTTTCAAGACATGAGGTAGGAAAATATTATCCTAGATAATAAAAATAAGAGATTTTTGTATTTATTTGATAGAGTTATATTAGATAAATTGTAAAGTGACTAGCTTTAAGATTCTTTTTTTTTATATGGCGATAGTCGTTCAGGAACTTATCGGTGAAGTTGTCACATACTTAGTACTTAAGGAAAAGAACTTAATTTTTGTTGCAATCGCAGTTTGTTCAGTCCGAGGCGCGGTTATAAACTTTGTTTATTCGAAATTACTTCCTTTCGTCGTAGTGTACCGAGAGATGGTATCTAGTGCTGTGTTATTCGCCAACACTACGCGATGGCGACGCCGACGGCGCGTTCGATACCTAATTAGTAAAAGAGATCTGCCCTGTTGTGATTTTATATTTTAATATTATATTATGTACTCAAACAAAAGAGATTAACTCAATTTTTATTCGTTGCCTGTGCAACAGCGACAGAGCGAATAAGCGTAGTTTTTAACTTAAATAAACATGGAATTGTTTGATGCCGTTGGCAATATTCAATAATAGGTATCGATAGGTGGTGTTGTGTAAATAAAATATAATTTTAGCGCATTTCTTTCAGTTAGTATTTGTAAGCGGTTTTTGCTTCTATACAAGTTTTTCATATCGACAATCAGCCATATCAATACGAAAATATAAAAAAGAATTAGTCGGCGGCGTTGGAGATAATCATTTGCGTTCGGCCGCGATCCGTTCTGTTCCTTACGATTTGTGTTACTCTCTAAAGTATTGCTTGTTTATTATCATTTACAATCGCCATAGCAAATGATTTCTTACAATACTAGCCGACAGTGTACAGTATTTTAAAAATAATACTACGTTAAAGATTTGTATGAAAATTTAATTATATTGTCTTCATAAAATGATGTGTATTATTATTTCTTTATCTCATTTGTCATAATAACATCAGCGTTGATATGTCCATATCGAATGCTGATCACCTACTACAATCCATACCTGCAGTGAATATCAGGATTACGTTATCTTGGTAATATTAAGGTATTTATCAGATTATTAGTACCCAGCAATTATACCTATCTTATAAACAAGTGCAGATAAGTTATTATAAATTTGCACAGTGACTGGATTAAATTTCAAAACATCAAAATCGACATCAAAAATAAATTTATTCAAGTTAGGTTACAAGGTAACACTTATGAATGTCACAGTTACAGTAAACTTTACTGCCACGTTCAGCAAAACAAGGGCGTAGGGCTCATGAGAAGAACGGGCAAGAAAATTTGTGTAGGATGCAGTTAAAACCCATACGTGGTGGGCCATGGCCGAGTGATTTAAAAGTACCACTACCACTGCGCAGAGTGTTATGGGTTCGAATCCCTGATTGCTCGGCACTGCACGGATGACGTAGTGATTTAAGTGAGCGCCTTACTACCGCCATTGTGCCGAGTGCTGTGGGTTCGAATGCCACACGGTACAAAAAAAATATATGATTCACTATCTACTGTTCCGAGGTTGGGTGCACACTGTGTCCGTTGTTTAAATGTTTATAAGTCTCCTGAGACTATAGGAACAAAAGAAAGCGAGCGGCAAAGACTTTTTTTGTAAATTTACTACTATCCCAGTATACGACCGCAAAAGCGATCAGACACATAGCTCGCCTATTACCAAGATGAGAGTCAAGATGGCGGGTGTATCTTAATGAATCGAGTAATAACATTTACCAAAAAAATGTAGGTAGGTACCTAAATAGTACTATTTAGTACCTCGGTTAAAAAAAATAGTACCTCCTTTAGAAGGAAACCACAGTTTCCTTTTTTTCGTTTACATTTTTTTGGTAAATGTTATTACTCGATTCATTAGGGTACACCCGCCATCTTGACTCTCATATTACCAAGCGGTTATCCATAGACCATAAATGCCTGGCACGCTGGGGGTTTAGGTACCCCAGCGTAGCATACTCTAAAAATGTGTCTAAAAAGGTTTTATACCTCGTGCACTGGTGTCCCTTTCAACTGCTCGGACAGTGTCGTAGAAGGAAAACGACTGCACCATAAATCTTAGTCACCCTTCTTCTAACTTGTATTATAGGTTTTAAGTTCTTGGTCGTGAAGTTCAAACATTAGGACTTTATTCATACTGTCTACATTTTTTTCGAAATCTTATCAGTGGTTAGCAAAAACAATGGGACCTCTACTAAGCTGCGTTCAAATTAAACGAACTGCGTGGTCGCGCGTTTCTCCATGTTTCGACCACGCGATTATGGCATTTAAGTTCTGTTGGTCGTGAAGCTCAAACATTAGGACTTTATTCATACCGTCTACATTTTCTTCAAAATCGTATCAGTGGTTAGCAATAACAATGGGACCTCTACTAATTTCCGTTTAAGAGAACTGCGTGGCCGTGCGGTTCTCCACGTTTCGACCGCACGGCCATGCTTAAACCTTAAACCTTTACAATTTTCTGAATATTGAATCTACGAATTTGCGACTTTCATTGTTAGTATTTTACAAATTCATTCCTTCGTAATGTTGATGTACTTAGTCGTTTTTCTTCTACAACACTGTCCGAGCAGTCGAAACGGACACCGTGCACGGTACCAAGTGCGCGGTGCACTAAAGACTCCGCTGATCAACAGCACATCGCTTATTTTAGGAGTACAGTACCTACATAAAAAGTTATTTGACTGCTTACTTTCTTTTTTACGTGGGGAATGCATTGTCGATAGGTTACGTCGGACTCACTGGGAAAAGATGGTGAGCGACATCCCGGTAATACCGACAAAACCTACCACGGTGTTCCTTGACATAACCGCAATCGGCGGGGCCGCGCGAATCCGCGACGCGGGGCTGTGTATTTCAATATTAAAATCAAAAAATCATAATTATCTCTAAAATATGTGCAGCGCCTCGTCAAGTGAATCAGCAAATCACGAAACTAGTAGAATATAAATTGCACCGAGCAGCTGTATGGTGCAGTCATTTAAGTGAACTACATAGTAAGTACATCCGGTATGGTTTAACAACAATACTTTAAACCGCAAGTACATCGTGCAAGCACATAGGCTTCGTTCCGGGCACTATCCATCAAGGAAGTTTGCATATCTGATGGGTAAAGCTGACTCAGCAAATTGCGATACATGTGGTGTTATTGAAGATATGCAACATCTGCTGATGGATTGTGCTCGGTACGAGGATCGTAGAAGGAGATTCATTGAAGACTCCAAAATAAATAAGTATGATGTCGGAATATGTCTTAGCATACTTGCAGAGCCGACATCAGAAATGGCGGGAATGCTTATTGGGGTTCTTGACATAAAACATTATGTAGAACTCTATGCAGGTTTCCTTACGATGTTTTCCTTCACCGTTTAAAGCAAGCGATAATTAACAATTTAATAGGTACGCACATAACTTCGAAAAGTCATAGGTGCGTGCCGTGAGTTCGAACCCGAGACCTACTGCGTGACAGTCTATCGGTCTCCCGACTAGGCTATCGCTACGGCTGCAGGTCGAGCGCGAGCCAGCGCGGGTCGGCGCGCGTGCGGTAGCGCAGCGCGTAGCCGCCCAGCGCACTGGCGCCGCGCGCCGGCCCGCTCCACTCCACACCCACCACACTGTTGGATGTGGCGTGTGCCACGCGCAGGGACGTTGCCGGTAGCGGACCTAAGGAGCATTCAATACCACGTCAAAAACCACACAAACCTGCACCGCACCAAAATATCGGCCGCATGGGCTCTCACAGTAGCCTGCCGAGTGATGTACATGCTCGGAGTTCTTTTTTTTTATACAACTAAGGTGGCAAACAAGCACCTGATGGTACGTGGTCACCGTAACCTATGGACCTCTGCAACGCCAGAGGCATCACTAGCGCGTTGCCGACCCTTTAGGAAAGGAAGTGGGAAGGAGAAGGGCCTCCGGTACTCACACTCACCGAACGAAACACAATAGTAGGAATACTGCTATTTGACGTCGATATTCTGTGAGAGGGTAGTCCTTCCCCGGTCAGGCCGGCCCATTCATGCTGAAATCAGCGAGGCTCTACTAGTGCGTTCCCTCCTTTAATGGTAAAAAGGGAACCCTCATGGTACGGCTTTATCTGTTTATCCATTCGTCTGACACAGTTCCTTATATTAAAATAGATTAAAAACAATGACATCTATATAATAAACAAAGTACTCACGGACAGGTTTGAGAAGCTTGTGTCGGTCACTGAACAGTCCGTAGCTAACAGCTGCTACATCGATCTCGTACACGGCGCCCGGGAACAGATCCCGCAGCGTCGCGGTCGTGTCGTTCGTTTGTAACTACAACACAATACACATCAGACGGTACCAACTTAATAATTGATAACAATAATTACCTAGCCTGAACTTATTCATGAAGTTTATATTACCATAAACCTGATAGTAAGCGGTTACTGTAGCCTATGGATACTATAAATACTACAAGTTTTTAGATCCTATAAAACAGGTGGTAAACGACGAACAATCCCGCTGATGGCGAGCTGTTACCATGTGTCCCAAATGGGGGCAGTACACCACCCTCCAAAGGTTCACAGGCATTTTTGTGCAAAATTCTGACAGCGCTTCTTAAGTTGACATTGCTTTACAGCAAGTGATGTCAGGAGTATCGTAACACTAAGACGCCATCTATAGGGCGATCATCGCACGACCCGTGGCTGACGCCTTTCCCTATAATGGCCTTCTCTTTAACATCACTAAGCATGATTTCCAGAGACTTTTTTTTCATTTGCATTTCATTTCAAAAATTTCATTTCAACGCTCTTATTAATTTACGAGTCTTGTTCGAGCAACATAGTAACTGCTTTTCCTGGGATACTGGCAAGTGCAACTGATGAAGTCGAGGTTTATACTCGCCAAAGCATGGCGCCGGTGTACGATTTGATACAGCGGTGATTGGCGCAAGAGTCTCTGGATCCTTTAACAACTCTCAGAATCACATTTAGTACTATCATCACCCTTCGCGGGAAACCAACTACAGAAGCGACCCTGTTTAAAACTTAAGGGTCACCATTTGTTGCATGACCGTACGTTGGTCATGCAACAAATGGTGACCCTTCTACCAGTAACACTGATAGTTAATTCCTTACTCGCTTGCTCATTGAAAGTCAAGGTGAGGCTTTGACGGTCGACCTTACCGATCAAAGGCCCCTGACCGGGTCTGGCACTATTTTCTATTGATTTTGGCACTTTTCGGACTTTCCTAACTATTTTGCAAGAATTATAGGTGGCCAGGTTTTTGTGCAGTATCAAGGCTTCGCATAAATGTTGATGTCTTTATGGCTCTGTTTTGCCAACAAAACTGTTTCAGCTGCATATCAAAGGTACGTATGTCTGTCTATCACATTGACTATAATGTACTTTTACACGAGCCGTGCAATTACCCCTCAATCCACATGACTGGGGGCTCACGAGGTGTATTGTACTCTTAAATCATTGGCGAGATGTGACCTCCATATTATTGTGTTCTATCATAAATAGAATAAATAACTACATAGTATCGAAACTCTGGGGCCTGAAAGTCGGTTAAAAAGATAAAAGGTTTTTTGTATTGTATACTAATACGCAGATAAATATTTCGGCGAAGATGTAAAGCAGATAGTTTTTTGATTTGTAATTTAATAATTCACACTTTAAACCAATGAGGGTAGTTGCTAAAAGTATAAAAGTATATTCAATTATTTATTAATTCTTTGGTTAGGTATACAGCATTCGTGGGTTAATATTTTATAATCATAGTTTCCTTAATATTTGTTCGCTTTTGACAGTGGAATTGAACTTTGACTTTATAACTTCGCTTGCAAACTGCAAAAACTGCACTTATGAGGAAAAGCGTGTTCTGCATGGCTCCCATAATTTATAATAATATATCACAAAGTTATAAAAGTCTAAATATAACTTTATTTTAAAAAAAGATGCGAGGTTTATTAACAGACAAATATTATTATAATATAAGTGACTTCTTTACTGATAAGATCTAACATGAACATAATTATGTACTTATATATATACTATGTATTATAATTGTATTTTGTTTGCATGTTTAATTTTTAATGATTCTTGACATTTAAATAAATTGAATTTACATTGTTATTATATTATATTGTATAAAATAGTGACATCTTTTTAGATAAATTTATGATTAATATTAAGTAAAGCGAATTTCATTATTATTATAAAATATGCCATTATCTGAATATTAAAATTAAACATGTGTTTTTCTAGACATTATTAATCAATTTGTCATCGATACTCAATAATTTCAATACTATATAATTATTATCAAATGCTATTGTAACTTGTTTATTTTTATTTGTACGCCTTGATAGACAAAACATGTACGACCAGTAAATCTATTCCATCTTGCATGCTTAACGTTGTATGTAAACACATGTTTTTTGACAAATAAATTATCTTTATCTTTATCTTAATTAAGTACTTTTTACGGTTTGTTCCGCATTTGCCCCTACATTACGTCCCACATTCCAAAAAGTTCCTCATTCGCCTCTCTTTTTTAATTATTCCTTTTACGTCCTACATTTTTGAGCATATGGTTAGCAAAACAAAACATGTTTAAGATTATTTTAAATCTTTTCAATGTCGGGCTCGTGATGTCATGCAATCATAAGCCCAAAGTTTTGCCGCGAAAACAACGAAGTAGTGTAAAATATTTTTTGCGCAGACGGTACAACAAAAATTCTATACAGAAAAAAACAGGGGCAGAAAAGGAACATAATTTAGAACGCCGGAATTACATTAAGAAATTAATATTTATTTTAATTTTGGGGCATATGAGGAACAATTTTTGAATCGAATGCGGATTTTTACATTCGGGAGGAAACGTGAGGGTCGAATGCGGAATAAACCTAAATTAAATATCATGGAATTTGGCAGGGTAATAAAGTTTATTTTAAAATTATTAATAATTGGTGGATATAGGTACACTATTTAAGTCAACCCTCAATATCAATAATAGTTAAAGTTACTAACAGAATTAATCGTCTCAAAGATCTTTACATCCACTTTGAACTCTCGTCGTGTCTTAGGCTAGGATCGATAAGTATATAAATATTAAAGTACTTACCGTAAGGAACTGGTGCGCTGGGTCGTGTTCGTGTCCGTCGTGGTCACGTCGGCGGCGGTAGCGCAGCTCGTAAGTGTCCTGGCGCGAGTTGACGTCAGAGCGCCAGGCGAGGCGCAGCGTGGCGGCGCCTGGCGCGGCCCACTGCACCACGGGCGCCAGCGGCCGCGTGGCCGCACTGCACACGCTCTCGTTGGACTCTACCCCGCGCGACACCGCCGACACCTGCACACACGCACACACACATATATACACACGCACGTCACGGGCGCCAGCGGCCGCGTGGCCGCACTGCACACGCTCTCGTTGGACTCTACCCCGCGCGACACCGCCGACACCTTCACACACGCACACACACATATATACACACGCACGTCACGGGCGCCAGCGGCCGCGTGGCCGCACTGCACACGCTCTCGTTGGACTCTACCCCGCGCGACACCGCCGACACCTGCACACACGCACACACACATATATACACACGCACGTCACGGGCGCCAGCGGCCGCGTGGCCGCACTGCACACGCTCTCGTTGGACTCTACCCCGCGCGACACCGGCGACACCTGCACACACGCACACACACATATATATACATACGCACGTCACGGGCGCCAACGGCCGCGTGGCGGCGCTGCGCACGCTCTCGTTGAACCCTACCCCGCGCGACACCGCAGACACCTGCGCACACGCACACACTAACATAGAAATATACACACGCACTTCACGCCGAACCGTCGTCCACTATAAAAACACATATACAACACACACAAATTATAGAGCGGCGTTAAAACATTGGACGTGCGATCGAGAGGTCGTGGGTTCGAATCTCACCCAGTCCACTCCCGACGTAAACCCACTCCTAACACAAAAATTCTAGCTTAATTTGAAAAAATCCAATGCTCTAAACTTAGGCGACGAGTGTACTTCTGAACTTTGACCAACTCACACATAACATTCCAAGATGATCCATGCCTATTTAGGGCAACTATTAAAATACGCTGTAATTAAACAATTACGAATAATCACACTAAGCACAGGCACTTACATTCATTAGCAAGGGTATAAATATCTGTAGATCGCACAGAAAAGTGACCCATGACAGATCTGAAACTGCTGTGGTATTGAGCATTGATAAAGACGAAACAAACTTTATAACACAAAATATTTGAGAACACAATATTTATTCTCGACTATAGACTAACGAATGACTGAAATACCGAACAAAGGAGGAAAATAACCTATAATATAATTCAGATAAAGCCGTCTTTACTCACTCTTCCTCTACAACTAGTAATGTCTGCAGTTAAATCATGTCGCCAAACAATAACTCTGAAGTTCAATGGTAATTAATATTCTTCTTCTCCCTAGCCTTTATCATTCCCAAGTCACTTGGGGTCGGCTTTCTAGTCTAACCGGATTTGACTGAATATCAGTTTTTACACGGAGCGACTGCCATCTGACATCCGCAACCCGAAGGCTAACGATACCCTAAGGCTAGACCAGTGTCAGGATATTAGAGGGCACCGACTTCCCAATAACGACTGCCATAGATGTTCATGGCAGCCGGGACCGACGGCTTAACGTGCTCTCCGAGGCACGGAGCAGGCGATAATTGTCAATCAATTCAATTAATATTATAAATATTAATAATAACTAAAGATTTAAAATCTCATACAGCGAAAGCAAATGGAAACAAATGCTTCACGCAATTTTCATTACAATTTATATTGTTGAACGTTAAACTATAAAGCAATTAATGTTTGCCCTAAACATCGATAGATGGCGTTGTTCCATTGGGCTGAATCGCAATATGGTTTCGATCACACGAGTGGTATATAAGGTCGTTGGCTGTATACATTTTTTGAACAATATCAATAATACCAGAGCAAGTGACAAGTTGTGGTTTTACTTAACTAGACTTAGTTACTCCTATCAGTGCAAGTTGTGTTGTTTCAATTTAAATACCAGGCAAGTCTTGGTATTTAACATATATCGTTATACCATTTTACCATTTTAAATCCACACATCGTTTGATAGTTATTATTAATTTTAGAATACGCATAAACAGAAATTGGTTCCATCCCACCATCTTTTAAACCATTTTTATAACGTGTGCATAAATGAAACAAAGCGATACATGCCGTATCGCGCTGTCAATTATCGACTTTAAGAAAGTGATAAGGTATTAAAATGGTAAAATTGCGAACTACCACAGATGTAGAGTGCTATCTTTTCCTTTTGGGTGTTCTGGAACAAGAATAAACTGAATGATAATAATTTGTGGCAGTGCAGTCATTGATAACCACGAACTATTCCTCATTTTAACTAATTATAATTAGTTATATGTTTATTATTTTAATATAATATTAATAATTAATTATAATGATATTATTTTAATATAATATTAATCATTATTTACATATTATTTTAATATAAATAACTTGAACTTAATAAGTTTCTCTTTCATACATATTCGCAACATACAAATCATAAGCGACAATGACTGACACGGGAACAAATTCGCTTAAAGTGCTTCGCTTCAAGAGCTTACGCTTATCACCAAGTGCTCGCTAAGCGTTGGTGCGTCTGTTCCGTGCCTATTTAGGTAACACAATGTATGACTCTCACAGTTATGGTGTAGTTCCTCCCCGGTAATAATGTCTTCAGCGGCACTTTGGTCTCGGAGGTCGTCAACATGTTGCTGTCGTCACGCGACGGACCCGATTCGTGATATGACACCTGGGAACATTAACAAGTATAGTAAATGACAAGCTGCTTACTTCTATATCTATCTATAAGCTTTTGCCTGCAGCTTCGCTTGGAAACAGTAGTTTTTCCCTATGAAAGATATTCCCTATATCCTTTTCTTTTTTTTATGGATTAGGGGGCAAACGGGCAGACGTATCGCCTGATGGTAAGCGATTACCGCCACCCATGGACACCCGCAACACCAGAGGAGTTACAAGTGCGTTGCCGGCCATTTAAAAGGGAGTACCCTGGTGTATGTTGTAGTGTTGTTGGCCTCGATGGCGTAGGGGTTAGTGTAACCGACTGAACACGCCTTAGGTCGCGGGTTCGATTCCCGCACAAGTCAAACATTCGTGTGCACGAACATGGATTTGGATGGATTTTGTCTTGGTCTGGGTGTTCCTATGATGTATAATATTATGTATGTATTTACAAAAAAAAGTATATATGTATGTATGTTTATCCATTATCTAGTACCCATAGTACAAGGTCTGCTTAGTTTGGACTATGGGATGGCAAGGGACGGTGTTGTGTATATGTGATAGAATATTATTATTATCATCTTTATTTTAATATCGTCAATACATTTTTATTTTTAATTTTAATATAGGTACATTGTGGGAATCTTAAACGAGTAACTTAAAATGTCTACGTTACAAGCTTTTATCAATTATTTGTATGGCGAATATGTTACATCTTTATCCAATTCTTAACGTCAAGACATACCTGAGTAACGAATAAGTATTTAGGTATATTTATATTTATAGCACTTGGTTTGTCTTAACTGTCAATTATACTATATAACATTGTAATCTGTGGATAACGTCGTGAGCAGTGTGTTTGTTAATTCTATCATTTTACTCCTAAAATTGTTGTAATGTATAATACACTGCTGTTTGTTGTCCCAAATAAAATAAATAAATAAATAAGTACATACATCGATCAAATATACCATAGATAATAATAATAATAATAATATTCTACCACATACACACAACACCATCTAGCCCAAACTAAGCAGAGCTTGTACTATAGATGCACGATCGTCGCTCGAAAAACGGCGCCAACAAAACTGTGCATAAATCAGGCGTATGCGCTATATTATGCACCCGTCCCACTCACTCTTGCGTGCGCTGCCCGTAAGCGAGAGCGAATCGACACCACTACTACGGTGGAGACCGTACCATATACTTAGTACGCTTGCGTATCGCGAGTAACACACTTAGGACGCTTTACATTGACGCGTTGTAACTAAACTATTACAAAATGTTTCTCAGTGGGCGTTCAATGGTTATTCCGGTTTATTTCCTGGATTGCATAATAAATGCAGACACTTATAAGTAAGTAGTAATGGGCAGTGCCACATATTGACGCGGTTTTTGTATGAGAATGTGCATCTATGGTATATTTGATCGAAGAGTATCTACATATATTTAAAAAAAATACTTTTAAAAATATATAATGTATGCTACCCCGCCGGCATCGAGAACAGAGTCCAAGCTGCCAGTGGTTAGGATTCCAGAGACAGGAACCTCCTCACAATGCGTGCCGTATCTAATAGCACTGCCTTCAGCATCAAACCCTTATTATTATTATAGTGTATGCGAAATTTAATGATGATCAGTCAAGTAGTTAAGGCGTGAAAGCGTAACAAATAAACAAACTCACGTTAGCATTTATAATTATTTTAGTTTAGATATTGCCATATTAACACACAGTGGCTAGTAAAGAGCGTATAAAGGAAAATTTGGGCAATATTCTCGCGAAACATTGTTATGAAACTGGTTGTTGTATCATCGCTAGATTGAGTAAAACACAAAAATATAATAAAATAAGTAAATTTATTTGGCTTATGTTTAACTTATCACCAGATATAGTAAAATATAACAGTCAAAAATAGTAAATGATCACCAAATTGCACAGCAAAATATATTTAAAGAGATCAAACTAAGTCGACTATTTTTTTTTAAGAATGAACCTAACATAACCTAAGTTATTTCAATTCGCCATCATAACGATTGCTGTTTTTGATACAATTTACAAACAAGGCATATTCAGACAGCCTAAGTAAAGCAAATATACATTTAAAATATAATCAAATTCCGATCTGCCATTAAAAATATTGATGCTATTGTTTATATGAAAAACACAACGTTGCTGTTTATTTTTCATATAAAACGATATTTCTTAGGTAAGCATACTATCCTAAATAATATTATAAATGCGAATGTGATTGTTTTTATTAGTTTTTGTTACGCTTTCACGCCTTAACAAGTCCACCGATCATCATGAAAGAATCATGGCAAATTTTTACCTAAATGTTTTAGAAGGCGTCTTAGATTCCGACATATACAAAACTCAATCATTTTATTTGTTCTCTATTTTCACGATTTTAATTTAAGCTGTAAAAGCCACAAAAAATAGTTTTTGTTAAGAAGCTCTTAATTGCTTCCGGTTTTGTTCCATATAAAGTTGCCATAAAAGTGTTGCAACTTAAAAAAAATATAAACAAGATGATTTATTTAACTAAATGTACCTAATTAAAAGTGGCAAAAATAATAATGCATTCCATTATTATTCTTCAAAATAACCAATTAGTAATGACATAATGAATTATATCTACGTTTGCCGTATATGCCAGGCTGCAAGCATGTAAATGTACGGTAATTATAAGAATAGCAATGACAACACAGTAGGTGACAGTGTGCTTGACATTATAATAACGTAAATGCAAGAATGCGAAAGATCGATGAAGCATTGAGGGATAATCGTCGGTGGACAACATATCATACAAAGTACATCAAAGTGTTTCAAAGGTCTGTTAAAGTGTTGGATAGATATAACCTCTGAATATAAAAATGACAAGTATCTTTTTTTTGTGGCTTCGAAATAAAAAATCTTTCTGATTATGATTATACTGTGTAACACCTATGACTATAACATTTTTTCATTTCAAGTCACCGCAAATCGATGTCAGGTAAAACGTGCTATAGAAACCTGCCATTGTTCTTTTGGATACACGTTGTTACGGGTACAGAAAAGGACATAGGGTACCTTTACCGAGGGATATAAAATTGACGTCATAACCTACATGGACGTGAGCGAAGCTGCAGGCAAAACTTCGTTCACATTCTATTCTAATTTATCAAATCTGTCAAATATATAGCCTACCTTATACTCGTCCTGCGTACTACCCTCTGAAGGTTTCCACCACACGATAACGCCACCATCAGGCCCGTCTGCGTAGCCCCATTTTAGATCCTTTACAGGCAGCGGTTCTATCAAAAGGAACACATATATTATATATAGCACTTGCATTGCTACAATAATACATTGAAATTAAACAGCTTTATACGGATTTTATCGCAAAGTTCATTAATTTTTTTTTACATAATTTTGAATTTTTGCGTGTATGAGGAATGTCATGAAAGTGAATGAAGCCAGAGAAGTGTGTCAGGATCGTAGCAAATGGAAATCCGTAGTCTCTGCCTACCCCTCTGGGAAACAAACGTGAATCTATGTATGTATGTATTTAACCTGTGAAATTAGTTATGGGATTAAATATAATGATCATCAAAAATACTAATTGGTCAGCAAATATTGCACAGCATAACGAGCATCTATACGCCTCAAATCACTGCATTCCGTCTCGGAAGTGTTAGGTTATGTTAGGTTCCTTTTTTTAAACCCATCCAAAAACAGGAGCCCCGCTAAGCGGGGCTCCGTCGACTTAGTTTGATATCTTTAACATTTGCTGGCCATGAGTTGCTGATCAATTAGCTATTTCTGCTCACAGATTATATTTTTCTGCTCAGAAAAATACCAATACTATGCTAACCATTTAAATAACACCTATTAGTTATTACATTATAAGTAAAAAGCAGCAGTAGCCTAATGGGTAAAACCGGAATTACGATTGTGAGGTAGTAGGATAAATTCCTTCCCATTGAACTACCAAAGTGAACTTACTTCTAACAAAAGCAAATTAGCTTACCTAAAGGGGGTGAAAAATAATAAAAGTAACTTGTAAACGAAATTGCTCGTATATATTTATATATTTAGAGCATTTTCTGAAGTATATAATAATTGTTTGAGTCATTTTGAGGTATCACAATATGAATGCGCGAGTGATGCCATAGATTGTGAGGAGGAACACCGTGGTAAGTTTAGTCGGTATTACCGCGATATCCGGTATATACTCAGCCGGGAAAAGATGGGTTTTCCCGGCTGAGTCCGACATAACCCCTCGGCCCGCCTCCGCGGAAGGGTATGCGACAATGCATTCCTTCACGTAAAAAATAAAAAAGGTATCACAATATTCACGATCAACATTAATCTTATCTACGACATTATTCTTTTTCTATACCTGTTTCTTTGAAATGTGTCCTGTGGTATGACAAAGAATACATCTTACAGTAACGCGTAAGACAAAGGCTATGAATGCTGGAAAAAGCCTTAACCTACCATTGCCGATAATACCATTTTCTGCTTTAATTTATGAAACGGAGGTCTATAATTGCCAACTTTTTACTTTCTGTCACTAACTTACTTCTTTGACGCATAGCACAGAAACGCACACATATATAATATGTTAGCATATCACGTATACAGCGGGCTAGGGGGCAAGAACCACAAGTGGAGGACTTAGTGGTGGCCTTCTTAGGAGCAGTAACTTACTGAGCGTGAGGTCAGTAGTGGCAGGCCAAGACGTGACCTTGCCGGACATGGTCTTGACGGTGACGGTGTATGGCGCGCCGGGCTCGAGCCCGTCGAAGGCGGTGCTGGGCGTCTCGTTGCGCGCGCGCACTACGGGCGCGCGTCGCCCGCCTCCGCCGCCGCCCGCGCCTGACACCGACACCTGGTACTTCTCGAACTCGCTGCGACACACAGACATACCAACAATTTTATACACACAAGCATATACAAAGAAATTTTATACCATCACAGTGGGCCACCGGTAACCCGGTTCCTGTCTAATCCGACGCCCTCTGTAATCTGACATGCCTATACACGTAGATAAAATTTATTTCGGCAAATCTTCACTAATCTAATGCATGATTGAAGGAGGTTGTAACTTGTACACGCCATTACTACGAGGGGAGGTCGAAAAGTTCGCGGAATGACAGGGAAGGATAATTAATGAAATGAAACATCAAACTATTTTTCCTTTTTTAATGTATTCTTCCTTAACCCTAATAAATTTATTAGATCTGTCAAATAACTTATTAATACCGTCGAAAAAAAATACAGTCGAATTGAGAACCTCCTCCTTTTTTGAAGTCGGTTACAAAGATTTGTCTTGGCCGTCAAAATAGGCCGAAATTGCCGACTTCACTTCATGATCGCCGCAAATTTTTTTCCACGCTGACATCTCTTGAAAAATGATTTGAGGCGTCTTTCGATATTCAATTTTCTCCATAGTGCCTAGTTTCTTCCCGATTGACTTGTTTACTCGTTGAAAACTCAAAAGCTACTGACCCGATTAGGCTGAAACTCGGTATATATACTAACAATGAGTCACTCAATTAGCGCCTACACGGATGAGTAAACTCACCCTCGCCGACCCCGCTATTCCGCGAACTTTTTGACCTCTCTTCGTATTATGCTTGACGTGTTGTAGTCCAAATAGAATCTCATCACTTTGATTTATAATTTTTCGAAACACAAAGTACTCTTTTCAAAAAATTTCAATACTCTATTGTCTGTGGCAGTATTCTATAATCCGACAAATTTGATAGTCTGACACCGCCCTGCCCGTTTGTCAGATTACCAGGGATCCACTATAATAGTATAATTATCGCACATTGAAACAATGATAATTATACACTAATGCCAACAGTTTACGTTAAGTTACGTTTCAGCATTTCAGTTCTTTTATCATACTCCATACTAATATTATAATTTTGAAGGTAGCTGTGTCTGTCTGTCTATTATCTCTTCACGGCTAAATCACTCAACCGATTTGGATGAAATTTTGTATTGAAATAGTTTAAAGCCTGGGAAAGGACATAGGCTTATTTTCATTAATGTAGGTACCACGCCCGCGGCGCCGCACACAAAAGCTAGTAAGTATTTAAAAAATGGCATACCTAAAGTTATTTATGGTTCTATATAACACAAAGTTCAAATTTTGCTAATATCCTAACTAATATTACGCTTTCACGCTGTAACTACTCGACCGATCATCATGAAATTTCACATGTAGGGGAGGTCAGCTCAAAGCGGCCATCTTAACTTTAAGTTTAAAAAAAATCTATTAAACGATAGATTTTTGAAGAGAATTTAATACTAATAGCCAGAGAATTTCTTAAAGTTTTATGAAGTGAAATTCAAATTCGTGGAAATTTAAAAATGACTATGTGATATGTGAATTACGAAAACTTGTCAAAAAACCGCTTTGCCCGAGTGGCCGCCCAAAGCGGCCATGGGGGTAAGGGCAATGTGGCTACTCCAAAGAGCACATGAAAGTATTGAAAAAAGTATCGTGCCTGACGAAATAAAAATACCAGAAATATTATTAAACATTTTTATAAAATAATCAACATTTTGTGCTTTCTTATGACATATTCTAATCACAATCAGTCTTGAGAGTAACTTAACCATATTTTCATATTTAGTTTAAAAATTCAATAAAGCTTTTAGGATCTTTGAATCAGATTTAGTGTTTATCAATATTCAACATTTTTATTTATCAACAGTAGGTAAGTCTAAACTTAAATCTCTCAACAGTCTTAACCGCTCAAACCCCGTTGACGCCTATCGGCGTCAAACCGGACTTCGGATTTGTACACGTCAAACCCCGGTGACCCCATATGGCGTCGAGCACACTTGGTCGTGAAATGTTTACGTTAGCTCAAATAACTAATGCAAACGTAAACAATACACTATCGAGTGTGCTCGACCCCATATAGGGTCACCGGGGTTTGACGTGTACAAGTCCGAAGTCCGGTTTTTTTTAGCGGCATTTGACAGGTTAATATATCCATATCAAAGGAATGCTCTAAAACTAAAAAACTTTCTTAAAAAACGAGTAAAATAAAACGAATCTCACTTTAAAAATTATCAGATCAGATTTCTTGACAGTTATCACAGTAGTAAGCTCCAATTCCGGTGTATGTCGTACACGCTTCGTGAGCCCATAACTGGCAGTCATCACAGCGAATCCAATCCTCTACGGGTGGATCATCGTATGGGTCCCCACAAATCAGGCAAAAATAATATTGGATTGCGGCATTAGCGCTGTACTTTACAGTATCATCGTTAGTTCCAGTCTTTTTCTCCTTAGTACTTGTACGCCTTTTAACTCTTCTTTGCGTTCCAGATGACCCCGCCTTTTCAGACAAATTTATTTTTAAATTCTTCATTACTCTTTTCTCTTTGGCAGCATTTGCTTTATGTCGTTTAGTCCACTTTTCCCTTTGCTCGTCCTTAATAGGGGTGCTTGTTAAGATTTCAGCCCGCTGAGCTTTCCTTCGTCGTGTCGTTATATTTGGTTTCATTTTTGGCAATGGTTTAAGTGCCATGGGGCTTATGTAGCACGTATTTGGGCCTCCAGCAGGATTGTCTGAAAAGGAATTTATAACTGGCGAGGTTCTCGTAATAGGCGGTGTGACTAGTCCCTCTGCATTCATTGTAGTATTACTTATATCATTAGGCATAATTGCTCTGATCGAATTAGGTATTAGGTTATCAAGAATCGGCGTACTAGGTCTTACAGTTTGAGGAGGTGAAACGTGTGGATTTTCAGAGACAGTCATCTTTGTTGATTGCTCATCACTCATAAATTGCTCGATAACCGAAGAAGATAAAACTTTAGAGTAATTTCCATTTATTATTAATTGATCAATAATCGAAGGAGACGGTGTTCTGGAGTGGTCTTCATCAACTGACAATGTCTGCTGTTGCTGTTGATTACCAGATGGTCTCGGGTGTTCCATACTGGGCGGATTCTCCATGGTCGTTGCAGGTAAAAAATCAGCATCATCAAAAATAAACCTATTTGGAGGCCATAGTCCCGTTTTTTCAAATCCACTGACTGCATTCTGGGTTGTTGCCGCTCGTAAATAGGCAGTTCCAAACAAACCAGCAACATCTTTTTGATTGATTATTCGACCCACGTGAGTTTTCTGAAATGTTGCAACACTACGCTCAAAATATGTTTTTAGCGGCCCATAAACGCAGAAATCTAATGGCTGCATTCGGTGTGTAGTGTGTGGTGCCAGTGATACAAATATGACATGATTCTTAGAGGCGAGTTCTAAAGCTGGCAAGTACTTATGTGACTCGTGATTGTCCATGACGAGTAGTACTTTTTTCTCTGCTGTCGGACGGACTGTGTCTATAAAAAAACGAAGCCACTCCAAAAAAACAGTGCCATTGGTCCACCCATTATCACTGATAGTTGCTTGTGTACCCGGGGGCGCTCCATCTAGGAGGTTCGGTGCCATTCTTTTCCTTGCAAAAATCATTAAAGGTGGTATAAAGGATCCCGCAGCATTACAACAGCAAATGACTGTCGTCGTTCTTCCTCGCTCAGTACTGGCTATGTGACCCACTTGCTTTTTACCCAGTTTGGTTAAAACTCTGGGAGGTTTGTTGGAAGATGTTTGTATACCGGTCTCATCCATGTTATAGATACGCATTGCGTCAATTTGATGCTTCTCAATTTCAGCTTCAAGGAGATCAAAAAATCTATATACTTGGGATCTGTTGAAGCCCCGGGCTCTAGCTATAGATGTGGGTTCTGGGCGCCGCAAGGTCAAATCAGGATGACGCACGATAAAACCTTTATAAAAATCGTGTCCGGCACTTTCATTCTTAAAAGGATGTGGTATGTTATTTGCTTCGGCATATTGAAACACAAGCTGCAGGAAATCTTCCTTCGTGAGGCCAAAAAAGAGGGTATCCATATGAAACAAGTACTCTAAGAGTTCTTCTTCCTGCTGTAAAGTAAATACTGTTGTAAATCTGCCAAGTTTCTTTCTGGCAGATCCTGTTTTTAAATGCCTTCTTAGAGTTGTGCGAGGGATACCGTATTTTATTGAGATAAATTTAATCGAGCCGTGTTTTTCATTTACCTCTTTAATTGCCCGAGCCATCACATCTTCGTCCCATGACGCATGGGTAGTTTTTCTTTTATAGTTGTTAACCATCTAAACAAAATAATTAAGCATTATCTATCAAATCATAACAAGGGCAATCTAAGGGCAAAGCGGTCAGTTGGCCGCTTTACCCGAGCCACTTTGCCTTTTTCGGCCATTTTGTTTCAATAACGAACTATTTTCACATGATTTATTATCCTTCAGAGAGAATAGAACACAAACGTAGCTAAATAGATAAGCAACAGTAAACATGTAATAAACTCATTGAAATATAACGAACTTTGACCAAATCAGGTTGAACTTACCTTGCATTTTTTTAACAAAACACTCAAAATATTATATTTCGTCACTGCAATCACGCGCTCGGTCCTTACGTTACCGAATGACTGATCGGTGCGGGGCGGGAGATTGGTTATGCGGACAGAACGGCAACGTCACGCTATAATATCAAATAAGTGAAAAATGAAGCGTGGCCGCTTTGCCTCCTATGGCCGCTTTGAGCTGACCTCCCCTACACGGTTTACAGTATAGGACATAGAGTACCTATTTCATCCCGAAAACAGTACTGATACCAACCTAACCTACATTTACGCCAGCGAAGCCGCGGGCAAAATCTAGTAATTTATAACATAAACTGCAAATTACCTCTCCTCAAGTGGCGGCAGCCACGTGACTCTAAAAGACGTCTCCTTCAAGTCGGCAAGCGGCGCGGTGACGTTACGGGGCCGTAGCGGGACAGTTCGGTACTGCGCGGTGGTGGGCGCGGAGATCTCGGGCTCCGACACGGTCTGCACGCTGATGTTGTACGCGCGACCCGGCACCAGGCCTTTGAAGGCAGCCTGCGCCGGCCCTGGGGGCTCACCCTCCTTCTCCACGTATAGCTCTGAGTCGCGAGCATCGGGAGGTAGAATTGACACCTGTCAAACAAAAATCAGGCTTTTATACATACTTATATTTATGCTGTATATCTCCGAAAGTTAGTTAGGCAGGTGTCTGAAACTAATATTTATACCATGTCGAGCCTACCTGGAACGTTTCGAGATTCTGTAATGCTAGGTATTGCTGCTATATTATGTCGTACCCGGGATTGAACCTGGGACGTAGTAATCGGCCATAGGTTTGAGCTTACTCTTGGCTGAGCACAAACCTATACCAGGGACCAACGAGGCGCCCATATAAGAAAAATATATCGATCAATTGTTAGTAAGTCGCTTTCGAGTTGGTTTGTTTATTCACTAGAAACAACAGTAGGTACTCAATAAACAATCTTTTAGACACTACACCGTGAATAATTATAATCAGTTATTGATATATAATACTTATTCTTTTATATTTAAGTATATAACTCCGAGTAAACGTATTTCCTGCGCAGCCACCAACCGTATCCCACTAGTCTCTCGCTATATTATATAAAAGGAACTCTTCTTTCTTTGAGTGACGTCACGAATAGAAAATTCAGTACTAGAACAAAATGCTGCAATTATAAGTGAAAGTTCAATGACTCACCTTATAATGTGTGTAAGCGCCTGGCGGGTAGGGCGGCTGTCACAGCACCAGTAGAGTGGTCTCATTCCGGAACCACACGATGAACTTCCCCGGCGTGTTGGGCTCTGCGACAAGCGATGCCACGTCACGACACAGTACGACACAACAAGGAACATAGTCTATGTACACATATACGTAAGCGACACGGACGGATGGTCTAATGAGTACAAACGTCACTACGTGTTACGAGAACATGCTTCAATGTATCCGCCCCTTAGTTAAGCTACCGTTTATACGCTTTCATAATACATTGTGAAAGTGTTAAAAGAATATTGGTTCAAGAACATAATTCGTACGAAAAATAGACTCTGGTATATAATAGAGGTTTGATAGTATTTAAATTATTATACCATTCGAGAGATTCGGTAATGTCCAGCATGTTAGCGGTCTAAGATCGAGGCTGCTGATATAAGTTGGATAAGGTCATCTAAGGATACGAAGGTACCTTTTTTCAGTTTTTTTCTTTCCTTTTTTTTGAATATCCTTAAGTAATAATAAGAATTACATGAACTAAAAAGTGTCATGTTGAACTCTGGTACCCATGGTAAGATTTAACTTGTGTTGTGGGTACCAGTGCCCTCACACGTAATTACAAAATTAAATTAAATTAAGGAGCGATTATACATAATAGATTATAATATGTTGTATTCATGTGGTAGGTTCGGTGGTGTGTTGTTTGTGCGGTGGAACACATCTGTGGTCTTCTTTGCTCAGTACCCCGTTAAAGATTTCTTTAAATAACATTAGTAAAACCCAAAAATGAAAAAATATTGAGGATACTTTTAACTTTTCTATATCATACTGGGGCAAGATCCTTTGATGTGTAGTCTAAGACAGCAAGTATACCAAGCTGTGAGATATCTTATAAACACACTTGCCTTACACCAATTCCTTCTAATCTTTCCATCACCACATCGCCTCAGATGATAGGCATCCATAGGTTGAGGAACTGTGCCTAACATAGGCTTACGTAGATGGTGCGGCGCACACTCGTAGCCCATGGTTGTGCATTGCTGGACCGCAGTAAATTATACGCAGTACATACAATTTTGTTTAAAATCTCGATATTCTAAGTATCAATTAATATCCAAAACGGTGGCCAATAAAACTTTATTTACATTTTAGTTCTCAGGGTACAATATGAGGAAAATTACGGTTTGCCTGATATCTACACTAATATTATAAAGCTGAAGAGTTTGTTTGTTTGTTTGAACGCGCTAATCTCAGGAACTACTAGTTCGAATTGAAAAATTATTTTAATGTTGGATAGCCCATTTATCGAGGAGGACTATAGGCTATATAACATCACGCTACAACCAATAGAAGCGGAGCAGCAAGGAAAAATGTTGCAAAGACGGGCAAAATTCTCTTATGTGAGGCAAACGAAGTTGCGCAGGTCAGTTAGTAATGAATAATACGGTATAGCATGGTATTTTACTACATAAATAAATAATTCATTTCAACATTGAACAATAACGACTCTCATTTACTACAT
The DNA here is from genome assembly GCA_963564715.1 of Catocala sponsa. NCBI lineage: Eukaryota > Metazoa > Arthropoda > Insecta > Lepidoptera > Erebidae > Catocala > Catocala sponsa. The sequence continues at coordinate 27,971,032 of OY751329.1, forward strand.
AATTATTATCATTAAAACAGCAGAGCACGGCACCTAATTACACTCACTTCCGCGCGTACAGATGCCAGTCATGTAAATTATATGCTCTGTGATTAAAACATATCAGCAAGTTCATTAAATGTTTACAGAATGAACTTTTAAGTGACCTCTTAGATTTATAACTTGACGGTGATATTTTCTCAGAAATAATAAGTCGATACAAAGTAAGGAAATTGTTTTTGCGCAAATGAAATAGACTAGTAACACGAATAACGCACAATTAATAAGCAGTCGTTGCACATAAAAAACTAACACCGAATAATGCGAAACCTGTATCAATTAAATACTGGTACGAATTAACCAAATAATGCGTGAACTTTGATTGAGTTGTTGAACACAATAAGCAGTAATTATATTTGAGTGGAAGAGCCCGTTGTAATTATTTGGCAACAGTATGAATAAGCATCCTCGTAAAGGGAGTGACTACGTTTCTCTCAGTGAGAGTTCCGGTGGCTAACATACCTTTCTTCTCACATTCCTTTCTTCATCTCACTTTAAATTCCTTTACTAGAGGGTTAGTTAAAAAGGACTCGTGAATAAAAATGTTATAAGACTAATAAAGTATAAGGACAAAATAAATGACTTTAATAACTTCCCTAATCTATACTAATATTATAAAGCTGAAGAGTTTGTTTGTTTGTTTGAACGCGCTAATCTCAGGAACTACTGGTGCGATTTGAAAATTATTTTTGTGTTGGATAGCCTATTCACCGAGGAAGGTTATAGGCTATATAACATCACGCTACTACCCACGGGGGAGGCGCAGACATGAAAAACGCGGGTGAAACCGCGGGAACATCTAGTAAGTATTAAAAGAATTTTTCAAATCGAACCAGTTGTTCCTGAGATCAGCGCGTTCAAACAAACAAACTCTTCAGCTTTATAAGATTAGTATAGATGTAAGCAAGGTCTATTTCTAGTAAGGTGACAAGTATACGAAAATACGCGAATAATGCGTCGTGTAAAATTACTCATGTACTCAACACAAACAGACGGCCTCGTCACATGATACGCTTACTGTATGGGATATTACATTATTTTCGACCGCTTTTTGTACACCAATGTACTAATTTGGGCGATCGGCTCATAGTGACGTCACTGGCTTAGCCTGTCATTTATACAGGTTCGGTGGACGTGTTACAAACTTACCTTAACATTAATAATCACAGGAGCATTACATAATAATGCTAATAAACATTGATATAGTATGTTGAAAGCGATGGCCGTATGTCGCCCACGCTGCGCCGCCGGCGCCGGCGCACGGTAACGGAACGACATACGTACGAACGCATTGCAGTATGACAACTTATCTAACGTACACCATTCATGCGTGAATACAAGTAAAGCATGCGACATACTAAGCAGCTCTCACTCTATGCCAATAGTGATATTTTTCTTGTACCATATGAAAATCTAAGTATGTGACGTCATTATAACCGTTAGAAGCATTTCAAATTCAAATTATATGACAGGAATACTTTAATAAATATTTGTCAAATGTGACGTACCAAGCTCATTATAATTATTGAAGTTCTTAACACCGAATCTCCTGGGTAGATAAAAGTTACTCGACCATCCTTATATGATAATAACTCGGTTTCAATAAATATGTATTTATGAAAAAAAATTGTATTACTGCATACTCAAGTCCTGTTAGGCGACTCACTTATAAAACATAAGCTCGAACTAGTTCATAATTATTTGAATAGACATATTTTATTTCCTACTACATGTTCCCGCGGTTTCACGCGCGTTTATCGTTACTGCGCCGCCCCCGTGGGTCGTAGCGTGATGTTATATAGCCTATAGCCTTCCTCGATAAATAGGCTATCCAACACTAAAATAATTTTCAAATCGAACCAGTAGTTCCTGAGATTAGCGCGTTCAAACAAACAAACTCTTCAGCTTTATAATATTAAGTATAGATAACAAAATTTTTTTTTTCATGAAATTAGCATTTCTTCTTTTCGATTCTGGCTTGGCTATCGGTTGCCACATTTGTATGTGATGGCTGATTACTTGATTAGTGATCACAAATTAAATATTTAGTGTTATTAAATATATTAGGTTTCTTAAAACTTGCCATATCTGAAAAAATTACTTTAGTTTTATATTATGGCAAGAACAAATAATAATAATACCTACAGTTCTTGAAACCCAGTTAGAAAAGTTTAATATATCTACAGATAATCAAGACGATGAAATATGCAAACGATTGCACAATATGCTAACCAACCAAGATGACGAACTTGTCTAATTCATTGTATGTTTATTAAAGTCAAAGTCAGTCAAAAATCATTTATTCACTTGGGTCACAAACTAACACTTATGAATGTCAAATGGGTTAGTGAGTTTGTTACATTTACTGAATTTACATTTATGTTAGTTGTAAGGTTCAGGCAAGAGCTTGAGCCTATGAGAAGATACCTGCAAGAAATCCAAGGCCACTCTTTTAAATCACCAACAAATTATAATACGAAACTTCAGCATTTACGTTTCATGGTAGGCCATGAAACGTAAATGCTGAAGTTTCGTGACGATTGTTCGTGCTATTTGTTTGTTTTACCACATTAATTCCTACAGTACATAACATGTTGATAGTCTCTAATCCTGAGAAGAAGACGGAGAGGTCGGAACAAAGGAGTGATGACACTTTAAAAGAAAGAAATCCGAGAAATTTTCATGGATGGTAAAAAAAATAAAATTGAAGTGTCCGTTTGTAATGTCAAAATAACAGCTTTTTATCTAATGCATATGACAGTATATAAGGTACCTATACGAAAACATCTATTTTTAAAATTTTTGTCTGTCTGTCTGTTTGTTCCGGCTAATCTCCGAAACGGCTGAACCGATTTTGACGGGACTTTCACTGGCAGATAGCTGATGTTATAAGGAGTAACATATGCTACTTTGATTTTAGAAAAAAAATAGGGTCCCGCGGAGACTTAGACCAACACTTTTTAGTTAAAATCTACGCGGACGAAGTCGCAGGTAACAGCTAGTTATAAATATAAATGATAATGTAAGTTCGTTTGTTTGTTTATTTATTACGCTTTCACCTTAATTACTCGACCGATCATACTAACAAAATCTAGCTTAACGCGGGTGAAGCCGCGGGCAAAATCTAGTTGTTAATATTTCATTGGACCCGAAGTTCCTGATAGATATTTTCAGGGTAGGTCTGTAGGCACATGCCACATAGAACCGTAGCGAAAATATTTTATGTCTATGTATAGAACAGTTTTCGCTGAAATACAATTTGTTGAGTAACATATTTGTATACTTGAACAAAAGTAGTCCATAATGTTTAAGTCATAAATGAGGCAGACGTGCCACAGTTTCTAGTCATGGATCTACTATTAAACTATGTTGACGTAAGAGAAAACCTCATTTCTTCGAGCACGGATCTCCTTAGACCAACGAAGCAGTGAGATGGCAAGACTTATGGGAGTTCATACATATGTTATGTATTCTGTATCAGCTGTGCGCACATCTGTTCAGTTTGGCGTCAGTTGTCCTTTGACGTCAATGAAGGCACTGATCACACTGACACTTTTATTTGTGCCGTGTGAACGGAGACAACTCACAGTCGAATGGCGTTGATATTTATATTGTCACGGTAATGATAAACATTACCGTGATATTGTATTATTACGTGAAGTAGGCTACAGATTACTAATAATTGTTATCCGTGAAAAAAAGGCATTATAGGTTCGAATAGTCTGCCAATGAAATTCCAGTTTACGTGTATGATTCACGGATAGAGGATGTGACATTTATTATATATGAATTATGTGGTAACAACATTTATTTCATGTTAAGGAAATATTTAAAAAATGATAAATGTCAGCTATGATGTAAGGCAAATTCATAAATATGGCGAGCTATTTAAAAGATTTCGGACGTAGCGACAATCTGTGAAATTGTAGGTACTCGCTTGATGAGGTGAACTAAGTATAATTTAAGCCGACGCTGACACAAAATTAGGATGTTCAATAACTGCCTTAAGTCTTAAATAAATAAAGAATAATGAAAAAGGAAAAAGATATCCGCATTGCTTGCACCTATTTCGTACGCAGTACTGTATACGTTGTAAAATGAATCATATCCACTGGGATATGATTCATTTTAAGCATTTCCTACTACTGAGTAGGAAATGCTTAAAGCCAGAATTTCATGCACTACTACACTATAAAAAATTGTAACAATAAGTCGAAAAAGATTGTTTCTAGTACTCATATTATAATAATAATAATAAATTCTATCGCATACACAACACCATCTAGCTCAAACTAAGCAGAGCTTGTACTATGGGTACTAGACAATGTATAAACATACATATATACTTTTTTTTTAAATTCATACATATTTTACATAGAAAAACCCAGACCAAGATAAACATCCATGTTCATGCACACAAATGTTTGACTTGTACGGGAATCGAGCCTGCGACCTCAGGAATGACAGTCGGTTACACTAACCACTACGCCATCGAGCCTCTCGACCTGATTTGCTCAGTCTATATAAGTCTAGCGTATACCGTCGAATGGGTATGCCGATAGTACACATACCGACATGTATGAAAGATGGCCAGCTTATTGCCATGTATCAGACACAGTGCCAATCTGTGTTGCTACTAAGGATTTATTGATAGAAAATCCTAATAATATCACCTGACCCAGTCAGTGGAGATGGCAATAGTAATAAATATAGTACTTAGTCCTACTAATCAATGATTGTATTACGGGTTACTATAAATAAATAATGTTCTTTTTATGAAACGTTTCTAACGGTTTTATGTAGAGCTTAGTTTAAACACAAATGGCATAAGAGGAGAGCGCACAATGACGATGATTAACAACATGCCGACTGCTCACCAGTATCCAGTGTTGGCTGCTATTCTTAAGAAAAGAAAAGCACATTATATTATTAATTATGTTATTCCACTGTAACCACACCACTTAAAGTTCTAAAGAATTAATCAAGTCAGTGTTTTGTTAAAGAGCCGATGGTTGATTTCATATATATTTTGCTCAATAAATCTCTAAGACAAATGCCGATATTGGTGCCAATTCTGTTGTCACAAAATTCTCTAAACTTAACTAAAAATCACTAAAAAATTTTTTACTCCTGTCTCCTTTAGCGATTTCAGAATACAAAATGTCTTTTGAGAGGACTAAACTAAATTTTAGTGATTTTTAGTTAAGCTTAGAGAATTTTGTGACAACAGAATTGCCACCATTGTTCTTATTTCGATATCCTCAACAGTTAATAATACTGGCCTGACCAAACGATGAAATCATCCATCTTTTTAGCAACAGTGCAATATAACCTTGTTTATAATAATTAATAATTCACAGAGTTCCTTGTTATAAAAGCCGTTTATATTATAGTTTTATGTAGAGTCATATAAGGAAAATAAGACATGTTCGCTAGTTTTTATGTAGTCGATACAGGGAAAACACAAAGTTGCAACTAAGACACAGAAATACTTACATTTTAAACACATAGGTATCTTCTCATGAGATCTTATATCGATCCACATAACAGATGTTTAGTACTTAGTATTAGTAAATGCAATTGACTACGGGGAATATGACAATAGGAGGCGACTAAAAATGTTCCTGTTTTGATTGGAATTATTCGATTCGCAAAATTTAAAAATAATGTTATACATGTTATGTCTAATGTATAATAGTATAATTACCGAGTATTGGTACGATTCTCATTTTATATTTTTTATTTTCTTTTTTTTATGTTTTATCCGCAATTTGTTTTAGCATTTTTTTTTTGTTTGTGTGTCATTTTATCGGTAGCATCGCAGTCCATTGTGATCATGTAGTGTACACATAGTTAGGAACTTAGTTTAGAACATAACTGTAATATGTATCTATTTATTGTCAAACCTACTTGTACTTTGTTCTGTTTTGTGTACTTAAAAAATAAATTAATTAAATACGATTATCTCGACTACGCGAATACAGGACCGAGGTCTATACCGCCTTCTTTTACAGTATTGTTGTTACATTTTCATAAATTAAAAAAGTTATATTCTTTGCAACGCGCTATCTCCTTTTCTCGTACGCAATAATAAGGCAATAAGTGATAGTAATAAGACTCCAGGTTCTTTTGCATCCATACCAAATACCTAAAAGTAATAAATAATGTCCTCCAGACCGAATTTCGGTCACGGCGGCCAATCTTAACGGAGACTGGCCATCTGCGCAGGAGATATTATAGTGCACAAGCGTGTGCGCAAACACAAGTGCACTCTCTGTTCCCTAACCCTCAAGATCCGATGGGACGGTAATCCGACACGACCGGAGACAGAGCAGGTGCAGGACCAACGGCTTTACGTGCTTTCCGAGGCACGGGGCTGTCTAACACCGCCAACATCCTAACTCCGGGCTGCTATTGAGATTTCTTAATATATAAACCCAATAACTTTTTGTTGGCCCGACCCGGGATTTGATCCCGAGACCTCATGCACAGCAGTCGCATTCACTACCGCTGCGCCACGGAGGATAATATAGCATCAGACAACCAAAATACTCCCTTGCCAGTTTGTTAACAATTCATCACTCCAGCTTTCATAAAAAACACATTCAAAACAAAACTAGTAATTATACGCGGATACAAAACATTGCTATATACACCACACTATTTACATATAAATAATCCTCATAATATGTTAATTCATATCAATAGAATGTTATCCTTTGATTATCTATACTTTAATTAATTGAACATGTATAATCGAACACAGCGGTATACAATTATTTAATATAATAATATAATTATATTATATATTTAATATAATTTAATAGGTAGGTAAGTAATTGTACGTAAAATCAAACCGCAGACTATAGCATAAATAACTATTTTAAACACCATTTTAATCAAAATAAATACAGTTTACAATAATATTGCATTATTAATGATAATGCGGAATGCAGGTGACCCGAGACCGGTTGAAATACATTGGGAGAGACATATCATATCCAGCACTCAGCAGTGGACGGCTTTCGGCTGAGATGATGATTATTAATATTAAGTAAAAAATAAGAATAATTTATTTGCAATAAACCCTTCACAGTTCGGATGCTCAATGATCTCGATAAAATTTTAATGTTTGTGTTGTTGAGACCTAAAAAAGGTAACTTTTGTATTTTTGGTCCTTTTTGTTTAAAGCAAGTTTTATGATATGATATGATTTCAAAAGCAACTTAGATTTCTTAGGTAGTATACGTATTTCTTTTGCCTTTATGTTATGTTTACTTATTTGATTATGTTTGAAATGGACGAAGTATCGAATATTTATGGGTAAGCTATAATTAAAAAAATTGCAACTGCATATTGCAGTAAAAGTATTGCCTTTTAAGTAGCTGATCATTGAATCAATATCCAGCACTATTTTAATGATTCAAATGTTAGGTATATTTACGAATATTTAGGTCAGTTAATTTCTGAAACAAATACTATGAAAAGTATGTTAAAGTTAAATGTGCGTAGCTAAAAATAATCGTTCTTAAAACATAGGAACCAGACCTAAATGAACTATTCTCTAACTCCAATAAGAAATGATCTTACAAACTATGAATCCTTTAAAATATTATGAATGATAATTTCTTTGAATAATAGAACAATAATTCAACATCTCGCAAATCGGTTCCGACTTACGTCACTAACATAGACTAGTCCACATATTATAGTCAAAGGCAATCATAGGTATATTGTTTATCTTGCCGTATTATTCTTTAAGTTCTTTTGACTGAAATCCAAGACATGAAAACATATATTACAATATATGTAGCTATAAGTAACATATATGTTACATTACAATTCAATATAAATTCATATTAAATGCATTCACTTCATTGTCATATTACTATTTTATTAAGAGTGGCAGTATGCCCAGTACTTTTGTTTAAGTAGATAGTTAAAATCGCCACACTGAATTTAAAACTATGATCTAGGACATACCTATGGCTTCTTTAGACTAAGCTAAAGCCTAAAGCCAATAATCACGTTGACAGGGAAACAGCCAAATCATTACCCGTCAGTTCCCAAAATCAGAACAATAGATTTAGGCGAACAATAAGCGGCTGTCTGTCACACACATTGTACGGTGACAGCCTGACCTCCCTTCCAACTCCGCGCCGCTACCGCCGAGCCTCCAAGCGACCTTCAGTAATCACGTGCCATCGACCACTACAGCTCAGCTAAGTATTAATGATCTTGAAACTCGCCCCGCCCCCACCCAGTTTCAGTGAAAGCAGTACTTTACGCACACCCTGTTATGTGTTAAGCTCTTGCGTGAGATTGAACGGTCGTTAAGACTACTGGCGCTCGTAAATCGCGTCCCACTTGATAGTAGATCGTAATATAATGAGTCATGAACACAATAACATCATGTCGCAATTTTCTGCACAACAACGTTATAAAATCTTGATATATGAAGCAAGTAACTAGCTCACTTTAACTAATTATTTTTATTTTTAGTATTATTTCGCTATCATTATTGGCCGCAATGAGCATGAGTGTCAAAATAGGAATTTTAGTAATTCATTGTACTGAAATATTTATTTCAGCGATGTTTGTTTGTGAAATGTACACCTGTTTAGAAGCTATAGGAACATTCTTCTTCTTCTTTTCGTGTGGTTAGTGGCCAACTTGTTGTCAAGAGTTGTTCAAGCCGCCCGTAGGCCTCTGACATGGCTTAACGACTGCTGTCAATTTGACAACAACCGGGACCGAGTTCTTACGTGCCCTCCGAAGCACGGAGACGCTCACATGAAATTCCACTAAGCGGTCACCCATCTATAGACTGACCGCACCCAACGTTGCTCAACCTCGCTAATCGTTTACCGATCCGTGAGTGCAACTGGCTATGAGCGCCTCAAACATTGACCATTTTGTTTTCTTTATATTTACTATCAGTTATGCCATATAGGCTCAACTAAGAAACAGTGGCTCAACAATGTAAGTGATCTTAGTAACAACTTACGTATTACTTAGTTATACACTTACTTTAAACATTTATGTATACTGCAAGATTTAGTTACGAATGACTACAACTTACAAACAGATTTAATCGTCCCAGTCGAAGCAATAACAATTAAACAGATTTACAATAACTTGTAGAATAAATTATAAAATTCGTACATTTAGGTGGATACAGGTTGTGGCTGAAGGTCAACCGCGAGCCGTCTCGACTACAACGCCCTGCCGCTTGAAACGTTTGAATGCACGTATCGTTGAATGGAACATACATATTACCGTACAGAATGCGTTGCGTTAATAAAAAATCGCACGTATCCCATTTCCTATAGCCGCGACCTGTCGTCGAAACGTCATCGACTCCCTCTGTGCTACACACCTAAAAGTCAAGGTGAACGTTTCTCAATTCTATAAACATAAAACTGGCACAAAAACCTAGGTCGTTCGGATGACGTGATTGAATTATACCTACACGTAAAAACCAGAACGAAAATTCAATTTTCAATCGATATAAGTATCTATCTCTACTTATTAATCCTAATCCTAACTAATATTATAAAAGTGAAAATGAGTTTGTTTGTTTGTTACATTTTCACGCTTAAACCACTGAATCGATCAGCCTGTAATTTTGCATATACGTTGTCAGGTGTACAGAAACGGACATAGGCTACCTTTCATCCCGAAAAAAATTACTGTTCCCGAGGAAAACAACAATAACGTTCTTATGATAATAGATGGCGCCACGTGTCTTTCGAATCATGATTGAATTATATTATTACAAGCCGAAGACAACCCGAATTGATTGTCAAATTCTAAATTAACGCGAGCGAAGCCGCGGGCAAAAGCTAGTATTTTATAATTATTATTTTACTCCTCACATATCGTACCTACAAAGTTATGTACTTCGATTATACAACCAGTTTTACTTTTTACATTGTAAACAACGACACTTGCGACAGGGAAGTTCTAATGTGAATCAAAGAGTAGGTGTTTATTGCTTATAGGCTATTGTCTTCATCACGCCATGGCTGTACACATGCTATTGTGAGCAGCAATTACACATCGACGCTTAAACAAAAATAAACTAGCGAACACGCTTTGTTAAAATTTACATCCAAGAGAAAAAGGAACACTGTGTGAATCGAATTATGATTAATGTAGCCAAATTTGTTAAACACGACGATTTTATTTTGACTCTGATTTGGAGTTCATATTACGAGGCGAGATCGAACACAATGTAACAATGAATCTTTAATTAATGCGACGCAAATCTGGCAACAGTAACCGAGGTAGGTTTGCAGTAGTGTGACTCACTGGTGGTGAAGTTTCTGGAGGCGTAAGCGGCGGACTCCTTGTCATGTAAGAGCGTGAAGGCGTGAAGCTGGTAGGTGGCGCCGGGCGACAGGTCCCGCAGCTGGTAGGTCCAGTTGCCAGCGCCCTCCACCGTGATGTTCCGAGCGCCGCCCTCCGCGCGCTCAGTCAGAGGAATCACCTGCTCAAAAAGCACTTGTGCAACCACGTCTTCATCGTGCACCGATGGTCCAGCTAAAGCCAGTAAACAAAAAAAATATTTTGTCCAGGGGCACGTGAGAAATAATAAAGAGACACGGTCTTATCTATAAACGACTACATATTCGACATGGAAAATTCCTAACAGATGCCACATTTATAGATAGTAACTAAAATATACGCATTCAAACTTTTGAGGGAAATTTTATTTCTTAAATGTATACGTAATTATAAGAGAAGTATTGAGTTTATCAAAATACTAATAGTAGAATAATAATCATCTCTGCATATAGCAAAAACATTTATTATAAACGAACAATTAACAATGATGCCGTTTAGCTTCATTGGTTTATTAAGGAAAACCCACGACGTCTGATTTATTTTGGACGTGCTATTAACATAACATAACATGATTTAAATACAATTATTTCTTAGTGCTTATTTTTGCATATATTATACTAGCGATGTGTGCGCTTATCAATAAAAATGCTATGGATTTATATTAATACTTATCCTGATGCCAATCGAAATATTTGAATCATTGGTAATTGCCATTAATCGTTAATATTGATTAAATATTTAATTTAACTACGCATTAACCAAAGATTAATGTCAATCATGTCATGTTAGCAGGCCCATAAACACCCTCAGTCCCTTTCTTCTTTCCTTCTCCTAGCCCTTTTCATCCATTACTTTTACATAGGCTACGGTAAGCGCTTAACATCTGGCAGACCGTATACTTGTTTGCCACCAACATCATTATTTTGTTTACGGTAGGCAGTGAGTGTTTGAGGATTGCTTCTATTATGTCAAAAAACACAAAGAGCAGATCGTGTGCCTCTAACAGCATTAAAAAAAACATTTGGAGGGGCATTCAATTTTCGAATATTCGACTTTGTTTTTGTTGCATTTGCACGTCGCTAATATACAATGTAACTACAATACAATGGTAGTACATTGTATTGTAGTTACATTGGGACGAGTTTTCAGTCGTAGTCATGGTAAATATGGCGGACGAAAATTGGCGTGAACGAGACCACAAGACAATGTCACTGCGTAGTTAATGACATTGTTCGTAGACAATAAGAGAGATCGGCGGAACCGTTCAATGTGCTGTCTTGTGTGCGGACACACTACGGACGTCATCACGTATCATCATAATATTTGTATCAGTTTAAAGCAAGGCTGCCTAATACATTTTGAGATGGGACTAAATTTGGAATCGATGAGAGTACGTGGCCCAAAATTCAGCTCTAAGGGCAAATTCTGCCATGTAATCTGTAAAAATAATCTTTATTAAGCTATTTTTATCGAGTTTATGCTTACGATTTGACAAATATTTATATATAATCCCTACTATAGTAGCTGTTGTCAAGGTACTTTAAATGAGAAAACGTATAGATGCTCTGATTTCATAATATAAACAACCGTCTGTACTGGGTAAGCACAATGTGGCCCGCGGGCCTCATATACTGCAACCTTGGTTTAAAGCAGAGGTTCCCAGACTGTTTTTCTCATAGACCACTTCTAAAACTTAGTTGGTTCCGGTGGACCCCTTGCAGCTACATTTCTAGCATATTCCTTGGCATTCGTATTTATATTGGTAAAAAATCAAAAAAATTTGAATCAAGTCTCTACGGGCTGACCTTTTTTTTTTTAGAAGTTCTCTACCGAAAAACCGGTAGGTTCGAGACCACTGGTACTGAATATGGAATATGCAAGTTTTTACAAGTAACAGTCGCTGCTTAAAATATTATCTGCCTACATTGATAGGTGAAGTCAAGCCACCATTTTAGGTCTTCACTATCGAAAACAAATTTCGTGGACCCCGCATACGAATTGTAAACCCCCATTTGGTTTTTATGCCACAGTAGACCCCCGTCGAGTCACCCGTGGACCCCTGGGGGTCCACCTGGACCACTTTGGGAACTAAGGGTTTAAAGCATCTCTCTCATAATACATATAGGCTACATTTGGCACCTGACTATAGGTTAAATCGGAGTATCCAAAAAAAAGCCTAGCACTGAGAGTACCTATCCCTATATACGTCCAAAGCTGGACTACTATTTTACATAACATCTTTTTTTATTTTGCGGAGTCGTTCAGCCGCGCAATGTTTGTATTAATCGTGTAGTTTATTTTACGGTTCCTTTAAAAGGAATTCGTCATCGAAATGCTTCATGCTTGAATTCAAGTTGCTAAAGCTAAGTTTATTTCATATCACTTAACATGCTGCGTATATTTGAAACATGGTACATTAATTAAGATCAGGTAAAAGATAAGCATCGCTCCATCCCGGATATCGGAATAACGCATATTGTTATTAAATACTGAAATTTCTCCAGAAGCTGAATGCAGAACCATTTCAGGCTGGCTTAAGTTACTCTAGGTATATATTTATTTATGTGGTTGCAGTAGTGTCAGTTCTAGCGACCCATCCACCATTTAAGGCAGAAGTAGGCACACCGTGGTACGTTTATAAGGCTGGTATTACACTTATCAAATATCTTGGTCCAATGTACATTTGATCAAATAAATTTGACGACTTCATCAAAATATCGGTCAAAGTTATTGGACAAGTGTAATGGGTATCCTTGAAAGAAATTTGATCAAAAACTTGACAGCAAAATTGGACCAAGATATTTGCTAAGTGTAATACCAGCCTTAGATAGAACTCATTTTCGGTGTCAAAATGGTGTTACACAATTTGGAAACGGAGCTTTTTAAAAATGTAGTATAATAGTAACTACATAAAACTAATAACTAGCAGTTATGGACTCAAAACGAACCAAGTTCTAAATCCCTAACATGAAACAAAATAAATACTACATCGTGATCGGTCCACTAAAATGTTGCTTGAAATTATTTGTCGTAGCAACTTATTTAAGACTTATAAATTGCAACTGTTTTTTAAATAGTGTTGCACTAACAGGTAAAAAAACTACGTCGGCATTTGCCGTGTCGCCGGGTACTTTAACAGCTTACAATAAAATTATTAACAGACAGAAGGCACGACCAGGACAAATATTTAACTCAAATAATCGTCCCGTGTAGGATTTGAACCCACTCATTAAAACAGCGGCGAGACGACTGCTGCTCGCTGTCAATCTGTTCAATCAAAACATATCACATTGTGTCGAGTGCAAAATGTTTAAGTACGCACCAGTGATGATAGTTTGATTCCACGTCAAAAGGTCTGCAAAGGTGGCGTTTGAGTAGTACAGCATAAAGTGGTACTTGGTGCCTGGTAACCCCTGGAAGTTGATGGTCGAAGCTCGAGCGGGGACGGTGTAATTAGGCGCTGGTGAGCCCTGTGGTGGTCGATGGTCTAACCGGTAGTGGCCGCCGTCCAGCGGCTCTGAATCCCCGCCGCCGGACCCTGGGATCTCGATGACTAGATCTGCGCAGCTCCCACCCCGCCATGTGCACTGTATACAATGTTATCAGGTTTAATACAATCATGCAACTTTAACCGACGAGTTGTGGATGGCGATTTTATTAATTGAAGTTCACTGTACTGGTCGCTTTGCTAAGGAATAGTTGCAAGCATGGCTGTGCGCTATACTAACGCAGTATCAAATATGTGCTATGATCTTAGGTTACAATATAATAGATATTATTACAAATAATTAAAATCAATGTTTCCGTATTTTTTAAAACGAGGAGTCTATTTTTTGCATATGAGTAAGGCGCTATCCATTATTTATCGCAATTATTTCTACGAATAAATATCATCCGAGACAGTTATAATATAAGACAACCTAACGAATCATAAAAGAGTTGAAACAAACTCGAATTCTAATCATAATATTCTAGATGGTTTCTAAAACTATGTTCAGAATTACAAAACGGTAATTAGGGTGATTTTAATGTACGAATGCGAATCTTGGATATTCACACCGAAGGAGTAAAATATAGTAGAGACAAAGATTTAAGCGACGAAATTGAAGATCTAGTACCAGAGCTAAATATTATCGGGAAAACATAACCTGCCCGACTTTGCTGGCTCAAAAATGTGGTACAAATGGGAGAGTATCGAGCTGCCAAAAGAGCATATCTCGGGCAACCCACCGAGGTGGTCCGGTGGGTCGCCAAGATACCGCTGGTAAGACGATGTAGCCAAAGACCTGAAAGAGGCGAATGTGCCAGATTGGTTTTGTCCTCGTGTATTTTGATGACGTTTAATACATATCAGCGCCACGTTTCTATTTTAGACAATTTTAGGTATTCAAGACGACTTGTTATTACTAATCGAGTTGAACATCAATTTCTGCAAGTTGAGTACTTAACTATTACAATTTTAATTCCATGAAATTAAAATTGATTTTGGTCCTACCTAAAAAAACACAAATTTCATTTGTCCGAGCCAAACTAAATTTTAGCTATATTAAACTAGATACTTTTATGACAAGAGAATCGCTGCCATTATCTACGAATAAGAGGTAAATAGCCGCCATTCATTTTATTATATTGTTAGGAAACCACATACTATACTAACGTGCATGAACGACCCTTGGACCGGATGCTCGTCGACAGGGGTGGGCAGATCGAGAGCGTGACGTATGTACTTACATAATATGTCCCAATAATACAATAAATGTGAAAGTTTATAGTTATGTTTGGATGTTTGTTAGTAAATCGTGCGTAAATAATTATATAGATTTAGATAAATCTTGGCAAACAGATTGTGCATATCCTAAAATACTTAAAAGAATTCTGTGCGTTTTGATCTCAATATCGCTGCCTGGGGATCTACATGGGCGAAGCCGCAGGCAGAAAGGAATATTGTATAAATAATCAAGTAATTAAAACATATTTATAGTTTCAGAAAGATTAATACTTGTATCGAATTATCACTTGCCGAAATGCATACGGTCAAAGAAATTAACGTCTCAATTGAAAATAAAACATATTGACTTCTAATGTAATACGACATAATATAAATGGTATGATTACAGTCGAGACATTGAGGGCTGGAGAGACAACATAGTCAATCAGCTATACTGCCTGATTAACTTATACTGGAACATCGGCCGAATACCGAATGTCTAGTGCAAAACTATCTCTATATAAGAGAAAACACTCACAGCAAGACTACAAAAACTAAAGACCATTAAATTACTCAGCGCTGTCGGCAAGTTATATGTGCAAGTGTTTATTAAAAGAGTTAGTAAACCGATGAGTAAATATGGGATGCTCAGACAGAATTTAGAAAAGCTATGGTTTGTACGGAACACGTACCTATATTTCCTTGCGATTAGTTGCGATGCATTGCCGAAATATTTGCCCAAAGGCCATAAGGACCAGAGCGCATTCGTGGAATTGGTACAGGGTTATGAGGTGATATGGTATGAACTGTGGTTGATTGTTATTGTATAGGCAAGCAGTAACTTAATTCGAGTTCTAAAATCTCTATATTATAAGAGATTTTAGAGCTTGCCTAAACATAAACAGGTCATACACCGAATGGTAAAACAACGAAAAAGGTCTTAAACAGGGATGTTTAACATCACCGTGGCTGTTCCAAGCTATTCAAGGATTACAAGATTTGAAAGACACTTATGCTGGATTAAGAACGAACGAGTTAGTTACTAGGCAAAAGTATTCGCTTCAGTGTTAATTACGTTGGAGAACTCTTGCCGTAAGATCTAAAATAAGTCAAGTGGAGTTGGGACCAACCTTCTAAAATTACTACTTCTGTATAAGAACTATTCTGCTTATATCAAACTAGCTTTGGCCCGCGGCTTCGCTCGCGTTAATTTAGAATTTGACAATCAATTCGGGTTGTACTCTGCTTATAATAATATTTTCATACTGCTAAGTCCAGAAATGAGAAAATTTCGTTACAAACTTTACCCCCCATTTTACCTTTTTAGGGGGAGTTTTGCCTATTTTACCTACACAGGTTATTTTCAATTATAATCAATAACTTGTATACCTAGTAAATGAGCAAATTCCATATAAACTTCACCCCCCTATTTCACCCCCTTAGGGGTGGAATTTCAAAAAATCCTTTCTTAGTACACCCGTACAAATTAAAACACACATGCTCTCCAAATTTCAAGTTCCTACGACCAGCGGTTTAGGCTGTGCGTTGTCTCTAATTCAGTCAGTCAGGACATCTTCCTTTATATATTATTATTATTATTATATAGATCACTCAAATCAAACAACACCACATCGCCTTGGGTATTGTTTATATTATTTTACAAAACAACGCCTGAACTTTACAAACATTGGAACAATAGACACGGAATACATAGACTCAGAACAACTATGACCGTACAAATTCTTAGGTCGCACGGGGTTGCACTATTGATCTTTCTTCTCCCTAGCCTTTATTATTCCCAAGTCACTTGGGGGCGGCTTTCTAGTCTAACCGGATTTGACTGGATATCACTTTTTACACAGAGCGACTGCCATCTGACCTCCGCAACCCGAAGGCTAACGATATCCTAAGGCTAGACTAGTGTCAGGATATTAGAGGGCACTGACTTCCCAATAACGACTGCCATAGATGTTCATGGCAGCCAGGACCGACAGCTTAACGTGCTCTCCGAGGCACGGAGCAGACGAAATTGTCAATCAATACGCACATAATTTCGAAAACTCATAACTTCCGAAAGTCAGAGGTGCGCGACATAGGTTCGAACCCGAGACCCTCTGCATTGCAGTCTGTTGGTCTCCTCACTAAGCTATCACTACTTTTTGCAATATTGATATTTAGTCATTATTCTGGGAAACTTCGAAACCGATCACTATCCTAACTAATATCATAAATGCAAATGTGAGATTTTGATTTGTTTAGGCTTTCACACCTTAATTACTTGACCGATCATCATGAAATTTCGCATACACGTTGTCAGCGGTACAGAAAAGGCCATAGGATACCTTTCATCCTGGAAAAAGTTCCTACACTAACCTACATTTACGCGAACGAAGCCGCCGGCAAAATCTACTATTAAATAAATCTGGCTGAAACAATTACGTAAATACGGACTATTTACATTTTGGATGTGCTTGAAATGACCAAACCAAGGAAATTCATGAAGTTTTAGGGGTCAAGAAAGTCACAAGAAAACTCTAAGTTACAAACACATTTATTCTATAACGATGATAATGTTCCAAAATGTTTAAAATAATTTACTGAATAAATAATTATTATATTTTGATTTCAATGGCCAGCTCTGTTTTTTTACTTTTACTTTTCATAGGATGGTGTTAAGCAAATATTAATTTACTTACTTATGTAATTATATATTCACGTAAATTATACCTACATTTTTAATATTTTATTTTACTTTCGCTTTTCTTTAATAAGCTTATCGAGTGTATACATATAAGTACCCAGTATATCATTTATAAATAATAAAGTATTAAAAAAATAATTAAATAAAATTAACATTTATATATTATATGTAGGTATACAATTATAATTATACACTTTATAGTCAGTTTATTTGTTTTCCTGTTGGGACAAAGTATTTTAGGTATTCAGCCTTTTACAATTGTTGGATATTGACTATACTATTAAAACAGGGTGCCCTTTTATGAGAAAGAGACCGTAAAGGAAAATATAAATTTAGAACACAAACAAATGTACCTAATGCCTCTAGTACAGTGTAAAGAGTACTTATTTAATTGTTACAATCTTAGTGTAACAACGGCTCTCGCGTACTGCTCATCGCACTAACACTCGAGGTGCAATTCAATAGAAACAAACATATGTATATAAATTACTGCACGGATGGCGAAGTGGTTTAAGTAGTCGCTTTGCCGCTACAACTGCGCCGAGTGTTGTGGGTTCGAATCCCACACGGGACAAAACTTTGTGTGATCCACAAATGGTTGTTTCGAGTCTGGGTGTTCTTTGTGTCCGTTGTTTGAATGTTTGTAAAGTCTCCCGCGACACAGGAATTATTCCTAGAGCGGGAGTTGTCTTTAATCAGAAAGAAAGAAAGATATACAGACTGGATTTGGAATACAATAAGGTTTTCTTTGGACCATATACCTATCTACCTTTGTATGTATGTATTGTATTTTTTTTAATAATAATATTCTACCACATACACACAACACCATCTAGCCCAAACTAAGCAGAGCTTGTACTATGGATGCTAGACAATGGATAAACATACTTATATACTTTTTTTTTGTAAATAAATACCTATTATGCATAGAAACACCCAGACCAAGACAAACATCCATGTTCATGCAAACAAATATTTAACTTGTGCGGGAATCGAACCCGCGACCTCAGGAGTGGCAGTCGGTTACACTAACCACTACGCCATCAAGGTTGTTTATTTTGTTTATCCACAAAGTGATACATAGTACTTTTCGATAATTCTAGAGACTTCTTTATTTCTTTATTAAGAATGTACGTGTTAAACAATTATTAAAATAAACTAATAAAAATTTGTTGAATCGCGACCTTGTTTTTTCCAAATACCGGTAGTAACGTAAACCGTGTCATATGTTACGTATAATAAGTATGATAGTATAATTTGTTAAAATGTTTAGTTGGCAAGGATATACATAATTATGACTATCTATATCGATAACAGGCTCATTAATCGGAGTGCTGGCTGGCACTCCGGTTAAAGGATACCAAGCCAAAGAGACGATCTTTGAAATAATTTTAACACCGGCAATACAATACTGGAGAGCATACATATACATTGAGCAGTTCTTCAATGATGTGCGACTATTGCAGAAGAATATAAATTATACTTCGAGCAGAAATTGCGCTAAAATATATACTGTACTAGCTATTGCCCGCGGCTTCGCTCGCGTTAATTTAGAATTTGACAATCAATTCGGGTTATACTCTGCTTGTATGTAATAATATAATTCAATCATGATTCGAAAGACACGTGGCGCCATCTATTATCATAAGAACGTTATTGTGTTAAAGGTGTATGTCCGTTTATGTACACCTGACAACGTATATGCAAAATTTCATGTTGATCGGTTGAGTAGTTAAGGCATGAAAGCGTAACAAACAAACAAACTCATTTTCGCATTTATAATATTAGTTAGGGTATGTAATCAATGCCTTAGGCTGTCCAAGTCCACGCCTCTATACAGACCCTTCAAGACCAACATGATCTGTTACAGTGAATACACGCTACAGCGACTAAACGTCTTTAAGTTAAGTGTTAAACGTGCCACAGGTACTTCCTTTGCTAAACTGGTCAAACAGATTGCTAACAATTGTATTCAGCCGTTAAGTGTTATTTGCGCGGAACAGATAAAGCTCCAAGAGAAGTTTGAAAGACAGCAGGTGTCATAATAATCACAGATTCAAAAGAGGACATTAATAAGAATCAATCCAGCTGCAGGATTACATTCGACGAGCTAAACGAACGGAATGAATATATAAAATGGAGCTTCCATTCTAAGTTACCGTTAGTGAGGCTCGTCTGAGAACCCACATGTATAAAAGAAAAAGTTTATTTAGGTTAATCCATGAGTCGTCCAAAAAGGATACTGAAACCTGTGTATATTGAAATAACACGAAAACCATACAGAATGCGCTGCGGCCAAGATGTGTCCATAGTAGATAGACTTGCGACCACTGTGACAGAAAAAGAAGAACAAGACGTGCTGCCTGCCTGTACCTTAGAAAGGTACGCAAGCATAACACACGGGTCTTCAGACATCCATCCAGTTCATAATGGAAGCATCTAATAATTCGAATTATTGAAAAATTGACCATGTAGGTGCTGAAAACTGAGCCAAACTATATTTATGCACACCTTCTACCTACTTCAACAAATGTTTTTCAAACTATAATATCATATCTAACCAGTTCAAAGTCGCTCAGCGAGCTATGGAGAGAGCTATATTCGGAGTTTCTCTGATGGATAGGATTCGTAACGAATACATCCGACAGAGAACCAAAGTCATCGACATAGCTCACAGAATTAGCAAGCTGAAGTGGCAGTGGGCTAGCCATATCGAGCGAAGAACCGACAACCGCTGGGGTAAACGTGTCCTTGAGTGGAAATCGCGACTCGGCAAACGTAGTGTAGGACGCCCTTCGACCAGGTGGGATGAAGATCTGCGAAAGACTGCAAGCAGATGCTGGATGCGGCAGGCTAAAGACAGGGCGTTATGGCGCTCTTTAGGAGAAGGCTATGTCCAGCAGTGGACTATTATAGCCTGATGATGATGATGATGATCATAGCTAAATCTAAATACCCTTACAATAACTTTTTAACAAGATAAATACCAATCACAATGCTAATCTACATGCTATTATTTGCCTATCTATACTAATATTATAAAGCTGAAGAGTTAGTTTGTTTGAATGCGCTTATCTCAGGAACTACTGGTTCGATTTGAAAAATTCTTTTAATGTTGGATAGCCAATTAATCGAGGGAGGCGCAGTAGCGATAAACCCGTGAAACCGCGGGAACATCTAGTAATACTCATAGAATTCTTAAATTGTAGACATAGTATGCAACATTGAGTTCAATACAGATTAACACTCTCTCCTAACTTGCAGTTTTGCATATTATATTTATGAAACAATTTACAACATGCAATTAAGACATATCTGATGAGTATTTTAGTTACATTAATTAGTTAGAGTTTCAAATATGTTGAATTTGTAAATTATTTTATTGTTTACCTTATCTTATCTTATGTTATGTGGGGGCCAGTCAGTGCAGACCGGCGACATTTCGACCCAGTGGGATCTTTTGTGTCGACACTCTCCCAATAACGACTGCCATAGATGTTCATGGCAGCCGGGACCGACGCTTAACGTGTTCTCCGAGGCACGGAGCAGGCGATAATTGTCAATCAATACGCACTTAATTTCGAAAAGTCATATACTTCCGAAAGTCAGAGGTGCGCGACGTGGGTTCGAACCCGAGACCCTCTGCATTGCAGCCTGTTGGACTCCCCATTGAGCTATCGCTACTCTATTGTTTACCTTACTAGTATAGTATTATATTATCTGTGCCTATACTATACACATTTAGGCTAATACCATTGTTTCTTCACAACTACTAATGATTGTATTTCGACTCTCTTAGCTTGGACAAATATTGTAATTAAGAACCAGTCAGGCTATCAATTACAAAATTTGTAATACAATTTCTATCTAGCACAGGAGACCGGTGATACTTTACAAGGTGGAAAAGTTTCACCTTGGAATAAGGAAGACAGAGTGTTCGTCTCGGGAATTATACCTTGAGAGGACATGTCTCTTTAACAAAAAAGACTGATACGAAAGGAGGAGATTCACATTGATGTGTACATAATAATATATTATATTTAATCTAATACCATGCAAAACCTTTAACAAAGTAGTCCAATTTACTTAGATGATTTTTGGTAATAGACATGTTTTTGAAATATTTATTATAAGTAATTTAAATTTAATAGAAGTTGAATATTGCAGAACAATATTTTGGTTTGCTTGTCAGGACTTAAATTGACAGAACATAAATTGTTTAGTAATTTTTTAATAACCAGATCTACCCCAGAGATACACTTAATAAATTATTTATTGAAAATATTATTTTGCAAATTAATCTGTCAATTGCTGGCATGGAATAATTGCATCTCTAGCTATATTATAATTTATAAATATTAATTACAATATTAACAATTTCTAATTGAACACTATTAATTGTTATACAGATGTATGTCAATCACATCTATGCACGTTTTGCATGCTATGCTTTAGTATGGTAATCCTTTGCACTTCTGTTAGTGTGTGTTACTAAAGAGAAAAGCTGTATAAAACCGGAAACAGGACAGAATGATATCTCCCAGACAGACTGGGATATCACCATAACCAGTTGCAGATTAACTTTGCCCCATAAACACCACTTAGACCGGCAAATTATCAATATTTTCCTGTTTACACTCTCAATTACAAGGAAACTAAATTTATCTGAACTGTCAGCCGTTTATTAGAGGAAAACAATTGGTAAACAAATGAGGAAATCTGAAGCTAATCTAAAGATACAATAGATAATCAAAACTTATGTTTACCTTTTTAGTGTCATAAAGGCAGTCTAGACCAAGTAAAACATCAAATTGAAAAGAATAATCAATGAGAAACACTTTTCTCCATGTGTTCAGTAGGTATATATTCATAGTTAAACTTTAATTATTTTGGATCTCATTAATTAAACTGAAATGTCTAGAAAGCCAGAAAAGGCATTAAAATATTTTTGATCCATTTCAAATCATAAAAATGAGCTAGTTTTGTCATAAATAACCAATATTGGTCGCATAATAGTGTTCATGTTTTGTTGTATATAAACAAAACAAAGGAAGCTGACAGTGTTGTATGCAGCGCCAGGGTGCAGCGTGATAGCCTCGCGATGAACAGCTGACAAACACAGCGACTCACCACGCACACGGCGAGCAGCAGCGCCAGGGCCGCGGCACCGCGCGACCACACAGCCGTCGCTTGAAAAATTCGACCGAAACTCATAAGCTTGCTAGTTTGTTTTCTTTTTTTCTTTAGTACACATAAATAAGGTACTATTTATTGTAATAAAGAAAACTTATTACTATGGTTAACTATAAGTTTTTGCTTCACGTATCAATATATAGATTAATAGGTATATAATAATATTAGCCTTTTATGAAACTGTCCCACTGAGGCCCGGGACTCTTCTCAGTGTGAGAAGGCCTTAGTTGACCACGCTGGCCCAGTGCGGTTTGGCAGACTTCACATCTCTTTGAGAACATTATGGATAACTCACAGACATGCACGTTTCCTCACGATGTTTTCCTTCACCGTTAAAGCAAGCGATAAAATCAGCGCTGCACTATCTACCACGGTGCTGCTTCATTATGCTGAGATAGGTGTCATTTTTGGTCTCGCACTGGCGGTATGATTAATTATATAAATTGATTATTATCGTTTCTGTTTTTTGTAAATCTAAAATTTTTGTTTTTTTTTGTTGTTTTTTTTATTTGTTTTATGCCAATGTAGAGGACAAAATAAACTGTTTTCTTTCTTTCTTTGTATTTAATTAATTATATAATAATTTCCCTTAAAGCCATATAAATAATGTATAATTGCAATGGTCGATTTAATAACAGACAAGAGATGCGTGATCGCCAAAGAAAATGGTAAATATTCATATTATTATAGCAGTTGGAGCGTGTACGCACAATATCCGCGGCAGAGAGCGCGAGAGCGCAGCAGCGTCGCGTCGCGCTGTCAATGGACCAAATTAGCCAACTAACGAACTAATAAATAATGATCTCTTGTTTTTCTATTCAGTGTGGAATAGAAACGTTTCTTGGTTGATCCTTCTGTGCACTGCACTATTTATAGAAGGATGCACACGACGTTTCGGGTGAAAGCACTCTTAATGCTCAATTCGCGGGCAGCGATGTCACGAGCGGAGCGCTCGCTCCGGGTAACATACGACGTGTATATTCACTTTACTAATTCGTGCTAACAGCAATTTGTTAGAGTGGCCACACTTACTAATTTTAGCTTAACACCCGCCGTGAAAAGTTTACGACGGTGCCATAATTTCGAAGTAATTTCAAGAATGTTTGACTTAACAGTCTTTCAGAGAGATCTGAGCTTTCATTCTAGTTTAATATTAAAATATCTGATGCTAGCTGCTTCCCGCGGATTCATTTTCGTCTTATATGGAAAATCCTAACTAATATTATAAAAGCAAAAATAAGTTTGTTTGTTACCTTTTCACGCCTAAATCACTGCATCGATCATCCTGAAATTTTGCATATACGTTGTCAAGTGTACAGAAACGGACATAGGCTAGCTTTCATCCCGAAAAAATCACTGTTCCCGAGGAAAACAACAATAACGTTCTTATGATAATAGATGGCGCCACGTGTCTTTCGAATCATGATTGCATTATATTATTACAAGCAGAGTACAACCCGAATTGATTGTCAAATTCTATATTAACGCGAGCGAAGCCGCGGACAAAAGCTAGTATGTAATTATAAAATACACGACATCATATTTTTAAGCCGCGTGTCCCGAGTCAAAATGTGTAGATTTTTTATAGATCTCTGTAAAAAAAGTATTGAGACTTCTCACGTGACAAACAAACATACATTAAATGTTATGATTAATTACGATAGCAGCAATAGCCAAGTGGGCAAACAATCTATATTTGTGGGGCAAACCGATGGATTGCCAAGATAGTCGTGTTAAAGCAACGACACGCGCCGCCGGCGCCGCTCTGACTTTTTGAAACCATGTGCGTTAATTATAGCTCAATCAGAAGGCAAAAGAGTATATCATGAAAAAATCAACACACTACAAGTTTTCTATAACGTATATAAACATGTGTATAAATGTTATAGTTTGAGAGCGCGGATGACGCAGTAGTTCAGTGCTCGCCTCGCCACTGTCACTGTCCCGAGTATTGTGGGTTCGAATCCCACACGGGACAGAACGGCAATATTATAAAAATTATACCAGTGACTTCCTCCTTTCTTCTCTTCTATCTAGTTTGGTGTGCCCGACAGGGTTCATATTTGGTCTTTTATTCTTTGTTACAACATGTAATAGATATAGAGAGGAATAAAGCATTGAAATTGAATTTTGTGATCCTCACATTTTTTTTTTCTATTTTTTTAGACTTTTAGTCTCCTTAAGACAGAATGGCTTTATAGATCCCCAAAGTTGTTCCGAATCTGTGTTCTTTATGTCCATTGTCGGCCTGGATGGCGTAGTGGTTGGTGTAACCGACTGCCACGCATGAGGTTGCGGGTTCGATTCCCGCACAAATCAAACATTTGTGTGCATGAACATGGGTGTTTGTCTTGGTCTGGGTGTTTCTATGTATAATATGTATGTATTTACAAAAAAAAAGTATATATGTATGTTTATTCATTGTCCAGTACCCATAGTACAAGCTCTGCTTAGTTTGGGCTAGATGGTGTTGTGTGTATGTGGTAGAATATATTATATATTATTATTATTGTTTGAATGTTTGTAAAGACACACGAATTATTTCTAATGCGGAAGTGGTCTCTAAATTAAAAAAAATAAACAAAAAGTGTGGGTACTGCCCGCCTGCACTTGGACAACATACTAGACTATGGGTTTTTTCGGTTGACAATTCTTCTCAGATACGTCTTCCAGAAAGGTATTATATATTGTGTTATTTAAAGTTTTTACTTACTGAGTCATACCTTTGCTTGAGTAGCGGGCTGTTTTAATGAGTAGTTAAGTATAATATCACTAGTCAGTGATATACTTAAATTAATTCATAAGTCAGTACGGCAACTGGAAAGCATAAGTTATCTTATACTAATATTATAAAGCTGAAGAGTTTGTTTGTTTGTTTGAACGCGCTAATCTCAGTAACTACTGCTTCAAATTGAAAAATTCTTTTAGTATTGGATAGCCTGTTTAATGAGGAAGGCTGTAGGCTATATAACGTCACGGTACGACCCACAGGGGCTGTACAGTAACGATAAACGCGGGTGAAACCGCAGGAACATCTAGTTATTCAATAAAACAAATACCTAAATGTTTCATCGAACTATTCGTGCCAGCCTCGCTTAGCTCATCTAACCTAACATGCATTTTGGTAAGGCTACGGGCAACCATATCCCATTGTCGCTAGTGATATATGCACGACCCTAATATCCACTTCTCACAGACCACGACCAGATGAGCTCTTTTAGCCACTTCTTACGATATATTGACTACTAGCTTTTGCCCGCGGCTTCGCTCGCGTTAATTTAGAATTTGACAATCAATTCGGATTGTACTCTGCTTGTAATAATATAATTCAATCATGATTCGAAAGAAACGTGGCGCGCGTCATCTATTATAATAAGAACGTTTTTGTTGTTTTCCTCGGGAACAGTAATTTTTTTCGAGATGAAAGATAGCCTATGTCCGTTTCTGTACACCTGTCAAGGTATATGCAAAATTTAAGGATGATCGGTTCAGTGGTTTAGGTGTGAAAACGTAACAAACAAACAAACTCATTTTCGCTTTTATAATATTAGTTAGGATGGCTATCTTAAAACATTTTGCGACGCTTCCTAAACATGGTATATATATACAATTTACTAATCTCATAAGTCTTATTTTTATTAAATAGATACAGACTACAGACTAACACATACACAAGAATATTCAATGGTAAACAATAATATAATACTTAAATCTGCGTTCCAATTATAAACTATACACATTAGAGTACGTATAATTATCATAATATGTAGTTATCAGTGGAGAGCTTAATGCGAGTAAAACCATTCAAATATGAACAATTAGACTAATGACAAGGATTTAAAAAAGGATACAAGATGGTACATATATTTTATTAGCTTAATCAATTCAATTCCATCGTTATAAATTTAATTCTTAGTAAATTACACCACTTAGGTGTTTATCAATTAGACAAAACACATAGCATAATTTCACCTACCTATATTTTCTAATCATTTAAGTAATTAAATGTATTGCGATTGAATTATACTTCAATTCAATCGTAATAAATCCAGTCCTTAGTAAATTATATAACTTAGCAGTATATCTATTAGACAAAACACATAGCAAAAAGTCACCCATTTTTTCTAATAATTTAATTAAATGTATTGCGATTGAATTATACTTAAATTCAATCGTAATAGATCCAGTCCTTAGTAAATTATATAACTTAGGAGTATATCTATTAGACAAAACACATAGCAAAAAGTCACCCATTTTTTTAATAATTTAATTAAATGTATTGCGATTGAATTATACTTAAATTCAATCGTAATCAATCCAATCCTTAGTAAATTATATCACTTAGTTCTTTATCTATCAGACAAAACGCATAATAAAAAGTCACAAATGTTTTCTAAAGTAAAGTATAATTACATACCATTTTATTCTCCAATAAATGTATGTATTTAATTATTCATAACATGACGTTTACACCGTGCCCGTTAATCAATGTAGGTACAAATAATTGAGTAGATAGTACGCGTTCGCCTCGACGAGCAGGAAAGGGGTTAATTAAATTCGCACCAGCCCGCCTCTCGTCGCCATCGCATTCCCCGAATTCAATGTGTAATGTACACATATTTATTATATCAAATTTCCTGTTTTGTTAAGCATTAACAAATCGATTGTTTACTGTTCTCATCTCATTAGGTAATGATTTATTTAATATTCCATTAAGTTGTTGTTGTGACCTTTGAATATGTACACTATCATTCCTAATGATCCTGTTAATTGTGAGAGCAGATATAAAACATCCGCTAACCCCATCAAAGAGAGAGTCCTGTCTGATTAGTCGAGCGAGTACCATCTCGGTTCAGTCTAAAATATATTGTTATATACGTAATCGCTGCTTTATTATTTGATAAAGACCCCTTCCGACCACCCGAACATTACATTTTGGTGTCAGAAGTGGGATACTAATATCCGGACAAAACGGGTTAGAAGTGCGTGCGTGAAATCCGTAGTACAAGTTAGTGAAAACGCGAGTGTTAAAAACTTGCGATTATACTTTGCGGTATTTCAACTTCGGTCCAAGATATTGTGTTCAAAGCTGTATCCACTGGGCTCTGAATCTAGCACGGCATCACGGTGTAAGGCGGTTCAAGAAGCAAAGCCAACAGCAGCAAGGTCTTGTCAATAGGCAGGCAGAAAGTCTACGCTCTCCACGGTTCATCAGAGAAGAAAGAAGAAAAGTAAGGTATATTACCGTGTATTTTTAAATTATATCATAATGGCTACCACAGAAGATGTAAAAAGAAGTGGCGGTTTTATAGACATAGCATTGGCTGAAAGAATGATTAATAAATACATACAATGGTGACAAGGCAAATTTGCATGTATTTATAGATAGGTAATTGTAATAACGCATATAATCTTTTAAACCCAATTTATAGTATTGCATTTGTATCAGTAGTGCTTTCTAAAATAGAAGGTAATATAAGATCAACTTTGTTAAATCGATCATTCCCTTCGTGGAATGAACTTAAAGATCATTTACTAGAAAATTATTCAGAAAAACGTACTTTCGCACAGTGGCAATTAGAGCTCAATTCATGCAGACAAGGTAATAATGAGCCAGTGTTAAAATATTCAAATAGAGTTGAAGGTTGCCTTATAAAACTAATCAAATCTCTCGATCCAAAATTAAGTAATAGCGCACGGGAGGCTAATATAGAATTACTCAAAAATCAGGCTTTAAATATTTTTATTAGTGGTCTTACATCTCATTTACACATATTACTGAAATCACAAAAACCTAACACTTTTGAAAAGGCAGTATCGATAGCTATTTCCGAGGAACAAGAGATAAAATCACGACAAGAGATGAATAACAGGCACAATTTGGGTATCAATAATAAATATTTTTAAAAACCGATGCATCTAGTGTATCAACCGAATATAAGACAAACGCAAGTTAATAAAAATATAACCACTTGCTTCAATTGTCAAAAGAAAGGCCATTATGCAAGAGATTGTTGGAAAAAAAGTACAATGAATCAACAGCACAACCAAAATTATCAGCCGCGACCAGCAGGTTTTCCAAATAATAATAAATTTAACTATCGTTATAACAATAATAATAATCCAGGAAACCATAGTAGGTTCCATAATGCTCAAGAAAACATGAAACCTTTAAACTAAAATGGTCTGAGGACGCTGGCCAGTCTAAAGACCACCGATATAATACAGGCCAAATTAGATACATTAATACAAAAACGTCCATTTATGTAAGATTAAATTCGCCTAACCTAGAAAGAGAATCAATCAATCAATCAATCCTTTATTTGCTTAGAATATGGTTACATTTTACAGTTTGTCAGTTTTAGATAGTACAGCATATTCTGCCACATGTGGCGAGCAAATTTTAAATAATAAACATTAATTAATATACTTAACAGCTAAATACAATTACACCATTAGTTTCTAAAATTATTATCACATGTATAAATATAGTTGAGGTCCAATTAGAATATTTAATAATGAAATAATTTAAAATTAATGGCTACGTTAGAATATGTTTAACAATTTGAAAAAGATAATAAAATTAAAATAAAGCAATAAAAAATGTCAAATAATAAATAAGAAATCATGTCAGAATAATATTAAAATATCATGCATGCATTATAAAATCACAAGTCAGTAATTATAATTTAAAATAAGTAATAGTCCGCTTTATGTTAATAATAAAAATAACATAGTAGTTATTGTGCCTTTATAGTTTTATCATTAAGAAAATCATCAATATTATAATAGCTTTTTGTATTAGTAGTTTTCTAAGCGATTTTTTAAATTGTGTAGTATTCATATGCCTAATAGCTAGTGGAATTTTATTATAGATTTGTGGAGATTGGCATACTATACTTTTATAGAGTAAAGCTGTTTTAGCGGGATGAGCACGAAGTCTATTATTATCACGGCGATTTCGGCTTACATAATCAGAGAGTTTGGGAAATAGATCAGGATTGTTCCTGACAAATAGAGCTGTTTCAATAATCTAAAGTGATGGAAGTGTAAGAATGTTGTATTTTATGAAAAAAGGCCTACAACTATCAGTACTTTTAAGGCCAAACATAGCGCGAATGCATCGCTTTTGCATTTTAAACACCATATCCTTATTGGTAGAATTTGCCCAAAAAATTACACCATATCTAAGGATGGATTCCACAAGTCCGTAATATGCCGAAAGTAACGCATCTGTGTTAATAATAGCAGCTAATTTATGTAAGGCGTAAGATAGACTGCTGATTTTTTTACATACAATGTCAATGTGTTCCTTCCAATTAAATTTATTATCAATATTTAAACCTAGAAACCGAGCAACAGTAGCTTCCTTAATGGTAATATTTTCATATACTACATTTAAATTTAACGAATTTTGTAGTCGTTGACCAAAATGCATAATGTTCGTCTTCATTAAATTAATTTTCAAATTATTATTGATTAACCAAGAGATTATGGATGTCAGTGAGTCATTAATGTCAGATTTATATTGATTTATGTCCTTGCATGGTATGGTGACCGTGCTATCATCAGCAAATAATATCAAGGGTTGGTTGGTAGCATTTGGTAAGTCATTAATATAAAGTATAAATAAGAGTGGCCCCAGAACACTACCCTGGGGTACACCATGTGGTACATAACGCCTTTTTGAAGTGTAGGTTTCTTGGCGTTTTGTGTTAAAATTAATTTTATTGATTTCTGTTATTTGTTGTCGGTTTGTTAAATAGGATCTAATTAAGTTTAGAACATTGCCTCTGACACCATAAGCATGAAGTTTATTTAGCAGAATATTATGACTCACACAATCAAAAGCGGAGGACATGTCACAATAGATAGCACATACAGGGGATTTTTTATCCATGTGCGTTAAAACATTTTTAATAAAATTATAGATAGCCATATTGATGGTTTTGGTTTTCCGAAAACCATTTTGCTCACTGCATAATATTTTATTTCTTTCGAGATACGCATTAATTTCCTGATATAGATATTTTTCAAATATTTTTGAAAATACGGAAAGTAAAGCATTAGGCCTGTAATTTTGCATTAACTCTTTATTTTCCTTTTTATATAATGGCTTTATTATTGTTAATTTAAGATTTTCCGGAAAGACGCCAGTCGATATACATAAGTTAATTATGTGGCTCAAATGGTGACATATGTACTCATTAACCGCTTTAATAATATTTGATGATATGCCATCGTGTCCTACAGTATTTGTATTTTTTAAATTATTGATTATTTTGTAAATATGATGCGGCGTGCTTGGAGCAAGAAACATTGATTTTAATCTTGTATTTATTAATGCAGTTACATTTTTATTTGAACCTGGAACTGGTTTAACTTTATTGATAAAATAGTCATTAAATACATTCGCTATTTCTATGGGATTATTTGTAAGTTTCTCGTTAATTTTGATGCTGGAAATGTCTTCTTTGGGTATGTTAGGTCTGGCACTATTTATAATTTGCCACGCTGCTTTACATTTATTATATGCACTTTTTACTTTGAAATTATTTTGAGCACGTTTAGTTAGCATTATGATCTTTTTAAATAGACTACAATAACTTTGATACTTTGATTTATTTTCTTGTGTGGGTTTTAGTCTAAATTGCCAAAGTAAATCTCTTTTCTTTCTGCTGCAAGCTTTCACTCCACGAGATACCCATTTTGGCTTACAGTTGACTTTCATAAAAATATGTATTTTGGGGAAACATAAATCATAAGAAAGTTTGAAGTCATCTATAAAGTATTGGTATGCTGTATTCGGATTATCGGTTTGGTAAATATTCGAAAAAGACATGTTCTTGATACATTCTTTAAATTTTTTAATGTTTTCTAAACTATAATCTCGTTTCGTGATGCGCCAAGGTTTTAATGCGAACACTAGTTTAACGGGCAGTTTTATTAATTGGGCTGTATGATCCGAAAAACCTAATTCTAAAATCTCGGTCTTACATTTCTTTTTTAAATTATGTGCAAAATTGTCAATACAGCTTCGACTAGATAGTCTCGTCGGTTTATTTAATGTCAAATTAAAATTATAATTTAATAATAGGCATTCAAAATCTAAAGTACTATTATTACGCTTTAAAATATCTATATTAAAATCACCAGCAATTAAAATGTTATTATATTTATATTTATTTATGTAAATTAACAGTTTTTCTAGCCTGTTGAAAAACGTATACAAATTATTTTGTTTAGGTACTCTGTATATGCAGATAATTAAAGTTTTATAAGAAAGAAGCTCAATTGCACAACACTCAAATACATGGAGCTAAGTACTGATAATCGCAAAGGTGATTCACTTAATTCGGAGAAATATCAGGCGCCGTGCAATACAGATTAGGAATTGTTAGTAGGTGAATCACTGACTAAAAGACATCACAATAGCCAAAACCGCATTGTCTCGCGAAACATATTATTTATTGTCAAGGTTTTCGAAATGTTTTGTGATATATATCTGTTGGTATGTTTGTTATTCATCAAAGTTTACTAATTGAATGGATTTCTAGGAAAGGTTGTATGAAGGCTGGATAATAATCAGCAGAAACGACATAGGTACCTAATTGTAACTTCAGTTGGCGAATATTTTAGATAACATATCCTAACTAATATCTATACTAATATTATAAAGCTAAAGAGTTTGTTTGTTTGAACGCGCTAATCTC
The DNA here is from genome assembly GCA_963564715.1 of Catocala sponsa. Taxonomy (NCBI): domain Eukaryota; kingdom Metazoa; phylum Arthropoda; class Insecta; order Lepidoptera; family Erebidae; genus Catocala; species Catocala sponsa. Next base: position 28,003,736 of record OY751329.1, read on the forward strand.
AGAAACTACTGATTCGAATTGAGAAATTCTTTCAGTGTTAGATCGCCCATTTATCGAGGAAGGTTATATGCTATATAACATCACGCTACGACCCATGGGAGCGGCGCAGTTATCATTAACGTGGGTGAAACCACAAGCACATCTAGTCTAGTCTAGTCCTAATCCTAACTAATATTATAAGGGTGAAAATGAGTTTGTTTGTTTGTTTGTTTGTTGCCTTTTCACGCCTAAACCACTGAACCGATCATCCTGAAATTTTGCATATACGTTGACAGGTGCACAGAAACGGACATAGGCTACCTTTCTTCCCGAAAAAAATTACTGTTCCCGAGGAAAACAACAATAACGTTCTTATGATAATAGATGGTGCCACGTGTCTTTCGAATCATGATTCATGATTGAATTATATTATTACAAGCAGAGTACAACCCGAATTGATAGTCAAATTCTAAATTAACGCGAGCGAAGCCGCGGGCAAAAGCTAGTGTATTATAAATGCGAATGTGAGTTGTTTGTTACGCTTTCACCCCATAACTACTGGATCGATCATCATGAAATTTTGCATACACGTTCTCAAGAGTACAGAAAAGGACATAGGGTACGTTTCATCTTTCGTTTCATATTATAAAGACAATAGATATGTTTATATGTTGTAATCGATAAACTCTGAAACTGTTGAACTGATTTTAATAATTCTTTCAGTATTAGAAAGCTACTTTATCCAGGAGAAACATAAGCTATATAACATCACGCTACGAGCCACAGGAACGGAGCAGTAATCATAAATAATATAACATCAGCCCTGTTTATAAACTGTCCCACTGTTGGGCATGGGCCTCCAGTATGAGAAGGGTTAGGCCACAGTTCACCACGCTGGCCCAGTGCAGGTTGGTAGACTTCACATATCTTCGAGAACATTATGTGGAACTCTCAGACATGCAGGTTTCCTCTCGATGTTTTCCTTCACCGTTAAAGCAAGCGATAATTAACTATTTAATACGTATATAACTTCGAAAGTCAGAGATGCGCGCCTTGGGATCGAACTCGAGACCTCTGCGTGGCAGTCCAACGGTGTCCCACTAGGCTACCGCTGCTATCTATACTAATATTATAAAGCTGAAGAGTTTTTATTTTGAACGCGCTAATCTCAGGAACTACTGGTTCGATTTGAAAAATTCTTTTAGTGTTGGATAGCCTATTTATCGAGGAAGGCTATAGGCTATATAACATCACGCTATGACCCACGGGGGCGGCGCAGTAACGATAAACGCGGGTGAAACCGCGGGAACATCTAGTATCTAATATATATAAACATGGTGTATAATATACAGCTGAAGGTATACTTACACACTAGTGACTCCATAGAAAGCGCCTGGATCATCCAGGTTGTTTGTGTTGAGGTCCGCCCAAAACTTGACGAGGAAGAACGCGTTCCTGGGTCCCTTCTCGTACAACTCCTTGAGCCCGCCTTTCTTCTCCGGGAACTTATCGTTTATCTGTTGTACATCTACCGACTAGACACAAACAAAGATATATTAGTAAGTAAGTATTTTATTTTTCAAAATATAGGTACACGTTCTTATACAAATATTTTAACACAACAAAAAAAAGAAAAGTACATATATAATCAAAAACGAGGTTACCACTCAGGTTTGTTGTTGGTTTGCGGTTTAAACCTCATCCCAACCCTGATGTTATGTGGTAACCCCATTAAGACGCCCGGTAGAGGTACATCATACTCTTTAATATTTTACAAACTCAAAAAATAAAAAAAACTACGTACGTAAGATATATATAAATTATAATTGATGAGCATAGGTATATAATTAATATAGTATATAAAATATAAATTAAATAATAGGTATTATTTTGCCTCTATTGACTTATATATATCACTAAAGGGTAGGCAGAGACTTATACCTAAATTTCGCCAGCGATAGCATATGATAGGGGCAAGCATATAGCTGTCTACTAGACACAGCTCCAGATTCCGTGCTACGAAGAATTTGTGACAGAAAAACCCAGTAACAGCTTTCCCGATTCGGAATCGAGACCAAGGCACCAGGCAATCGTTAGTAACTTGCAAAACGTTTCTTTATAACCTTTTTACATTGAATTTGATTTTGTCGGCCTCGATGGCGTAGTGGTTAGTGTAACCGACTGCCACGCCTGAGGTCGCGGGTTCGATTCCCGCACAAGTCAAACATTTGTGTACATGAACATGGATGTTTGTCTTGGTCTGGGTGTTTCTATGCATAATGTATATGTATAAAAATATATATTTGTTTATCTATGGTCTAGTACCCATAGTACAAGCTCTGCTTAGTTTGGGCTAGATGGTGTTGTGTGTGTGTGATAGAATATTAGTATTATATTGTAATCATACTACTATAACAAAAACATTTTGAAACTGTACTTTTTAGATTAGCAACAAGTATTGTCATTTGATGAACATGTAATTTTACTGTAATAGTCCATTAAACAGTTATACAAGACTGCCTCCTTGACTCGTGCTGTTTTGTCATTCTGTTAGAAAAGTTTAAGTAGCAACACGGCAACTGAAAATGTGATTGGTGTACGGCAATATGGTCGAAGTATTTAGGAGCTAAATCATTAACGAATAAGTCATATCCCCTAAAGCAAATCGGGCATCGAAGCCAGCTTTAGGCTGTGTGTCGCCCACAAACTTCCCTCAGGACAAAGAAAAGGCGGTATCATCTATACTAATCTATACTAATATTATAAAGCTGAAGAGTTTGTTTGTTTGTTTGAACGCGCTAATCTTAGGAACTACTGGTTCGATTTGAAAAATTATTTTAGTGTTGGATAGCCTATTTATCGAGGAAGGTTATAAGGCTATATAATATCACGCTACGACCAACGGGGGCGGCGCAGTAACTATAAACGCGGACGAAACCGCGTGAACATCTAGTATATAAATAAAGAACAATGGTCAAATCGCACCTGACGGCGACCCGACATGTATTGTATATGAAAAAATCCGTTATTGTTTAAGATTTTAGGAAAGATGAGAAATATCTGTTTATGAAGCCAGGAAAAAAATATATAAATTTTTTTGGTATTGTATTTTTCTTTAACTTAGGTAAGTAATTTTAGAACGCATCTTTCATTTTACTTACGATGTGATTAGTTTCTTTTCACATACTAAAAGGTTCAATACTCAATACTTGTAATTATTTTCATATTTTCGAAGAGTTATTAACAGTAGTACAAATAAATAAATACGCAGAGATCAAACCAGTTAGTATTATTTTTTATATACGTATATGCAGGTACAAAGTAGCACAGCGTTTTGTTCACGATATTAAAATATTTAGGCTGGTATTAAATACATGAAAATAAACCAATCCCACTTCAGATTGTTTCTGGACATGGCAAATAAAAATTTGGCCATTGTTCTTGATAATATTTTATATATATGATATGAGATAAAGAGTGTAAACTTACCTCTAATAAAGGATCTGCGTACGTTACAGTACCACCTATGTGAACAAATAGATGCTGCGCAGGCGCCGAACTTGGGTACTGCAAACAAAACAACAATATTCATAAATATAACTTAATAAACGAGATGACAATGATAAGACAACGTTTAAATATATTTAAGTTAAATATTATTTCGCAGTTAAGTTCAAGGTGTTTAACTTTCGATTTAGTGAACGTTAAGACATTAAGGTAACGTTAGGTATCATAAAAGTTTTAATATTATGATTTATATCTTAGTCGTTATTGCTTGAGACTTTAAGTGTTCAGTGTAGAAGTCAAAGAATATGATATGTGTCAAACAAGCTATCTACTCACCAAATTTTATCAATACTGATTCAAAGCTGATTCAAAGATGACGACTCGATGGCGTAGTGGTTAGTGTAACAGACTGCCACGCCTGGGATCGCGGGTTCGATTCCCGCACAAGTCAAACATTAGTGTGCATGAACATGGATGTTTGTCTTGGTCTGAGTGTTTATATGTATAATATGTATGTATTTACAACAAAAAAAGTATATATCCATTGTCTAGCACCCATAGTACAAGCTCTGCTTAGTTTGGGCTAGATGGTATTGTGTGTAGGTGATAGAATATTATTATTATTATGTTTCTCTTGTATCTATTTTCTAACATGTTATATTATGAAAATATCTGGCCCTTTGGGAGGCTTACACGGAGACATAGGTCATGAAGAGGCCTTTCGAGAGTTTTAATCAAAGGTGGGATGGAATACCCACAGCGGCACTAGCCGCAGCAGGCGTAGGTCTATTGCTACGTATGGATTCTAATATACCTATGGGCTATGGGTATGGGTGTTTGGTGGACCGGTAGATTGCTAACTATGGATGAAAAACGGCATCTGCCCTGAATACTCTGATAGCATTAATGCAATGGGACTCGCCAACTTACTAGATGAGCTCCCTGAATAGCCACCATAGGCATACAAGCCAGCAGCAGAGGGCAACACCGATGCGAGAGGCTTAGGGTGTCGAGCGGTGCGGCGCCGGTTTCACCATCACGGGTCTCGGGACAACGGAGACCTGGAGCGGGTTTTCCCGTAGTTATGCCCTTGAAAATTACACTTCCACCCCCAAGCATATAGCTCTAGCGGCCGCTCTCTGACCAGCCAACCAAGGCAAGCCAGAGTTGAAAGTCCTACGGGAGATCCTGGAGTTCCACCCTAGCCAGCCAGTAACGGCAAGCCGGGGACGACACCCTAACCGACTCTCTGAGGCATTCAGGACCGCAGTGTCGCCACTCACATTTAGCTCGCCACAAGCTGCCCTGCGGTTTGTGCGCTTTTATTTAACCTGGTGATCATTTTTTTGTTTGCAGCACAAGGCGAAGGTGATTGTTTAAAAGCTAATTTACTGTGCCCGATACAGCGTTAGTCTCATGATGAAATAATGACTGTCCCAGAAGGTATTATAATTAAAAATAAAAATAAAAACGAAAAAATCGGTAATATTTAATTTTGTATTCGAATCTCGATTTGCCGCTTAATATATTCGAATGACAATCAATCAAAAGTTATTAAGAATATTTGGTATGCTCGTATTGCGTGATTCGATTGTGTGCTGTGTGCGATGTCGTAGAGTTGTGGTACAGCATGGTGACGGCGTGGTGATGGTGTGGTGATAATGTAGTGACAGCGTAGTGATGATGTGGTGATTGTGTGTAATGTTGATGGTGTGGTGTTGAAGTGATGGTGTAGTAAAGGCGTGGTTATGACGTGATGATCGTGTGGTGATAGTGTTGTGTCGTCTAGGTAATTGTGTGATAATGGTGTTAGCCTGGTGTTTTAGTGAAGGTGCTGACCGTGTCGGGGTCGCGCGGGTGCTCTACGAAGGCGGAGAACTCGACGAGGCGAAGCTTGTGCATGGCGATGGCGCGGCCCTCCCACGGCGGCGGCGGCGCTACATCCGCGCCACCCGCGACGCCCACGCCACCCACGCCGGCCAAGCCCTTGTAGCCGGCGCCAGGGAACGGCTTCACGCTGCGGAAACGATACCACTTACTTGCTTGATTCTCTTCGTTAGAGCTAGCATCCCTTACAAAGTAGCCTAGTAATAGAGTATTATTTATAATGGACTGTTTGAGTCTTTGGCGTGCGCTTTCTTAGGGCCATGACCCTACCCTGGATTGGTGCCTAAACTAGTCAAATACATATGTGTTCAGAAAATTAGCGTCCAAATTCAACTACATCGCAACTTCTTTACTTCTAGAAGTAGAACATAATTTAAAATGGATACCAGACTGTTTAAGTCATATGCGTGCGCTACCCTAGGTCCATTACCCTCCCCTAAATTCGCGTCAGAACTATCCAAATACGTCTTAAAAATATAAGCGTCCAAATTTAACAAAAGAGTGACATTTTTACTTCCTTGGCTTTGTTTAAAAATCAACTCTATAATATAAATTTTAAGGTTCAATTTGTAATTGATTGTTGTGCATGAGGTCTTTCTTGGTGCATTTTTCGGGTCTAGTCTAAGTGTTATTAGGTTTTTCTCACATTAAATTCTCAGTAGCACCATGGAGTCTGGACCTGTGCTCGTTAGTCGGCACGGCAATAGTCTCGTCACCTATCACGTGAAATCTAAAATCATAGTTTTCGAAATGTGAGTGTTATAAATCTCTTCATGCCTCTTAGAAATACAGGCGTGAGAATATATATACGGCTTGGCTATTTTTGTATATAAATTAGCACTAGATATTAATATATTAAATATATTATGTATATTGATTTAATCTTTGAAAAAATAAACGATTTTATAATGATATTGGCGATACCGGTTCCATCAGAATAAACCCAAATGAAGGATCAACCGTGAGAACTTTAGCAGATGAATAAATATTTTTTTTTTGTTTAATCCCATTAAAGTGTTTCCATGGTACTAATATTAATAACCTAACTAAAGTGCCTTAGCCCAGAAGCTCGATTAGCCTTCATAAAGTGCTTGATACCGAATAGAACATAGTTTAATTTATTTCATCTAACACGCTTACAGTCTGCATTGTTAAGTTCATTTAAGACATGCAAGTTGAATAAAAAAGAGGAAAATATTATGAATTTAACTTCATTCTCTGCTCAGACTCCTTTAATAAAATTGATCTTTAGTTGCTTTAGATAGAAAGAGATGAAAGTATTGGCCTTTCACATACAGTCAACATAATAAAGCTGAAGAGACTGTTTATGTTTCTATTTAATGCGCTAAGCTCTGGAACTACAAGTCAGATTTTAAATAATCTTTGCATTTGATAGGCCAATTCTTCTAGAAAGCATAGCCTATAGATACGAGCCACCAGAGCGTATAGCAGTCATAGTAGACGTGGATGAAACTGCGGAGACAACTAGTCACTTTATAGGGTTCAATATAACCTGATAATAAATTATTTTGTTCTTTTAATAACACTTACTCTTGTGAAGGTCCAGCTTGTAGACCCGGTTGCCAAAATTGCTGCAATAATAATAAATGTTATTAGCCCTTTTTAACTTAACCTTAAACTTTAATTAAGCATAATTATTATTGTTGTTATAAACTAACTATGCTCAGGTTGTTAAGTTTCTACACACGTAATCACTTGAAGCATTATTTAAAATGAAAAACATGGAGACGCAATGTCATTTTATTCCAATGATTTGATATACATGATTCTTATATTCGCATCGCCGAGTATCGAGAGCGATATCGATAAGGTTTAGTCCAATCCGATTGCTAGTCGATTATTTGTAAGATGAGGAAAAAAGAAACAAAGATGTGAGTAAAGCAGTTTGTAGTCGATTGGTGTTATTGCCTCCAATTCTTCGCTTGATACGTGCATTTGGCAACATGCCTAAATAGTAGTGAAGCAACACAATTTAAAGGCGTTTTAGTTTGTTTTGACTAGTAACACAAAGGCATGCCTTCTGCAAGTTGAGTACCGTATGGTGGTACGCCGGGTGCGGCAAGCCCGCTACGATCTGTGCGCTAGATAGTGTGCTCATTGACTGCATGGCCTTCTCTATCATCATCCCACCATCCTAAACGCCATTCATATTTAACAATAATAATTATGCTTAATTAAAGTTTAAGGTTAAGTTAAAAAGGGCTAATAACATTTATTATTATTGCAGCAATTTTGGCAACCGGGTCTACAAGCTGGACCTTCACAAGAGTAAGTGTTATTAAAAGAACAAAATAATTTATTATCAGGTTATATTGAACCCTATAAAGTGACTAGTTGTCTCCGCAGTTTCATCCACGTCTACTATGACTGCTATACGCTCTGGTGGCTCGTATCTATAGGCTATGCTTTCTAGAAGAATTGGCCTATCAAATGCAAAGATTATTTAAAATCTGACTTGTAGTTCCAGAGCTTAGCGCATTAAATAGAAACATAAACAGTCTCTTCAGCTTTATTATGTTGACTGTATGTGAAAGGCCAATACTTTCATCTCTTTCTATCTAAAGCAACTAAAGATCAATTTTATTAAAGGAGTCTGAGCAGAGAATGAAGTTAAATTCATAATATTTTCCTCTTTTTTATTCAACTTGCATGTCTTAAATGAACTTAACAATGCAGACTGTAAGCGTGTTAGATGAAATAAATTAAACTATGTTCTATTCGGTATCAAGCACTTTATGAAGGCTAATCGAGCTTCTGGGCTAAGGCACTTTAGTTAGGTTATTAATATTAGTACCATGGAAACACTTTAATGGGATTAAACAAAAAAAAAAATATTTATTCATCTGCTAAAGTTCTCACGGTTGATCCTTCATTTGGGTTTATTCTGATGGAACCGGTATCGCCAATATCATTATAAAATCGTTTATTTTTTCAAAGATTAAATCAATATACATAATATATTTAATATATTAATATCTAGTGCTAATTTATATACAAAAATAGCCAAGCCGTATATATATTCTCACGCCTGTATTTCTAAGAGGCATGAAGAGATTTATAACACTCACATTTCGAAAACTATGATTTTAGATTTCACGTGATAGGTGACGAGACTATTGCCGTGCCGACTAACGAGCACAGGTCCAGACTCCATGGTGCTACTGAGAATTTAATGTGAGAAAAACCTAATAACACTTAGACTAGACCCGAAAAATGCACCAAGAAAGACCTCATGCACAACAATCAATTACAAATTGAACCTTAAAATTTATATTATAGAGTTGATTTTTAAACAAAGCCAAGGAAGTAAAAATGTCACTCTTTTGTTAAATTTGGACGCTTATATTTTTAAGACGTATTTGGATAGTTCTGACGCGAATTTAGGGGAGGGTAATGGACCTAGGGTAGCGCACGCATATGACTTAAACAGTCTGGTATCCATTTTAAATTATGTTCTACTTCTAGAAGTAAAGAAGTTGCGATGTAGTTGAATTTGGACGCTAATTTTAAAACTAGTTTAGGCACCAATCCAGGGTTGGGTCATGGCCCTAAGAAAGCGCACGCCAAAGACTCAAACAGTCCATTATAAATAATACTCTATTACTAGGCTACTTTGTAAGGGATGCTAGCTCTAACGAAGAGAATCAAGCAAGTAAGTGGTATCGTTTCCGCAGCGTGAAGCCGTTCCCTGGCGCCGGCTACAAGGGCGTGGCCGGCGTGGGTGGCGTGGGCGTCGCAGGTGGCGCGGATGTAGCGCCGCCGCCGCCGTGGGAGGGCCGCGCCATCGCCATGCACAAGCTTCGCCTCGTCGAGTTCTCCGCCTTCGTAGAGCACCCGCGCGACCCCGACACGGTCAGCACCTTCACTAAAACACCAGGCTAACACCATTATCACACAATTACCTAGACGACACAACACTATCACCACACGATCATCACGTCATAACCACGCCTTTACTACACCATCACTTCAACACCACACCATCAACATTACACACAATCACCACATCATCACTACGCTGTCACTACATTATCACCACACCATCACCACGCCGTCACCATGCTGTACCACAACTCTACGACATCGCACACAGCACACAATCGAATCACGCAATACGAGCATACCAAATATTCTTAATAACTTTTGATTGATTGTCATTCGAATATATTAAGCGGCAAATCGAGATTCGAATACAAAATTAAATATTACCGATTTTTTCGTTTTTATTTTTATTTTTAATTATAATACCTTCTGGGACAGTCATTATTTCATCATGAGACTAACGCTGTATCGGGCACAGTAAATTAGCTTTTAAACAATCACCTTCGCCTTGTGCTGCAAACAAAAAAATGATCACCAGGTTAAATAAAAGCGCACAAACCGCAGGGCAGCTTGTGGCGAGCTAAATGTGAGTGGCGACACTGCGGTCCTGAATGCCTCAGAGAGTCGGTTAGGGTGTCGTCCCCGGCTTGCCGTTACTGGCTGGCTAGGGTGGAACTCCAGGATCTCCCGTAGGACTTTCAACTCTGGCTTGCCTTGGTTGGCTGGTCAGAGAGCGGCCGCTAGAGCTATATGCTTGGGGGTGGAAGTGTAATTTTCAAGGGCATAACTACGGGAAAACCCGCTCCAGGTCTCCGTTGTCCCGAGACCCGTGATGGTGAAACCGGCGCCGCACCGCTCGACACCCTAAGCCTCTCGCATCGGTGTTGCCCTCTGCTGCTGGCTTGTATGCCTATGGTGGCTATTCAGGGAGCTCATCTAGTAAGTTGGCGAGTCCCATTGCATTAATGCTATCAGAGTATTCAGGGCAGATGCCGTTTTTCATCCATAGTTAGCAATCTACCGGTCCACCAAACACCCATACCCATAGCCCATAGGTATATTAGAATCCATACGTAGCAATAGACCTACGCCTGCTGCGGCTAGTGCCGCTGTGGGTATTCCATCCCACCTTTGATTAAAACTCTCGAAAGGCCTCTTCATGACCTATGTCTCCATGTAAGCCTCCCAAAGGGCCAGATATTTTCATAATATAACATGTTAGAAAATAGATACAAGAGAAACATAATAATAATAATATTCTATCACCTACACACAATACCATCTAGCCCAAACTAAGCAGAGCTTGTACTATGGGTGCTAGACAATGGATAAACATACATATATACTTTTTTGTTATAAATACATACATATTATACATATAAACACTCAGAACAAGACAAACATCCATGTTCATGCACACTAATGTTTGACTTGTGCGGGAATCGAACCCGCGATCCCAGGCGTGGCAGTCTGTTACACTAACCACTACGCCATCGAGTCGTCATCTTTGAATCAGCTTTGAATCAGTATTGATAAAATTTGGTGAGTAGATAGCTTGTTTGACACATATCATATTCTTTGACTTCTACACTGAACACTTAAAGTCTCAAGCAATAACGACTAAGATATAAATCATAATATTAAAACTTTTATGATACCTAACGTTACCTTAATGTCTTAACGTTCACTAAATCGAAAGTTAAACACCTTGAACTTAACTGCGAAATAATATTTAACTTAAATATATTTAAACGTTGTCTTATCATTGTCATCTCGTTTATTAAGTTATATTTATGAATATTGTTGTTTTGTTTGCAGTACCCAAGTTCGGCGCCTGCGCAGCATCTATTTGTTCACATAGGTGGTACTGTAACGTACGCAGATCCTTTATTAGAGGTATGTTTACATTCTTTATCTCATATCATATATATAAAATATTATCAAGAACAATGGCCAAATTTTTATTTGCCATGTCCAGAAACAAACTGAAGTGGGATTGGTTTATTTTCATGTATTTAATACCAGCCTAAATATTTTAATATCGTGAACAAAACGCTGTGCTACTTTGTACCTACATATACGTATATAAAAAATAATACTAACTGGTTTGATCTCTGCGTATTTATTTATTTGTACTACTGTTAATAACTCTTCGAAAATATGAAAATAATTACAAGTATTGAGTATTGAACCTTTTAGTATGTGAAAAGAAACTAATCACATCGTAAGTAAAATGAAAGATGCGTTCTAAAATTACTTACCTAAGTTAAAGAAAAATACAATACCAAAAAAATTTATATCTTTTTTTCCTGGCTTCATAAACAGATATTTCTCATCTTTCCTAAAATCTTAAACAATAACGGATTTTTTCATATACAATACATGTCGGGTCGCCGTCAGGTGCGATTTGACCATTGTTCTTTATTTATATACTAGATGTTCACGCGGTTTCGTCCGCGTTTATAGTTACTGCGCCGCCCCCGTGGGTCGTAGCGTGATATTATATAGCCTTATAACCTTCCTCGATAAATAGGCTATCCAACACTAAAATAATTTTTCAAATCGAACCAGTAGTTCCTAAGATTAGCGCGTTCAAACAAACAAACAAACTCTTCAGCTTTATAATATTAGTATAGATTAGTATAGATGATACCGCCTTTTCTTTGTCCTGAGGGAAGTTTGTGGGCGACACACAGCCTAAAGCTGGCTTCGATGCCCGATTTGCTTTACTTGACTTATTCGTTAATGATTTAGCTCCTAAATACTTCGACCATATTGCCGTACACCAATCACATTTTCAGTTGCCGTGTTGCTACTTAAACTTTTCTAACAGAATGACAAAACAGCACGAGTCAAGGAGGCAGTCTTGTATAACTGTTTAATGGACTATTACAGTAAAATTACATGTTCATCAAATGACAATACTTGTTGCTAATCTAAAAAGTACAGTTTCAAAATGTTTTTGTTATAGTAGTATGATTACAATATAATACTAATATTCTATCACACACACACAACACCATCTAGCCCAAACTAAGCAGAGCTTGTACTATGGGTACTAGACCATAGATAAACAAATATATATTTTTATACATATACATTATGCATAGAAACACCCAGACCAAGACAAACATCCATGTTCATGTACACAAATGTTTGACTTGTGCGGGAATCGAACCCGCGACCTCAGGCGTGGCAGTCGGTTACACTAACCACTACGCCATCGAGGCCGACAAAATCAAATTCAATGTAAAAAGGTTATAAAGAAACGTTTTGCAAGTTACTAACGATTGCCTGGTGCCTTGGTCTCGATTCCGAATCGGGAAAGCTGTTACTGGGTTTTTCTGTCACAAATTCTTCGTAGCACGGAATCTGGAGCTGTGTCTAGTAGACAGCTATATGCTTGCCCCTGTCATATGCTATCGCTGGCGAAATTTAGGTATAAGTCTCTGCCTACCCTTTAGTGATATATATAAGTCAATAGAGGCAAAATAATACCTATTATTTAATTTATATTTTATATACTATATTAATTATATACCTATGCTCATCAATTATAATTTATATATATCTTACGTACGTAGTTTTTTATTTTTTGAGTTTGTAAAATATTAAAGAGTATGATGTACCTCTACCGGGCGTCTTAATGGGGTTACCACATAACATCAGGGTTGGGATGAGGTTTAAACCGCAAACCAACAACAAACCTGAGTGGTAACCTCGTTTTTGATTATATATGTACTTTTCTTTTTTTTGTTGTGTTAAAATATTTGTATAAGAACGTGTACCTATATTTTTAAAAATAAAATACTTACTTACTAATATATCTTTGTTTGTGTCTAGTCGGTAGATGTACAACAGATAAACGATAAGTTCCCGGAGAAGAAAGGCGGGCTCAAGGAGTTGTACGAGAAGGGACCCAGGAACGCGTTCTTCCTCGTCAAGTTTTGGGCGGACCTCAACACAAACAACCTGGATGATCCAGGCGCTTTCTATGGAGTCACTAGTGTGTAAGTATACCTTCAGCTGTATATTATACACCATGTTTATATATATTAGATACTAGATGTTCTCGCGGTTTCACCCGCGTTTATCGTTACTGCGCCGCCCCCGTGGGTCATAGCGTGATGTTATATAGCCTATAGCCTTCCTCGATAAATAGGCTATCCAACACTAAAAGAATTTTTCAAATCGAACCAGTAGTTCCTAAGATTAGCGCGTTCAAAATAAAAACTCTTCAGCTTTATAATATTAGTATAGATAGCAGCGGTAGCCTAGTGGGACACCGTTGGACTGCCACGCAGAGGTCTCGAGTTCGATCCCAAGGCGCGCATCTCTGACTTTCGAAGTTATATACGTATTAAATAGTTAATTATCGCTTGCTTTAACGGTGAAGGAAAACATCGAGAGGAAACCTGCATGTCTGAGAGTTCCACATAATGTTCTCGAAGATATGTGAAGTCTACCAACCTGCACTGGGCCAGCGTGGTGAACTGTGGCCTAACCCTTCTCATACTGGAGGCCCATGCCCAACAGTGGGACAGTTTATAAACAGGGCTGATGTTATATTATTTATGATTACTGCTCCGTTCCTGTGGCTCGTAGCGTGATGTTATATAGCTTATGTTTCTCCTGGATAAAGTAGCTTTCTAATACTGAAAGAATTATTAAAATCAGTTCAACAGTTTCAGAGTTTATCGATTACAACATATAAACATATCTATTGTCTTTATAATATGAAACGAAAGATGAAACGTACCCTATGTCCTTTTCTGTACTCTTGAGAACGTGTATGCAAAATTTCATGATGATCGATCTAGTAGTTATGGGGTGAAAGCGTAACAAACAACTCACATTCGCATTTATAATACACTAGCTTTTGCCCGCGGCTTCGCTCGTGTTAATTTAGAATTTGACTATCAATTCGGGTTGTACTCTGCTTGTAATAATATAATTCAATCATGAATCATGATTCGAAAGACACGTGGCACCATCTATTATCATAAGAACGTTATTGTTGTTTTCCTCGGGAACAGTAATTTTTTTCGGGAAGAAAGGTAGCCTATGTCCGTTTCTGTGCACCTGTCAACGTATATGCAAAATTTCAGGATGATCGGTTCAGTGGTTTAGGCGTGAAAAGGCAACAAACAAACAAACAAACAAACTCATTTTCACCCTTATAATATTAGTTAGGATTAGGACTAGACTAGACTAGATGTGCTTGTGGTTTCACCCACGTTAATGATAACTGCGCCGCTCCCATGGGTCGTAGCGTGATGTTATATAGCATATAACCTTCCTCGATAAATGGGCGATCTAACACTGAAAGAATTTTTCAATTCGAATCAGTAGTTTCTGAGATTAGCGCGTTCAAACAAACAAACTCTTTAGCTTTATAATATTAGTATAGATATTAGTTAGGATATGTTATCTAAAATATTCGCCAACTGAAGTTACAATTAGGTACCTATGTCGTTTCTGCTGATTATTATCCAGCCTTCATACAACCTTTCCTAGAAATCCATTAAATTAGTAAACTTTGATGAATAACAAACATACCAACAGATATATATCACAAAACATTTCGAAAACCTTGACAATAAATAATATGTTTCGCGAGACAATGCGGTTTTGGCTATTGTGATGTCTTTTAGTCAGTGATTCACCTACTAACAATTCCTAATATGTATTGCACGGCGCCTGATATTTCTCCGAATTGAGTGAATCACCTTTGCGATTATCAGTACTTGTTTCTAACCGCGGCTTCGCCCGTCTAAATCCCTTATGATAATTTAGGTTTAAATTTTTTTATTATTAATACTCAAAGAACAATACAGTTCACTTAACGAGCATAACATAACATTCAAATTAAAGTAAACAGTACGGTCGTAAGTATATTATATCATATTAACCTATGACTCAAAAAATATGGTTCCGATTCCTATTAAGTACGTTTGACTACAATAGTTAAACATCATTTCATTTATTAAATTCTAGCTTTTGCGCGCGGCTCCGCCCGCGTGGTACTTACATCAATAAAAAGTAGCCCATGTCCTTCCCCAGATTTTAAACTATATCTGTACCAAATTTCATCTAAATCGGTTGAGTGGTTTAGCCGTGAAAAGGTAACAGACAGACAGAGTTACTTTCGAATTTATAATATTAGTTAGGATTATGGTCTAATGATGGTAATTTAGTTGTTTGTTGTTGTTATCAATTTTTTTTTATTAATTGTGTGTGTCTCATGTTCTTTGTTTATATGGTAAAAGTATAATATTTTGATATATTTTGGATGTTAGTTACTCAATCATGCGGAAATCATTAACCGATTTTGATAAAATTTGACACACATATAGATTGTATCCTGGCTTAGTAGAAAATATACTTTATACCAGGATATAAAGTATCGAACTCGAGGCCTCTGCGTGGCAATCCAACGATCTCGCACTAGGCTATCGTTGCCATGCGGTCCATGTACTAAGTAGTGATGTTCCTGATATCCGTATCCGTATCCGCGGATATTCGCGGGAGAAAAAAGGTCCGTATTCGTTACATTTTTGACGGATCTTTTACTTTATTAATTTTTAATACATAGATTTAATTCTATATGTAGGTGATTAGGTAGCAATAAAATACTATTATTACATTTCAATCAAACTATTTTTTATTTCTAATAATAAAATATTTGACATCAATATTTATCGTAGTGAGTTAACATACGATACAATACTGCATGTAACTTAAACGAACTTAATCAACTATCTAATATATGTTTAAAAACTTACTATAGTATAGGAAGTTATTAAAAAATAATAATCAAAATATCTTTATAATGAGATCAATTGAGTTTAAATCTGTGTAATATTTATTATAGAAAGTTATAAGATCACTTTTATAACAAAACTTAAATCTTAAGGTCACGCGCACCGACACCGATTGAGTAAGAAAGTTAAGATCCGTATCCGCGGATCTACATTTTTAATTATCCGGCACATCACTAGAACTAAGCAACATATCCTAAAGGGTTCTTAATTTGTCTATTACAGGTACGAAAGCAATGAAAACATGACCATAACGTGTAGTACGAAGGTGTGTTCATTCGGGAAGCAAGTGGTTGAGAAAGTGGAGACGGAATACGCGCGGTTCGAAGGTGGACGGTTCGTGTACCGCATACACCGGTCGCCGATGTGCGAGTACATGGTCAACTTCATCCACAAGCTGAAGCATCTACCTGAGAAGTACATGATGAACAGCGTCTTAGAAAACTTCACTATATTACAGGTTAGTATACCCACACGTGGCCGTGAGTTCCCTCTCTGGCCAGGAAGGTCTTAGTGCCAAAAATACTATGTCTAGTGAGATTTAGTGTCATTTTACGGCTAAAAAGCTGTGATATCCCCAGTCTCAGCACTAGATTCGAATAGAGAGACGAGAGCTATGATAACTATAACGAAAGCTCTCTTAATAATAAATAACATAAAAACCAGACTGAAAGTTAGACAACACAGTGGCTTATTGTTTTAGGACAGATTGTCAAGGCGCAGAAATAGCAAAAAAAAAATTACCGCTAGGTGGACGTAAAGGCTGATTTACAAGTATTAAGTTTATAAGTAGTAACTAAATTTTAACTAAATTTTAAGTCGCTTATTTCTTAGTAAGTGTCCACACGTACTTATTAGTTAAGCTATTTAGTTCTGTAAAGATGAACGATCAACAACGTTCGGATATTATTCGTTTTGTACTCAGGGAGATTCTAGATGAAGTTAAAGACGAAATAATGAGAGAAATGTCGATACCCAAAATACTGTGGGTGAGAAATTGGATAAAATGCAGATAAATAAACAAACTGAACTCGACCGCTCCGCCAAATTGTTCGTTTAACTAAATTTTAACTAAATTATACCTGTCCAAACGTTTTCAGTTGTAGCCATGCCTGCCAACTTAACTGAAAATTTAGAAACATTTCTAATCTGCCTGTTTAGTTGCACGCTAAATTTTAACTTGTTACTTATTAGTAAATTCATTGTTTACATGCATTAAGTGACTCAAAACTAATTTAAAATTAAGTTAACTCCTCGACAACTTTACGTGTAAATCGGGCTTAAGTACTCTCCCTGGCTAGGAAGTTCGTAGTGCCAAAACATGACACTAAATCTAGCCAGATTTAGTGTCATGTTTAATTACATTCAATTCCATGATACATAAATGTTGAAGATTCTGATCTATTCGTAGTTCTATTGGTGCAATCAGCGACATTCATAGTCGTATTCATTTATTCATAAAAATATAAGCTTACAGTATAGGTACACCAAATCACTTATATCTATGCTAACTATACTAAAATAAATTATATAGTACTACAATGTTAACAGGATCTTAGACTAACAAAAAGGAAATAAGATAAAAAATAAAAACAAAAACGACCTCTATGTAGGAACTATGACATAAACCGATAGACATTTTCGAGATTTCCATCTTTCAAAATTATAATACATGTGAGTTTTTACAGCAGTTATACTTAAAATATAGTTGATTAAATCGTTGCTGAAAAGCTCAAAATATAAATTACGATTTTTTATTTGTAAAATGGTCTAAAAGATGTTAATTGTTCAGCTACGTACATATTATATTGCTGGCTGTACCAAAGACTCGTACTATGAAACAAACACAAACATCGTTTTATCGTCCGTAACCCTTCTGTCAAGTGGTCACAACAACTGAGTAATGTCAAAATTCAAGTTATTTATTGTGAACTAAATAGGCGTTACAATGATATAAGTAGTGCTTATTACTTAGTGCCTTATTTAAACATTACAATATTGAGGACACAAAAAAGGTGATAATCATTAGTATACAATTAAAAATGGGTAGTATTTAACTGCACAGCAAAAAAATACTAACTGCGCAGCAAAAAAAGCTAATTGATCAGCAATTATTATTCATGGCCAGCAAACTTTAAAGAGATCAAACTAAGTCGACGGAGCCCCGCTTAGCGGGGCTCCTACTTTTGGGTGGGTTTAAAAATAGGAACCTAACATAACCTAACACTTCCGAGAATGCAGTGATTCGAGGCGTATGCTCGTTATGCTGTGCAATATTTGCTGATCATTATATTTAATCCCATTAAAAATATACTTCTTGTATAAAAATATACAGAGAAGTTGATATGTACCTTTTAGAGGGCTTGCAACTCCGAAAAGCCATTTCAAACTAAAGTGTATAAATATTATGTATGTTTATTATTACTACGCTTGAAACACAAGGGCCGTTTTTCTATACAAACGTAGTCCCCTGTTTCCTCCCTGGATAATGCCAGTAGAGCAGTAATTTTCCACAAAATGGATGGCCTCTATTTGCCAAAGGAAAACATAGGGATATGCCTATCCCTATGTTTTCCTTTTTGTCATAAATTAATTATTAAAAGAGACATGAGCCTTTATAAACCTCAAAAATTGGCCAGTTTTGCCGCAGTGTTCAAACATCCAGAAAACAAATTTGACTAGATTGTGTAAAAAAAGTAAAACATAGGAATTTTTTATGAAAAAAGTAGTTAAATCGGTCAAGTTTTGGAGAAGGAATCAGGGGACTACGAAACGTTGATTTTGTGTACTTTTATTAGGTATTATCGGTCCAAGCTGCAGTTGTCTCTATCGCGCTCTGCGGGCACTGCGCGACAGCAATAGATTTTACAAATACCTATTTTTCAATTCTCTCGACCTTAGTATTTCCTTTTAATGCGGCTAGTGACAGACGAACAAACATCCCACTTGATGATAATAATTAGTAACCGCAATATATGGACTGTGATAATTCTGTATTACTAAATAATAATACCTTATGCCTCATTTGGAGGCCTATCCTAGTAAAGCGTACATTTTACTCACATTGTGATCATCGTTTTTGGTACTCGTAGCTAATAGAAAAGTTAATTTAATTAGTAATTCTTGCAATTGTAATTTCAATTGAGAAGTATGTACGAAATTGACGTGTCTTATATTGTCTTCTATGATCTTAGGTGTGCTTCTCCTTGGCATTCTTGTCCTACACTAGGTATCGTTAGTAGATAGATTTAGGTGGATTGGAAATTAATTTTAAGAATAAAAATGTATGTAAAATATAAGAAATGGTTCATTTTCCAAGCAACAATTAAAAAAAGAATGTTGGGTTAGGCCTAGGTCGCACTACGGCTAAACCGCCGCGGTTTTTAACCGCGTAATTTTGTGAGTCAAGGGCACTAATGCAAGCGGCTGCACCGGCGGTTTTTCCCGCGACTGATTTTGTATGCGTTTGGGCGATTTCGCGGTTTAGCGGTTTACCGCTTGCGAGAAAAAACGTAGTGCGGCCTAGGCCTTAGTCCCAAATTAAAATGTAACACTGTTTTATTATAGAAAGAGATTGGAATGGCAATGTAGAGATTTGTGATTGTTGTGCAGGTTGTGTCGAACCGCGACACGCAGGAGACGCTGCTCTGCGCCGCCTTCGTGTTCGAGGTGTCCAACAGCGAGCACGGCGCGCAGCACCACATCTACCGCCTCGTCAAAGACTGAAGCGCGCCACACTCACACCCGCACACACACACTCCCACACACCCACGTTCTACACTCTTCTCTTAGATTCAAAAATAAAAATATTTGTTATAAACCTATAGCAAAATGTGATCTGAAAATGACGCTACAAGTATTTTTGTAACTGAGTGTATATTGTACTAGCTCAATTTTAAATATCGTCTATCGTAGTGCTGGTCCGTGAGTCGGCCTCGGCGCTCGGCGTTCGGCCCTCGGCCCTCGGCTTTCGGCGCTCGCGACCTCCATCTTTCTACACACATATTCTATCTTCCCGTTTTGTTTCGTAATACTCTCGATTGTGAAATGATTTCTTCGAGTAGGAAACTGAGAGTTACAATAATATTTTACATAATTCTTAATATATAAAATATTGTTCGGTATACTTATTCGCGTGTAAAAATATCAAATAAAAATATAGATTGAATACACACAGTGCCTCTATAATTATGTTACATTAACATAAATTACTTGAGCATGTTTAGTCTTTTCACTGCATTGAACATTATAAAGAGATTTTAGCACGTAATGCAAACGTGAAAAGATTAAAACTTATAGTGTAGTATACCATGAAAATATTAGATTTAATAAGTACCTATAATATAGAATACGCCATCCACACTCCTGCAGTTAAGTGCTCGCGGTACAATTATACTGTTGCTTTGTTTAATTTCCTTTATACCAGTCTTGTGGTCCACGACCATTTCAGTCTCCTGTTGTATACAAACTTAATTATTCTACAATTTGGCATCTATTGTTTTCTTCGAGTATTGTATCATGCTTTAATTATTTCATTTTGCCTTGTTATATTTAGGTCTTTTTGAGATATAGCATTTTATCTAGTTTATATGTATGTTTTGCCAGAATTGACTTACTATTGCAGTCTTTGCCACATTAAATACTAGGTAGGTACGTAGGGTATGGTATTGTACCTACATTGTACATATTACTATTGTTACGTGCGTAAATTTTATAGTGTCCATGTGTTCACACGGTCCGCCAGGTGTAAGAATGTGTAATAAATTGTATTATACGAAGATGTCGAGTCTAGTACGATCATGTACTATCGACTTGAGCGACGGATGACCACTCCTAAGGTTAATAAAATCGCATAGCAGGCCAACACTTGGTACCCGTACCCGTGACACGCCCCTTTTTTTGTTTGAGTTTTTTTGCACTTTACATTTGTTTACTGATTCTAAGGCGATACAAACTTAACTGGTCAACTACGACCTTTTTGTTGAGTTTTTTTACACTTTACATTTGTTTACTGATTAAGGGCGGAGTCACTTAAAGTCAACATGCGCGAGCGAAAATTTTTCTGAAATGGTCAACCGTCGCTCAAGTCGATAGTACATTATCGATGTTGTACATATCTAAACCCCTAGAACAGCTTTACTATATCTGGAGGCCTCACGTTTCCGCAGGCAGCTTGGAACCCTTCCTTAGTTTTCCGTTTCTACGTTCGATAATTTGTATTTCCATGGAACTAATAAAAAGCAGCAATGCCAAGTGTTTCCGCTTCACATTTCAAAGTACAAAGAGTGTCGACACAACTCAAAAGCTGACATGTTATATGTGTTTACGTGGCAATGATTTGATCTCTCTTTTAGTCAAATATTTTTAGGGTCCTCCCGCCGCGCGACATCGCGCGCTCATTTAATTTTACACCGTGTTAAGTTTATGTGCATTAAATAGTGTTTAGTTTCAAGACATGAGGTAGGAAAATATTATCCTAGATAATAAAAATAAGAGATTTTTGTATTTATTTGATAGAGTTATATTAGATAAATTGTAAAGTGACTAGCTTTAAGATTCTTTTTTTTTATATGGCGATAGTCGTTCAGGAACTTATCGGTGAAGTTGTCACATACTTAGTACTTAAGGAAAAGAACTTAATTTTTGTTACAATCGCAGTTTGTTCAGTCCGAGGCGCGGTTATAAACTTTGTTTATTCGAAATTACTTCCTTTCGTGGTAATGTACCGAGAGATGGTATCTAGTGCTGTGTTATTCGCCAACACTACGCGATGGCGACGCCGACGGCGCGTTCGATACCTAATTAGTAAAAGAGATCTGCCCTGTTGTGATTTTATATTTTAATATTATATTATGTACTCAAACAAAAGAGATTAACTCAATTTTTATTCGTTGCCTGTGCAACAGCGACAGAGCGAATAAGCGTAGTTTTTAACTTAAATAAACATGGAATTGTTTGATGCCGTTGGCAATATTCAATAATAGGTATCGATAGGTGGTGTTGTGTAAATAAAATATAATTTTAGCGCATTTCTTTCAGTTAGTATTTGTAAGCGGTTTTTGCTTCTATACAAGTTTTTCATATCGACAATCAGCCATATCAATACGAAAATATAAAAAAGAATTAGTCGGCGGCGTTGGAGATAATCATTTGCGTTCGGCCGCGATCCGTTCTGTTCCTTACGATTTGTGTTACTCTCTAAAGTATTGCTTGTTTATTATCATTTACAATCGCCATAGCAAATGATTTCTTACAATACTAGCCGACAGTGTACAGTATTTTAAAAATAATACTACGTTAAAGATTTGTATGAAAATTTAATTATATTGTCTTCATAAAATGATGTGTATTATTATTTCTTTATCTCATTTGTCATAATAACACCAGCGTTGATATGTTCATATCGAATGCTGATTACCTACTACAAACCATACCTGCAGTGAATATCAGGATTACGTTATCTTGGTAATATTAAGGTATTTATCAGATTATTAGTACCCAGCAATTATACCTATCTTATAAACAAGTGCAGATAAGTTATTATAAATTTGCACAGTGACTGGATTAAATTTCAAAATCTCAAAATCGACATCAAAAATAAATTTATTCAAGTTAGGTTACAAGGTAACACTTATGAATGTCAAAGTTACACTAAACTTTACTGCCACGTTCAGCAAAACAAGGGCGTAGGGCTCATGAGAAGAACGGGCAAGAAAATTTGTGTAGGATGCAGTTAAAACCCATACGTGGTGGGCCATGGCCGAGTGATTTAAAAGTACCACTACCACTGCGCAGTGTTATGGGTTCGAATCCCTGATTGCTCGGCACTGCACGGATGACGTAGTGATTTAAGTGAGCGCCTTACTACCGCCATTGTGCCGAGTGCTGTGGGTTCGAATGCCACACGGTACAAAAAAAATATATGATTCACTATCTACTGTTCCGAGGTTGGGTGCACACTGTGTCCGTTGTTTAAATGTTTATAAGTCTCCTGAGACTATAGGAACAAAAGAAAGCGAGCGGCAAAGACTTTTTTTGTAAATTTACTACTATCCCAGTATACGACCGCAAAAGCGATCAGACACATAGCTCGCCTATTACCAAGATGAGAGTCAAGATGGCGGGTGTATCTTAATGAATCGAGTAATAACATTTACCAAAAAAATGTAGGTAGGTACCTAAATAGTACTATTTAGTACCTCGGTTAAAAAAAATAGTACCTTCTAAAGGAGGTACTATTTTTTTTAACCGAGGTACTAAATAGTACTATTTAGGTACATTTTTTTGGTAAATGTTATTACTCGATTCATTAGGGTACACCCGCCATCTTGACTCTCATATTACCAAGCGGTTATCCATAGACCATAAACGCCTGGCACGCTGGGGGTTTAGGTACCCCAGCGTAGCATACTCTAAAAATGTGTCTAAAAAGGTTTTATACCTCGTGCACTGGTGTCCCTTTCAACTGCTCGGACAGTGTCGTAGAAGGAAAACGACTGCACCATAAATCTTAGTCACCCTTCTTCTAACTTGTATTATAGGTTTTAAGTTCTTGGTCGTGAAGTTCAAACATTAGGACTTTATTCATACTGTCTACATTTTTTTCGAAATCTTATCAGTGGTTAGCAAAAACAATGGGACCTCTACTAAGCTGCGTTCAAATTAAACGAACTGCGTGGTCGCGCGTTTCTCCATGTTTCGACCACGCGATTATGGCATTTAAGTTCTGTTGGTCGTGAAGCTCAAACATTAGGACTTTATTCATACCGTCTACATTTTCTTCAAAATCGTATCAGTGGTTAGCAATAACAATGGGACCTCTACTAATTTCCGTTTAAGAGAACTGCGTGGCCGTGCGGTTCTCCACGTTTCGACCGCACGGCCATGCTTAAACCTTAAACCTTTACAATTTTCTGAATATTGAATCTACGAATTTGCGACTTTCATTGTTAGTATTTTACAAATTCATTCCTTCGTAATGTTGATGTACTTAGTCGTTTTTCTTCTACAACACTGTCCGAGCAGTCGAAACGGACACCGTGCACGGTACCAAGTGCGCGGTGCACTAAAGACTCCGCTGATCAACAGCACATCGCTTATTTTAGGAGTACAGTACCTACATAAAAAGTTATTTGACTGCTTACTTTCTTTTTTACGTGGGGAATGCATTGTCGATAGGTTACGTCGGACTCACTGGGAAAAGATGGTGAGCGACATCCCGGTAATACCGACAAAACCTACCACGGTGTTCCTTGACATAACCGCAATCGGCGGGGCCGCGCGAATCCGCGACGCGGGGCTGTGTATTTCAATATTAAAATCAAAAATTCATAATTATCTCTAAAATATGTGCAGCGCCTCGTCAAGTGAATCAGCAAATCACGAAACTAGTAGAATATAAATTGCACCGAGCAGCTGTATGGTGCAGTCATTTAAGTGAACTACATAGTAAGTACATCCGGTATGGTTTAACAACAATACTTTAAACCGCAAGTACATCGTGCAAGCACATAGGCTTCGTTCCGGGCACTATCCATCAAGGAAGTTTGCATATCTGATGGGTAAAGCTGACTCAGCAAATTGCGATACATGTGGTGTTATTGAAGATGTGCAACATCTGCTGATGGATTGTGCTCGGTACGAGGATCGTAGAAGGAGATTCATTGAAGACTCCAAAATAAATAAGTGTGATGTCGGAATATGTCTTAGCATACTTGCAGAGCCGACAGCAGAAATGGCGGGAATGCTTATTGGGGTTCTTGACATAAAACATTATGTAGAACTCTATGCAGGTTTCCTTACGATGTTTTCCTTCACCGTTTAAAGCAAGCGATAATTAACAATTTAATAGGTACGCACATAACTTCGAAAAGTCATAGGTGCGTGCCGTGAGTTCGAACCCGAGACCTACTGCGTGACAGTCTATCGGTCTCCCGACTAGGCTATCGCTACGGCTGCAGGTCGAGCGCGAGCCAGCGCGGGTCGGCGCGCGTGCGGTAGCGCAGCGCGTAGCCGCCCAGCGCACTGGCGCCGCGCGCCGGCCCGCTCCACTCCACACCCACACTGTTGGATGTGGCGTGTGCCACGCGCAGGGACGTTGCCGGTAGCGGACCTAAGGAGCATTCAATACCACGTCAAAAACCACACAAACCTGCACCGCACCAAAATATCGGCCGCATGGGCTCTCACAGTAGCCTGCCGAGTGATGTACATGCTCGGAGTTCTTTTTTTTTATACAACTAAGGTGGCAAACAAGCACCTGATGGTACGTGGTCACCGTAACCTATGGACCTCTGCAACGCCAGAGGCATCACTAGCGCGTTGCCGACCCTTTACGAAAGGAAGTGGGAAGGAGAAGGGCCTCCGGTACTCACACTCACCGAACGAAACACAATAGTAGGAATACTGCTATTTGACGTCGATATTCTGTGAGAGGGTAGTCCTTCCCCGGTCAGGCCGGCCCATTCACGCTGAAATCAGCGAGGCTCTACTAGTGCGTTCCCTCCTTTAATGGTAAAAAGGGAACCCTCATGGTACGGCTTTATCTGTTTATCCATTCGTCTGACACAGTTCCTTATATTAAAATAGATTAAAAACAATGACATCTATATAATAAACAAAGTACTCACGGACAGGTTTGAGAAGCTTGTGTCGGTCACTGAACAGTCCGTAGCTAACAGCTGCTACATCGATCTCGTACACGGCGCCCGGGAACAGATCCCGCAGCGTCGCGGTCGTGTCGTTCGTTTGTAACTACAACACAAAACACATCAGACGGTACCAACTTAATAATTGATAACAATAATTACCTAGCCTGAACTTATTCATGAAGTTTATATTACCATAAACCTGATAGTAAGCGGTTACTGTAGCCTATGGATACTATAAATACTACAAGTTTTTAGATCCTATAAAACAGGTGGTAAACGACGAAAAATCCCGCTGATGGCGAGCTGTTACCATGTGTCCCAAATGGGGGCAGTACACCACCCTCCAAAGGTTCACAGGCATTTCTGTGCAAAATTCTGACAGCGCTTCTTAAGTTGACATTGCTTTACAGCAAGTGATGTCAGGAGTATCGTAACACTAAGACGCCATCTATAGGGCGATTATCGCACGACCCGTGGCTGACGCCTTTCCCTATAATGGCCTTCTCTTTAACATCACTAAGCATGATTTCCAGAGACTTTTTTTTCATTTGCATTTCATTTCAAAAATTTCAAGATGTATACGTCCACCGCACTGCCGCGTCTCTCAACGCTCTTATTAATTTACGAGTCTTGTTCGAGCAACATAGTAACTGCTTTTCCTGGGATACTGGCAAGTGCAACTGATGAAGTCGAGGTTTATACTCGCCAAAGCATGGCGCCGGTGTACGATTTGATACAGCGGTGATTGGCGCAAGAGTCTCTGGATCCTTTAACAACTCTCAGAATCACATTTAGTACTATCATCACCCTTCGCGGGAAACCAACTACAGAAGCGACCCTGTTTAAAACTTAAGGGTCACCATTTGTTGCATGACCGTACGTTGGTCATGCAACAAATGGTGACCCTTCTACCAGTAACGCTGATAGTTAATTCCTTACTCGCTTGCTCATTGAGAGTCAAGGTGAGGCTTTGACGGTCGACCTTACCGATCAAAGGCCCCTGACCGGGTCTGGCACTATTTTCTATTGATTTTGGCACTTTTCGGACTTTCCTAACTATTGTGCAAGAATTATAGGTGGCCAGGTTTTTGTGCAGTATCAAGGCTTCGCATAAATGTTGATGTCTTTATGGCTCTGTTTTGCCAACAAAACTGTTTCAGCTGCATATCAATGGTACGTATGTCTGTCTATCACATTGACTATAATGTACTTTTACACGAGCCGTGCAATTACCCCTCAATCCACATGACTGGGGGCTCACGAGGTGTATTGTACTCTTAAATCATTAGCGAGATGTGACCTCCATATTATTGTGTTCTATCATAAATAGAATAAATAACTACATAGTATCGAAACTCTGGGGCCTGAAAGTCGGTTAAAAAGATAAAAGGTTTTTTGTATTGTATACTAATACGCAGATAAACATTTCGGCGAAGATGTAAAGCAGATATTTTTTTGATTTGTAATTTAATAATTCACACTTTAAACCAATGAGGGTAGTTGCTAAAAGTATAAAAGTATATTCAATTATTTATTAATTCTTTGGTTAGGTATACAGCATTCGTGGGTTAATATTTTATAATCATAGTTTCCTTAATATTTGTTCGCTTTTGACAGTCGAATTGAACTTTGACTTTATAACTTCGCTTGCAAACTGCAAAAACTGCACTTATGAGGAAAAGCGTGTTCTGCATGGCTCCCATAATTTATAATAATATAACACAAAGTTATAAAAGTCTAAATATAACTTTATTTTAAAAAAAGATGCGAGGTTTATTAACAGACAAATGTTATTATAATATAAGTGACTTCTTTACTGATAAGATCTAACATGAACATAATTATGTACTTATATATATACTATGTATTATAATTGTATTTTGTTTGCATGTTTAATTTTTAATGATTCTTGACATTTAAATAAATTGAATTTACATTGTTATTATATTATATTGTATAAAATAGTGACATCTTTTTAGATAAATTTATGATTAATATTAAGTAAAGCGAAGTTCATTATTATTATAAAATATGCCATTATCTGAATATTAAAATTAAACATGTGTTTTTTCTAGACATTATTAATCAATTTGTCATCGATACTCAATAATTTCAATACTATATAATTATTATCAAATGCTATTGCAACTTGTTTATTTTTATTTGTACGCCTTGATAGACAAAACATGTACGACCAGTAAATCTATTCCATCTTGCATGCTTAACGTTGTATGTAAACACATGTTTTTTGACAAATAAATTATCTTTATCTTTATCTTAATCGAGTACTTTTTACGGTTTGTTCCGCATTTGCCCCTACATTACGTCCCACATTCCAAAAAGTTCCTCATTCGCCTCTCTTTTTTAATTATTCCTTTTTCGTCCTACATTTTTGAGCATATGGTTAGCAAAACAAAACATGTTTAAGATTATTTTAAATCTTTTCAATGTCGGGCTCGTGATGTCATGCAATCATAAGCCCAAAGTTTTGCCGCGAAAACAACGAAGTAGTGTAAAATATTTTTCGGCAGACGGTACAACAAAAATTCTATACAGAAAAAACTGTTTTTTTCTGTATTTTATATTTTATTATTATTTTATTATTTTATTATTCCGGCGTTCTAAATTATGTTCCTTTTCTGCCCACAGGGGCAGAAAAGGAACATAATTTAGAACGCCGGAATTACATTAAGAAATTAATATTTATTTTAATTTTGGGGCATATGAGGAACAATTTTTGAATCGAATGCGGATTTTTACATTCGGGAGGAAACGTGAGGGTCGAATGCGGAATAAACCTAAATTAAATATCATGGAATTTGGCAGGGTAATAAAGTTTATTTTAAAATTATTAATAATTGGTGGATATAGGTACACTATTTAAGTCAACCCTCAATATCAATAATAGTTAAAGTTACTAACAGAATTCATCGTCTCAAAGATCTTTACATCCACTTTGAACTCTCGTCGTGTCTTAGGCTAGGATCGATAAGTATATAAATATTAAAGTACTTACCGTAAGGAACTGGTGCGCTGGGTCGTGTTCGTGTCCGTCGTGGTCACGTCGGCGGCGGTAGCGCAGCTCGTAAGTGTCCTGGCGCGAGTTGACGTCAGAGCGCCAGGCGAGGCGCAGCGTGGCGGCGCCCGGCGCGTCCACTGCACCACGGGCGCCAGCGGCCGCGTGGCCGCACTGCACACGCTCTCGTTGGACTCTACCCCGCGCGACACCGCCGACACCTGCACACACGCACACACACATATATACACACGCACGTCACGGGCGCCAGCGGCCGCGTGGCCGCACTGCACACGCTCTCGTTGGACTCTACCCCGCGCGACACCGCCGACACCTGCACACACGCACACACACATATATACACACGCACGTCACGGGCGCCAGCGGCCGCGTGGCCGCACTGCACACGCTCTCGTTGGACTCTACCCCGCGCGACACCGGCAACACCTGCACACACGCACACACACATATATATACACACGCACGTCACGGGCGCCAACGGCCGCGTGGCGGCGCTGCGCACGCTCTCGTTGAACCCTACCCCGCGCGACACCGCAGACACCTGCGCACACGCACACACTAACATAGAAATATACACACGCACTTCACGCCGAACCGTCGTCCACTATAAAAACACATATACAACACACACAAATTATAGAGCGGCGTTAAAACATTGGACGTGCGATCGAGAGGTCGTGGGTTCGAATCTCACCCAGTCCACTCCCGACGTAAACCCACTCCTAACACAAAAATTCTAGCTTAATTTGAAAAAATCCAATGCTCTAAACTTAGGCGACGAGT
Source organism: Catocala sponsa (assembly GCA_963564715.1). Classification (NCBI taxonomy): domain Eukaryota; kingdom Metazoa; phylum Arthropoda; class Insecta; order Lepidoptera; family Erebidae; genus Catocala; species Catocala sponsa. The sequence goes on from OY751329.1 coordinate 28,033,243, forward strand.
GTACTTCTGAACTTTGACCAACTCACACATAACATTCCAAGATGACCCATGCCTTTTTAGGGCAACTATTAAAATACGCTGTAATTAAACAATTACGAATAATCACACTAAGCACAGGCACTTACATTCATTAGCAAGGGTATAAATATCTGTAGATCGCACAGAAAAGTGACCCATGACAGATCTGAAACTGCTGTGGTATTGAGCATTGATAAAGACGAAACAAACTTTATAACACAAAATATTTGAGAACACAATATTTATTCTCGACTATAGACTAACGAATGACTGAAATACCGAACAAAGGAGGAAAATAACCTATAATATAATTCAGATAAAGCCGTCTTTACTCACTCTTCCTCTACAACTAGTAATGTCTGCAGTTAAATCATGTCGCCAAACAATAACTCTGAAGTTCAATGGTAATTAATATTCTTCTTCTCCCTAGCCTTTATCATTCCCAAGTCACTTGGGGTCGGCTTTCTAGTCTAACCGGATTTGACTGAATATCAGTTTTTACACGGAGCGACTGCCATCGGACATCCGCAACCCGAAGGCTAACGATACCCTAAGGCTAGACCAGTGTCAGGATATTAGAGGGCACCGACTTCCCAATAACGACTGCCATAGATGTTCATGGCAGCCGGGACCGACGGCTTAACGTGCTCTCCGAGGCACGGAGCAGGCGATAATTGTCAATCAATTCAATTAATATTATAAATATTAATAATAACTAAAGATTTAAAATCTCATACAGCGAAAGCAAATGGAAACAAATGCTTCACGCAGTTTTCATTACAATTTATATTGTTGAACGTTAAACTATAAAGCAATTAATGTTTGCCCTAAACATCGATAGATGGCGTTGTTCCATTGGGCTGAATCGCAATATGGTTTCGATCACACGAGTGGTATATAAGGTCGTTGGCTGTATACATTTTTTGAACAATATCAATAATACCAGAGCAAGTGACAAGTTGTGGTTTTACTTAACTAGACTTAGTTACTCCTATCAGTGCAAGTTGTGTTGTTCCAATTTAAATACCAGGCAAGTCTTGGTATTTAACATATATCGTTATACCATTTTACCATTTTAAATCCACACATCGTTTGATAGTTATTATTAATTTTAGAATACGCATAAACAGAAATTGGTTCCATCCCACCATCTTTTAAACCATTTTTATAACGTGTGCATAAATGAAACAAAGCGATACATGCCGTATCGCGCTGTCAATTATCGACTTTAAGAGAGTGATAAGGTATTAAAATGGTAAAATTGCGAACTACCACAGATGTAGAGTGCTATCTTTTCCTTTTGGGTGTTCTGGAACAAGAACAAACTAAATGATAATAATTTGTGGCAGTGCAGTCATTGATAACCACGAACTATTCCTCATTTTAACTAATTATAATTAGTTATATGTTTATTATTTTAATATAATATTAATAATTAATTATAATGATATTATTTTAATATAATATTAATCATTATTTACATATTATTTTAATATAAATAACTTGAACTTAATAAGTTTCTCTTTCATACATATTCGCAACATACAAATCATAAGCGACAATGACTGACACGGGAACAAATTCGCTTAAAGTGCTTCGCTTCAAGAGCTTACGCTTATCACCAAGTGCTCGCTAAGCGTTTGGTGCGTCTGTTCCGTGCCTATTTAGGTAACACAATGTATGACTCTCACAGTTATGGTGTAGTTCCTCCCCGGTAATAATGTCTTCAGCGGCACTTTGGTCTCGGAGGTCGTCAACATGTTGCTGTCGTCACGCGACGGACCCGATTCGTGATATGACACCTGGGAACATTAACAAGTATAGTAAATGACAAGCTGCTTACTTCTATATCTATCTATAAGCTTTTGCCTGCAGCTTCGCTTGGAAACAGTAGTTTTTCCCTATGAAAGATATTCCCTATATCCTTTTCTTTTTTTTATGGCTTAGGGGGCAAACGGGCAGACGTATCGCCTGATGGTAAGCGATTACCGCCACCCATGGACACCCGCAACACCAGAGGAGTTACAAGTGCGTTGCCGGCCATTTAAAAGGGAGTACCCTGGTGTATGTTGTAGTGTTGTTGGCCTCGATGGCGTAGTGGTTAGTGTAACCGACTGAACACGCCTTAGGTCGCGGGTTCGATTCCCGCACAAGTCAAACATTCGTGTGCACGAACATGGATTTGGATGGATTTTGTCTTGGTCTGGGTGTTCCTATGATGTATAATATTATGTATGTATTTACAAAAAAAAGTATATATGTATGTATGTTTATCTATTATCTAGTACCCATAGTACAAGGTCTGCTTAGTTTGGACTATGGGATGGCAAGGGACGGTGTTGTGTATATGTGATAGAATATTATTATTATCATCTTTATTTTAATATCGTCTATACATTTTTATTTTTAATTTTTAATATAGGTACATTGTGGGAATCTTAAACGAGTAACTTAAAATGTCTACGTTACAAGCTTTTATCAATTATTTGTATGGCGAATATGTTACATCTTTATCCAATTCTTAACGTCAAGACATACCTGAGTAACGAATAAGTATTTAGGTATATTTATATTTATAGCACTTGGTTTGTCTTAACTGTCAATTATACTATATAACATTGTAATCTGTGGATAACGTCGTGAGCAGTGTGTTTGTTAATTCTATCATTTTACTCCTAAAATTGTTGTAATGTATAATACACTGCTGTTTGTTGTCCCAAATAAAATAAATAAATAAATAAGTACATACATCGATCAAATATACCATAGATAATAATAATAATAATATTCTACCACATACACACAACACCATCCAGCCCAAACTAAGCAGAGCTTGTACTATAGATGCACAATCGTCGCTCGAAAAACGGCGCCAACAAAACTGTGCATAAATCAGGCGTATGCGCTATATTATGCACCCGTCCCACTCACTCTTGCGTGCGCTGCCCGTAAGCGAGAGCGAATCGACACCACTACTACGGTGGAGACCGTACCATATACTTAGTACGCTTGCGTATCGCGAGTAACACACTTAGGACGCTTTACATTGACGCGTTTTAACTAAACTATTACAAAATGTTTCTCAGTGGGCGTTCAATGGTTATTCCGGTTTATTTCCTGGATTGCATAATAAATGCAGACACTTATAAGTAAGTAGTAATGGGCAGTGCCACATATTGACGCGGTTTTTGTATGAGAATGTGCATCTATGGTATATTTGATCGAAGAGTATCTACATATATTTAAAAAAAATACTTTTAAAAATATATAATGTATGCTACCCCGCCGGCATCGAGAACAGAGTCCAAGCTGCCAGTGGTTAGGATTCCAGAGACAGGAACCTCCTCACAATGCGTGCTGTATCTAATAGCACTGCCTTCAGCATCAAACCCTTATTATTATTATAGTGTATGCGAAATTTAATGATGATCAGTCAAGTAGTTAAGGCGTGAAAGCGTAACAAATAAACAAACTCACGTTAGCATTTATAATTATTTTAGTTTAGATATTGCCATATTAACACACAGTGGCTAGTAAAGAGCGTATAAAGGAAAATTTGGGCAATATTCTCGCGAAACATTGTTATGAAACTGGTTGTTGTATCATCGCTAGATTGAGTAAAACACAAAAATATAATAAAATAAGTAAATTTATTTGGCTTATGTTTAACTTATCACCAGATATAGTAAAATATAACAGTCAAAAATAGTAAATGATCACCAAATTGCACAGCAAAATATATTTAAAGAGATCAAACTAAGTCGACTATTTTTTTTAAGAATGAACCTAACATAACCTAAGTTATTTCAATTCGCCATCATAACGATTGCTGTTTTTGATACAATTTACAAACAAGGCATATTCAGACAGCCTAAGTAAAGCAAATATACATTTAAAATATAATCAAATTCCGATCTGCCATTAAAAATATTGATGCTATTGTTTATATGAAAAACACAACGTTGCTGTTTATTTTTCATATAAAACAATATTTCTTAGGTAAGCCTACTATCCTAAATAATATTATAAATGCGAATGTGATTGTTTTTATTAGTTTTTGTTACGCTTTCACGCCTTAACAAGTCCACCGATCATTATGAAAGAATCATGGCAAATTTTTACCTAAATGTTTTAGAAGGCGTCTTAGATTCCGACATATACAAAAAACTCAATCATTTTATTTGTTCTCTATTTTCACGATTTTAATTTAAGCTGTAAAAGCCACAAAAAATAGTTTTTGTTAAGAAGCTCTTAATTGCTTCCGGTTTTGTTCCATATAAAGTTGCCATAAAAGTGTTGCAACTTAAAAAAAAATAAACAAGATGATTTATTTAACTAAATGTACCTAATTAAAAGTGGCAAAAATAATAATGCATTCCATTATTATTCTTCAAAATAACCAATTAGTAATGACATAATGAATTATATCTACGTTTGCCGTATATGTCAGGCTGCAAGCATGTAAATGTACGGTAATTATAAGAATAGCAATGACAACACAGTAGGTGACAGTGTGCTTGACATTATAATAACGTAAATGCAAGAATGCGAAAGAAAGACTAACCAAGGGTTATCCTTGAGTGGATCGATGAAGCATTGAGGGATAATCGTCGGTGGACAACATATCATACAAAGTACATCAAAGTGTTTCAAAGGTCTGTTAAAGTGTTGGATAGATATAACCTCTGAATATAAAAATGACAAGTATCTTTTTTTTGTGGCTTCGAAATAAAAAATCTTTCTGATTATGATTATACTGTGTAACACCTATGATTATAACATTTTTTCATTTCAAGACACCGCAAATCGATGTCAGGTAAAACGTGCTATAGAAACCTGCCATTGTTCTTTTGGATACACGTTGTTACGGGTACAGAAAAGGACATAGGGTACCTTTACCGAGGGATATGAAATTGACGTCATAACCTACATGGACGTGAGCGAAGCTGCAGGCAAAACTTCGTTCACATTCTATTCTAATTTATCAAATCTGTCAAATATATAGCCTACCTTATACTCGTCCTGCGTACTACCCTCTGAAGGTTTCCACCACACGATAACGCCACCATCAGGCCCGTCTGCGTAGCCCCATTTTAGATCCTTTACAGGCAGCGGTTCTATCAAAAGGAACACATATATTATATATAGCACTTGCATTGCTACAATAATACATTGAAATTAAACAGCTTTATACGGATTTTATCGCAAAGTTCATTAATTTTTTTTTACATAATTTTGAATTTTTGCTTGTATGAGGAATGTCATGAAAGTGAATGAAGCCAGAGAAGTGTGTCAGGATCGTAGCAAATGGAAATCCGTAGTCTCTGCCTACCCCTCTGGGAAACAAACGTGAATCTATGTATGTATGTATTTAACCTGTGAAATTAGTTATGGGATTAAATATAATGATCATCAAAAATACTAATTGGTCAGCAAATATTGCACAGCATAACGAGCATCTATACGCCTCAAATCACTGCATTCCGTCTCGGAAGTGTTAGGTTATGTTAGGTTCCTTTTTTTAAACCCATCCAAAAACAGGAGCCCCGCTAAGCGGGGCTCCGTCGACTTAGTTTGATCTCTTTAACATTTGCTGGCCATGAGTTGCTGATCAATTAGCTATTTCTGCTCACAGATTATATTTTTCTGCTCAGAAAAATACCAATACTATGCTAACCATTTAAATAACACCTATTAGTTATTACATTATAAGTAAAAAGCAGCAGTAGCCTAATGGGTAAAACCGGAATTACGATTGTGAGGTAGTAGGATAAATTCCTTCCCATTGAACTACCAAAGTGAACTTACTTCTAACAAAAGCAAATTAGCTTACCTAAAGGGGGTGAAAAATAATAAAAGTAACTTGTAAACGAAATTGCTCGTATATATTTATATATTTAGAGCATTTTCTGAAGTATATAATAATTGTTTGAGTCATTTTGAGGTATCACAATATGAATGCGCGAGTGATGCCATAGATTGTGAGGAGGAACACCGTAGTAAGTTTAGTCGGTATTACCGCGATATCCGGTATATACTCAGCCGGGAAAAGATGGCTTTTCCCGGCTGAGTCCGACATAACCCCTCGGCCCGCCTCCGCGGAAGGGTATGCGAGAATGCATTCCTTCACGTAAAAAATAAAAAAGGTATCACAATATTCACGATCAACATTAATCTTATCTACGACATTATTCTTTTTCTATACCTGTTTCTTTGAAATGTGTCCTATGGTATGACAAAGAATACATTTTACAGTAACGCGTAAGACAAAGGCTATGAATGCTGGAAAAAGCCTTAACCTACCATTGCCGATAATACCATTTTCTGCTTTAATTTATGAAACGGAGATCTATAATTGCCAACTTTTTACTTTCTGTCACTAACTTACTTCTTTGACGCATAGCACAGAAACGCACACATATATAATATGTTAGCATATCACGTATACAGCGGGCTAGGGGGCAAGAACCACAAGTGGAGGACTTAGTGGTGGCCTTCTTAGGAGCAGTAACTTACTGAGCGTGAGGTCAGTAGTGGCAGGCCAAGACGTGACCTTGCCGGACATGGTCTTGACGGTGACGGTGTATGGCGCGCCGGGCTCGAGCCCGTCGAAGGCGGTGCTGGGCGTCTCGTTGCACGCGCGCACTACGGGCGCGCGTCGCCCGCCTCCGCCGCCGCCCGCGCCTGACACCGACACCTGGTACTTCTCGAACTCGCTGCGACACACAGACATACCAACAATTTTATACACACAAGCATATACAAAGAAATTTTATACCATCACAGTGGGCCACCGGTAACCCGGTTCCTGTCTAATCCGACGCCCTCTGTAATCTGACATGCCTATACACGTAGATAAAATTTATTTCGGCAAATCTTCACTAATCTAATGCATGATTGAAGGAGGTTGTAACTTGTACACGCCATTACTACGAGGGGAGGTCGAAAAGTTCGCGGAATGACAGGGAAGGATAATTAATGAAATGAAACATCAAACTATTTTTCCTTTTTTAATGTATTCTTCCTTAACCCTAATAAATTTATTAGATCTGTCAAATAACTTATTAATACCGTCGAAAAAAAATACAGTCGAATTGAGAACCTCCTCCTTTTTTGAAGTCGGTTACAAAGATTTGTCTTGGCCGTCAAAATAGGCCGAAATTGCCGACTTCACTTCATGATCGCCGCAAATTTTTTTCCACGCTGACATCTCTTGAAAAATGATTTGAGGCGTCTTTCGATATTCAATTTTCTCCATAGTGCCTAGTTTCTTCCCGATTGACTTGTTTACTCGTTGAAAACTCAAAAGCTACTGACCCGATTAGGCTGAAACTCGGTATATATACTAACAATGAGTCACTCAATTAGCGCCTACACGGATGAGTAAACTCACCCTCGCCGACCCCGCTATTCCGCGAACTTTTTGACCTCTCTTCGTCTTATGCTTGACGTGTTGTAGTCCAAATAGAATCTCATCACTTTGATTTATAATTTTTCGAATCACAAAGTACTCTTTTCAAAAAATTTCAATACTCTATTGTCTGTGGCAGTATTCTATAATCCGACAAATTTGATAGTCTGACACCGCCCTGCCCGTTTGTCAGATTACCAGGGATCCACTATAATAGTATAATTATCGCACATTGAAACAATGATAATTATACACTAATGCCAACAGTTTACGTTAAGTTACGTTTCAGCATTTCAGTTCTTTTATCATACTCCATACTAATATTATAATTTTGAAGGTTGTGTCTGTCTGTCTATTATCTCTTCACGGCTAAATCACTCAACCGATTTGGATGAAATTTTGTATTGAAATAGTTTAAAGCCTGGGAAAGGACATAGGCTTATTTTCATTAATGTAGGTACCACGCCCGCGGCGCCGCACACAAAAGCTAGTAAGTATTTAAAAAATGGCATACCTAAAGTTATTTATGGTTCTATATAACACAAAGTTCAAATTTTGCTAATATCCTAACTAATATTACGCTTTCACGCTGTAACTACTCGACCGATCATCATGAAATTTCACATGTACACGGTTTACAGTATAGGACATAGAGTACCTATTTCATCCCGAAAACAGTACTGATACCAACCTAACCTACATTTACGCCAGCGAAGCCGCGGGCAAAATCTAGTAATTTATAACATAAACTGCAAATTACCTCTCCTCAAGTGGCGGCAGCCACGTGACTCTAAAAGACGTCTCCTTCAAGTCGGCAAGCGGCGCGGTGACGTTACGGGGCCGTAGCGGGACAGTTCGGTACTGCGCGGTGGTGGGCGCGGAGATCTCGGGCTCCGACACGGTCTGCACGCTGATGTTGTACGCGCGACCCGGCACCAGGCCTTTGAAGGCAGCCTGCGCCGGCCCTGGGGGCTCACCCTCCTTCTCCACGTATAGCTCTGAGTCGCGAGCATCGGGAGGTAGAATTGACACCTGTCAAACAAAAATCAGGTTTTTATACATACTTATATTTATGCTGTATATCTCCGAAAGTTAGTTAGGCAGGTGTCTGAAACTAATATTTATACCATGTCGAGCCTACCTGGAACGTTTCGAGATTCTGTAATGCTAGGTATTGCTGCTATATTATGTCGTACCCGGGATTGAACCTGGGACGTAGTAATCGGCCATAGGTTTGAGCTTACTCTTGGCTGAGCACAAACCTATACCAGGGACCAACGAGGCGCCCATATAAGAAAAATATATCGATCAATTGTTAGTAAGTCGCTTTCGAGTTGGTTTGTTTATTCACTAGAAACAACAGTAGGTACTCAATAAACAATCTTTTAGACACTACACCGTGAATAATTATAATCAGTTATTGATATATAATATTTATTCTTTTATATTTAAGTATATAACTCCGAGTAAACGTATTTCCTGCGCAGCCACCAACCGTATCCCACTAGTCTCTCGCTATATTATATAAAAGGAACTCTTCTTTCTTTGAGTGACGTCACGAATAGAAAATTCAGTACTAGAACAAAATGCTGTAATTATAAGTGAAAGTTCAATGACTCACCTTATAATGTGTGTAAGCGCCTGGCGGGTAGGGCGGCTGCCACAGCACCAGTAGAGTGGTCTCATTCCGGAACCACACGATGAACTTCCCCGGCGTGTTGGGCTCTGCGACAAGCGACGCCACGTCACGACACAGTACGACACAACAAGGAACATAGTCTATGTACACATATACGTAAGCGACACGGACGGATGGTCTAATGAGTACAAACGTCACTACGTGTTACGAGAACATGCTTCAATGTATCCGCCCCTTAGTTAAGCTACCGTTTATACGCTTTCATAATACATTGTGAAAGTGTTAAAAGAATATTGGTTCAAGAACATAATTCGTACGAAAAATAGACTCTGGTATATAATAGAGGTTTGATAGTATTTAAATTATTATACCATTCGAGAGATTCGGTAATGTCCAGCATGTTAGCGGTCTAAGATCGAGGCTGCTGATATAAGTTGGATAAGGTCATCTAAGGATACGAAGGTACCTTTTTTCAGGTTTTTTCTTTCCTTTTTTTTGAATATCCTTAAGTAATAATAAGAATTACATGAACTAAAAAGTGTCATTTTGAACTCTGGTACCCATGGTAAGATTTAACTTGTGTTGTGGGTACCAGTGCCCTCACACGTAATTACAAAATTAAATTAAATTAAGGAGCGATTATACATAATAGATTATAATATGTTGTATTCATGTGGTAGGTTCGGTGGTGTGGTGTTTGTGCGGTGGAACACATCTGTGGTCTTCTTTGCTCAGTACCCCGTTAAAGATTTCTTTAAATAACATTAGTAAAACCCAAAAATGAAAAAATATTGAGGATACTTTTAACTTTTCTATATCATACTGGGGCAAGATCCTTTGATGTGTAGTCTAAGACAGCAAGTATACCAAGCTGTGAGATATCTTATAAACACACTTGCCTTACACCAATTCCTTCTAATCTTTCCATCACCACATCGCCTCAGATGATAGGCATCCATAGGTTGAGGAACTGTGCCTAACATAGGCTTACGTAGATGGTGCGGCGCACACTCGTAGCCCATGGTTGTGCATTGCTGGACCGCAGTAAATTATACGCAGTACATACAATTTTGTTTAAAATCTCGATATTCTAAGTATCAATTAATATCCAAAACGGTGGCCAATAAAACTTTATTTACATTTTAGTTCTCAGGGTACAATATGAGGAAAATTACGGTTTGCCTGATATCTACACTAATATTATAAAGCTGAAGAGTTTGTTTGTTTGTTTGAACGCGCTAATCTCAGGAACTACTAGTTCGAATTGAAAAAATATTTTAATGTTGGATAGCCCATTTATCGAGGAGGACTATAGGCTATATAACATCACGCTACAACCAATAGAAGCGGAGCAGCAATGAAAAATGTTGCAAAGACGGGCAAAATTCTCTTATGTGAGGCAAACGAAGTTGCGCAGGTCAGTTAGTAATGAATAATACGGTATAGCATGGTATTTTACTACATAAATAAATAATTCATTTCAACATTGAACAATAACGACTCTCATTTACTACATAATTATTATCATTAAAACAGCAGAGCACGGCACCTAATCACACTCACTTCCGCGCGTACAGATGCCAGTCATGCAAATTATATGCTCTGTGATTAAAACATATCAGCAAGTTCATTAAATGTTTACAGAATGAACTTTTAAGTGACCTCTTAGATTTATAACTTGACGGTGATATTTTCTCAGAAATAATAAGTCGATACAAAGTAAGGAAATTGTTTTTGCGCAAATGAAATAGACTAGTAACACGAATAACGCACAATTAATAAGCAGTCGTTGCACATAAAAAACTAACACCGAATAATGCGAAACCTGTATCAATTAAATACTGGTACGAATTAACCAAATAATGCGTGAACTTTGATTGAGTTGTTGAACACAATAAGCAGTAATTATATTTGAGTGGAAGAGCCCGTTGTAATTATTTGGCAACAGTATGAATAAGCATCCTCGTAAAGGGAGTGACTACGTTTCTCTCAGTGAGAGTTCCGGTGGCTAACATACCTTTCTTCTCACATTCCTTTCTTCATCTCACTCTAAATTCCTTTACTAGAGGGTTAGTTAAAAAGGACTCGTGAATAAAAATGTTATAAGACTAATAAAGTATAAGGACAAAATAAATGACTTTAATAACTTCCCTAATCTATACTAATATTATAAAGCTGAAGAGTTTGTTTGTTTGTTTGAACGCGCTAATCTCAGGAACTACTGGTTCGATTTGAAAATTATTTTTGTGTTGGATAGCCTATTCACCGAGGAAGGTTATAGGCTACATAACATCACGCTACTACCCACGGGGGAGGCGCAGACATGAAAAACGCGGGTGAAACCGCGGGAACATCTAGTAAGTATTAAAAGAATTTTTCAAATCGAACCAGTTGTTCCTGAGATCAGCGCGTTCAAACAAACAAACTCTTCAGCTTTATAAGATTAGTATAGATGTAAGCAAGGTCTATTTCTAGTAAGGTGACAAGTATACGAAAATACGCGAATAATGCGTCGTGTAAAATTACTCATGTACTCAACACAAACAGACGGCCTCGTCACATGATACTCTTACTGTATGGGATATTACATTATTTTCGACCGCTTTTTGTACACCAATGTACTAATTTGGGCGATCGGCTCATAGTGACGTCACTGGCTTAGCCTGTCATTTATACAGGTTCGGTGGACGTGTTACAAACTTACCTTAACATTAATAATCACAGGAGCATTACATAATAATGCTAATAAACATTGATATAGTATGTTGAAAGCGATGGCCGTATGTCGCCCACGCTGCGCCGCCGGCGCCGGCGCACGGTAACGGAACGACATACGTACGAACGCATTGCAGTATGACAACTTATCTAACGTACACCATTCATGCGTGAATACAAGTAAAGCATGCGACATACTAAGCAGCTCTCACTCTATGCCAATAGTGATATTTTTCTTGTACCATATGAAAATCTAAGTATGTGACGTCATTATAACCGTTAGAAGCATTTCAAATTCAAATTATATGACAGGAATACTTTAATAAATATTTGTCATATGTGACGTACCAAGCTCATTATAATTATTGAAGTTCTTAACACCGAATCTCCTGGGTAGATAAAAGTTACTCGACCAGCCTTATATGATAATAACTCGGTTTCAATAAATATGTATTTATGAAAAAAAATTGTATTACTGCATACTCAAGTCCTGTTGGGCGACTCACTTATAAAACATAAGCTCGAACTAGTTCATAATTATTTGAATAGACATATTTTTATTTCCTACTACATGTTCCCGCGGTTTCACGCGCGTTTATCGTTACTGCGCCGCCCCCGTGGGTCGTAGCGTGATGTTATATAGCCTATAGCCTTCCTCGATAAATAGGCTATCCAACACTAAAATAATTTTCAAATCGAACCAGTAGTTCCTGAGATTAGCGCGTTCAAACAAACAAACTCTTCAGCTTTATAATATTAAGTATAGATAACAAAATTTTTTTTTTCATGAAATTAGCATTTCTTCTTTTCGATTCTGGCTTGGCTATCGGTTGCCACATTTGTATGTGATGGCTGATTACTTGATTAGTGATCACAAATTAAATATTTAGTGTTATTAAATATATTAGGTTTCTTAAAACTTGCCATATCTGAAAAAATTACTTTAGTTTTATATTATGGCAAGAACAAATAATAATAATACCTACAGTTCTTGAAACCCAGTTAGAAAAGTTTAATATATCTACAGATAATCAAGACGATGAAATATGCAAACGATTGCACAATATGCTAACCAACCAAGATGACGAACTTGTCTAATTCATTGTATGTTTATTAAAGTCAAAGTCAGTCAAAAATCATTTATTCACTTGGGTCACAAACTAACACTTATGAATGTCAAATGGGTTAGTGAGTTTGTTACATTTACTGAATTTACATTTATGTTAGTTGTAAGGTTCAGGCAAGAGCTTGAGCCTATGAGAAGATACCTGCAAGAAATCCAAGGCCACTCTTTTAAATCACCAACAAATTATAATACGAAACTTCAGCATTTGTTTGTTTTACCACATTAATTCCTACAGTACATAACATGTTGATAGTCTCTAATCCTGAGAAGAAGACGGAGAGGTCGGAACAAAGGAGTGATGACACTTTAAAAGAAAGAAATCCGAGAAATTTTCATGGATGGTAAAAAAAAAAAAATTGAAGTGTCCGTTTGTAATGTCAAAATAACAGCTTTTTATCTAATGCATATGACAGTATATAAGGTACCTATACGAAAACATCTATTTTTAAAATTTTTGTCTGTCTGTCTGTTTGTTCCGGCTAATCTCCGAAACGGCTGAACCGATTTTGACGGGACTTTCACTGGCAGATAGCTGATGTTATAAGGAGTAACATATGCTACTTTGATTTTAGAAAAAAAATAGGGTCCCGCGGAGACTTAGACCAACACTTTTTAGTTAAAATCTACGCGGACGAAGTCGCAGGTAACAGCTAGTTATAAACATAAATGATAATGTAAGTTCGTTTGTTTGTTTATTTATTACGCTTTCACCTTAATTACTCGACCGATCATACTAACAAAATCTAGCTTAACGCGGGTGAAGCCGCGGGCAAAATCTAGTTGTTAATATTTCATTGAACCCGAAGTTCCTGATAGATATTTTCAGGGTAGGTCTGTAGGCACATGCCACATAGAACCGTAGCGAAAATATTTTATGTCTATGTATAGAACAGCTTTCGCTGAAATACAATTTGTTGAGTAACATATTTGTATACTTGAACAAAAGTAGTCCATAATGTTTAAGTCATAAATGAGGCAGACGTGCCACAGTTTCTAGTCATCGATCTACTATTAAACTATGTTGACGTAAGAGAAAACCTCATTTCTTCGAGCACGGATCTCCTTAGACCAACGAAGCAGTGAGATGGCAAGACTTATGGGAGTTCATACATATGTTATGTATTCTGTATCAGCTGTGCGCACATCTGTTCAGTTTGGCGTCAGTTGTCCTTTGTCGTCAATGAAGGCACTGATCACACTGACACTTTTATTTGTGCCGTGTGAACGGAGACAACTCACAGTCGAATGGCGTTGATATTTATATTGTCACGGTAATGATAAACATTACCGTGATATTGTATTATTACGTGAAGTAGGCTACAGATTACTAATAATTGTTATCCGTGAAAAAAAGGCGTTATAGGTTCGAATAGTCTGCCAATGAAATTCCAGTTTACGTGTATGATTCACGGATAGAGGATGTGACATTTATTATATATGAATTATGTGGTAACAACATTTATTTCATGTTAAGGAAATATTTAAAAAATGATAAATGTCAGCTATGATGTAAGGCAAATTCATAAATATGGCGAGCTATTTAAAAGATTTCGGACGTAGCGACAATCTGTGAAATTGTAGGTACTCGCTTGATGAGGTGAACTAAGTATAATTTAAGCCGACGCTGACACAAAATTAGGATGTTCAATAACTGCCTTAAGTCTTAAATAAATAAAGAATAATGAAAAAGGAAAAAGATATCCGCATTGCTTGCACCTATTTCGTACGCAGTACTGTATACGTTGTAAAATGAATCATATCCACTGGGATATGATTCATTTTAAGCATTTCCTACTACTGAGTAGGAAATGCTTAAAGCCAGAATTTCATGCACTACTACACTATAAAAAATTGTAACAATAAGTCGAAAAAGATCGTTTCTAGTACTCATATTATAATAATAATAATAAATTCTATCGCATACACAACACCATCTAGCTCAAACTAAGCAGAGCTTGTACTATGGGTACTAGACAATGTATAAACATACATATATACTTTTTTTTTTAAATTCATACATATTTTACATAGAAAAACCCAGACCAAGATAAACATCCATGTTCATGCACACAAATGTTTGACTTGTACGGGAATCGAACCCACGACCTCAGGAATGACAGTCGGTTACACTAACCACTACGCCATCGAGCCTCTCGACCTGATTTGCTCAGTCTATATAAGTCTAGCGTATACCGTCGAATGGGTATGCCGATAGTACACATACCGACATGTATGAAAGATGGCCAGCTTATTGCCATGTATCAGACACAGTGCCAATCTGTGTTGCTACTAAGGATTTATTGATAGAAAATCCTAATAATATCACCTGACCCAGTCAGTGGAGATGGCAATAGTAATAAATATAGTACTTAGTCCTACTAATCAATGATTGTATTACGGGTTACTATAAATAAATAATGTTCTTTTTATGAAACGTTTCTAACGGTTTTATGTAGAGCTTAGTTTAAACACAAATGGCATAAGAGGAGAGCGCACAATGACGATGATTAACAACATGCCGACTGCTCACCAGTATCCAGTGTTGGCTGCTATTCGTAAGAAAAGAAAAGCACATTATATTATTAATTATGTTATTCCACTGTAACCACACCACTTAAAGTTCTAAAGAATTAATCAAGTCAGTGTTTTGTTAAAGAGCCGATGGTTGATTTCATATATATTTTGCTCAATAAATCTCTAAGACAAATGCCGATATTGGTGCCAATTCTGTTGTCACAAAATTCTCTAAACTTAACTAAAAATCACAAAAAAATTTTTTACTCCTGTCTCCTTTAGCGATTTCAGAATACAAAATGTCTTTTGAGAGGACTAAACTAAATTTTAGTGATTTTTAGTTAAGCTTAGAGAATTTTGTGACAACAGAATTGCCACCATTGTTCTTATTTCGATATCCTCAACAGTTAATAATACTGGCCTGACCAAACGATGAAATCATCCATCTTTTTAGCAACAGTGCAATATAACCTTGTTTATAATAATTAATAATTCACAGAGTTCCTTGTTATAAAAGCCGTTTATATTATAGTTTTATGTAGAGTCATATAAGGAAAATAAGACATGTTCGCTAGTTTTTATGTAGTCGATACAGGGAAAACACAAAGTTGCAACTAAGACACAGAAATACTTACATTTTAAACACATAGGTATCTTCTGATGAGATCTTATATCGATCCACATAACAGATGTTTAGTACTTAGTATTAGTAAATGCAATTGACTACGGGGAATATGACAATAGGAGGCGACTAAAAATGTTCCTGTTTTGATTGGAATTATTCGATTCGCAAAATTTAAAAATAATGTTATACATGTTATGTCTAATGTATAATAGTATAATTACCGAGTATTGGTACGATTCTCATTTTATATTTTTTATTTTCTTTTTTTATGTGTTATCCGCAATTTGTTTTAGCATTTTTTTTTGTTTGTGTGTCATTTTATCGGTAGCATCGCAGTCCATTGTGATCATGTAGTGTACACATAGTTAGGAACTTAGTTTAGAACATAACTGTAATATGTATCTATTTATTGTCAAACCTACTTGTACTTTGTTCTGTTTTGTGTACTTAAAAAATAAATTAATTAAATACGATTATCTCGACTACGCGAATACAGGACCGAGGTCTATACCGCCTTCTTTTACAATATTGTTGTTACATTTTCATAAATTAAAAAAGTTATATTCTTTGCAACGCGCTATCTCCTTTTCTCGTACGCAATAATAAGGCAATAAGTGATAGTAATAATACTCCAGGTTCTTTTGCATCCATACCAAATACCTAAAAGTAATAAATAATGTCCTCCAGACCGAATTTCGGTCACGGCGGCCAATCTTAACGGAGACTGGCCATCTACGCAGGAGATATTATAGTGCACAAGCGTGTGCGCAAACACAAGTGCACTCTCTGTTCCCTAACCCTCAAGATCCGATGGGACGGTAATCCGACACGACCGGAGATAGAGCAGGCGCAGGACCAACGGCTTTACGTGCTTTCCAAGGCACGGGGCTGTCTAACACCGCCAACATCCTAACTCCGGGCTGCTATTGAGATTTCTTAATATATAAACCCAATAACTTTTTGTTGGCCCGACCCGGGATTTGATCCCGAGACCTCATGCACAGCAGTCGCATTCACTACCGCTGCGCCACGGAGGATAATATAGCATCAGACAACCAAAATACTCCCTTGCCAGTTTGTTAACAATTCATCACTCCAGCTTTCATAAAAAACACATTCAAAACAAAACTAGTAATTATACGCGGATACAAAACATTGCTATATACACCACACTATTTACATATAAATAATCCTCATAATATGTTAATTCATATCAATAGAATGTTATCCTTTGATTATCTATACTTTAATTAATTGAACATGTATAATCGAACACAGCGGTATACAATTATTTAATATAATAATATAATTATATTATATATTTAATATAATTTAATAGGTAGGTAAGTAATTGTACGTAAAATCAAACCGCAGACTATAGCATAAATAACTATTTTAAACACCATTTTAATCAAAATAAATACAGTTTACAATAATATTGCATTATTAATGATAATGCGGAATGCAGGTGACCCGAGACCGGTTGAAATACATTGGGAGAGACATATCATATCCAGCACTCAGCAGTGGACGGCTTTCGGCTGAGATGATGATTATTAATATTAAGTAAAAAATAAGAATAATTTATTTGCAATAAACCCTTCACAGTTTGGATGCTCAATGATCTCGATAAAATTTTAATGTTTGTGTTGTTGAGACCTAAAAAAGGTAACTTTTGTATTTTTGGTCCTTTTTGTTTAAAGCAAGTTTTATGATATGATATGATTTCAAAAGCAACTTAGATTTCTTAGGTAGTATACGTATTTCTTTTGCCTTTATGTTATGTTTACTTATTTGATTATGTTTGAAATGGACGAAGTATCGAATATTTATGGGAAAGCTAAAATTAAAAAAATTGCAACTGCATATTGCAGTAAAAGTTGGGACTAATTAATTCTCATACAGAGACGCCTTGCATAAATATTTGTTCCCCTGGGGCTAGGTTAGGTTCTATAATTGATAAGTTAAAAACTACAAAATTAAATGCAGAATCAACAGTAATATTTCTTTATGGTGACAGCTTATCTGTCACTAAAAAAGAGGCAATCCATTTGACAGAGGTAATAGAATCATTACATTATAAAGTAGGGTGTAACTTTATTCTTTGTGCATTACCATATTCCTATGTACTAACAAATGAACAAAATAGGAATATTGAAAAACTTAATTTACTTTTTTATAACAGTACATGTTACAACAATTATAGTTTATTTTTTGACACTAATAAGTTTATTAGTAAATTTTTATTGACTAAAGATACAATGTATCTATCTTCTTTTTATAAAAAGCAACTTGCTAAATTATTAGCATTTAATATAATATGTAGCGACTCAGGTACCAGTAGGGTAATTAAGGTTTTAGGACATAGTAGTATTTCTACTACAAATTCAAATATTGACACTTCTAGTAGTTTAAACTGTTAGATGAGACAAAGGATAGGCATACACACAGTATTAGACTAATTCATCAGAATATTCAGGGTCTATCCGGCAAGGAGTTAGAATTAGATTTATTTTTTAAACAACATAATATTCAAATATGTTGCATAACAGAACATTGGTTAAGAACTAATCAATTAATATTTAATAACGAATATTATTCAATTGTAAGTGCGTTTGTAAGAAAGAATTCTATACATGGTGGCTCTCTAATATATGTATGTAACAATCTAAAATGTAAAGAACGTAAAGATATAGTAAATCTTTCTATCGAGCGCACTGTTGAACTATCCTGTGTGGAATTAGAGCAACATGTCATAGTTTGTGTATACCGACCACCGCAAAGTGATTTTAGTGTATTTGAAACCGTAATAGAGGATATTTTAAAACGCTTGAGTTCTAGTAATAGGCATATAGTAGTGTGTGGTGATTTTAATGTTAATTTACTTGAGCAGTCAGCTGTCTCTTTAAGACTTATTAGTTTATTTAGATCATTTAATTTACAGCATTTATTTTCTGAACCCACTAGGATCACTTCACATTCTGCTACCTGCTTAGATAATGTATTTTGCGACTGCCAATTTCTAAATAGGGCCATATTGAGTGAACTTACATCTGACCACTGTGGGCAAAAGGTAGTATTTCCTGTGAGTACAATTCATAAAGAGAATAAGGTCACATGTAGACCGATGACATCTAATCGCTTAAAGGAATTTAATGATAACATAAGTCTCAAAGTTGTCAATATGGACCTTTCTCTGGATAATCCAGACGAACTATATGAGTCTTTACTTAACATAATTACTTTAGAATATAATAATATTTTTAAATGTAAGACCTTTAGTCAGAATAATAGGATTAAGTTTTGTGACTGGGCAACATCTGGGATATATAAAAGTAGAGCAAAGCTATATGAATTATATGGTATGAAACAATACAATTTCGATCCAAATTTTATTCAATATGTTAAAAATTATTCAAAATTATTTAAAAAGACTTGTGCCACTGCCAAGTCCCTTTACCTAAAAACTAAAATTCAATAATCTAATAATAAAATTAAAACTACATGGAACATTATTAACAATGAAACAGGTCGCAGCAAGGTGCGTGATAATAAATTTGAACTGAATATAAATAATAGCGTAATTTCAAATAATTTGGAAGTAGCCGATACATTCAATAACTACTTCGCAAAAATACCTTTAAACATAACTAGTACCCTTAGGTCTTGCCCAGCTCGAGCAGAATACTTAGTTAGGTGCAACGTGGAAGAGTGCAAGATACTATTTAGTTTTGAGCGTGTACATCCGTATGATATAATTAAAGTATTTAAGTCGCTTAATTCAAAAAAATCAGCTGACTTCTGGGGTATTTCGGTAAAATTAGTTGAAAGTATTATTGTTAATATAGCGCCACACCTAGCCGCAATATTCAACGGATGCATTGATGTGGGCATTTTTCCAAACTTAATGAAATGTAGTAAAATAATACCTTTATTTAAAAATGGTTGCAAAAGTGACCCCAGTAATTTTAGGCCGATTTCAATATTACCTGCTATTAGTAAAATATTTGAGAAGATTATATTACAGCAATTAGAGAGCCACTTCAGTGTAAACAATTTATTTCATGCAGATCAATATGGTTTTAGGAAGGGCCGTTCTACGATAGATGCGGGTGTTACGCTTTTAAAACATATATTCAGTGCCTGGGAGAATTCGCATGATGTCATTGGCGTATTCTGTGATCTCTCTAAAGCCTTTGACTGCGTTGACCATCAAACGCTGTTGCGAAAACTCAGGCATTATGGCATCCGAGATACTGCACTTGACCTAGTTGATTCCTACCTAAGCGATAGACTACAACACGTTGATATCAACGGAAGTAGATCTTCTGGATTACCAGTCACAATGGGCGTGCCACAGGGCTCGATTTTGGGACCCTTTCTGTTTTTAGTGTACGTAAATGATTTGCCGTTCTTTGTTCAGCATTTGTGTGACATTGTTTTATTCGCGGATGACACATCCCTT
This sequence comes from Catocala sponsa, assembly GCA_963564715.1. Classification (NCBI taxonomy): domain Eukaryota; kingdom Metazoa; phylum Arthropoda; class Insecta; order Lepidoptera; family Erebidae; genus Catocala; species Catocala sponsa. Next base: position 28,053,756 of record OY751329.1, read on the forward strand.
ATTTTTAAGGTAGACCGAAAAGCACCAAATTTACGTGCTGTTAATGATTCACTCGCGGAAGTCCTGGACTGGTTTACGGCGAATAATTTACTACTTAACTCTACAAAAACTAAATGTATCAAGTTTACATTGCCAAACGTAAAGAGTCCTAACGTGAATATAATTTTAAATGATGAAATTATTACTTTAGTTCAATCAACAGTCTTTTTAGGATTAACTTTAGATCATAAAGTTCAGTGGGGCGCTCAAATATCGTGTCTTGTAGGGAAACTTAGCTCAGCCGCATACGCAATTCGGAAAGTAAGACAGCTTACTGATATAGATACTGCAAGACTAGTATATTTCAGTTACTTTCATAGTGTCATGTCCTACGGTATATTATTGTGGGGCAAGGCAGCTGATATTGAGACAATTTTTATTCTTCAAAAGCGTGCAGTACGTAGCATTTATAATTTAGGATCACGAGTTTCCCTGAAAGATCGATTTAAAGAAATTGGCATACTTACTGTTGCGTCGCAATATATATTTGCTAACATTATGTTTATTAAACATAACATTTACTTATATAATAAGAATAGTGATATCCATAACGTAAACACTAGAAATAAGCATAAGTTAGTAGGCCCATATCATCGTTTACATAAAGTTCACAATACATTTGCGGGACTCGGTATACGTTTTTTTAATAAATTACCTATTACTATAATTAATTTACCATTGTTTAAATTTAAAAACGCCGTTAAAAAACAACTTATTCGGAAGGGTTATTATTCAGTCAACGACTACTTAAATGACAAAAACTCATGGAGCTAGTTGCTTGTTGCATACAGGATTCAAAGATCTGTATTACTTATAAGTCAATTTAAGCCTTTGCATAGTCACAAAGTGTAAGTGTATGCGCCATCATGCCATCTTACTGTCTATTTTAGATTTATATTAAATAATATATCTTAGCTCAAATTATTTCCTCTATAATATTATTAAGTTATTATTGTTATTATCTTTAGTTTTTTATAGTCAGTAGTATATGGCATAATGGCTGTAACACCTTGTTAATCTGAGTTGTAAAATACTGAAATTATATTTAACTGGCGATTTAAAAGAGTGGCCGTGAGTTTCTTGCAGGTTTCTTCTCATAGGCTCTACCCTTTGCCTGAACCTAGCAACTAACCTAAATGTAGCTTCAGTAACTTAGTAAACTCACTAACCTATATACTTTGACGTTCATAAGTGTTACTTTGTGACCTAAATGAATAAATGATTTTTGACTTTGACTTTGACTTTGACTTAAAGTATTGCCTTTTAAGTAGCTGATCATTGAATCAATATCCAGCACTATTTTAATGATTCAAATGTTAGGTATATTTACGAATATTTAGGTCAGTTAATTTCTGAAACAAATACTATGAAAAGTATGTTAAAGTTAAATGTGCGTAGCTAAAAATAATCGTTCTTAAAACATAGGAACCAGACCTAAATGAACTATTCTCTAACTCCAATAAGAAATGATCTTACAAACTATGAATCCTTTAAAATATTATGAATGATAATTTCTTTGAATAATAAAACAATAATTCAACATCTCGCAAATCGGTTCCGACTTACGTCACTAACATAGACTAGTCCACATATTATAGTCAAAGGCAATCATAGGTATATTGTTTATCTTGCCGTATTATTGTTTAAGTTCTTTTGACTGAAATCCAAGACATGAAAACATATATTACAATATATGTAGCTATAAGTAACATATATGTTACATTGCAATTCAATATAAATTCATATTAAATGCATTCATTTCATTGTCATATTATTATTTCCACTATTTTATTAAGAGTGGCAGTATGCCCAGTACTTTTGTTTAAGTAGATAGTTAAAATCGCCACACTGAATTTAAAACTATGATCTAGGACATACCTATGGCTTCTTTAGACTAAGCTAAAGCCTAAAGCCATCATCATTACCCGTCAGTTCCCAAAATGCGAACAATAGATTTAGGCGAACAATAAGCGGCTGTCTGTCACACACATTGTACGGTGACAGCCTGACCTCCCCTCCAACTCCGCGGCGCTACCGCCGAGCCTCCAAGCGACCTTCAGTAATCACGTGCCATCGACCACTACAGCTCAGCTAAGTATTAATGATCTTGAAACTCGCCCCGCCCCCACCCAGTTTCAGTGAAAGCAGTACTTTACGCACACCCTGTTATGTGTTAAGCTCTTGCGTGAGATTGAACGGTCGTTAAGACTACTGGCGCTCGTAAATCGCGTCCCACTTGATAGTAGATCGTAATATAATGAGTCATGAACACAATAACATCATGTCGCAATTTTCTGCACAACAACGTTATAAAATCTTGATATATGAAGCAAGTAACTAGCTCACTTTAACTAATTATTTTTATTTTTAGTATTATTTCGCTATCATTATTGGCCGCAATGAGCATGAGTGTCAAAATAGGAATTTTAGTAATTCATTGTACTGAAATATTTATTTCAGCGATGTTTGTTTGTGAAATGTACACCTGTTTAGAAGCTATAGGAACATTCTTCTTCTTCTTTTCGTGTGGTTAGTGGCCAACTTGTTGTCAAGAGTTGTTCAAGCCGCCCGTAGGCCTCTGACATGGCTTAACGACTGCTGTCAATTTGACAACAACCGGGACCGAGTTCTTACGTGCCCTCCGAAGCACGGAGACGCTCACATGAAATACCACTAAGCGGTCACCCATCTATAGACTGACCGCACCCAACGTTGCTCAACCTCGCTAATCGTTTACCGATCCGTGAGTGCAACTGGCTATGAGCGCCTCAAACATTGACCATTTTGTTTTCTTTATATTTACTATCAGTTATGCCATATAGGCTCAACTAAGAAACAGTGGCTCAACAATGTAAGTGATCTTAGTAACAACTTACCTATTACTTAGTTATACACTTACTTTAAACATTTATGTATACTGCAAGATTTAGTTACGAATGACTACAACTTACAAACAGATTTAATCGTCCCAGTCGAAGCAATAACAATTAAACAGATTTACAATAACTTGTAGAATAAATTATAAAATTCGTACATTTAGGTGGATACAGGTTGTGGCTGAAGGTCAACCGCGAGCCGTCTCGACTACAACGCCCTGCCGCTTGAAACGTTTGAATGCACGTATCGTTGAATGGAACATACATATTACCGTACAGAATGCGTTGCGTTAATAAAAAATCGCACGTATCCCATTTCCTATAGCCGCGACCTGTCGTCGAAACGTCATCGACTCCCTCTGTGCTACACACCTAAAAGTCAAGGTGAACGTTTCTCAATTCTATAAACATAAAACTGGCACAAAAACCTAGGTCGTTCGGATGACGTGATTGAATTTTACCTACACGTAAAAACCAGAACGAAAATTCAATTTTCAATCGATATAAGTATCTATCTCTACTTATTAATCCTAATCCTAACTAATATTATAAAAGTGAAAATGAGTTTGTTTGTTTGTTACATTTTCACGCCTAAACCACTGAATCGATCATCCTGTAATTTTGCATATACGTTGTCAGGTGTACAGAAACGGACATAGGCTACCTTTCATCCCGAAAAAAATTACTGTTCCCGAGGAAAACAACAATAACGTTCTTATGATAATAGATGGCGCCACGTGTCTTTCGAATCATGATTGAATTATATTATTACAAGCAGAGTACAACCCGAATTGATTGTCAAATTCTAAATTAACGCGAGCGAAGCCGCGGGCAAAAGCTAGTATTTTATAATTATTATTTTACTCCTCACATATCGTACCTACAAAGTTATGTACTTCGATTATACAATCAGTTTTACTTTTTACATTGTAAACAACGACACTTGCGACAGGGAAGTTCTAATGTGAATCAAAGAGTAGGTGTTTATTGCTTATAGGCTATTGTCTTCATCACGCCATGGCTGTACACATGCTTTGTGAGCAGCAATTACACATCGACGCTTAAACAAAAATAAACTAGCGAACACGCTTTGTTAAAATTTACATCCAAGAGAAAAAGGAACACTGTGTGAATCGAATTATGATTAATGTAGCCAAATTTGTTAAACACGACGATTTTATTTTGACTCTGATTTGGAGTTCATATTACGAGGCGAGATCGAACACAATGTAACAATGAATCTTTAATTAATGCGACGCAAATCTGGCAACAGTAACCGAGGTAGGTTTGCAGTAGTGTGACTCACTGGTGGTGAAGTTTCTGGAGGCGTAAGCGGCGGACTCCTTGTCATGTAAGAGCGTGAAGGCGTGAAGCTGGTAGGTGGCGCCGGGCGACAGGTCCCGCAGCTGGTAAGTCCAGTTGCCAGCGCCCTCCACCGTGATGTTCCGAGCGCCGCCCTCCGCGCGCTCAGTCAGAGGAATCACCTGCTCAAAAAGCACTTGTGCAACCACGTCTTCATCGTGCACCGATGGTCCAGCTAAAGCCAGTAAACAAAAAAAATATTTTGTCCAGGGGCACGTGAGAAATAATAAAGAGACACGGTCTTATCTATAAGCGACTACATATTCGACATGGAAAATCCCTAACAGATGCCACATTTATAGATAGTAACTAAAATATACGCATTCAAACTTTTGAGGGAAATTTTATTTCTTAAATGTATACGTAATTATAAGAGAAGTATTGAGTTTATCAAAATACTAATAGTAGAATAATAATCATCTCTGCATATAGCAAAAACATTTATTATAAACGAACAATTAACAATGATGCCGTTTAGCTTCATTGGTTTATTAAGAAAAACCCACGACGTCTGATTTAATTTGGACGTGCTATTAACATAACATAACATGATTTAAATACAATTATTTCTTAGTGCTTATTTTTGCATATATTATACTAGCGATGTGTGCGCTTATCAATAAAAATGCTATGGATTTATATTAATACTTATCCTGATGCCAATCGAAATATTTGAATCATTGGTAATTTCCATTAATCGTTAATATTTAATTTAACTACGTATTAACCAAAGATTAATGTCAATCATGTCATGTTAGCAGGCCCATAAACACCCTCAGTCCCTTTCTTCTTTCCTCCTCCTAGCCCTTTTCATCCATTACTTTTACATAGGCTACGGTAAGCGCTTAACATCTGGCAGACCGTATACTTGTTTGCCACCAACATCATTATTTTGTTTACGGTAGGCAGTGAGTGTTTGAGGATTGCTTCTATGATGTCAAAAAACACAAAGAGCAGATCGTGTGCCTCTAACAGCATTAAAAAAAACATTTGGAGGGGCATTCAATTTTCGAATATTCGACTTTGTTTTTGTTGCATTTGCACGTCGCTAATATACAATGTAACTACAATACAATGGTAGTACATTGTATTGTAGTTACATTGGGACGAGTTTTCAGTCGTAGTCATGGTAAATATGGCGGACGAAAATTGGCGTGAACGAGACCACAAGACAATGTCACTGCGTAGTTAATGACATTGTTCGTAGACAATAAGAGAGATCGGCGGAACCGTTCAATGTGCTGTCTTGTGTGCGGACACACTACGGACGTCATCACGTATCATCATAATATTTGTATCAGTTTAAAGCAAGGCTGCCTAATACATTTTGAGATGGGACTAAATTTGGAATCGATGAGAGTACGTGGCCCAAAACTCAGCTCTAAGGCAAATTCTGCCATGTAATCTGTAAAAATAATCTTTATTAAGCTATTTTTATCGAGTTTATGCTTACGATTTGACAAATATTTATATATAATCCCTACTATAGTAGCTGTTGTCAAGGTACTTTAAATGAGAAAACGTACAGATGCTCTGATTTCATAATATAAACAACCGTCTGTACTGGGTAAGCACAATGTGGCCCGCGGGCCTCATATACTGCAACCTTGGTTTAAAGCAGAGGTTCCCAGACTGTTTTTCTCATAGACCACTTCTAAAATTTAGTTGGTTGTGGTGGACCCCTTGCAGCTACATTTCTAGCATATTCCTTGGCATTCGTATTTATATTGGTAAAAAATCAAAAAAATTTGAATCAAGTCTCTACGGGCTGACCTTTTTTTTTTTTAGAAGTTCTCTACCGAAAAACCGGTAGGTTCGAGACCACTGGTACTGAATATGGAATATGCAAGTTTTTACAAGTAACAGTCGCTGCTTAAAATATTATCTGCCTACATTGATAGGTGAAGTCAAGCCACCATTTTAGGTCTTCACTATCGAAAACAAATTTCGTGGACCCCGCATACGAATTGTAAACCCCCATTTGGTTTTTATGCCACAGTAGACCCCCGTCGAGTCACCCGTGGACCCCTGGGGGTCCACCTGGACCACTTTGGGAACTAAGGGTTTAAAGCATCTCTCTCATAATACATATAGGCTACATTTGGCACCTGACTATAGGTTAAATCGGAGTATCCAAAAAAAAGCCTAGCACTGAGAGTACCTTTCCCTATATACGTCCAAAGCTGGACTACTATTTTACATAACATCTTTTTTTATTTTGCGGAGTCGTTCAGCCGCGCAATGTTTGTATTAATCGTGTAGTTTATTTTACGGTTCCTTTAAAAGGAATTCGTCATCGAAATGCTTCATGCTTGAATTCAAGTTGCTAAAGCTAAGTTTATTTCATATCACTTAACATGCTGCGTATATTTGAAACATGGTACATTAATTAAGATCAGGTAAAAGATAAGCATCGCTCCATTCCGGATATCGGAATAACGCATATTGTTATTAAATACTGAAATTTCTCCAGAAGCTGAATGCAGAACCATTTCAGGCTGGCTTAAGTTACTCTAGGTATATATTTATTTATGTGGTTGCAGTAGTGTCAGTTCTAGCGACCCATCCACCATTTAAGGCAGAAGTAGGCACACCGTGGTACGTTTATAAGGCTGGTATTACACTTATCAAATATCTTGGTCCAATGTACATTTGATCAAATAAATTTAACGACTTCATCAAAATATCGGTCAAAGTTATTGGACAAGTGTAATGGGTATCCTTGAAAGAAATTTGATCAAAAACTTGACAGCAAAATTGGACCAAGATATTTGCTAAGTGTAATACCAGCCTTAGATAGAACTCACTCGGGATCCCCGAGTGAGTTCTACCTAAGCGGGCAGGATATGCTGAACTCACTCGCTCAGGGCTTTCCCCAAGTCAGTTCGGCATACCCTGTCCGCTCCCCTTTTCCCACTGAGAGGAATGCGTCAAAGCAATCATCCACGTTTAAAGAAAAGGTATTATTTTAATGATGTAATTATTATTCGTACCTTAAACCTGAAGCCTGTGTAGTCTCCATGTGCCGGCGGTGACCACGAGATAGTCGCCTGCTTATTCCGCCCCAGTGTCACCGTTAAATTCGTCGGAGGCTCCGGCGCTATATTATACATTAACAAAAAGTTTCTTTCAGTAAAATTTTCATTTAGTTAGTTAAATTGTCCATAAACAAAACGATACCAACAATGAAAACCGCAACTCAAATTTTGTTAACTTTCTGTTGTTAAAGCAACACGGTCCAATAATAATACTATTATACGCTCAACAAACTTTATTAATTTGAAATAACATAACACTTTGCAAGTCTACTTTTAGCATTAGTGCGATTTAAATCAGGCTAACAAACATTTTCAATATAATTAAAATGTTTTAATGTTCATTATCGGTGTCAAAATGGTGTTACACAATTTGGAAACGGAGCTTTTTAAAAATGTAGTATAATAGTAACTACATAAAACTAATAACTAGCAGTTATGGACTCAAAACGAACCAAGTTCTAAATCCCTAACATGAAACAAAATAAATACTACATCGTGATCGGTCCACTAAAATGTTGCTTGAAATTATTTGTCGTAGCAACTTATTTAAGACTTATAAATTGCAACTGTTTTTTAAATAGTGTTGCACTAACAGGTAAAAAAACTACGTCGGCATTTGCCGTGTCGCCGGGTACTTTAACAGCTTACAATAAAATTATTAACAGACAGAAGGCACGACCAGGACAAATATTTAACTCAAATAATCGTCCCGTGTAGGATTTGAACCCACTCATTAAAACAGCGGCGAGACGATTGCTGCTCGCTGTCAATCTGTTCAATCAAAACATATCACATTGTGTCGAGTGCAAAATGTTTAAGTACGCACCAGTGATGATAGTTTGATTCCACGTCAAAAGGTCTGCAAAGGTGGCGTTTGAGTAGTACAGCATAAAGTGGTACTTGGTGCCTGGTAACCCCTGGAAGTTGATGGTCGAAGCTCGAGCGGGGACGGTGTAATTAGGCGCTGGTGAGCCCTGTGGTGGTCGATAGTCTAACCGGTAGTGGCCGCCGTCCAGCGGCTCTGAATCCCCGCCGCCGGACCCTGGGATCTCGATGACTAGATCTGCGCAGCTCCCACCCCGCCATGTGCACTGTATACAATGTTATCAGGTTTAATACAATCATGCAACTTTAACCGACGAGTTGTGGATGGCGATTTTATTAATTGAAGTTCACTGTACTGGTCGCTTTGCTAAGGAATAGTTGCAAGCATGGCTGTGCGCTATACTAACGCAGTATCAAATATGTGCTATGATCTTAGGTTACAATATAATAGATATTATTACAAATAATTAAAATCAATGTTTCCGTATTTTTTAAAACGAGGAGTCTATTTTTTGCATATGAGTAAGGCGCTATCCATTATTTATCGCAATTATTTCTACGAATAAATATCATCCGAGACAGTTATAATATAAGACAACCTAACGAATCATAAAAGAGTTGAAACAAACTCGAATTCTAATCATAATATTCTAGATGGTTTCTAAAACTATGTTCAGAATTACAAAACGGTAATTAGGGTGATTTTAATGTACGAATGCGAATCTTGGATATTGACACCGAAGGAGTAAAATATAGTAGAGACAAAGATTTAAGCGACGAAATTGAAGATCTAGTACCAGAGCTAAATATTATCGGGAAAACATAACCTGCCCGACTTTGCTGGCTCAAAAATGTGGTACGAATGGGAGAGTATCGAGCTGCCAAAAGAGCATATCTCGGGCAACCCACCGAGGTGGTCCGGTGGGTCGCCAAGATACCGCTGGTAAGACGATGTAGCCAAAGACCTGAAAGAGGCGAATGTGCCAGATTGGTTTTGTCCTCGTGTATTATGATGACGTTTAATACATATCAGCGCCATGTTTCTATTTTAGACAATTTTAGGTATTCAAGACGACTTGTTATTACTAATCGAGTTGAACATCAATTTCTGCAAGTTGAGTACTTAACTATTACAATTTTAATTCCATGAAATTAAAATTGATTTTGGTCCTACCTAAAAAAACACAAATTTCATTTGTCCGAGCCAAACTAAATTTTAGCTATATTAAACTAGATACTTTTATGACAAGAGAATCGCTGCCATTATCTACGAATAAGAGGTAAATAGCCGCCATTCATTTTATTATATTGTTAGGAAACCACATACTATACTAACGTGCATGAACGACCCTTGGACCGGATGCTCGTCGACAGGGGTGGGCAGATCGAGAGCGTGACGTATGTACTTACATAATATGTCCCAATAATACAATAAATGTGAAAGTTTATAGTTATGTTTGGATGTTTGTTAGTAAATCGTGCGTAAATAATTATATAGATTTAGATAAATCTTGGCAAACAGATTGTGCATATCCTAAAATACTTAAAAGAATTCTGTGCGTTTTGATCTCAATATCGCTGCCTGGGGATCTACATGGGCGAAGCCGCAGGCAGAAAGGAATATTGTATAAATAATCAAGTAATTAAAACATATTTATAGTTTCAGAAAGATTAATACTTGTATCGAATTATCACTTGCCGAAATGCATACGGCCAAAGAAATTAACGTATCAATTGAAAATAAAACATATTGACTTCTAATGTAATACGACATAATAGAAATGGTATGATTACAGTCGAGACATTGAGGGCTGGAGAGACAACATAGTCAATCAGCTATACTGCCTGATTAACTTATACTGGAACATCGGCCGAATACCGAATGTCTAGTGCAAAACTATCTCTATATAAGAGAAAATACTCACAGCAAGACTACAAAAACTAAAGACCATTAAATTACTCAGCGCTGTCGGCAAGTTATATGTGCAAGTGTTTATTAAAAGAGTTAGTAAACCGATGAGTAAATATGGGATGCTCAGACAGAATTTAGAAAGGCTATGGTTTGTACGGAACACGTACCTATATTTCCTTGCGATTAGTTGCGATGCATTGCCGAAATATTTGCCCAAAGGCCATAAGGACCAGAGCGCATTCGTGGAATTGGTACAGGGTTATGAGGTGATATGGTATGAACTGTGGTTGATTGTTATTGTATAGGCAAGCAGTAACTTAATTCGAGTTCTAAAATCTCTATATTATAAGAGATTTTAGAGCTTGCCTAAACATAAACAGGTCATACACCGAATGGTTAAACAACGAAAAAGGTCTTAAACAGGGATGTTTAACATCACCGTGGCTGTTCCAAGCTATTCAAGGATTACAAGATTTGAAAGACACTTATGCTGGATTAAGAACGAACGAGTTAGTTACTAGGCAAAAGTATTCGCTTCAGTGTTAATTACGTTGGAGAACTCTTGCCGTAAGATCTAAAATAAGTCAAGTGGAGTTGGGACCAACCTTCTAAAATTACTACTTCTGTATAAGAACTATTCTGCTTATATCAAACTAGCTTTGGCCCGCGGCTTCGCTCGCGTTAATTTAGAATTTGACAATCAATTCGGGTTGTACTCTGCTTATAATAATATTTTCATACTGCTAAGTCCAGAAATGAGAAAATTTCGTTACAAACTTTACCCCCCATTTTACCTTTTTAGGGGGAGTTTTGCCTATTTTACCTACACAGGTTATTTTCAATTATAATCAATAACTTGTATACCTAGTAAATAAGCAAATTCCATATAAACTTCACCCCCCTATTTCACCCTTAGGGGTCACCTTAGGGGTGGAATTTCAAAAAATCCTTTCTTAGTACACCCGTACAAATTAAAACACACATATGCTCTCCAAATTTCAAGTTCCTACGACCAGCGGTTTAGGCTGTGCGTTGTCTCTAATTCAGTCAGTCAGGACATCTTCCTTTATATATTATTATTATTATTATATAGATCACTCAAATCAAACAACACCACATCGCCTTGGGTATTGTTTATATTATTTTACAAAACAACGCCTGAACTTTACAAACATTGGAACAATAGACACGGAATACATAGACTCAGAACAACTAAGACCGTACAAATTCTTAGGTCGCACGGGGTTGCACTATTGATCTTTCTTCTCCCTAGCCTTTATTATTCCCAAGTCACTTGGGGGCGGCTTTCTAGTCTAACCGGATTTGACTGGATATCACTTTTTACACAGAGCGACTGCCATCTGACCTCCGCAACCCGAAGGCTAACGATATCCTAAGGCTAGACTAGTGTCAGGATATTAGAGGGCACTGACTTCCCAATAACGACTGCCATAGATGTTCATGGCAGCCAGGACCGACAGCTTAACGTGCTCTCCGAGGCACGGAGCAGACGAAATTGTCAATCAATACGCACATAATTTCGAAAACTCATAACTTCCGAAAGTCAGAGGTGCGCGACATAGGTTCGAACCCGAGACCCTCTGCATTGCAGTCTGTTGGTCTCCTCACTAAGCTATCACTACTTTTTGCACTATTGATATTTAGTCATCATTCTGGGAAACTTCGAAACCGATCACTATCCTAACTAATATCATAAATGCAAATGTGAGATTTTGATTTGTTTAGGCTTTCACACCTTAATTACTTGACCGATCATCACGAAATTTCGCATACACGTTGTCAGCGGTACAGAAAAGGTCATAGGGTACCTTTCATCCTGGAAAAAGTTCCTACACTAACCTACATTTACGCGAACGAAGCCGCCGGCAAAATCTACTATTAAATAAATCTGGCTGAAACAATTACGTAAATACGGACTATTTACATTTTGGATGTGCTTGAAATGACCAAACCAAGGAAATTCATGAAGTTTTAGGGGTCAAGAAAGTCACAAGAAAACTCTAAGTTACAAACACATTTATTCTATAACGATGATAATGTTCCAAAATGTTTAAAATAATTTACTGAATAAATAATTATTATATTTTGATTTCAATGGCCAGCTCTGTTTTTTTACTTTTACTTTTCATAGGATGGTGTTAAGCAAATATTAATTTACTTACTTATGTAATTATATATTCACGTAAATTATACCTACATTTTTAATATTTTATTTTACTTTCGGTTTTCTTTAATAAGCTTATCGAGTGTATACATATAAGTGCCTAGTATATCATATATAAATAATAAAGTATTAAAAAAATAATTAAATAAAATTAACATTTATATATTATATGTAGGTATACAATTATAATTATACACTTTATAGTCAGTTTATTTGTTTTCCTGTTGGGACAAAGTATTTTAGGTATTCAGCCTTTTACAATTGTTGGATATTGACTATACTATTAAAACAGGGTGCCCTTTTATGAGAAAGAGACCGTAAAGGAAAATATAAATTTAGAACACAAACAAATGGACCTAATGCCTCTAGTACAGTGTAAAGAGTACTTATTTAATTGTTACAATCTTAGTGTAACAACGGCTATCTCGTACTGCTCATCGCACTAACACTCGAGGTGCAATTCAATAGAAACAAACATATGTATATAAATTACTGCACGGATGGCGAAGTGGTTTAAGTAGTCGCTTTGCCGCTACAACTGCGCCGAGTGTTGTGGGTTCGAATCCCACACGGAACAAAACTTTGTGTGATCCACAAATGGTTGTTTCGAGTCTGGGTGTTCTTTGTGTCCGTTGTTTGAATGTTTGTAAAGTCTCCCGCGACACAGGAATTATTCCTAGAGCGGGAGTTGTCTTTAATCAGAAAGAAAGAAAGATATACAGACTGGATTTGGAATACAATAAGGTTTTCTTTGGACCATATACCTATCTACCTTTGTATGTATGTATTGTATTTTTTTTAATAATAATATTCTACCACATACACACAACACCATCTAGCCCAAACTAAGCAGAGCTTGTACTATGGATGCTAGACAATGGATAAACATACTTATATACTTTTTTTTTGTAATTACATACCTATTATGCATAGAAACACCCAGACCAAGACAAACATCCATGTTCATGCAAACAAATATTTAACTTGTGCGGGAATCGAACCCGCGACCTCAGGAGTGGCAGTCGGTTACACTAACCACTACGCCATCAAGGTTGTTTATTTTGTTTATCCACAAAGTGATACATAGTACTTTTCGATAATTCTAGAGACTTCTTTATTTCTTTATTAAGAATGTACGTGTTAAACAATTATTAAAATAAACTAATAAAAATTTGTTAAATCGCGACCTTGTTTTTTCCAAATACCGGTAGTAACGTAAACCGTGTCATATGTTACGTATAATAAGTATGATAGTATAATTTGTTAAAATGTTTAGTTGGCAAGGATATACATAATTATGACTACCTATATCGATAACAGGCTCATTAATCGGAGTGCTGGCTGGCACTCCGGTTAAAGGATACCAAGCCAAAGAGACGATCTTTGAAATAATTTTAACACCGGCAATACAATACTGGAGAGCATACATATACATTGAGCAGTTCTTCAATGATGTGCGACTATTGCAGAAGAATATAAATTATACTTCGAGCAGAAATTGCGCTAAAATATATACTGTACTAGCTATTGCCCGCGGCTTCGCTCGCGTTAATTTAGAATTTGACAATCAATTCGGGTTATACTCTGCTTGTATGTAATAATATAATTCAATCATGATTCGAAAGACACGTGGCGCCATCTATTATCATAAGAACGTTATTGTGTTAAAGGTGTATGTCCGTTTATGTACACCTGACAACGTATATGCAAAATTTCATGTTGATCGGTTGAGTAGTTAAGGCATGAATGCGTAACAAACAAACAAACTCATTTTCGCATTTATAATATTAGTTAGGGTATGTAATCAATGCCTTAGGCTGTCCAAGTCCACGCCTCTATACAGACCCTTCAAGACCAACATGATCTGTTACAGTGAATACACGCTACAGCGACTAAACGTCTTTAAGTTAAGTGTTAAACGTGCCACAGGTACTTCCTTTGCTAAACTGGTCAAACAGATTGCTAACAATTGTATTCAGCCGTTAAGTGTTATTTGCGCGGAACAGATAAAGCTCCAAGAGAAGTTTGAAAGACAGCAGGTGTCATAATAATCACAGATTCAAAAGAGGACATTAATAAGAATCAATCCAGCTGCAGGATTACATTCGACGAGCTAAACGAACGGAATGAATATATAAAATGGAGCTTCCATTCTAAGTTACCGTTAGTGAGGCTCGTCTGAGAACCCACATGTATAAAAGAAAAAGTTTCTTTAGGTTAATCCATGAGTCGTCCAAAAAGGATACTGAAACCTGTGTATATTGAAATAACACGAAAACCATACAGAATGCGCTGCGGCCAAGATGTGTCCATAGTAGATAGACTTGCGACCACTGTGACAGAAAAAGAAGAACAAGACGTGCTGCCTGCCTGTACCTTAGAAAGGTACGCAAGCATAACACACGGGTCTTCAGACATCCATCCAGTTTATAATGGAAGCATCTAATAATTCGAATTATTGAAAAATTGACCATGTAGGTGCTGAAAACTGAGCCAACCTATATTTATGCACACCTTCTACCTACTTCAACAAATGTTTTTCAAACTATAATATCATATCTAACCAGTTTAAAGTCACTCAGCGAGCTATGGAGAGAGCTATATTCGGAGTTTCTCTGATGGATAGGATTCGTAACGAATACATCCGACAGAGAACCAAAGTCATCGACATAGCTCACAGAATTAGCAAGCTGAAGTGGCAGTGGGCTAGCCATATCGAGCGAAGAACCGACAACCGCTGGGGTAAACGTGTCCTTGAGTGGAAATCGCGACTCGGCAAACGTAGTGTAGGACGCCCTTCGACCAGGTGGGATGAAGATCTGCGAAAGACTGCAAGCAGATGCTGGATGCGGCAGGCTAAAGACAGGGCGTTATGGCGCTCTTTAGGAGAAGGCTATGTCCAGCAGTGGACTATTATAGCCTGATGATGATGATGATGATCATAGCTAAATCTAAATACCCTTACAATAACTTTTTAACAAGATAAATACCAATCACAATGCTAATCTACATGCTATTATTTGCCTATCTATACTAATATTATAAAGCTGAAGAGTTAGTTTGTTTGAATGCGCTTATCTCAGGAACTACTGGTTCGATTTGAAAAATTCTTTTAATGTTGGATAGCCAATTAATCGAGGAAGGCTATAGGCTATATAACATCACGCAACGACCCACGAGGGCGGCGCAGTAGCGATAAACCCGTGAAACCGCGGGAACATCTAGTAATACTCATAGAATTCTTAAATTGTAGACATAGTATGCAACATTGAGTTCAATACAGATTACCACTCTCTCCTAACTTGCAGTTTTGCATATTATATTTATGAAACAATGTACAACATGCAATTAAGACATATCTGATGAGTATTTTAGTTACATTAATTAGTTAGAGTTTCAAATATGTTGAATTTGTAAATTATTTTATTGTTTACCTTATCTTATCTTATGTTATGTGGGGACCAGTCAGTGCAGACCGGCGACATTTCGACCCAGTGGGATCTTTTGTGTCGACACTCTCCCAATAACGACTGCCATAGATGTTCATGGCAGCCGGGACCGACGCTTAACGTGTTCTCCGAGGCACGGAGCAGGCGATAATTGTCAATCAATACGCACTTAATTTCGAAAAGTCATATACTTCCGAAAGTCAGAGGTGCGCGACGTGGGTTCGAACCCGAGACCCTCTGCATTGCAGCCTGTTGGACTCCCCATTGAGCTATCGCTACTCTATTGTTTACCTTACTAGTATAGTATTATATTATCTGTGCCTATACTATACACATTTAGGCTAATACCATTGTTACTTCACAACTACTAATGATTGTATTTCGACTCTCTTAGCTTGGACAAATATTGTAATTAAGAACCAGTCAGGCTATCAATTACAAAATTTGTAATACAATTTCTATCTAGCACAGGAGACCGGTGATACTTTACAAGGTGGAAAAGTTTCACCTTGGAATAAGGAAGACAGAGTGTTCGTCACGGTAATTATACCTTGAGAGGACATGTCTCTTTAAAAAAAAAGACTGATACGAAAGGAGGAGATTCACATTGATGTGTACATAATAATATATTATATTTAATCTAATATCATGCAAAACCTTTAACAAAGTAGTCCAATTTACTTAGATGATTTTTGGTAATAGACATGTTTTTGAAATATTTATTATAAGTAATTTAAATTTAATAGAAGTTGAATATTGCAGAACAATATTTTGGTTTGCTTGTCAGGACTTAAATTGACAGAACATAAATTGTTTAGTAATTTTTTAATAACCAGATCTACCCCAGAGATACACTTAATAAATTATTTATTGAAAATATTATTTTGCAAATTAATCTGTCAATTGCTGGCATGGAATAATTGCATCTCTAGCTATATTATAATTTATAAATATTAATTACAATATTAACAATTTCTAATTGAACACTATTAATTGTTATACAGATGTATGTCAATCACATCTATGCACGTTTTGCATGCTATGCTTTAGTATGGTAATCCTTTGCACTTCTGTTAGTGTGTGTTACTAAAGAGAAAAGCTGTATAAAACCGGAAACAGGACAGAATGATATCTCCCAGACAGACTGGGATATCACCATAACCAGTTGCAGATTAACTTTGCCCCATAAACACCACTTAGACCGGCAAATTATCAATATTTTCCTGTTTACACTCTCAATTACAAGGAAACTAAATTTATCTGAACTGTCAGCCGTTTATTAGAGGAAAACAATTGGTAAACAAATGAGGAAATCTGAAGCTAATCTAAAGATACAATAGATAATCAAAACTTATGTTTACCTTTTTAGTGTCATAAAGGCAGTCTAGACCAAGTAAAACATCAAATTGAAAAGAATAATCAATGAGAAACACTTTTCTCCATGTGTTCAGTAGGTATATATTCATAGTTAAACTTTAATTATTTTGGATCTCATTAATTAAACTGAAATGTCTAGAAAGCCAGAAAAGGCATTAAAATATTTTTGATCCATTTCAAATCATAAAAAGAGCTAGTTTTATCATAAATAACCAATATTGGTCGCATAATAGTGTTCATGTTTTGTTGTATATAAACAAAACAAAGGAAGCTGACAGTGTTGTATGCAGCGCCAGGGTGCAGCGTGATAGCCTCGCGATGAACAGCTGACAAACACAGCGACTCACCACGCACACGGCGAGCAGCAGCGCCAGGGCCGCGGCACCGCGCGACCACACAGCCGTCGCTTGCACAATCGGATCATTCTCACTAGTTCCACCGTTGAATAGTCCCATGGGACTAGTGAGAACTTTTTTTCTCAGTAGTTCCATGGGCTTTGATAATGGAACTAGTGAGATTTTTTTTCTCAGTAGTTCCATGGCTTTTCATAGTGGAACAATTGAGACCAAAACTAATTTCTCATTAGTTCCACTTTCTAAAAAAATATCATCAATAATAAATAAATGAATAAAACGGACAAAACATTTAAAAGTGATTTAATGGAAATCGAACATCAACGTAATTTGTGCAAAAAACTAATTTTACTGTCATTAAAATTTTAAGTAAATTGTTACTAACACGATATGGACTTAGTCCGAAATAAACATATATTATTATTATTATTAAAAAAATATTTAATGCCATTAATGAATTGGTTTCGTTCTTCGGTATATCTTTATTAATATTATGGTGCCATCCTTCCACAGCGTTTGTGGTACGATGACGTTCGCTTAACACGCACCATACTTTTATAACTTCTTTCAATGTTTCATTATTTTGTGGCGTTTGCCCTTTTATGTAATCCCAGCAATGGTTTATTTGATATAGCTATATTGAGCCATTTAATAAG
Source organism: Catocala sponsa (assembly GCA_963564715.1). Classification (NCBI taxonomy): domain Eukaryota; kingdom Metazoa; phylum Arthropoda; class Insecta; order Lepidoptera; family Erebidae; genus Catocala; species Catocala sponsa. The sequence continues at coordinate 28,071,828 of OY751329.1, forward strand.
ATTTCACACCGTAATTTGTAAGAAATATAATTCAGCGCCATCTATTGTTATGTTTGGACGAGTTCATTATGTTAGAGACTTATGCTTTATTGTTTTTCCTGTTTTAAAATTGTTTAAAGACTACATGGATAAATCTATACTAATTATTATTGACTCACGTATTGTCTGAATAGAATGAGTAAGTAATATCATTTAATCATAAATACTTTAAAACTACCCTCAATAGTCTTATTATAAACTCAGAGGCTTTTTAAATTACCCTCAATTTGTGCCCAAAAAATCACAGAGACGTTTGCGTTTAGTAACATTAGTTTTATATTGTGTTTTATCGGGTAAAACATGTCGTGTGATATTGAAATTATTAAAAGAGGCCGAGGAAACGTTTTACTACATAATGGCTACCAATATCATAAACATAGCACTTATCACAGTGGAGCAAGTATATGGAGGTGTAAATTTTATAAGAAAAATAAATGTGCTGGATCTGTAACGATTTCCGCAGTAAGTATTCGGTTAATCTATAGGTATTATTTAATCACGAACCTAAAGAAGTATCACAAGTCCGTTTTAAATCGTAATACTTAATGGTGCATCCGCGGCACCATTTTTCAGATCTGGACGCACCCTTTGACGGTGGTCTACTGTTTGAGTTTAAGTTTCTTGGTTCGAATCCCAGCACTGGCATTTATTTGTATTGTTATTCAGATATTTTCTCGTAGTTCTGGTGTGTTTTTTCATTCAGTGTTCGTGTCATGCATACTTATGATACAAACACGTTGGTATGGGACTGTTTCACGCTGGATAGTAATGATCGATAATTATTATTAGAGTTGTGCCGCGGGTTCGATCCCCGCATGGAATAAATATTTGTATAGCCTACCACAGGTAGTGGTTCCGCGTCTGGGTGTTTGTGTACGCCCCCACGAAACAGAAGAAAATCTTAGTGTGGGGCAAAGCTTAAAAAATTTGTTGTTTTTATACAAATAACTCTCTATTTGTCGATTTGTCGGCCTCGATGGCGTAGTGGTTAGTGTTACCCGACTGCCACGCCTGAGGTCGCGGGTTCGATTCCCGCACAAGTCAAACATTTGTGTGCATGAACATGGATGTTTGTCTTGGTCTGGGTGTTTCAATGTATAATGTGTACGTATTTACAAAAAAAAGTATATATGTATGTTTATCCATTGTCTTGTACCCATAGTACAAGCTCTGCTTAGTTTGGGCTAGATGGTGTTATATGTGGTAGAATATTATGTTATTTTTAAGCGATTATACTACCTGTACTATACTTTTTTAGGACCAAAAAGCAATATTAATAAAAAAAAGGTCACCACAACACTTGTCTATCAGATATAACTCAAAATCTTATCGATAAAAAAAATTGTGAAACTTGTGAAGAGGCTGCAAAAGGACTAGAATGTGCTCCAAGTGTATTTAAAAGAGGTATAATATCAATTAGAAATGAAGGGCTTGATTTAGTTTCTAAGAAACCGATACCGTCATTTCATCAAAAAAAAGCTTCAATTTACAGAAAAAGAAACAGGGAACTTAAAGTCAATAAGATATGTGGAAGAACTCTAGAAGATGTTGAAGTGCCTGCACCATTTAGGAATTTTATGTTGGCAGATTATTTCGATGGTGAGCTTAAAATATTGATTTTTTGCTCTGTGGAAGCCAAATCATTTATGACTACAGCAAAACATTTCTTCATGGATGGAACATTTAAATGTTGTCCTTTTCCGTTCACTCAGGTATATTCTATCCATGGCGACATAGGAAGTAGCAGCAGTAATACGAATATTCTGCCGTTAATTTATGCATTTATGTCACATAAAACTAAAAAGCTTACTCTATATTATTTGATTTAATTAAAACACGAATTCCTCAATGGAAACCGACAAAAGTGAACGTGGACTTTGAAGAGGCTGTAATGGCGGCCTTACGCAAATTCGATAAAAACATTGTAATCAATGGATGCCACTTCTATTTTACTAACTATCTATGGCGAAAGGCTAAAGCTTTGAAATTAAACAAAAATAAGCGTACCAAGAGGATAGTGTCTTTATGTGGTAATCTAGCACATTTGCCTATTGATAAAATTAATGATGGCTGGGATTACATAAAAGGGCAATCGCCACAAAATAATGAAGCATTGAAACAATTCATAAAATACTTTGAAAAGTTTTGGATGAAACCTGATGTTATAAAAGTATGGTGCGTGTTTAGCGAACGTCATCGTACCACAAACGCTGTGGAAGGATGGCACCATAATATTAATAAAGATATACCGAAGAACGAAACCAATTCATTAATGGCATTAAATATTTTTTTAATAATAATAATAATATATGTTTATTTCGGACTAAGTCCATATCGTGTTAGTAACAATTTACTTAAAATTTTAATGACAGTAAAATTAGTTTTTTGCACAAATTACGTTGATGTTCGATTTCCATTAAATCACTTTTAAATGTTTTGTCCGTTTTATTCATTTATTTATTATTGATGATATTTTTTTAGAAAGTGGAACTAATGAGAAATTAGTTTTGGTCTCAATTGTTCCACTATGAAAAGCCATGGAACTACTGAGAAAAAAAATCTCACTAGTCCTATGGAACAATTACGGTGGAACTAGTGAGACGAGTCCGATTTAGTTTTGTTTCACTAGTTCCATTATCAAAGCCCATGGAACTACTGAGAAAAAAAGTTCTTACTAGTCCCATGGGACTATTCAACGGTGGAACTAGTGAGAATGATCCCCAAAAATTCGACCGAAACTCATAAGCTTGCTAGTTTGTTTTCTTTTTTTCTTTAGTACACATAAATAAGGTACTATTTATTGTAATACAGAAAACTTATTACTATGGTTAACTATAAGTTTTTGCTTCACGTATCAATATATAGATTAATAGGTATATAATAATATTAGCCTTTTATGAAACTGTCCCACTGAGGCCCGGGACTCTTCTCAGTGTGAGAAGGCCATAGTTGACCACGCTGGCCCAGTGCGGTTTGGCAGACTTCACATCTCTTCGAGAACATTATGGATAACTCACAGACATGCACGTTTCCTCACGATGTTTTCCTTCACCGTTAAAGCAAGCGATAAAATCAGCGCTGCACTATCTACCACGGTGCTGCTTCATTATGCTGAGATAGGTGTCATTTTTGGTCTCGCACTGGCGGTATGATTAATTATATAAATTGATTATTATCGTTTCTTTTTTTTTGTAAATCTAAAATTTTTGTTTTTTTTTTTGTTGTTTTTTTTATTTGTTTTATGCCAATGTAGAGGACAAAATAAACTGTTTTCTTTCTTTCTTTGTATTTAATTAATTATATAATAATTTCCCTTAAAGCCATATAAATAATGTATAATTGCAATGGTCGATTTAATAACAGACAAGAGATGCGTGATCGCCAAAGAAAATGGTAAATATTCATATTATTATAGCAGTTGGAGCGTGTACGCACAATATCCGCGGCAGAGAGCGCGAGAGCGCAGCAGCGTCGCGTCGCGCTGGCAATGGACCAAATTAGCCAACTAACGAACTAATAAATAATGATCTCTTGTTTTTCTATTCAGTGTGGAATAGAAACGTTTCTTGGTTGATCCTTCTGTGCACTGCACTATTTATAGAAGGATGCACACGACGTTTCGGGTGAAAGCACTCTTAATGCTCAATTCGCGGGCAGCGATGTCACGAGCGGAGCGCTCGCTCCGGGTAACATACGACGTGTATATTCACTTTACTAATTCGTGCTAACAGCAATTTGTTAGAGTGGCCACACTTACTAATTTTAGCTTAACACCCGCCGTAAAAAGTTTACGACGGTGCCATAATTTCGAAGTAATTTCAAGAATGTTTGACTTAACAGTCTTTCAGAGAGATCTGAGCTTTCATTCTAGTTTAATATTAAAATATCTGATGCTAGCTGCTTCCCGCGGATTCATTTTCGTCTTATATGGAAAATCCTAACTAATATTATAAAAGCAAAAATAAGTTTGTTTGTTACCTTTTCACGCCTAAATCACTGCATCGATCATCCTGAAATTTTGCATATACGTTGTCAAGTGTACAGAAACGGACATAGGCTAGCTTTCATCCCGAAAAAATCACTGTTCCCGAGGAAAACAACAATAACGTTCTTATGATAATAGATGGCGCCACGTGTCTTTCGAATCATGATTGCATTATATTATTACAAGCAGAGTACAACCCGAATTGATTGTCAAATTCTATGTTAACGCGAGCGAAGCCGCGGACAAAAGCTAGTATGTAATTATAAAATACACGACATCATATTTTTAAGCCGCGTGTCCCGAGTCAAAATGTGTAGATTTTTTATAGATCTCTGTAAAAAAAGTATTGAGACTTCTCACGTGACAAACAAACATACATTAAATGTTATGATTAATTACGATAGCAGCAATAGCCAAGTGGGCAAACAATCTATATTTGTGGGGCAAACCGATGGATTGCCAAGATAGTCGTGTTAAAGCAACGACACGCGCCGCCGGCGCCGCTCTGACTTTTTGAAACCATGTGCATTAATTATAGCTCAATCAGAAGGCAAAAGAGTATATCATGAAGAAATCAACACACTACAAGTTTTCTATAACGTTTATAAAGATGTGTATAAATGTTATAGTTTGAGAGCGCGGATGACGCAGTAGTTCAGTGCTCGCCTCGCCACTGTCACTGTCCCGAGTATTGTGGGTTCGAATCCCACACGGGACAGAACTGCAATATTATAAAAATTATACCAGTGACTTCCTCCTTTCTTCTCTTCTATCTAGTTTGGTGTGCCCGACAGGGTTCATATTTGGTCTTTTATTCTTTGCTACAACATGTAATAGATATAGAGAGGAATAAAGCATTGAAATTGAATTTTTTGTGATCCTCAAATTTTTTATTTCAATTTTTTTAGACTTTTAGTCTCCTTAAGACAGAATGGCTTTATAGATCCCCAAAGTTGTTCCGAATCTGTGTTCTTTGTGTCCATTGTCGGCCTGGATGGCGTAGTGGTTGGTGTAACCGACTGCCACGCATGAGGTCGCGGGTTCGATTCCCGCACAAATCAAACATTTGTGTGCATGAACATGGGTGTTTGTCTTGGTCTGGGTGTTTCTATGTATAATATGTATGTATTTACAAAAAAAAAGTATATATGTATGTTTATCCATTGTCTAGTACCCATAGTACAAGCTCTGCTTAGTTTGGGCTAGATGGTGTTGTGTGTATGTGGTAGAATATATTATATATTATTATTATTGTTTGAATGTTTGTAAAGACACACGAATTATTTCTAATGCGGAAGTGGTCTCTAAATTAAAAAAAATAAACAAAAAGTGTGGGTACTGCCCGCCTGCACTTGGGCAACATACTAGACTATGGGTTTTTTCGGTTGACAATTCTTCGCAGATACGTCTTCCAGAAAGGTATTATATATTGTGTTATTTAAAGTTTTTACTTACTGAGTCATACCTTTGCTTGAGTAGCGGGCTGTTTTAATGAGTAGTTAAGTATAATATCACTAGTCAGTGATATACTTAAATTAATTCATAAGTCAGTACGGCAACTGGAAAGCATAAGTTATCTTGTACTAATATTATAAAGCTGAAGAGTTTGTTTGTTTGTTTGAACGCGCTAATCTCAGTAACTACTGGTTCAAATTGAAAAATTCTTTTAGTATTGGATAGCCTGTTTAATGAGGAAGGCTGTAGGCTATATAACGTCACGGTACGACCCACAGGGGCGGTACAGTAACGATAAACGCGGGTGAAACCGCAGGAACATCTAGTTATTCAATAAAACAAATACCTAAATGTTTCATCGAACTATTCGTGCCAGCCTCGCTTAGCTCATCTAACCTAACATGCATTTTGGTAAGGCTACGGGCAACCATATCCCATTGTCGCTAGTGATATATGCACGACCCTAATATCCACTTCTCACAGACCACGACCAGATGAGCTCTTTTAGCCACTTCTTACGATATATTGACTACTAGCTTTCGCCCGCGGCTTCGCTCGCGTTAATTTAGAATTTGACAATCAATTCGGATTGTACTCTGCTTGTAATAATATAATTCAATCATGATTCGAAAGAAACGTGGCGCGCGCCATCTATTATAATAAGAACGTTTTTGTTGTTTTCCTCGGGAACAGTAATATTTTTCGAGATGAAAGATAGCCTATGTCCGTTTCTGTACACCTGTCAAGGTATATGCAAAATTTAAGGATGATCGGTTCAGTGGTTTAGGTGTGAAAACGTAACAAACAAACAAACTCATTTTCGCTTTTATAATATTAGTTAGGATGGCTATCTTAAAACATTTTGCGACGCTTCCTAAACATGGTATATATATACAATTTACTAATCTCATAAGTCTTATTTTTATTAAATAGATACAGACTACAGACTAACACATACACAAGAATATTCAATGGTAAACAATAATATAATACTTAAATCTGCGTTCCAATTATAAACTATACACATTAGAGTACGTATAATTATCATAATATGTAGTTATCAGTGGAGAGCTTAATGCGAGTAAAACCATTCAAATATGAACAATTAGACTAATGACAAGGATTTAAAAAAGGATACAAGATGGTACATATATTTTATTAGCTTAATCAATTCAATTCCATCGTTATAAATTTAATTCTTAGTAAATTACACCACTTAGGTGTTTATCAATTAGACAAAACACATAGCATAATTTCACCTACCTATATTTTCTAATCATTTAAGTAATTAAATGTATTGCGATTGAATTATACTTCAATTCAATCGTAATAAATCCAGTCCTTAGTAAATTATATAACTTAGCAGTATATCTATTAGACAAAACACATAGCAAAAAGTCACCCATTTTTTCTAATAATTTAATTAAATGTATTGCGATTGAATTATACTTAAATTCAATCGTAATAGATCCAGTCCTTAGTAAATTATATAACTTAGGAGTATATCTATTAGACAAAACACATAGCAAAAAGTCACCCATTTTTTTAATAATTTAATTAAATGTATTGCGATTGAATTATACTTAAATTCAATCGTAATCAATCCAATCCTTAGTAAATTATATCACTTAGTTCTTTATCTATCAGACAAAACGCATAATAAAAAGTCACAAATGTTTTCTAAAGTAAAGTATAATTACATACCATTTTATTCTCCAATAAATGTATGTATTTAATTATTCATAACATGACGTTTACACCGTGCCCGTTAATCAATGTAGGTACAAATAATTGAGTAGATAGTACGCGTTCGCCTCGACGAGCAGGAAAGGGGTTAATTAAATTCGCACCAGCCCGCCTCTCGTCGCCATCGCATTCCCCGAATTCAATGTGTAATGTACACATATTTATTATATCAAATTTCCTGTTTTGTTAAGCATTAACAAATCGATTGTTTACTGTTCTCATCTCATTAGGTAATGATTTATTTAATATTCCATTAAGTTGTTGTTGTGACCTTTGAATATGTACACTATCATTCCTAATGATCCTGTTAATTGTGAGAGCAGATATAAAACATCCGCTAACCCCATCAAAGAGAGAGTCCTGTCTGATTAGTCGAGCGAGTACCATCTCGGTTCAGTCTAAAATATATTGTTATATACGTAATCGCTGCTTTATTATTTGATAAAGACCCCTTCCGACCACCCGAACATTACATTTTGGTGTCAGAAGTGGGATACTAATATCCGGACAAAACGGGTTAGAAGTGCGTGCGTGAAATCCGTAGTACAAGTTAGTGAAAACGCGAGTGTTAAAAACTTGCGATTATACTTTGCGGTATTTCAACTTCGGTCCAAGATATTGTGTTCAAAGCTGTATCCACTGGGCTCTGAATCTAGCACGGCATCACGGTGTAAGGCGGTTCAAGAAGCAAAGCCAACAGCAGCAAGGTCTTGTCAATAGGCAGGCAGAAAGTCTACGCTCTCCACGGTTCATCAGAGAAGAAAGAAGAAAAGTAAGGTATATTACCGTGTATTTTTAAATTATATCATAATGGCTACCACAGAAGATGTAAAAAGAAGTGGCGGTTTTATAGACATAGCATTGGCTGAAAGAATGATTAATAAATACATACAATGGTGACAAGGCAAATTTGCATGTATTTATAGATAGGTAATTGTAATAACGCATATAATCTTTTAAACCCAATTTATAGTATTGCATTTGTATCAGTAGTGCTTTCTAAAATAGAAGGTAATATAAGATCAACTTTGTTAAATCGATCATTCCCTTCGTGGAATGAACTTAAAGATCATTTACTAGAAAATTATTCAGAAAAACGTACTTTCGCACAGTGGCAATTAGAGCTCAATTCATGCAGACAAGGTAATAATGAGCCAGTGTTAAAATATTCAAATAGAGTTGAAGGTTGCCTTATAAAACTAATCAAATCTCTCGATCCAAAATTAAGTAATAGCGCACGGGAGGCTAATATAGAATTACTCAAAAATCAGGCTTTAAATATTTTTATTAGTGGTCTTACATCTCATTTACACATATTACTGAAATCACAAAAACCTAACACTTTTGAAAAGGCAGTATCGATAGCTATTTCCGAGGAACAAGAGATAAAATCACGACAAGAGATGAATAACAGGCACAATTTGGGTATCAATAATAAATATTTTTAAAAACCGATGCATCTAGTGTATCAACCGAATATAAGACAAACGCAAGTTAATAAAAATATAACCACTTGCTTCAATTGTCAAAAGAAAGGCCATTATGCAAGAGATTGTTGGAAAAAAAGTACAATGAATCAACAGCACAACCAAAATTATCAGCCGCGACCAGCAGGTTTTCCAAATAATAATAAATTTAACTATCGTTATAACAATAATAATAATCCAGGAAACCATAGTAGGTTCCATAATGCTCAAGAAAACATGAAACCTTTAAACTAAAATGGTCTGAGGACGCTGGCCAGTCTAAAGACCACCGATATAATACAGGCCAAATTAGATACATTAATACAAAAACGTCCATTTATGTAAGATTAAATTCGCCTAACCTAGAAAGAGAATCAATCAATCAATCAATCCTTTATTTGCTTAGAATATGGTTACATTTTACAGTTTGTCAGTTTTAGATAGTACAGCATATTCTGCCACATGTGGCGAGCAAATTTTAAATAATAAACATTAATTAATATACTTAACAGCTAAATACAATTACACCATTAGTTTCTAAAATTATTATCACATGTATAAATATAGTTGAGGTCCAATTAGAATATTTAATAATGAAATAATTTAAAATTAATGGCTACGTTAGAATATGTTTAACAATTTGAAAAAGATAATAAAATTAAAATAAAGCAATAAAAAATGTCAAATAATAAATAAGAAATCATGTCAGAATAATATTAAAATATCATGCATGCATTATAAAATCACAAGTCAGTAATTATAATTTAAAATAAGTAATAGTCCGCTTTATGTTAATAATAAAAATAACATAGTAGTTATTGTGCCTTTATAGTTTTATCATTAAGAAAATCATCAATATTATAATAGCTTTTTGTATTAGTAGTTTTCTAAGCGATTTTTTAAATTGTGTAGTATTCATATGCCTAATAGCTAGTGGAATTTTATTATAGATTTGTGGAGCTTTGCATACTATACTTTTATAGAGTAAAGCTGTTTTAGCGGGATGAGCACGAAGTCTATTATTATCACGGCGATTTCGGCTTACATAATCAGAGAGTTTGGGAAATAGATCAGGATTGTTCCTGACAAATAGAGCTGTTTCAATAATCTAAAGTGATGGAAGTGTAAGAATGTTGTATTTTATGAAAAAAGGCCTACAACTATCAGTACTTTTAAGGCCAAACATAGCGCGAATGCATCGCTTTTGCATTTTAAACACCATATCCTTATTGGTAGAATTTGCCCAAAAAATTACACCATATCTAAGGATGGATTCCACAAGTCCGTAATATGCCGAAAGTAACGCATCTGTGTTAATAATAGCAGCTAATTTATGTAAGGCGTAAGATAGACTGCTGATTTTTTTACATACAATGTCAATGTGTTCCTTCCAATTAAATTTATTATCAATATTTAAACCTAGAAACCGAGCAACAGTAGCTTCCTTAATGGTAATATTTTCATATACTACATTTAAATTTAACGAATTTTGTAGTCGTTGACCAAAATGCATAATGTTCGTCTTCATTAAATTAATTTTCAAATTATTATTGATTAACCAAGAGATTATGGATGTCAGTGAGTCATTAATGTCAGATTTATATTGATTTATGTCCTTGCATGGTATGGTGACCGTGCTATCATCAGCAAATAATATCAAGGGTTGGTTGGTAGCATTTGGTAAGTCATTAATATAAAGTATAAATAAGAGTGGCCCCAGAACACTACCCTGGGGTACACCATGTGGTACATAACGCCTTTTTGAAGTGTAGGTTTCTTGGCGTTTTGTGTTAAAATTAATTTTATTGATTTCTGTTATTTGTTGTCGGTTTGTTAAATAGGATCTAATTAAGTTTAGAACATTGCCTCTGACACCATAAGCATGAAGTTTATTTAGCAGAATATTATGACTCACACAATCAAAAGCGGAGGACATGTCACAATAGATAGCACATACAGGGGATTTTTTATCCATGTGCGTTAAAACATTTTTAATAAAATTATAGATAGCCATATTGATGGTTTTGGTTTTCCGAAAACCATTTTGCTCACTGCATAATATTTTATTTCTTTCGAGATACGCATTAATTTCCTGATATAGATATTTTTCAAATATTTTTGAAAATACGGAAAGTAAAGCATTAGGCCTGTAATTTTGCATTAACTCTTTATTTTCCTTTTTATATAATGGCTTTATTATTGTTAATTTAAGATTTTCCGGAAAGACGCCAGTCGATATACATAAGTTAATTATGTGGCTCAAATGGTGACATATGTACTCATTAACCGCTTTAATAATATTTGATGATATGCCATCGTGTCCTACAGTATTTGTATTTTTTAAATTATTGATTATTTTGTAAATATGATGCGGCGTGCTTGGAGCAAGAAACATTGATTTTAATCTTGTATTTATTAATGCAGTTACATTTTTATTTGAACCTGGAACTGGTTTAACTTTATTGATAAAATAGTCATTAAATACATTCGCTATTTCTATGGGATTATTTGTAAGTTTCTCGTTAATTTTGATGCTGGAAATGTCTTCTTTGGGTATGTTAGGTCTGGCACTATTTATAATTTGCCACGCTGCTTTACATTTATTATATGCACTTTTTACTTTGAAATTATTTTGAGCACGTTTAGTTAGCATTATGATCTTTTTAAATAGACTACAATAACTTTGATACTTTGATTTATTTTCTTGTGTGGGTTTTAGTCTAAATTGCCAAAGTAAATCTCTTTTCTTTCTGCTGCAAGCTTTCACTCCACGAGATACCCATTTTGGCTTACAGTTGACTTTCATAAAAATATGTATTTTGGGGAAACATAAATCATAAGAAAGTTTGAAGTCATCTATAAAGTATTGGTATGCTGTATTCGGATTATCGGTTTGGTAAATATTCGAAAAAGACATGTTCTTGATACATTCTTTAAATTTTTTAATGTTTTCTAAACTATAATCTCGTTTCGTGATGCGCCAAGGTTTTAATGCGAACACTAGTTTAACGGGCAGTTTTATTAATTGGGCTGTATGATCCGAAAAACCTAATTCTAAAATCTCGGTCTTACATTTCTTTTTTAAATTATGTGCAAAATTGTCAATACAGCTTCGACTAGATAGTCTCGTCGGTTTATTTAATGTCAAATTAAAATTATAATTTAATAATAGGCATTCAAAATCTAAAGTACTATTATTACGCTTTAAAATATCTATATTAAAATCACCAGCAATTAAAATGTTATTATATTTATATTTATTTATGTAAATTAACAGTTTTTCTAGCCTGTTGAAAAACGTATACAAATTATTTTGTTTAGGTACTCTGTATATGCAGATAATTAAAGTTTTATAAGAAAGAAGCTCAATTGCACAACACTCAAATACATGGAGCTAAGTACTGATAATCGCAAAGGTGATTCACTTAATTCGGAGAAATATCAGGCGCCGTGCAATACAGATTAGGAATTGTTAGTAGGTGAATCACTGACTAAAAGACATCACAATAGCCAAAACCGCATTGTCTCGCGAAACATATTATTTATTGTCAAGGTTTTCGAAATGTTTTGTGATATATATCTGTTGGTATGTTTGTTATTCATCAAAGTTTACTAATTGAATGGATTTCTAGGAAAGGTTGTATGAAGGCTGGATAATAATCAGCAGAAACGACATAGGTACCTAATTGTAACTTCAGTTGGCGAATATTTTAGATAACATATCCTAACTAATATCTATACTAATATTATAAAGCTAAAGAGTTTGTTTGTTTGAACGCGCTAATCTCAGAAACTACTGATTCGAATTGAGAAATTCTTTCAGTGTTAGATCGCCCATTTATCGAGGAAGGTTATATGCTATATAACATCACGCTACGACCCATGGGAGCGGCGCAGTTATCATTAACGTGGGTGAAACCACAAGCACATCTAGTCTAGTCTAGTCCTAATCCTAACTAATATTATAAGGGTGAAAATGAGTTTGTTTGTTTGTTTGTTTGTTGCCTTTTCACGCCTAAACCACTGAACCGATCATCCTGAAATTTTGCATATACGTTGACAGGTGCACAGAAACGGACATAGGCTACCTTTCTTCCCGAAAAAAATTACTGTTCCCGAGGAAAACAACAATAACGTTCTTATGATAATAGATGGTGCCACGTGTCTTTCGAATCATGATTCATGATTGAATTATATTATTACAAGCAGAGTACAACCCGAATTGATAGTCAAATTCTAAATTAACGCGAGCGAAGCCGCGGGCAAAAGCTAGTGTATTATAAATGCGAATGTGAGTTGTTTGTTACGCTTTCACCCCATAACTACTGGATCGATCATCATGAAATTTTGCATACACGTTCTCAAGAGTACAGAAAAGGACATAGGGTACGTTTCATCTTTCGTTTCATATTATAAAGACAATAGATATGTTTATATGTTGTAATCGATAAACTCTGAAACTGTTGAACTGATTTTAATAATTCTTTCAGTATTAGAAAGCTACTTTATCCAGGAGAAACATAAGCTATATAACATCACGCTACGAGCCACAGGAACGGAGCAGTAATCATAAATAATATAACATCAGCCCTGTTTATAAACTGTCCCACTGTTGGGCATGGGCCTCCAGTATGAGAAGGGTTAGGCCACAGTTCACCACGCTGGCCCAGTGCAGGTTGGTAGACTTCACATATCTTCGAGAACATTATGTGGAACTCTCAGACATGCAGGTTTCCTCTCGATGTTTTCCTTCACCGTTAAAGCAAGCGATAATTAACTATTTAATACGTATATAACTTCGAAAGTCAGAGATGCGCGCCTTGGGATCGAACTCGAGACCTCTGCGTGGCAGTCCAACGGTGTCCCACTAGGCTACCGCTGCTATCTATACTAATATTATAAAGCTGAAGAGTTTTTATTTTGAACGCGCTAATCTCAGGAACTACTGGTTCGATTTGAAAAATTCTTTTAGTGTTGGATAGCCTATTTATCGAGGAAGGCTATAGGCTATATAACATCACGCTATGACCCACGGGGGCGGCGCAGTAACGATAAACGCGGGTGAAACCGCGGGAACATCTAGTATCTAATATATATAAACATGGTGTATAATATACAGCTGAAGGTATACTTACACACTAGTGACTCCATAGAAAGCGCCTGGATCATCCAGGTTGTTTGTGTTGAGGTCCGCCCAAAACTTGACGAGGAAGAACGCGTTCCTGGGTCCCTTCTCGTACAACTCCTTGAGCCCGCCTTTCTTCTCCGGGAACTTATCGTTTATCTGTTGTACATCTACCGACTAGACACAAACAAAGATATATTAGTAAGTAAGTATTTTATTTTTCAAAATATAGGTACACGTTCTTATACAAATATTTTAACACAACAAAAAAAAGAAAAGTACATATATAATCAAAAACGAGGTTACCACTCAGGTTTGTTGTTGGTTTGCGGTTTAAACCTCATCCCAACCCTGATGTTATGTGGTAACCCCATTAAGACGCCCGGTAGAGGTACATCATACTCTTTAATATTTTACAAACTCAAAAAATAAAAAAAACTACGTACGTAAGATATATATAAATTATAATTGATGAGCATAGGTATATAATTAATATAGTATATAAAATATAAATTAAATAATAGGTATTATTTTGCCTCTATTGACTTATATATATCACTAAAGGGTAGGCAGAGACTTATACCTAAATTTCGCCAGCGATAGCATATGATAGGGGCAAGCATATAGCTGTCTACTAGACACAGCTCCAGATTCCGTGCTACGAAGAATTTGTGACAGAAAAACCCAGTAACAGCTTTCCCGATTCGGAATCGAGACCAAGGCACCAGGCAATCGTTAGTAACTTGCAAAACGTTTCTTTATAACCTTTTTACATTGAATTTGATTTTGTCGGCCTCGATGGCGTAGTGGTTAGTGTAACCGACTGCCACGCCTGAGGTCGCGGGTTCGATTCCCGCACAAGTCAAACATTTGTGTACATGAACATGGATGTTTGTCTTGGTCTGGGTGTTTCTATGCATAATGTATATGTATAAAAATATATATTTGTTTATCTATGGTCTAGTACCCATAGTACAAGCTCTGCTTAGTTTGGGCTAGATGGTGTTGTGTGTGTGTGATAGAATATTAGTATTATATTGTAATCATACTACTATAACAAAAACATTTTGAAACTGTACTTTTTAGATTAGCAACAAGTATTGTCATTTGATGAACATGTAATTTTACTGTAATAGTCCATTAAACAGTTATACAAGACTGCCTCCTTGACTCGTGCTGTTTTGTCATTCTGTTAGAAAAGTTTAAGTAGCAACACGGCAACTGAAAATGTGATTGGTGTACGGCAATATGGTCGAAGTATTTAGGAGCTAAATCATTAACGAATAAGTCATATCCCCTAAAGCAAATCGGGCATCGAAGCCAGCTTTAGGCTGTGTGTCGCCCACAAACTTCCCTCAGGACAAAGAAAAGGCGGTATCATCTATACTAATCTATACTAATATTATAAAGCTGAAGAGTTTGTTTGTTTGTTTGAACGCGCTAATCTTAGGAACTACTGGTTCGATTTGAAAAATTATTTTAGTGTTGGATAGCCTATTTATCGAGGAAGGTTATAAGGCTATATAATATCACGCTACGACCAACGGGGGCGGCGCAGTAACTATAAACGCGGACGAAACCGCGTGAACATCTAGTATATAAATAAAGAACAATGGTCAAATCGCACCTGACGGCGACCCGACATGTATTGTATATGAAAAAATCCGTTATTGTTTAAGATTTTAGGAAAGATGAGAAATATCTGTTTATGAAGCCAGGAAAAAAAGATATAAATTTTTTTGGTATTGTATTTTTCTTTAACTTAGGTAAGTAATTTTAGAACGCATCTTTCATTTTACTTACGATGTGATTAGTTTCTTTTCACATACTAAAAGGTTCAATACTCAATACTTGTAATTATTTTCATATTTTCGAAGAGTTATTAACAGTAGTACAAATAAATAAATACGCAGAGATCAAACCAGTTAGTATTATTTTTTATATACGTATATGTAGGTACAAAGTAGCACAGCGTTTTGTTCACGATATTAAAATATTTAGGCTGGTATTAAATACATGAAAATAAACCAATCCCACTTCAGATTGTTTCTGGACATGGCAAATAAAAATTTGGCCATTGTTCTTGATAATATTTTATATATATGATATGAGATAAAGAGTGTAAACTTACCTCTAATAAAGGATCTGCGTACGTTACAGTACCACCTATGTGAACAAATAGATGCTGCGCAGGCGCCGAACTTGGGTACTGCAAACAAAACAACAATATTCATAAATATAACTTAATAAACGAGATGACAATGATAAGACAACGTTTAAATATATTTAAGTTAAATATTATTTCGCAGTTAAGTTCAAGGTGTTTAACTTTCGATTTAGTGAACGTTAAGACATTAAGGTAACGTTAGGTATCATAAAAGTTTTAATATTATGATTTATATCTTAGTCGTTATTGCTTGAGACTTTAAGTGTTCAGTGTAGAAGTCAAAGAATATGATATGTGTCAAACAAGCTATCTACTCACCAAATTTTATCAATACTGATTCAAAGCTGATTCAAAGATGACGACTCGATGGCGTAGTGGTTAGTGTAACAGACTGCCACGCCTGGGATCGCGGGTTCGATTCCCGCACAAGTCAAACATTAGTGTGCATGAACATGGATGTTTGTCTTGGTCTGAGTGTTTATATGTATAATATGTATGTATTTACAACAAAAAAAGTATATATCCATTGTCTAGCACCCATAGTACAAGCTCTGCTTAGTTTGGGCTAGATGGTATTGTGTGTAGGTGATAGAATATTATTATTATTATGTTTCTCTTGTATCTATTTTCTAACATGTTATATTATGAAAATATCTGGCCCTTTGGGAGGCTTACACGGAGACATAGGTCATGAAGAGGCCTTTCGAGAGTTTTAATCAAAGGTGGGATGGAATACCCACAGCGGCACTAGCCGCAGCAGGCGTAGGTCTATTGCTACGTATGGATTCTAATATACCTATGGGCTATGGGTATGGGTGTTTGGTGGACCGGTAGATTGCTAACTATGGATGAAAAACGGCATCTGCCCTGAATACTCTGATAGCATTAATGCAATGGGACTCGCCAACTTACTAGATGAGCTCCCTGAATAGCCACCATAGGCATACAAGCCAGCAGCAGAGGGCAACACCGATGCGAGAGGCTTAGGGTGTCGAGCGGTGCGGCGCCGGTTTCACCATCACGGGTCTCGGGACAACGGAGACCTGGAGCGGGTTTTCCCGTAGTTATGCCCTTGAAAATTACACTTCCACCCCCAAGCATATAGCTCTAGCGGCCGCTCTCTGACCAGCCAACCAAGGCAAGCCAGAGTTGAAAGTCCTACGGGAGATCCTGGAGTTCCACCCTAGCCAGCCAGTAACGGCAAGCCGGGGACGACACCCTAACCGACTCTCTGAGGCATTCAGGACCGCAGTGTCGCCACTCACATTTAGCTCGCCACAAGCTGCCCTGCGGTTTGTGCGCTTTTATTTAACCTGGTGATCATTTTTTTGTTTGCAGCACAAGGCGAAGGTGATTGTTTAAAAGCTAATTTACTGTGCCCGATACAGCGTTAGTCTCATGATGAAATAATGACTGTCCCAGAAGGTATTATAATTAAAAATAAAAATAAAAACGAAAAAATCGGTAATATTTAATTTTGTATTCGAATCTCGATTTGCCGCTTAATATATTCGAATGACAATCAATCAAAAGTTATTAAGAATATTTGGTATGCTCGTATTGCGTGATTCGATTGTGTGCTGTGTGCGATGTCGTAGAGTTGTGGTACAGCATGGTGACGGCGTGGTGATGGTGTGGTGATAATGTAGTGACAGCGTAGTGATGATGTGGTGATTGTGTGTAATGTTGATGGTGTGGTGTTGAAGTGATGGTGTAGTAAAGGCGTGGTTATGACGTGATGATCGTGTGGTGATAGTGTTGTGTCGTCTAGGTAATTGTGTGATAATGGTGTTAGCCTGGTGTTTTAGTGAAGGTGCTGACCGTGTCGGGGTCGCGCGGGTGCTCTACGAAGGCGGAGAACTCGACGAGGCGAAGCTTGTGCATGGCGATGGCGCGGCCCTCCCACGGCGGCGGCGGCGCTACATCCGCGCCACCCGCGACGCCCACGCCACCCACGCCGGCCAAGCCCTTGTAGCCGGCGCCAGGGAACGGCTTCACGCTGCGGAAACGATACCACTTACTTGCTTGATTCTCTTCGTTAGAGCTAGCATCCCTTACAAAGTAGCCTAGTAATAGAGTATTATTTATAATGGACTGTTTGAGTCTTTGGCGTGCGCTTTCTTAGGGCCATGACCCTACCCTGGATTGGTGCCTAAACTAGTCAAATACATATGTGTTCAGAAAATTAGCGTCCAAATTCAACTACATCGCAACTTCTTTACTTCTAGAAGTAGAACATAATTTAAAATGGATACCAGACTGTTTAAGTCATATGCGTGCGCTACCCTAGGTCCATTACCCTCCCCTAAATTCGCGTCAGAACTATCCAAATACGTCTTAAAAATATAAGCGTCCAAATTTAACAAAAGAGTGACATTTTTACTTCCTTGGCTTTGTTTAAAAATCAACTCTATAATATAAATTTTAAGGTTCAATTTGTAATTGATTGTTGTGCATGAGGTCTTTCTTGGTGCATTTTTCGGGTCTAGTCTAAGTGTTATTAGGTTTTTCTCACATTAAATTCTCAGTAGCACCATGGAGTCTGGACCTGTGCTCGTTAGTCGGCACGGCAATAGTCTCGTCACCTATCACGTGAAATCTAAAATCATAGTTTTCGAAATGTGAGTGTTATAAATCTCTTCATGCCTCTTAGAAATACAGGCGTGAGAATATATATACGGCTTGGCTATTTTTGTATATAAATTAGCACTAGATATTAATATATTAAATATATTATGTATATTGATTTAATCTTTGAAAAAATAAACGATTTTATAATGATATTGGCGATACCGGTTCCATCAGAATAAACCCAAATGAAGGATCAACCGTGAGAACTTTAGCAGATGAATAAATATTTTTTTTTTGTTTAATCCCATTAAAGTGTTTCCATGGTACTAATATTAATAACCTAACTAAAGTGCCTTAGCCCAGAAGCTCGATTAGCCTTCATAAAGTGCTTGATACCGAATAGAACATAGTTTAATTTATTTCATCTAACACGCTTACAGTCTGCATTGTTAAGTTCATTTAAGACATGCAAGTTGAATAAAAAAGAGGAAAATATTATGAATTTAACTTCATTCTCTGCTCAGACTCCTTTAATAAAATTGATCTTTAGTTGCTTTAGATAGAAAGAGATGAAAGTATTGGCCTTTCACATACAGTCAACATAATAAAGCTGAAGAGACTGTTTATGTTTCTATTTAATGCGCTAAGCTCTGGAACTACAAGTCAGATTTTAAATAATCTTTGCATTTGATAGGCCAATTCTTCTAGAAAGCATAGCCTATAGATACGAGCCACCAGAGCGTATAGCAGTCATAGTAGACGTGGATGAAACTGCGGAGACAACTAGTCACTTTATAGGGTTCAATATAACCTGATAATAAATTATTTTGTTCTTTTAATAACACTTACTCTTGTGAAGGTCCAGCTTGTAGACCCGGTTGCCAAAATTGCTGCAATAATAATAAATGTTATTAGCCCTTTTTAACTTAACCTTAAACTTTAATTAAGCATAATTATTATTGTTGTTATAAACTAACTATGCTCAGGTTGTTAAGTTTCTACACACGTAATCACTTGAAGCATTATTTAAAATGAAAAACATGGAGACGCAATGTCATTTTATTCCAATGATTTGATATACATGATTCTTATATTCGCATCGCCGAGTATCGAGAGCGATATCGATAAGGTTTAGTCCAATCCGATTGCTAGTCGATTATTTGTAAGATGAGGAAAAAAGAAACAAAGATGTGAGTAAAGCAGTTTGTAGTCGATTGGTGTTATTGCCTCCAATTCTTCGCTTGATACGTGCATTTGGCAACATGCCTAAATAGTAGTGAAGCAACACAATTTAAAGGCGTTTTAGTTTGTTTTGACTAGTAACACAAAGGCATGCCTTCTGCAAGTTGAGTACCGTATGGTGGTACGCCGGGTGCGGCAAGCCCGCTACGATCTGTGCGCTAGATAGTGTGCTCATTGACTGCATGGCCTTCTCTATCATCATCCCACCATCCTAAACGCCATTCATATTTAACAATAATAATTATGCTTAATTAAAGTTTAAGGTTAAGTTAAAAAGGGCTAATAACATTTATTATTATTGCAGCAATTTTGGCAACCGGGTCTACAAGCTGGACCTTCACAAGAGTAAGTGTTATTAAAAGAACAAAATAATTTATTATCAGGTTATATTGAACCCTATAAAGTGACTAGTTGTCTCCGCAGTTTCATCCACGTCTACTATGACTGCTATACGCTCTGGTGGCTCGTATCTATAGGCTATGCTTTCTAGAAGAATTGGCCTATCAAATGCAAAGATTATTTAAAATCTGACTTGTAGTTCCAGAGCTTAGCGCATTAAATAGAAACATAAACAGTCTCTTCAGCTTTATTATGTTGACTGTATGTGAAAGGCCAATACTTTCATCTCTTTCTATCTAAAGCAACTAAAGATCAATTTTATTAAAGGAGTCTGAGCAGAGAATGAAGTTAAATTCATAATATTTTCCTCTTTTTTATTCAACTTGCATGTCTTAAATGAACTTAACAATGCAGACTGTAAGCGTGTTAGATGAAATAAATTAAACTATGTTCTATTCGGTATCAAGCACTTTATGAAGGCTAATCGAGCTTCTGGGCTAAGGCACTTTAGTTAGGTTATTAATATTAGTACCATGGAAACACTTTAATGGGATTAAACAAAAAAAAAAATATTTATTCATCTGCTAAAGTTCTCACGGTTGATCCTTCATTTGGGTTTATTCTGATGGAACCGGTATCGCCAATATCATTATAAAATCGTTTATTTTTTCAAAGATTAAATCAATATACATAATATATTTAATATATTAATATCTAGTGCTAATTTATATACAAAAATAGCCAAGCCGTATATATATTCTCACGCCTGTATTTCTAAGAGGCATGAAGAGATTTATAACACTCACATTTCGAAAACTATGATTTTAGATTTCACGTGATAGGTGACGAGACTATTGCCGTGCCGACTAACGAGCACAGGTCCAGACTCCATGGTGCTACTGAGAATTTAATGTGAGAAAAACCTAATAACACTTAGACTAGACCCGAAAAATGCACCAAGAAAGACCTCATGCACAACAATCAATTACAAATTGAACCTTAAAATTTATATTATAGAGTTGATTTTTAAACAAAGCCAAGGAAGTAAAAATGTCACTCTTTTGTTAAATTTGGACGCTTATATTTTTAAGACGTATTTGGATAGTTCTGACGCGAATTTAGGGGAGGGTAATGGACCTAGGGTAGCGCACGCATATGACTTAAACAGTCTGGTATCCATTTTAAATTATGTTCTACTTCTAGAAGTAAAGAAGTTGCGATGTAGTTGAATTTGGACGCTAATTTTAAAACTAGTTTAGGCACCAATCCAGGGTTGGGTCATGGCCCTAAGAAAGCGCACGCCAAAGACTCAAACAGTCCATTATAAATAATACTCTATTACTAGGCTACTTTGTAAGGGATGCTAGCTCTAACGAAGAGAATCAAGCAAGTAAGTGGTATCGTTTCCGCAGCGTGAAGCCGTTCCCTGGCGCCGGCTACAAGGGCGTGGCCGGCGTGGGTGGCGTGGGCGTCGCAGGTGGCGCGGATGTAGCGCCGCCGCCGCCGTGGGAGGGCCGCGCCATCGCCATGCACAAGCTTCGCCTCGTCGAGTTCTCCGCCTTCGTAGAGCACCCGCGCGACCCCGACACGGTCAGCACCTTCACTAAAACACCAGGCTAACACCATTATCACACAATTACCTAGACGACACAACACTATCACCACACGATCATCACGTCATAACCACGCCTTTACTACACCATCACTTCAACACCACACCATCAACATTACACACAATCACCACATCATCACTACGCTGTCACTACATTATCACCACACCATCACCACGCCGTCACCATGCTGTACCACAACTCTACGACATCGCACACAGCACACAATCGAATCACGCAATACGAGCATACCAAATATTCTTAATAACTTTTGATTGATTGTCATTCGAATATATTAAGCGGCAAATCGAGATTCGAATACAAAATTAAATATTACCGATTTTTTCGTTTTTATTTTTATTTTTAATTATAATACCTTCTGGGACAGTCATTATTTCATCATGAGACTAACGCTGTATCGGGCACAGTAAATTAGCTTTTAAACAATCACCTTCGCCTTGTGCTGCAAACAAAAAAATGATCACCAGGTTAAATAAAAGCGCACAAACCGCAGGGCAGCTTGTGGCGAGCTAAATGTGAGTGGCGACACTGCGGTCCTGAATGCCTCAGAGAGTCGGTTAGGGTGTCGTCCCCGGCTTGCCGTTACTGGCTGGCTAGGGTGGAACTCCAGGATCTCCCGTAGGACTTTCAACTCTGGCTTGCCTTGGTTGGCTGGTCAGAGAGCGGCCGCTAGAGCTATATGCTTGGGGGTGGAAGTGTAATTTTCAAGGGCATAACTACGGGAAAACCCGCTCCAGGTCTCCGTTGTCCCGAGACCCGTGATGGTGAAACCGGCGCCGCACCGCTCGACACCCTAAGCCTCTCGCATCGGTGTTGCCCTCTGCTGCTGGCTTGTATGCCTATGGTGGCTATTCAGGGAGCTCATCTAGTAAGTTGGCGAGTCCCATTGCATTAATGCTATCAGAGTATTCAGGGCAGATGCCGTTTTTCATCCATAGTTAGCAATCTACCGGTCCACCAAACACCCATACCCATAGCCCATAGGTATATTAGAATCCATACGTAGCAATAGACCTACGCCTGCTGCGGCTAGTGCCGCTGTGGGTATTCCATCCCACCTTTGATTAAAACTCTCGAAAGGCCTCTTCATGACCTATGTCTCCATGTAAGCCTCCCAAAGGGCCAGATATTTTCATAATATAACATGTTAGAAAATAGATACAAGAGAAACATAATAATAATAATATTCTATCACCTACACACAATACCATCTAGCCCAAACTAAGCAGAGCTTGTACTATGGGTGCTAGACAATGGATAAACATACATATATACTTTTTTGTTATAAATACATACATATTATACATATAAACACTCAGAACAAGACAAACATCCATGTTCATGCACACTAATGTTTGACTTGTGCGGGAATCGAACCCGCGATCCCAGGCGTGGCAGTCTGTTACACTAACCACTACGCCATCGAGTCGTCATCTTTGAATCAGCTTTGAATCAGTATTGATAAAATTTGGTGAGTAGATAGCTTGTTTGACACATATCATATTCTTTGACTTCTACACTGAACACTTAAAGTCTCAAGCAATAACGACTAAGATATAAATCATAATATTAAAACTTTTATGATACCTAACGTTACCTTAATGTCTTAACGTTCACTAAATCGAAAGTTAAACACCTTGAACTTAACTGCGAAATAATATTTAACTTAAATATATTTAAACGTTGTCTTATCATTGTCATCTCGTTTATTAAGTTATATTTATGAATATTGTTGTTTTGTTTGCAGTACCCAAGTTCGGCGCCTGCGCAGCATCTATTTGTTCACATAGGTGGTACTGTAACGTACGCAGATCCTTTATTAGAGGTATGTTTACATTCTTTATCTCATATCATATATATAAAATATTATCAAGAACAATGGCCAAATTTTTATTTGCCATGTCCAGAAACAAACTGAAGTGGGATTGGTTTATTTTCATGTATTTAATACCAGCCTAAATATTTTAATATTGTGAACAAAACGCTGTGCTACTTTGTACCTACATATACGTATATAAAAAATAATACTAACTGGTTTGATCTCTGCGTATTTATTTATTTGTACTACTGTTAATAACTCTTCGAAAATATGAAAATAATTACAAGTATTGAGTATTGAACCTTTTAGTATGTGAAAAGAAACTAATCACATCGTAAGTAAAATGAAAGATGCGTTCTAAAATTACTTACCTAAGTTAAAGAAAAATACAATACCAAAAAAATTTATATCTTTTTTTCCTGGCTTCATAAACAGATATTTCTCATCTTTCCTAAAATCTTAAACAATAACGGATTTTTTCATATACAATACATGTCGGGTCGCCGTCAGGTGCGATTTGACCATTGTTCTTTATTTATATACTAGATGTTCACGCGGTTTCGTCCGCGTTTATAGTTACTGCGCCGCCCCCGTGGGTCGTAGCGTGATATTATATAGCCTTATAACCTTCCTCGATAAATAGGCTATCCAACACTAAAATAATTTTTCAAATCGAACCAGTAGTTCCTAAGATTAGCGCGTTCAAACAAACAAACAAACTCTTCAGCTTTATAATATTAGTATAGATTAGTATAGATGATACCGCCTTTTCTTTGTCCTGAGGGAAGTTTGTGGGCGACACACAGCCTAAAGCTGGCTTCGATGCCCGATTTGCTTTACTTGACTTATTCGTTAATGATTTAGCTCCTAAATACTTCGACCATATTGCCGTACACCAATCACATTTTCAGTTGCCGTGTTGCTACTTAAACTTTTCTAACAGAATGACAAAACAGCACGAGTCAAGGAGGCAGTCTTGTATAACTGTTTAATGGACTATTACAGTAAAATTACATGTTCATCAAATGACAATACTTGTTGCTAATCTAAAAAGTACAGTTTCAAAATGTTTTTGTTATAGTAGTATGATTACAATATAATACTAATATTCTATCACACACACACAACACCATCTAGCCCAAACTAAGCAGAGCTTGTACTATGGGTACTAGACCATAGATAAACAAATATATATTTTTATACATATACATTATGCATAGAAACACCCAGACCAAGACAAACATCCATGTTCATGTACACAAATGTTTGACTTGTGCGGGAATCGAACCCGCGACCTCAGGCGTGGCAGTCGGTTACACTAACCACTACGCCATCGAGGCCGACAAAATCAAATTCAATGTAAAAAGGTTATAAAGAAACGTTTTGCAAGTTACTAACGATTGCCTGGTGCCTTGGTCTCGATTCCGAATCGGGAAAGCTGTTACTGGGTTTTTCTGTCACAAATTCTTCGTAGCACGGAATCTGGAGCTGTGTCTAGTAGACAGCTATATGCTTGCCCCTGTCATATGCTATCGCTGGCGAAATTTAGGTATAAGTCTCTGCCTACCCTTTAGTGATATATATAAGTCAAT
The DNA here is from genome assembly GCA_963564715.1 of Catocala sponsa. Lineage (NCBI taxonomy): Eukaryota > Metazoa > Arthropoda > Insecta > Lepidoptera > Erebidae > Catocala > Catocala sponsa. The sequence continues at coordinate 28,097,005 of OY751329.1, forward strand.
AGAGGCAAAATAATACCTATTATTTAATTTATATTTTATATACTATATTAATTATATACCTATGCTCATCAATTATAATTTATATATATCTTACGTACGTAGTTTTTTATTTTTTGAGTTTGTAAAATATTAAAGAGTATGATGTACCTCTACCGGGCGTCTTAATGGGGTTACCACATAACATCAGGGTTGGGATGAGGTTTAAACCGCAAACCAACAACAAACCTGAGTGGTAACCTCGTTTTTGATTATATATGTACTTTTCTTTTTTTTGTTGTGTTAAAATATTTGTATAAGAACGTGTACCTATATTTTTAAAAATAAAATACTTACTTACTAATATATCTTTGTTTGTGTCTAGTCGGTAGATGTACAACAGATAAACGATAAGTTCCCGGAGAAGAAAGGCGGGCTCAAGGAGTTGTACGAGAAGGGACCCAGGAACGCGTTCTTCCTCGTCAAGTTTTGGGTGGACCTCAACACAAACAACCTGGATGATCCAGGCGCTTTCTATGGAGTCACTAGTGTGTAAGTATACCTTCAGCTGTATATTATACACCATGTTTATATATATTAGATACTAGATGTTCTCGCGGTTTCACCCGCGTTTATCGTTACTGCGCCGCCCCCGTGGGTCATAGCGTGATGTTATATAGCCTATAGCCTTCCTCGATAAATAGGCTATCCAACACTAAAAGAATTTTTCAAATCGAACCAGTAGTTCCTAAGATTAGCGCGTTCAAAATAAAAACTCTTCAGCTTTATAATATTAGTATAGATAGCAGCGGTAGCCTAGTGGGACACCGTTGGACTGCCACGCAGAGGTCTCGAGTTCGATCCCAAGGCGCGCATCTCTGACTTTCGAAGTTATATACGTATTAAATAGTTAATTATCGCTTGCTTTAACGGTGAAGGAAAACATCGAGAGGAAACCTGCATGTCTGAGAGTTCCACATAATGTTCTCGAAGATATGTGAAGTCTACCAACCTGCACTGGGCCAGCGTGGTGAACTGTGGCCTAACCCTTCTCATACTGGAGGCCCATGCCCAACAGTGGGACAGTTTATAAACAGGGCTGATGTTATATTATTTATGATTACTGCTCCGTTCCTGTGGCTCGTAGCGTGATGTTATATAGCTTATGTTTCTCCTGGATAAAGTAGCTTTCTAATACTGAAAGAATTATTAAAATCAGTTCAACAGTTTCAGAGTTTATCGATTACAACATATAAACATATCTATTGTCTTTATAATATGAAACGAAAGATGAAACGTACCCTATGTCCTTTTCTGTACTCTTGAGAACGTGTATGCAAAATTTCATGATGATCGATCCAGTAGTTATGGGGTGAAAGCGTAACAAACAACTCACATTCGCATTTATAATACACTAGCTTTTGCCCGCGGCTTCGCTCGTGTTAATTTAGAATTTGACTATCAATTCGGGTTGTACTCTGCTTGTAATAATATAATTCAATCATGAATCATGATTCGAAAGACACGTGGCACCATCTATTATCATAAGAACGTTATTGTTGTTTTCCTCGGGAACAGTAATTTTTTTCGGGAAGAAAGGTAGCCTATGTCCGTTTCTGTGCACCTGTCAACGTATATGCAAAATTTCAGGATGATCGGTTCAGTGGTTTAGGCGTGAAAAGGCAACAAACAAACAAACAAACAAACTCATTTTCACCCTTATAATATTAGTTAGGATTAGGACTAGACTAGACTAGATGTGCTTGTGGTTTCACCCACGTTAATGATAACTGCGCCGCTCCCATGGGTCGTAGCGTGATGTTATATAGCATATAACCTTCCTCGATAAATGGGCGATCTAACACTGAAAGAATTTTTCAATTCGAATCAGTAGTTTCTGAGATTAGCGCGTTCAAACAAACAAACTCTTTAGCTTTATAATATTAGTATAGATATTAGTTAGGATATGTTATCTAAAATATTCGCCAACTGAAGTTACAATTAGGTACCTATGTCGTTTCTGCTGATTATTATCCAGCCTTCATACAACCTTTCCTAGAAATCCATTAAATTAGTAAACTTTGATGAATAACAAACATACCAACAGATATATATCACAAAACATTTCGAAAACCTTGACAATAAATAATATGTTTCGCGAGACAATGCGGTTTTGGCTATTGTGATGTCTTTTAGTCAGTGATTCACCTACTAACAATTCCTAATATGTATTGCACGGCGCCTGATATTTCTCCGAATTGAGTGAATCACCTTTGCGATTATCAGTACTTGTTTCTAACCGCGGCTTCGCCCGTCTAAATCCCTTATGATAATTTAGGTTTAAATTTTTTTATTATTAATACTCAAAGAACAATACAGTTCACTTAACGAGCATAACATAACATTCAAATTAAAGTAAACAGTACGGTCGTAAGTATATTATATCATATTAACCTATGACTCAAAAAATATGGTTCCGATTCCTATTAAGTACGTTTGACTACAATAGTTAAACATCATTTCATTTATTAAATTCTAGCTTTTGCGCGCGGCTCCGCCCGCGTGGTACTTACATCAATAAAAAGTAGCCCATGTCCTTCCCCAGATTTTAAACTATATCTGTACCAAATTTCATCTAAATCGGTTGAGTGGTTTAGCCGTGAAAAGGTAACAGACAGACAGAGTTACTTTCGAATTTATAATATTAGTTAGGATTATGGTCTAATGATGGTAATTTAGTTGTTTGTTGTTGTTATCAATTTTTTTTTATTAATTGTGTGTGTCTCATGTTCTTTGTTTATATGGTAAAAGTATAATATTTTGATATATTTTGGATGTTAGTTACTCAATCATGCGGAAATCATTAACCGATTTTGATAAAATTTGACACACATATAGATTGTATCCTGGCTTAGTAGAAAATATACTTTATACCAGGATATAAAGTATCGAACTCGAGGCCTCTGCGTGGCAATCCAACGATCTCGCACTAGGCTATCGTTGCCATGCGGTCCATGTACTAAGTAGTGATGTTCCTGATATCCGTATCCGTATCCGCGGATATTCGCGGGAGAAAAAAGGTCCGTATTCGTTACATTTTTGACGGATCTTTTACTTTATTAATTTTTAATACATAGATTTAATTCTATATGTAGGTGATTAGGTAGCAATAAAATACTATTATTACATTTCAATCAAACTATTTTTTATTTCTAATAATAAAATATTTGACATCAATATTTATCGTAGTGAGTTAACATACGATACAATACTGCATGTAACTTAAACGAACTTAATCAACTATCTAATATATGTTTAAAAACTTACTATAGTATAGGAAGTTATTAAAAAATAATAATCAAAATATCTTTATAATGAGATCAATTGAGTTTAAATCTGTGTAATATTTATTATAGAAAGTTATAAGATCACTTTTATAACAAAACTTAAATCTTAAGGTCACGCGCACCGACACCGATTGAGTAAGAAAGTTAAGATCCGTATCCGCGGATCTACATTTTTAATTATCCGGCACATCACTAGAACTAAGCAACATATCCTAAAGGGTTCTTAATTTGTCTATTACAGGTACGAAAGCAATGAAAACATGACCATAACGTGTAGTACGAAGGTGTGTTCATTCGGGAAGCAAGTGGTTGAGAAAGTGGAGACGGAATACGCGCGGTTCGAAGGTGGACGGTTCGTGTACCGCATACACCGGTCGCCGATGTGCGAGTACATGGTCAACTTCATCCACAAGCTGAAGCATCTACCTGAGAAGTACATGATGAACAGCGTCTTAGAAAACTTCACTATATTACAGGTTAGTATACCCACACGTGGCCGTGAGTTCCCTCTCTGGCCAGGAAGGTCTTAGTGCCAAAAATACTATGTCTAGTGAGATTTAGTGTCATTTTACGGCTAAAAAGCTGTGATATCCCCAGTCTCAGCACTAGATTCGAATAGAGAGACGAGAGCTATGATAACTATAACGAAAGCTCTCTTAATAATAAATAACATAAAAACCAGACTGAAAGTTAGACAACACAGTGGCTTATTGTTTTAGAACAGATTGTCAAGGCGCAGAAATAGCAAAAAAAAAATTACCGCTAGGTGGACGTAAAGGCTGATTTACAAGTATTAAGTTTATAAGTAGTAACTAAATTTTAACTAAATTTTAAGTCGCTTATTTCTTAGTAAGTGTCCACACGTACTTATTAGTTAAGCTATTTAGTTCTGTAAAGATGAACGATCAACAACGTTCGGATATTATTCGTTTTGTACTCAGGGAGATTCTAGATGAAGTTAAAGACGAAATAATGAGAGAAATGTCGATACCCAAAATACTGTGGGTGAGAAATTGGATAAAATGCAGATAAATAAACAAACTGAACTCGACCGCTCCGCCAAATTGTTCGTTTAACTAAATTTTAACTAAATTATACCTGTCCAAACGTTTTCAGTTGTAGCCATGCCTGCCAACTTAACTGAAAATTTAGAAACATTTCTAATCTGCCTGTTTAGTTGCACGCTAAATTTTAACTTGTTACTTATTAGTAAATTCATTGTTTACATGCATTAAGTGACTCAAAACTAATTTAAAATTAAGTTAACTCCTCGACAACTTTACGTGTAAATCGGGCTTAAGTACTCTCCCTGGCTAGGAAGTTCGTAGTGCCAAAACATGACACTAAATCTAGCCAGATTTAGTGTCATGTTTAATTACATTCAATTCCATGATACATAAATGTTGAAGATTCTGATCTATTCGTAGTTCTATTGGTGCAATCAGCGACATTCATAGTCGTATTCATTTATTCATAAAAATATAAGCTTACAGTATAGGTACACCAAATCACTTATATCTATGCTAACTATACTAAAATAAATTATATAGTACTACAATGTTAACAGGATCTTAGACTAACAAAAAGGAAATAAGATAAAAAATAAAAACAAAAACGACCTCTATGTAGGAACTATGACATAAACCGATAGACATTTTCGAGATTTCCATCTTTCAAAATTATAATACATGTGAGTTTTTACAGCAGTTATACTTAAAATATAGTTGATTAAATCGTAGCTGAAAAGCTCAAAATATAAATTACGATTTTTAATTTGTAAAATGGTCTAAAAGATGTTAATTGTTCAGCTACGTACATATTATATTGTTGGCTGTACCAAAGACTCGTACTATGAAACAAACACGAACATCGTTTTATCGTCCGTAACCCTTCTGTCAAGTGGTCACAACAACTGAGTAATGTCAAAATTCAAATTATTTATTGTGAACTAAATAGGCGTTACAATGATATAAGTAGTGCTTATTACTTAGTGCCTTATTTAAACATTACAATATTGAGGACACAAAAAAGGTGATAATCATTAGTATACAATTAAAAATGGGTAGTATTTAACTGCACAGCAAAAAAATACTAATTGCGCAGCAAAAAAAGCTAATTGATCAGCAATTATTATTCATGGCCAGCAAACTTTAAAGAGATCAAACTAAGTCGACGGAGCCCCGCTTAGCGGGGCTCCTACTTTTGGGTGGGTTTAAAAATAGGAACCTAACATAACCTAACACTTCCGAGAATGCAGTGATTCGAGGCGTATGCTCGTTATGCTGTGCAATATTTGCTGATCATTATATTTAATCCCATTAAAAATATACTTCTTGTATAAAAATATACAGAGAAGTTGATATGTACCTTTTAGAGGGCTTGCAACTCCGAAAAGCCATTTCAAACTAAAGTGTATAAATATTATGTATGTTTATTATTACTACGCTTGAAACACAAGGGCCGTTTTTCTATACAAACGTAGTCCCCTGTTTCCTCCCTGGATAATGCCAGTAGAGCAGTAATTTTCCACAAAATGGATGGCCTCTATTTGCCAAAGGAAAACATAGGGATATGCCTATCCCTATGTTTTCCTTTTTGTCATAAATTAATTATGAAAAGAGACATGAGCCTTTATAAACCTCAAAAATTGGCCAGTTTTGCCGCAGTGTTCAAACATCCAGAAAACAAATTTGACTAGATTGTGTAAAAAAAGTAAAACATAGGAACACGGCCAAAGCCTTTTTTAATTTTTTATGAAAAAAGTAGTTAAATCGGTCAAGTTTTGGAGAAGGAATCAGGGGACTACGAAACGTTGATTTTGTGTAATTTTATTAGGTATTATCGGTCCAAGCTGCAGTTGTCTCTATCGCGCTCTGCGGGCACTGCGCGACAGCAATAGATTTTACAAATACCTATTTTTCAATTCTCTCGACCTTAGTATTTTCTTTTAATGCGGCTAGTGACAGACGAACAAACATCCCACTTGATGATAATAATTAGTAACCGCAATATATGGACTGTGATAATTCTGTATTACTAAATAATAATACCTTATGCCTCATTTGGAGGCCTATCCTAGTAAAGCGTACATTTTACTCACATTGTGATCATCGTTTTTGGTACTCGTAGCTAATAGAAAAGTTAATTTAATTAGTAATTCTTGCAATTGTAATTTCAATTGAGAAGTATGTACGAAATTGACGTGTCTTATATTGTCTTCTATGATCTTAGGTGTGCTTCTCCTTGGCATTCTTGTCCTACACTAGGTATCGTTAGTAGATAGATTTAGGTGGATTGGAAATTAATTTTAAGAATAAAAATGCATGTAAAATATAAGAAATGGTTCATTTTCCAAGCAACAATTAAAAAAAGAATGTTGGGTTAGGCCTAGGTCGCACTACGGCTAAACCGCCGCGGTTTTTAACCGCGTAATTTTGTGAGTCAAGGGCACTAATGCAAGCGGCTGCACCGGCGGTTTTTCCCGCGACTGATTTTGTATGCGTTTGGGCGATTTCGCGGTTTAGCGGTTTACCGCTTGCGAGAAAAAACGTAGTGCGGCCTAGGCCTTAGTCCCAAATTAAAATGTAACACTGTTTTATTATAGAAAGAGATTGGAATGGCAATGTAGAGATTTGTGATTGTTGTGCAGGTTGTGTCGAACCGCGACACGCAGGAGACGCTGCTGTGCGCCGCCTTCGTGTTCGAGGTGTCCAACAGCGAGCACGGCGCGCAGCACCACATCTACCGCCTCGTCAAAGACTGAAGCGCGCCACACTCACACCCGCACACACACACTCCCACACACCCACGTTCTACACTCTTCTCTTAGATTCAAAAATAAAAATATTTGTTATAAACCTATAGCAAAATGTGATCTGAAAATGACGCTACAAGTATTTTTGTAACTGAGTGTATATTATACTAGCTCAATTTTAAATATCGTCTATCGTAGTGCTGGTCCGTGAGTCGGCCTCGGCGCTCGGCGTTCGGCCCTCGGCCCTCGGCTTTCGGCGTTCGCGACCTCCATCTTTCTACACACATATTCTATCTTCCCGTTTTGTTTCGTAATACTCTCGATTGTGAAATGATTTCTTCGAGTAGGAAACTGAGAGTTACAATAATATTTTACATAATTCTTAATATATAAAATATTGTTCGGTATACTTATTCGCGTGTAAAAATATCAAATAAAAATATAGATTGAATACACACAGTGCCTCTATAATTATGTTACATTAACATAAATTACTTGAGCATGTTTAGTCTTTTCACTGCATTGAACATTATAAAGAGATTTTAGCACGTAATGCAAACGTGAAAAGATTAAAACTTATAGTGTAGTATACCATGAAAATATTAGATTTAATAAGTACCTATAATATAGAATACGCCATCCACACTCCTGCAGTTAAGTGCTCGCGGTACAATTATACTGTTGCTTTGTTTAATTTCCTTTATACCAGTCTTGTGGTCCACGACCATTTCAGTCTCCTGTTGTATACAAACTTAATTATTCTACAATTTGGCATCTATTGTTTTCTTCGAGTATTGTATCATGCTTTAATTATTTCATTTTGCCTTGTTATATTTAGGTCTTTTTGAGATATAGCATTTTATCTAGTTTATATGTATGTTTTGCCAGAATTGACTTACTATTGCAGTCTTTGCCACATTAAATACTAGGTAGGTACGTAGGGTATGGTATTGTACCTACATTGTACATATTACTATTGTTACGTGCGTAAATTTTATAGTGTCCATGTGTTCACACGGTCCGCCAGGTGTAAGAATGTGTAATAAATTGTATTATACGAAGATGTCGAGTCTAGTACGATCATGTACTATCGACTTGAGCGACGGATGACCACTCCTAAGGTTAATAAAATCGCATAGCAGGCCAACACTTGGTACCCGTACCCGTGACACGCCCCTTTTTTTGTTTGAGTTTTTTTGCACTTTACATTTGTTTACTGATTCTAAGGCGATACAAACTTAACTGGTCAACTACGACCTTTTTGTTTGAGTTTTTTTACACTTTACATTTGTTTACTGATTCTAAGGCGATACAAACTTAACTGGTCAACTACGACCTTTTTGTTTGAGTTTTTTTACACTTTACATTTGTTTACTGATTCTAAGGCGATACAAACTTAACTGGTCAACTACGACCTTTTTGTTTGAGTTTTTTTACACTTTACATTTGTTTACTGATTAAGGGCGGAGTCACTTAAAGTCAACATGCGCGAGCGAAAATTTTTCTGAAATGGTCAACCGTCGCTCAAGTCGATAGTACATTATCGATGTTGTACATATCTAAACCCCTAGAACAGCTTTACTATATCTGGAGGCCTCACGTTTCCGCAGGCAGCTTGGAACCCTTCCTTAGTTTTCCGTTTCTACGTTCGATAACTTGTATTTCCATGGAACTAATAGAAAGCAGCAATGCCAAGTGTTTCCGCTTCACATTTCAAAGTACAAAGAGTGTCGACACAACTCAAAAGCTGACATGTTATATGTGTTTACGTGGCAATGATTTGATCTCTCTTTTAGTCAAATATTTTTAGGGTCCTCCCGCCGCGCGACATCGCGCGCTCATTTAATTTTACACCGTGTTAAGTTTATGTGCATTAAATAGTGTTTAGTTTCAAGACATGAGGTAGGAAAATATTATCCTAGATAATAAAAATAAGAGATTTTTGTATTTATTTGATAGAGTTATATTAGATAAATTGTAAAGTGACTAGCTTTAAGATTCTTTTTTTTTTATATGGCGATAGTCGTTCAGGAACTTTTCGGTGAAGTTGTCACATACTTAGTACTTAAGGAAAAGAACTTAATTTTTGTTGCAATCGCAGTTTGTTCAGTCCGAGGCGCGGTTATAAACTTTGTTTATTCGAAATTACTTCCTTTCGTCGTAGTGTACCGAGAGATGGTATCTAGTGCTGTGTTATTCGCCAACACTACGCGATGGCGACGCCGACGGCGCGTTCGATACCTAATTAGTAAAAGAGATCTGCCCTGTTGTGATTTTATATTTTAATATTATATTATGTACTCAAACAAAAGAGATTAACTCAATTTTTATTCGTTGCCTGTGCAACAGCGACAGAGCGAATAAGCGTAGTTTTTAACTTAAATAAACATGGAATTGTTTGATGCCGTTGGCAATATTCAATAATAGGTATCGATAGGTGGTGTTGTGTAAATAAAATATAATTTTAGCGCATTTCTTTCAGTTAGTATTTGTAAGCGGTTTTTGCTTCTATACAAGTTTTTCATATCGACAATCAGCCATATCAATACGAAAATATAAAAAAGAATTAGTCGGCGGCGTTGGAGATAATCATTTGCGTTCGGCCGCGATCCGTTCTGTTCCTTACGATTTGTGTTACTCTCTAAAGTATTGCTTGTTTATTATCATTTACAATCGCCATAGCAAATGATTTCTTACAATACTAGCCGACAGTGTACAGTATTTTAAAAATAATACTACGTTAAAGATTTGTATGAAAATTTAATTATATTGTCTTCATAAAATGATGTGTATTATTATTTCTTTATCTCATTTGTCATAATAACATCAGCGTTGATATGTCCATATCGAATGCTGATCACCTACTACAATCCATACCTGCAGTGAATATCAGGATTACGTTATCTTGGTAATATTAAGGTATTTATCAGATTATTAGTACCCAGCAATTATACCTATCTTATAAACAAGTGCAGATAAGTTATTATAAATTTGCACAGTGACTGGATTAAATTTCAAAACATCAAAATCGACATCAAAAATAAATTTATTCAAGTTAGGTTACAAGGTAACACTTATGAATGTCAAAGTTACAGTAAACTTTACTGCCACGTTCAGCAAAACAAGGGCGTAGGGCTCATGAGAAGAACGGGCAAGAAAATTTGTGTAGGATGCAGTTAAAACCCATACGTGGTGGGCCATGGCCGAGTGATTTAAAAGTACCACTACCACTGCGCAGAGTGTTATGGGTTCGAATCCCTGATTGCTCGGCACTGCACGGATGACGTAGTGATTTAAGTGAGCGCCTTACTACCGCCATTGTGCCGAGTGCTGTGGGTTCGAATGCCACACGGTACAAAAAAAATATATGATTCACTATCTACTGTTCCGAGGTTGGGTGCACACTGTGTCCGTTGTTTAAATGTTTATAAGTCTCCTGAGACTATAGGAACAAAAGAAAGCGAGCGGCAAAGACTTTTTTTGTAAATTTACTACTATCCCAGTATACGACCGCAAAAGCGATCAGACACATAGCTCGCCTATTACCAAGATGAGAGTCAAGATGGCGGGTGTATCTTAATGAATCGAGTAATAACATTTACCAAAAAAATGTAGGTAGGTACCTAAATAGTACTATTTAGTACCTCGGTTAAAAAAAATAGTACCTCCTTTAGAAGGAAACCACAGTTTCCTTTTTTTCGTTTACATTTTTTTGGTAAATGTTATTACTCGATTCATTAGGGTACACCCGCCATCTTGACTCTCATATTACCAAGCGGTTATCCATAGACCATAAATGCCTGGCACGCTGGGGGTTTAGGTACCCCAGCGTAGCATACTCTAAAAATGTGTCTAAAAAGGTTTTATACCTCGTGCACTGGTGTCCCTTTCAACTGCTCGGACAGTGTCGTAGAAGGAAAACGACTGCACCATAAATCTTAGTCACCCTTCTTCTAACTTGTATTATAGGTTTTAAGTTCTTGGTCGTGAAGTTCAAACATTAGGACTTTATTCATACTGTCTACATTTTTTTCGAAATCTTATCAGTGGTTAGCAAAAACAATGGGACCTCTACTAAGCTGCGTTCAAATTAAACGAACTGCGTGGTCGCGCGTTTCTCCATGTTTCGACCACGCGATTATGGCATTTAAGTTCTGTTGGTCGTGAAGCTCAAACATTAGGACTTTATTCATACCGTCTACATTTTCTTCAAAATCGTATCAGTGGTTAGCAATAACAATGGGACCTCTACTAATTTCCGTTTAAGAGAACTGCGTGGCCGTGCGGTTCTCCACGTTTCGACCGCACGGCCATGCTTAAACCTTAAACCTTTACAATTTTCTGAATATTGAATCTACGAATTTGCGACTTTCATTGTTAGTATTTTACAAATTCATTCCTTCGTAATGTTGATGTACTTAGTCGTTTTTCTTCTACAACACTGTCCGAGCAGTCGAAACGGACACCGTGCACGGTACCAAGTGCGCGGTGCACTAAAGACTCCGCTGATCAACAGCACATCGCTTATTTTAGGAGTACAGTACCTACATAAAAAGTTATTTGACTGCTTACTTTCTTTTTTACGTGGGGAATGCATTGTCGATAGGTTACGTCGGACTCACTGGGAAAAGATGGTGAGCGACATCCCGGTAATACCGACAAAACCTACCACGGTGTTCCTTGACATAACCGCAATCGGCGGGGCCGCGCGAATCCGCGACGCGGGGCTGTGTATTTCAATATTAAAATCAAAAAATCATAATTATCTCTAAAATATGTGCAGCGCCTCGTCAAGTGAATCAGCAAATCACGAAACTAGTAGAATATAAATTGCACCGAGCAGCTGTATGGTGCAGTCATTTAAGTGAACTACATAGTAAGTACATCCGGTATGGTTTAACAACAATACTTTAAACCGCAAGTACATCGTGCAAGCACATAGGCTTCGTTCCGGGCACTATCCATCAAGGAAGTTTGCATATCTGATGGGTAAAGCTGACTCAGCAAATTGCGATACATGTGGTGTTATTGAAGATATGCAACATCTGCTGATGGATTGTGCTCGGTACGAGGATCGTAGAAGGAGATTCATTGAAGACTCCAAAATAAATAAGTATGATGTCGGAATATGTCTTAGCATACTTGCAGAGCCGACATCAGAAATGGCGGGAATGCTTATTGGGGTTCTTGACATAAAACATTATGTAGAACTCTATGCAGGTTTCCTTACGATGTTTTCTTTCACCGTTTAAAGCAAGCGATAATTAACAATTTAATAGGTACGCACATAACTTCGAAAAGTCATAGGTGCGTGCCGTGAGTTCGAACCCGAGACCTACTGCGTGACAGTCTATCGGTCTCCCGACTAGGCTATCGCTACGGCTGCAGGTCGAGCGCGAGCCAGCGCGGGTCGGCGCGCGTGCGGTAGCGCAGCGCGTAGCCGCCCAGCGCACTGGCGCCGCGCGCCGGCCCGCTCCACTCCACACCCACCACACTGTTGGATGTGGCGTGTGCCACGCGCAGGGACGTTGCCGGTAGCGGACCTAAGGAGCATTCAATACCACGTCAAAAACCACACAAACCTGCACCGCACCAAAATATCGGCCGCATGGGCTCTCACAGTAGCCTGCCGAGTGATGTACATGCTCGGAGTTCTTTTTTTTTATACAACTAAGGTGGCAAACAAGCACCTGATGGTACGTGGTCACCGTAACCTATGGACCTCTGCAACGCCAGAGGCATCACTAGCGCGTTGCCGACCCTTTAGGAAAGGAAGTGGGAAGGAGAAGGGCCTCCGGTACTCACACTCACCGAACGAAACACAATAGTAGGAATACTGCTATTTGACGTCGATATTCTGTGAGAGGGTAGTCCTTCCCCGGTCAGGCCGGCCCATTCATGCTGAAATCAGCGAGGCTCTACTAGTGCGTTCCCTCCTTTAATGGTAAAAAGGGAACCCTCATGGTACGGCTTTATCTGTTTATCCATTCGTCTGACACAGTTCCTTATATTAAAATAGATTAAAAACAATGACATCTATATAATAAACAAAGTACTCACGGACAGGTTTGAGAAGCTTGTGTCGGTCACTGAACAGTCCGTAGCTAACAGCTGCTACATCGATCTCGTACACGGCGCCCGGGAACAGATCCCGCAGCGTCGCGGTCGTGTCGTTCGTTTGTAACTACAACACAAAACACATCAGACGGTACCAACTTAATAATTGATAACAATAATTACCTAGCCTGAACTTATTCATGAAGTTTATATTACCATAAACCTGATAGTAAGCGGTTACTGTAGCCTATGGATACTATAAATACTACAAGTTTTTAGATCCTATAAAACAGGTGGTAAACGACGAACAATCCCGCTGATGGCGAGCTGTTACCATGTGTCCCAAATGGGGGCAGTACACCACCCTCCAAAGGTTCACAGGCATTTTTGTGCAAAATTCTGACAGCGCTTCTTAAGTTGACATTGCTTTACAGCAAGTGATGTCAGGAGTATCGTAACACTAAGACGCCATCTATAGGGCGATCATCGCACGACCCGTGGCTGACGCCTTTCCCTATAATGGCCTTCTCTTTAACATCACTAAGCATGATTTCCAGAGACTTTTTTTTCATTTGCATTTCATTTCAAAAATTTCATTTCAACGCTCTTATTAATTTACGAGTCTTGTTCGAGCAACATAGTAACTGCTTTTCCTGGGATACTGGCAAGTGCAACTGATGAAGTCGAGGTTTATACTCGCCAAAGCATGGCGCCGGTGTACGATTTGATACAGCGGTGATTGGCGCAAGAGTCTCTGGATCCTTTAACAACTCTCAGAATCACATTTAGTACTATCATCACCCTTCGCGGGAAACCAACTACAGAAGCGACCCTGTTTAAAACTTAAGGGTCACCATTTGTTGCATGACCGTACGTTGGTCATGCAACAAATGGTGACCCTTCTACCAGTAACACTGATAGTTAATTCCTTACTCGCTTGCTCATTGAAAGTCAAGGTGAGGCTTTGACGGTCGACCTTACCGATCAAAGGCCCCTGACCGGGTCTGGCACTATTTTCTATTGATTTTGGCACTTTTCGGACTTTCCTAACTATTTTGCAAGAATTATAGGTGGCCAGGTTTTTGTGCAGTATCAAGGCTTCGCATAAATGTTGATGTCTTTATGGCTCTGTTTTGCCAACAAAACTGTTTCAGCTGCATATCAAAGGTACGTATGTCTGTCTATCACATTGACTATAATGTACTTTTACACGAGCCGTGCAATTACCCCTCAATCCACATGACTGGGGGCTCACGAGGTGTATTGTACTCTTAAATCATTGGCGAGATGTGACCTCCATATTATTGTGTTCTATCATAAATAGAATAAATAACTACATAGTATCGAAACTCTGGGGCCTGAAAGTCGGTTAAAAAGATAAAAGGTTTTTTGTATTGTATACTAATACGCAGATAAATATTTCGGCGAAGATGTAAAGCAGATAGTTTTTTGATTTGTAATTTAATAATTCACACTTTAAACCAATGAGGGTAGTTGCTAAAAGTATAAAAGTATATTCAATTATTTATTAATTCTTTGGTTAGGTATACAGCATTCGTGGGTTAATATTTTATAATCATAGTTTCCTTAATATTTGTTCGCTTTTGACAGTGGAATTGAACTTTGACTTTATAACTTCGCTTGCAAACTGCAAAAACTGCACTTATGAGGAAAAGCGTGTTCTGCATGGCTCCCATAATTTATAATAATATATCACAAAGTTATAAAAGTCTAAATATAACTTTATTTTAAAAAAAGATGCGAGGTTTATTAACAGACAAATATTATTATAATATAAGTGACTTCTTTACTGATAAGATCTAACATGAACATAATTATGTACTTATATATATACTATGTATTATAATTGTATTTTGTTTGCATGTTTAATTTTTAATGATTCTTGACATTTAAATAAATTGAATTTACATTGTTATTATATTATATTGTATAAAATAGTGACATCTTTTTAGATAAATTTATGATTAATATTAAGTAAAGCGAATTTCATTATTATTATAAAATATGCCATTATCTGAATATTAAAATTAAACATGTGTTTTTCTAGACATTATTAATCAATTTGTCATCGATACTCAATAATTTCAATACTATATAATTATTATCAAATGCTATTGTAACTTGTTTATTTTTATTTGTACGCCTTGATAGACAAAACATGTACGACCAGTAAATCTATTCCATCTTGCATGCTTAACGTTGTATGTAAACACATGTTTTTTGACAAATAAATTATCTTTATCTTTATCTTAATTAAGTACTTTTTACGGTTTGTTCCGCATTTGCCCCTACATTACGTCCCACATTCCAAAAAGTTCCTCATTCGCCTCTCTTTTTTAATTATTCCTTTTACGTCCTACATTTTTGAGCATATGGTTAGCAAAACAAAACATGTTTAAGATTATTTTAAATCTTTTCAATGTCGGGCTCGTGATGTCATGCAATCATAAGCCCAAAGTTTTGCCGCGAAAACAACGAAGTAGTGTAAAATATTTTTTGCGCAGACGGTACAACAAAAATTCTATACAGAAAAAAACAGGGGCAGAAAAGGAACATAATTTAGAACGCCGGAATTACATTAAGAAATTAATATTTATTTTAATTTTGGGGCATATGAGGAACAATTTTTGAATCGAATGCGGATTTTTACATTCGGGAGGAAACGTGAGGGTCGAATGCGGAATAAACCTAAATTAAATATCATGGAATTTGGCAGGGTAATAAAGTTTATTTTAAAATTATTAATAATTGGTGGATATAGGTACACTATTTAAGTCAACCCTCAATATCAATAATAGTTAAAGTTACTAACAGAATTAATCGTCTCAAAGATCTTTACATCCACTTTGAACTCTCGTCGTGTCTTAGGCTAGGATCGATAAGTATATAAATATTAAAGTACTTACCGTAAGGAACTGGTGCGCTGGGTCGTGTTCGTGTCCGTCGTGGTCACGTCGGCGGCGGTAGCGCAGCTCGTAAGTGTCCTGGCGCGAGTTGACGTCAGAGCGCCAGGCGAGGCGCAGCGTGGCGGCGCCTGGCGCGGCCCACTGCACCACGGGCGCCAGCGGCCGCGTGGCCGCACTGCACACGCTCTCGTTGGACTCTACCCCGCGCGACACCGCCGACACCTGCACACACGCACACACACATATATACACACGCACGTCACGGGCGCCAGCGGCCGCGTGGCCGCACTGCACACGCTCTCGTTGGACTCTACCCCGCGCGACACCGCCGACACCTTCACACACGCACACACACATATATACACACGCACGTCACGGGCGCCAGCGGCCGCGTGGCCGCACTGCACACGCTCTCGTTGGACTCTACCCCGCGCGACACCGCCGACACCTGCACACACGCACACACACATATATACACACGCACGTCACGGGCGCCAGCGGCCGCGTGGCCGCATTGCACACGCTCTCGTTGGACTCTACCCCGCGCGACACCGGCGACACCTGCACACACGCACACACACATATATATACATACGCACGTCACGGGCGCCAACGGCCGCGTGGCGGCGCTGCGCACGCTCTCGTTGAACCCTACCCCGCGCGACACCGCAGACACCTGCGCACACGCACACACTAACATAGAAATATACACACGCACTTCACGCCGAACCGTCGTCCACTATAAAAACACATATACAACACACACAAATTATAGAGCGGCGTTAAAACATTGGACGTGCGATCGAGAGGTCGTGGGTTCGAATCTCACCCAGTCCACTCCCGACGTAAACCCACTCCTAACACAAAAATTCTAGCTTAATTTGAAAAAATCCAATGCTCTAAACTTAGGCGACGAGTGTACTTCTGAACTTTGACCAACTCACACATAACATTCCAAGATGACCCATGCCTATTTAGGGCAACTATTAAAATACGCTGTAATTAAACAATTACGAATAATCACACTAAGCACAGGCACTTACATTCATTAGCAAGGGTATAAATATCTGTAGATCGCACAGAAAAGTGACCCATGACAGATCTGAAACTGCTGTGGTATTGAGCATTGATAAAGACGAAACAAACTTTATAACACAAAATATTTGAGAACACAATATTTATTCTCGACTATAGACTAACGAATGACTGAAATACCGAACAAAGGAGGAAAATAACCTATAATATAATTCAGATAAAGCCGTCTTTACTCACTCTTCCTCTACAACTAGTAATGTCTGCAGTTAAATCATGTCGCCAAACAATAACTCTGAAGTTCAATGGTAATTAATATTCTTCTTCTCCCTAGCCTTTATCATTCCCAAGTCACTTGGGGTCGGCTTTCTAGTCTAACCGGATTTGACTGAATATCAGTTTTTACACGGAGCGACTGCCATCTGACATCCGCAACCCGAAGGCTAACGATACCCTAAGGCTAGACCAGTGTCAGGATATTAGAGGGCACCGACTTCCCAATAACGACTGCCATAGATGTTCATGGCAGCCGGGACCGACGGCTTAACGTGCTCTCCGAGGCACGGAGCAGGCGATAATTGTCAATCAATTCAATTAATATTATAAATATTAATAATAACTAAAGATTTAAAATCTCATACAGCGAAAGCAAATGGAAACAAATGCTTCACGCAATTTTCATTACAATTTATATTGTTGAACGTTAAACTATAAAGCAATTAATGTTTGCCCTAAACATCGATAGATGGCGTTGTTCCATTGGGCTGAATCGCAATATGGTTTCGATCACACGAGTGGTATATAAGGTCGTTGGCTGTATACATTTTTTGAACAATATCAATAATACCAGAGCAAGTGACAAGTTGTGGTTTTACTTAACTAGACTTAGTTACTCCTATCAGTGCAAGTTGTGTTGTTTCAATTTAAATACCAGGCAAGTCTTGGTATTTAACATATATCGTTATACCATTTTACCATTTTAAATCCACACATCGTTTGATAGTTATTATTAATTTTAGAATACGCATAAACAGAAATTGGTTCCATCCCACCATCTTTTAAACCATTTTTATAACGTGTGCATAAATGAAACAAAGCGATACATGCCGTATCGCGCTGTCAATTATCGACTTTAAGAAAGTGATAAGGTATTAAAATGGTAAAATTGCGAACTACCACAGATGTAGAGTGCTATCTTTTCCTTTTGGGTGTTCTGGAACAAGAATAAACTGAATGATAATAATTTGTGGCAGTGCAGTCATTGATAACCACGAACTATTCCTCATTTTAACTAATTATAATTAGTTATATGTTTATTATTTTAATATAATATTAATAATTAATTATAATGATATTATTTTAATATAATATTAATCATTATTTACATATTATTTTAATATAAATAACTTGAACTTAATAAGTTTCTCTTTCATACATATTCGCAACATACAAATCATAAGCGACAATGACTGACACGGGAACAAATTCGCTTAAAGTGCTTCGCTTCAAGAGCTTACGCTTATCACCAAGTGCTCGCTAAGCGTTGGTGCGTCTGTTCCGTGCCTATTTAGGTAACACAATGTATGACTCTCACAGTTATGGTGTAGTTCCTCCCCGGTAATAATGTCTTCAGCGGCACTTTGGTCTCGGAGGTCGTCAACATGTTGCTGTCGTCACGCGACGGACCCGATTCGTGATATGACACCTGGGAACATTAACAAGTATAGTAAATGACAAGCTGCTTACTTCTATATCTATCTATAAGCTTTTGCCTGCAGCTTCGCTTGGAAACAGTAGTTTTTCCCTATGAAAGATATTCCCTATATCCTTTTCTTTTTTTTATGGATTAGGGGGCAAACGGGCAGACGTATCGCCTGATGGTAAGCGATTACCGCCACCCATGGACACCCGCAACACCAGAGGAGTTACAAGTGCGTTGCCGGCCATTTAAAAGGGAGTACCCTGGTGTATGTTGTAGTGTTGTTGGCCTCGATGGCGTAGGGGTTAGTGTAACCGACTGAACACGCCTTAGGTCGCGGGTTCGATTCCCGCACAAGTCAAACATTCGTGTGCACGAACATGGATTTGGATGGATTTTGTCTTGGTCTGGGTGTTCCTATGATGTATAATATTATGTATGTATTTACAAAAAAAAGTATATATGTATGTATGTTTATCCATTATCTAGTACCCATAGTACAAGGTCTGCTTAGTTTGGACTATGGGATGGCAAGGGACGGTGTTGTGTATATGTGATAGAATATTATTATTATCATCTTTATTTTAATATCGTCAATACATTTTTATTTTTAATTTTAATATAGGTACATTGTGGGAATCTTAAACGAGTAACTTAAAATGTCTACGTTACAAGCTTTTATCAATTATTTGTATGGCGAATATGTTACATCTTTATCCAATTCTTAACGTCAAGACATACCTGAGTAACGAATAAGTATTTAGGTATATTTATATTTATAGCACTTGGTTTGTCTTAACTGTCAATTATACTATATAACATTGTAATCTGTGGATAACGTCGTGAGCAGTGTGTTTGTTAATTCTATCATTTTACTCCTAAAATTGTTGTAATGTATAATACACTGCTGTTTGTTGTCCCAAATAAAATAAATAAATAAATAAGTACATACATCGATCAAATATACCATAGATAATAATAATAATAATAATATTCTACCACATACACACAACACCATCTAGCCCAAACTAAGCAGAGCTTGTACTATAGATGCACGATCGTCGCTCGAAAAACGGCGCCAACAAAACTGTGCATAAATCAGGCGTATGCGCTATATTATGCACCCGTCCCACTCACTCTTGCGTGCGCTGCCCGTAAGCGAGAGCGAATCGACACCACTACTACGGTGGAGACCGTACCATATACTTAGTACGCTTGCGTATCGCGAGTAACACACTTAGGACGCTTTACATTGACGCGTTGTAACTAAACTATTACAAAATGTTTCTCAGTGGGCGTTCAATGGTTATTCCGGTTTATTTCCTGGATTGCATAATAAATGCAGACACTTATAAGTAAGTAGTAATGGGCAGTGCCACATATTGACGCGGTTTTTGTATGAGAATGTGCATCTATGGTATATTTGATCGAAGAGTATCTACATATATTTAAAAAAAATACTTTTAAAAATATATAATGTATGCTACCCCGCCGGCATCGAGAACAGAGTCCAAGCTGCCAGTGGTTAGGATTCCAGAGACAGGAACCTCCTCACAATGCGTGCCGTATCTAATAGCACTGCCTTCAGCATCAAACCCTTATTATTATTATAGTGTATGCGAAATTTAATGATGATCAGTCAAGTAGTTAAGGCGTGAAAGCGTAACAAATAAACAAACTCACGTTAGCATTTATAATTATTTTAGTTTAGATATTGCCATATTAACACACAGTGGCTAGTAAAGAGCGTATAAAGGAAAATTTGGGCAATATTCTCGCGAAACATTGTTATGAAACTGGTTGTTGTATCATCGCTAGATTGAGTAAAACACAAAAATATAATAAAATAAGTAAATTTATTTGGCTTATGTTTAACTTATCACCAGATATAGTAAAATATAACAGTCAAAAATAGTAAATGATCACCAAATTGCACAGCAAAATATATTTAAAGAGATCAAACTAAGTCGACTATTTTTTTTTAAGAATGAACCTAACATAACCTAAGTTATTTCAATTCGCCATCATAACGATTGCTGTTTTTGATACAATTTACAAACAAGGCATATTCAGACAGCCTAAGTAAAGCAAATATACATTTAAAATATAATCAAATTCCGATCTGCCATTAAAAATATTGATGCTATTGTTTATATGAAAAACACAACGTTGCTGTTTATTTTTCATATAAAACGATATTTCTTAGGTAAGCATACTATCCTAAATAATATTATAAATGCGAATGTGATTGTTTTTATTAGTTTTTGTTACGCTTTCACGCCTTAACAAGTCCACCGATCATCATGAAAGAATCATGGCAAATTTTTACCTAAATGTTTTAGAAGGCGTCTTAGATTCCGACATATACAAAACTCAATCATTTTATTTGTTCTCTATTTTCACGATTTTAATTTAAGCTGTAAAAGCCACAAAAAATAGTTTTTGTTAAGAAGCTCTTAATTGCTTCCGGTTTTGTTCCATATAAAGTTGCCATAAAAGTGTTGCAACTTAAAAAAAATATAAACAAGATGATTTATTTAACTAAATGTACCTAATTAAAAGTGGCAAAAATAATAATGCATTCCATTATTATTCTTCAAAATAACCAATTAGTAATGACATAATGAATTATATCTACGTTTGCCGTATATGCCAGGCTGCAAGCATGTAAATGTACGGTAATTATAAGAATAGCAATGACAACACAGTAGGTGACAGTGTGCTTGACATTATAATAACGTAAATGCAAGAATGCGAAAGATCGATGAAGCATTGAGGGATAATCGTCGGTGGACAACATATCATACAAAGTACATCAAAGTGTTTCAAAGGTCTGTTAAAGTGTTGGATAGATATAACCTCTGAATATAAAAATGACAAGTATCTTTTTTTTGTGGCTTCGAAATAAAAAATCTTTCTGATTATGATTATACTGTGTAACACCTATGACTATAACATTTTTTCATTTCAAGTCACCGCAAATCGATGTCAGGTAAAACGTGCTATAGAAACCTGCCATTGTTCTTTTGGATACACGTTGTTACGGGTACAGAAAAGGACATAGGGTACCTTTACCGAGGGATATAAAATTGACGTCATAACCTACATGGACGTGAGCGAAGCTGCAGGCAAAACTTCGTTCACATTCTATTCTAATTTATCAAATCTGTCAAATATATAGCCTACCTTATACTCGTCCTGCGTACTACCCTCTGAAGGTTTCCACCACACGATAACGCCACCATCAGGCCCGTCTGCGTAGCCCCATTTTAGATCCTTTACAGGCAGCGGTTCTATCAAAAGGAACACATATATTATATATAGCACTTGCATTGCTACAATAATACATTGAAATTAAACAGCTTTATACGGATTTTATCGCAAAGTTCATTAATTTTTTTTTACATAATTTTGAATTTTTGCGTGTATGAGGAATGTCATGAAAGTGAATGAAGCCAGAGAAGTGTGTCAGGATCGTAGCAAATGGAAATCCGTAGTCTCTGCCTACCCCTCTGGGAAACAAACGTGAATCTATGTATGTATGTATTTAACCTGTGAAATTAGTTATGGGATTAAATATAATGATCATCAAAAATACTAATTGGTCAGCAAATATTGCACAGCATAACGAGCATCTATACGCCTCAAATCACTGCATTCCGTCTCGGAAGTGTTAGGTTATGTTAGGTTCCTTTTTTTAAACCCATCCAAAAACAGGAGCCCCGCTAAGCGGGGCTCCGTCGACTTAGTTTGATCTCTTTAACATTTGCTGGCCATGAGTTGCTGATCAATTAGCTATTTCTGCTCACAGATTATATTTTTCTGCTCAGAAAAATACCAATACTATGCTAACCATTTAAATAACACCTATTAGTTATTACATTATAAGTAAAAAGCAGCAGTAGCCTAATGGGTAAAACCGGAATTACGATTGTGAGGTAGTAGGATAAATTCCTTCCCATTGAACTACCAAAGTGAACTTACTTCTAACAAAAGCAAATTAGCTTACCTAAAGGGGGTGAAAAATAATAAAAGTAACTTGTAAACGAAATTGCTCGTATATATTTATATATTTAGAGCATTTTCTGAAGTATATAATAATTGTTTGAGTCATTTTGAGGTATCACAATATGAATGCGCGAGTGATGCCATAGATTGTGAGGAGGAACACCGTGGTAAGTTTAGTCGGTATTACCGCGATATCCGGTATATACTCAGCCGGGAAAAGATGGGTTTTCCCGGCTGAGTCCGACATAACCCCTCGGCCCGCCTCCGCGGAAGGGTATGCGACAATGCATTCCTTCACGTAAAAAATAAAAAAGGTATCACAATATTCACGATCAACATTAATCTTATCTACGACATTATTCTTTTTCTATACCTGTTTCTTTGAAATGTGTCCTGTGGTATGACAAAGAATACATCTTACAGTAACGCGTAAGACAAAGGCTATGAATGCTGGAAAAAGCCTTAACCTACCATTGCCGATAATACCATTTTCTGCTTTAATTTATGAAACGGAGGTCTATAATTGCCAACTTTTTACTTTCTGTCACTAACTTACTTCTTTGACGCATAGCACAGAAACGCACACATATATAATATGTTAGCATATCACGTATACAGCGGGCTAGGGGGCAAGAACCACAAGTGGAGGACTTAGTGGTGGCCTTCTTAGGAGCAGTAACTTACTGAGCGTGAGGTCAGTAGTGGCAGGCCAAGACGTGACCTTGCCGGACATGGTCTTGACGGTGACGGTGTATGGCGCGCCGGGCTCGAGCCCGTCGAAGGCGGTGCTGGGCGTCTCGTTGCGCGCGCGCACTACGGGCGCGCGTCGCCCGCCTCCGCCGCCGCCCGCGCCTGACACCGACACCTGGTAATTCTCGAACTCGCTGCGACACACAGACATACCAACAATTTTATACACACAAGCATATACAAAGAAATTTTATACCATCACAGTGGGCCACCGGTAACCCGGTTCCTGTCTAATCCGACGCCCTCTGTAATCTGACATGCCTATACACGTAGATAAAATTTATTTCGGCAAATCTTCACTAATCTAATGCATGATTGAAGGAGGTTGTAACTTGTACACGCCATTACTACGAGGGGAGGTCGAAAAGTTCGCGGAATGACAGGGAAGGATAATTAATGAAATGAAACATCAAACTATTTTTCCTTTTTTAATGTATTCTTCCTTAACCCTAATAAATTTATTAGATCTGTCAAATAACTTATTAATACCGTCGAAAAAAAATACAGTCGAATTGAGAACCTCCTCCTTTTTTGAAGTCGGTTACAAAGATTTGTCTTGGCCGTCAAAATAGGCCGAAATTGCCGACTTCACTTCATGATCGCCGCAAATTTTTTTCCACGCTGACATCTCTTGAAAAATGATTTGAGGCGTCTTTCGATATTCAATTTTCTCCATAGTGCCTAGTTTCTTCCCGATTGACTTGTTTACTCGTTGAAAACTCAAAAGCTACTGACCCGATTAGGCTGAAACTCGGTATATATACTAACAATGAGTCACTCAATTAGCGCCTACACGGATGAGTAAACTCACCCTCGCCGACCCCGCTATTCCGCGAACTTTTTGACCTCTCTTCGTATTATGCTTGACGTGTTGTAGTCCAAATAGAATCTCATCACTTTGATTTATAATTTTTCGAAACACAAAGTACTCTTTTCAAAAAATTTCAATACTCTATTGTCTGTGGCAGTATTCTATAATCCGACAAATTTGATAGTCTGACACCGCCCTGCCCGTTTGTCAGATTACCAGGGATCCACTATAATAGTATAATTATCGCACATTGAAACAATGATAATTATACACTAATGCCAACAGTTTACGTTAAGTTACGTTTCAGCATTTCAGTTCTTTTATCATACTCCATACTAATATTATAATTTTGAAGGTAGCTGTGTCTGTCTGTCTATTATCTCTTCACGGCTAAATCACTCAACCGATTTGGATGAAATTTTGTATTGAAATAGTTTAAAGCCTGGGAAAGGACATAGGCTTATTTTCATTAATGTAGGTACCACGCCCGCGGCGCCGCACACAAAAGCTAGTAAGTATTTAAAAAATGGCATACCTAAAGTTATTTATGGTTCTATATAACACAAAGTTCAAATTTTGCTAATATCCTAACTAATATTACGCTTTCACGCTGTAACTACTCGACCGATCATCATGAAATTTCACATGTAGGGGAGGTCAGCTCAAAGCGGCCATCTTAACTTTAAGTTTAAAAAAAATCTATTAAACGATAGATTTTTGAAGAGAATTTAATACTAATAGCCAGAGAATTTCTTAAAGTTTTATGAAGTGAAATTCAAATTCGTGGAAATTTAAAAATGACTATGTGATATGTGAATTACGAAAACTTGTCAAAAAATCGCTTTGCCCGAGTGGCCGCCCAAAGCGGCCATGGGGGTAAGGGCAATGTGGCCACTCCAAAGAGCACATGAAAGTATTGAAAAAAGTATCGTGCCTGACGAAATAAAAATACCAGAAATATTATTAAACATTTTTATAAAATAATCAACATTTTGTGCTTTCTTATGACATATTCTAATCACAATCAGTCTTGAGAGTAACTTAACCATATTTTCATATTTAGTTTAAAAATTCAATAAAGCTTTTAGGATCTTTGAATCAGATTTAGTGTTTATCAATATTCAACATTTTTATTTATCAACAGTAGGTAAGTCTAAACTTAAATCTCTCAACAGTCTTAACCGCTCAAACCCCGTTGACGCCTATCGGCGTCAAACCGGACTTCGGATTTGTACACGTCAAACCCCGGTGACCCCATATGGCGTCGAGCACACTTGGTCGTGAAATGTTTACGTTAGCTCAAATAACTAATGCAAACGTAAACAATACACTATCGAGTGTGCTCGACCCCATATAGGGTCACCGGGGTTTGACGTGTACAAGTCCGAAGTCCGGTTTTTTTTAGCGGCATTTGACAGGTTAATATATCCATATCAAAGGAATGCTCTAAAACTAAAAAACTTTCTTAAAAAACGAGTAAAATAAAACGAATCTCACTTTAAAAATTATCAGATCAGATTTCTTGACAGTTATCACAGTAGTAAGCTCCAATTCCGGTGTATGTCGTACACGCTTCGTGAGCCCATAACTGGCAGTCATCACAGCGAATCCAATCCTCTACGGGTGGATCATCGTATGGGTCCCCACAAATCAGGCAAAAATAATATTGGATTGCGGCATTAGCGCTGTACTTTACAGTATCATCGTTAGTTCCAGTCTTTTTCTCCTTAGTACTTGTACGCCTTTTAACTCTTCTTTGCGTTCCAGATGACCCCGCCTTTTCAGACAAATTTATTTTTAAATTCTTCATTACTCTTTTCTCTTTGGCAGCATTTGCTTTATGTCGTTTAGTCCACTTTTCCCTTTGCTCGTCCTTAATAGGGGTGCTTGTTAAGATTTCAGCCCGCTGAGCTTTCCTTCGTCGTGTCGTTATATTTGGTTTCATTTTTGGCAATGGTTTAAGTGCCATGGGGCTTATGTAGCACGTATTTGGGCCTCCAGCAGGATTGTCTGAAAAGGAATTTATAACTGGCGAGGTTCTCGTAATAGGCGGTGTGACTAGTCCCTCTGCATTCATTGTAGTATTACTTATATCATTAGGCATAATTGCTCTGATCGAATTAGGTATTAGGTTATCAAGAATCGGCGTACTAGGTCTTACAGTTTGAGGAGGTGAAACGTGTGGATTTTCAGAGACAGTCATCTTTGTTGATTGCTCATCACTCATAAATTGCTCGATAACCGAAGAAGATAAAACTTTAGAGTAATTTCCATTTATTATTAATTGATCAATAATCGAAGGAGACGGTGTTCTGGAGTGGTCTTCATCAACTGACAATGTCTGCTGTTGCTGTTGATTACCAGATGGTCTCGGGTGTTCCATACTGGGCGGATTCTCCATGGTCGTTGCAGGTAAAAAATCAGCATCATCAAAAATAAACCTATTTGGAGGCCATAGTCCCGTTTTTTCAAATCCACTGACTGCATTCTGGGTTGTTGCCGCTCGTAAATAGGCAGTTCCAAACAAACCAGCAACATCTTTTTGATTGATTATTCGACCCACGTGAGTTTTCTGAAATGTTGCAACACTACGCTCAAAATATGTTTTTAGCGGCCCATAAACGCAGAAATCTAATGGCTGCATTCGGTGTGTAGTGTGTGGTGCCAGTGATACAAATATGACATGATTCTTAGAGGCGAGTTCTAAAGCTGGCAAGTACTTATGTGACTCGTGATTGTCCATGACGAGTAGTACTTTTTTCTCTGCTGTCGGACGGACTGTGTCTATAAAAAAACGAAGCCACTCCAAAAAAACAGTGCCATTGGTCCACCCATTATCACTGATAGTTGCTTGTGTACCCGGGGGCGCTCCATCTAGGAGGTTCGGTGCCATTCTTTTCCTTGCAAAAATCATTAAAGGTGGTATAAAGGATCCCGCAGCATTACAACAGCAAATGACTGTCGTCGTTCTTCCTCGCTCAGTACTGGCTATGTGACCCACTTGCTTTTTACCCAGTTTGGTTAAAACTCTGGGAGGTTTGTTGGAAGATGTTTGTATACCGGTCTCATCCATGTTATAGATACGCATTGCGTCAATTTGATGCTTCTCAATTTCAGCTTCAAGGAGATCAAAAAATCTATATACTTGGGATCTGTTGAAGCCCCGGGCTCTAGCTATAGATGTGGGTTCTGGGCGCCGCAAGGTCAAATCAGGATGACGCACGATAAAACCTTTATAAAAATCGTGTCCGGCACTTTCATTCTTAAAAGGATGTGGTATGTTATTTGCTTCGGCATATTGAAACACAAGCTGCAGGAAATCTTCCTTCGTGAGGCCAAAAAAGAGGGTATCCATATGAAACAAGTACTCTAAGAGTTCTTCTTCCTGCTGTAAAGTAAATACTGTTGTAAATCTGCCAAGTTTCTTTCTGGCAGATCCTGTTTTTAAATGCCTTCTTAGAGTTGTGCGAGGGATACCGTATTTTATTGAGATAAATTTAATCGAGCCGTGTTTTTCATTTACCTCTTTAATTGCCCGAGCCATCACATCTTCGTCCCATGACGCCTGGGTAGTTTTTCTTTTATAGTTGTTAACCATCTAAACAAAATAATTAAGCATTATCTATCAAATCATAACAAGGGCAATCTAAGGGCAAAGCGGTCAGTTGGCCGCTTTACCCGAGCCACTTTGCCTTTTTCGGCCATTTTGTTTCAATAACGAACTATTTTCACATGATTTATTATCCTTCAGAGAGAATAGAACACAAACGTAGCTAAATAGATAAGCAACAGTAAACATGTAATAAACTCATTGAAATATAACGAACTTTGACCAAATCAGGTTGAACTTACCTTGCATTTTTTTAACAAAACACTCAAAATATTATATTTCGTCACTGCAACCACGCGCTCGGTCCTTACGTTACCGAATGACTGATCGGTGCGGGGCGGGAGATTGGTTATGCGGACAGAACGGCAACGTCACGCTATAATATCAAATAAGTGAAAAATGAAGCGTGGCCGCTTTGCCTCCTATGGCCGCTTTGAGCTGACCTCCCCTACACGGTTTACAGTATAGGACATAGAGTACCTATTTCATCCCGAAAACAGTACTGATACCAACCTAACCTACATTTACGCCAGCGAAGCCGCGGGCAAAATCTAGTAATTTATAACATAAACTGCAAATTACCTCTCCTCAAGTGGCGGCAGCCACGTGACTCTAAAAGACGTCTCCTTCAAGTCGGCAAGCGGCGCGGTGACGTTACGGGGCCGTAGCGGGACAGTTCGGTACTGCGCGGTGGTGGGCGCGGAGATCTCGGGCTCCGACACGGTCTGCACGCTGATGTTGTACGCGCGACCCGGCACCAGGCCTTTGAAGGCAGCCTGCGCCGGCCCTGGGGGCTCACCCTCCTTCTCCACGTATAGCTCTGAGTCGCGAGCATCGGGAGGTAGAATTGACACCTGTCAAACAAAAATCAGGCTTTTATACATACTTATATTTATGCTGTATATCTCCGAAAGTTAGTTAGGCAGGTGTCTGAAACTAATATTTATACCATGTCGAGCCTACCTGGAACGTTTCGAGATTCTGTAATGCTAGGTATTGCTGCTATATTATGTCGTACCCGGGATTGAA
The DNA here is from genome assembly GCA_963564715.1 of Catocala sponsa. Classification (NCBI taxonomy): domain Eukaryota; kingdom Metazoa; phylum Arthropoda; class Insecta; order Lepidoptera; family Erebidae; genus Catocala; species Catocala sponsa. Next base: position 28,126,005 of record OY751329.1, read on the forward strand.
CCTGGGACGTAGTAATCGGCCATAGGTTTGAGCTTACTCTTGGCTGAGCACAAACCTATACCAGGGACCAACGAGGCGCCCATATAAGAAAAATATATCGATCAATTGTTAGTAAGTCGCTTTCGAGTTGGTTTGTTTATTCACTAGAAACAACAGTAGGTACTCAATAAACAATCTTTTAGACACTACACCGTGAATAATTATAATCAGTTATTGATATATAATACTTATTCTTTTATATTTAAGTATATAACTCCGAGTAAACGTATTTCCTGCGCAGCCACCAACCGTATCCCACTAGTCTCTCGCTATATTATATAAAAGGAACTCTTCTTTCTTTGAGTGACGTCACGAATAGAAAATTCAGTACTAGAACAAAATGCTGCAATTATAAGTGAAAGTTCAATGACTCACCTTATAATGTGTGTAAGCGCCTGGCGGGTAGGGCGGCTGTCACAGCACCAGTAGAGTGGTCTCATTCCGGAACCACACGATGAACTTCCCCGGCGTGTTGGGCTCTGCGACAAGCGATGCCACGTCACGACACAGTACGACACAACAAGGAACATAGTCTATGTACACATATACGTAAGCGACACGGACGGATGGTCTAATGAGTACAAACGTCACTACGTGTTACGAGAACATGCTTCAATGTATCCGCCCCTTAGTTAAGCTACCGTTTATACGCTTTCATAATACATTGTGAAAGTGTTAAAAGAATATTGGTTCAAGAACATAATTCGTACGAAAAATAGACTCTGGTATATAATAGAGGTTTGATAGTATTTAAATTATTATACCATTCGAGAGATTCGGTAATGTCCAGCATGTTAGCGGTCTAAGATCGAGGCTGCTGATATAAGTTGGATAAGGTCATCTAAGGATACGAAGGTACCTTTTTTCAGTTTTTTTCTTTCCTTTTTTTTGAATATCCTTAAGTAATAATAAGAATTACATGAACTAAAAAGTGTCATGTTGAACTCTGGTACCCATGGTAAGATTTAACTTGTGTTGTGGGTACCAGTGCCCTCACACGTAATTACAAAATTAAATTAAATTAAGGAGCGATTATACATAATAGATTATAATATGTTGTATTCATGTGGTAGGTTCGGTGGTGTGTTGTTTGTGCGGTGGAACACATCTGTGGTCTTCTTTGCTCAGTACCCCGTTAAAGATTTCTTTAAATAACATTAGTAAAACCCAAAAATGAAAAAATATTGAGGATACTTTTAACTTTTCTATATCATACTGGGGCAAGATCCTTTGATGTGTAGTCTAAGACAGCAAGTATACCAAGCTGTGAGATATCTTATAAACACACTTGCCTTACACCAATTCCTTCTAATCTTTCCATCACCACATCGCCTCAGATGATAGGCATCCATAGGTTGAGGAACTGTGCCTAACATAGGCTTACGTAGATGGTGCGGCGCACACTCGTAGCCCATGGTTGTGCATTGCTGGACCGCAGTAAATTATACGCAGTACATACAATTTTGTTTAAAATCTCGATATTCTAAGTATCAATTAATATCCAAAACGGTGGCCAATAAAACTTTATTTACATTTTAGTTCTCAGGGTACAATATGAGGAAAATTACGGTTTGCCTGATATCTACACTAATATTATAAAGCTGAAGAGTTTGTTTGTTTGTTTGAACGCGCTAATCTCAGGAACTACTAGTTCGAATTGAAAAATTATTTTAATGTTGGATAGCCCATTTATCGAGGAGGACTATAGGCTATATAACATCACGCTACAACCAATAGAAGCGGAGCAGCAAGGAAAAATGTTGCAAAGACGGGCAAAATTCTCTTATGTGAGGCAAACGAAGTTGCGCAGGTCAGTTAGTAATGAATAATACGGTATAGCATGGTATTTTACTACATAAATAAATAATTCATTTCAACATTGAACAATAACGACTCTCATTTACTACATAATTATTATCATTAAAACAGCAGAGCACGGCACCTAATTACACTCACTTCCGCGCGTACAGATGCCAGTCATGTAAATTATATGCTCTGTGATTAAAACATATCAGCAAGTTCATTAAATGTTTACAGAATGAACTTTTAAGTGACCTCTTAGATTTATAACTTGACGGTGATATTTTCTCAGAAATAATAAGTCGATACAAAGTAAGGAAATTGTTTTTGCGCAAATGAAATAGACTAGTAACACGAATAACGCACAATTAATAAGCAGTCGTTGCACATAAAAAACTAACACCGAATAATGCGAAACCTGTATCAATTAAATACTGGTACGAATTAACCAAATAATGCGTGAACTTTGATTGAGTTGTTGAACACAATAAGCAGTAATTATATTTGAGTGGAAGAGCCCGTTGTAATTATTTGGCAACAGTATGAATAAGCATCCTCGTAAAGGGAGTGACTACGTTTCTCTCAGTGAGAGTTCCGGTGGCTAACATACCTTTCTTCTCACATTCCTTTCTTCATCTCACTTTAAATTCCTTTACTAGAGGGTTAGTTAAAAAGGACTCGTGAATAAAAATGTTATAAGACTAATAAAGTATAAGGACAAAATAAATGACTTTAATAACTTCCCTAATCTATACTAATATTATAAAGCTGAAGAGTTTGTTTGTTTGTTTGAACGCGCTAATCTCAGGAACTACTGGTGCGATTTGAAAATTATTTTTGTGTTGGATAGCCTATTCACCGAGGAAGGTTATAGGCTATATAACATCACGCTACTACCCACGGGGGAGGCGCAGACATGAAAAACGCGGGTGAAACCGCGGGAACATCTAGTAAGTATTAAAAGAATTTTTCAAATCGAACCAGTTGTTCCTGAGATCAGCGCGTTCAAACAAACAAACTCTTCAGCTTTATAAGATTAGTATAGATGTAAGCAAGGTCTATTTCTAGTAAGGTGACAAGTATACGAAAATACGCGAATAATGCGTCGTGTAAAATTACTCATGTACTCAACACAAACAGACGGCCTCGTCACATGATACGCTTACTATATGGGATATTACATTATTTTCGACCGCTTTTTGTACACCAATGTACTAATTTGGGCGATCGGCTCATAGTGACGTCACTGGCTTAGCCTGTCATTTATACAGGTTCGGTGGACGTGTTACAAACTTACCTTAACATTAATAATCACAGGAGCATTACATAATAATGCTAATAAACATTGATATAGTATGTTGAAAGCGATGGCCGTATGTCGCCCACGCTGCGCCGCCGGCGCCGGCGCACGGTAACGGAACGACATACGTACGAACGCATTGCAGTATGACAACTTATCTAACGTACACCATTCATGCGTGAATACAAGTAAAGCATGCGACATACTAAGCAGCTCTCACTCTATGCCAATAGTGATATTTTTCTTGTACCATATGAAAATCTAAGTATGTGACGTCATTATAACCGTTAGAAGCATTTCAAATTCAAATTATATGACAGGAATACTTTAATAAATATTTGTCAAATGTGACGTACCAAGCTCATTATAATTATTGAAGTTCTTAACACCGAATCTCCTGGGTAGATAAAAGTTACTCGACCATCCTTATATGATAATAACTCGGTTTCAATAAATATGTATTTATGAAAAAAAATTGTATTACTGCATACTCAAGTCCTGTTGGGCGACTCACTTATAAAACATAAGCTCGAACTAGTTCATAATTATTTGAATAGACATATTTTATTTCCTACTACATGTTCCCGCGGTTTCACGCGCGTTTATCGTTACTGCGCCGCCCCCGTGGGTCGTAGCGTGATGTTATATAGCCTATAGCCTTCCTCGATAAATAGGCTATCCAACACTAAAATAATTTTCAAATCGAACCAGTAGTTCCTGAGATTAGCGCGTTCAAACAAACAAACTCTTCAGCTTTATAATATTAAGTATAGATAACAAAATTTTTTTTTTCATGAAATTAGCATTTCTTCTTTTCGATTCTGGCTTGGCTATCGGTTGCCACATTTGTATGTGATGGCTGATTACTTGATTAGTGATCACAAATTAAATATTTAGTGTTATTAAATATATTAGGTTTCTTAAAACTTGCCATATCTGAAAAAATTACTTTAGTTTTATATTATGGCAAGAACAAATAATAATAATACCTACAGTTCTTGAAACCCAGTTAGAAAAGTTTAATATATCTACAGATAATCAAGACGATGAAATATGCAAACGATTGCACAATATGCTAACCAACCAAGATGACGAACTTGTCTAATTCATTGTATGTTTATTAAAGTCAAAGTCAGTCAAAAATCATTTATTCACTTGGGTCACAAACTAACACTTATGAATGTCAAATGGGTTAGTGAGTTTGTTACATTTACTGAATTTACATTTATGTTAGTTGTAAGGTTCAGGCAAGAGCTTGAGCCTATGAGAAGATACCTGCAAGAAATCCAAGGCCACTCTTTTAAATCACCAACAAATTATAATACGAAACTTCAGCATTTACGTTTCATGGTAGGCCATGAAACGTAAATGCTGAAGTTTCGTGACGATTGTTCGTGCTATTTGTTTGTTTTACCACATTAATTCCTACAGTACATAACATGTTGATAGTCTCTAATCCTGAGAAGAAGACGGAGAGGTCGGAACAAAGGAGTGATGACACTTTAAAAGAAAGAAATCCGAGAAATTTTCATGGATGGTAAAAAAAATAAAATTGAAGTGTCCGTTTGTAATGTCAAAATAACAGCTTTTTATCTAATGCATATGACAGTATATAAGGTACCTATACGAAAACATCTATTTTTAAAATTTTTGTCTGTCTGTCTGTTTGTTCCGGCTAATCTCCGAAACGGCTGAACCGATTTTGACGGGACTTTCACTGGCAGATAGCTGATGTTATAAGGAGTAACATATGCTACTTTGATTTTAGAAAAAAAATAGGGTCCCGCGGAGACTTAGACCAACACTTTTTAGTTAAAATCTACGCGGACGAAGTCGCAGGTAACAGCTAGTTATAAATATAAATGATAATGTAAGTTCGTTTGTTTGTTTATTTATTACGCTTTCACCTTAATTACTCGACCGATCATACTAACAAAATCTAGCTTAACGCGGGTGAAGCCGCGGGCAAAATCTAGTTGTTAATATTTCATTGGACCCGAAGTTCCTGATAGATATTTTCAGGGTAGGTCTGTAGGCACATGCCACATAGAACCGTAGCGAAAATATTTTATGTCTATGTATAGAACAGTTTTCGCTGAAATACAATTTGTTGAGTAACATATTTGTATACTTGAACAAAAGTAGTCCATAATGTTTAAGTCATAAATGAGGCAGACGTGCCACAGTTTCTAGTCATCGATCTACTATTAAACTATGTTGACGTAAGAGAAAACCTCATTTCTTCGAGCACGGATCTCCTTAGACCAACGAAGCAGTGAGATGGCAAGACTTATGGGAGTTCATACATATGTTATGTATTCTGTATCAGCTGTGCGCACATCTGTTCAGTTTGGCGTCAGTTGTCCTTTGACGTCAATGAAGGCACTGATCACACTGACACTTTTATTTGTGCCGTGTGAACGGAGACAACTCACAGTCGAATGGCGTTGATATTTATATTGTCACGGTAATGATAAACATTACCGTGATATTGTATTATTACGTGAAGTAGGCTACAGATTACTAATAATTGTTATCCGTGAAAAAAAGGCATTATAGGTTCGAATAGTCTGCCAATGAAATTCCAGTTTACGTGTATGATTCACGGATAGAGGATGTGACATTTATTATATATGAATTATGTGGTAACAACATTTATTTCATGTTAAGGAAATATTTAAAAAATGATAAATGTCAGCTATGATGTAAGGCAAATTCATAAATATGGCGAGCTATTTAAAAGATTTCGGACGTAGCGACAATCTGTGAAATTGTAGGTACTCGCTTGATGAGGTGAACTAAGTATAATTTAAGCCGACGCTGACACAAAATTAGGATGTTCAATAACTGCCTTAAGTCTTAAATAAATAAAGAATAATGAAAAAGGAAAAAGATATCCGCATTGCTTGCACCTATTTCGTACGCAGTACTGTATACGTTGTAAAATGAATCATATCCACTGGGATATGATTCATTTTAAGCATTTCCTACTACTGAGTAGGAAATGCTTAAAGCCAGAATTTCATGCACTACTACACTATAAAAAATTGTAACAATAAGTCGAAAAAGATTGTTTCTAGTACTCATATTATAATAATAATAATAAATTCTATCGCATACACAACACCATCTAGCTCAAACTAAGCAGAGCTTGTACTATGGGTACTAGACAATGTATAAACATACATATATACTTTTTTTTTAAATTCATACATATTTTACATAGAAAAACCCAGACCAAGATAAACATCCATGTTCATGCACACAAATGTTTGACTTGTACGGGAATCGAGCCTGCGACCTCAGGAATGACAGTCGGTTACACTAACCACTACGCCATCGAGCCTCTCGACCTGATTTGCTCAGTCTATATAAGTCTAGCGTATACCGTCGAATGGGTATGCCGATAGTACACATACCGACATGTATGAAAGATGGCCAGCTTATTGCCATGTATCAGACACAGTGCCAATCTGTGTTGCTACTAAGGATTTATTGATAGAAAATCCTAATAATATCACCTGACCCAGTCAGTGGAGATGGCAATAGTAATAAATATAGTACTTAGTCCTACTAATCAATGATTGTATTACGGGTTACTATAAATAAATAATGTTCTTTTTATGAAACGTTTCTAACGGTTTTATGTAGAGCTTAGTTTAAACACAAATGGCATAAGAGGAGAGCGCACAATGACGATGATTAACAACATGCCGACTGCTCACCAGTATCCAGTGTTGGCTGCTATTCTTAAGAAAAGAAAAGCACATTATATTATTAATTATGTTATTCCACTGTAACCACACCACTTAAAGTTCTAAAGAATTAATCAAGTCAGTGTTTTGTTAAAGAGCCGATGGTTGATTTCATATATATTTTGCTCAATAAATCTCTAAGACAAATGCCGATATTGGTGCCAATTCTGTTGTCACAAAATTCTCTAAACTTAACTAAAAATCACTAAAAAATTTTTTACTCCTGTCTCCTTTAGCGATTTCAGAATACAAAATGTCTTTTGAGAGGACTAAACTAAATTTTAGTGATTTTTAGTTAAGCTTAGAGAATTTTGTGACAACAGAATTGCCACCATTGTTCTTATTTCGATATCCTCAACAGTTAATAATACTGGCCTGACCAAACGATGAAATCATCCATCTTTTTAGCAACAGTGCAATATAACCTTGTTTATAATAATTAATAATTCACAGAGTTCCTTGTTATAAAAGCCGTTTATATTATAGTTTTATGTAGAGTCATATAAGGAAAATAAGACATGTTCGCTAGTTTTTATGTAGTCGATACAGGGAAAACACAAAGTTGCAACTAAGACACAGAAATACTTACATTTTAAACACATAGGTATCTTCTCATGAGATCTTATATCGATCCACATAACAGATGTTTAGTACTTAGTATTAGTAAATGCAATTGACTACGGGGAATATGACAATAGGAGGCGACTAAAAATGTTCCTGTTTTGATTGGAATTATTCGATTCGCAAAATTTAAAAATAATGTTATACATGTTATGTCTAATGTATAATAGTATAATTACCGAGTATTGGTACGATTCTCATTTTATATTTTTTATTTTCTTTTTTTTATGTTTTATCCGCAATTTGTTTTAGCATTTTTTTTTTGTTTGTGTGTCATTTTATCGGTAGCATCGCAGTCCATTGTGATCATGTAGTGTACACATAGTTAGGAACTTAGTTTAGAACATAACTGTAATATGTATCTATTTATTGTCAAACCTACTTGTACTTTGTTCTGTTTTGTGTACTTAAAAAATAAATTAATTAAATACGATTATCTCGACTACGCGAATACAGGACCGAGGTCTATACCGCCTTCTTTTACAGTATTGTTGTTACATTTTCATAAATTAAAAAAGTTATATTCTTTGCAACGCGCTATCTCCTTTTCTCGTACGCAATAATAAGGCAATAAGTGATAGTAATAAGACTCCAGGTTCTTTTGCATCCATACCAAATACCTAAAAGTAATAAATAATGTCCTCCAGACCGAATTTCGGTCACGGCGGCCAATCTTAACGGAGACTGGCCATCTGCGCAGGAGATATTATAGTGCACAAGCGTGTGCGCAAACACAAGTGCACTCTCTGTTCCCTAACCCTCAAGATCCGATGGGACGGTAATCCGACACGACCGGAGACAGAGCAGGTGCAGGACCAACGGCTTTACGTGCTTTCCGAGGCACGGGGCTGTCTAACACCGCCAACATCCTAACTCCGGGCTGCTATTGAGATTTCTTAATATATAAACCCAATAACTTTTTGTTGGCCCGACCCGGGATTTGATCCCGAGACCTCATGCACAGCAGTCGCATTCACTACCGCTGCGCCACGGAGGATAATATAGCATCAGACAACCAAAATACTCCCTTGCCAGTTTGTTAACAATTCATCACTCCAGCTTTCATAAAAAACACATTCAAAACAAAACTAGTAATTATACGCGGATACAAAACATTGCTATATACACCACACTATTTACATATAAATAATCCTCATAATATGTTAATTCATATCAATAGAATGTTATCCTTTGATTATCTATACTTTAATTAATTGAACATGTATAATCGAACACAGCGGTATACAATTATTTAATATAATAATATAATTATATTATATATTTAATATAATTTAATAGGTAGGTAAGTAATTGTACGTAAAATCAAACCGCAGACTATAGCATAAATAACTATTTTAAACACCATTTTAATCAAAATAAATACAGTTTACAATAATATTGCATTATTAATGATAATGCGGAATGCAGGTGACCCGAGACCGGTTGAAATACATTGGGAGAGACATATCATATCCAGCACTCAGCAGTGGACGGCTTTCGGCTGAGATGATGATTATTAATATTAAGTAAAAAATAAGAATAATTTATTTGCAATAAACCCTTCACAGTTTGGATGCTCAATGATCTCGATAAAATTTTAATGTTTGTGTTGTTGAGACCTAAAAAAGGTAACTTTTGTATTTTTGGTCCTTTTTGTTTAAAGCAAGTTTTATGATATGATATGATTTCAAAAGCAACTTAGATTTCTTAGGTAGTATACGTATTTCTTTTGCCTTTATGTTATGTTTACTTATTTGATTATGTTTGAAATGGACGAAGTATCGAATATTTATGGGTAAGCTATAATTAAAAAAATTGCAACTGCATATTGCAGTAAAAGTATTGCCTTTTAAGTAGCTGATCATTGAATCAATATCCAGCACTATTTTAATGATTCAAATGTTAGGTATATTTACGAATATTTAGGTCAGTTAATTTCTGAAACAAATACTATGAAAAGTATGTTAAAGTTAAATGTGCGTAGCTAAAAATAATCGTTCTTAAAACATAGGAACCAGACCTAAATGAACTATTCTCTAACTCCAATAAGAAATGATCTTACAAACTATGAATCCTTTAAAATATTATGAATGATAATTTCTTTGAATAATAGAACAATAATTCAACATCTCGCAAATCGGTTCCGACTTACGTCACTAACATAGACTAGTCCACATATTATAGTCAAAGGCAATCATAGGTATATTGTTTATCTTGCCGTATTATTCTTTAAGTTCTTTTGACTGAAATCCAAGACATGAAAACATATATTACAATATATGTAGCTATAAGTAACATATATGTTACATTACAATTCAATATAAATTCATATTAAATGCATTCACTTCATTGTCATATTACTATTTTATTAAGAGTGGCAGTATGCCCAGTACTTTTGTTTAAGTAGATAGTTAAAATCGCCACACTGAATTTAAAACTATGATCTAGGACATACCTATGGCTTCTTTAGACTAAGCTAAAGCCTAAAGCCAATAATCACGTTGACAGGGAAACAGCCAAATCATTACCCGTCAGTTCCCAAAATCAGAACAATAGATTTAGGCGAACAATAAGCGGCTGTCTGTCACACACATTGTACGGTGACAGCCTGACCTCCCTTCCAACTCCGCGCCGCTACCGCCGAGCCTCCAAGCGACCTTCAGTAATCACGTGCCATCGACCACTACAGCTCAGCTAAGTATTAATGATCTTGAAACTCGCCCCGCCCCCACCCAGTTTCAGTGAAAGCAGTACTTTACGCACACCCTGTTATGTGTTAAGCTCTTGCGTGAGATTGAACGGTCGTTAAGACTACTGGCGCTCGTAAATCGCGTCCCACTTGATAGTAGATCGTAATATAATGAGTCATGAACACAATAACATCATGTCGCAATTTTCTGCACAACAACGTTATAAAATCTTGATATATGAAGCAAGTAACTAGCTCACTTTAACTAATTATTTTTATTTTTAGTATTATTTCGCTATCATTATTGGCCGCAATGAGCATGAGTGTCAAAATAGGAATTTTAGTAATTCATTGTACTGAAATATTTATTTCAGCGATGTTTGTTTGTGAAATGTACACCTGTTTAGAAGCTATAGGAACATTCTTCTTCTTCTTTTCGTGTGGTTAGTGGCCAACTTGTTGTCAAGAGTTGTTCAAGCCGCCCGTAGGCCTCTGACATGGCTTAACGACTGCTGTCAATTTGACAACAACCGGGACCGAGTTCTTACGTGCCCTCCGAAGCACGGAGACGCTCACATGAAATTCCACTAAGCGGTCACCCATCTATAGACTGACCGCACCCAACGTTGCTCAACCTCGCTAATCGTTTACCGATCCGTGAGTGCAACTGGCTATGAGCGCCTCAAACATTGACCATTTTGTTTTCTTTATATTTACTATCAGTTATGCCATATAGGCTCAACTAAGAAACAGTGGCTCAACAATGTAAGTGATCTTAGTAACAACTTACGTATTACTTAGTTATACACTTACTTTAAACATTTATGTATACTGCAAGATTTAGTTACGAATGACTACAACTTACAAACAGATTTAATCGTCCCAGTCGAAGCAATAACAATTAAACAGATTTACAATAACTTGTAGAATAAATTATAAAATTCGTACATTTAGGTGGATACAGGTTGTGGCTGAAGGTCAACCGCGAGCCGTCTCGACTACAACGCCCTGCCGCTTGAAACGTTTGAATGCACGTATCGTTGAATGGAACATACATATTACCGTACAGAATGCGTTGCGTTAATAAAAAATCGCACGTATCCCATTTCCTATAGCCGCGACCTGTCGTCGAAACGTCATCGACTCCCTCTGTGCTACACACCTAAAAGTCAAGGTGAACGTTTCTCAATTCTATAAACATAAAACTGGCACAAAAACCTAGGTCGTTCGGATGACGTGATTGAATTATACCTACACGTAAAAACCAGAACGAAAATTCAATTTTCAATCGATATAAGTATCTATCTCTACTTATTAATCCTAATCCTAACTAATATTATAAAAGTGAAAATGAGTTTGTTTGTTTGTTACATTTTCACGCTTAAACCACTGAATCGATCAGCCTGTAATTTTGCATATACGTTGTCAGGTGTACAGAAACGGACATAGGCTACCTTTCATCCCGAAAAAAATTACTGTTCCCGAGGAAAACAACAATAACGTTCTTATGATAATAGATGGCGCCACGTGTCTTTCGAATCATGATTGAATTATATTATTACAAGCCGAAGACAACCCGAATTGATTGTCAAATTCTAAATTAACGCGAGCGAAGCCGCGGGCAAAAGCTAGTATTTTATAATTATTATTTTACTCCTCACATATCGTACCTACAAAGTTATGTACTTCGATTATACAACCAGTTTTACTTTTTACATTGTAAACAACGACACTTGCGACAGGGAAGTTCTAATGTGAATCAAAGAGTAGGTGTTTATTGCTTATAGGCTATTGTCTTCATCACGCCATGGCTGTACACATGCTATTGTGAGCAGCAATTACACATCGACGCTTAAACAAAAATAAACTAGCGAACACGCTTTGTTAAAATTTACATCCAAGAGAAAAAGGAACACTGTGTGAATCGAATTATGATTAATGTAGCCAAATTTGTTAAACACGACGATTTTATTTTGACTCTGATTTGGAGTTCATATTACGAGGCGAGATCGAACACAATGTAACAATGAATCTTTAATTAATGCGACGCAAATCTGGCAACAGTAACCGAGGTAGGTTTGCAGTAGTGTGACTCACTGGTGGTGAAGTTTCTGGAGGCGTAAGCGGCGGACTCCTTGTCATGTAAGAGCGTGAAGGCGTGAAGCTGGTAGGTGGCGCCGGGCGACAGGTCCCGCAGCTGGTAGGTCCAGTTGCCAGCGCCCTCCACCGTGATGTTCCGAGCGCCGCCCTCCGCGCGCTCAGTCAGAGGAATCACCTGCTCAAAAAGCACTTGTGCAACCACGTCTTCATCGTGCACCGATGGTCCAGCTAAAGCCAGTAAACAAAAAAAATATTTTGTCCAGGGGCACGTGAGAAATAATAAAGAGACACGGTCTTATCTATAAACGACTACATATTCGACATGGAAAATCCCTAACAGATGCCACATTTATAGATAGTAACTAAAATATACGCATTCAAACTTTTGAGGGAAATTTTATTTCTTAAATGTATACGTAATTATAAGAGAAGTATTGAGTTTATCAAAATACTAATAGTAGAATAATAATCATCTCTGCATATAGCAAAAACATTTATTATAAACGAACAATTAACAATGATGCCGTTTAGCTTCATTGGTTTATTAAGGAAAACCCACGACGTCTGATTTATTTTGGACGTGCTATTAACATAACATAACATGATTTAAATACAATTATTTCTTAGTGCTTATTTTTGCATATATTATACTAGCGATGTGTGCGCTTATCAATAAAAATGCTATGGATTTATATTAATACTTATCCTGATGCCAATCGAAATATTTGAATCATTGGTAATTGCCATTAATCGTTAATATTGATTAAATATTTAATTTAACTACGCATTAACCAAAGATTAATGTCAATCATGTCATGTTAGCAGGCCCATAAACACCCTCAGTCCCTTTCTTCTTTCCTTCTCCTAGCCCTTTTCATCCATTACTTTTACATAGGCTACGGTAAGCGCTTAACATCTGGCAGACCGTATACTTGTTTGCCACCAACATCATTATTTTGTTTACGGTAGGCAGTGAGTGTTTGAGGATTGCTTCTATGATGTCAAAAAACACAAAGAGCAGATCGTGTGCCTCTAACAGCATTAAAAAAAACATTTGGAGGGGCATTCAATTTTCGAATATTCGACTTTGTTTTTGTTGCATTTGCACGTCGCTAATATACAATGTAACTACAATACAATGGTAGTACATTGTATTGTAGTTACATTGGGACGAGTTTTCAGTCGTAGTCATGGTAAATATGGCGGACGAAAATTGGCGTGAACGAGACCACAAGACAATGTCACTGCGTAGTTAATGACATTGTTCGTAGACAATAAGAGAGATCGGCGGAACCGTTCAATGTGCTGTCTTGTGTGCGGACACACTACGGACGTCATCACGTATCATCATAATATTTGTATCAGTTTAAAGCAAGGCTGCCTAATACATTTTGAGATGGGACTAAATTTGGAATCGATGAGAGTACGTGGCCCAAAATTCAGCTCTAAGGGCAAATTCTGCCATGTAATCTGTAAAAATAATCTTTATTAAGCTATTTTTATCGAGTTTATGCTTACGATTTGACAAATATTTATATATAATCCCTACTATAGTAGCTGTTGTCAAGGTACTTTAAATGAGAAAACGTATAGATGCTCTGATTTCATAATATAAACAACCGTCTGTACTGGGTAAGCACAATGTGGCCCGCGGGCCTCATATACTGCAACCTTGGTTTAAAGCAGAGGTTCCCAGACTGTTTTTCTCATAGACCACTTCTAAAACTTAGTTGGTTCCGGTGGACCCCTTGCAGCTACATTTCTAGCATATTCCTTGGCATTCGTATTTATATTGGTAAAAAATCAAAAAAATTTGAATCAAGTCTCTACGGGCTGACCTTTTTTTTTTTAGAAGTTCTCTACCGAAAAACCGGTAGGTTCGAGACCACTGGTACTGAATATGGAATATGCAAGTTTTTACAAGTAACAGTCGCTGCTTAAAATATTATCTGCCTACATTGATAGGTGAAGTCAAGCCACCATTTTAGGTCTTCACTATCGAAAACAAATTTCGTGGACCCCGCATACGAATTGTAAACCCCCATTTGGTTTTTATGCCACAGTAGACCCCCGTCGAGTCACCCGTGGACCCCTGGGGGTCCACCTGGACCACTTTGGGAACTAAGGGTTTAAAGCATCTCTCTCATAATACATATAGGCTACATTTGGCACCTGACTATAGGTTAAATCGGAGTATCCAAAAAAAAGCCTAGCACTGAGAGTACCTATCCCTATATACGTCCAAAGCTGGACTACTATTTTACATAACATCTTTTTTTATTTTGCGGAGTCGTTCAGCCGCGCAATGTTTGTATTAATCGTGTAGTTTATTTTACGGTTCCTTTAAAAGGAATTCGTCATCGAAATGCTTCATGCTTGAATTCAAGTTGCTAAAGCTAAGTTTATTTCATATCACTTAACATGCTGCGTATATTTGAAACATGGTACATTAATTAAGATCAGGTAAAAGATAAGCATCGCTCCATCCCGGATATCGGAATAACGCATATTGTTATTAAATACTGAAATTTCTCCAGAAGCTGAATGCAGAACCATTTCAGGCTGGCTTAAGTTACTCTAGGTATATATTTATTTATGTGGTTGCAGTAGTGTCAGTTCTAGCGACCCATCCACCATTTAAGGCAGAAGTAGGCACACCGTGGTACGTTTATAAGGCTGGTATTACACTTATCAAATATCTTGGTCCAATGTACATTTGATCAAATAAATTTGACGACTTCATCAAAATATCGGTCAAAGTTATTGGACAAGTGTAATGGGTATCCTTGAAAGAAATTTGATCAAAAACTTGACAGCAAAATTGGACCAAGATATTTGCTAAGTGTAATACCAGCCTTAGATAGAACTCATTTTCGGTGTCAAAATGGTGTTACACAATTTGGAAACGGAGCTTTTTAAAAATGTAGTATAATAGTAACTACATAAAACTAATAACTAGCAGTTATGGACTCAAAACGAACCAAGTTCTAAATCCCTAACATGAAACAAAATAAATACTACATCGTGATCGGTCCACTAAAATGTTGCTTGAAATTATTTGTCGTAGCAACTTATTTAAGACTTATAAATTGCAACTGTTTTTTAAATAGTGTTGCACTAACAGGTAAAAAAACTACGTCGGCATTTGCCGTGTCGCCGGGTACTTTAACAGCTTACAATAAAATTATTAACAGACAGAAGGCACGACCAGGACAAATATTTAACTCAAATAATCGTCCCGTGTAGGATTTGAACCCACTCATTAAAACAGCGGCGAGACGACTGCTGCTCGCTGTCAATCTGTTCAATCAAAACATATCACATTGTGTCGAGTGCAAAATGTTTAAGTACGCACCAGTGATGATAGTTTGATTCCACGTCAAAAGGTCTGCAAAGGTGGCGTTTGAGTAGTACAGCATAAAGTGGTACTTGGTGCCTGGTAACCCCTGGAAGTTGATGGTCGAAGCTCGAGCGGGGACGGTGTAATTAGGCGCTGGTGAGCCCTGTGGTGGTCGATGGTCTAACCGGTAGTGGCCGCCGTCCAGCGGCTCTGAATCCCCGCCGCCGGACCCTGGGATCTCGATGACTAGATCTGCGCAGCTCCCACCCCGCCATGTGCACTGTATACAATGTTATCAGGTTTAATACAATCATGCAACTTTAACCGACGAGTTGTGGATGGCGATTTTATTAATTGAAGTTCACTGTACTGGTCGCTTTGCTAAGGAATAGTTGCAAGCATGGCTGTGCGCTATACTAACGCAGTATCAAATATGTGCTATGATCTTAGGTTACAATATAATAGATATTATTACAAATAATTAAAATCAATGTTTCCGTATTTTTTAAAACGAGGAGTCTATTTTTTGCATATGAGTAAGGCGCTATCCATTATTTATCGCAATTATTTCTACGAATAAATATCATCCGAGACAGTTATAATATAAGACAACCTAACGAATCATAAAAGAGTTGAAACAAACTCGAATTCTAATCATAATATTCTAGATGGTTTCTAAAACTATGTTCAGAATTACAAAACGGTAATTAGGGTGATTTTAATGTACGAATGCGAATCTTGGATATTCACACCGAAGGAGTAAAATATAGTAGAGACAAAGATTTAAGCGACGAAATTGAAGATCTAGTACCAGAGCTAAATATTATCGGGAAAACATAACCTGCCCGACTTTGCTGGCTCAAAAATGTGGTACGAATGGGAGAGTATCGAGCTGCCAAAAGAGCATATCTCGGGCAACCCACCGAGGTGGTCCGGTGGGTCGCCAAGATACCGCTGGTAAGACGATGTAGCCAAAGACCTGAAAGAGGCGAATGTGCCAGATTGGTTTTGTCCTCGTGTATTTTGATGACGTTTAATACATATCAGCGCCACGTTTCTATTTTAGACAATTTTAGGTATTCAAGACGACTTGTTATTACTAATCGAGTTGAACATCAATTTCTGCAAGTTGAGTACTTAACTATTACAATTTTAATTCCATGAAATTAAAATTGATTTTGGTCCTACCTAAAAAAACACAAATTTCATTTGTCCGAGCCAAACTAAATTTTAGCTATATTAAACTAGATACTTTTATGACAAGAGAATCGCTGCCATTATCTACGAATAAGAGGTAAATAGCCGCCATTCATTTTATTATATTGTTAGGAAACCACATACTATACTAACGTGCATGAACGACCCTTGGACCGGATGCTCGTCGACAGGGGTGGGCAGATCGAGAGCGTGACGTATGTACTTACATAATATGTCCCAATAATACAATAAATGTGAAAGTTTATAGTTATGTTTGGATGTTTGTTAGTAAATCGTGCGTAAATAATTATATAGATTTAGATAAATCTTGGCAAACAGATTGTGCATATCCTAAAATACTTAAAAGAATTCTGTGCGTTTTGATCTCAATATCGCTGCCTGGGGATCTACATGGGCGAAGCCGCAGGCAGAAAGGAATATTGTATAAATAATCAAGTAATTAAAACATATTTATAGTTTCAGAAAGATTAATACTTGTATCGAATTATCACTTGCCGAAATGCATACGGTCAAAGAAATTAACGTCTCAATTGAAAATAAAACATATTGACTTCTAATGTAATACGACATAATATAAATGGTATGATTACAGTCGAGACATTGAGGGCTGGAGAGACAACATAGTCAATCAGCTATACTGCCTGATTAACTTATACTGGAACATCGGCCGAATACCGAATGTCTAGTGCAAAACTATCTCTATATAAGAGAAAACACTCACAGCAAGACTACAAAAACTAAAGACCATTAAATTACTCAGCGCTGTCGGCAAGTTATATGTGCAAGTGTTTATTAAAAGAGTTAGTAAACCGATGAGTAAATATGGGATGCTCAGACAGAATTTAGAAAAGCTATGGTTTGTACGGAACACGTACCTATATTTCCTTGCGATTAGTTGCGATGCATTGCCGAAATATTTGCCCAAAGGCCATAAGGACCAGAGCGCATTCGTGGAATTGGTACAGGGTTATGAGGTGATATGGTATGAACTGTGGTTGATTGTTATTGTATAGGCAAGCAGTAACTTAATTCGAGTTCTAAAATCTCTATATTATAAGAGATTTTAGAGCTTGCCTAAACATAAACAGGTCATACACCGAATGGTAAAACAACGAAAAAGGTCTTAAACAGGGATGTTTAACATCACCGTGGCTGTTCCAAGCTATTCAAGGATTACAAGATTTGAAAGACACTTATGCTGGATTAAGAACGAACGAGTTAGTTACTAGGCAAAAGTATTCGCTTCAGTGTTAATTACGTTGGAGAACTCTTGCCGTAAGATCTAAAATAAGTCAAGTGGAGTTGGGACCAACCTTCTAAAATTACTACTTCTGTATAAGAACTATTCTGCTTATATCAAACTAGCTTTGGCCCGCGGCTTCGCTCGCGTTAATTTAGAATTTGACAATCAATTCGGGTTGTACTCTGCTTATAATAATATTTTCATACTGCTAAGTCCAGAAATGAGAAAATTTCGTTACAAACTTTACCCCCCATTTTACCTTTTTAGGGGGAGTTTTGCCTATTTTACCTACACAGGTTATTTTCAATTATAATCAATAACTTGTATACCTAGTAAATGAGCAAATTCCATATAAACTTCACCCCCTATTTCACCCCCTTAGGGGTGGAATTTCAAAAAATCCTTTCTTAGTACACCCGTACAAATTAAAACACACATGCTCTCCAAATTTCAAGTTCCTACGACCAGCGGTTTAGGCTGTGCGTTGTCTCTAATTCAGTCAGTCAGGACATCTTCCTTTATATATTATTATTATTATTATATAGATCACTCAAATCAAACAACACCACATCGCCTTGGGTATTGTTTATATTATTTTACAAAACAACGCCTGAACTTTACAAACATTGGAACAATAGACACGGAATACATAGACTCAGAACAACTATGACCGTACAAATTCTTAGGTCGCACGGGGTTGCACTATTGATCTTTCTTCTCCCTAGCCTTTATTATTCCCAAGTCACTTGGGGGCGGCTTTCTAGTCTAACCGGATTTGACTGGATATCACTTTTTACACAGAGCGACTGCCATCTGACCTCCGCAACCCGAAGGCTAACGATATCCTAAGGCTAGACTAGTGTCAGGATATTAGAGGGCACTGACTTCCCAATAACGACTGCCATAGATGTTCATGGCAGCCAGGACCGACAGCTTAACGTGCTCTCCGAGGCACGGAGCAGACGAAATTGTCAATCAATACGCACATAATTTCGAAAACTCATAACTTCCGAAAGTCAGAGGTGCGCGACATAGGTTCGAACCCGAGACCCTCTGCATTGCAGTCTGTTGGTCTCCTCACTAAGCTATCACTACTTTTTGCAATATTGATATTTAGTCATTATTCTGGGAAACTTCGAAACCGATCACTATCCTAACTAATATCATAAATGCAAATGTGAGATTTTGATTTGTTTAGGCTTTCACACCTTAATTACTTGACCGATCATCACGAAATTTCGCATACACGTTGTCAGCGGTACAGAAAAGGCCATAGGGTACCTTTCATCCTGGAAAAAGTTCCTACACTAACCTACATTTACGCGAACGAAGCCGCCGGCAAAATCTACTATTAAATAAATCTGGCTGAAACAATTACGTAAATACGGACTATTTACATTTTGGATGTGCTTGAAATGACCAAACCAAGGAAATTCATGAAGTTTTAGGGGTCAAGAAAGTCACAAGAAAACTCTAAGTTACAAACACATTTATTCTATAACGATGATAATGTTCCAAAATGTTTAAAATAATTTACTGAATAAATAATTATTATATTTTGATTTCAATGGCCAGCTCTGTTTTTTTACTTTTACTTTTCATAGGATGGTGTTAAGCAAATATTAATTTACTTACTTATGTAATTATATATTCACGTAAATTATACCTACATTTTTAATATTTTATTTTACTTTCGGTTTTCTTTAATAAGCTTATCGAGTGTATACATATAAGTACCCAGTATATCATTTATAAATAATAAAGTATTAAAAAAATAATTAAATAAAATTAACATTTATATATTATATGTAGGTATACAATTATAATTATACACTTTATAGTCAGTTTATTTGTTTTCCTGTTGGGACAAAGTATTTTAGGTATTCAGCCTTTTACAATTGTTGGATATTGACTATACTATTAAAACAGGGTGCCCTTTTATGAGAAAGAGACCGTAAAGGAAAATATAAATTTAGAACACAAACAAATGTACCTAATGCCTCTAGTACAGTGTAAAGAGTACTTATTTAATTGTTACAATCTTAGTGTAACAACGGCTCTCGCGTACTGCTCATCGCACTAACACTCGAGGTGCAATTCAATAGAAACAAACATATGTGTATAAATTACTGCACGGATGGCGAAGTGGTTTAAGTAGTCGCTTTGCCGCTACAACTGCGCCGAGTGTTGTGGGTTCGAATCCCACACGGGACAAAACTTTGTGTGATCCACAAATGGTTGTTTCGAGTCTGGGTGTTCTTTGTGTCCGTTGTTTGAATGTTTGTAAAGTCTCCCGCGACACAGGAATTATTCCTAGAGCGGGAGTTGTCTTTAATCAGAAAGAAAGAAAGATATACAGACTGGATTTGGAATACAATAAGGTTTTCTTTGGACCATATACCTATCTACCTTTGTATGTATGTATTGTATTTTTTTTAATAATAATATTCTACCACATACACACAACACCATCTAGCCCAAACTAAGCAGAGCTTGTACTATGGATGCTAGACAATGGATAAACATACTTATATACTTTTTTTTTGTAAATAAATACCTATTATGCATAGAAACACCCAGACCAAGACAAACATCCATGTTCATGCAAACAAATATTTAACTTGTGCGGGAATCGAACCCGCGACCTCAGGAGTGGCAGTCGGTTACACTAACCACTACGCCATCAAGGTTGTTTATTTTATTTATCCACAAAGTGATACATAGTACTTTTCGATAATTCTAGAGACTTCTTTATTTCTTTATTAAGAATGTACGTGTTAAACAATTATTAAAATAAACTAATAAAAATTTGTTGAATCGCTACCTTGTTTTTTCCAAATACCGGTAGTAACGTAAACCGTGTCATATGTTACGTATAATAAGTATGATAGTATAATTTGTTAAAATGTTTAGTTGGCAAGGATATACATAATTATGACTATCTATATCGATAACAGGCTCATTAATCGGAGTGCTGGCTGGCACTCCGGTTAAAGGATACCAAGCCAAAGAGACGATCTTTGAAATAATTTTAACACCGGCAATACAATACTGGAGAGCATACATATACATTGAGCAGTTCTTCAATGATGTGCGACTATTGCAGAAGAATATAAATTATACTTCGAGCAGAAATTGCGCTAAAATATATACTGTACTAGCTATTGCCCGCGGCTTCGCTCGCGTTAATTTAGAATTTGACAATCAATTCGGGTTATACTCTGCTTGTATGTAATAATATAATTCAATCATGATTCGAAAGACACGTGGCGCCATCTATTATCATAAGAACGTTATTGTGTTAAAGGTGTATGTCCGTTTATGTACACCTGACAACGTATATGCAAAATTTCATGTTGATCGGTTGAGTAGTTAAGGCATGAAAGCGTAACAAACAAACAAACTCATTTTCGCATTTATAATATTAGTTAGGGTATGTAATCAATGCCTTAGGCTGTCCAAGTCCACGCCTCTATACAGACCCTTCAAGACCAACATGATCTGTTACAGTGAATACACGCTACAGCGACTAAACGTCTTTAAGTTAAGTGTTAAACGTGCCACAGGTACTTCCTTTGCTAAACTGGTCAAACAGATTGCTAACAATTGTATTCAGCCGTTAAGTGTTATTTGCGCGGAACAGATAAAGCTCCAAGAGAAGTTTGAAAGACAGCAGGTGTCATAATAATCACAGATTCAAAAGAGGACATTAATAAGAATCAATCCAGCTGCAGGATTACATTCGACGAGCTAAACGAACGGAATGAATATATAAAATGGAGCTTCCATTCTAAGTTACCGTTAGTGAGGCTCGTCTGAGAACCCACATGTATAAAAGAAAAAGTTTATTTAGGTTAATCCATGAGTCGTCCAAAAAGGATACTGAAACCTGTGTATATTGAAATAACACGAAAACCATACAGAATGCGCTGCGGCCAAGATGTGTCCATAGTAGATAGACTTGCGACCACTGTGACAGAAAAAGAAGAACAAGACGTGCTGCCTGCCTGTACCTTAGAAAGGTACGCAAGCATAACACACGGGTCTTCAGACATCCATCCAGTTCATAATGGAAGCATCTAATAATTCGAATTATTGAAAAATTGACCATGTAGGTGCTGAAAACTGAGCCAAACTATATTTATGCACACCTTCTACCTACTTCAACAAATGTTTTTCAAACTATAATATCATATCTAACCAGTTCAAAGTCGCTCAGCGAGCTATGGAGAGAGCTATATTCGGAGTTTCTCTGATGGATAGGATTCGTAACGAATACATCCGACAGAGAACCAAAGTCATCGACATAGCTCACAGAATTAGCAAGCTGAAGTGGCAGTGGGCTAGCCATATCGAGCGAAGAACCGACAACCGCTGGGGTAAACGTGTCCTTGAGTGGAAATCGCGACTCGGCAAACGTAGTGTAGGACGCCCTTCGACCAGGTGGGATGAAGATCTGCGAAAGACTGCAAGCAGATGCTGGATGCGGCAGGCTAAAGACAGGGCGTTATGGCGCTCTTTAGGAGAAGGCTATGTCCAGCAGTGGACTATTATAGCCTGATGATGATGATGATGATCATAGCTAAATCTAAATACCCTTACAATAACTTTTTAACAAGATAAATACCAATCACAATGCTAATCTACATGCTATTATTTGCCTATCTATACTAATATTATAAAGCTGAAGAGTTAGTTTGTTTGAATGCGCTTATCTCAGGAACTACTGGTTCGATTTGAAAAATTCTTTTAATGTTGGATAGCCAATTAATCGAGGGAGGCGCAGTAGCGATAAACCCGTGAAACCGCGGGAACATCTAGTAATACTCATAGAATTCTTAAATTGTAGACATAGTATGCAACATTGAGTTCAATACAGATTAACACTCTCTCCTAACTTGCAGTTTTGCATATTATATTTATGAAACAATGTACAACATGCAATTAAGACATATCTGATGAGTATTTTAGTTACATTAATTAGTTAGAGTTTCAAATATGTTGAATTTGTAAATTATTTTATTGTTTACCTTATCTTATCTTATGTTATGTGGGGGCCAGTCAGTGCAGACCGGCGACATTTCGACCCAGTGGGATCTTTTGTGTCGACACTCTCCCAATAACGACTGCCATAGATGTTCATGGCAGCCGGGACCGACGCTTAACGTGTTCTCCGAGGCACGGAGCAGGCGATAATTGTCAATCAATACGCACTTAATTTAGAAAAGTCATATACTTCCGAAAGTCAGAGGTGCGCGACGTGGGTTCGAACCCGAGACCCTCTGCATTGCAGCCTGTTGGACTCCCCATTGAGCTATCGCTACTCTATTGTTTACCTTACTAGTATAGTATTATATTATCTGTGCCTATACTATACACATTTAGGCTAATACCATTGTTACTTCACAACTACTAATGATTGTATTTCGACTCTCTTAGCTTGGACAAATATTGTAATTAAGAACCAGTCAGGCTATCAATTACAAAATTTGTAATACAATTTCTATCTAGCACAGGAGACCGGTGATACTTTACAAGGTGGAAAAGTTTCACCTTGGAATAAGGAAGACAGAGTGTTCGTCTCGGGAATTATACCTTGAGAGGACATGTCTCTTTAAAAAAAAAGACTGATACGAAAGGAGGAGATTCACATTGATGTGTACATAATAATATATTATATTTAATCTAATATCATGCAAAACCTTTAACAAAGTAGTCCAATTTACTTAGATGATTTTTGGTAATAGACATGTTTCTGAAATATTTATTATAAGTAATTTAAATTTAACAGAAGTTGAATATTGCAGAACAATATTTTGGTTTGCTTGTCAGGACTTAAATTGACAGAACATAAATTGTTTAGTAATTTTTTAATAACCAGATCTACCCCAGAGATACACTTAATAAATTATTTATTGAAAATATTATTTTGCAAATTAATCTGTCAATTGCTGGCATGGAATAATTGCATCTCTAGCTATATTATAATTTATAAATATTAATTACAATATTAACAATTTCTAATTGAACACTATTAATTGTTATACAGATGTATGTCAATCACATCTATGCACGTTTTGCATGCTATGCTTTAGTATGGTAATCCTTTGCACTTCTGTTAGTGTGTGTTACTAAAGAGAAAAGCTGTATAAAACCGGAAACAGGACAGAATGATATCTCCCAGACAGACTGGGATATCACCATAACCAGTTGCAGATTAACTTTGCCCCATAAACACCACTTAGACCGGCAAATTATCAATATTTTCCTGTTTACACTCTCAATTACAAGGAAACTAAATTTATCTGAACTGTCAGCCGTTTATTAGAGGAAAACAATTGGTAAACAAATGAGGAAATCTGAAGCTAATCTAAAGATACAATAGATAATCAAA
Organism: Catocala sponsa; assembly: GCA_963564715.1. Lineage (NCBI taxonomy): Eukaryota > Metazoa > Arthropoda > Insecta > Lepidoptera > Erebidae > Catocala > Catocala sponsa. The sequence continues at coordinate 28,150,504 of OY751329.1, forward strand.
ACTTATGTTTACCTTTTTAGTGTCATAAAGGCAGTCTAGACCAAGTAAAACATCAAATTGAAAAGAATAATCAATGAGAAACACTTTTCTCCATGTGTTCAGTAGGTATATATTCATAGTTAAACTTTAATTATTTTGGATCTCATTAATTAAACTGAAATGTCTAGAAAGCCAGAAAAGGCATTAAAATATTTTTGATCCATTTCAAATCATAAAAATGAGCTAGTTTTATCATAAATAACCAATATTGGTCGCATAATAGTGTTCATGTTTTGTTGTATATAAACAAAACAAAGGAAGCTGACAGTGTTGTATGCAGCGCCAGGGTGCAGCGTGATAGCCTCGCGATGAACAGCTGACAAACACAGCGACTCACCACGCACACGGCGAGCAGCAGCGCCAGGGCCGCGGCACCGCGCGACCACACAGCCGTCGCTTGAAAAATTCGACCGAAACTCATAAGCTTGCTAGTTTGTTTTCTTTTTTTCTTTAGTACACATAAATAAGGTACTATTTATTGTAATAAAGAAAACTTATTACTATGGTTAACTATAAGTTTTTGCTTCACGTATCAATATATAGATTAATAGGTATATAATAATATTAGCCTTTTATGAAACTGTCCCACTGAGGCCCGGGACTCTTCTCAGTGTGAGAAGGCCTTAGTTGACCACGCTGGCCCAGTGCGGTTTGGCAGACTTCACATCTCTTTGAGAACATTATGGATAACTCACAGACATGCACGTTTCCTCACGATGTTTTCCTTCACCGTTAAAGCAAGCGATAAAATCAGCGCTGCACTATCTACCACGGTGCTGCTTCATTATGCTGAGATAGGTGTCATTTTTGGTCTCGCACTGGCGGTATGATTAATTATATAAATTGATTATAATCGTTTCTTTTTTTTTGTAAATCTAAAATTTTTGTTTTTTTTTTGTTGTTTTTTTTATTTGTTTTATGCCAATGTAGAGGACAAAATAAACTGTTTTCTTTCTTTCTTTGTATTTAATTAATTATATAATAATTTCCCTTAAAGCCATATAAATAATGTATAATTGCAATGGTCGATTTAATAACAGACAAGAGATGCGTGATCGCCAAAGAAAATGGTAAATATTCATATTATTATAGCAGTTGGAGCGTGTACGCACAATATCCGCGGCAGAGAGCGCGAGAGCGCAGCAGCGTCGCGTCGCGCTGGCAATGGACCAAATTAGCCAACTAACGAACTAATAAATAATGATCTCTTGTTTTTCTATTCAGTGTGGAATAGAAACGTTTCTTGGTTGATCCTTCTGTGCACTGCACTATTTATAGAAGGATGCACACGACGTTTCGGGTGAAAGCACTCTTAATGCTCAATTCGCGGGCAGCGATGTCACGAGCGGAGCGCTCGCTCCGGGTAACATACGACGTGTATATTCACTTTACTAATTCGTGCTAACAGCAATTTGTTAGAGTGGCCACACTTACTAATTTTAGCTTAACACCCGCCGTGAAAAGTTTACGACGGTGCCATAATTTCGAAGTAATTTCAAGAATGTTTGACTTAACAGTCTTTCAGAGAGATCTGATCTTTCATTCTAGTTTAATATTAAAATATCTGATGCTAGCTGCTTCCCGCGGATTCATTTTCGTCTTATATGGAAAATCCTAACTAATATTATAAAAGCAAAAATAAGTTTGTTTGTTACCTTTTCACGCCTAAATCACTGCATCGATCATCCTGAAATTTTGCATATACGTTGTCAAGTGTACAGAAACGGACATAGGCTAGCTTTCATCCCGAAAAAATCACTGTTCCCGAGGAAAACAACAATAACGTTCTTATGATAATAGATGGCGCCACGTGTCTTTCGAATCATGATTGCATTATATTATTACAAGCAGAGTACAACCCGAATTGATTGTCAAATTCTATATTAACGCGAGCGAAGCCGCGGACAAAAGCTAGTATGTAATTATAAAATACACGACATCATATTTTTAAGCCGCGTGTCCCGAGTCAAAATGTGTAGATTTTTTATAGATCTCTGTAAAAAAAGTATTGAGACTTCTCACGTGACAAACAAACATACATTAAATGTTATGATTAATTACGATAGCAGCAATAGCCAAGTGGGCAAACAATCTATATTTGTGGGGCAAACCGATGGATTGCCAAGATAGTCGTGTTAAAGCAACGACACGCGCCGCCGGCGCCGCTCTGACTTTTTGAAACCATGTGCGTTAATTATAGCTCAATCAGAAGGCAAAAGAGTATATCATGAAGAAATCAACACACTACAAGTTTTCTATAACGTTTATAAACATGTGTATAAATGTTATAGTTTGAGAGCGCGGATGACGCAGTAGTTCAGTGCTCGCCTCGCCACTGTCACTGTCCCGAGTATTGTGGGTTCGAATCCCACACGGGACAGAACGGCAATATTATAAAAATTATATTAGTGACTTCCTCCTTTCTTCTCTTCTATCTAGTTTGGTGTGCCCGACAGGGTTCATATTTGGTCTTTTATTCTTTGTTACAACATGTAATAGATATAGAGAGGAATAAAGCATTGAAATTGAATTTTGTGATCCTCACATTTTTTTTTTCTATTTTTTTTGACTTTTAGTCTCCTTAAGACAGAATGGCTTTATAGATCCCCAAAGTTGTTCCGAATCTGTGTTCTTTGTGTCCATTGTCGGCCTGGATGGCGTAGTGGTTGGTGTAACCGACTGCCACGCATCAGGTCGCGGGATCGATTCCCGCACAAATCAAACATTTGTGTGCATGAACATGGGTGTTTGTCTTGGTCTGGGTGTTTCTATGTATAATATGTATGTATTTACAAAAAAAAAGTATATATGTATGTTTATTCATTGTCCAGTACCCATAGTACAAGCTCTGTTTAGTTTGGGCTAGATGGTGTTGTGTGTATGTGGTAGAATATATTATATATTATTATTATTGTTTGAATGTTTGTAAAGACACACGAATTATTTCTAATGCGGAAGTGGTCTCTAAATTAAAAAAAATAAACAAAAAGTGTGGGTACTGCCCGCCTGCACTTGGACAACATACTAGACTATGGGTTTTTTCGGTTGACAATTCTTCGCAGATACGTCTTCCAGAAAGGTATTATATATTGTGTTATTTAAAGTTTTTACTTACTGAGTCATACCTTTGCTTGAGTAGCGGGCTGTTTTAATGAGTAGTTAAGTATAATATCACTAGTCAGTGATATACTTAAATTAATTCATAAGTCAGTACGGCAACTGGAAAGCATAAGTTATCTTATACTAATATTATAAAGCTGAAGAGTTTGTTTGTTTGTTTGAACGCGCTAATCTCAGTAACTACTGGTTCAAATTGAAAAATTCTTTTAGTATTGGATAGCCTGTTTAATGAGGAAGGCTGTAGGCTATATAACGTCACGGTACGACCCACAGGGGCGGTACAGTAACGATAAACGCGGGTGAAACCGCAGGAACATCTAGTTATTCAATAAAACAAATACCTAAATGTTTCATCGAACTATTCGTGCCAGCCTCGCTTAGCTCATCTAACCTAACATGCATTTTGGTAAGGCTACGGACAACCATATCCCATTGTCGCTAGTGATATATGCACGACCCTAATATCCACTTCTCACAGACCACGACCAGATGAGCTCTTTTAGCCACTTCTTACGATATATTGACTACTAGCTTTTGCCCGCGGCTTCGCTCGCGTTAATTTAGAATTTGACAATCAATTCGGATTGTACTCTGCTTGTAATAATATAATTCAATCATGATTCGAAAGAAAAGTGGCGCGCGCCATCTATTATAATAAGAAAGTTTTTGTTGTTTTCCTCGGGAACAGTAATTTTTTTCGAGATGAAAGATAGCCTATGTCCGTTTCTGTACACCTGTCAAGGTATATGCAAAATTTAAGGATGATCGGTTCAGTGGTTTAGGTGTGAAAACGTAACAAACAAACAAACTCATTTTCGCTTTTATAATATTAGTTAGGATATCTATCTTAAAACATTTTGCGACGCTTCCTAAACATGGTATATATATACAATTTACTAATCTCATAAGTCTTATTTTTATTAAATAGATACAGACTACAGACTAACACATACACAAGAATATTCAATGGTAAACAATAATATAATACTTAAATCTGGGTTCCAATTATAAACTATACACATTAGAGTACGTATAATTATCATAATAGTTATCAGTGGAGAGCTTAATGCGAGTAAAACCATTCAAATATGAACAATTAGACTAATGACAAGGATTTAAAAAAGGATACAAGATGGTACATATATTTTATTAGCTTAATCAATTCAATTCCATCGTTATAAATTTAATTCTTAGTAAATTACACCACTTAGGTGTTTATCAATTAGACAAAACACATAGCATAATTTCACCTACCTATATTTTCTAATCATTTAAGTAATTAAATGTATTGCGATTGAATTATACTTCAATTCAATCGTAATAAATCCAGTCCTTAGTAAATTATATAACTTAGCAGTATATCTATTAGACAAAACACATAGCAAAAAGTCACCCATTTTTTCTAATAATTTAATTAAATGTATTGCGATTGAATTATACTTAAATTCAATCGTAATAGATCCAGTCCTTAGTAAATTATATAACATCCAGTCCTTAGTAAATTATATAACTTAGGAGTATATCTATTAGACAAAACACATAGCAAAAAGTCACCCATTTTTTTAATAATTTAATTAAATGTATTGCGATTGAATTATACTTAAATTCAATCGTAATCAATCCAATCCTTAGTAAATTATATCACTTAGTTCTTTATCTATCAGACAAAACGCATAATAAAAAGTCACAAATGTTTTCTAAAGTAAAGTATAATTACATACCATTTTATTCTCCAATAAATGTATGTATTTAATGATTCATAACATGACGTTTACACCGTGCCCGTTAATCAATGTAGGTACAAATAATTGAGTAGATAGTACGCGTTCGCCTCGACGAGCAGGCAAGGGGTTAATTAAATTCGCACCAGCCCGCCTCTCGTCGCCATCGCATTCCCCGAATTCAATGTGTAATGTACACATATTTATTATATCAAATTTCCTGTTTTGTTAAGCATTAACAAATCGATTGTTTACTGTTCTCATCTCATTAGGTAATGATTTATTTAATATTCCATTAAGTTGTTGTTGTGACCTTTGAATATGTACACTATCATTCCTAATGATCCTGTTAATTGTGAGAGCAGATATAAAACATCCGCTAACCCCATCAAAGAGAGAGTCCTGTCTGATTAGTCGAGCGAGTACCATCTCGGTTCAGTCTAAAATATATTGTTATATACGTAATCGCTGCTTTATTATTTGATAAAGACCCCTTCCGACCACCCGAACATTACATTTTGGTGTCAGAAGTGGGATACTAATAGTATCATCCGGACAAAACGGGTTAGAAGTGCGTGCGTGAAATCCGTAGTACAAGTTAGTGAAAACGCGAGCGTTAAAAACTTGCGATTATACTTTGCGGTATTTCAACTTCGGTCCAAGATATTGTGTTCAAAGCTGTATCCACTGGGCGCTGAATCTAGCACGGCATCACGGTGTAAGGCGGTTCAAGAAGTAAAGCCAACAGCAGCAAGGTCTTGTCAATAGGCAGGCAGAAAGTCTACGCTCTCCACGGTTCATCAGAGAAGAAAGAAGAAAAGTAAGGTATATTACCGTGTATTTTTAAATTATATCATAATGGCTACCACAGAAGATGTAAAAAGAAGTGGCGGTTTTATAGACATAGCATTGGCTGAAAGAATGATTAATAAATACATACAATGGTGACAAGGCAAATTTGCATGTATTTATAGATAATTGTAATAACGCATATAATCTTTTAAACCCAATTTATAGTATTGCATTTGTATCAGTAGTGCTTTCTAAAATAAAAGGTAATATAAGATCAACTTTGTTAAATCGATCATTCCCTTCGAGGAATGAACTTAAAGATCATTTACTAGAAAATTATTCAGAAAAACGTACTTTCGCACAGTGGCAATTAGAGCTCAATTCATGCAGACAAGTTAATAATGAGCCAGTGTTAAAATATTCAAATAGAGTTGAAGGTTGCCTTATAAAACTAATCAAATCTCTCGATCCAAAATTAAGTAATAGCGCACGGGAGGCTAATATAGAATTACTCAAAAATCAGGCTTTAAATATTTTTATTAGTGGTCTTACATCTCATTTACACATATTACTGAAATCACAAAAACCTAACACTTTTGAAGAGGCAGTATCGATAGCTATTTCCGAGGAACAAGAGATAAAATCACGACAAGAGATGAATAACAGGCACAATTTGGGTATCAATAATAAATATTTTAAAAAACCGATGCATCTAGTGTATCAACCGAATATAAGACAAACGCAAGTTAATAAAAATATAACCACTTGCTTCAATTGTCAAAAGAAAGGCCATTATGCAAGAGATTGTTGGAAAAAAAGTACAATGAATCAACAGCACAACCAAAATTATCAGCCGCGACCAGCAGGTTTTCCAAATAATAATAAATTTAACTATCGTTATAACAATAATAATAATCCAGGAAACCATAGTAGGTTCCATAATGCTCAAGAAAACATGAAACCTTTAAACTAAAATGGTCTGAGGACGCTGGCCAGTCTAAAGACCACCGATATAATACAGGCCAAATTAGATACATTAATACAAAAACGTCCATTTATGTAAGATTAAATTCGCCTAACCTAGAAAGAGAATCAATCAATCAATCAATCCTTTATTTGCTTAGAATATGGTTACATTTTACAGTTTGTCAGTTTTAGATAGTACAGCATATTCTGCCACATGTGGCGTGCAAATTTTAAATAATAAACATTAATTAATATACTTAACAGCTAAATACAATTACACCATTAGTTTCTAAAATTATTATCACATGTATAAATATAGTTGAGGTCCAATTAGAATATTTAATAATGAAATAATTTAAAATTAATGGCCACGTTAGAATATGTTTAACAATTTGAAAAAGATAATAAAATTAAAATAAAGCAATAAAAAATGTCAAATAATAAATAAGAAATCATGTCAGAATAATATTAAAATATCATGCATGCATTATAAAATCACAAGTCAGTAATTATAATTTAAAATAAGTAATAGTCCGCTTTATGTTAATAATAAAAATAACATAGTAGTTATTGTGCCTTTATAGTTTTATCATTAAGAAAATCATCAATATTATAATAGCTTTTTGTATTAGTAGTTTTCTAAGCGATTTTTTAAATTGTGTAGTATTCATATGCCTAATAGCTAGTGGAATTTTATTATAGATTTGTGGAGCTTTGCATACTATACTTTTATAGAGTAAAGCTGTTTTAGCGGGATGAGCACGAAGTCTATTATTATCACGGCGATTTCGGCTTACATAATCAGAGAGTTTGGGAAATAGATCAGGATTGTTCCTGACAAATAGAGCTGTTTCAATAATGTAAAGTGATGGAAGTGTAAGAATGTTGTATTTTATGAAAAAAGGCCTACAACTATCAGTACTTTTAAGGCCAAACATAGCGCGAATGCATCGCTTTTGCATTTTAAACACCATATCCTTATTGGTAGAATTTGCCCAAAAAATTACACCATATCTAAGGATGGATTCCACAAGTCCGTAATATGCCGAAAGTAACGCATCTGTGTTAATAATAGCAGCTAATTTATGTAAGGCGTAAGATAGACTGCTGATTTTTTTACATACAATGTCAATGTGTTCCTTCCAATTAAATTTATTATCAATATTTAAACCTAGAAACCGAGCAACAGTAGCTTCCTTAATGGTAATATTTTCATATACTACATTTAAATTTAACGAATTTTGTAGTCGTTGACCAAAATGCATAATGTTCGTCTTCATTAAATTAATTTTCAAATTATTATTGATTAACCAAGAGATTATGGATGTCAGTGAGTCATTAATGTCAGATTTATATTGATTTATGTCCTTGCATGGTATGGTGACCGTGCTATCATCAGCAAATAATATCAAGGGTTGGTTGGTAGCATTTGGTAAGTCATTAATATATAGTATAAATAAGAGTGGCCCCAGAACACTACCCTGGGGTACACCATGTGGTACATAACGCCTTTTTGAAGTGTAGGTTTCTTGGCGTTTTGTGTTAAAATTAATTTTATTGATTTCTGTTATTTGTTGTCGGTTTGTTAAATAGGATCTAATTAAGTTTAGAACATTGCCTCTGACACCATAAGCATGAAGTTTATTTAGCAGAATATTATGACTCACACAATCAAAAGCGGAGGACATGTCACAATAGATAGCACATACAGGGGATTTTTTATCCATGTGCGTTAAAACATTTTTAATAAAATTATAGATAGCCATATTGATGGTTTTGGTTTTCCGAAAACCATTTTGCTCACTGCATAATATTTTATTTCTTTCGAGATACGCATTAATTTCCTGATATAGATATTTTTCAAATATTTTTGAAAATACGGAAAGTAAAGCAATAGGCCTGTAATTTTGCATTAACTCTTTATTTTCCTTTTTATATAATGGCTTTATTATTGTTAATTTAAGATTTTCCGGAAAGACGCCAGTCGATATACATAAGTTAATTATGTGGCTCAAATGGTGACATATGTACTCATTAACCGCTTTAATAATATTTGATGATATGCCATCGTGTCCTACAGTATTTGTATTTTTTAAATTATTGATTATTTTGTAAATATGATGCGGCGTGCTTGGAGCAAGAAACATTGATTTTAATCTTGTATTTATTAATGCAGTTACATTTTTATTTGAACCTGGAACTGGTTTAACCTTATTGATAAAATAGTCATTAAATGCATTCGCTATTTCTATGGGATTATTTGTAAGTTTCTCGTTAATTTTGATGCTGGAAATGTCTTCTTTGGGTATGTTAGGTCTGGCACTATTTATAATTTGCCACGCTGCTTTACATTTATTATATGCACTTTTTACTTTGAAATTATTTTGAGCACGTTTAGTTAGCATTATGATCTTTTTAAATAGACTACAATAACTTTGATACTTTGATTTATTTTCTTGTGTGGTTTTAGTCTAAATTGCCAAAGTAAATCTCTTTTCTTTCTGCTGCAAGCTTTCACTCCACGAGATACCCATTTTGGCTTACAGTTGACTTTCATAAAAATATGTATTTTGGGGAAACATAAATCATAAAAAAGTTTGAAGTCATCTATAAAGTATTGGTATGCTGTATTCGGATTATCGGTTTGGTAAATATTCGAAAAAGACATGTTCTTGATACATTCTTTAAATTTTTTAATGTTTTCTAAACTATAATCTCGTTTCGTGATGCGCCAAGGTTTTAATGCGAACACTAGTTTAACGGGCAGTTTTATTAATTGGGCTGTATGATCCGATAAACCTAATTCTAAAATCTCGGTCTTACATTTCTTTTTTAAATTATGTGCAAAATTGTCAATACAGCTTCGACTAGATAGTCTCGTCGGTTTATTTAATGTCAAATTAAAATTATAATTTAATAATAGGCATTCAAAATCTAAAGTACTATTATTACGCTTTAAAATATCTATATTAAAATCACCAGCAATTAAAATGTTATTATATTTATATTTATTTATGTAAATTAACAGTTTTTCTAGCCTGTTGAAAAACGTATACAAATTATTTTGTTTAGGTACTCTGTATATGCAGATAATTAAAGTTTTATAAGAAAGAAGCTCAATTGCACAACACTCAAATACATGGAGCTAAGTACTGATAATCGCAAAGGTGATTCACTTAATTCGGAGAAATATCAGGCGCCGTGCAATACAGATTAGGAATTGTTAGTAGGTGAATCACTGACTAAAAGACATCACAATAGCCAAAACCGCATTGTCTCGCGAAACATATTATTTATTGTCAAGGTTTTCGAAATGTTTTGTGATATATATCTGTTGGTATGTTTGTTATTCATCAAAGTTTACTAATTGAATGGATTTCTAGGAAAGGTTGTATGAAGGTTGGATAATAATCAGCAGAAACGACATAGGTACCTAATTGTAACTTCAGTTGCCGAATATTTTAGATAACATATCCTAACTAATATCTATACTAATATTATAAAGCTAAAGAGTTTGTTTGTTTGAACGCGCTAATCTCAGAAACTACTGATTCGAATTGAAAAATTCTTTCAGTGTTAGATCGCCCATTTATCGAGGAAGGTTATATGCTATATAACATCACGCTACGACCCATGGGAGCGGCGCAGTTATCATTAACGTGGGTGAAACCACAAGCACATCTAGTCTAGTCTAGTCCTAATCCTAACTAATATTATAAGGGTGAAAATGAGTTTGTTTGTTTGTTGCCTTTTCACGCCTAAACCACTGAACCGATCATCCTGAAATTTTGCATATACGTTGACAGGTGCACAGAAACGGACATAGGCTACCTTTCTTCCCGAAAAAAATTACTGTTCCCGAGGAAAACAACAATAACGTTCTAATGATAATAGATGGTGCCACGTGTCTTTCGAATCATGATTCATGATTGAATTATATTATTACAAGCAGAGTACAACCCGAATTGATAGTCAAATTCTAAATTAACGCGAGCGAAGCCGCGGGCAAAAGCTAGTGTATTATAAATGCGAATGTGAGTTGTTTGTTACGCTTTCACCCCATAACTACTAGATCGATCATCATGAAATTTTGCATACACGTTCTCAAGAGTACAGAAAAGGACATAGGGTACGTTTCATCTTTCGTTTCATATTATAAAGACAATAGATATGTTTATATGTTGTAATCGATAAACTCTGAAACTGTTGAACTGATTTTAATAATTCTTTCAGTATTAGAAAGCTACTTTATCCAGGAGAAACATAAGCTATATAACATCACGCTACGAGCCACAGGAACGGAGCAGTAATCATAGATAATATAACATCAGCCCTGTTTATAAACTGTCCCACTGTTGGGCATGGGCCTCCAGTATGAGAAGGGTTAGGCCACAGTTCACCACGCTGGCCCAGTGCAGGTTGGTAGACTTCACATATCTTCGAGAACATTATGTGGAACTCTCAGACATGCAGGTTTCCTCTCGATGTTTTCCTTCACCTCTAAAGCAAGCGATAATTAACTATTTAATACGTATATAACTTCGAAAGTCAGAGATGCGCGCCTTGGGATCGAACTCGAGACCTCTGCGTGGCAGTCCAACGGTGTCCCACTAGGCTACCGCTGCTATCTATACTAATATTATAAAGCTGAAGAGTTTTTATTTTGAACGCGCTAATCTCAGGAACTACTGGTTCGATTTGAAAAATTCTTTTAGTGTTGGATAGCCTATTTATCGAGGAAGGCTATAGGCTATATAACATCACGCTATGACCCACGGGGGCGGCGCAGTAACGATAAACGCGGGTGAAACCGCGGGAACATCTAGTATCTAATATATATAAACATGGTGTATAATATACAGCTGAAGGTATACTTACACACTAGTGACTCCATAGAAAGCGCCTGGATCATCCAGGTTGTTTGTGTTGAGGTCCGCCCAAAACTTGACGAGGAAGAACGCGTTCCTGGGTCCCTTCTCGTACAACTCCTTGAGCCCGCCTTTCTTCTCCGGGAACTTATCGTTTATCTGTTGTACATCTACCGACTAGACACAAACAAAGATATATTAGTAAGTAAGTATTTTATTTTTCAAAATATAGGTACACGTTCTTATACAAATATTTTAATTGAAATTAAACTACTATATACGGATTTTATCGCGTTGTTTATTTGACACTATTACAAAATTTCTCCCCGTGACCATGGCTGCTGAAAAGCAACCGAAACGTCGGGGAAAGTGTAAAAATAAATCTAAATAGTATAATAGTATAGTAATAGTATAAATAGTTTTAATAGTTTCAATAATTTAATTAGCTTAAAAATTTGTAAAGTTTAATAGTGATTATAGTAGTGTAACAGTTTTTCAAAATTTTGTAATAGTGTCAAATAAACAACGCGATAAAATCCGTATATAGTAGTTTAATTTCAATGAATAACATTCGCGTAAACAGAAGACAAATATTTTAACACAACAAAAAAAAGAAAAGTACATATATAATCAAAAACGAGGTTACCACTCAGGTTTGTTGTTGGTTTGCGGTTTATACCTCATCCCAACCCTGATGTTATGTGGTAACCCCATTAAGACGCCCGGTAGAGGTACATCATACTCTTTAATATTTTACAAACTCAAAAAATAAAAAAACTACGTACGTAAGATATATATAAATTATAATTGATGAGCATAGGTATATAATTAATATAGTATATAAAATATAAATTAAATAATAGGTATTATTTTGCCTCTATTGACTTATATATATCACTAAAGGGTAGGCAGAGACTTATACCTAAATTTCGCCAGCGATAGCATATGATAGGGGCAAGCATATAGCTGTCTACTAGACACAGCTCCAGATTCCGTGCTACGAAGAATTTGTGACAGAAAAACCCAGTAACAGCTTTCCCGATTCGGAATCGAGACCAAGGCACCAGGCAATCGTTAGTAACTTGCAAAACGTTTCTTTATAACCTTTTTACATTGAATTTGATTTTGTCGGCCTCGATGGCGTAGTGGTTAGTGTAACCGACTGCCACGCCTGAGGTCGCGGGTTCGATTCCCGCACAAGTCAAACATTTGTGTACATGAACATGGATGTTTGTCTTGGTCTGGGTGTTTCTATGCATAATGTATATGTATAAAAATATATATTTGTTTTTCTATGGTCTAGTACCCATAGTACAAGCTCTGCTTAGTTTGGGCTAGATGGTGTTGTGTGTGTGTGATAGAATATTAGTATTATATTGTAATCATACTACTATAACAAAAACATTTTGAAACTGTACTTTTTAGATTAGCAACAAGTATTGTCATTTGATGAACATGTAATTTTACTGTAATAGTCCATTAAACAGTTATACAAGACTGCCTCCTTGACTCGTGCTGTTTTGTCATTCTGTTAGAAAAGTTTAAGTAGCAACACGGCAACTGAAAATGTGATTGGTGTACGGCAATATGGTCGAAGTATTTAGGAGCTAAATCATTAACGAATAAGTCATATCCCCTAAAGCAAATCGGGCATCGAAGCCAGCTTTAGGCTGTGTGTCGCCCACAAACTTCCCTCAGGACAAAGAAAAGGCGGTATCATCTATACTAATCTATACTAATATTATAAAGCTGAAGAGTTTGTTTGTTTGTTTGAACGCGCTAATCTTAGGAACTACTGGTTCGATTTGAAAAATTATTTTAGTGTTGGATAGCCTATTTATCGAGGAAGGTTATAAGGCTATATAATATCACGCTACGACCAACGGGGGCGGCGCAGTAACTATAAACGCGGACGAAACCGCGTGAACATCTAGTATATAAATAAAGAATAATGGTCAAATCGCACCTGACGGCGACCCGACATGTATTGTATATGAAAAAATCCGTTATTGTTTAAGATTTTAGGAAAGATGAGAAATATCTGTTTATGAAGCCAGGAAAAAAAGATATAAATTTTTTTGGTATTGTATTTTTCTTTAACTTAGGTAAGTAATTTTAGAACGCATCTTTCATTTTACTTACGATGTGATTAGTTTCTTTTCACATACTAAAAGGTTCAATACTCAATACTTGTAATTATTTTCATATTTTCGAAGAGTTATTAACAGTAGTACAAATAAATAAATACGCAGAGATCAAACCAGTTAGTATTATTTTTTATATACGTATATGCAGGTACAAAGTAGCACAGCGTTTTGTTCACGATATTAAAATATTTAGGCTGGTATTAAATACATGAAAATAAACCAATCCCACTTCAGATTGTTTCTGGACATGGCAAATAAAAATTTGGCCATTGTTCTTGATAATATTTTATATATATGATATGAGATAAAGAGTGTAAACTTACCTCTAATAAAGGATCTGCGTACGTTACAGTACCACCTATGTGAACAAATAGATGCTGCGCAGGCGCCGAACTTGGGTACTGCAAACAAAACAACAATATTCATAAATATAACTTAATAAACGAGATGACAATGATAAGACAACGTTTAAATATATTTAAGTTAAATATTATTTCGCAGTTAAGTTCAAGGTGTTTAACTTTCGATTTAGTGAACGTTAAGACATTAAGGTAACGTTAGGTATCATAAAAGTTTTAATATTATGATTTATATCTTAGTCGTTATTGCTTGAGACTTTAAGTGTTCAGTGTAGAAGTCAAAGAATATGATATGTGTCAAACAAGCTATCTACTCACCAAATTTTATCAATACTGATTCAAAGCTGATTCAAAGATGACGACTCGATGGCGTAGTGGTTAGTGTAACAGACTGCCACGCCTGGGATCGCGGGTTCGATTCCCGCACAAGTCAAACATTAGTGTGCATGAACATGGATGTTTGTCTTGGTCTGAGTGTTTATATGTATAATATGTATGTATTTACAACAAAAAAAGTATATATCCATTGTCTAGCACCCATAGTACAAGCTCTGCTTAGTTTGGGCTAGATGGTATTGTGTGTAGGTGATAGAATATTATTATTATTATGTTTCTCTTGTATCTATTTTCTAACATGTTATATTATGAAAATATCTGGCCCTTTGGGAGGCTTACACGGAGACATAGGTCATGAAGAGGCCTTTCGAGAGTTTTAATCAAAGGTGGGATGGAATACCCACAGCGGCACTAGCCGCAGCAGGCGTAGGTCTATTGCTACGTATGGATTCTAATATACCTATGGGCTATGGGTATGGGTGTTTGGTGGACCGGTAGATTGCTAACTATGGATGAAAACCGGCATCTGCCCTGAATACTCTGATAGCATTAATGCAATGGGACTCGCCAACTTACTAGATGAGCTCCCTGAATAGCCACCATAGGCATACAAGCCAGCAGCAGAGGGCAACACCGATGCGAGAGGCTTAGGGTGTCGAGCGGTGCGGCGCCGGTTTCACCATCACGGGTCTCGGGACAACGGAGACCTGGAGCGGGTTTTCCCGTAGTTATGCCCTTGAAAATTACACTTCCACCCCCAAGCATATAGCTCTAGCGGCCGCTCTCTGACCAGCCAACCAAGGCAAGCCAGAGTTGAAAGTCCTACGGGAGATCCTGGAGTTCCACCCTAGCCAGCCAGTAACGGCAAGCCGGGGACGACACCCTAACCGACTCTCTGAGGCATTCAGGACCGCAGTGTCGCCACTCACATTTAGCTCGCCACAAGCTGCCCTGCGGTTTGTGCGCTTTTATTTAACCTGGTGATCATTTTTTTGTTTGCAGCACAAGGCGAAGGTGATTGTTTAAGAGCTAATTTACTGTGCCCGATACAGCGTTAGTCTCATGATGAAATAATGACTGTCCCAGAAGGTATTATAATTAAAAATAAAAATAAAAACGAAAAAATCGGTAATATTTAATTTTGTATTCGAATCTCGATTTGCCGCTTAATATATTCGAATGACAATCAATCAAAAGTTATTAAGAATATTTGGTATGCTCGTATTGCGTGATTCGATTGTGTGCTGTGCGCGATGTCGTAGAGTTGTGGTACAGCATGGTGACGGCGTGGTGATGGTGTGGTGATAATGTAGTGACAGCGTAGTGATGATGTGGTGATTGTGTGTAATGTTGATGGTGTGGTGTTGAAGTGATGGTGTAGTAAAGGCGTGGTTATGACGTGATGATCGTGTGGTGATAGTGTTGTGTCGTCTAGGTAATTGTGTGATAATGGTGTTAGCCTGGTGTTTTAGTGAAGGTGCTGACCGTGTCGGGGTCGCGCGGGTGCTCTACGAAGGCGGAGAACTCGACGAGGCGAAGCTTGTGCATGGCGATGGCGCGGCCCTCCCACGGCGGCGGCGGCGCTACATCCGCGCCACCCGCGACGCCCACGCCACCCACGCCGGCCACGCCCTTGTAGCCGGCGCCAGGGAACGGCTTCACGCTGCGGAAACGATACCACTTACTTGCTTGATTCTCTTCGTTAGAGCTAGCATCCCTTACAAAGTAGCCTAGTAATAGAGTATTATTTATAATGGACTGTTTGAGTCTTTGGCGTGCGCTTTCTTAGGGCCATGACCCTACCCTGGATTGGTGCTTAAACTAGTTTTAAAATTAGCGTCCAAATTCAACTACATCGCAACTTCTTTACTTCTAGAAGTAGAACATAATTTAAAATGGATACCAGACTGTTTAAGTCATATGCGTGCGCTACCCTAGGTCCATTACCCTCCCCTAAATTCGCGTCAGAACTATCCAAATACGTCTTAAAAATATAAGCGTCCAAATTTAACAAAAGAGTGACATTTTTACTTCCTTGGCTTTGTTTAAAAATCAACTCTATAATATAAATTTTAAGGTTCAATTTGTAATTGATTGTTGTGCATGAGATCTTTCTTGGTGCATTTTTCGGGTCTAGTCTAAGTGTTATTAGGTTTTTCTCACATTAAATTCTCAGTAGCACCATGGAGTCTGGACCTGTGCTCGTTAGTCGGCACGGCAATAGTCTCGTCACCTATCACGTGAAATCTAAAATCATAGTTTTCGAACTGTGAGTGTTATAAATCTCTTCATGCCTCTTAGAAATACAGGCGTGAGAATATATATACGGCTTGGCTATTTTTGTATATAAATTAGCACTAGATATTAATATATTAAATATATTATGTATATTGATTTAATCTTTGAAAAAATAAACGATTTTATAATGATATTGGCGATACCGGTTCCATCAGAATAAACCCAAATGAAGGATCAACCGTGAGAACTTTAGCAGATGAATAAATATTTTTTTTTAGTTTAATCCCATTAAAGTGTTTCCATGGTACTAATATTAATAACCTAACTAAAGTGCCTTAGCCCAGAAGCTCGATTAGCCCTCATAAAGTGCTTGATACCGAATAGAACATAGTTTAATTTATTTCATCTAACACGCTTACAGTCTGCATTGTTAAGTTCATTTAAGACATGCAAGTTGAATAAAAAAGAGGAAAATATTATGAATTTAACTTCATTCTCTGCTCAGACTCCTTTAATAAAATTGATCTTTAGTTGCTTTAGATAGAAAGAGATGAAAGTATTGGCCTTTCACATACAGTCAACATAATAAAGCTGAAGAGACTGTTTATGTTTCTATTTAATGCGCTAAGCTCTGGAACTACAAGTCAGATTTTAAATAATCTTTGCATTTGATAGGCCAATTCTTCTGGAAAGCATAGCCTATAGATACGAGCCACCAGAGCGTATAGCAGTCATCGTAGACGTGGATGAAACTGCGGAGACAACTAGTCAACTTTATAGGGTTCAATATAACCTGATAATAAATTATTTTGTTCTTTTAATAACACTTACTCTTGTGAAGGTCCAGCTTGTAGACCCGGTTGCCAAAATTGCTGCAATAATAATAAATGTTATTAGCCCTTTTTAACTTAACCTTAAACTTTAATTAAGCATAATTATTATTGTTAAATATGAATGGCGTTTAGGATGGTGGGATGATGAAAGAGAAGGCCATGCAGTCAATGAGCACACTATCTAGCGCACAGATCTTGTGAAGGTTAAGTTAAAAAGGGCTAATAACATTTATTATTATTGCAGCAATTTTGGCAACCGGGTCTACAAGCTGGACCTTCACAAGAGTAAGTGTTATTAAAAGAACAAAATAATTTATTATCAGGTTATATTGAACCCTATAAAGTGACTAGTTGTCTCCGCAGTTTCATCCACGTCTACTATGACTGCTATACGCTCTGGTGGCTCGTATCTATAGGCTATGCTTTCTAGAAGAATTGGCCTATCAAATGCAAAGATTATTTAAAATCTGACTTGTAGTTCCAGAGCTTAGCGCATTAAATAGAAACATAAACAGTCTCTTCAGCTTTATTATGTTGACTGTATGTGAAAGGCCAATACTTTCATCTCTTTCTATCTAAAGCAACTAAAGATCAATTTTATTAAAGGAGTCTGAGCAGAGAATGAAGTTAAATTCATAATATTTTCCTCTTTTTTATTCAACTTGCATGTCTTAAATGAACTTAACAATGCAGACTGTAAGCGTGTTAGATGAAATAAATTAAACTATGTTCTATTCGGTATCAAGCACTTTATGAAGGCTAATCGAGCTTCTGGGCTAAGGCACTTTAGTTAGGTTATTAATATTAGTACCATGGAAACACTTTAATGGGATTAAACAAAAAAAAAATATTTATTCATCTGCTAAAGTTCTCACGGTTGATCCTTCATTTGGGTTTATTCTGATGGAACCGGTATCGCCAATATCATTATAAAATCGTTTATTTTTTCAAAGATTAAATCAATATACATAATATATTTAATATATTAATATCTAGTGCTAATTTATATACAAAAATAGCCAAGCCGTATATATATTCTCACGCCTGTATTTCTAAGAGGCATGAAGAGATTTATAACACTCACATTTCGAAAACTATGATTTTAGATTTCACGTGATAGGTGACGAGACTATTGCCGTGCCGACTAACGAGCACAGGTCCAGACTCCATGGTGCTACTGAGAATTTAATGTGAGAAAAACCTAATAACACTTAGACTAGACCCGAAAAATGCACCAAGAAAGACCTCATGCACAACAATCAATTACAAATTGAACCTTAAAATTTATATTATAGAGTTGATTTTTAAACAAAGCCAAGGAAGTAAAAATGTCACTCTTTTGTTAAATTTGGACGCTTATATTTTTAAGACGTATTTGGATAGTTCTGACGCGAATTTAGGGGAGGGTAATGGACCTAGGGTAGCGCACGCATATGACTTAAACAGTCTGGTATCCATTTTAAATTATGTTCTACTTCTAGAAGTAAAGAAGTTGCGATGTAGTTGAATTTGGACGCTAATTTTAAAACTAGTTTAGGCACCAATCCAGGGTAGGGTCATGGCCCTAAGAAAGCGCACGCCAAAGACTCAAACAGTCCATTATAAATAATACTCTATTACTAGGCTACTTTGTAAGGGATGCTAGCTCTAACGAAGAGAATCAAGCAAGTAAGTGGTATCGTTTCCGCAGCGTGAAGCCGTTCCCTGGCGCCGGCTACAAGGGCGTGGCCGGCGTGGGTGGCGTGGGCGTCGCGGGTGGCGCGGATGTAGCGCCGCCGCCGCCGTGGGAGGGCCGCGCCATCGCCATGCACAAGCTTCGCCTCGTCGAGTTCTCCGCCTTCGTAGAGCACCCGCGCGACCCCGACACGGTCAGCACCTTCACTAAAACACCAGGCTAACACCATTATCACACAATTACCTAGACGACACAACACTATCACCACACGATCATCACGTCATAACCACGCCTTTACTACACCATCACTTCAACACCACACCATCAACATTACACACAATCACCACATCATCACTACGCTGTCACTACATTATCACCACACCATCACCACGCCGTCACCATGCTGTACCACAACTCTACGACATCGCACACAGCACACAATCGAATCACGCAATACGAGCATACCAAATATTCTTAATAACTTTTGATTGATTGTCATTCGAATATATTAAGCGGCAAATCGAGATTCGAATACAAAATTAAATATTACCGATTTTTTCGTTTTTATTTTTATTTATAATTATAATACCTTCTGGGACAGTCATTATTTCATCATGAGACTAACGCTGTATCGGGCACAGTAAATTAGCTTTTAAACAATCACCTTCGCCTTGTGCTGCAAACAAAAAAATGATCACCAGGTTAAATAAAAGCGCACAAACTGCAGGGCAGCTTGTGGCGAGCTAAATGTGAGTGGCGACACTGCGGTCCTGAATGCCTCAGAGAGTCGGTTAGGGTGTCGTCCCCGGCTTGCCGTTACTGGCTGGCTAGGGTGGAACTCCAGGATCTCCCGTAGGACTTTCAACTCTGGCTTGCCTTGGTTGGCTGGTCAGAGAGCGGCCGCTAGAGCTATATGCTTGGGGGTGGAAGTGTAATTTTCAAGGGCATAACTACGGGAAAACCCGCTCCAGGTCTCCGTTGTCCCGAGACCCGTGATGGTGAAACCGGCGCCGCACCGCTCGACACCCTAAGCCTCTCGCATCGGTGTTGCCCTCTGCTGCTGGCTTGTATGCCTATGGTGGCTATTCAGGGAGCTCATCTAGTAAGTTGGCGAGTCCCATTGCATTAATGCTATCAGAGTATTCAGGGCAGATGCCGGTTTTCATCCATAGTTAGCAATCTACCGGTCCACCAAACACCCATACCCATAGCCCATAGGTATATTAGAATCCATACGTAGCAATAGACCTACGCCTGCTGCGGCTAGTGCCGCTGTGGGTATTCCATCCCACCTTTGATTAAAACTCTCGAAAGGCCTCTTCATGACCTATGTCTCCGTGTAAGCCTCCCAAAGGGCCAGATATTTTCATAATATAACATGTTAGAAAATAGATACAAGAGAAACATAATAATAATAATATTCTATCACCTACACACAATACCATCTAGCCCAAACTAAGCAGAGCTTGTACTATGGGTGCTAGACAATGGATATATACTTTTTTTGTTGTAAATACATACATATTATACATATAAACACTCAGACCAAGACAAACATCCATGTTCATGCACACTAATGTTTGACTTGTGCGGGAATCGAACTCGCGATCCCAGGCGTGGCAGTCTGTTACACTAACCACTACGCCATCGAGTCGTCATCTTTGAATCAGCTTTGAATCAGTATTGATAAAATTTGGTGAGTAGATAGCTTGTTTGACACATATCATATTCTTTGACTTCTACACTGAACACTTAAAGTCTCAAGCAATAACGACTAAGATATAAATCATAATATTAAAACTTTTATGATACCTAACGTTACCTTAATGTCTTAACGTTCACTAAATCGAAAGTTAAACACCTTGAACTTAACTGCGAAATAATATTTAACTTAAATATATTTAAACGTTGTCTTATCATTGTCATCTCGTTTATTAAGTTATATTTATGAATATTGTTGTTTTGTTTGCAGTACCCAAGTTCGGCGCCGGCGCAGCATCTATTTGTTCACATAGGTGGTACTGTAACGTACGCAGATCCTTTATTAGAGGTAAGTTTACACTCTTTATCTCATATCATATATATAAAATATTATCAAGAACAATGGCCAAATTTTTATTTGCCATGTCCAGAAACAAACTGAAGTGGGATTGGTTTATTTTCATGTATTTAATACCAGCCTAAATATTTTAATATCGTGAACAAAACGCTGTGCTACTTTGTACCTACATATACGTATATAAAAAATAATACTAACTGGTTTGATCTCTGCGTATTTATTTATTTGTACTACTGTTAATAACTCTTCGAAAATATGAAAATAATTACAAGTATTGAGTATTGAACCTTTTAGTATGTGAAAAGAAACTAATCACATCGTAAGTAAAATGAAAGATGCGTTCTAAAATTACTTACCTAAGTTAAAGAAAAATACAATACCAAAAAAATTTATATCTTTTTTTCCTGGCTTCATAAACAGATATTTCTCATCTTTCCTAAAATCTTAAACAATAACGGATTTTTTCATATACAATACATGTCGGGTCGCCGTCAGGTGCGATTTGACCATTATTCTTTATTTATATACTAGATGTTCACGCGGTTTCGTCCGCGTTTATAGTTACTGCGCCGCCCCCGTTGGTCGTAGCGTGATATTATATAGCCTTATAACCTTCCTCGATAAATAGGCTATCCAACACTAAAATAATTTTTCAAATCGAACCAGTAGTTCCTAAGATTAGCGCGTTCAAACAAACAAACAAACTCTTCAGCTTTATAATATTAGTATAGATTAGTATAGATGATACCGCCTTTTCTTTGTCCTGAGGGAAGTTTGTGGGCGACACACAGCCTAAAGCTGGCTTCGATGCCCGATTTGCTTTAGGGGATATGACTTATTCGTTAATGATTTAGCTCCTAAATACTTCGACCATATTGCCGTACACCAATCACATTTTCAGTTGCCGTGTTGCTACTTAAACTTTTCTAACAGAATGACAAAACAGCACGAGTCAAGGAGGCAGTCTTGTATAACTGTTTAATGGACTATTACAGTAAAATTACATGTTCATCAAATGACAATACTTGTTGCTAATCTAAAAAGTACAGTTTCAAAATGTTTTTGTTATAGTAGTATGATTACAATATAATACTAATATTCTATCACACACACACAACACCATCTAGCCCAAACTAAGCAGAGCTTGTACTATGGGTACTAGACCATAGATAAACAAATATATATTTTTATACATATACATTATGCATAGAAACACCCAGACCAAGACAAACATCCATGTTCATGTACACAAATGTTTGACTTGTGCGGGAATCGAACCCGCGACCTCAGGCGTGGCAGTCGGTTACACTAACCACTACGCCATCGAGGCCGACAAAATCAAATTCAATATAAAAAGGTTATAAAGAAACGTTTTGCAAGTTACTAACGATTGCCTGGTGCCTTGGTCTCGATTCCGAATCGGGAAAGCTGTTACTGGGTTTTTCTGTCACAAATTTTTCGTAGCACGGAATCTGGAGCTGTGTCTAGTAGACAGCTATATGCTTGCCCCTATCATATGCTATCGCTGGCGAAATTTAGGTATAAGTCTCTGCCTACCCTTTAGTGATATATATAAGTCAATAGAGGCAAAATAATACCTATTATTTAATTTATATTTTATATACTATATTAATTATATACCTATGCTCATCAATTATAATTTATATATATCTTACGTACGTAGTTTTTTTATTTTTTGAGTTTGTAAAATATTAAAGAGTATGATGTACCTCTACCGGGCGTCTTAATGGGGTTACCACATAACATCAGGGTTGGGATGAGGTATAAACCGCAAACCAACAACAAACCTGAGTGGTAACCTCGTTTTTGATTATATATGTACTTTTCTTTTTTTTGTTGTGTTAAAATATTTGTATAAGAACGTGTACCTATATTTTGAAAAATAAAATACTTACTTACTAATATATCTTTGTTTGTGTCTAGTCGGTAGATGTACAACAGATAAACGATAAGTTCCCGGAGAAGAAAGGCGGGCTCAAGGAGTTGTACGAGAAGGGACCCAGGAACGCGTTCTTCCTCGTCAAGTTTTGGGCGGACCTCAACACAAACAACCTGGATGATCCAGGCGCTTTCTATGGAGTCACTAGTGTGTAAGTATACCTTCAGCTGTATATTATACACCATGTTTATATATATTAGATACTAGATGTTCCCGCGGTTTCACCCGCGTTTATCGTTACTGCGCCGCCCCCGTGGGTCATAGCGTGATGTTATATAGCCTATAGCCTTCCTCGATAAATAGGCTATCCAACACTAAAAGAATTTTTCAAATCGAACCAGTAGTTCCTGAGATTAGCGCGTTCAAAATAAAAACTCTTCAGCTTTATAATATTAGTATAGATAGCAGCGGTAGCCTAGTGGGACACCGTTGGACTGCCACGCAGAGGTCTCGAGTTCGATCCCAAGGCGCGCATCTCTGACTTTCGAAGTTATATACGTATTAAATAGTTAATTATCGCTTGCTTTAGAGGTGAAGGAAAACATCGAGAGGAAACCTGCATGTCTGAGAGTTCCACATAATGTTCTCGAAGATATGTGAAGTCTACCAACCTGCACTGGGCCAGCGTGGTGAACTGTGGCCTAACCCTTCTCATACTGGAGGCCCATGCCCAACAGTGGGACAGTTTATAAACAGGGCTGATGTTATATTATCTATGATTACTGCTCCGTTCCTGTGGCTCGTAGCGTGATGTTATATAGCTTATGTTTCTCCTGGATAAAGTAGCTTTCTAATACTGAAAGAATTATTAAAATCAGTTCAACAGTTTCAGAGTTTATCGATTACAACATATAAACATATCTATTGTCTTTATAATATGAAACGAAAGATGAAACGTACCCTATGTCCTTTTCTGTACTCTTGAGAACGTGTATGCAAAATTTCATGATGATCGATCTAGTAGTTATGGGGTGAAAGCGTAACAAACAACTCACATTCGCATTTATAATACACTAGCTTTTGCCCGCGGCTTCGCTCGCGTTAATTTAGAATTTGACTATCAATTCGGGTTGTACTCTGCTTGTAATAATATAATTCAATCATGAATCATGATTCGAAAGACACGTGGCACCATCTATTATCATTAGAACGTTATTGTTGTTTTCCTCGGGAACAGTAATTTTTTTCGGGAAGAAAGGTAGCCTATGTCCGTTTCTGTGCACCTGTCAACGTATATGCAAAATTTCAGGATGATCGGTTCAGTGGTTTAGGCGTGAAAAGGCAACAAACAAACAAACTCATTTTCACCCTTATAATATTAGTTAGGATTAGGACTAGACTAGACTAGATGTGCTTGTGGTTTCACCCACGTTAATGATAACTGCGCCGCTCCCATGGGTCGTAGCGTGATGTTATATAGCATATAACCTTCCTCGATAAATGGGCGATCTAACACTGAAAGAATTTTTCAATTCGAATCAGTAGTTTCTGAGATTAGCGCGTTCAAACAAACAAACTCTTTAGCTTTATAATATTAGTATAGATATTAGTTAGGATATGTTATCTAAAATATTCGGCAACTGAAGTTACAATTAGGTACCTATGTCGTTTCTGCTGATTATTATCCAACCTTCATACAACCTTTCCTAGAAATCCATTCAATTAGTAAACTTTGATGAATAACAAACATACCAACAGATATATATCACAAAACATTTCGAAAACCTTGACAATAAATAATATGTTTCGCGAGACAATGCGGTTTTGGCTATTGTGATGTCTTTTAGTCAGTGATTCACCTACTAACAATTCCTAATCTGTATTGCACGGCGCCTGATATTTCTCCGAATTAAGTGAATCACCTTTGCGATTATCAGTACTTAGCTCCATGTATTTGAGTGTTGTGCAATTGAGCTTCTTTCTTATAAAACTTTAATTATCTGCATATACAGAGTACCTAAACAAAATAATTTGTATACGTTTTTCAACAGGCTAGAAAAACTGTTAATTTACATAAATAAATATAAATATAATAACATTTTAATTGCTGGTGATTTTAATATAGATATTTTAAAGCGTAATAATAGTACTTTAGATTTTGAATGCCTATTATTAAATTATAATTTTAATTTGACATTAAATAAACCGACGAGACTATCTAGTCGAAGCTGTATTGACAATTTTGCACATAATTTAAAAAAGAAATGTAAGACCGAGATTTTAGAATTAGGTTTATCGGATCATACAGCCCAATTAATAAAACTGCCCGTTAAACTAGTGTTCGCATTAAAACCTTGGCGCATCACGAAACGAGATTATAGTTTAGAAAACATTAAAAAATTTAAAGAATGTATCAAGAACATGTCTTTTTCGAATATTTACCAAACCGATAATCCGAATACAGCATACCAATACTTTATAGATGACTTCAAACTTTTTTATGATTTATGTTTCCCCAAAATACATATTTTTATGAAAGTCAACTGTAAGCCAAAATGGGTATCTCGTGGAGTGAAAGCTTGCAGCAGAAAGAAAAGAGATTTACTTTGGCAATTTAGACTAAAACCACACAAGAAAATAAATCAAAGTATCAAAGTTATTGTAGTCTATTTAAAAAGATCATAATGCTAACTAAACGTGCTCAAAATAATTTCAAAGTAAAAAGTGCATATAATAAATGTAAAGCAGCGTGGCAAATTATAAATAGTGCCAGACCTAACATACCCAAAGAAGACATTTCCAGCATCAAAATTAACGAGAAACTTACAAATAATCCCATAGAAATAGCGAATGCATTTAATGACTATTTTATCAATAAGGTTAAACCAGTTCCAGGTTCAAATAAAAATGTAACTGCATTAATAAATACAAGATTAAAATCAATGTTTCTTGCTCCAAGCACGCCGCATCATATTTACAAAATAATCAATAATTTAAAAAATACAAATACTGTAGGACACGATGGCATATCATCAAATATTATTAAAGCGGTTAATGAGTACATATGTCACCATTTGAGCCACATAATTAACTTATGTATATCGACTGGCGTCTTTCCGGAAAATCTTAAATTAACAATAATAAAGCCATTATATAAAAAGGAAAATAAAGAGTTAATGCAAAATTACAGGCCTATTGCTTTACTTTCCGTATTTTCAAAAATATTTGAAAAATATCTATATCAGGAAATTAATGCGTATCTCGAAAGAAATAAAATATTATGCAGTGAGCAAAATGGTTTTCGGAAAACCAAAACCATCAATATGGCTATCTATAATTTTATTAAAAATGTTTTAACGCACATGGATAAAAAATCCCCTGTATGTGCTATCTATTGTGACATGTCCTCCGCTTTTGATTGTGTGAGTCATAATATTCTGCTAAATAAACTTCATGCTTATGGTGTCAGAGGCAATGTTCTAAACTTAATTAGATCCTATTTAACAAACCGACAACAAATAACAGAAATCAATAAAATTAATTTTAACACAAAACGCCAAGAAACCTACACTTCAAAAAGGCGTTATGTACCACATGGTGTACCCCAGGGTAGTGTTCTGGGGCCACTCTTATTTATACTATATATTAATGACTTACCAAATGCTACCAACCAACCCTTGATATTATTTGCTGATGATAGCACGGTCACCATACCATGCAAGGACATAAATCAATATAAATCTGACATTAATGACTCACTGACATCCATAATCTCTTGGTTAATCAATAATAATTTGAAAATTAATTTAATGAAGACGAACATTATGCATTTTGGTCAACGACTACAAAATTCGTTAAATTTAAATGTAGTATATGAAAATATTACCATTAAGGAAGCTACTGTTGCTCGGTTTCTAGGTTTAAATATTGATAATAAATTTAATTGGAAGGAACACATTGACATTGTATGTAAAAAAATCAGCAGTCTATCTTACGCCTTACATAAATTAGCTGCTATTATTAACACAGATGCGTTACTTTCGGCATATTACGGACTTGTGGAATCCATCCTTAGATATGGTGTAATTTTTTGGGCAAATTCTACCAATAAGGATATGGTGTTTAAAATGCAAAAGCGATGCATTCGCGCTATGTTTGGCCTTAAAAGTACTGATAGTTGTAGGCCTTTTTTCATAAAATACAACATTCTTACACTTCCATCACTTTACATTATTGAAACAGCTCTATTTGTCAGGAACAATCCTGATCTATTTCCCAAACTCTCTGATTATGTAAGCCGAAATCGCCGTGATAATAATAGACTTCGTGCTCATCCCGCTAAAACAGCTTTACTCTATAAAAGTATAGTATGCAAAGCTCCACAAATCTATAATAAAATTCCACTAGCTATTAGGCATATGAATACTACACAATTTAAAAAATCGCTTAGAAAACTACTAATACAAAAAGCTATTATAATATTGATGATTTTCTTAATGATAAAACTATAAAGGCACAATAACTACTATGTTATTTTTATTATTAACATAAAGCGGACTATTACTTATTTTAAATTATAATTACTGACTTGTGATTTTATAATGCATGCATGATATTTTAATATTATTCTGACATGATTTCTTATTTATTATTTGACATTTTTTATTGCTTTATTTTAATTTTATTATCTTTTTCAAATTGTTAAACATATTCTAACGTGGCCATTAATTTTAAATTATTTCATTATTAAATATTCTAATTGGACCTCAACTATATTTATACATGTGATAATAATTTTAGAAACTAATGGTGTAATTGTATTTAGCTGTTAAGTATATTAATTAATGTTTATTATTTAAAATTTGCACGCCACATGTGGCAGAATATGCTGTACTATCTAAAACTGACAAACTGTAAAATGTAACCATATTCTAAGCAAATAAAGGATTGATTGATTGATTGATTCTCTTTCTAGGTTAGGCGAATTTAATCTTACATAAATGGACGTTTTTGTATTAATGTATCTAATTTGGCCTGTATTATATCGGTGGTCTTTAGACTGGCCAGCGTCCTCAGACCATTTTAGTTTAAAGGTTTCATGTTTTCTTGAGCATTATGGAACCTACTATGGTTTCCTGGATTATTATTATTGTTATAACGATAGTTAAATTTATTATTATTTGGAAAACCTGCTGGTCGCGGCTGATAATTTTGGTTGTGCTGTTGATTCATTGTACTTTTTTTCCAACAATCTCTTGCATAATGGCCTTTCTTTTGACAATTGAAGCAAGTGGTTATATTTTTATTAACTTGCGTTTGTCTTATATTCGGTTGATACACTAGATGCATCGGTTTTTTAAAATATTTATTATTGATACCCAAATTGTGCCTGTTATTCATCTCTTGTCGTGATTTTATCTCTTGTTCCTCGGAAATAGCTATCGATACTGCCTCTTCAAAAGTGTTAGGTTTTTGTGATTTCAGTAATATGTGTAAATGAGATGTAAGACCACTAATAAAAATATTTAAAGCCTGATTTTTGAGTAATTCTATATTAGCCTCCCGTGCGCTATTACTTAATTTTGGATCGAGAGATTTGATTAGTTTTATAAGGCAACCTTCAACTCTATTTGAATATTTTAACACTGGCTCATTATTACCTTGTCTGCATGAATTGAGCTCTAATTGCCACTGTGCGAAAGTACGTTTTTCTGAATAATTTTCTAGTAAATGATCTTTAAGTTCATTCCTCGAAGGGAATGATCGATTTAACAAAGTTGATCTTATATTACCTTTTATTTTAGAAAGCACTACTGATACAAATGCAATACTATAAATTGGGTTTAAAAGATTATATGCGTTATTACAATTATCTATAAATACATGCAAATTTGCCTTGTCGCCATTGTATGTATTTATTAATCATTCTTTCAGCCCATGCTATGTCTATAAAACCGCCACTTCTTTTTACATCTTCTGTGGTAGCCATTATGATATAATTTAAAAATACACGGTAATATACCTTACTTTTCTTCTTTCTTCTCTGATGAACCGTGGAGAGCGTAGACTTTCTGCCTGCCTATTGACAAGACCTTGCTGCTGTTGGCTTTACTTCTTGAACCGCCTTACACCGTGATGCCGTGCTAGATTCAGCGCCCAGTGGATACAGCTTTGAACACAATATCTTGGACCGAAGTTGAAATACCGCAAAGTATAATCGCAAGTTTTTAACGCTCGCGTTTTCACTAACTTGTACTACGGATTTCACGCACGCACTTCTAACCCGTTTTGTCCGGATGATACTATTAGTATCCCACTTCTGACACCAAAATGTAATGTTCGGGTGGTCGGAAGGGGTCTTTATCAAATAATAAAGCAGCGATTACGTATATAACAATATATTTTAGACTGAACCGAGATGGTACTCGCTCGACTAATCAGACAGGACTCTCTCTTTGATGGGGTTAGCGGATGTTTTATATCTGCTCTCACAATTAACAGGATCATTAGGAATGATAGTGTACATATTCAAAGGTCACAACAACAACTTAATGGAATATTAAATAAATCATTACCTAATGAGATGAGAACAGTAAACAATCGATTTGTTAATGCTTAACAAAACAGGAAATTTGATATAATAAATATGTGTACATTACACATTGAATTCGGGGAATGCGATGGCGACGAGAGGCGGGCTGGTGCGAATTTAATTAACCCCTTGCCTGCTCGTCGAGGCGAACGCGTACTATCTACTCAATTATTTGTACCTACATTGATTAACGGGCACGGTGTAAACGTCATGTTATGAATCATTAAATACATACATTTATTGGAGAATAAAATGGTATGTAATTATACTTTACTTTAGAAAACATTTGTGACTTTTTATTATGCGTTTTGTCTGATAGATAAAGAACTAAGTGATATAATTTACTAAGGATTGGATTGATTACGATTGAATTTAAGTATAATTCAATCGCAATACATTTAATTAAATTATTAAAAAAATGGGTGACTTTTTGCTATGTGTTTTGTCTAATAGATATACTCCTAAGTTATATAATTTACTAAGGACTGGATCTATTACGATTGAATTTAAGTATAATTCAATCGCAATACATTTAATTAAATTATTAGAAAAAATGGGTGACTTTTTGCTATGTGTTTTGTCTAATAGATATACTGCTAAGTTATATAATTTACTAAGGACTGGATTTATTACGATTGAATTGAAGTATAATTCAATCGCAATACATTTAATTACTTAAATGATTAGAAAATATAGGTAGGTGAAATTATGCTATGTGTTTTGTCTAATTGATAAACACCTAAGTGGTGTAATTTACTAAGAATTAAATTTATAACGATGGAATTGAATTGATTAAGCTAATAAAATATATGTACCATCTTGTATCCTTTTTTAAATCCTTGTCATTAGTCTAATTGCTCATATTTGAATGGTTTTACTCGCATTAAGCTCTCCACTGATAACTATTATGATAATTATACGTACTCTAATGTGTATAGTTTATAATTGGAACCCAGATTTAAGTATTATATTATTGTTTACCATTGAATATTCTTGTGTATGTGTTAGTCTGTAGTCTGTATCTATTTAATAAAAATAAGACTTATGAGATTAGTAAATTGTATATATATACCATGTTTAGGAAGCGTCGCAAAATGTTTTAAGATAGATATCCTAACTAATATTATAAAAGCGAAAATGAGTTTGTTTGTTTGTTACGTTTTCACACCTAAACCACTGAACCGATCATCCTTAAATTTTGCATATACCTTGACAGGTGTACAGAAACGGACATAGGCTATCTTTCATCTCGAAAAAAATTACTGTTCCCGAGGAAAACAACAAAAACTTTCTTATTATAATAGATGGCGCGCGCCACTTTTCTTTCGAATCATGATTGAATTATATTATTACAAGCAGAGTACAATCCGAATTGATTGTCAAATTCTAAATTAACGCGAGCGAAGCCGCGGGCAAAAGCTAGTAGTCAATATATCGTAAGAAGTGGCTAAAAGAGCTCATCTGGTCGTGGTCTGTGAGAAGTGGATATTAGGGTCGTGCATATATCACTAGCGACAATGGGATATGGTTGCCCGTAGCCTTACCAAAATGCATGTTAGGTTAGATGAGCTAAGCGAGGCTGGCACGAATAGTTCGATGAAACATTTAGGTATTTGTTTTATTGAATAACTAGATGTTCCTGCGGTTTCACCCGCGTTTATCGTTACTGTACCGCCCCTGTGGGTCGTACCGTGACGTTATATAGCCTACAGCCTTCCTCATTAAACAGGCTATCCAATACTAAAAGAATTTTTCAATTTGAACCAGTAGTTACTGAGATTAGCGCGTTCAAACAAACAAACAAACTCTTCAGCTTTATAATATTAGTATAAGATAACTTATGCTTTCCAGTTGCCGTACTGACTTATGAATTAATTTAAGTATATCACTGACTAGTGATATTATACTTAACTACTCATTAAAACAGCCCGCTACTCAAGCAAAGGTATGACTCAGTAAGTAAAAACTTTAAATAACACAATATATAATACCTTTCTGGAAGACGTATCTGCGAAGAATTGTCAACCGAAAAAACCCATAGTCTAGTATGTTGTCCAAGTGCAGGCGGGCAGTACCCACACTTTTTGTTTATTTTTTTTAATTTAGAGACCACTTCCGCATTAGAAATAATTCGTGTGTCTTTACAAACATTCAAACAATAATAATAATATATAATATATTCTACCACATACACACAACACCATCTAGCCCAAACTAAGCAGAGCTTGTACTATGGGTACTGGACAATGAATAAACATACATATATACTTTTTTTTTGTAAATACATACATATTATACATAGAAACACCCAGACCAAGACAAACACCCATGTTCATGCACACAAATGTTTGATTTGTGCGGGAATCGAACCCGCGACCTCATGCGTGGCAGTCGGTTACACCAACCACTACGCCATCCAGGCCGACAATGGACACAAAGAACACAGATTCGGAACAACTTTGGGGATCTATAAAGCCATTCTGTCTTAAGGAGACTAAAAGTCAAAAAAAATAGAAAAAAAAAATGTGAGGATCACAAAATTCAATTTCAATGCTTTATTCCTCTCTATATCTATTACATGTTGTAACAAAGAATAAAAGACCAAATATGAACCCTGTCGGGCACACCAAACTAGATAGAAGAGAAGAAAGGAGGAAGTCACTAATATAATTTTTATAATATTGCCGTTCTGTCCCGTGTGGGATTCGAACCCACAATACTCGGGACAGTGACAGTGGCGAGGCGAGCACTGAACTACTGCGTCATCCGCGCTCTCAAACTATAACATTTATACACATGTTTATAAACGTTATAGAAAACTTGTAGTGTGTTGATTTCTTCATGATATACTCTTTTGCCTTCTGATTGAGCTATAATTAACGCACATGGTTTCAAAAAGTCAGAGCGGCGCCGGCGGCGCGTGTCGTTGCTTTAACACGACTATCTTGGCAATCCATCGGTTTGCCCCACAAATATAGATTGTTTGCCCACTTGGCTATTGCTGCTATCGTAATTAATCATAACATTTAATGTATGTTTGTTTGTCACGTGAGAAGTCTCAATACTTTTTTTACAGAGATCTATAAAAAATCTACACATTTTGACTCGGGACACGCGGCTTAAAAATATGATGTCGTGTATTTTATAATTACATACTAGCTTTTGTCCGCGCCTTCGCTCGCGTTAATATAGAATTTGACAATCAATTCGGATTGTACTCTGCTTGTAATAATATAATGCAATCATGATTCGAAAGACACGTGGCGCCATCTATTATCATAAGAACGTTATTGTTGTTTTCCTCGGGAACAGTGATTTTTTCGGGATGAAAGCTAGCCTATGTCCGTTTCTGTACACTTGACAACGTATATGCAAAATTTCAGGATGATCGATGCAGTGATTTAGGCGTGAAAAGGTAACAAACAAACTTATTTTTGCTTTTATAATATTAGTTAGGATTTTCCATATAAGACGAAAATGAATCCGCGGGAAGCAGCTAGCATCAGATATTTTAATATTAAACTAGAATGAAAGATCAGATCTCTCTGAAAGACTGTTAAGTCAAACATTCTTGAAATTACTTCGAAATTATGGCACCGTCGTAAACTTTTCACGGCGGGTGTTAAGCTAAAATTAGTAAGTGTGGCCACTCTAACAAATTGCTGTTAGCACGAATTAGTAAAGTGAATATACACGTCGTATGTTACCCGGAGCGAGCGCTCCGCTCGTGACATCGCTGCCCGCGAATTGAGCATTAAGAGTGCTTTCACCCGAAACGTCGTGTGCATCCTTCTATAAATAGTGCAGTGCACAGAAGGATCAACCAAGAAACGTTTCTATTCCACACTGAATAGAAAAACAAGAGATCATTATTTATTAGTTCGTTAGTTGGCTAATTTGGTCCATTGCCAGCGCGACGCGACGCTGCTGCGCTCTCGCGCTCTCTGCCGCGGATATTGTGCGTACACGCTCCAACTGCTATAATAATATGAATATTTACCATTTTCTTTGGCGATCACGCATCTCTTGTCTGTTATTAAATCGACCATTGCAATTATACATTATTTATATGGCTTTAAGGGAAATTATTATATAATTAATTAAATACAAAGAAAGAAAGAAAACAGTTTATTTTGTCCTCTACATTGGCATAAAACAAATAAAAAAAACAACAAAAAAAAAACAAAAATTTTAGATTTACAAAAAAAAAGAAACGATTATAATCAATTTATATAATTAATCATACCGCCAGTGCGAGACCAAAAATGACACCTATCTCAGCATAATGAAGCAGCACCGTGGTAGATAGTGCAGCGCTGATTTTATCGCTTGCTTTAACGGTGAAGGAAAACATCGTGAGGAAACGTGCATGTCTGTGAGTTATCCATAATGTTCTCAAAGAGATGTGAAGTCTGCCAAACCGCACTGGGCCAGCGTGGTCAACTAAGGCCTTCTCACACTGAGAAGAGTCCCGGGCCTCAGTGGGACAGTTTCATAAAAGGCTAATATTATTATATACCTATTAATCTATATATTGATACGTGAAGCAAAAACTTATAGTTAACCATAGTAATAAGTTTTCTTTATTACAATAAATAGTACCTTATTTATGTGTACTAAAGAAAAAAAGAAAACAAACTAGCAAGCTTATGAGTTTCGGTCGAATTTTTCAAGCGACGGCTGTGTGGTCGCGCGGTGCCGCGGCCCTGGCGCTGCTGCTCGCCGTGTGCGTGGTGAGTCGCTGTGTTTGTCAGCTGTTCATCGCGAGGCTATCACGCTGCACCCTGGCGCTGCATACAACACTGTCAGCTTCCTTTGTTTTGTTTATATACAACAAAACATGAACACTATTATGCGACCAATATTGGTTATTTATGATAAAACTAGCCCTTTTTATGATTTGAAATGGATCAAAAATATTTTAATGCCTTTTCTGGCTTTCTAGACATTTCAGTTTAATTAATGAGATCCAAAATAATTAAAGTTTAACTATGAATATATACCTACTGAACACATGGAGAAAAGTGTTTCTCATTGATTATTCTTTTCAATTTGATGTTTTACTTGGTCTAGACTGCCTTTATGACACTAAAAAGGTAAACATAAGTTTTGATTATCTATTGTATCTTTAGATTAGCTTCAGATTTCCTCATTTGTTTACCAATTGTTTTCCTCTAATAAACGGCTGACAGTTCAGATAAATTTAGTTTCCTTGTAATTGAGAGTGTAAACAGGAAAATATTGATAATTTGCCGGTCTAAGTGGTGTTTATGGGGCAAAGTTAATCTGCAACTGGTTATGGTGATATCCCAGTCTGTCTGGGAGATATCATTCTGTCCTGTTTCCGGTTTTATACAGCTTTTCTCTTTAGTAACACACACTAACAGAAGTGCAAAGGATTACCATACTAAAGCATAGCATGCAAAACGTGCATAGATGTGATTGACATACATCTGTATAACAATTAATAGTGTTCAATTAGAAATTGTTAATATTGTAATTAATATTTATAAATTATAATATAGCTAGAGATGCAATTATTCCGTGCCAGCAATTGACAGATTAATTTGCAAAATAATATTTTCAATAAATAATTTATTAAGTGTATCTCTGGGGTAGATCTGGTTATTAAAAAATTACTAAACAATTTATGTTCTGTCAATTTAAGTCCTGACAAGCAAACCAAAATATTGTTCTGCAATATTCAACTTCTATTAAATTTAAATTACTTATAATAAATATTTCAAAAACATGTCTATTACCAAAAATCATCTAAGTAAATTGGACTACTTTGTTAAAGGTTTTGCATGATATTAGATTAAATATAATATATTATTATGTACACATCAATGTGAATCTCCTCCTTTCGTATCAGTCTTTTTTTTAAAGAGACATGTCCTCTCAAGGTATAATTACCGTGACGAACACTCTGTCTTCCTTATTCCAAGGTGAAACTTTTCCACCTTGTAAAGTATCACCGGTCTCCTGTGCTAGATAGAAATTGTATTACAAATTTTGTAATTGAAAGCCTGACTGGTTCTTAATTACAATATTTGTCCAAGCTAAGAGAGTCGAAATACAATCATTAGTAGTTGTGAAGTAACAATGGTATTAGCCTAAATGTGTATAGTATAGGCACAGATAATATAATACTATACTAGTAAGGTAAACAATAGAGTAGCGATAGCTCAATGGGGAGTCCAACAGGCTGCAATGCAGAGGGTCTCGGGTTCGAACCCACGTCGCGCACCTCTGACTTTCGGAAGTATATGACTTTTCGAAATTAAGTGCGTATTGATTGACAATTATCGCCTGCTCCGTGCCTCGGAGAACACGTTAAGCGTCGGTCCCGGCTGCCATGAACATCTATGGCAGTCGTTATTGGGAGAGTGTCGACACAAAAGATCCCACTGGGTCGAAATGTCGCCGGTCTGCACTGACTGGCCCCCACATAACATAAGATAAGATAAGGTAAACAATAAATTAATTTACAAATTCAACATATTTGAAACTCTAACTAATTAATGTAACTAAAATACTCATCAGATATGTCTTAATTGCATGTTGTACATTGTTTCATAAATATAATATGCAAAACTGCAAGTTAGGAGAGAGTGGTAATCTGTATTGAACTCAATGTTGCATACTATGTCTATAATTTAAGAATTCTATGAGTATTACTAGATGTTCCCGCGGTTTCACGGGTTTATCGCTACTGCGCCGCCCTCGTGGGTCGTTGCGTGATGTTATATAGCCTATAGCCTTCCTCGATTAATTGGCTATCCAACATTAAAAGAATTTTTCAAATCGAACCAGTAGTTCCTGAGATAAGCGCATTCAAACAAACTAACTCTTCAGCTTTATAATATTAGTATAGATAGGCAAATAATAGCATGTAGATTAGCATTGTGATTGGTATTTATCTTGTTAAAAAGTTATTGTAAGGGTATTTAGATTTAGCTATGATCATCATCATCATCATCAGGCTATAATAGTCCACTGCTGGACATAGCCTTCTCCTAAAGAGCGCCATAACGCCCTGTCTTTAGCCTGCCGCATCCAGCATCTGCTTGCAGTCTTTCGCAGATCTTCATCCCACCTGGTCGAAGGGCGTCCTACACTACGTTTGCCGAGTCGCGATTTCCACTCAAGGACACGTTTACCCCAGCGGTTGTCGGTTCTTCGCTCGATATGGCTAGCCCACTGCCACTTCAGCTTGCTAATTCTGTGAGCTATGTCGATGACTTTGGTTCTCTGTCGGATGTATTCGTTACGAATCCTATCCATCAGAGAAACTCCGAATATAGCTCTCTCCATAGCTCGCTGAGTGACTTTGAACTGGTTAGATATGATATTATAGTTTGAAAAACATTTGTTGAAGTAGGTAGAAGGTGTGCATAAATATAGGTTGGCTCAGTTTTCAGCACCTACATGGTCAATTTTTCAATAATTCGAATTATTAGATGCTTCCATTATGTACTGGATGGATGTCTGAAGACCCGTGTGTTATGCTTGCGTACCTTTCTAAGGTACAGGCAGGCAGCACGTCTTGTTCTTCTTTTTCTGTCACAGTGGTCGCAAGTCTATCTACTATGGACACATCTTGGCCGCAGCGCATTCTGTATGGTTTTCGTGTTATTTCAATATACACAGGTTTCAGTATCCTTTTTGGACGACTCATGGATTAACCTAAAGAAACTTTTTCTTTTATACATGTGGGTTCTCAGACGAGCCTCACTAACGGTAACTTAGAATGGAAGCTCCATTTTATATATTCATTCCGTTCGTTTAGCTCGTCGAATGTAATCCTGCAGCTGGATTGATTCTTATTAATGTCCTCTTTTGAATCTGTGATTATTATGACACCTGCTGTCTTTCAAACTTCTCTTGGAGCTTTATCTGTTCCGCGCAAATAACACTTAACGGCTGAATACAATTGTTAGCAATCTGTTTGACCAGTTTAGCAAAGGAAGTACCTGTGGCACGTTTAACACTTAACTTAAAGACGTTTAGTCGCTGTAGCGTGTATTCACTGTAACAGATCATGTTGGTCTTGAAGGGTGTGTATAGAGGCGTGGACTTGGACAGCCTAAGGCATTGATTACATACCCTAACTAATATTATAAATGCGAAAATGAGTTTGTTTGTTTGTTACGCATTCATGCCTTAACTACTCAACCGATCAACATTAAATTTTGCATATACGTTGTCAGGTGTACATAAACGGACATACACCTTTAACACAATAACGTTCTTATGATAATAGATGGCGCCACGTGTCTTTCGAATCATGATTGAATTATATTATTACATACAAGCAGAGTATAACCCGAATTGATTGTCAAATTCTAAATTAACGCGAGCGAAGCCGCGGGCAATAGCTAGTACAGTATATATTTTAGCGCAATTTCTGCTCGAAGTATAATTTATATTCTTCTGCAATAGTCGCACATCATTGAAGAACTGCTCAATGTATATGTATGCTCTCCAGTATTGTATTGCCGGTGTTAAAATTATTTCAAAGATCGTCTCTTTGGCTTGGTATCCTTTAACCGGAGTGCCAGCCAGCACTCCGATTAATGAGCCTGTTATCGATATAGATAGTCATAATTATGTATATCCTTGCCAACTAAACATTTTAACAAATTATACTATCATACTTATTATACGTAACATATGACACGGTTTACGTTACTACCGGTATTTGGAAAAAACAAGGTCGCGATTCAACAAATTTTTATTAGTTTATTTTAATAATTGTTTAACACGTACATTCTTAATAAAGAAATAAAGAAGTCTCTAGAATTATCGAAAAGTACTATGTATCACTTTGTGGATAAACAAAATAAACAACCTTGATGGCGTAGTGGTTAGTGTAACTGACTGCCACTCCTGAGGTCGCGGGTTCGATTCCCGCACAAGTTAAATATTTGTTTGCATGAACATGGATGTTTGTCTTGGTCTGGGTGTTTCTATGCATAATAGGTACGTATTTACAAAAAAAAAGTATATAAGTATGTTTATCCATTGTCTAGCATCCATAGTACAAGCTCTGCTTAGTTTGGGCTAGATGGTGTTGTGTGTATGTGGTAGAATATTATTATTAAAAAAAATACAATACATACATACAAAGGTAGATAGGTATATGGTCCAAAGAAAACCTTATTGTATTCCAAATCCAGTCTGTATATCTTTCTTTCTTTCTGATTAAAGACAACTCCCGCTCTAGGAATAATTCCTGTGTCGCGGGAGACTTTACAAACATTCAAACAACGGACACAAAGAACACCCAGACTCGAAACAACCATTTGTGGATCACACAAAGTTTTGTCCCGTGTGGGATTCGAACCCACAACACTCGGCGCAGTTGTAGCGGCAAAGCGACTACTTAAACCACTTCGCCATCCGTGCAGTAATTTATATACATATGTTTGTTTCTATTGAATTGCACCTCGAGTGTTAGTGCGATGAGCAGTACGAGAGAGCCGTTGTTACACTAAGATTGTAACAATTAAATAAGTACTCTTTACACTGTACTAGAGGCATTAGGTACATTTGTTTGTGTTCTAAATTTATATTTTCCTTTACGGTCTCTTTCTCATAAAAGGGCACCCTGTTTTAATAGTATAGTCAATATCCAACAATTGTAAAAGGCTGAATACCTAAAATACTTTGTCCCAACAGGAAAACAAATAAACTGACTATAAAGTGTATAATTATAATTGTATACCTACATATAATATATAAATGTTAATTTTATTTAATTATTTTTTTAATACTTTATTATTTATATATGATATACTGGGCACTTATATGTATACACTCGATAAGCTTATTAAAGAAAACCGAAAGTAAAATAAAATATTAAAAATGTAGGTATAATTTACGTGAATATATAATTACATAAGTAAGTAAATTAATATTTGCTTAACACCATCCTATGAAAAGTAAAAGTAAAAAAACAGAGCTGGCCATTGAAATCAAAATATAATAATTATTTATTCAGTAAATAATTTTAAACATTTTGGAACATTATCATCGTTATAGAATAAATGTGTTTGTAACTTAGAGTTTTCTTGTGACTTTCTTGACCCCTAAAACTTCATGAATTTCCTTGGTTTGGTCATTTCAAGCACATCCAAAATGTAAATAGTCCGTATTTTCGTAATTGTTTCAGCCAGATTTATTTAATAGTAGATTTTGCCGGCGGCTTCGTTCGCGTAAATGTAGGTTAGTGTAGGAACTTTTTCCAGGATGAAAGGTACCCTATGGCCTTTTCTGTACCGCTGACAACGTGTATGCGAAATTTCATGATGATCGGTCAAGTAATTAAGGTGTGAAAGCCTAAACAAATCAAAATCTCACATTTGCATTTATGATATTAGTTAGGATAGTGATCGGTTTCGAAGTTTCCCAGAATAATGACTAAATATCAATAGTGCAAAAAGTAGTGATAGCTTAGTGAGGAGACCAACAGACTGCAATGCAGAGGGTCTCGGGTTCGAACCTATGTCGCGCACCTCTGACTTTCGGAAGTTATGAGTTTTCGACATTATGTGCGTATTGATTGACAATTTCGTCTGCTCCGTGCCTCGGAGAGCACGTTAAGCTGTCGGTCCTGGCTGCCATGAACATCTATGGCAGTCGTTATTGGGAAGTCAGTGCCCTCTAATATCCTGACACTAGTCTAGCCTTAGGATATCATTAGCCTTCGGGTTGCGGAGGTCAGATGGCAGTCGCTCTGTGTAAAAAGTGATATCCAGTCAAATCCGGTTAGACTAGAAAGCCGCCCCCAAGTGACTTGGGAATAATAAAGGCTAGGGAGAAGAAAGATCAATAGTGCAACCCCGTGCGACCTAAGAATTTGTACGGTCATAGTTGTTCTGAGTCTATGTATTCCGTGTCTATTGTTCCAATGTTTGTAAAGTTCAGGCGTTGTTTTGTAAAATAATATAAACAATATCCAAGGCGATGTGGTGTTGTTTGATTTGAGTGATCTATATAATAATAATAATAATATATAAAGGAAGATGTCCTGACTGACTGAATTAGAGACAACGCACAGCCTAAACCGCTGGTCGTAGGAACTTGAAATTTGGAGAGCATGTGTGTTTTAATTTGTACGGGTGTACTAAGAAAGGATTTTTTGAAATTCCACCCCTAAGGGGGTGAAATAGGGGGTGAAGTTTATATGGAATTTGCTCATTTACTAGGTATACAAGTTATTGATTATAATTGAAAATAACCTGTGTAGGTAAAATAGGCAAAACTCCCCCTAAAAAGGTAAAATGGGGGGTAAAGTTTGTAACGAAATTTTCTCATTTCTGGACTTAGCAGTATGAAAATATTATTATAAGCAGAGTACAACCCGAATTGATTGTCAAATTCTAAATTAACGCGAGCGAAGCCGCGGGCCAAAGCTAGTTTGATATAAGCAGAATAGTTCTTATACAGAAGTAGTAATTTTAGAAGGTTGGTCCCAACTCCACTTGACTTATTTTAGATCTTACGGCAAGAGTTCTCCAACGTAATTAACACTGAAGCGAATACTTTTGCCTAGTAACTAACTCGTTCGTTCTTAATCCAGCATAAGTGTCTTTCAAATCTTGTAATCCTTGAATAGCTTGGAACAGCCACGGTGATGTTAAACATCCCTGTTTAAGACCTTTTTCGTTGTTTTACCATTCGGTGTATGACCTGTTTATGTTTAGGCAAGCTCTAAAATCTCTTATATTATAGAGATTTTAGAACTCGAATTAAGTTACTGCTTGCCTATACAATAACAATCAACCACAGTTCATACCATATCACCTCATAACCCTGTACCAATTCCACGAATGCGCTCTGGTCCTTATGGCCTTTGGGCAAATATTTCGGCAATGCATCGCAACTAATCGCAAGGAAATATAGGTACGTGTTCCGTACAAACCATAGCCTTTCTAAATTCTGTCTGAGCATCCCATATTTACTCATCGGTTTACTAACTCTTTTAATAAACACTTGCACATATAACTTGCCGACAGCGCTGAGTAATTTAATGGTCTTT
The DNA here is from genome assembly GCA_963564715.1 of Catocala sponsa. NCBI lineage: Eukaryota > Metazoa > Arthropoda > Insecta > Lepidoptera > Erebidae > Catocala > Catocala sponsa. The sequence continues at coordinate 28,192,195 of OY751329.1, forward strand.
AGTTTTTGTAGTCTTGCTGTGAGTATTTTCTCTTATATAGAGATAGTTTTGCACTAGACATTCGGTATTCGGCCGATGTTCCAGTATAAGTTAATCAGGCAGTATAGCTGATTGACTATGTTGTCTCTCCAGCCCTCAATGTCTCGACTGTAATCATACCATTTATATTATGTCGTATTACATTAGAAGTCAATATGTTTTATTTTCAATTGAGACGTTAATTTCTTTGACCGTATGCATTTCGGCAAGTGATAATTCGATACAAGTATTAATCTTTCTGAAACTATAAATATGTTTTAATTACTTGATTATTTATACAATATTCCTTTCTGCCTGCGGCTTCGCCCATGTAGATCCCCAGGCAGCGATATTGAGATCAAAACGCACAGAATTCTTTTAAGTATTTTAGGATATGCACAATCTGTTTGCCAAGATTTATCTAAATCTATATAATTATTTACGCACGATTTACTAACAAACATCCAAACATAACTATAAACTTTCACATTTATTGTATTATTGGGACATATTATGTAAGTACATACGTCACGCTCTCGATCTGCCCACCCCTGTCGACGAGCATCCGGTCCAAGGGTCGTTCATGCACGTTAGTATAGTATGTGGTTTCCTAACAATATAATAAAATGAATGGCGGCTATTTACCTCTTATTCGTAGATAATGGCAGCGATTCTCTTGTCATAAAAGTATCTAGTTTAATATAGCTAAAATTTAGTTTGGCTCGGACAAATGAAATTTGTGTTTTTTTAGGTAGGACCAAAATCAATTTTAATTTCAAGGAATTAAAATTGTAATAGTTAAGTACTCAACTTGCAGAAATTGATGTTCAACTCGATTAGTAATAACAAGTCGTCTTGAATACCTAAAATTGTCTAAAATAGAAACGTGGCGCTGATATGTATTAAACGTCATCAAAATACACGAGGACAAAACCAATCTGGCACATTCGCCTCTTTCAGGTCTTTGGCTACATCGTCTTACCAGCGGTATCTTGGCGACCCACCGGACCACCTCGGTGGGTTGCCCGAGATATGCTCTTTTGGCAGCTCGATACTCTCCCATTCGTACCACATTTTTGAGCCAGCAAAGTCGGGCAGGTTATGTTTTCCCGATAATATTTAGCTCTGGTACTAGATCTTCAATTTCGTCGCTTAAATCTTTGTCTCTACTATATTTTACTCCTTCGGTGTCAATATCCAAGATTCGCATTCGTACATTAAAATCACCCTAATTACCGTTTTGTAATTCTGAACATAGTTTTAGAAACCATCTAGAATATTATGATTAGAATTCGAGTTTGTTTCAACTCTTTTATGATTCGTTAGGTTGTCTTATATTATAACTGTCTCGGATGATATTTATTCGTAGAAATAATTGCGATAAATAATGGATAGCGCCTTACTCATATGCCAAAAATAGACTCCTCGTTTTAATTATTTGTAATAATATCTATTATATTGTAACCTAAGATCATAGCACATATTTGATACTGCGTTAGTATAGCGCACAGCCATGCTTGCAACTATTCCTTAGCAAAGCGACCAGTACAGTGAACTTCAATTAATAAAATCGCCATCCACAACTCGTCGGTTAAAGTTGCATGATTGTATTAAACCTGATAACATTGTATACAGTGCACATGGCGGGGTGGGAGCTGCGCAGATCTAGTCATCGAGATCCCAGGGTCCGGCGGCGGGGATTCAGAGCCGCTGGATGGCGGCCACTACCGGTTAGACTATCGACCACCACAGGGCTCACCAGCGCCTAATTACACCGTCCCCGCTCGAGCTTCGACCATCAACTTCCAGGGGTTACCAGGCACCAAGTACCACTTACTGCTGTACTACTCAAACGCCACCTTTGCAGACCTTTTGACGTGGAATCAAACTATCATCACTGGTGCGTACTTAAACATTTTGCACTCGACACAATGTGATATGTTTTGATTGAACAGATTGACAGCGAGCAGCAGTCGTCTCGCCGCTGTTTTAATGAGTGGGTTCAAATCCTACACGGGACGATTATTTGAGTTAAATATTTGTCCTGGTCGTGCCTTCTGTCTGTTAATAATTTTATTGTAAGCTGTTAAAGTACCCGGCGACACGGCAAATGCCGACGTAGTTTTTTTACCTGTTAGTGCAACACTATTTAAAAAACAGTTGCAATTTATAAGTCTTAAATAAGTTGCTACGACAAATAATTTCAAGCAACATTTTAGTGGACCGATCACGATGTAGTATTTATTTTGTTTCATGTTAGGGATTTAGAACTTGGTTCGTTTTGAGTCCATAACTGCTAGTTATTAGTTTTATGTAGTTACTATTATACTACATTTTTAAAAAGCTCCGTTTCCAAATTGTGTAACACCATTTTGACACCGATAATGAACATTAAAACATTTTAATTATATTGAAAATGTTTGTTAGCCTGATTTAAATCGCACTAATGCTAAAAGTAGACTTGCAAAGTGTTATGTTATTTCAAATTAATAAAGTTTGTTGAGCGTATAATAGTATTATTATTGGACCGTGTTGCTTTAACAACAGAAAGTTAACAAAATTTGAGTTGCGGTTTTCATTGTTGGTATCGTTTTGTTTATGGACAATTTAACTAACTAAATGAAAATTTTACTGAAAGAAACTTTTTGTTAATGTATAATATAGCGCCGGAGCCTCCGACGAATTTAACGGTGACACTGGGGCGGAATAAGCAGGCGACTATCTCGTGGTCACCGCCGGCACATGGAGACTACACAGGCTTCAGGTTTAAGGTACGAATAATAATTACATCATTAAAATAATACCTTTTCTTTAAACGTGGATGATTGCTTTGACGCATTCCTCTCAGTGGGAAAAGGGGAGCGGACAGGGTATGCCGAACTGACTTGGGGAAAGCCCTGAGCGAGTGAGTTCAGCATATCCTGCCCGCTTAGGTAGAACTCACTCGGGGATCCCGAGTGAGTTCTATCTAAGGCTGGTATTACACTTAGCAAATATCTTGGTCCAATTTTGCTGTCAAGTTTTTGATCAAATTTCTTTCAAGGATACCCATTACACTTGTCCAATAACTTTGACCGATATTTTGATGAAGTCGTCAAATTTATTTGATCAAATGTACATTGGACCAAGATATTTGATAAGTGTAATACCAGCCTTATAAACGTACCACGGTGTGCCTACTTCTGCCTTAAATGGTGGATGGGTCGCTAGAACTGACACTACTGCAACCACATAAATAAATATATACCTAGAGTAACTTAAGCCAGCCTGAAATGGTTCTGCATTCAGCTTCTGGAGAAATTTCAGTATTTAATAACAATATGCGTTATTCCGATATCCGGGATGGAGCGATGCTTATCTTTTACCTGATCTTAATTAATGTACCATGTTTCAAATATACGCAGCATGTTAAGTGATATGAAATAAACTTAGCTTTAGCAACTTGAATTCAAGCATGAAGCATTTCGATGACGAATTCCTTTTAAAGGAACCGTAAAATAAACTACACGATTAATACAAACATTGCGCGGCTGAACGACTCCGCAAAATAAAAAAAGATGTTATGTAAAATAGTAGTCCAGCTTTGGACGTGTATAGGGATAGGTACTCTCAGTGCTAGGCTTTTTTTTGGATACTCCGATTTAACCTATAGTCAGGTGCCAAATGTAGCCTATATGTATTATGAGAGAGATGCTTTAAACCCTTAGTTCCCAAAGTGGTCCAGGTGGACCCCCAGGGGTCCACGGGTGACTCGACGGGGGTCTACTGTGGCATAAAAACCAAATGGGGGTTTACAATTCGTATGCGGGGTCCACGAAATTTGTTTTCGATAATGAAGACCTAAAATGGTGGCTTGACTGCACCTATCAATGTAGGCAGATAATATTTTAAGCAGCGACTGTTACTTGTAAAAACTTGCATATTCCATAGTCAGTACCAGTGGTCTCGAACCTACCGGTTTTTCGGTAGAGAACTTCTAAAAAAAAAAAGGTCAGCCCGTAGAGACTTGATTCAAATTTTTTTGATTTTTTACCAATATAAATACGAATGCCAAGGAATATGCTAGAAATGTAGCTGCAAGGGGTCCACCGGAACCAACTAAATTTTAGAAGTGGTCTATGAGAAAAACAGTCTGGGAACCTCTGCTTTAAACCAAGGTTGCAGTATATGAGGCCCGCGGGCCACATTGTGCTTACCCAGTACAGACGGTTGTTTATATTATGAAATCAGAGCATCTGTACGTTTTCTCATTTAAAGTACCTTGACAACAGCTACTATAGTAGGGATTATATATAAATATTTGTCAAATCGTAAGCATAAACTCGATAAAAATAGCTTAATAAAGATTATTTTTACAGATTACATGGCAGAATTTGCCCTTAGAGCTGAGTTTTGGGCCACGTACTCTCATCGATTCCAAATTTAGTCCCATCTCAAAATGTATTAGGCAGCCTTGCTTTAAACTGATACAAATATTATGATGATACGTGATGACGTCCGTAGTGTGTCCGCACACAAGACAGCACATTGAACGGTTCCGCCGATCTCTCTTATTGTCTACGAACAATGTCATTAACTACGCAGTGACATTGTCTTATGGTCTCGTTCACGCCAATTTTCGTCCGCCATATTTACCATGACTACGACTGAAAACTCGTCCCAATGTAACTACAATACAATGTACTACCATTGTATTGTAGTTACATTGTATATTAGCGACGTGCAAATGCAACAAAAACAAAGTCGAATATTCGAAAATTGAATGCCCCTCCAAATGTTTTTTTTAATGGTGTTAGAGGCACACGATCTGCTCTTTGTGTTTTTTGACATCATAGAAGCAATCCTCAAACACTCACTGCCTACCGTAAACAAAATAATGATGTTGGTGGCAAACAAGTATACGGTCTGCCAGATGTTAAGCGCTTACCGTAGCCTATGTAAAAGTAATGGATGAAAAGGGCTAGGAGAAGGAAAGAAGAAAGGGACTGAGGGTGTTTATGGGCCTGCTAACATGATATGATTGACATTAATCTTTGGTTAATACGTAGTTAAATTAAATATTTAATCAATATTAACGATTAATGGAAATTACCAATGATTCAAATATTTCGATTGGCATCAGGATAAGTATTAATATAAATCCATAGCATTTTTATTGATAGCGCACACATCGCTAGTGTAATATATGCAAAAATAAGCACTAAGAAATAATTGTATTTAAATTATGTTATGTTATGTTAATAGCACGTCCAAAATAAATCAGACGTCGTGGGTTTTTCTTAATAAACCAATGAAGCTAAACGGCATCATTGTTAATTGTTCGTTTATAATAAATGTTTTTGCTATATGCAGAGATGATTATTATTCTACTATTAGTATTTTGATAAACTCAATACTTCTCTTATAATTACGTATACATTTAAGAAATAAAATTTCCCTCAAAAGTTTGAATGCGTATATTTTAGTTACTATCTATAAATGTGGCATCTGTTAGGGATTTTCCATGTCGAATATGTAGTCGTTTATAGATAAGACCGTGTCTCTTTATTATTTCTCACGTGCCCCTGGACAAAATATTTTTTTTGTTTACTGGCTTTAGCTGGACCATCGGTGCACGATGAAGACGTGGTTGCACAAGTGCTTTTTGAGCAGGTGATTCCTCTGACTGAGCGCGCGGAGGGCGGCGCTCGGAACATCACGGTGGAGGGCGCTGGCAACTGGACCTACCAGCTGCGGGACCTGTCGCCCGGCGCCACCTACCAGCTTCACGCCTTCACGCTCTTACATGACAAGGAGTCCGCCGCTTACGCCTCCAGAAACTTCACCACCAGTGAGTCACACTACTGCAAACCTACCTCGGTTACTGTTGCCAGATTTGCGTCGCATTAATTAAAGATTCATTGTTACATTGTGTTCGATCTCGCCTCGTAATATGAACTCCAAATCAGAGTCAAAATAAAATCGTCGTGTTTAACAAATTTGGCTACATTAATCATAATTCGATTCACACAGTGTTCCTTTTTCTCTTGGATGTAAATTTTAACAAAGCGTGTTCGCTAGTTTATTTTTGTTTAAGCGTCGATGTGTAATTGCTGCTCACAATAGCATGTGTACAGCCATGGCGTGATGAAGACAATAGCCTATAAGCAATAAACACCTACTCTTTGATTCACATTAGAACTTCCCTGTCGCAAGTGTCGTTGTTTACAATGTAAAAAGTAAAACTGGTTGTATAATCGAAGTACATAACTTTGTAGGTACGATATGTGAGGAGTAAAATAATAATTATAAAATACTAGCTTTTGCCCGCGGCTTCGCTCGCGTTAATTTAGAATTTGACAATCAATTCGGGTTGTACTCTGCTTGTAATAATATAATTCAATCATGATTCGAAAGACACGTGGCGCCATCTATTATCATAAGAACGTTATTGTTGTTTTCCTCGGGAACAGTAATTTTTTTCGGGATGAAAGGTAGCCTATGTCCGTTTCTGTACACCTGACAACGTATATGCAAAATTACAGGATGATCGATTCAGTGGTTTAGGCGTGAAAATGTAACAAACAAACAAACTCATTTTCACTTTTATAATATTAGTTAGGATTAGGATTAATAAGTAGAGATAGATACTTATATCGATTGAAAATTGAATTTTCGTTCTGGTTTTTACGTGTAGGTAAAATTCAATCACGTCATCCGAACGACCTAGGTTTTTGTGCCAGTTTTATGTTTATAGAATTGAGAAACGTTCACCTTGACTTTTAGGTGTGTAGCACAGAGGGAGTCGATGACGTTTCGACGACAGGTCGCGGCTATAGGAAATGGGATACGTGCGATTTTTTATTAACGCAACGCATTCTGTACGGTAATATGTATGTTCCATTCAACGATACGTGCATTCAAACGTTTCAAGCGGCAGGGCGTTGTAGTCGAGACGGCTCGCGGTTGACCTTCAGCCACAACCTGTATCCACCTAAATGTACGAATTTTATAATTTATTCTACAAGTTATTGTAAATCTGTTTAATTGTTATTGCTTCGACTGGGACGATTAAATCTGTTTGTAAGTTGTAGTCATTCGTAACTAAATCTTGCAGTATACATAAATGTTTAAAGTAAGTGTATAACTAAGTAATACGTAAGTTGTTACTAAGATCACTTACATTGTTGAGCCACTGTTTCTTAGTTGAGCCTATATGGCATAACTGATAGTAAATATAAAGAAAACAAAATGGTCAATGTTTGAGGCGCTCATAGCCAGTTGCACTCACGGATCGGTAAACGATTAGCGAGGTTGAGCAACGTTGGGTGCGGTCAGTCTATAGATGGGTGACCGCTTAGTGGTATTTCATGTGAGCGTCTCCGTGCTTCGGAGGGCACGTAAGAACTCGGTCCCGGTTGTTGTCAAATTGACAGCAGTCGTTAAGCCATGTCAGAGGCCTACGGGCGGCTTGAACAACTCTTGACAACAAGTTGGCCACTAACCACACGAAAAGAAGAAGAAGAATGTATATATATATATATAGCTTCTAAACAGGTGTACATTTCACAAACAAACATCGCTGAAATAAATATTTCAGTACAATGAATTACTAAAATTCCTATTTTGACACTCATGCTCATTGCGGCCAATAATGATAGCGAAATAATACTAAAAATAAAAATAATTAGTTAAAGTGAGCTAGTTACTTGCTTCATATATCAAGATTTTATAACGTTGTTGTGCAGAAAATTGCGACATGATGTTATTGTGTTCATGACTCATTATATTACGATCTACTATCAAGTGGGACGCGATTTACGAGCGCCAGTAGTCTTAACGACCGTTCAATCTCACGCAAGAGCTTAACACATAACAGGGTGTGCGTAAAGTACTGCTTTCACTGAAACTGGGTGGGGGCGGGGCGAGTTTCAAGATCATTAATACTTAGCTGAGCTGTAGTGGTCGATGGCACGTGATTACTGAAGGTCGCTTGGAGGCTCGGCGGTAGCGCCGCGGAGTTGGAGGGGAGGTCAGGCTGTCACCGTACAATGTGTGTGACAGACAGCCGCTTATTGTTCGCCTAAATCTATTGTTCGCATTTTGGGAACTGACGGGTAATGATGATGGCTTTAGGCTTTAGCTTAGTCTAAAGAAGCCATAGGTATGTCCTAGATCATAGTTTTAAATTCAGTGTGGCGATTTTAACTATCTACTTAAACAAAAGTACTGGGCATACTGCCACTCTTAATAAAATAGTGGAAATAATAATATGACAATGAAATGAATGCATTTAATATGAATTTATATTGAATTGCAATGTAACATATATGTTACTTATAGCTACATATATTGTAATATATGTTTTCATGTCTTGGATTTCAGTCAAAAGAACTTAAACAATAATACGGCAAGATAAACAATATACCTATGATTGCCTTTGACTATAATATGTGGACTAGTCTATGTTAGTGACGTAAGTCGGAACCGATTTGCGAGATGTTGAATTATTGTTCTATTATTCAAAGAAATTATCATTCATAATATTTTAAAGGATTCATAGTTTGTAAGATCATTTCTTATTGGAGTTAGAGAATAGTTCATTTAGGTCTGGTTCCTATGTTTTAAGAACGATTATTTTTAGCTACGCACATTTAACTTTAACATAATTTTCATAGTATTTGTTTCAGAAATTAACTGACCTAAATATTCGTAAATATACCTAACATTTGAATCATTAAAATAGTGCTGGATATTGATTCAATGATCAGCTACTTAAAAGGCAATACTTTTACTGCAATATGCAGTTGCAATTTTTTTAATTATAGCTTACCCATAAATATTCGATACTTCGTCCATTTCAAACATAATCAAATAAGTAAACATAACATAAAGGCAAAAGAAATACGTATACTACCTAAGAAATCTAAGTTGCTTTTGAAATCATATCATATCATAAAACTTGCTTTAAACAAAAAGGACCAAAAATACAAAAGTTACCTTTTTTAGGTCTCAACAACACAAACATTAAAATTTTATCGAGATCATTGAGCATCCGAACTGTGAAGGGTTTATTGCAAATAAATTATTCTTATTTTTTACTTAATATTAATAATCATCATCTCAGCCGAAAGCCGTCCACTGCTGAGTGCTGGATATGATATGTCTCTCCCAATGTATTTCAACCGGTCTCGGGTCACCTGCATTCCGCATTATCATTAATAATGCAATATTATTGTAAACTGTATTTATTTTGATTAAAATGGTGTTTAAAATAGTTATTTATGCTATAGTCTGCGGTTTGATTTTACGTACAATTACTTACCTACCTATTAAATTATATTAAATATATAATATAATTATATTATTATATTAAATAATTGTATACCGCTGTGTTCGATTATACATGTTCAATTAATTAAAGTATAGATAATCAAAGGATATCATTCTGCGGTTGGGCCTCGAGGTGGCCTTGTCCAAATCCGAGGCCGTTTGTTTTCACGGCCCTCGGAACCGGCCACCTCCAGGGGCCCATATCATGGTAGGAGGGGTCCGCATCGGCGTCGAGTCAACCCTAAAGTATTTAGGTCTCTTGCTCGACGGCCGATGGGACTTTACAGCCCACTTCAGTCGTTTGGCCCCCATTCTTCGGGGCGCTGCAGGTGCGCTCGCGCGCCTGCTGCCCAACCTTGGGGGGCCAAATACCTCCTGCCGGAGGCTCTACGAGGGGGTCGTGCGGTCCATGGCCCTGTATGGGGCCCCAGTTTGGGCGGACAACCTGACGGCCCGTAACATCTCGGCGCTTCGTGCGCCACAGCGCGCCATGGCCGTCAGGTTGATAAGAGGATACCGCACGATCTCGTTCGAGGCTGCGAGCCTCCTCGCCGGATCGATGCCATGGGACCTGGAAGCGGCGCTCCTGGCGTCGCTCTATCGTTGGCGCCAGGAGGCGCTAGCTCGGGGCGAAGGACCTTCTCTTTCCGCTGTCGAGGCGGCGAGGTCCGAGCTCCGCCAGGTCCTAGTGGCGAATTGGAAGGAGCGACTTGTGCACCCCAGTGCCGGGCACGCCACGATCGTGGCGGTAAGTCCCGTGTTTGAGGAGTGGCTGGAGAGGCGGCATGGCGCCCTCACCTTCCGGCTGACACAGGTTTTGACCGGCCATGGTTGTTTTGGCCGGTTCCTGTGTCGGATAGGCCGGCAAGAGACGCCCGGTTGTCACCACTGCGGCGACTGCCGCGACGTTGTTGAGGACACGGCGCTGCGCACATTGGCGGTTTGCCCCGCCTGGGCATCGCAGCGCCGTGAGTTGATCGCGGCAGTCGGATCGGTTGCCCTCTCGCTCCCGGCCGTAGTTCTGTCTATGGTCCGGAGTGAGAGGTCGTGGAACGCCATCGCCTCCTTTTGTGAGGAAGTCATTTCCATCAAGGAGGCGGCGGAGCGGGAGAGGGAGCGTTTAAACCCTCTCCCCAACCGCAGAGCCGGGCGCCGGAGGGCGCGAGATGACCTCCAGCCACCCTGAGGTTTGACCTGGGGGTGGCGGGCTTTGTGGGCCTGCCCGCCATCCGTTCAGCACCAGGTCCGAGAGGCGGCGTGCGTGTTCCCACGCGCGCCTCTGTGTCGAGTCCGTCTCCCCTCTAGAGGGGGGACAGTAGGGAATATGTAGAAGGTACCAGCGGGTAGATCTTTCGTGTAGTGGCCTGCCGTTTCATACGGCGGGCCGTAACCTCGGCAGGGTCGCGACTGCATGTGAAAGTGATTCGCGCGGCCCTGCCGATAGTGGTTTGTCGAGGAACACCGTGGTAGGTTTAGTCGGTATTCCGGGAGGTCCATTTTATTGTTAACATCTTTCTTTTACCCCGGCGAGTCCGACATAACCCCTCCGCCCGCCCCCGCGGAGGGGTATGCGTCATAGCATTCCCCCACGTTAAAAAAAAAAAAAAAAAAAAGGATAACATTCTATTGATATGAATTAACATATTATGAGGATTATTTATATGTAAATAGTGTGGTGTATATAGCAATGTTTTGTATCCGCGTATAATTACTAGTTTTGTTTTGAATGTGTTTTTTATGAAAGCTGGAGTGATGAATTGTTAACAAACTGGCAAGGGAGTATTTTGGTTGTCTGATGCTATATTATCCTCCGTGGCGCAGCGGTAGTGAATGCGACTGCTGTGCATGAGGTCTCGGGATCAAATCCCGGGTCGGGCCAACAAAAAGTTATTGGGTTTATATTAAGAAATCTCAATAGCAGCCCGGAGTTAGGATGTTGGCGGTGTTAGACACCCCCGTGCCTCGGAAAGCACGTAAAGCCGTTGGTCCCGCGCCTGCTCTGTCTCCGGTCGTGTCGGATTACCGTCCCATCGGATCTTGAGGGTTAGGGAACAGAGAGTGCACTTGTGTTTGCGCACACGCTTGTGCACTATAATATCTCCTGCGCAGATGGCCAGTCTCCGTTAAGATTGGCCGCCGTGACCGAAATTCGGTCTGGAGGACATTATTTATTACTTTTAGGTATTTGGTATGGATGCAAAAGAACCTGGAGTCTTATTACTATCACTTATTGCCTTATTATTGCGTACGAGAAAAGGAGATAGCGCGTTGCAAAGAATATAACTTTTTTAATTTATGAAAATGTAACAACAATACTGTAAAAGAAGGCGGTATAGACCTCGGTCCTGTATTCGCGTAGTCGAGATAATCGTATTTAATTTATTTATTTTTTAAGTACACAAAACAGAACAAAGTACAAGTAGGTTTGACAATAAATAGATACATATTTCAGTTATGTTCTAAACTAAGTTCCTAACTATGTGTACACTACATGATCACAATGGACTGCGATGCTACCGATAAAATGACACACAAACAAAAAAAAATGCTAAAACAAATTGCGGATAAAACATAAAAAAAAGAAAATAAAAAATATAAAATGAGAATCGTACCAATACTCGGTAATTATACTATTATACATTAGACATAACATGTGTAACATTATTTTTAAATTTTGCGAATCGAATAATTCCAATCAAAACAGGAACATTTTTAGTCGCCTCCTATTGTCATATTCCCCGTAGTCAATTGCATTTACTAATACTAAGTACTAAACATCTGTTATGTGGATCGATATAAGATCTCATGAGAAGATACCTATGTGTTTAAAATGTAAGTATTTCTGTGTCTTAGTTGCAACTTTGTGTTTTCCCTGTATCGACTACATAAAAACTAGCGAACATGTCTTATTTTCCTTATATGACTCTACATAAAACTATAATATAAACGGCTTTTATAACAAGGAACTCTGTGAATTATTAATTATTATAAACAAGGTTATATTGCACTGTTGCTAAAAAGATGGATGATTTCATCGTTTGGTCAGGCCAGTATTATTAACTGTTGAGGATATCGAAATAAGAACAATGGTGGCAATTCTGTTGTCACAAAATTCTCTAAGCTTAACTAAAAATCACAAAAATTTAGTTTACTCCTCTCAAAAGACATTTTGTATTCTGAAATCGCTAAAGGAGACAGGAGTAAAAATTTTTTAGTGATTTTTAGTTAAGTTTAGAGAATTTTGTGACAACAGAATTGGCACCAATATCGGCATTTGTCTTAGAGATTTATTGAGCAAAATATATATGAAATCAACCATCGGCTCTTTAACAAAACACTGACTTGATTAATTCTTTAGAACTTTAAGTGGTGTGGTTACAGTGGAATAACATAATTAATAATATAATGTGCTTTTCTTTTCTTACGAATAGCAGCCAACACTGGATACTGGTGAGCAGTCGGCATGTTGTTAATCATCGTCATTGTGCGCTCTCCTCTTATGCCATTTGTGTTTAAACTAAGCTCTACATAAAACCGTTAGAAACGTTTCATAAAAAGAACATTATTTATTTATAGTAACCCGTAATACAATCATTGATTAGTAGGACTAAGTACTATATTTATTACTATTGCCATCTCCACTGACTGGGTCAGGTGATATTATTAGGATTTTCTATCAATAAATCCTTAGTAGCAACACAGATTGGCACTGTGTCTGATACATGGCAATAAGCTGGCCATCTTTCATACATGTCGGTATGTGTACTATCGGCATACCCATTCGACGGTATACGCTAGACTTATATAGACTGAGCAAATCAGGTCGAGAGGCTCGATGGCGTAGTGGTTAGTGTAACCGACTGTCATTCCTGAGGTCGTGGGTTCGATTCCCGTACAAGTCAAACATTTGTGTGCATGAACATGGATGTTTATCTTGGTCTGGGTTTTTCTATGTAAAATATGTATGAATTTAAAAAAAAAAGTATATATGTATGTTTATACATTGTCTAGTACCCATAGTACAATCTCTGCTTAGTTTGAGCTAGATGGTGTTGTGTATGCGATAGAATTTATTATTATTATTATAATATGAGTACTAGAAACAATATTTTTCGACTTATTGTTACAATTTTTTATAGTGTAGTAGTGCATGAAATTCTGGCTTTAAGCATTTCCTACTCAGTAGTAGGAAATGTTTAAAATGAATCATATCCCAGTGGATATGATTCATTTTACAACGTATACAGTACTGCGTACGAAATAGGTGCAAGCAATGCGGATATCTTTTTCCTTTTTCATTATTCTTTATTTATTTAAGACTTAAGGCAGTTATTGAACATCCTAATTTTGTGTCAGCGTCGGCTTAAATTATACTTAGTTCACCTCATCAAGCGAGTACCTACAATTTCACAGATTGTCGCTACGTCCGAAATCTTTTAAATAGCTCGCCATATTTATGAATTTGCCTTACATCATAGCTGACATTTATCATTTTTTAAATATTTCCTTAACATGAAATAAATGTTGTTACCACATAATTCATATATAATAAATGTCACATCCTCTATCCGTGAATCATACACGTAAACTGGAATTTCATTGGCAGACTATTCGAACCTATAATGCCTTTTTTTCACGGATAACAATTATTAGTAATCTGTAGCCTACTTCACGTAATAATACAATATCACGGTAATGTTTATCATTACCGTGACAATATAAATATCAACGCCATTCGACTGTGAGTTGTCTCCGTTCACACGGCACAAATAAAAGTGTCAGTGTGATCAGTGCCTTCATTGACGTCAAAGGACAACTGACGCCAAACTGAACAGATGTGCGCACAGCTGATACAGAATACATAACATATGTATGAACTCCCATAAGTCTTGCCATCTCACTGCTTCGTTGGTCTAAGGAGATCCGTGCTCGAAGAAATGAGGTTTTCTCTTACGTCAACATAGTTTAATAGTAGATCGATGACTAGAAACTGTGGCACGTCTGCCTCATTTATGACTTAAACATTATGGACTACTTTTGTTCAAGTATACAAATATGTTACTCAACAAATTGTATTTCAGCGAAAACTGTTCTATACATAGACATAAAATATTTTCGCTACGGTTCTATGTGGCATGTGCCTACAGACCTACCCTGAAAATATCTATCAGGAACTTCGGGTCCAATGAAATATTAACAACTAGATTTTGCCCGCGGCTTCACCCGCGTTAAGCTAGATTTTGTTAGTATGATCGGTCGAGTAATTAAGGTGAAAGCGTAATAAATAAACAAACAAACGAACTTACATTATCATTTATATTTATAACTAGCTGTTACCTGCGACTTCGTCCGCGTAGATTTTAACTAAAAAGTGTTGGTCAAAGTCTCCGCGGGACCCTATTTTTTTTCTAAAATCAAAGTAGCATATGTTACTCCTTATAACATCAGCTATCTGCCAGTGAAAGTCCCGTCAAAATCGGTTCAGCCGTTTCGGAGATTAGCCGGAACAAACAGACAGACAGACAAAAATTTTAAAAATAGATGTTTTTGTATAGGTACCTTATATACTGTCATATGCATTAGATAAAAAGCTGTTATTTTGACATTACAAACGGACACTTCAATTTTATTTTTTTTACCATCCATGAAAATTTCTCGGATTTCTTTCTTTTAAAGTGTCATCACTCCTTTGTTCCGACCTCTCCGTCTTCTTCTCAGGATTAGAGACTATCAACATGTTATGTACTGTAGGAATTAATGTGGTAAAACAAACAAATAGCACGAACAATCGTCACGAAACTTCAGCATTTACGTTTCATGGCCTACCATGAAACGTAAATGCTGAAGTTTCGTATTATAATTTGTTGGTGATTTAAAAGAGTGGCCTTGGATTTCTTGCAGGTATCTTCTCATAGGCTCAAGCTCTTGCCTGAACCTTACAACTAACATAAATGTAAATTCAGTAAATGTAACAAACTCACTAACCCATTTGACATTCATAAGTGTTAGTTTGTGACCCAAGTGAATAAATGATTTTTGACTGACTTTGACTTTAATAAACATACAATGAATTAGACAAGTTCGTCATCTTGGTTGGTTAGCATATTGTGCAATCGTTTGCATATTTCATCGTCTTGATTATCTGTAGATATATTAAACTTTTCTAACTGGGTTTCAAGAACTGTAGGTATTATTATTATTTGTTCTTGCCATAATATAAAACTAAAGTAATTTTTTCAGATATGGCAAGTTTTAAGAAACCTAATATATTTAATAACACTAAATATTTAATTTGTGATCACTAATCAAGTAATCAGCCATCACATACAAATGTGGCAACCGATAGCCAAGCCAGAATCGAAAAGAAGAAATGCTAATTTCATGAAAAAAAAAATTTTGTTATCTATACTTAATATTATAAAGCTGAAGAGTTTGTTTGTTTGAACGCGCTAATCTCAGGAACTACTGGTTCGATTTGAAAATTATTTTAGTGTTGGATAGCCTATTTATCGAGGAAGGCTATAGGCTATATAACATCACGCTACGACCCACGGGGGCGGCGCAGTAACGATAAACGCGCGTGAAACCGCGGGAACATGTAGTAGGAAATAAAATATGTCTATTCAAATAATTATGAACTAGTTCGAGCTTATGTTTTATAAGTGAGTCGCCCAACAGGACTTGAGTATGCAGTAATACAATTTTTTTTCATAAATACATATTTATTGAAACCGAGTTATTATCATATAAGGATGGTCGAGTAACTT
This sequence comes from Catocala sponsa, assembly GCA_963564715.1. Lineage (NCBI taxonomy): Eukaryota > Metazoa > Arthropoda > Insecta > Lepidoptera > Erebidae > Catocala > Catocala sponsa. Next base: position 28,208,292 of record OY751329.1, read on the forward strand.
TTATCTACCCAGGAGATTCGGTGTTAAGAACTTCAATAATTATAATGAGCTTGGTACGTCACATTTGACAAATATTTATTAAAGTATTCCTGTCATATAATTTGAATTTGAAATGCTTCTAACGGTTATAATGACGTCACATACTTAGATTTTCATATGGTACAAGAAAAATATCACTATTGGCATAGAGTGAGAGCTGCTTAGTATGTCGCATGCTTTACTTGTATTCACGCATGAATGGTGTACGTTAGATAAGTTGTCATACTGCAATGCGTTCGTACGTATGTCGTTCCGTTACCGTGCGCCGGCGCCGGCGGCGCAGCGTGGGCGACATACGGCCATCGCTTTCAACATACTATATCAATGTTTATTAGCATTATTATGTAATGCTCCTGTGATTATTAATGTTAAGGTAAGTTTGTAACACGTCCACCGAACCTGTATAAATGACAGGCTAAGCCAGTGACGTCACTATGAGCCGATCGCCCAAATTAGTACATTGGTGTACAAAAAGCGGTCGAAAATAATGTAATATCCCATATAGTAAGCGTATCATGTGACGAGGCCGTCTGTTTGTGTTGAGTACATGAGTAATTTTACTTGCTGCTCCGCTTCTATTGGTTGTAGCGTGATGTTATATAGCCTATAGTCCTCCTCGATAAATGGGCTATCCAACATTAAAATAATTTTTCAATTCGAACTAGTAGTTCCTGAGATTAGCGCGTTCAAACAAACAAACAAACTCTTCAGCTTTATAATATTAGTGTAGATATCAGGCAAACCGTAATTTTCCTCATATTGTACCCTGAGAACTAAAATGTAAATAAAGTTTTATTGGCCACCGTTTTGGATATTAATTGATACTTAGAATATCGAGATTTTAAACAAAATTGTATGTACTGCGTATAATTTACTGCGGTCCAGCAATGCACAACCATGGGCTACGAGTGTGCGCCGCACCATCTACGTAAGCCTATGTTAGGCACAGTTCCTCAACCTATGGATGCCTATCATCTGAGGCGATGTGGTGATGGAAAGATTAGAAGGAATTGGTGTAAGGCAAGTGTGTTTATAAGATATCTCACAGCTTGGTATACTTGCTGTCTTAGACTACACATCAAAGGATCTTGCCCCAGTATGATATAGAAAAGTTAAAAGTATCCTCAATATTTTTTCATTTTTGGGTTTTACTAATGTTATTTAAAGAAATCTTTAACGGGGTACTGAGCAAAGAAGACCACAGATGTGTTCCACCGCACAAACAACACACCACCGAACCTACCACATGAATACAACATATTATAATCTATTATGTATAATCGCTCCTTAATTTAATTTAATTTTGTAATTACGTGTGAGGGCACTGGTACCCACAACACAAGTTAAATCTTACCATGGGTACCAGAGTTCAACATGACACTTTTTAGTTCATGTAATTCTTATTATTACTTAAGGATATTCAAAAAAAAGGAAAGAAAAAAACTGAAAAAAGGTACCTTCGTATCCTTAGATGACCTTATCCAACTTATATCAGCAGCCTCGATCTTAGACCGCTAACATGCTGGACATTACCGAATCTCTCGAATGGTATAATAATTTAAATACTATCAAACCTCTATTATATACCAGAGTCTATTTTTCGTACGAATTATGTTCTTGAACCAATATTCTTTTAACACTTTCACAATGTATTATGAAAGCGTATAAACGGTAGCTTAACTAAGGGGCGGATACATTGAAGCATGTTCTCGTAACACGTAGTGACGTTTGTACTCATTAGACCATCCGTCCGTGTCGCTTACGTATATGTGTACATAGACTATGTTCCTTGTTGTGTCGTACTGTGTCGTGACGTGGCGTCGCTTGTCGCAGAGCCCAACACGCCGGGGAAGTTCATCGTGTGGTTCCGGAATGAGACCACTCTGCTGGTGCTGTGGCAGCCCCCCTACCCGCCAGGCGCTTACACACATTATAAGGTGAGTCATTGAACTTTCACTTATAATTGCAGCATTTTGTTCTAGTACTGAATTTTCTATTCGTGACGTCACTCAAAGAAAGAAGAGTTCCTTTTATATAATATAGCGAGAGACTAGTGGGATACGGTTGGTGGCTGCGCAGGAAATACGTTTACTCGGAGTTATATACTTAAATATAAAAGAATAAGTATTATATATCAATAACTGATTATAATTATTCACGGTGTAGTGTCTAAAAGATTGTTTATTGAGTACCTACTGTTGTTTCTAGTGAATAAACAAACCAACTCGAAAGCGACTTACTAACAATTGATCGATATATTTTTCTTATATGGGCGCCTCGTTGGTCCCTGGTATAGGTTTGTGCTCAGCCAAGAGTAAGCTCAAACCTATGGCCGATTACTACGTCCCAGGTTCAATCCCGGGTACGACATAATATAGCAGCAATACCTAGCATTACAGAATCTCGAAACGTTCCAGGTAGGCTCGACATGGTATAAATATTAGTTTCAGACACCTGCCTAACTAACTTTCGGAGATATACAGCATAAATATAAGTATGTATAAAAACCTGATTTTTGTTTGACAGGTGTCAATTCTACCTCCCGATGCTCGCGACTCAGAGCTATACGTGGAGAAGGAGGGTGAGCCCCCAGGGCCGGCGCAGGCTGCCTTCAAAGGCCTGGTGCCGGGTCGCGCGTACAACATCAGCGTGCAGACCGTGTCGGAGCCCGAGATCTCCGCGCCCACCACCGCGCAGTACCGAACTGTCCCGCTACGGCCCCGTAACGTCACCGCGCCGCTTGCCGACTTGAAGGAGACGTCTTTTAGAGTCACGTGGCTGCCGCCACTTGAGGAGAGGTAATTTGCAGTTTATGTTATAAATTACTAGATTTTGCCCGCGGCTTCGCTGGCGTAAATGTAGGTTAGGTTGGTATCAGTACTGTTTTCGGGATGAAATAGGTACTCTATGTCCTATACTGTAAACCGTGTACATGTGAAATTTCATGATGATCGGTCGAGTAGTTACAGCGTGAAAGCGTAATATTAGTTAGGATATTAGCAAAATTTGAACTTTGTGTTATATAGAACCATAAATAACTTTAGGTATGCCATTTTTTAAATACTTACTAGCTTTTGTGTGCGGCGCCGCGGGCGTGGTACCTACATTAATGAAAATAAGCCTATGTCCTTTCCCAGGCTTTAAACTATTTCAATACAAAATTTCATCCAAATCGGTTGAGTGATTTAGCCGTGAAGAGATAATAGACAGACAGACACAGCTACCTTCAAAATTATAATATTAGTATGGAGTATGATAAAAGAACTGAAATGCTGAAACGTAACTTAACGTAAACTGTTGGCATTAGTGTATAATTATCATTGTTTCAATGTGCGATAATTATACTATTATAGTGGATCCCTGGTAATCTGACAAACGGGCAGGGCGGTGTCAGACTATCAAATTTGTCGGATTATAGAATACTGCCACAGGCAATAGAGTATTGAAATTTTTTGAAAAGAGTACTTTGTGATTCGAAAAATTATAAATCAAAGTGATGAGATTCTATTTGGACTACAACACGTCAAGCATAATACGAAGAGAGGTCAAAAAGTTCGCGGAATAGCGGGGTCGGCGAGGGTGAGTTTACTCATCCGTGTAGGCGCTAATTGAGTGACTCATTGTTAGTATATATACCGAGTTTCAGCCTAATCGGGTCAGTAGCTTTTGAGTTTTCAACGAGTAAACAAGTCAATCGGGAAGAAACTAGGCACTATGGAGAAAATTGAATATCGAAAGACGCCTCAAATCATTTTTCAAGAGATGTCAGCGTGGAAAAAAATTTGCGGCGATCATGAAGTGAAGTCGGCAATTTCGGCCTATTTTGACGGCCAAGACAAATCTTTGTAACCGACTTCAAAAAAGGAGGAGGTTCTCAATTCGACTGTATTTTTTTTCGACGGTATTAATAAGTTATTTGACAGATCTAATAAATTTATTAGGGTTAAGGGAGAATACATTAAAAAAGGAAAAATAGTTTGATGTTTCATTTCATTAATTATCCTTCCCTGTCATTCCGCGAACTTTTCGACCTCCCCTCGTAGTAATGGCGTGTACAAGTTACAACCTCCTTCAATCATGCATTAGATTAGTGAAGATTTGCCGAAATAAATTTTATCTACGTGTATAGGCATGTCAGATTACAGAGGGCGTCGGATTAGACAGGAACCGGGTTACCGGTGGTCCACTGTGATGGTATAAAATTTCTTTGTATATGCTTGTGTGTATAAAATTGTTGGTATGTCTGTGTGTCGCAGCGAGTTCGAGAAGTACCAGGTGTCGGTGTCAGGCGCGGGCGGCGGCGGAGGCGGGCGACGCGCGCCCGTAGTGCGCGCGTGCAACGAGACGCCCAGCACCTCCTTCGACGGGCTCGAGCCCGGCGCGCCATACACCGTCACCGTCAAGACCATGTCCGGCAAGGTCACGTCTTGGCCTGCCACTACTGACCTCACGCTCAGTAAGTTACTGCTCCTAAGAAGGCCACCACTAAGTCCTCCACTTGTGGTTCTTGCCCCCTAGCCCGCTGTATACGTGATATGCTAACATATTAGCTTACTACCTTTGGAACGCGCACAGAGAGCTGTACTCAAGGTAATGACGTTTAAACGATTCAGATATCCAACTATCCAACTTTATCATGACTGTCAGGTTCTTACTGTGAGACAGCTTTTTGTGCTCGACACCATTTGTAAAAAACATGCCTCGCTAGTGTATAATTCGAATAATGCTAAAAAGCGTCGTGCATATCATATTTGCCCAACCCCAAAGTTTAGAACAACTTTGGCAGCACGGCATCATAAGGTTCTTGGATGTCATCTGTACAATGTCATAAACAAGGTCTGCAATATCTATCCTCTCTCTAAATTCCAATGTAGGAGAATATTAAAAAAATGGCTCATGACTAAGTCCTACGTTGAAACAGAGAATCTACTTAAACTCACAATCCTTTAAAACAAACATCTACACAATTTTTGAAATTCAAATCAATTGACGTATACACATACTCACGTACTGGCACGTACACACAGATACACACATACACACATACACACACACACCACACCCACTCTCACTACACACACACAATACCTACTAACACACACCACACATTCCAACACACACTTACTGTGTACAAAACTATAGAGATCGAATAAAACAAATTTACCAAATTATTTACGAATCTTCCTTAGATAACCGGACCGCATTGATAGAAAATAGAAATAAGGATCGTGAGCCAGAAATAGAATATATCCCTCAACAACAGGTGTTCATTAAGAACCCAGCAGCATCCCGTCAAAAAACAGCGCCCCAGTACACCCAGGACACTGTTCTAGCAGACTTACCCATCCATATTTACACGTCTAAAAAACGTGGGCCCGTAGCCAAAGCTAGATTGAAGAGAGGCCCTAAAAATCCCAATTTGTTACAGGATTCTATATTTCTGATCGTCCATGAGACGTGGCAAATGGAGATAAAACTTGAAAGTTTGGCTGATGGACCAGGCTTATTACCGTACAAACTCAGACCAACAAGAATGACCACCCACCATCATACTTTCCTTCAGTATGTTAATTTGAAGGACATTGAGGATCAAGTTATAATCTTACAAAATCAGCTTTCAGGTTATCAAAATCAACTTAGTAAGGATACATATGCATTATTTGAATTACAGATCAATTATCTTACTGAAAAATTGGCAAATTATCAAATTGGCAAATTATCAAATTATCACACCAGTTAAAATCTCTAGAACTTGATCGCGTTAGAAGAGGTCTATTTCAGTAATAAAGAGTATAACAGGAAATTTAGACTACACAGATGCATTAAAATATAACAGTGCTATTCAATTCTTACAAAGTAATCAAGATAAACTAGCGAATGAATTTAATAATCACATAAGTCTCAGTAAGGAGTGGATGAACAAACATGATAGTGTATTAGTACAGTTAGTCGAAAATCAGAGCAAAATTAATGGTTCTCTAGAATTACTATTGAACGTTACGCATCAGACAGGTGACTTGACTAATTATGCAAAGTTTGGTCAACTTTTAACTATTGTCGGTGAAAATGTAGAAAATTTAATATTAGAGTTAATTAGAATAGAAAATACGTTAGCATTTATCCGTGCATCAAGCACTCACCATTCTATGGTAGATATAGATACACTAAAGTCTATGTTGAATAGGTTAGAAAAAATATATAGTAAAGATGTGTTATTACAGTTAGAATTAAGAGAATATTATAATGTTATAAGCCCAGGATCATATTTTAATGGTAAGCAAATAGTCTTAGTTTTTAGGTTTCCTATTATTTCTAAAAGCATATATAATTTATATAGATTATCTATAGTACCTAATAGAAATGGTCAAGCCCTTATCCCTACCTATCCCTTTATAGCAACCAATGATGACTCATTCGTGTACATAGAAGCAGAATGCTCGAAGTTTAACAACTGGTATCTCTGTGAAAAGGATATATCTCACCAGATACGCACAAAATCAGGCTGTATCCAGGAACTCATCGCAAATCAAGCTCTCAAGACTACCTGCCAGTTTACCAAAGTATTCCTAACAAAAGAAGCAATGGAGAAACTTGACGACCAGCACTATATCCTGTTGTTTCCCCATCCAACGAAGGTTCAACTATCTTGCGGCAAAGAAGACTTCAATTCACTACAAGACAGCTACCTCGCTACCGTCCCTGTAAACTGCTACCTGCGTACAGATGAATTAACTATTATCAACGAAAATTATGAAATACAAGGCCAGCCATTGAAACTTATGAACATTCCGTTTATTGAAGAGCAACAGGACGAAAGATCACCTTATGTTCACCGCAATTCCATTGTCCTGAGAGGACTACACAGCATCCAGAATCAAATCAGAATGACCCAACCACTACAACTTAGCCAGAATCAAACCGACGTCCTGTATCATACGACGATACCTTTCTATGTCGTACTATTAAGTGCAGGAGCACTTGCCGTTGCTGTACTTATTTTTAATTTTATAACTAACTAACTGAACTAACACTTGTAACAATCCGTAAGTTATTGTACTTCTCTTTTGTCAATATCTATGCGAGAGCACTGGTACCCATAACACAAGTTAACTCTTACCTTGGGTACCAGAGTTCAACACTTTTGATGTTATGATTATTATACCTATATATATGTTCACCTGGATTGTAAAATTATGGCAAATAAATTATTATTATTATGATCGATTTTTTGTTTTTCTCAGCATTTTAGGAATGCCGGTAGTCTAATGAAACCACGGGCCTAGGCCAAGTGAGATTCATTTAGGGGGTTTGGTTCAATATTTGCATCTTCTTGTAAAAATTTGCGAACTATTCTACACGTGTTTAGTATGGCGGCTTTTTGCATGGTTATGTATGTATTTGTTGGCAATTCAAGTTGTTGTAGGTAATGAAGAAGGTGTGTCGGTATTATACCGGTGCTAGAAAGCACCAGAGGCACAATATATACTCTGTCCATCTTCCAGATTCTAATTATTTCCTCTTTTAAATCTGTGTATTTATTTATTTTTTCAGTGATTGTCTTTTGTAGGTTGTGAGTGTTAGGGACTGCTATGTCTATAATGTATGCATGTTTATTTTGTTTATCTATCATGGTTATATCCGGCCTATTGTTGTGTATCGTTTTATCAGTTAGTATTGCTCTGTCGTAATATATTTTGTGATATTGATTCTCCAGCACCGGTTTGGGATTATATTGATAATAGGGTACAACTTTAGGTGGTAAAAGGTTATGTTTTATAGCTAACTTCTGGTGAATAATATGGGTAACTTGATTGTGTCTGTGGGTATAATCGGTTTGAGCTAAGTTTGGACAGGCACTGGTGATATGTTGAATAGTTTCGGAGGCGCGGTGACATTTCCTGCATTTATCATTCTGAACGGTTGGATCTTTAAGTATATGTTTTTTGTAATTTTTTGTATTTATGACCTGGTCTTGTATGGAAATCATAAAGCCCTCGGTCTCTGGAAACAGTGAACCTAATTTCAACCAAGCATTTGAGGCGTCTATATTGACGTGTGGCTGTTCTAGATCATGTAGATGTCTTCCATGCAGTTCTTTGGAACGCCATTTATTGATCTTGTCAGTGACATGAATCTGTGGAGTTTTATAAGCAATGTTTCTATTGGATAAATTTAGTGGAGTATAATTTTTATCGGTATCAACTATTGCTGAATGAATACTGCTAGTGGTAATTTTGTTGAAGAAAAAATCTCGCAGATTTTGTATTTGCCCTTCCCATAGCACATTTAGGTCTATGAGTCCCCTTCCTCCTTTTTCTCTCTTCGCAGAAATTCTTTCGATAGCTGACTTGGGGTGTAGGTATTTGTGTTTGGTTAATGTGGTCCTAACTTTAATTTCTAAATTACGGATATCTGTGCGTGTCCATTTAACTACACCAAACGAAAATGTCAACACAGGTATTGCAAATGTATTAATAGCTTTAAAGAGATTTTTTGAATATAATTGTTTTTTGCATATTGAATTCAATCTTTTAGTGAAATTTAAACATAGATCTTTCTTTATTTTACTGTGGTCAATTATGTTAGACTGGTGAATACCTAGATATTTATAAGTATCTGTCGGTCCCATGAATTCAAATGTATCAGGTTCGTCTACATGATCAACGTTACTAACTATTTTACCTTTCTGAATGTGTATTGTGCGACATTTATCTAGGCCAAATGACATGTTTATATCTCTACTGTACAGGGCGGTTATTTCTATAAGAGATTTTAAGCATTTCTGGGACTTAGCAAATAATTTGATGTCATCCATATACATGAGATGTGTGATGGCTGTATCTGAATTTAATTTGTAACCATTTGCAGTCCTGTTAAGAAGGTGAGATAATGGATTCAGGGCAAGGCAAAACCATAGCGGACTGAGAGAGTCTCCCTGGAAAATGCCATTTCTAATATAAATTTCATCTGTTGTAATAGACTCTGTACCATTATTAAGGTGTAAAGTCGTTCTCCATTCTGACATAGCATTCTTCAAGAAGTTAATGATGGTGGGGTTTATTTTGTATACCTGTAAGATTTTAAGTAACCAAGAATGCGGCACGCTATCGAATGCTTTCTTGTAATCTATGTATGATATAAATAAGTTTCTCTTTTGGTTATGAGCACATTTTAGAATGGTAGAGTCTATTACAAGTTGTTCTTTACATCCTCTATGATTTTGCCTACATCCTTTCTGTTCTTCTGACAATATATTGTTTCTATGGAGGTGACTATTGATGTTTCGTGTAATGAGTGAAGTGATAAGTTTGTAGATTGTTGGGAGGCATGTAATGGGGCGGTATTGAGAGGGGTTTGATGTATCACTACTTTTAGGGAGCATATAAGTGATTCCTTTTGTAATAAATTGAGGTAACGGTTGTTCGCCTGCAATAAGTTCTGTGATGTTTTTAGCTAGTATGTGATGTAATGTGAAAAGCTTTTTATACCAAAAGTTGTGAACGTTATCTATGCCGGCTGCCTTCCAATTTTTCATTTTTCTAGTGGCAATTGCTACATCTTCTGGCGTGATATCCATTAATTCCATATCATCTACATGAATCATTCTATTTCTTTCTTCATCAATCCATATTGCATCCTCGTTATGATTGTTTCGTTTTTCCCACAAATCGGCCCAGTAGTTTTTGAGTTCACTTTTTTCAGGTATTATATTGTTGTTTTCACTCTGTATTTTATTTTCTCTGCATGACCTGTAAAAATTCTTCTCATTTATTGTAAAAAGTTTATTGTCTTCCTTCCGTTGTAGCGCTTTTAAATATCTTGCTAATCGTTGTGATTTTAAAATTAATTTTTGCTTTAACGTGTCTAAATATTCTATTGGCCTAACATTATTTGGTTCATGTATACTATGTACTTTTGTTGTTTTGAATATAGTTTCAACTGCTTTCAATACCTTTCTTGATCTATTGTTATTTATGTATTGACTCAATCTACCAATATCTGCCCTTAAATTGTTAATATCTAGTTCGAGTCTTATTTGCCAAGCAGGTTTATTATTTTTTCGTGTTTTCTTTTGATTGCCTAGGTTATGTGTTCGTATTTTATATCCCAAATTTTGACATATAACGTATGCACTGCAATATATTAGTGTGTGAATAGAAACTAAATCGGAATCAACAGAATAAAACCGATCCAGTATGTGTTTGTTAAAAATATCAATAAATCCATAAAGTTTCTTATTTTCTCTCAATTTCGGTAACTTAGGACGTGTTGTAGGGTATGTGCCTGTGTATTTGATAAGAGCTGTTTCTAGTTGATTAATTAATTCATGTGTAGTTGTGTCTATTTCTGTCGTTTCACTGGGCTGTGTGATTAGAGTGAGTTGTGGTACGGAATCGGGTGAGAGATTTGTCTGAGTGGATGCATGTTGAGTGAATGTTTCGTACTGTGTACGTGATATGTTTGATGTTACTATCTGTGTATTTGGGCTGGCGCCTAATGTGGTCGCTGAAACGTGTTCTAGGTTTAATGAATGGGATTGTTCTGTAGACTGCGATTGCTGGAGTGATTGAAGAGGAATGTTATGTGTATTATGTGACGTGTTTATGAGGTTGTAATCTTCACTCGTTTCTTCTTCTAAGCTTCTACGTACTTCTTCTTTTAGTTGATCTAAGGTGTCCTGTGAAAGTCGCTTATTTCTAACTATTGTTCTCATTTGGTCTGACACGCGCTGTTCAGAAACTGAGATTTGTGGGTACTGTCGTGAGAATAGTTCGTGCAATCGCTTCCTATAGGTTGTCATATCAGTCTCTAATTTCGTAATATAATAATAGGTACGCATGATAAATATATTGACATCCTTGCTCCAAGACATGCGCACCCTTGCTTTGCCAGCTTTGGTGGACGCGGGTAAAAAGGTATTTACCTCCCGCGCAACATCCAAGGCTGGTGTGAATGGATCACTAAAATGAACTGTATGTGGTGATGTATTAGTTGACGAAGGTAACGATTGCAATGAGGGTGTATATGAAACGGTGCTTGGGCTATACGGCTCAATCGGGCTATTTGTAATAAAGTCAGTCTGTCTGTCAGAATAGTCTTGGTCGGCTGAAGTATCTTCGGGTGACCCGGTGGGAGCCCGCCTGCTCAACTCCTCACCACTGACGGCTTGCATGCTGTGACACCCAGCGTCAGCTCCAGGTGTGCCCCGGCGATTGCCCCCGGGAAGCGGTCCTCTCAATTTTCTTTTCGAACGTGTCTCCATGGTGAATGGGTTTCCAGAGCCATGTTGGCCGCGCCAGTAACATATAAGTCGCGTGTCCGCCCCCCACGTGAATCTGATGGTCGATTCGGACGTATGGTTGGATTTGGGGGGCTTATTATTATTATTATTATTATTATTATTATTATATATGTGTGCGTTTCTGTGCTATGCGTCAAAGAAGTAAGTTAGTGACAGAAAGTAAAAAGTTGGCAATTATAGACCTCCGTTTCATAAATTAAAGCAGAAAATGGTATTATCGGCAATGGTAGGTTAAGGCTTTTTCCAGCATTCATAGCCTTTGTCTTACGCGTTACTGTAAAATGTATTCTTTGTCATACCACAGGACACATTTCAAAGAAACAGGTATAGAAAAAGAATAATGTCGTAGATAAGATTAATGTTGATCGTGAATATTGTGATACCTTTTTTATTTTTTACGTGAAGGAATGCATTGTCGCATACCCTTCCGCGGAGGCGGGCCGAGGGGTTATGTCGGACTCAGCCGGGAAAAGCCATCTTTTCCCGGCTGAGTATATACCGGATATCGCGGTAATACCGACTAAACTTACTACGGTGTTCCTCCTCACAATCTATGGCATCACTCGCGCATTCATATTGTGATACCTCAAAATGACTCAAACAATTATTATATACTTCAGAAAATGCTCTAAATATATAAATATATACGAGCAATTTCGTTTACAAGTTACTTTTATTATTTTTCACCCCCTTTAGGTAAGCTAATTTGCTTTTGTTAGAAGTAAGTTCACTTTGGTAGTTCAATGGGAAGGAATTTATCCTACTACCTCACAATCGTAATTCCGGTTTTACCCATTAGGCTACTGCTGCTTTTTACTTATAATGTAATAACTAATAGGTGTTATTTAAATGGTTAGCATAGTATTGGTATTTTTCTGAGCAGAAAAATATAATCTGTGAGCAGAAATAGCTAATTGATCAGCAACTCATGGCCAGCAAATGTTAAAGAGATCAAACTAAGTCGACGGAGCCCCGCTTAGCGGGGCTCCTGTTTTTGGATGGGTTTAAAAAAAGGAACCTAACATAACCTAACACTTCCGAGACGGAATGCAGTGATTTGAGGCGTATAGATACTCGTTATGCTGTGCAATATTTGCTGACCAATTAGTATTTTTTAATGATCATTATATTTAATCCCATAACTAATTTCACAGGTTAAATACATACATACATAGATTCACGTTTGTTTCCCAGAGGGGTAGGCAGAGACTACGGATTTCCATTTGCTACGATCCTGACACACTTCTCTGGCTTCATTCACTTTCATGACATTCCTCATACAAGCAAAAATTCAAAATTATGTAAAAAAAAATTAATGAACTTTGCGATAAAATCCGTATAAAGCTGTTTAATTTCAATGTATTATTGTAGCAATGCAAGTGCTATATATAATATATGTGTTCCTTTTGATAGAACCGCTGCCTGTAAAGGATCTAAAATGGGGCTACGCAGACGGGCCTGATGGTGGCGTTATCGTGTGGTGGAAACCTTCAGAGGGTAGTACGCAGGACGAGTATAAGGTAGGCTATATATTTGACAGATTTGATAAATTAGAATAGAATGTGAACGAAGTTTTGCCTGCAGCTTCGCTCACGTCCATGTAGGTTATGACGTCAATTTTATATCCCTCGGTAAAGGTACCCTATGTCCTTTTCTGTACCCGTAACAACGTGTATCCAAAAGAACAATGGCAGGTTTCTATAGCACGTTTTACCTGACATCGATTTGCGGTGTCTTGAAATGAAAAAATGTTATAATCATAGGTGTTACACAGTATAATCATAATCAGAAAGATTTTTTATTTCGAAGCCACAAAAAAAAGATACTTGTCATTTTTATATTCAGAGGTTATATCTATCCAACACTTTAACAGACCTTTGAAACACTTTGATGTACTTTGTATGATATGTTGTCCACCGACGATTATCCCTCAATGCTTCATCGATCCACTCAAGGATAACCCTTGGTTAGTCTTTCTTTCGCATTCTTGCATTTACGTTATTATAATGTCAAGCACACTGTCACCTACTGTGTTGTCATTGCTATTCTTATAATTACCGTACATTTACATGCTTGCAGCCTGACATATACGGCAAACGTAGATATAATTCATTATGTCATTACTAATTGGTTATTTTGAAGAATAATAATGGAATGCATTATTATTTTGCCACTTTTAATTAGGTACATTTAGTTAAATAAATCATCTTGTTTATTTTTTTTTAAGTTGCAACACTTTTATGGCAACTTTATATGGAACAAAACCGGAAGCAATTAAGAGCTTCTTAACAAAAACTATTTTTTGTGGCTTTTACAGCTTAAATTAAAATCGTGAAAATAGAGAACAAATAAAATGATTGAGTTTTTTGTATATGTCGGAATCTAAGACGCCTTCTAAAACATTTAGGTAAAAATTTGCCATGATTCTTTCATGATGATCGGTGGACTTGTTAAGGCGTAAAAGCGTAACAAAAACTAATAAAAACAATCACATTCGCATTTATAATATTATTTAGGATAGTATGCTTACCTAAGAAATATTGTTTTATATGAAAAATAAACAGCAACGTTGTGTTTTTCATATAAACAATAGCATCAATATTTTTAATGGCAGATCGGAATTTGATTATATTTTAAATGTATATTTGCTTTACTTAGGCTGTCTGAATATGCCTTGTTTGTAAATTGTATCAAAAACAGCAATCGTTATGATGGCGAATTGAAATAACTTAGGTTATGTTAGGTTCATTCTTAAAAAAAAATAGTCGACTTAGTTTGATCTCTTTAAATATATTTTGCTGTGCAATTTGGTGATCATTTACTATTTTTGACTGTTATATTTTACTATATCTGGTGATAAGTTAAACATAAGCCAAATAAATTTACTTATTTTATTATATTTTTGTGTTTTACTCAATCTAGCGATGATACAACAACCAGTTTCATAACAATGTTTCGCGAGAATATTGCCCAAATTTTCCTTTATACGCTCTTTACTAGCCACTGTGTGTTAATATGGCAATATCTAAACTAAAATAATTATAAATGCTAACGTGAGTTTGTTTATTTGTTACGCTTTCACGCCTTAACTACTTGACTGATCATCATTAAATTTCGCATACACTATAATAATAATAAGGGTTTGATGCTGAAGGCAGTGCTATTAGATACGGCACGCATTGTGAGGAGGTTCATGTCTCTGGAATCCTAACCACTGGCAGCTTGGACTCTGTTCTCGATGCCGGCGGGGTAGCATACATTATATATTTTTAAAAGTATTTTTTTTAAATATATGTAGATACTCTTCGATCAAATATACCATAGATGCACATTCTCATACAAAAACCGCGTCAATATGTGGCACTGCCCATTACTACTTACTTATAAGTGTCTGCATTTATTATGCAATCCAGGAAATAAACCGGAATAACCATTGAACGCCCACTGAGAAACATTTTGTAATAGTTTAGTTAAAACGCGTCAATGTAAAGCGTCCTAAGTGTGTTACTCGCGATACGCAAGCGTACTAAGTATATGGTACGGTCTCCACCGTAGTAGTGGTGTCGATTCGCTCTCGCTTACGGGCAGCGCACGCAAGAGTGAGTGGGACGGGTGCATAATATAGCGCATACGCCTGATTTATGCACAGTTTTGTTGGCACCGTTTTTCGAGCGACGATCGTGCATCTATAGTACAAGCTCTGCTTAGTTTGGGCTGGATGGTGTTGTGTGTATGTGGTAGAATATTATTATTATTATTATCTATGGTATATTTGATCGATGTATGTACTTATTTATTTATTTATTTTATTTGGGACAACAAACAGCAGTGTATTATACATTACAACAATTTTAGGAGTAAAATGATAGAATTAACAAACACACTGCTCACGACGTTATCCACAGATTACAATGTTATATAGTATAATTGACAGTTAAGACAAACCAAGTGCTATAAATATAAATATACCTAAATACTTATTCGTTACTCAGGTATGTCTTGACGTTAAGAATTGGATAAAGATGTAACATATTCGCCATACAAATAATTGATAAAAGCTTGTAACGTAGACATTTTAAGTTACTCGTTTAAGATTCCCACAATGTACCTATATTAAAATTAAAAATAAAAATGTATTGACGATATTAAAATAAAGATGATAATAATAATATTCTATCACATATACACAACACCGTCCCTTGCCATCCCATAGTCCAAACTAAGCAGACCTTGTACTATGGGTACTAGATAATGGATAAACATACATACATATATACTTTTTTTTGTAAATACATACATAATATTATACATCATAGGAACACCCAGACCAAGACAAAATCCATCCAAATCCATGTTCGTGCACACGAATGTTTGACTTGTGCGGGAATCGAACCCGCGACCTAAGGCGTGTTCAGTCGGTTACACTAACCACTACGCCATCGAGGCCAACAACACTACAACATACACCAGGGTACTCCCTTTTAAATGGCTGGCAACGCACTTGTAACTCCTCTGGTGTTGCGGGTGTCCATGGGTGGCGGTAATCGCTTACCATCAGGCGATACGTCTGCCCGTTTGCCCCCTAATCCATAAAAAAAAGAAAAGGATATAGGGAATATCTTTCATAGGGAAAAACTACTGTTTCCAAGCGAAGCTGCAGGCAAAAGCTTATAGATAGATATAGAAGTAAGCAGCTTGTCATTTACTATACTTGTTAATGTTCCCAGGTGTCATATCACGAATCGGGTCCGTCGCGTGACGACAGCAACATGTTGACGACCTCCGAGACCAAAGTGCCGCTGAAGACATTATTACCGGGGAGGAACTACACCATAACTGTGAGAGTCATACATTGTGTTACCTAAATAGGCACGGAACAGACGCACCAAACGCTTAGCGAGCACTTGGTGATAAGCGTAAGCTCTTGAAGCGAAGCACTTTAAGCGAATTTGTTCCCGTGTCAGTCATTGTCGCTTATGATTTGTATGTTGCGAATATGTATGAAAGAGAAACTTATTAAGTTCAAGTTATTTATATTAAAATAATATGTAAATAATGATTAATATTATATTAAAATAATATCATTATAATTAATTATTAATATTATATTAAAATAATAAACATATAACTAATTATAATTAGTTAAAATGAGGAATAGTTCGTGGTTATCAATGACTGCACTGCCACAAATTATTATCATTTAGTTTGTTCTTGTTCCAGAACACCCAAAAGGAAAAGATAGCACTCTACATCTGTGGTAGTTCGCAATTTTACCATTTTAATACCTTATCACTCTCTTAAAGTCGATAATTGACAGCGCGATACGGCATGTATCGCTTTGTTTCATTTATGCACACGTTATAAAAATGGTTTAAAAGATGGTGGGATGGAACCAATTTCTGTTTATGCGTATTCTAAAATTAATAATAACTATCAAACGATGTGTGGATTTAAAATGGTAAAATGGTATAACGATATATGTTAAATACCAAGACTTGCCTGGTATTTAAATTGGAACAACACAACTTGCACTGATAGGAGTAACTAAGTCTAGTTAAGTAAAGCCACAACTTGTCACTTGCTCTGGTATTATTGATATTGTTCAAAAAATGTATACAGCCAACGACCTTATATACCACTCGTGTGATCGAAACCATATTGCGATTCAGCCCAATGGAACAACGCCATCTATCGATGTTTAGGGCAAACATTAATTGCTTTATAGTTTAACATTCAACAATATAAATTGTAATGAAAACTGCGTGAAGCATTTGTTTCCATTTGCTTTCGCTGTATGAGATTTAAAATCTTTAGTTATTATTAATATTTATAATATTAATTGAATTGATTGACAATTATCGCCTGCTCCGTGCCTCGGAGAGCACGTTAAGCCGTCGGTCCCGGCTGCCATGAACATCTATGGCAGTCGTTATTGGGAAGTCGGTGCCCTCTAATATCCTGACACTGGTCTAGCCTTAGGGTATCGTTAGCCTTCGGGTTGCGGATGTCCGATGGCAGTCGCTCCGTGTAAAAACTGATATTCAGTCAAATCCGGTTAGACTAGAAAGCCGACCCCAAGTGACTTGGGAATGATAAAGGCTAGGGAGAAGAAGAATATTAATTACCATTGAACTTCAGAGTTATTGTTTGGCGACATGATTTAACTGCAGACATTACTAGTTGTAGAGGAAGAGTGAGTAAAGACGGCTTTATCTGAATTATATTATAGGTTATTTTCCTCCTTTGTTCGGTATTTCAGTCATTCGTTAGTCTATAGTCGAGAATAAATATTGTGTTCTCAAATATTTTGTGTTATAAAGTTTGTTTCGTCTTTATCAATGCTCAATACCACAGCAGTTTCAGATCTGTCATGGGTCACTTTTCTGTGCGATCTACAGATATTTATACCCTTGCTAATGAATGTAAGTGCCTGTGCTTAGTGTGATTATTCGTAATTGTTTAATTACAGCGTATTTTAATAGTTGCCCTAAATAGGCATGGGTCATCTTGGAATGTTATGTGTGAGTTGGTCAAAGTTCAGAAGTACACTCGTCGCCTAAGTTTAGAGCATTGGATTTTTTCAAATTAAGCTAGAATTTTTGTGTTAGGAGTGGGTTTACGTCGGGAGTGGACTGGGTGAGATTCGAACCCACGACCTCTCGATCGCACGTCCAATGTTTTAACGCCGCTCTATAATTTGTGTGTGTTGTATATGTGTTTTTATAGTGGACGACGGTTCGGCGTGAAGTGCGTGTGTATATTTCTATGTTAGTGTGTGCGTGTGCGCAGGTGTCTGCGGTGTCGCGCGGGGTAGGGTTCAACGAGAGCGTGCGCAGCGCCGCCACGCGGCCGTTGGCGCCCGTGACGTGCGTGTGTATATATATGTGTGTGTGCGTGTGTGCAGGTGTCGCCGGTGTCGCGCGGGGTAGAGTCCAACGAGAGCGTGTGCAGTGCGGCCACGCGGCCGCTGGCGCCCGTGACGTGCGTGTGTATATATGTGTGTGTGCGTGTGTGCAGGTGTCGGCGGTGTCGCGCGGGGTAGAGTCCAACGAGAGCGTGTGCAGTGCGGCCACGCGGCCGCTGGCGCCCGTGACGTGCGTGTGTATATATGTGTGTGTGCGTGTGTGCAGGTGTCGGCGGTGTCGCGCGGGGTAGAGTCCAACGAGAGCGTGTGCAGTGCGGCCACGCGGCCGCTGGCGCCCGTGGTGCAGTGGGCCGCGCCAGGCGCCGCCACGCTGCGCCTCGCCTGGCGCTCTGACGTCAACTCGCGTCAGGACACCTACGAGCTGCGCTACCGCCGCCGACGTGACCACGACGGACACGAACACGACCCAGCGCACCAGTTCCTTACGGTAAGTACTTTAATATTTATATACTTATCGATCCTAGCCTAAGACACGACGAGAGTTCAAAGTGGATGTAAAGATCTTTGAGACGATGAATTCTGTTAGTAACTTTAACTATTATTGATATTGAGGGTTGACTTAAATAGTGTACCTATATCCACCAATTATTAATAATTTTAAAATAAACTTTATTACCCTGCCAAATTCCATGATATTTAATTTAGGTTTATTCCGCATTCGACCCTCACGTTTCCTCCCGAATGTAAAAATCCGCATTCGATTCAAAAATTGTTCCTCATATGCCCCAAAATTAAAATAAATATTAATTTCTTAATGTAATTCCGGCGTTCTAAATTATGTTCCTTTTCTGCCCCTGTTTTTTTCTGTATAGAATTTTTGTTGTACCGTCTGCCGAAAAATATTTTACACTACTTCGTTGTTTTCGCGGCAAAACTTTGGGCTTATGATTGCATGACATCACGAGCCCGACATTGAAAAGATTTAAAATAATCTTAAACATGTTTTGTTTTGCTAACCATATGCTCAAAAATGTAGGACGAAAACGGAATAATTAAAAAAGAGAGGCGAATGAGGAACTTTTTGGAATGTGGGACGTAATGTAGGGGCAAATGCGGAACAAACCGTAAAAAGTACTCGATTAAGATAAAGATAAAGATAATTTATTTGTCAAAAAACATGTGTTTACATACAACGTTAAGCATGCAAGATGGAATAGATTTACTGGTCGTACATGTTTTGTCTATCAAGGCGTACAAATAAAAATAAACAAGTTACAATAGCATTTGATAATAATTATATAGTATTGAAATTATTGAGTATCGATGACAAATTGATTAATAATGTCTAGAAAAAACACATGTTTAATTTTAATATTCAGATAATGGCATATTTTATAATAATAATGAAATTCGCTTTACTTAATATTAATCATAAATTTATCTAAAAAGATGTCACTATTTTATACAATATAATATAATAACAATGTAAATTCAATTTATTTAAATGTCAAGAATCATTAAAAATTAAACATGCAAACAAAATACAATTATAATACATAGTATATATATAAGTACATAATTATGTTCATGTTAGATCTTATCAGTAAAGAAGTCACTTATATTATAATAACATTTGTCTGTTAATAAACCTCGCATCTTTTTTTAAAATAAAGTTATATTTAGACTTTTATAACTTTGTGATATATTATTATAAATTATGGGAGCCATGCAGAACACGCTTTTCCTCATAAGTGCAGTTTTTGCAGTTTGCAAGCGAAGTTAGAAAGTCAAAGTTCAATTCGACTGTCAAAACCGAACAAATATTAAGGAAACTATGATTATAAAATATTAACCCACGAATGCTGTATACCTAACCAAAGAATTAATAAATAATTGAATATACTTTTATACTTTTAGCAACTACCCTCATTGGTTTAAAGTGTGAATTATTAAATTACAAATCAAAAAAATATCTGCTTTACATCTTCGCCGAAATGTTTATCTGCGTATTAGTATACAATACAAAAAACCTTTTATCTTTTTAACCGACTTTCAGGCCCCAGAGTTTCGATACTATGTAGTTATTTATTCTATTTATGATAGAACACAATAATATGGAGGTCACATCTCGCCAATGATTTAAGAGTACAATACACCTCGTGAGCCCCCAGTCATGTGGATTGAGGGGTAATTGCACGGCTCGTGTAAAAGTACATTATAGTCAATGTGATAGACAGACATACGTACCATTGATATGCAGCTGAAACAGTTTTGTTGGCAAAACAGAGCCATAAAGACATCAACATTTATGCGAAGCCTTGATACTGCACAAAAACCTGGCCACCTATAATTCTTGCACAATAGTTAGGAAAGTCCGAAAAGTGCCAAAATCAATAGAAAATAGTGCCAGACCCGGTCAGGGGCCTTTGATCGGTAAGGTCGACCGTCAATGCCTCACCTTGACTCTCAATGAGCAAGCGAGTAAGGAATTAACTATCAGCGTTACTGGTAGAAGGGTCACCATTTGTTGCATGACCAACGTACGGTCATGCAACAAATGGTGACCCTTAAGTTTTAAACAGGGTCGCTTCTGTAGTTGGTTTCCCGCGAAGGGTGATGATAGTACTAAATGTGATTCTGAGAGTTGTTAAAGGATCCAGAGACTCTTGCGCCAATCACCGCTGTATCAAATCGTACACCGGCGCCATGCTTTGGCGAGTATAAACCTCGACTTCATCAGTTGCACTTGCCAGTATCCCAGGAAAAGCAGTTACTATGTTGCTCGAACAAGACTCGTAAATTAATAAGAGCGTTGAGAGACGCGGCAGTGCGGTGGACGTATACATCTTGAAATTTTTGAAATGAAATGCAAATGAAAAAAAAGTCTCTGGAAATCATGCTTAGTGATGTTAAAGAGAAGGCCATTATAGGGAAAGGCGTCAGCCACGGGTCGTGCGATAATCGCCCTACAGATGGCGTCTTAGTGTTACGATACTCCTGACATCACTTGCTGTAAAGCAATGTCAACTTAAGAAGCGCTGTCAGAATTTTGCACAAAAATGCCTGTGAACCTTTGGAGGGTGGTGTACTGCCCCCATTTGGGACACATGGTAACAGCTCGCCATCAGCGGGATTGTTCGTCGTTTACCACCTGTTTTATAGGATCTAAAAACTTGTAGTATTTATAGTATCCATAGGCTACAGTAACCGCTTACTATCAGGTTTATGGTAATATAAACTTCATGAATAAGTTCAGGCTAGGTA
Source organism: Catocala sponsa (assembly GCA_963564715.1). Classification (NCBI taxonomy): domain Eukaryota; kingdom Metazoa; phylum Arthropoda; class Insecta; order Lepidoptera; family Erebidae; genus Catocala; species Catocala sponsa. Next base: position 28,229,762 of record OY751329.1, read on the forward strand.
ATTATTGTTATCAATTATTAAGTTGGTACCGTCTGATGTGTTTTGTGTTGTAGTTACAAACGAACGACACGACCGCGACGCTGCGGGATCTGTTCCCGGGCGCCGTGTACGAGATCGATGTAGCAGCTGTTAGCTACGGACTGTTCAGTGACCGACACAAGCTTCTCAAACCTGTCCGTGAGTACTTTGTTTATTATATAGATGTCATTGTTTTTAATCTATTTTAATATAAGGAACTGTGTCAGACGAATGGATAAACAGATAAAGCCGTACCATGAGGGTTCCCTTTTTACCATTAAAGGAGGGAACGCACTAGTAGAGCCTCGCTGATTTCAGCATGAATGGGCCGGCCTGACCGGGGAAGGACTACCCTCTCACAGAATATCGACGTCAAATAGCAGTATTCCTACTATTGTGTTTCGTTCGGTGAGTGTGAGTACCGGAGGCCCTTCTCCTTCCCACTTCCTTTCGTAAAGGGTCGGCAACGCGCTAGTGATGCCTCTGGCGTTGCAGAGGTCCATAGGTTACGGTGACCACGTACCATCAGGTGCTTGTTTGCCACCTTAGTTGTATAAAAAAAAAGAACTCCGAGCATGTACATCACTCGGCAGGCTACTGTGAGAGCCCATGCGGCCGATATTTTGGTGCGGTGCAGGTTTGTGTGGTTTTTGACGTGGTATTGAATGCTCCTTAGGTCCGCTACCGGCAACGTCCCTGCGCGTGGCACACGCCACATCCAACAGTGTGGGTGTGGAGTGGAGCGGGCCGGCGCGCGGCGCCAGTGCGCTGGGCGGCTACGCGCTGCGCTACCGCACGCGCGCCGACCCGCGCTGGCTCGCGCTCGACCTGCAGCCGTAGCGATAGCCTAGTCGGGAGACCGATAGACTGTCACGCAGTAGGTCTCGGGTTCGAACTCACGGCACGCACCTATGACTTTTCGAAGTTATGTGCGTACCTATTAAATTGTTAATTATCGCTTGCTTTAAACGGTGAAGGAAAACATCGTAAGGAAACCTGCATAGAGTTCTACATAATGTTTTATGTCAAGAACCCCAATAAGCATTCCCGCCATTTCTGATGTCGGCTCTGCAAGTATGCTAAGACATATTCCGACATCATACTTATTTATTTTGGAGTCTTCAATGAATCTCCTTCTACGATCCTCGTACCGAACACAATCCACCAGCAGATGTTGCACATCTTCAATAACACCACATGTATCGCAATTTGCTGAGTCAGCTTTACCCATCAGATATGCAAACTTCCTTGATGGATAGTGCCCGGAACGAAGCCTATGTGCTTGCACGATGTACTTGCGGTTTAAAGTATTGTTGTTAAGCCATACCGGATGTACTTACTATGTAGTTCACTTAAATGACTGCACCATACAGCTGCTCGGTGCAATTTATATTCTACTAGTTTCGTGATTTGCTGATTCACTTGACGAGGCGCTGCACATATTTTAGAGATAATTATGAATTTTTGATTTTAATATTGAAATACACAGCCCCGCGTCGCGGATTCGCGCGGCCCCGCCGATTGCGGTTATGTCAAGGAACACCGTGGTAGGTTTTGTCGGTATTACCGGGATGTCGCTCACCATCTTTTCCCAGTGAGTCCGACGTAACCTATCGACAATGCATTCCCCACGTAAAAAAGAAAGTAAGCAGTCAAATAACTTTTTATGTAGGTACTGTACTCCTAAAATAAGCGATGTGCTGTGATCAGCGGAGTCTTTAGTGCACCGCGCACTTGGTACCGTGCACGGTGTCCGTTTCGACTGCTCGGACAGTGTTGTAGAAGAAAAACGACTAAGTACATCAACATTACGAAGGAATGAATTTGTAAAATACTAACAATGAAAGTCGCAAATTCGTAGATTCAATATTCAGAAAATTGTAAAGGTTTAAGGTTTAAGCATGGCCGTGCGGTCGAAACGTGGAGAACCGCACGGCCACGCAGTTCTCTTAAACGGAAATTAGTAGAGGTCCCATTGTTATTGCTAACCACTGATACGATTTTGAAGAAAATGTAGACGGTATGAATAAAGTCCTAATGTTTGAGCTTCACGACCAACAGAACTTAAATGCCATAATCGCGTGGTCGAAACATGGAGAAACGCGCGACCACGCAGTTCGTTTAATTTGAACGCAGCTTAGTAGAGGTCCCATTGTTTTTGCTAACCACTGATAAGATTTCGAAAAAAATGTAGACAGTATGAATAAAGTCCTAATGTTTGAACTTCACGACCAAGAACTTAAAACCTATAATACAAGTTAGAAGAAGGGTGACTAAGATTTATGGTGCAGTCGTTTTCCTTCTACGACACTGTCCGAGCAGTTGAAAGGGACACCAGTGCACGAGGTATAAAACCTTTTTAGACACATTTTTAGAGTATGCTACGCTGGGGTACCTAAACCCCCAGCGTGCCAGGCGTTTATGGTCTATGGATAACCGCTTGGTAATATGAGAGTCAAGATGGCGGGTGTACCCTAATGAATCGAGTAATAACATTTACCAAAAAAATGTACCTAAATAGTACTATTTAGTACCTCGGTTAAAAAAAATTGTACCTTCTTTAGAAGGAAACTGTGGTTTCCTTCTAAAGGAGGTACTATTTTTTTAAAGTAAAGTTTAGTGTAACTTTGACATTCATAAGTGTTACCTTGTAACCTAACTTGAATAAATTTATTTTTGATGTCGATTTTGACGTTTTGAAATTTAATCCAGTCACTGTGCAAATTTATAATAACTTATCTGCACTTGTTTATAAGATAGGTATAATTGCTGGGTACTAATAATCTGATAAATACCTTAATATTACCAAGATAACGTAATCCTGATATTCACTGCAGGTATGGATTGTAGTAGGTAATCAGCATTCGATATGGACATATCAACGCTGATGTTATTATGACAAATGAGATAAAGAAATAATAATACACATCATTTTATGAAGACAATATAATTAAATTTTCATACAAATCTTTAACGTAGTATTATTTTTAAAATACTGTACACTGTCGGCTAGTATTGTAAGAAATCATTTGCTATGGCGATTGTAAATGATAATAAACAAGCAATACTTTAGAGAGTAACACAAATCGTAAGGAACAGAACGGATCGCGGCCGAACGCAAATGATTATCTCCAACGCCGCCGACTAATTCTTTTTTATATTTTCGTATTGATATGGCTGATTGTCGATATGAAAAACTTGTATAGAAGCAAAAACCGCTTTCAAATACTAACTGAAAGAAATGCGCTAAAATTATATTTTATTTACACAACACCACCTATCGATACCTATTATTGAATATTGCCAACGGCATCAAACAATTCCATGTTTATTTAAGTTAAAAACTACGCTTATTCGCTCTGTCGCTGTTGCACAGGCAACGAATAAAAATTGAGTTAATCTCTTTTGTTTGAGTACATAATATAATATTAAAATATAAAATCACAACAGGGCAGATCTCTTTTACTAATTAGGTATCGAACGCGCCGTCGGCGTCGCCATCGCGTAGTGTTGGCGAATAACACAGCACTAGATACCATCTCTCGGTACACTACGACGAAAGGAAGTAATTTCGAATAAACAAAGTTTATAACCGCGCCTCGGACTGAACAAACTGCGATTGCAACAAAAATTAAGTTCTTTTCCTTAAGTACTAAGTATGTGACAACTTCACCGATAAGTTCCTGAACGACTATCGCCATATAAAAAAAAAGAATCTTAAAGCTAGTCACTTTACAATTTATCTAATATAACTCTATCAAATAAATACAAAAATCTCTTATTTTTATTATCTAGGATAATATTTTCCTACCTCATGTCTTGAAACTAAACACTATTTAATGCAAATAAACTTAACACGGTGTAAAATTAAATGAGCGCGCGATGTCGCGCGGCGGGAGGACCCTAAAAATATTTGACTAAAAGAGAGATCAAATCATTGCCACGTAAACACATATAACATGTCAGCTTTTGAGTTGTGTCGACACTCTTTGTACTTTGAAATGTGAAGCGGAAACACTTGGCATTGCTGCTTTTTATTAGTTCCAAGGAAATACAAGTTATCGAACGTAGAAACGGAAAACTAAGGAAGGGTTCCAAGCTGCCTGCGGAAACGTGAGGCCTCCAGATATAGTAAAGCTGTTCTAGGGGTTTAGATATGTACAACATCGATAATGTACTATCGACTTGAGCGACGGTTGACCATTTCAGAAAAATTTTCGCTCGAGCATGTTGACTTTAAGTGACTCCGCCCTTAATCAGTAAACAAATGTAAAGTGTAAAAAAACTCAAACAAAAAGGTCGTAGTTGACCAGTTAAGTTTGTATCGCCTTAGAATCAGTAAACAAATGTAAAGTGCAAAAAAACTCAAACAAAAAAAGGGGCGTGTCACGGGTACGGGTACCAAGTGTTGGCCTGCTATGCGATTTTATTAACCTTAGGAGTGGTCATCCGTCGCTCAAGTCGATAGTACATGATCGTACTAGACTCGACATCTTCGTATAATACAATTTATTACACATTCTTACACCTGGCGGACCGTGTGAACACATGGACACTATAAAATTTACGCACGTAACAATAGTAATATGTACAATGTAGGTACAATACCATACCCTACGTACCTACCTAGTATTTAATGTGGCAAAGACTGCAATAGTAAGTCAATTCTGGCAAAACATACATATAAACTAGATAAAATGCTATATCTCAAAAAGACCTAAATATAACAAGGCAAAATGAAATAATTAAAGCATGATACAATACTCGAAGAAAACAATAGATGCCAAATTGTAGAATAATTAAGTTTGTATACAACAGGAGACTGAAATGGTCGTGGACCACAAGACTGGTATAAAGGAAATTAAACAAAGCAACAGTATAATTGTACCGCGAGCACTTAACTGCAGGAGTGTGGATGGCGTATTCTATATTATAGGTACTTATTAAATCTAATATTTTCATGGTATACTACACTATAAGTTTTAATCTTTTCACGTTTGCATTACGTGCTAAAATCTCTTTATAATGTTCAATGCAGTGAAAAGACTAAACATGCTCAAGTAATTTATGTTAATGTAACATAATTATAGAGGCACTGTGTGTATTCAATCTATATTTTTATTTGATATTTTTACACGCGAATAAGTATACCGAACAATATTTTATATATTAAGAATTATGTAAAATATTATTGTAACTCTCAGTTTCCTACTCGAAGAAATCATTTCACAATCGAGAGTATTACGAAACAAAACGGGAAGATAGAATATGTGTGTAGAAAGACGGAGGTCGCGAGCGCCGAAAGCCGAGGGCCGAGGACCGAACGCCGAGGGCCGAGGGCCGAACGCCGAGCGCCGAGGACGACTCACGGACCAGCACTACGATAGACGATATTTAAAATTGAGCTAGTATAATATACACTCAGTTACAAAAATACTTGTAGCGTCATTTTCAGATCACATTTTGCTATAGGTTTATAACAAATATTTTTATTTTTGAATCTAAGAGAAGAGTGTAGAACGTGGGTGTGTGGGAGTGTGTGTGTGCGGGTGTGAGTGTGGCGCGCTTCAGTCTTTGACGAGGCGGTAGATGTGGTGCTGCGCGCCGTGCTCGCTGTTGGACACCTCGAACACGAAGGCGGCGCACAGCAGCGTCTCCTGCGTGTCGCGGTTCGACACAACCTGCACAACAATCACAAGTCTCTACATTGCCATTCCAACCTCTTTCTATAATAAAACAGTGTTACATTTTAATTTGGGACTAAGGCCTAGGCCGCACTACGTTTTTTCTCGCAAGCGGTAAACCGCTAAACCGCGAAATCGCCCAAACGCATACAAAATCAGTCGCGGGAAAAACCGCCGGTGCAGCCGCTTGCATTAGTGCCCTTGACTCACAAAATTACGCGGTTAAAAACCGCGGCGGTTTAGCCGTAGTGCGACCTAGGCCTAACCCAACATTCTTTTTTTAATTGTTGCTTGGAAAATGAACCATTTCTTATATTTTACATACATTTTTATTCTTAAAATTAATTTCCAATCCACCTAAATCTATCTACTAACGATACCTAGTGTAGAACAAGAATGCCAAGGAGAAGCACACCTAAGACCATAGAACACAATATAAGACACGTCAATTTCGTACATACTTCGCAATTGAAATTACAATTGCAAGAATTACTAATTAAATTAACTTTTCTATTAGTTACGAGTACCAAAAACGATGATCACAATGTGAGTAAAATGTACGTTTTACTAGGATAGGCCTCCAAATGAGGCAGAAGGTATTATTATTTAGTAATACAGAATTATCACAGTCTATATATTGCGGTTACTAATTATTATCATCAAGTGGGATGTTTGTTCGTCTGTCACTAGCCGCATTAAAAGGAAATACTAAGGTCGAGAGAATTGAAAAATAGGTATTTGTAAAATCTATTGCTGTCGCGCAGTGCCCGCAGAGCGCTATAGAGACAACTGCAGCTTGGACCGATAATACCTAATAAAAGTACACAAAATCAACGTTTCGTAGTCCCCTGATACCTTCTCCAAAAGTTGACCGATTTAACTACGTTTTTCATAAAAAATTAAAAAAGGCTTTGGCCGTGTTCCTATGTTTTACTTTTTTTACACAATCTAGTCAAATTTGTTTTCTGGATGTTTGAACACTGCGGCAAAACTGGCCAATTTTTGAGGTTTATGAAGGCTCATGTCTCTTTTAATAATTAATTTATGACAAAAAGGAAAACATAGGGATAGGCATATCCCTATGTTTTCCTTTGGCAAATAGAGGCCATCCATTTTGTGGAAAAATTACTGCTCTACTGGCATTATCCAGGGAGGAAACAGGGGACTACGTTTGTATAGAAAAACGGCCCTTGTGTTTCAAGCGTAGTAATAATAAACATACATAATATTTATACACTTTAGTTTGAAATGGCTTTTCGGAGTTGCAAGCCCTCTAAAAGGTACATATCAACTTCTCTGTATATTTTTAATGGGATTAAATATAATGATCAGCAAATATTGCACAGCATAACGAGCATACGCCTCGAATCACTGCATTCTCGGAAGTGTTAGGTTATGTTAGGTTCCTATTTTTAAACCCACCCAAAAGTAGGAGCCCCGCTAAGCGGGGCTCCGTCGACTTAGTTTGATCTCTTTAAAGTTTGCTGGCCATGAATAATAATTGCTGATCAATTAGCTTTTTTTGCTGCGCAGTTAGTATTTTTTTGCTGTGCAGTTAAATACTACCCATTTTTAATTGTATACTAATGATTATCACCTTTTTTGTGTCCTCAATATTGTAATGTTTAAATAAGGCACTAAGTAATAAGCACTACTTATATCATTGTAACGCCTATTTAGTTCACAATAAATAATTTGAATTTTGACATTACTCAGTTGTTGTGACCACTTGACAGAAGGGTTACGGACGATAAAACGATGTTCGTGTTTGTTTCATAGTACGAGTCTTTGGTACAGCCAGCAATATAATATGTACGTAGCTGAACAATTAACATCTTTTTGAGTATTTTACAAAAATAAAAATCGTAATTTATATATTGGACTTTTCAGCAACGATTAAATCAACTAGGTATATTTTAAGTATAACTGTTGTAAAAACTCACATGTATTATAATTTTGAAAGATGGAAATCTCGAAAATGTCTATCGGTTTATGTCGCTGATTGCACCAATAGAATTACGAATAGATCAGAATCTTCAACATTTATGTATCATGGAATTGAATGTAATTAAACATGACACTAAATCTGGCTAGATTTAGTGTCATGTTTTGGCACTACGAACTTCCTAGCCAGAAAGAGTACTTAAGCCCGATTTACACGTAAAGTTGTCGAGGAGTTAACTTAATTTTAAATTAGTTTTGAGTCACTTAATGCATGTAAACAATGAATTTACTAATAAGTAACAAGTTAAAATTTAGCGTGCAACTAAACAGGCAGATTAGAAATGTTTCTAAATTTTCAGTTAAGTTGGCAGGCATGGCTACAACTGAACACGTTTGGACAGGTGTGATTTAGTTAAAATTTATTAAACGAACAATTTGGCGGCGCCGTCGCGTTCAGTTTGTTTATTTAGTGTTTATTTATCTGTATTTTATCCAATTTCTCATCCACAGTCTTTTAGGTATCGACGTTTCTCTCATTATTTCGTCTTTAACTTCATCTAGAATCTCCCTGAGTACAAAACGAATAATATCCGAACGCTGTTGATCATTCATCTTTACAGAACTAAAGAGCTTAACTAATAAGTACGTGTGGACACTTACTAAAAAATAAGCGACTTAAAATTTAGTTACTACTTATAAACTTAATACGTGTAAATCAGCCTTTACGTCCACCTAGCGGTAAATTTTTTTTGCTATTTCTAGCCTTGACAATCTGTCCTAAAACAATAAGCCACTGTGTTGTCTAACTTTCAGTCTGGTTTTTATGTTATTTATTATTAAGAGAGCTTTCGTTATAGTTATCATAGCTCTCGTCTCTCTATTCGAATCTAGTGCTGAGACTGGGGATATCACAGCTTTTTAGCCGTAAAATGACACTAAATCTCACTAGACATAGTATTTTTGGCTCTAAGACCTTCCTGGCCAGAGAGGGAACTCACGGCCACGTGTGGGTATACTAACCTGTAATATAGTGAAGTTTTCTAAGACGCTGTTCATCATGTACTTCTCAGGTAGATGCTTCAGCTTGTGGATGAAGTTGACCATGTACTCGCACATCGGCGACCGGTGTATGCGGTACACGAACCGTCCACCTTCGAACCGCGCGTATTCCGTCTCCACTTTCTCAACCACTTGCTTCCCGAATGAACACACCTTCGTACTACACGTTATGGTCATGTTTTCATTGCTTTCGTACCTGTAATAGACAAATTAAGAACCCTTTAGGATATGTTGCTTAGTTCTAGTGATGTGCCGGATAATTAAAAATGTAGATCCGCGGATACGGATCTTAACTTTCTTACTCAATCGGTGTCGGTGCGCGTGACCTTAAGATTTAAGTTTTGTTATAAAAGTGATCTTATAACTTTCTATAATAAATATTACACAGATTTAAACTCAATTGATCTCATTATAAAGATATTTTAATTATTATTTTTTAATAACTTCCTATACTATAGTAAGTTTTTAAACATATATTAGATAGTTGATTAAGTTCGTTTAAGTTACATGCAGTATTGTATCGTATGTTAACTCACTACGATAAATATTGATGCCAAATATTTCATTATTAGAAATAAAAAATAGTTTGATTGAAATGTAATAATAGTATTTTATTGCTACCTAATCACCTACATATAGAATTAAATCTATGTATTAAAAATTAATAAAGTAAAAGATCCGTCAAAAATGTAACGAATACGGACCTTTTTTCTCCCGCGAATATCCGCGGATACGGATACGGATATCAGGAACATCACTACTTAGTACATGGACCGCATGGCAACGATAGCCTAGTGCGAGATCGTTGGATTGCCACGCAGAGGCCTCGAGTTCGATACTTTATATCCTGGTATAAAGTATATTTTCAACTAAGCCAGGATACAATCTATATGTGTGTCAAATTTTATCAAAATCGGTTAATGATTTCCGCATGATTGAGTAACTAACATCCAAAATATATCAAAATATTATACTTTTACCATATAAACAAAGAACATGAGACACACACAATTAATAAAAAAAAAATTGATAACAACAACAAACAACTAAATTACCATCATTAGACCATAATCCTAACTAATATTATAAATTCGAAAGTAACTCTGTCTGTCTATCTGTCTGTCTGTTACCTTTTCACGGCTAAACCACTCAACCGATTTAGATGAAATTTGGTACAGATATAGTTTAAAATCTGGGGAAGGACATAGGCTACTTTTTATTGATGTAAGTACCACGCGGGCGGAGCCGCGCGCAAAAGCTAGAATTTAATAAATGAAATGATGTTTAACTATTGTAGTCAAACGTACTTAATAGGAATCGGAACCATATTTTTTTGAGTCATAGGTTAATATGATGTAATATACTTACGATCGTACTGTTTACTTTAATTTGAATGTTATGTTATGCTCGTTAAGTGAACTGTATTGTTCTTTGAGTATTAATAATAAAAAAATTTAAACCTAAATTATCATAAGGGATTTAGACGGGCGAAGCCGCGGTTAGAAACAAGTACTGATAATCGCAAAGGTGATTCACTCAATTCGGAGAAATATCAGGCGCCGTGCAATACATATTAGGAATTGTTAGTAGGTGAATCACTGACTAAAAGACATCACAATAGCCAAAACCGCATTGTCTCGCGAAACATATTATTTATTGTCAAGGTTTTCGAAATGTTTTGTGATATATATCTGCTGGTATGTTTGTTATTCATCAAAGTTTACTAATTGAATGGATTTCTAGGAAAGGTTGTATGAAGGCTGGATAATAATCAGCAGAAACGACATAGGTACCTAATTGTAACTTCATTTGGCGAATATTTTAGATAACATATCCTAACTAATATCTATACTAATATTATAAAGCTAAAGAGTTTGTTTGTTTGAACGCGCTAATCTCAGAAACTACTGATTCGAATTGAAAAATTCTTTCAGTGTTAGATCGCCCATTTATCGAGGAAGGTTATATGCTATATAACATCACGCTACGACCCATGGGAGCGGCGCAGTTATCATTAACGTGGGTGAAACCACAAGCACATCTAGTCTAGTCTAGTCCTAATCCTAACTAATATTATAAGGGTGAAAATGAGTTTGTTTGTTTGTTTGTTTGTTGCCTTTTCACGCCTAAACCACTGAACCGATCATCCTGAAATTTTGCATATACGTTGACAGGTGCACAGAAACGGACATAGGCTACCTTTCTTCCCGAAAAAAATTACTGTTCCCGAGGAAAACAACAATAACGTTCTTATGATAATAGATGGTGCCACGTGTCTTTCGAATCATGATTCATGATTGAATTATATTATTACAAGCAGAGTACAACCCGAATTGATAGTCAAATTCTAAATTAACGCGAGCGAAGCCGCGGGCAAAAGCTAGTGTATTATAAATGCGAATGTGAGTTGTTTGTTACGCTTTCACCCCATAACTACTAGATCGATCATCATGAAATTTTGCATACACGTTCTCAAGAGTACAGAAAAGGACATAAGGTACGTTTCATCTTTCGTTTCATATTATAAAGACAATAGATATGTTTATATGTTGTAATCGATAAACTCTGAAACTGTTGAACTGATTTTAATAATTCTTTCAGTATTAGAAAGCTACTTTATCCAGGAGAAACATAAGCTATATAACATCACGCTACGAGCCACAGGAACGGAGCAGTAATCATAAATAATATAACATCAGCCCTGTTTATAAACTGTCCCACTGTTGGGCATGGGCCTCCAGTATGAGAAGGGTTAGGCCACAGTTCACCACGCTGGCCCAGTGCAGGTTGGTAAACTTCACATATCTTCGAGAACATTATGTGGAACTCTCAGACATGCAGGTTTCATATTGTACATATTACTATTGTTACGTGCGTAAATTTTATAGTGTCCATGTGTTCACACGGTCCGCCAGGTGTAAGAATGTGTAATAAATTGTATTATACGAAGATGTCGAGTCTAGTACGATCATGTACTATCGACTTGAGCGACGGATGACCACTCCTAAGGTTAATAAAATCGCATAGCAGGCCTACACTTGGTACCCGTACCCGTGACACGCCCCTTTTTTTGTTTGAGTTTTTTTGCACTTTACATTTGTTTACTGATTCTAAGGCGATACAAACTTAACTGGTCAACTACGACCTTTTTGTTTGAGTTTTTTTACACTTTACATTTGTTTACTGATTAAGGGCGGAGTCACTTAAAGTCAACATGCGCGAGCGAAAATTTTTCTGAAATGGTCAACCGTCGCTCAAGTCGATAGTACATTATCGATGTTGTACATATCTAAACCCCTAGAACAGCTTTACTATATCTGGAGGCCTCACGTTTCCGCAGGCAGCTTGGAACCCTTCCTTAGTTTTCCGTTTCTACGTTCGATAACTTGTATTTCCATGGAACTAATAGAAAGCAGCAATGCCAAGTGTTTCCGCTTCACATTTCAAAGTACAAAGAGTGTCGACACAACTCAAAAGCTGACATGTTATATGTGTTTACGTGGCAATGATTTGATCTCTCTTTTAGTCAAATATTTTTAGGGTCCTCCCGCCGCGCGACATCGCGCGCTCATTTAATTTTACACCGTGTTAAGTTTATGTGCATTAAATAGTGTTTAGTTTCAAGACATGAGGTAGGAAAATATTATCCTAGATAATAAAAATAAGAGATTTTTGTATTTATTTGATAGAGTTATATTAGATAAATTGTAAAGTGACTAGCTTTAAGATTCTTTTTTTTTATATGGCGATAGTCCTTCAGGAACTTATCGGTGAAGTTGTCACATACTTAGTACTTAAGGAAAAGAACTTAATTTTTGTTGCAATCGCAGTTTGTTCAGTCCGAGGCGCGGTTATAAACTTTGTTTATTCGAAATTACTTCCTTTCGTCGTAGTGTACCGAGAGATGGTATCTAGTGCTGTGTTATTCGCCAACACTACGCGATGGCGACGCCGACGGCGCGTTCGATACCTAATTAGTAAAAGAGATCTGCCCTGTTGTGATTTTATATTTTAATATTATATTATGTACTCAAACAAAAGAGATTAACTCAATTTTTATTCGTTGCCTGTGCAACAGCGACAGAGCGAATAAGCGTAGTTTTTAACTTAAATAAACATGGAATTGTTTGATGCCGTTGGCAATATTCAATAATAGGTATCGATAGGTGGTGTTGTGTAAATAAAATATAATTTTAGCGCATTTCTTTCAGTTAGTATTTGTAAGCGGTTTTTGCTTCTATACAAGTTTTTCATATCGACAATCAGCCATATCAATACGAAAATATAAAAAAGAATTAGTCGGCGGCGTTGGAGATAATCATTTGCGTTCGGCCGCGATCCGTTCTGTTCCTTACGATTTGTGTTACTCTCTAAAGTATTGCTTGTTTATTATCATTTACAATCGCCATAGCAAATGATTTCTTACAATACTAGCCGACAGTGTACAGTATTTTAAAAATAATACTACGTTAAAGATTTGTATGAAAATTTAATTATATTGTCTTCATAAAATGATGTGTATTATTATTTCTTTATCTCATTTGTCATAATAACATCAGCGTTGATATGTCCATATCGAATGCTGATTACCTACTACAATCCATACCTGCAGTGAATATCAGGATTACGTTATCTTGGTAATATTAAGGTATTTATCAGATTATTAGTACCCAGCAATTATACCTATCTTATAAACAAGTGCAGATAAGTTATTATAAATTTGCACAGTGACTGGATTAAATTTCAAAACGTCAAAATCGACATCAAAAATAAATTTATTCAAGTTAGGTTACAAGGTAACACTTATGAATGTCAAAGTTACACTAAACTTTACTTTAAAAAAATAGTACCTCCTTTAGAAGGAAACCACAGTTTCCTTCTAAAGAAGGTACTATTTTTTTTAACCGAGGTACTAAATAGTACTATTTAGGTACATTTTTTTGGTAAATGTTATTACTCGATTCATTAGGGTACACCCGCCATCTTGACTCTCATATTACCAAGCGGTTATCCATAGACCATAAACGCCTGGCACGCTGGGGGTTTAGGTACCCCAGCGTAGCATACTCTAAAAATGTGTCTAAAAAGGTTTTATACCTCGTGCACTGGTGTCCCTTTCAACTGCTCGGACAGTGTCGTAGAAGGAAAACGACTGCACCATAAATCTTAGTCACCCTTCTTCTAACTTGTATTATAGGTTTTAAGTTCTTGGTCGTGAAGTTCAAACATTAGGACTTTATTCATACTGTCTACATTTTTTTCGAAATCTTATCAGTGGTTAGCAAAAACAATGGGACCTCTACTAAGCTGCGTTCAAATTAAACGAACTGCGTGGTCGCGCGTTTCTCCATGTTTCGACCACGCGATTATGGCATTTAAGTTCTGTTGGTCGTGAAGCTCAAACATTAGGACTTTATTCATACCGTCTACATTTTCTTCAAAATCGTATCAGTGGTTAGCAATAACAATGGGACCTCTACTAATTTCCGTTTAAGAGAACTGCGTGGCCGTGCGGTTCTCCACGTTTCGACCGCACGGCCATGCTTAAACCTTAAACCTTTACAATTTTCTGAATATTGAATCTACGAATTTGCGACTTTCATTGTTAGTATTTTACAAATTCATTCCTTCGTAATGTTGATGTACTTAGTCGTTTTTCTTCTACAACACTGTCCGAGCAGTCGAAACGGACACCGTGCACGGTACCAAGTGCGCGGTGCACTAAAGACTCCGCTGATCAAGAGCACATCGCTTATTTTAGGAGTACAGTACCTACATAAAAAGTTATTTGACTGCTTACTTTCTTTTTTACGTGGGGAATGCATTGTCGATAGGTTACGTCGGACTCACTGGGAAAAGATGGTGAGCGACATCCCGGTAATACCGACAAAACCTACCACGGTGTTCCTTGACATAACCGCAATCGGCGGGGCCGCGCGAATCCGCGACGCGGGGCTGTGTATTTCAATATTAAAATCAAAAAATCATAATTATCTCTAAAATATGTGCAGCGCCTCGTCAAGTGAATCAGCAAATCACGAAACTAGTAGAATATAAATTGCACCGAGCAGCTGTATGGTGCAGTCATTTAAGTGAACTACATAGTAAGTACATCCGGTATGGCTTAACAACAATACTTTAAACCGCAAGTACATCGTGCAAGCACATAGGCTTCGTTCCGGGCACTATCCATCAAGGAAGTTTGCATATCTGATGGGTAAAGCTGACTCAGCAAATTGCGATACATGTGGTGTTATTGAAGATGTGCAACATCTGTTGATGGATTGTGCTCGGTACGAGGATCGTAGAAGGAGATTCATTGAAGACTCCAAAATAAATAAGTATGATGTCGGAATATGTCTTAGCATACTTGCAGAGCCGACATCAGAAATGGCGGGAATGCTTATTGGGGTTCTTGACATAAAACATTATGTAGAACTCTATGCAGGTTTCCTTACGATGTTTTCCTTCACCGTTTAAAGCAAGCGATAATTAACAATTTAATAGGTACGCACATAACTTCGAAAAGTCATAGGTGCGTGCCGTGAGTTCGAACCCGAGACCTACTGCGTGACAGTCTGTCGGTCTCCCGACTAGGCTATCGCTACTGGCCAGAAGGTGAAACGTCATTCCGTTGATTGGACTAATGTCAGGATATTTGAGGGTAGTGACTTCCCCGTAAAGCCTGTCAAAGATGTTCATGACAGCCGGGACCAACGGCTTAACGTGCTCTCCGAGGCACGGAAGCAAGCGATCATTATTTAACAAATTAGCACATAAATTTTGAACATTCGCAAAGTCATTGGTGCGCGCCCAGGATTCGAATGTGAGACTGCAATGCAGTCTGCTGGTCTCGCCTCGGGGCTTCTAGTCGTGTTCATATAATTCGTAATTAAAAATATCCGTAAAATATAGATGTATATGTAACTATATCAATATTTCATGATAATTATCGTGTTTGCTTAGACACAAGAGCAAGACACGGTTGTTTTATTTCTCAGTACGAACTGATCAAGTGTGTATTTCTTTTTAATTGAGGTGTTTTAGGTAGGTACATTTTTTTGGTGTTATTAGGTATATTTTATTAGAAATGGTTAAATAATAAAATATTATAAAAAACCCGCCATATTGACTTCAGTACGGCTGCTGTACCTAAATTTGGCTGTGGTTTCCTTCTAAAGGAGGTACAGTTTTTTTTAACCGAGGTACTAAATAGTACACCACCCTTCCTCTACGACTAGTCCAGTTTATGATATAGCGTTCCGCCTACACCTATCTTTCGGTTTATTAAGCAGAGCCGCTGTACCTTCCAGCGCCCGAAAGCACCTTCCGGGACCAGTTATAGACAGGTCTTGTCCCCAAATCTCGACTCTCCACCCTATCCTCAGAGATTCGGTTCTCGTAAGCGAGCTACCTCGTGCCCAAGTGACACTACCTATTCTCCAGATAGGTACCGGAGCAATAAAGCCGCTCACCACTCGCATCTCCTAAGAGATGCTAACGAAAACCTCGCTGAAGCCGACGGAGAAGCCGCCTCCCATATCTCCAGTGTGGTACCGGAGCTGTATAAGGCACGCTCATTTCCCGACGTACGTCCGTACGCCTACCCATATAGGCCTACAGACCGGGTAAGGCCCGAGTCAGTCCAGCTATGACTCTTACTTGCTAAGCAGGCAAGCACCCGAGATGCGTTGCGGCAGCGAAACCACGCTGCCACTTCGCTAAGACAACCCTGTGCCTCGCGCGACCGACTGGTTCGCACTAGCCGCGCCTGAGTCCAACGCTCGATCGCTACGTGCTTGCCGAGCAAACAAACGTGTCGTCCTCAGCGGCTAACCACATACCCCTGCGAGTCCAACACCATGTCAGGCACCGCGCACTCTAGTCAGCGGCCGATAGAACACACCTTTCGAGGCGCAGTGGGCTTCCTGACCCCGCAGTACCCTGGTCCTAAGGGGGAGACCCGTAGTTCTCCCCCCGAAACCCTATCTACTCGGGTCCTGTAGATAGGGAAATAAATAGTACAATTTAGGTACATTATTTTGGTGTCATTATATTTTATTAGTAATGTAACGATTACTAATAAAATAATAAAATACTATAGAACACCCGCCATATTAACTTCAGTACGGCTGCTGTACCTAAATTTAGCTGTGGTTTCCTTCTAAAGGACGTACAGTTTTCTTTTGAATGAGGTACTAAATAGTACAATTTAGGTACATTTTTTTGGTGTCATTATGTTTCATTAGTAATGTAACCATTACTAATAAAATAATAAAATGTTATAGAACACCCGCCATATTGACGTCAATATGGCGGGTGTATCTAAATTTAGCTGTGGTTTCCTTCTAAAGGAGGTAAATTTTTTTTTAACCGAGGTACGAAATAGTACAATTTAGGTACATTTTTTTGGTAAATGTTATTACTCGATTCATTAAGGTACACCCGCCATCTTGACTCTCATGTTTAATACAGGACATTAAACTGTCCCACTACTGGGCACAGGCCTCTTTTCAGTGTAACAAGGGTTAGGCCATACCTAGTCCACCGCGCTGGCCAAGGGCAGGTTGGCAGACTTCACATATGTTCGAGAACTATATGGAGAACTTTTAGACATGCAGCTTTCCTTAAGATTTTCCTGCACCGTTAAAGAAAGCGATAATCAATTATTTAATACGCACACATATTGTAAAATTCAGAGTTGCGCGCTTTGGGATTGAACTTGAGAATCCTGCGTGGCAGTCCGGCGGACCGCGGACATCATCATCGGATTTTATACAAAGATATAATACTACACATTTTTGGAGTAGTAGAGCCTCGCTGATTTCAGCATGAATGGATCGGCTCGACCGGGGAAGTACTACCCTCTCACAGAATATCGACGTGGAATAGCAGTATTTCTACTGTTGTGATTCGTTCGGTGAGTGACAGTGCCGGAGGCCCAATCACCCCCTTACCTCCATCCCGCTCCTTCTTCCCACTTCCTTTCCTAAAGGGTCGGCAACGCGCAAGTAACGCCTCTGGTGTTGCAGGCGTTCATAGGCTACGGTGACCACTTACCATCAGGTGGGCCGTATGCTTGTTTGCCACCTTAGTTGTATAAAAAAAAACTTACAAACGTTCGTGCGCTGCGTTTATCGCATTATGCACAACTTTATTCGAATTCAATTAGATAATTATCTGTATCAGTAATGTAAACATAGTTGATTGCGCTATATAGAAATACGTATGTAGGTACCTACTGACGTAAATATATGTACATATCTATATACATTGCCTTTTAATTATTAATCTGCATGTGATAATTTTTAATACTGGTGATTAGATTTGGGCGTATTTTTCAAGGTCTTTACGATTTAGTAATTTAGTTCTCCGTATATTTCAAGGAGGTGAGTCTACTCATATGATTATTATAAACAATATTGAGAAAGCTGTAAAATAGGGCAAAATAATAAGTAGGGAACAACATTGCTGTTAAGAAATCTGTTTTTTCGAACTTAATTGGATTAGTAATAATAATTTTAATATTTTAATTAATAATTTAGTTTTTTATAGTCAGTAGTTTAAGGCATAATGGCTGTATCACCTTGTTAGTCTGAGTTGTAAAATACTAAAATTATATTTAATTGGCGATTTAAAAGAGTGGCCGTGAGTTCCTTGCAGGTTTCTTCTCATAGGCTCAACCCTTTGCCTAAACCTAGCAACTAACTTAAATGTAGCTTCAGTAACTTAGTAAACTCACTAACCTATATAACTTGACGTTCATAAGTGTTACTTTGTGACCTAAATGAATACATGATTTTTGACTTTGACTTTGACTTGACTAATATATTTTGTTTAAATTTTTTTTATTAGTAGATATCTTTTTTATTTTTTTATTATAAAGTTAAGTAGTTTGATAGGTACCTATACAATGTGTTGACAAGCTTTGAATAATAACCTAGAGATGAGTTTAAATTAGTATTATCAAAGAAGTGAGTTATAACTTATAATACTATGTTAATAATGTATGTAGGCAAGTGAGAAAAGACTTCTACCCAGGAGTAAAACAGCTTATAAACAGAACTATTCTGTAACATTATATTGGAACAGTCGGAAGACGAAGACCTAGGCGAACGTTTCTCGATCAGATCGGAGACGTCTGGATAAAGGCCAGGTTTCGAGCACCTTAAACCGGCTCGGCGAGCGTGTATGAGGAATGTTATGAAAGTGAATGAAGCCAAAAAGGTGTAGCAGGATCGTAGCAAATGAAAATCCGTAGTCGCTGCCTACCCCTCTGAGAAACAGGCGTGAATATATGTATGTACCTACTTGATTTAATGTTATATCAATAAATACTTGTGGTTGCCAGTGGGCGAAATTGGACCATAATTCATTGAAAATATTTTTTAATTCTAGCTTTTTGTTCTCCTACGTATTATAAATCTTAACTTTGCTATATCTCAAACTCTTGAAAATTGGTAGGTATCTACTAATATTTTTTTTCGCGTTTTAACTCATTGAGTCGCAGCGGCACACCAATCAATCAGCCCACCGCAGTCCACACAGCAATGGCCAGACGCAATAGATTTTCAATTATGTCGAGTATTCTAAGACTTGACAAATTAATATAAAAGTATTAGTAATGTACCTACTACATATGTATATAGGTACTGTTCAGCTCTTTACGGTATAAAACAATAGGTAAGGTTTATTTTTGATAGCATGCTTTCTTATTACCGAGACACTAGTACCACTTACTTTTACTAACTAATGTCACGAATTCGAAAGTAATTTAGTAGGTATGTCTGTTATCTCCTCACGTCTACACAGCTGAACTGATCTTTGTCATCACTCATCATTTACACAGTGTTAACTTGATCCTGGAAAAAAGAAATAAGTTTTGTAAGTATGTACCATTTTAAATAAAAAGTTACACAATAAGTTCTGACAGGTGGATACACCCGTTTTACTGGCAAGATATTGGTAGTTTCACGACACATTTTCTCTTGCACGTAGGTAGCCGTACGCATGAAGAATATATTCACAACCGATTTGCTCAGTATGAATTTTCGTAGTATATATCGTTTTAAAATAGGTACTCTTTAAGCTCGTGAGATTTCAAGTCTTAACTTTTATGTATTGTATAATTGTACGTTTGTAGACAGCGGCAATGAGAGGCATGGGATGGGTTGCCGTCTTGGCGATACTCTGTTCAATCCTCGCAGTAGGATCGTGTGGTAAGTAGGTACTTCCCTAATATTTTTCCAGTACCTAAGTCTAAATTATACCCAAAATATAGCGACGGTCAACTTACCAATAAGGTTTTGCCAACTTTATGTCATGTCTTTTTAAGTATAATAAAAACTGAAGTTATGTTTAACTAATAGTGTGCCAAACTTTACCGCTGGGCCACTTCTTGATCAAGTGCATTCCAATTGCGTGAGTGAATAGTTTTCACTTAGTTTGGCATAGTTTATTATAACGATGACGACAGCTTTATTCACTTTAATCCTACTAGAGCTCACTTGTAGATATATGTACGTGTATCAGTACAATAAGACTAATAGTCGGAATAAAGTTTGCTTTTAATATGTTTAAGCTCATGTTTGTATAGTTTTGTATCTCCTTCGCAGATGGCTAGTCTTCGTTATGATTACAGCCGTGACCACAACTTGTTCTGCAGGACATTATTTATTAAAGTATTTTGTTAATTGCAGAGGAGGACTTGAAATGTCAGGCCCGCGATGTAGGCATCGCAGAGAGGTCCATAGTCTGCGTGTGTAACAAAGAGTACTGCGACACCATCACCAGAGAGGACCCGGAACCTGGCACCTATGTTATGTACACGTCTAGTAACGTAAGATATGCTTTATTTTTTTAACCGTCGTCAAATTAAGAGGTATTCGAACCGTATCTTTTGTTAATGTTAGTTATGTCATATCCTCGAGATTACTTAACAGAGATGGATAAATAATATAATATTTTATATTTACTTACAATGACATATAATTTAGTCAAAATCTGATGCTGGACTTTGAAGTTAATGTCTAAAATTCTTCTTCATTTAATAGAAAATTAGCGACGAAAAGCATTTAGTCAATGGCAATTTTTTATTTGGATTTGATACGATACAAAAGCCTTTTAATTACTTACCTCCGCATTGGCTAATTTCGATAGAGAACCTAGTTAGATTAAAACGATAATCTTTATATTTTCTTTTCAGTGTTTTTGGAATCGAGTTTTATTTTAATTAAAAAGTAATTCATTTATTTTTACCTGCATATAACTTTTAAAAGATAATAAGCTCTGGTTCGCCCTTCTTAGTTCGTTAGTTTACTTAATTATACTACAGGGATCCTAATAAAGTTTAATACCTACCTATTAGATATTACCTGAAATCCATTTGTCAAAGTATTTATCAATTTATTAAAATTGACGATGTCTCTTTTCTGTCCCTACCAGGCTTAGTCTAATAAATCTAACATCTTGGCTAGCAAGCTAAGTGCAGATTGGCAACATTTATTTATCGTCATTAGTTGTTATATAATGATAAATACTGAATTTTTGTTAGATCTTCACTTGCAGTCGTGTAATTTTTTCTCGACATTTCAAGCGAGCGCTTGTTTATTAATTTTAACCTAATACCGATGAAAAAACTGATTGCACATCATAAATTTCACATATTTTATTGTAGGCTGGTCAGCGGTTCGAAAAGAGCTTTGGACTAATTCAAACTGAGTCAGAGCCAGCAGTAATTACACCTGAACAGTCAGCAGACCAAGATGAGCGAGCCGACCAACCTGACGAAGAACAACCTGAGCTGGTTCCTCCAATTATTGATGATGATATCAACATAAAGGATGAAATGGCTAAAGATCGAGCTCTTTACGAAGATGACGAGAACGTAGCCGGGTCGTCGATACGTGAGTTATATAAAGTCTTCACTTAAAATTATAATTAGTAGGGATTATACCTAATTATACTTATTTATTACGCTTTTATGCCTGAACTGCTCGAATGATCATCATGAAATTTCGCATACACGTTGTCAGGGGTACAGAAAAGTGCATAGGAAAGGACCTTTAATCAAAAAACAAAAGTACTGCTACAAACGTAACCTATATTTACGTGAGCGAAGCTGCGAACAAAATTTAGGAATAATAATATTTTGTATTTCCTCAATACAATATTATATATTTATTAGGAAATTACTGTAAGAGACTCTATAGACTAGACAAGAAGTCTGTATTTCAAGTCCTTAATCCACCTTTAAGGCAGGTACTAAGATAATGCTATCTAGTACAATTAAAGTTATAATTAGGGTTTTGACAACGTCGAGGAGACTTTTTGTGTGAGTGTGTATGTGTTTGAAATGTGTAGGTATGTGTGTGTGTATAAGTATATTTCGACACACTAACTGGGCATATTATATCTACCGAAAAAATATTGCTGCAGATGTGGTTAAACTAAATAGTTCTATACTTATTGATTCAGGGTTTAACTTTTTTACATCCCTATTAGCCATCGATTTCCGCTATATGATATTACCTACTTATTAATATGTGTAACAACAATGATTAATACTCGTAAAATAAGTTACGGACTGCAAGGGTACGCTACCCTAGTGGTGTGGTGTGTGGTATAGTGGTACACGCTAGGTAACCACTTACACCACCACCACCAGATCAACGTCACGTCACTGCCAATGCGCTGAGTCTTGTGGGTTCGATCTTCACATAGGACAAAAAATATGTCATCTGAGTCTGAGATTTTTGTGTGTCCAATGTTTGAATATTTTATTACTAGCTTTTGCCCGTGGCTTCGCACGCGTTACTTTAGAATTTGACAATCAATTCGGTTTGTACTCTGCTTGTAATAATATATTCAATCATGATTCGACCTACACGTGGCGCCACCTATTATCACAAGAACGTTATTGTTGTTTTCCTCGGGAACAGTATTTTTTTCGGGATGAAAGGTAGCCTATGTCCGTTTCTGTACACCTGACAACGTATACCGCAAAATTTCAGGATGATCGGTTCAGTGGTTTAGGCGTGAAAAGGTATCAAACAAACAAACTCATTTTCGCTTTTATAATATTAGTTAGAATTTAATTGTGAAGTCTACCGCGACACAAAAATTATTTCTAGTACGTGAGCTGTGTTTAAAAAGAATAGGTATATCGTTTTTCATTATATTAATTCTGTTTCAGTGGAAAACATATGGCAAAATGTCGCCTTAAGAATCTTCCCCAGTGTTCGACACCAGTTCATCGAAGGATTCGGTGGATCAGTCACGGATGCTGCTTCTATTAACTGGAGGAAAATGTCTGATGAGACACAACAGAAATTTATTGAGTAAGTCAACTTTAAGCAATATTTTCTTACCGTACTTGTTACATTGAAGAGATTATTAATTGACATACAAAGTGGAGCCAAGCCCAAGTCTCAAAGGATGGGAAATGAGAATAATAAGTAATGTGGATCATCGATAGGAAAAGATGCGTAAAAGAATTGATGAATTTAAATGGTTAGGCTTAGACGCTTAGACGACCGAGTGAATAATGGGTTTACTAAGGTCTCGACCACCACAGACCTCGATACATTTTTAGGTTTTTGTTGATCCTATGAAATTATACCAAAGTATGTATAATTATGACCCAAACAGATAATAAAACAAACAGCATCCATACTCCATCTTTCTTTAAGATAAGTAGTAGGTATTTCTAAAACATTAGGTACAACAAATAATACCGACCCTGAGCGTTTAATGCAAATTATATTTATACTTTTTGTCTATCTAGTCAACAAGCGTATGCTTGTAGAGCGACTTCCTACTAGGCGACCACGACCAAAAATTAACTACATCAATTATTTCTCGTTTCCAGTTCATATTTCGGCCCCAAGGGATTGGAATATAATCTGATTCGTGTACCGATAGGCGGATGTGATTTCTCAGAGCATCCCTACACTTACAACGAAGAGCCGTGGTACGACCACGCTTTGTCGAACTTCTCATTGACAGCAGAAGACTACTTCTATAAGGTGAGTAATCACTTCGTTATAGAATCCTTAGCTATCACAGATATGAAAAGCGATATAAAAATAAACTTGTTCGGCTTGTACACTTACAAGAAATATAATATTTATATTTTATTTATTTATATTAGCTTGTGTTGTCACACTACAAGCCGCCTTTCGCTTTTTAATATATCTATTCTGCGCTAGTTTGGACAAATCTCTCCTTTAGCTGTCTGATTCGTCCTAGTATTGTCACTTCGGTCTACCATGTTGTCGATTCGCACCAGTTAGGATTTAGTCTGTGCTGATTAGCTAAAGCATGGGCAAACCTGTTCAGCCAAAACCCATTTAAGTTTAGCGACTTTCTCGGTGAGATCTGTTCGTACTTGTCTTGTCTTTTACCTACATTTAGTAATTTATGTTTGCTTCTGTGGCACAGTTATATCGCCGTCCTCTAACTAAAATACCGAGAAGTGGTGATGCCCCATATCACTTAGCGGCTATTTAGTCAACGGACGGCAGTGTAGAAAATGGGACTACTCAGCATGAGATCCCGGATTTAATTCCTGAGTGGGGCAAACTAGGTATTATTGGGTATTCTGACAAGAAATTTTCAGTAACATCACAGAGTCTGGCACTGTCCGACAGACTTGAATGGGTCTGCCCTCTATTACGTAAGTTAGCCTCTCGTCTGTCAAGCCGCCGCCACACGGCGCCAAAACATATGTCGCATCTGACTCGCCGTCTGGCAGAGTCGATCGTTGAGCACTTCACTCAAGTTTTTAATAAGTATGTTGGACTTTATTCCCTTTATTTAGGGTTCAAAATAATCGTGAAGAGTCTATCTGACAGTTTGTTTTTAACTGACTTCCAAAAAAGGAGGATGTTCTCAATTCGGATGTTTGTATGATTTTTTTTTTATGTATTTTCGGGCATAACTCCGTCAAATATAGACGGTTTTGCAAAATTATTTTTTTATTCGAAAGGGGTTTATTCCGAAATGGTCCCTATTTAAATTTCATATAGATTTGATGATGGGTTTCGGAGACAGACAACGGAACTCTTCAAAAAATGACAGCAAATCAATATGCATTGTTTACGCAATCACACATAATAACATCACGTCTGTACACTCGAAAGGGTTACGCAAAATGTTTCAGTATATCAGGGTACCACATTTCCTATCAAAGTTAGTAGTAGTTACATATTTTTCGCGACTAGAAGCTAGTTGTAGCACATGGTACTCGTATTCAAGTTTGATTTATACATAAATGTATTATTTCATTAAAAGCCGCACTGGTCGACCGATCAAAGGTTAAGCTACGCTTGGCGCGGTCGGTCCATGGATGACAATACTTACGTATAAAATTTTATCACTAAAAATACAAAAATAAAAAACTTTTTAACAAAAAAGAAACCAACTTCCAAAAACTCCCTATTAGCCGTAAAAAGTATAAAATAATACTAAATCGAATCTACTTAATCTTGAAAATGTAACATATATAACCTAACTTATAACAAAATTTAACAATTTTTGGAGTCGGTGCCAAGTGCAACACGATAGATGACAACAATACTAATACGATAAGTTAAAAGATAGTTATATGTTTTTAATTATGTATTTAATTACCTACGTAAACTGTGTTACAAAGTTAGGAGAATGATTTTATGCTCAGATTGGAGATACTTGGCTTGACACCGACTCCAAAAATTGTTAAATTTTGTTATAGGTTAGGTAGGTTAGGTTATATATGTTAGATTTTCAAGATTAAGTACATTCGATTTAGTATTATTTTATATTTTTTAGGGCTAATAGGGAGTTTTTGGAAGTTGGTTTCTTTTTTGTTAAAAAATTTTTTAAGTTTCACGCATCGTTTCTTACATCTAGCAAAACGTAGGTGTACATCTAAGACTATGTTTCTATTTATATCAACAATTTCAGCTACCCATGATTAAAAGAAGTCAACAAGTAGCGACAGACGACATCAAAATCACAGCCAGTACCTGGTCTCCACCAGTATGGATGAAAACAAACGAAAGGATCACAGGGTTTGGACAACTCAAGCCGGAGTATTATCAGTCTTACGCCGATTATCACTTGCGGTAAGATATTTCAAATAATATCTCGTTTTAATCACTTAAGTAGTAAACATGATAACGAAATACCAATACCTATCCCCTAAAATTAATCTAAAGGCATGCTGCCAAATGATAACAAGAATATGCTAATTAAACAAAAATCGCACTAGATCTTATTATAATCCTTGTATCGCGGGGAACTTATAAACAACATCTAGACTGTAAGCGACTATTTGGGATTTAGAGTAGTAGAGCCTTGCTGATTTCAGCATGAATGGGCCGGCTCGACCGGAGAAGGACTACTCTCACAGAATATCGACATAAAATACCAGTATTCCTACTGTTGTGTTTCGTTCGGTGAGTGAGAGTGCCGGAGGCCCCAGCACCTCCTTTTTCCCTTCCCGCTCCTTCTCCTTCCCACTTCCTTTCCTAGGGTCAGCAACGTGCAGATGATGCCTTTGGTATTACAGGCGTCCATAGGCTACGGAGACCACTTATCATCAGGTGGGCCGTAAGCCTGCCCGGCTGCCATGAAGATCTATGGCAGTCGTTATCGGGATGTCTGTACCCTCTAATATCCTGACACTGGTCTAGCCTTAGGGTATCGTTAGCCTTCGGGTTGCGGAGGTCAGGTGGCAGCCGCTCCATGTAAAAACTGATATCTAGTCAAATCCGGTTACAAAGCTAACCCCAAGTGACTTGGGAATAATAAAGGCTAGGAAGAAGAAATGGTCTTATATCTTGGGCGACATTATGTATCTCTATACATATTAACTGCACGGATGTTGTAGCCAACGACTGGTCATCTAGCCGATACCGCCAGGCTGACGGCTTAAATAATTTTCGAAACACACAAATTATTCCTTCACGTGACTATTATATTTTGTGAGTTACAAAAATTGTTCAGATTCTGGATGCACTTTGAGTTGGTGAATTGTATGTTTATGAATGCCTCTGGCACAGGCCTTGATCTCTACCTTTGATCCTAGTGCAGGTAATAAACAAACTTTTTTTTAAAGTAAAGACATATAGACTCATACCTGTTGCCCCGGGTGGTTTGGCAGAGATGGACTTTTACTTGTGAAGATCATCGTAATCGATGACCAAATGACCATATTATGAGATGTAATAGCCATATTAAATATCATATTATGGTCTCAGAATCAGATAGACCTTAGCAAGTAATATTCATAGCATCATAGCGATTTAGTTACCTACTAAGGTTACGTCCACAGTTGATCAGGATCCTAAATAGCAAGTCTTACGTTGACGCCAATCTATACTACTTAATATTATAAAGCTGAAGAGTTTGTTTGTTTGAACTCGCTAATCTCAGGGACTACTGGTTCGAATTGAAAAATTATTTTAGTGTTGGATAGCCTATTTTTTAAAGGCTATAGGCTATATAACATCACGCTACGACCCACGGGGGCGGCGCAGAAACGATAAACGCGGGTGAAACCGCGGGAACGTCTAGTGTTATATACGCTGCTAATATTATTTTCAATTATAGTTTCATAGAGGAGTACGAGAAAGCCGAAGTGAAGATCTGGGCTATCACCACAACAAACGAACCGATCAACGGCATCATACCGATTGTACGTTTCAACTCTCTGGGATGGACTCCTGCGCAGCTCGTATGTATTTCTCTATGGCAACGTCAGTAGTGGTTGCGGGTTTAGTGGGCGTTATCTGGGTAATATGCGAGCACAAAACACAACGATGCCGGTTTTACACTATTTGTATTTAGAATAAACAGTATTTTCACTTCACAATAATGTCGAATGAAAAATAACAGTTAAGACCGAGCAGTGGGTTCAGGGCACTGATCTTACTCCTTTTTACACAACACACAACCTCACAACTCAACGTTCCGACTCGATCAGTCGCTATCGCTCAAATGTGTCTCAACAAATGTCGGCCCTCCTAAAGTAAAGATGGCGCCTCGACCCCACTCAAGCACGCGCTCTGCTCTGATTGGTCGTTACGTGAATTACAATATTCATAACTTTTATTAGATTAATAATGTTTATGAGCTATAGAATAATTTAACAAATCAAATTAAATTAAATGAAGAATCTTAAAAGTAATTAAGACGTAGACAATTCATATTGTGAATTATACGTGTAAATAACAATCAACCCGACTCATAGCTTCCTCCGACATATATACACATATATATATATATATACCTTTCATCCATAAAAAGTACCTATTTTTACTGAGAAATAGCTGGTAACATAAAAATCCAGGAAGTACTAAGAGATTGCTCTTACAGAAAACCAGTGTTAGAGCAGTAACACAGTTACTGTATTTCAGCCTATAATACAGAGATTCAGACGCCGCCGCCGCCGCCGTATGCTTATTTGCCACATTTGTTATCTATCACAGGGTTATAGGTACCAAAACCGTCCACTTCCTAACACCGGGCTTCTGTTGTGATTTTCTTGACAGAGAAACCTAACACTTTTTGTAGACTAGACTAAGGAGTTCAACTTCATGCGCAGTATCAGTTTATATGCGATGAAAGCCCCTTTCTATGCAAATCATTTATTCAAATCATTTATTTCAGGCTGCATAGGCCCGTAGATATATGTAAGAATACTTTAACCTAAATTTACATATTTAAAAATTTTATAATACATACACACAACACTATCTAGCCCAAACTAAGCAGAGCTCGTACTATGGGTACTAGACAATGGATAAACATACATATATATACTTTTTTGTTTTGTAAATACATATATATTATACCTACATAGAAACAGATTAATACCTTATATACTAACATACATACAATTTTTGTTAGTATTTATAATATAACTTATTAACTATGTTAGTACTGCTTCACTTGCACTCTGTTGTTGTGCGTTCATGTGGCACTTGTCCGCGGAAGCGACGGAACACCACACCCTTCGGCCAAAAGTCCTCCTTCATGAATATGTGCAGAAAGCAAGTAGGGACTCGCACCACGAACGCCTTGAAGTTGACGTTGCGACGCGATTCGAGCAGCTGCACTCTTGGCATGTACTTGGACTTCTGGCGTACATATTCCACGATGTTCTCCGCCTTAGTGGTGTAATGCAAGCGAGAGATGTACACCGGTGTGTTCGGTGCTGCAGCACGCAGGTTTGCACCAGGCTCCACAGGAGACGTACCGCAGCTGTTCTTGGTCGTTTTCTGACGGCGCTTCCTCCTATGCACCGTCACAAAACCATCCTCAGCATCAACCTCCCGTTTCTTTGCCATCTCAGGCAATGAAATCCTTTCATATGCAAATATACGTCATACATATTTTATTTTATAATAAGTATTTCTGTGGCAAGGGCGTCTGTTTTAGCAACAAAATAAAATGTATTTTTATCAATTCAACAATACATAATGATACGGATTTTATCGCGGTGTTTATTTTAAAACACTTTTATTACATAATTTTGAAGTCTAACACTATTTATATTTAAGTGAGAGCCATGGTCATGGAGAGACTGTCTCCTCGTGACCATGGCTGCTGTAAAGCAACCGAAACGTTCGGGGAAAAGTTTATACTTAAATATATAAGCTATTTAAATTAATTAAAAAAGTTTTAATTAATTAATTAATTTAATAATTATTTTATTAATTTTAAAATAAACAACGCGACAAATCCGTTTAAAGTAACGTTAATTTCAATGTATACATGCGTGTAAACGTAAGGCAATATAATCAATCAATCATTTTAATAATATATATTTGTCAGGGTAAATGGGTAGCTGACAATCTCGGACCTACAATAAGAGGCTCCCGTTTCAACAAGACATTGATCCTGGCTGTTGATGATCAACGTTACCTTCTTCCCACATGGATGAAAGGTGTAAGTATAAATATACTAATTGAAGACAAGTACTTACCAAGATAATTATGCACTTTCGCTTTGTATTGACTGCACGGATCGCGTACTGGTTTAAGTGTCGCCGCGCCTAGTGCAGTGGGTTCAATGGTGGGTTCAACACGGATCAAGAATTACCTATACCTGTCGCGGCGGACTTAATAAACACACAGGAATTATTTTATTCAAATAACGCAACAAAGGACACCCCAGACTCCTAATAACTAATTGTGGATCACACAAATTTTTTAATCCGTGTGGGGACTTAATAATTCCTACTGCCTAGGGATTAGACTTTTTTTAATAGAATGTAATGAAGCACTGTATCTGCTCACTCTATTTGAGATGGTTGGTTTAATATGTGACAGATGGAGACGGAAGATCCAAAATCTATCGAATACATCGATGGTATAGCGATACATTACTACGGGAACTTCTACCCTGCCAGAGTTCTCACTCGGATGCATGAGACCTACCCCGGCAAAATACTGCTCTCAACTGAAGCTTGTGAAGGTAATCCTATTTTTTCTTATTATTAAAGAAAACAAAAATTACGTCATAAATTTTGTTAACAATTATTAAGCTGACTTGTCAATCTGGAACCTAATACATAGATAACTTATAAGTTTGCTTCAAATCGCCATTACGCTACTAGATAGTATCTTATCTTATCTTATGTGGGGGCCAGTCAGTTTAGACCGGCGACACTTCGACCCAGTGGGATCTTTTGTGTCGACACTCTCCCAATAACGACTGCCATAGATGTTCATGGCAGCCGGGACCAACGGCTTAACGTGCTTTCCGAGGCACGGAGCAGGCGATAATAATAATTGTCAATCAATACGCACATAATTTCGAAAAGTCATATAGGTACCTAACTTCCGAAAGTCAGAGGTGCGCGACGTGGGTCCGAACCCGAGACCCTCTGCATTGCAGTCTGTTGGTCTTCCCACTGACCTATCGCTGCTCTACTAGATAGTAACTATACCGTTTAAATTTGTTAATTAGCCGGCAATGAGACACAACAAAAAAGCGGTGTCTGGATCTTTCTTAGTGTCTGAGCGTGCCAAGCAATTAATTATTAAAAATATGTCAGTAGATATTTATTCAGGATTTAATAGTCTTGCTTGTGCGTTGGAAACTAAATTTGCAACCTACACCTAATGCGATTGCAAACTTCAAACTTATTTAATATTGTGATTTTGGGTACAATAGTTCCTAATTTTTTTATAATTCGAAATCCTATGATGTACCTAGCTATGAAAATACGTTTAGGTCTATATGATGCTATATCGTATAATTGTTGTGTAATGAGTATTTCGTTACTGACGTTAACCCTTTTCTAATCTATCTTATTACAGGGCCAATGCCTTGGGACTTACTTAAGGTCGAGGTTGGATCGTGGCGCCGAGCGCGTAGATACGTTACCAGTATTTTGGAAGTAAGCCGTCAAATTCTACCAATTTTAAATTACAAACATCCGATCAGACGAAAATAATAAAATGTATTATTTACAGGATTTAAACAACTTCGTTGTTGGATGGATCGATTGGAACCTTTGTCTAGATCCCAATGGCGGCCCCAACTGGGCTGATAACTTTGTAGACGCACCTATATTGGTATATGGCGACGATGACGAATTTATTAAGCAGCCGATGTTTTATGCTATGGGCCATTTCTCCAAGTTCATCCCAAGAGGCTCTCGTGTTATAAGAGTATCTCGTAGAAGTGTGTTGTCACTCGAAAATATTGCTGTTTTGAAAACAAATGGCAATATTGTTATTGTAGTTCAAAACAGGTGAGTTTAACCAATCGTTACAAATATTGTTTACTTATATCTTGGATTTAGTTGGACTTGACTAATTATATTTTACATCTCCAGGCGTACAAGAAAAATGAATGTCAAAATAAACATCTCATCCAGCAGATTCATTGAATTTAAAATGGAGCCGGAATCAATTAAAACGATAGAACTTAATCCTAACTAAGACACAAAAATATTTTAATAAATTATGTATTTATTAAATAAATAAGAAATACGGCCGCATTGTTTATTTATAAATACCACATTATAGATTTAAGTTTATTTTAATACCTAAATGAATTAAATATATAGCGATAGCCTAGTGGGAATCCGTTGGACTGCCACGCAGAGGTCTCGGATTCGATCCCAAGGCGCGCATCTCTGACTTTTCGAAGTCATGTGCGTATTAAATAGTTAATTATCGCTCGCTAAAGCGTGAAGGAAAATAAAACATCGTGAGGAAACCTGCATGTCTGGAGAGTTCTCCATAATGTTCTCGAAGATATGTGAAGTCTGCCAATCCGCACTAGGCTAGCGTGGTGGACTATGGCCTAACCCTTCTCACACTGAGAAGAGGCCCGTGCCCAGCAGTAGGACAGTTTAATACAGGGCTGATATTATATATAATATATGATATAAATCTTGTTTGTGTGATTATAGTTTTTATCCATCATTTTCTTCTAACTAAAGAAACAATGAAGAATTTTAAAACTAAGTCCATTATTATTGCCACACAAGCTTTTTTGGTCAGTATTGTCTAAAACATCGACCACCATACATTCGCATCATTAACTTTCCTTTTTGTTTATTTAATCCTATGACAAGTTAACAGGAAAATTTTGAAGTCCAAGGGAGAGGCTTTTGCCCAGCAGTGGGACATAACAATAAGCGAATGAAAAAAAACAAATTAAGGGCTAAAATAATATCAGCATGTTGACAAGCTCTCAAAATAGGGATCCATACGCTGGTGAGCCAAGGGGCCGAAACTGGTTTATTCAAGAGACCTGAAGACCCAACTAATAGTTCTATGCGAGACCCACAATACCAACATACTTTTTATTTCAGTTGCTAACGCTTCTGAAGAATACAGCGGGTGGGTGTTCTTGTCGACTCTCCATTTACCATAAGTAGTGACTTGGTTGTATTACCTTGATATTGCTTCTGAAAAGCCAAGGTAATGCAGTCATGTTGATAGGCAGTGGTAACTGCTTTTTATCTAATGGGCCGCGGGGCTTATTTGAAACAAGTTATAAAAAATGCTTGGAATATACCTACCACCAGTCTGAGACTTAGCAATATTTTTTTTAACTAAGGGAACCATCTTGCATGTACCTATTATCATAAGTGTGAATATATTTAAGACTCAACCGAAATTCACATGAAAATTAGAAGTTAACATAGAAAATCTTTATATAACAAAATTATTGTTATTTTGAACTTAGTAGTTCTTTGATATCTCAGTACATTTTCCGGACCAAACTGAAAAGTATATATCGATATATCTCTAGAACTGTACTTAGATTATACATAAGTAATAAACCTCGGAGATATTGATAGAAATGTGACATTTTTGTCTGTGTAAAGCAATAAAGTCAAAAATATTAGAAACAGACGAAGTTGCGTCACTATGTAAGGATATGAATTGCAACTACTTTTTAAAATTTTTGCAATGTCTAGTAGAGCCTCGCTTTGAATAGTAGAGCCTCGCTGATTTCAGCATGACTGGGCCGGCTCGACTGGGGAAGGACTACCCTCTCACAGAATATCGACCTGAAATAGCAGTATTCCTACTGTTCTATTTCGTTCGGTGAGTGAGAGTGCCGGAGGTCCAAGCAACCCCTTCCCCCTTCCCGCTCCTTCTCCTCCCTTTCCTAAAGGGTCAGCAACGCGCAAGTGATGCCTCTGGTGTTGCAGGCGTCCATAGGCTACGGTGAACACTTTTTTTTTTATTTTGATCGTCGAAATTACCACATTCCACCTGATGGTAAGCAATCGTGTGGTCTAAGAGCAGTGGCCTCCACACCGCCCTCATAGCAGCCGAGGCGATGTTGAGGTCTCTATTTTGACGGCCTGAGAAGGTGCTTTTTCACGTCACGCTTGAAGGACCCAGGATCGAAGGAAGGAAACACGTGCCTTGGCAGAGAATTCCATGCCTTGGTCGTTCGGCAGAGGTATGAGGACCCAAACTTGTTTGTCGACTCTACTGTGTAAGGATGGCATCTGAGCCCAGCACGCGTTGTTCTGGATAGGAAAGGGGAGGGCGGGACAAGGTGGAATAACTCTTCAGAGCACTCCCCGTGGTATATTTTGTAGAAACATGCCAATGAGGCAATGTTCCTACGGAGTTGCAGAGGTTACAGTGAACTCGTGATCTCTGGATCTCCGATGATACGGACAGCCCGCCGCTATAACCTGTCGAGAGCGTCCAGCAAGTACTGCGCGGAGCCATCCCAAAGATGAGAACAGTACTCCACGCAAGGGCGCACTTGTGCCTTATACAATAGGCACAGCTGCCCAGGCGCGAAGAACCGCCTCACCCTGTTCAGAACTCCGAGTTATCATCAGGTATGCTTGTTTGCCACTTAAGTAGTACAAAAAAGTCCAATTTAATAGATACACATTCCTAAGTATGTGCTTTGACAATTGCCTATAAAAAACTGACACAGTAATTATTCCAAATGGTGATATTTTTAACAAAAAATAATATGTATAAAGAGATAATATTTTAGGCTATACTCTCCATAAGCAAAGCAATACGAATTCGGGAATTAAATATGTCCAGACCTCTATATCAAGGTATGAGAGATCTGCGCATATTAAATGCCCATTGAAATAACATAATCAAAACAAAAAAATAATTGTTTGGAATTGCTTGAACTATAAGTCAACAAGATGAGGCACTTTAGAGGGCCTTTTAAAAAGACTAAGAAATATTGGGATTGTAGATTCAAAGTTGTAAACAAAACCACAATTAAATCAGTAACAGTAACTTTAATTTTTATTTTCAATATTTGAATAAACAAACAGATTTACTGTAATTGTTATAGCACAAATTAATATACAATTTAAAAAATAATATACATTCATTGGAGTTGTCTAAAGACTGTTATCAACATGTAACAAAATAAAACTGCGAGCTGTACTTTTACAATGAATAAAAGCTCAGGCCATACTAGGACTAGTACCTTTTATAACATAGCATTGTATGAATATAAATTAAATCTTAATTAATCCAAATGATAAATAACTAACCTAACATATAATACTACACTACAATTGAGACAATGAGTTAATTTTGTCTAAAGGCCAAACTCTACACACAACTCGACTTCTTATTAAGCCCTCTGGCACAGGCCCATATACTCTAGAATCTGACGAATTACCAGAATTGTCCCCCTCTAACCAAACATGTCCTCTAGGAACAAATACACTTTTATGAAAGAAGTTACTTTTAACCCGGTCACCAGGGACAGCAGTTATCCTCTTACAGATATTTTGTTTAGGATTAATTGGATTTCTAGCTATAACGATATCCCCACGTCGGAGCCTTTGAAACCGGGGCGTTATGTGTTCAGTAAAAAGTATATTATCGGACTCCAATGTTGGCTCCATTGATGGACCAGAGCACTGCAACAATAAACAGATATTTCTATAAATTATTTACATTTTTAATATTGGTACCAATCGCCAGGCAAACCAACAATACTTACCATTACAAAATCTCCAACATATTCAAAAGCGCAATGAGTAATACACATAGTTTGAAAAGCATAACCTACGAATCCAAAAGATTTACCAACGAATTTCGTAAAGGCCATTATATGTTTTTAAAACTCTAATAGTCTGAATTATATCAATCCCTAATCTATTCTTTCATTAGTCGCTTCTGTTATTTTTACATAACTCGATTATTTAGAAAACATACCATCATGAAACCATCAATTGTCTTAATGAAGTATCAAATTTGACAAATGTGTCAAAAATCAAAATTTACGAAAATATAGAGATGTCAAAGTTCATAACAAACCTACGTTACAAATACACCGTAGATCCATCAACGACAAATCATAGTGACGTAGCGATGGTACAGTGCTGCAAGCTTAGATTAATTTATTTATTTTGTTCTTTGTATAAGAGTGCAAGGGTAAGTGAATAGTGATAACATGGCCGTGTTTTATGTATCATGATGTTAATAATAACATATGTAACTCAAAATTATTGATTTGAAACATCTATAGCCGCACGTAAAACCGATTGCTGGCGTGGCGACGCGTCGCCACGCTCTATGATAGTATTTTTCAACAATTTTTTATATAATAATATTTCATCAGCTTTGGTCTTCTTAGCGTATCGTTGGCAAACACTTTTAAATTATATATTTGCCGCCCAGAAAGCAGCTACGCTAACTGCGTTGTTATAGGCAGCCATCAGATCCTCCTGCGCGCAAATTGTCGAGCAAGCAGGGCACGATGTAAGGTGGGACATCGTTTGTCTTGCACCGCATGCGCAAGCCAGATCGGTATTGTCTAAGAGTTTCCACCTAAACATGTTTTCTTTGCACCGACCGACCTGGGTTCGAAGTCTATTTAGCGACTTCCAGACCGAGCATGGCTCTCAGCAGGTAACACGAAAGGAGTAGGGAGAGATATATTTTCTCACGACAGGTAACATTTCGCCTTCGATGGCTCCAGGGTCAGTGCATGGACATATTTAACAAAGCTGTTACGGCTCTTCAGCCTTTGCTGCACTGGCCTGTGGCCATACAAGGGTTGTCGTGCATCACCATCCATCTTTGTTCTCTCTGCTGAACTCGCCCCAGCCCTCGGACATATGAAGACGCGATGGCAGTCAATGGGTACAAAAGCTTTACCGGGGTCGGTTTAAGGCAACCCGTGATAATCCGGCAAGTTTCATTAAGTGCTTTATCCACAGATTTTGCATGCGCCGATCGACTCCACACAGGGCACGCGTATTCACCGGCAGAAAATGCTAGCGCTAAGGCAGAAGTTTGCAATTCTTGCGGTGAGGCTCCCCATTTGGTAGTAGTGAGACAGTGTCTCTGTGGGCTATAGGCACACCCTGCCACATGATATTGAGTGTATCAACTTTGGTTGCAGCTATGATCAAATCAATACCAGGGCAAAGCAATATTTTATATGTATTAATCCAGTATATAATATATTTGTGTGCCAAGTTACATCCTAATCCATTTCATTTCTTCATTATATGTAATTATATATTTTTATGTTGACTACACCACTCTTTTGTGTAACAATAACTTGTAACAATACACGTGTGTATTGTTATGAGTATGAAAATAATACCAATCATATTAACTCTAGTTAAAAGATAATCATGGTTTAAAAGATATATATGGGGACATGTTTCATTATTATATTGTGTTAGTCTAGTAGTTTAGTCTTATAATGATAATCGATTATTATTAGCTTTTTACTATTTTTCTGTAAGGTCGGCGACACGTGAGTGATGCAATTGTCCGTAGTTCACAACTATAATTGATTGGAGTCTTAAACAAAGAATAACAGTATCCATTCTTTGTCTAATATGCTCAGAATAATAACATATTAAGACTTAGAATACAGCCTCATTTTTATATATTTTATAACTATGGCGACTCAATATGCATCATGGCATTACTATGGGTGCGTTCCACTTAGCGTTCACAACGTCCAAGACGCTCCTTTAGCCGTTCCACATGACGACTGCGATCGTTGTGGTCGCAGCGAAAACGTCACTCATGACGTCATGACTCACGCTCTCGCAAAGCTCACGACGCGGTGACGACCCATCCCGAGAGGTGGGTCGTCGTGAGCGTTGAGAAAATTAGCGCCATTTTAAAAAATATAAGTAACTAAGATGGCGACTACGAAAATATAACTATATTTGATGCGATTTTGATGAAACGATTAATACTTAAATAAGCAAAAATTTTATAATCTACAGTGTTTCAGTTGTCAGTCTTTTGAAGTCTTCATCAGAGTAACGATTAATTACATTACGTAAATCGTAAATACGTGGTCTAAGTTTTCACGATTTTGTAGAATAGTATTCGGGATTAAATATAATGACCACCAAAAATAGTAATTGCGCAGCAAAATATGCTTACTAAAATAGGTTATGTCATCGACTTATTTAGATCTCTTTAAACATATTTTGCTGTGCAATTTGGTGATCATTTACTATTTTTGACTGTTATATTTTACTATATCTGGTGATAAGTTAAACATAAGCCATGGTATTCTACTCTTCATCTGAACTGGATGAACTAGTACTTTCTGGACGCACTACCAAATATCCTACTGTTGCCGTAAAATACATTTTGAATATATTTGAATGTAAATTAATTAAATACTCCACAAAATTATGAAATACTAGATTTTGTCAGCGGCTTCCCTCGCGCTAATGTAGATTTATGTTAAAATAGATTTTTAGTAGCCTATATGTTATTTTGATAAATAAACAATACCTAATACTGTGAAGTTTCATCAAAATCCTGTCAGTAGTTTTTGCTTGAAAAAGTAACAAACATCCATCCATCCTCACAAACTTTCACATTTATAATATGAGTAGGATATTAAATATGTATTTTTAATATAAATCCAGTTAATCAATAACTATAAGAGTTTATTGGTCAGATTTACAAATTGTAACCTAAACTCTTTAAGGTTCCGCTTTTTTTTTTCAAATTCTCCATTTGTATTATTTACGTCAACGCTCGAAGCACTCCATTATCCGTTCCACTTGAGTTTACAATTGCAACGCTCGGAAGCAAGTGGAATGGGAAAAGCCGTGGTCGTGAGCGTGAGTGTCATGAGCGCTAAGTGGAACGCACCTTATATGTACATAAGCACTTACTAATTTCAACGTATAGATATAAAAAACGAAAAGTACTTCCTTTTATTATAAACTAAGTTGTATTTGTATTTTGACAAACGTGTCCGAATTATGAAACCAAAATAGTACTTTATGTCGTTATGATTTAAATTCGATATTTTAAAGTTTATCAAGTTACGATATTTTTGCTGATGCAAATAATAAAACTAAATAAAAAAGTTCACAGGACTCTTTGACGACGATTGCCTCGTAATATTGTGTTAAGACGCTTAATTTGTATAACAATTAAGACGTTTCTATATAATTTTGGAGTGCATGTCATGTAGCCACACCTTTTTGTTACACATATACAGCATATGTGTGTCAAAAGATATAAGTAATAAATCAATTTTGTTTCGTATGGAGTGGTCTCTTCCCGTATCTCAGGCCCTTTGGCCTTTGCTCTTTCCATGATTGAGAATCTATTCCTGTCTAATAACATTGAAAACTTTTGTTAATACAACCGATTGAAGAATATTTAATTTTATTATATACATCACACAAATTATATAATTTGTATTATATATGTAGGTATATAGTATTTAATTGGCAGTAGTCAGAGTTGATACAAGAAATAAAACAACGACATATATAACATTACTGAATCTAACCAAAGATTTATAAATTTGTTAAGGCAAAAATTACGTAACACATTTTATTTGAAAATTTCTTTAAAAAAATCCACTTCCGCACTAGCAGTTATTCATGTATCGCGGGGGACTTTACAAATATTCAAATAACGGACACAAACAATACCCAGACTCGGAACAACCATTTGTGGGTCACATAAATTTTTGTCCCGTGTCTGGTTTGAACCCATAACACTCGGTGCAGCGGCATTGGTGAGGCGATTACTTAAGCCACTATGCCATTCGTGCAGTCAAAATGTATTTTAAGACAGTCTATGCTTGATCTATATCAAATAAAACTATCTTGAAATCACAGACATATAAGAAGTAGTATTAACTACTTATAATATATCTGCGGTTTAAGATTGCTTTGTTTAAGAAAATTTATAAACTAGGTAGGTATAATGCAAGATATACTTACGAACACGTAATATAATATACTGTGATAAATACATAAGGTAAACAATTCTTTTTTAATTTTTTTGACAAGTCATAGTTTCTGTCGAAAGTAATTTCGGTGTCAGTTTCTGCCGTGATATTATGTAGTTTTGGTAGACTTTAGTTATTTCAAACACCATTTTTTGGTAACCGTTTTTCGTTGTATATTTCATCATATGCAAATTTTATAAGCTCTATAATAGACTTTTCGAATATGATAATAATATACTTAAAATCATAGAGTGATAGTCGATTAATCTACAAACTACATTAAGCATTATGGGAGCCACTGTGTTTGAGATTTGACTTGACATAAAGAATGACAGCAGACTGCAGATTAAAACAGAATATTGTGTGGAATTCGCTGGGGTATATCTAGCACAAATCATAAATTTCGTTACTTTATGTTGGAATAGTATTACCCACGGCGCACTAAACGTATACGTGTTTTCATTGTTCATTGGCGTTTAGACAAAATTTTAGGTGTATCATTATTTGGTTTGCAACATAAACCCCCTTGGCTTTCACATTTAAATTTTATATTATTGTGATTATTTTAACATAGATCAGCTAGGAGCAGAATTTTTTTTTGTTTTTGATTTATCCAGCAGTGTTAGATGTTTACCATAACAAATATTCGCAGTCATCCTCCTGTATGGCTAGAATCAATATTGTATTAGAACATTAATCTATTGTTGTGAAATGAGTGTGCACCTTTTGTGAACTTAGTTACGAACACGTACCTGATGGAAGATTAACATCATCACTGAAGCTTCAGAGGTCCAGGAATTTAATAAAAAGTAAGACTTTTTGGTTATGGTATTCATACAACAATTCTTAGTAACATGAGTGAGTCATGCGAGTTACGATAAATCTGATTTAAGATACGAACTAACCATTGTACGTGGTATATAAATATGCCAGTGAGCCTGTGCTTTGTCTTGTTGTTCAATACATGTGGTAACCACAAGATATTTTGCATACTTTAGAAATAACTGAACAGTTTTAGTGTTCATCAAGTATATTTGCTATTTAGGAACAGTAAACAAGGTATCTAGGATAACTTATCAACTTGTTTATTCAATAACAGAACTTTTGCTCACTCAATGTATATATATATTTACTTGCCTGGAAGTGTAACCTACTAAGTATATATATTTTTACTAATACATACTGATGTGCAATAAAGGTATATCAAATACCTTTACTCCATATAAAAATGGTAATATTAAAAAGGGTACATGTGTAAAAGACTTATTAAATGTATCAAACAGTGTTTACAGTTTAATATAAATATATTCCGTGTAAACCATTTAATTTTCAGTAGAAAATCACATGTTCTCTTTATGTACAGTTATGGTTCAATAATTCTATATTATTATATTACATTTGTCATAAACCTAGGAACAAAGGTTTATTTCTGATATAAATATTTAAACAAATAACAATTGCATTGTATGGATAATAATGTATAGAATTTATAAGTAATTAATTAGGAGCCAATAATTTGTCTCTTTGTTCATTAATGTATGGATGAAGTGCTTCATTTAAACTGTTAAAAATTATACATAAAAACAAGTAAGCTAATTTAAGCACTCTGATTATAAATCTGAAACATAAACATTATAACTTTCCACATTTTTATCATTATCTAAATAAGTTTTTTGTCAACAGGATACAATGGGAAGGTTTTCAGGGAAGAAATGTCGTCTTCTGTCAATGTTATGGTTGACAGGGGGCTTCTTCTTTGTGGAGTTGATAGTGGGGTACATTACCAACTCCATGGCGCTTGTGGCAGACTCATTTCACATGCTCAGTGATGTTGCCGCACTTGTTATCGCTTTTTTATCAGTTAAGGTAAGTTGTCTGTACACTATTCAACATGAATTGTACTACTGATAACATGTTTGTTATATATGTATATTTGATTCAATACATGAATAATTATGTCTTCAATTAGAATAGTTATACTCAACATTTAAAAGTAGGTGAACTTAAATGCTGTACATAAAAACTTTAATTAAAATCGGTTTAGTTGCTTGGACATGAAAATATACTTGGTTCAGAAACTTGATACTTTTTCCTGTGGTTTAATGGGCTATATACAATGCATGATCTGTACATCTTTATGTACAGATTTTGTGTTTATGGTAATTTTATGAGAATATAATAACCACATATGGAGTAACGGTTTAAATGGTAGCGATGGCACTGTCTCTGTGTTGAGTGTTGTGGGTTCAAGCCCCACACAGTACAAAAAAAAATATTATGTCCTCTGCGATACGTGTGTCGTTCCTACTGCCACAGATATATCTATACAAATAAATAAAATTGAAGTGTCTGTTTGTAATGTCAAAATAACAGCTTTTTATCTAATGCATATGGAAGTATATAAGGTACCTATACGAAAATATCTATTTTTAAAATTTTTGTCTGTGTTTGTTCCGGCTAATCTCCGAAACGGCTGGACCGATTTTGACGGGAATTTCACTGGCAGATAGCTGATGTAACTTAGGCTACTTTGATTTTAGAAAAAAATAGGGTTCCCCGGAGACAAACACTTTTTAGTTAAAATCTACGCGGACGAAGTCGCAGGTAACAGCTAGTTTTCAAATAAAAATGTTTTTATTTGATAAGCAGCACCCAGAAGATACATATTATCGCAACTGAAAAAGTATATTTTTACAATGAAACAACTTTTGTTGGATGCCTTAAGTAAGCAGGACTTAGTAGTCCTGGCTTAAGGTGTTGTGAGTGCTATGGTGCAAGCAGGGACAAAGAAGAATACTCTATGGCACACAAGCATAAAAAAAGCTATGGCATAATCATAGAAAAAATTTCATCAGCATAAAATATTAATTTACGATATTATATAAAATACTAGATGTTCCCGCGGTTTCACCCGCGTTTATCGTTACTGCACCGCCCCCGTGGGTCGTAGCGTGATGTTATATATAGTCTTGCTCGATAAATAGGCTATCCAACACTTAAATAATTTTTCAAATCGAACCAGTAGTTCCTGAGATTAGCGCGTTCAAACAAACAAACAAACTCTTCAGCTTTATAATATTAGTAGGTATAGATTATGATAGTAACATGTTTAACTCTTTGAATCCATCCATTTTCATCATATTCTTCATGTACGCCTATAAGTGTCGATAGTTTGGATATGTGAAAAGGTTGACCATAAAACAAATATAACAGACGAGTGCGTTGCATGTCTCGTGCCATAATATTAGTACTTACGATTGGTTAGCCATTAAAATCTATACTAATATTATAACGCTGAAGAGTTCGTTTGTTTGTTTGAACGCGCTAATCTCAAGAACTACTGGTTCGAATTGGAAAAATATTTTAGTGTTGGCTAGCCTATTTATCGAGGAAGGCTATAGGCTATATAACATCACACTACGACCCACGGGGGCTGCGCAGTAACCATAAACGCGAGTGTAAATAAAATTCAACTGAACAAATTAAACTTGGTGGCTACGCTTAAAACACCAGTTTTGTTTACGCACATTACAGCTATCCGTACCGTTTAGTAGTAAAATTATACCAACATACCGACATATATATACGTCATACACATACATAATTAACTACCTATACATATTATACATAAATGTAAATATTCCTATTAGAGCCTCAAGCACCTTGAGTCAATGACTCATATCGAAATAGGAATTTAATAGTTATATTGAATTTATGTTTTTGTTTTGGTATGTAACAGGATACAAAATGCCTTATTAGCGCAACGGTAGTAAATGCGACTGCGAGAGGTCTCGTGTTCGATCCCCGGGTCGAGCAAATTGTTATTAGATTTTTAGTTAAGAGTATCTTAAGGGATTAAATATAATGACCACCAAAAATACTAATTTCGTAGCAAAATATGCTTACTAAAATATATCATAATGAGCACCTATACGCCTCAAATCACTGCAAACTGTCTCGGAAGGTAAGCCTTCCGAGACAGTTTGCAGTAAGGTTATGTTAGGTTCCTTCTTAAACTCACCCAAAAATCGGAGCCCCGCGGAGCGGGGCTATGTCAACTTAGTTTGATCTCTTTACATATATTTTGCTATGCAATTTGGTGATCATTTACTATTTTTGACTGTTATATCTTACTATATCTGGTGATAAGTTAAACATTATGTTAATAGCAACACGGATAGCGTAGAAATGTATGTGGTCGCTACGTCACCGCCACTGCGTCGAGTGTTGTGGGTTCGATGCCTACACGAGACAAAAACTAGTCTCGAGACCGGAGTATTCTTAGTTTGGGAGTTCTCTTTTCCAAAGAAGAAATAAGAAAGCATCTGGTGAATAGCAAAATCGCACCACTTAATAACCTTGGACCTAAAACTTAGGCAAGACAAGAAGGAGAGTTACACCTCTGCCAATCTTTTCTAGAATATAGGCATGAGGCTATGTTTGTATATAGCAGAATTATTATTTTTATACATTTATAAAATGATTAAGTCTATCGATCAGATCGGAGGCGTTCTGGACAAAGGCCAGGTTAAGAGCACCTTGAACCGACGGGCGTGTATGAGGAATGTGATTAAAGTGAATGAAGCCAGAGAAGTGTGTCAGAATCGTAGCAAATGGAAATCCGTAGTCTCTGCCTACCCCTCTGGGAAACAGGCGTGTATCTATGTATGTATGTATAAAATGTTGATACATAGGTTATTGACACCATACAATTGCGTAGGACCGGTTAATCCGCGGGTTATGTTAATCTATGTACATTGTTTGCATATTAATAACTGATTGATATTATTGTGTTCATTGTTCGTAAACAAACGTATTTAATACTAGTTTTTAGTTATACGTAGATTCACGCCTGTTTCCCAGAGGGATAGGCAGAGACTGCGGATTTCTATTTGCTACGATCCTAACACACTTCTCCGGCTTCATTCACTTTCATCACATTCCTCATACACGCCCGTCGGTTCAAGGAGCTCTTAACCTGGCCTTTGTCCAGAACGCCTCCGATCTGATCTAGAAACGTTCGCCTAGGTTTTCCTCT
Source organism: Catocala sponsa (assembly GCA_963564715.1). NCBI lineage: Eukaryota > Metazoa > Arthropoda > Insecta > Lepidoptera > Erebidae > Catocala > Catocala sponsa. The sequence goes on from OY751329.1 coordinate 28,274,210, forward strand.
TGCTACTGTTCCATTCACACTAGCCTACTACTACAATTTTAAGCTATTTAAATTAATTAATACTATTTATATTTAAGTTTACAGTTTTCCCGACGTTTCGGTTGCTTTACAGCAGCTATGGTCACGGGGAGACTGAAAATAAATATATTATTACTAGCTGTCCCGACAGACGTTGTCCTGTACACGAAAAAAAAAGGGAATAATAATGTCCTCCAGACCGAATTTTCGGTCACGGCGGCCAATCTTAACTGACTGGCCATCTACGCAGGAGATTGAAATTAAACTACTATATACGGATTTTATCGCGTTGTTTATTTGACACTTTATTACAAAATTTTGAAAACTGTTACACTACTATTACTATTAAACTTTACTAATTTTTAAGCTAATTAAATTATTGAAACTATTAATAGTTTCAATAATACTTATACTATTACTATACTATTATACTATTTATATTTGTGTTTACACTTTCTCCGACGTTTCGGTTGCTTTTTAGCAGCCATGGTCACGGGGAGACTAAGATGGCAGTTGTCTCAATGTTCCAGTGTAGATATTTCAAAGTACCCGAACATAATTTAATCATGGGTGTTTCTATTTACGCAGAATGAGCTCAAAGTATCATGAAGTCTAGCTGTGGTTTGCTTCTTCTAGGGTTTGACTATTTGAATTACTGGATCCCAAGCTGGTGGTACATTCCAACCATCTTCTCTATTGAAATTAGGATGTTTTTTGATTTCAATAGCCTCGCGAAGTATCCTTGGTAGGTTGTAAGTGTCAAATAAACAACGCGATAAAATCCGTATATAGTAGTTTAATTTCAATGAATAACATTCGCGTAAACAGAAGACAATATTATGTACGCAGGAGGTATTACAGTGCACAAGTAAGTGCGCAAACACAAGTGCACTCTCTGTTCCCTAACCCTCATGATCCGATGGGACGGATAATCCTACACGACCGGAGAGAGATCAGGCGCAGGACCAACGGCTTTACGTGCTTTCCGAGGCACGGGGGTTTCTAACACCGCCAACTTCCTAACTCCGAGCTCGTATTGAGATTTGTTAACAGAAAAACCCAATTCGTGTTTGTTGGCCCGACCCGGGATTCGAATCCGAGACCTCATGCACAGCAGTCGCATTCACTACCGCTGCGCCACGGAGGCATATCAAAACCAAATCAAAACCATTCCCGAATCTACTTGAACACACACAAAAAAATTCATCAAAATCGGTCCAGCTTAGGAGGGAGGAGTTTAATTACAAACACACGCACAGAAGATTTATATATACCTACATACATATAAATATATCTATTTGGTTCTACATCACAAGTTGAAGTCTTTTTTTTAACAAAGCATCTTAGTCGAAGCATTATCTATGGCATATTTTTAATTAAACGATCAGCGATTCACATAAATATGAATGTAAATTATAAAAAACAACGGGTTGCACTCCGGGAGTGCCGGCAGAAGTGAAAACTTGAATATTAACGTTGTGCATTTTTGATATTTTGGAATGGTTAGGGAATAATTTTGCTCGAATTGCTTTAATTATCAGTATAAAAGTACTATCATTTATGTGGTAAAATACAATATTAATTTATTGCGCTATCGTACACAAACATGACAATTCTCCCTCCGTCTTACGAATTTTCGATCAGGTCACGTGTCCTGACGCGAGTTTAACATTTTTTACCTATTCCAAAAAAGTGCACAACGCCGCTAAAGAAGTTTTCACTTCAATAAGGAAAAAGACTACCTATGTAGCATGACATGGAGAGTATTTTTCCTTGTTTATATTCGTAGGTATAACACGGCAAATGTAGGTTTTTGTAGTATTTAATATCTGCCTATTATTTATTCTGAATCACAGAAAGCTGTCGTTTTTGTATTCTAATTAAATTTTGTTTTTACTGTGATAGTAATGTTCTTGTGACTTACACTATGAATTGTGCGAATTTTTATATTGTAGGTACTAAATGTGCCCGCGGTTTCACTCGCGTTTATGGTTACTGCGCCGCCCCCGTGGGTCGTAGCGTGATGTTATATAGCCTATAGCCTTCCTCGATAAACAGGCTATCCAACACCAAAAGAATTTTTCAATTCGAACCAGTAGTTTTTGAGATCAGTGCGTTCAAACAAACAAACAAAAAAACTCTTTAGGTTTAATATCTTGAGAATTAAAACCTAATTCTTGTCCCCAGATGTCACCAAAGAAATGGTCAAAGAACACATTCGGGTGGGCCCGCGCAGAGGTTTTAGGCGCCCTAGTAAATGCTGTGTTCCTAGTGGCACTGTGCTTCAGCATCACAGTGGAAGCTGTGAAGAGGTTCATCGAGATCGAGATGATCCATGACGCGAGATTGCTGGTCGCTGTTGGCACGTTAGGCTTGGTCTTAAATATTGTCGGGCTGTTTCTGTTTCATGGTGAGTGGAATTATATTGTTTTATGCACTAACAGTACTAATAAACCAATTTTGAAACGGCGTTAGCTTTCTTTTAAGTGAAAACTTGTTTAGGCGCTTTGAGCACTTCTTGGGTGAACAAAAATCGTAGAACTCGCGTTATCATCACGCTTCCACGCTTTCCATTTTTGAATTATTTTAGAATATTAACAATATCTCAGAAATGGTACGTCCTACGCAAAAAGTAACGAAATTTTGACTCCCCACTATGAGAGTATCAGGAATCCGGCCCGCTCCTTTTTATTTTTTTTGGTTTATAAAGAAGTGTTTATGATCAAGGATTAAAGTTTTCACTTCTATCGGCAGTCCCCAAAGACTGCCCCAATTTTTTATTTTTATTTTTTTTATTGCCTTTGGTGGCAGACAAGCAAGTGGCCCACCTGATGCAAAGTGGTAACCGCTGCTCATGCCATGCTCATGCTCAAAGCCGCTGCCGAATAAACTCAATGGATAAGGCATTGGACATGCGATCTAGAGGTCGCGGGTTCGGTTCCAATACACTATCGACTTTTTTTCTTTTTTTTCCAATTTTTTATCGTGGGGGAATGCATTGACGCATACCTCCCCACTGAAAAGGGGAGCGGCGAAGTTATGTCGGGCTCACCCGGAAAAAGATGCAACGTCCTGGATACTACCGACTAAACCCACCACGGTGTGCCAACTCGCTGCCTTGAATGGTGGGTGAGTCGCTGGAACTGAAACTGCATCAGCGACTCACCCAGTAGTGTCCAATACAACACGGACGACGACTTCTGGCACGACAGAGGGCGTCACTCCGACTCAATGGCTAGCGGACGGGAAATCCCGTTTCTCCCGCCCGCGGCCCTCGCTATGGCGGCATCAGGCGCGCCTGCGCCGCCCGGTTCGCCGGCGGCGGCTCGGATCCGCAAAGATACTCACCTCGCGGATCCGCTCCGCCGCCTCCTTCTGCGAGATAACGTCCTCGTAAAAAGATGCGACCGCTATCCAGTTCCTCTCTCTATCGACCTGAACCAACACAAGCATTCTAGCTTAAGGGGACACCGCGAAACGTGACGTACGTACTCATTGACACTCATTGTGTATCAATCGTTAAAGAGCGGTCATAAGGTCTAAAATTGCGATGCGCCCGCAATGATCGAGAGCGCTTAGAAATTGTTTGTTAAAATCATAAAATATTATTTAAAAATGATTGGTTTTAGTTATGGAAATAATGAGCTAGCAAATTACTAATATTGATGTTACGAATATATTTGAGTAATTCCTAAGCATAATGATAGTGTAACTTCCTTGTAATTTAAAAAATAGTAATTTGTCAGAGGTGTTTTCGAAAATAATTATGTTTAAGCCAAAATCACAATATCGTGTTTTTGAGCTAGGAAATTCTAGTTAAAGACATCAATTTACCTATATCAAAATTCTAGATTAATTGGTCTTCTCATAGACCTATACTATTCGATGAAAGTTAGTGCATTTTTCAGTGTATCCTCTTAACTGGAGGGGTTAACAAGAATACCTACTAGTAATACAAATTGATAGTAATACTTTTAAAAGAATCTCATATTTATAAACGGTAGTTAAGTATTAACTTGCCACTCTAAGAAATAAATTTATCTGCAAACATTACTCAACGTTGAGTGTTGTTGAATAATAGTTAAGTAACAGCCGTTGTGTGTTGGTTAATCAAGGAATTGAGAGCTGTTCAGTTGCGAGGTGGTTAAGTGTTAGTTAGCGATATTTTATAAGTAAGACTGTTAGATCCTTACTAATATTATAAATTCGAAAGTAACTCTGTCTGTCTATATGTCTGTCTGGTCTGTAACCTTTTCACGGCTACACCACTCAACCGATTTAGATGAAATTTGGTACAGATATAGTTTAAAACCTGAGGAAGGCCATAGGCTACTTTTTATTGATGTAGGTACCAAGCGGGCGGAGCCGCGCGCAACAGCTCGTAGTAAATAAGCGTACCGTTCGCTTGATGGTAAGATGTTATCATAGCCACTTTACCATTAAGCGAAGCGTATGCTTATTTACTATCTAACAGTTAGAAAAAGAAAAGGATTATAGTTTGGTTTGCAAATTACTAGTATTACTGATATATAATAACTGTCCAGGGGATAAACAGGCTGTTAGGCACACGGTTGTCCAAATGAAATAGAGATCTGGTTTGGGCTATTGCAATTGTGTTGGACTCAGGCAAATAAACTAAACTAGCTGTCCAGACAGACGTTGTCCTGTACACATGAAAAAAATAAATAAAAAGAAAAGAAATGAAGAAAGAAGAAAGAAAAGAAAACATACTTTATTTCTAAAATCACGAAATCTTTCACAATATCATGTAAAAAAACCATTCTCGAATTCACTTGAACACACAAAAAATTTCATCGAAATCGGTCCAGCCGTTTAGGAAGTTTAATTACAAACACACGCACAGTAGATTTATCTATATATTAATACGTGAAATTACCTAATACAAAAACACTACACGCGTACAACCATGCATTTGACACACGCAGTCGAATCGCGGTAGTAGTTCGCCATTGTTCGTCTGACGTTGTAAAATTCTTTGTAACTATGGTTACCTATACCTTATTTATATGTAATAGATGTTCCCGCGGTTTCACTCGGGTTTATAGTTACTGCTCTTCCCCCGTGGGTCGTAGCGTGATGTTATATAGACTATAGCCTTCCTCGATAAATAGGCTAGCCAACACTAAAATAATTCTTCAATTCGAACTAGTAGTTCCTGAGGTTAGCGCGTTCAAACAAACAAACAAACTCTTCAGCTTTATAATATTAGTATAGATCCCCGTGCCTCGGAAAGCACGTAAAGCCGTTGGTCCTGCGCCTGATCTCTCTCCGGTCGTGTCGGATTAACCGTCCCATCGGATCATGAGAGTTAGGGAACAGAGTGCTCTTGTGTTTGTGCACACACTTGTGCACTATAATATCTCCTGCGAAGATGTCCAGTCTCCGTTAAGATTGGCCGCCGTGACCGAAATTCGGTCTGGAGGACATTATTATTATAGATATATACCAATCCCTCCCTCCCTTCCCCCTCTGGGTGGAAACGACCTCTTGATCGCGATACCAATGTTGCTTGCTGTATATAATGTATGGATCTCGGTAAATTTCATGTAGGCATGCGATACCCTGTTTTACTGGTGGCCACCTAAACAATTTGAAACATGATTCGATAAAAACGACGATCAAACATGGGGTTGGGCCGTATCATTTACAAGGCCATCGGGATTTTCAATTGACGACATATCGCTGGCTCACTATTACAAGGTTCTATGTTATTTTTGTAGCTTTGGGGAAATGAGGTTTAAAATTTGCATATCAGTAAAAATAATGTAAAAAATAACTTAGAACTATTTGCGATTTAATATTGTGAGGTGGTAAGTGCTTACATCTATTACTATATTAGTCTAAACAAAAAGGAATGACATATGAACCATGACTAATTTTTTCAAAAATGTAACATTATAATATTCTATAATATTCTACCACATACACACAACACCATCTAGCCCAAACTAAGCAGAGCTTGTACTATGGGTATTAGACAATGGATAAACATACATATATACTATTTTTTCTTTGTAAATACATACATATTATACATAGAAACACCCAGACCAAGACAAACATCCATGTTCTTGCACACAAAATGTTTGACTTGTGCGGGAATCGAACCCGCGACCTCAGGCGTGACAGTCAGTTACACTAACCACTACGCCATCGAGGCCGACTATATTGGACATAATATTGGACCAGCGATATGAGTGCAAATTTAAAGCAGAATTTCTTGTTTGTAATGTCTAAATAACAGCGTTTTACTAAATGCTTATGAATATATAAAATATATGCGGTACTTATATCAAAAAATCAATTTTATATTTTTTGTCTGTTTGTTTGTTCCGGCTAATGAAAATCTAAAACGGCGGGACTGATTTTGACGGAACTTTTACAGGCAGATAGCTGATGTTATAAGGAGTACTTAATTAAGGCTACTTTTATTTAAAAAAGATGTATTTTTTTTGTTAAAATCTCCGCGGACAATGTCGCCGGTAAAACGTTATTGATACTTATTATTTAAACAAAGTCCCGTAGACGCAATCAAGTTTCCTAGTCTATTTTGATATTAGATAATATGTATGGTACTGACACACACACACACTTTGTTAATGTTTATAGAACTATGACGTATAGTACTCCTTTATTATACGAGGTTAATCGTAGTTTATACTAAGCCAAAATGTTGTACAACATATAAATAAGGACGGAAAAACTGGCTAACAGCTGCGCGTGCCTAAACAATCGGCCATATAATAAGAACTCCATTGATAGAAGTGACGTAAAAGACTCCATACAAATAGTAGTTCTATCAGGCGATTAATAGAGTGCATTTTTGCATAACAGCACAAACAGTGATAAGCTTAAATATGATAAGAAATGTAATAGGGAGGAATTGGTGAAAATCAATTTATTCATATACATTACTAAGTAACACTTTTGAATGTCAAACTCACACTTATTTATGAGAATTTACATTTACCTGTTGCACATTCAGTAAAGGAAGGGTGTAGAGCCAATTATAAGAACTGGAAAGAAACTCACGGCCACTAAGAATTTAAGAGTAGTAGAGCCTCGCTGATTTTAGCATGAATGGGCTGGCTAGACCGGGGAAGGACTACCCTCTCACAGAATATCGACGTGATATAGCAGTTTTCCTACTGTTGTGTTTCGTTCGGTGAGTGAGAGTGCCGGAGGCCCAATCACCCTCTTCCCCCCTTCCCGCTCCTTCTCTTTCCCACTTACTTTTTCTCCTAAAGGGTCGGCAACGCGCAAGTGATGCCTCTGATGTTGCAGGCGTCCATAGGCTACGGTGACCACTTACCATCAGGTGCTAAGCTTGTTTGCCACCTTAGTGGTATAAAAAAAGGAAAGTCTTTTTAATCGCTAATTTTAAAATATTGTTTAACTTACAAATCATTTCTGTAAGAAGCTGCAACCATAGCCACTCATTAAAAACTCAAGCTCGAAGTTATATTTCATAGTCAGCCTCTATTAGTAGTTTATGGTAAAATTAGATGTGCCCGCGGTTTCACTCGCGTTTATGATTACTGCACCGCCCCCGTGGGTCGTAGCGTAATGTTATATAGCCTATAGCGTACCTCAATAAATAGGCTATCCAACAGTAAAAGATATTTGCAATTCTAACCAGTAGTTCCTGAGATTAGCGCGTTCAACCAAACAAACAAACAAACTCTTCAGTTTTATAATATTAGTGTAGATAGGAGCACCCACTTACGATTGTCGATTACACATAATAAAAACATCGCGATACTATATTGCCGTTCAAAAATATTGTTTAAGTATTGACATTTTTTGAGTGAAAGATTCTGCTGTAGTTAATTTATTTGACAAGACCCATCCTCCTTATAGGAGGCTTTCCTATAAGGAGGCTGCATGCTATGGCAATTTCCTTATGGGCATTGTTATTAGTTTTCTTCCGCCGAGTGAGTTGACATAGTTTTTCTTCTATCATCATCATTAATTTCACTGGGCAACAAAAATGTATAATATGTTCTGCTGCATTAATTTTGTTACAGGTTTTAATAAACACCTTCATCAGTCATACCCGAAATGTATTTACTTTGTATGGATTGACTCTGGTTCTTGAGATATTCAACTTATAGAACGGTTCCATCAGGACATTACAACAATGAAAGAAAGATACCAAGGCCGATCGGACAGCCATATTATGATGGCAGACTATTGCTTGAGCTTAATAAGGGATTGTCCTGAACATAAACACAATAAAACAGCTTACAGATAAAGTTTATTCTAATATTTTTTTTAATGGTTTTATTTAATATGTATTAAGTTTTCTTGTCGTAATTATGTAGCCGCTTCTAAAATATGTAATTGTATTTTAATTTCGGCCTTATTTCAGTCATATAGTTATCCGTTTTTGTAAATTTCTCGTACCTCATGTAATACCATACCAGCTATACCTATAATTATACCATAAACACTTTATGCTCCTATCCACCACTTTTGTTAATAGATTCTCTTATCTTATGTGGGGGCCAGTCAGTGCAGACCGGCGACACTTCGACCCAGTGGGATCTTTTGTGTCGACACTCTCCCAATAACGACTGCCATAGATGTTCATGGCAGCCGGGACCGACGGCTTAACGTGCTTTCCGAGGCACGGAGCAGGCGATAATTGTCAATCAATACGCACATAATTTCGGAAAAGTTATATAATTTCCGAAATTCAGAGGTGCGCGACGTGGGTTCGAACCCGAGACCCTCTGCATTGCAGTCTGTTGGTCTCCCCACTGAGCTATCGCTGCTCTTGTTAATAGATTAGTTATGATACAAAATTATTTTCTGGTCCCGATGACCTGGCTCGTACGGTTATCAAATAATTTCACTCTCACACACTCACACATACACATCCTCACACACACACACACACACACACCCACACACACACCCACACACCCACACACACACACACACACTTACACACTCACACACTCACACCCTCACACACAAACATGAACACACTCACATGGACACACGCAGTCATACGTTTATCCACTCACACGTCTCCCAACATGACGTAAATTCTCAACACGAACATACTAGCCCCAATCATACACATTCCACCTATTCAGAGCACGGAGAGGCTGGTTATCTGTAATACAGGACCTCCTAGTACAGAGACCAGTCTCCCACACAGACTATATATTCGCTGCTTTCTTGTATGGACTGTTTGTTTATGATGGCAAATATTATGTACTGTGTGAGAGAACAAAAATAAACAATTATTATTATTAATAACGATCAAATTTAAAATTTAAATAAATTATGGGCGAATATCGACCACTTGGCGATCGCTAGTACCTACTAAGAAATATTGCATTATAATAATGTTCTTTAATCCGTACACGTTTTGTCTAACCATGTAAATAACGTTATATTATAGTAAATAAGCTATATTACATGAGGTCGTATACTTGTCGATATAGGTATACTTGTTTTATCTTATTTGCTCCAAGTTAACGGTGTCACAAAGTCGCCATAGAAATGGATTCGGCATACAAACTATTCAATACAAATGCGTGTCGTTACCAGCCTAATATAAAATATCACGTCAAAGTTACTAACATTAGGTGGCTACTTTCTCATATAGCAGTTTTACTTTATTCATAACTAGCTGTTACCCGCGACTTCGCCCGCGTGGAATTAAACAAGTATATTTTAAATAAAAGTAACCTAAGTTACTCCTTATAACATCAGCTATCTGCCAATGTAAGTCCCTTCAAAATCGGTTCAGCCGTTTCGGAGATTATCCGGAACAAACAGACAGACAGATAGACAAAAATTTTAAAAATAGATGTTTTCCTATAGTTACCTTATATACTTTCATTATGCATTATATATAAAAAGCTGTTATTTTGACATTACAAACAGACACTTTAATTTTATTTATTTGTATAGATAAACATAATTGTTATTATGATTGAAATATCATTTTGAACTATTTTGAGCAGCCTACACGATTAATCTTGGCTTGTCAAAGCTGCCAAGATTATCGATATGATAAGCAAGATGTGTGTCCAAAATGTGGGCAACCCATCAGAAGTAGCAATAAGTAACTTTTTAGTTGCCATGCTACTTCACCCGAGTCTCCAATCTGTCTATTGCTACGTACCTACGTACTTGCGTCAACAAGAGAGAAAGGGAGAAATTATAGTAAAGCTTCACACTACCCAACATACAGCTCACGCTAGTTTGGGAATCAGGGCTGACACTGTAAATGTATACACTTTTTGTTGCAATAAAGAATGTATTATTATTGTTATTTACCGTTAATTTGTATGGTTCTTCAGTTAATATTTTTATCTTTTGCGGCTGGAATTGCTCTGGTGTTTTATTATGAAACTAGATGTTCCCGCGGTTTCACCCGCGTTTATCGTCACTGCGCCGCCCCCGTTGGTCGTAGCGTGATGTTATATAGACTATAGCCTTTCTCAATAAATAGGCTAGCCAACACTAAAATAATTTTTCAAATCGAACCAGTAGTTCCTGAGATTAGCGCGTTCAAACAAACAAACTCTTCAGCTTTATAATATTAGTGTAGATAGGAATAATATAAATCTTTCGCAGCACTTAGCAGCATTATTACATTTATTATTATATTTTTTCTAGTATTATTATTTTAGAAACTGTAAGTATGATTGTTCTGCTAAGACTCTCACTTACTAATGCCACCAGATAAGTGAGAGTTTTTAAACAAAGGTAAGATCTGTGATATATGTGTTTTTATTGAAATTTGATGAGAGCGTTATGAAATTTTGCTCTTGGCTCCGCATCAATCATTCGTTAAGCACAAGCTGTATATAAAATGACAATATACAATTGTTTTCGTCAATGAATAGGCTTTATGCTACATAATATATATTACTTATCGTTGTGACGTCATCCGGCCCCGACTGTACGCGTGCCGCAAAACTCATATCGTGCAATTTTGTATGCTTAAAACCGTAGCGGTCAAACAGTTCATCTGATGCGAGAAATTCTGCCGTCAATTAGTACAAATATTATAGAACCAAGCATCAACTAATAATGACTAATCAAGTGTCAAGGGTTCAGCAACAATTGTATTACCCAATTAAAAATACTCAATTATATTTATGAAAATTTACTGTGAACCATGTGCCTATGACTAGAAGTACAGATTGCCTACGGTTGCTTTTCCATTAACTTCCAACACTCACAGCTCTAAGAATCTTTTCTGGGCGCAAGTTAGACTATCTTTTCGTAATATTATTTGTTTTTATTGATACGATTTCGAAGTGTTTTATATATGGCACCTGCTGATTTTATAGGGCGTTAAAATTTAACTATTCGTATCAACAGGGCTAAAAATATAATTCTATTACCTTGCATTGATTTGCTAAAATGTGCTTGATGCCCACGTTTATTTGAAGTGTTATTACTTGGTAATATTGTTAGAAAGAAAGAAAGAAAAATAATTTATTAGACACAAAAACACAAAATATTAACATAGAAACAAGAAGAAAATACGAAAAAATAAACAAAAATAAATAAAATGTTGTGCAGTGTGTCCAAATGGTTCCAGCTCAGCCTTTGCTGCGGATAACCGCAGCGCTGTTTTTCAGCCGAAACTCAAGGACTAGCACGGAGGATTATTCGGCATACAGTTTATAAACATACTTATTAATAGATAGAGTAAATATAATATAATGTATAATAGACAGGCAATTACATATATGTGTAGAACAGAAGATAATATTTAAAAAAAAAATGGATTAAAATTATATATAAGTATACAATAAACATAAATATATCTAGAAACACAATATAAACAATTAAGGCCTTTAAATAAGGTGTTACGAATATTTTTGCCAATACGATTGTAACGTACCGGTTTCAAACCCGTGTGGAACGAAATCTTAGTGTCTCTTTATGCCTTAAAGATGTTCGCAGCAGAAGTAGACAGTCTAGAAGTAGGTACTTGGTAGATCTCAAAAGGCTTTCTCACTATTACGTGAGTTCTAGAACTTAGCTACAGGTATAACACACCTCATCTCTTCATTATTTCAGTTATTTCAGTTTATTCTGTCGCACCAGAATCGACCAACGTATCGAACTGATTCGATCGCCAGCCAGCACATTTAATGGAATTGAATTTGACTTTTCAACAAAATACAGCATGTCTAATTGGAAAATTCAGTTTAAAACATCATCATGCCTCGTAGAATTTGACAGAAGCATTTACACTAGCGTTGGGCCTCAGGCAAAGAGATGAGGTGTGGACTCGGCGTGGGCTCCATGTGGGCGTTCCAATTAAGTTTGTTCAGCGCAAACGGAGTCACTAACTGTACGAAAGGTCGTCTGTAGGTAGTGCTTACCTGGCTATAAATAAAAGCCTATCATCAGTGTATACTAGTAATATAAAATGGGATTAAATATAATGACCACCAAAAATAGTAATTGCGCAGCAAAATATGCTTACTAAAATATAACATAACGAGCATCTAAACGCCTCAAATCACTGCATTTCGTCTCGGAAGGGTGAGGTTATGTTAGGTTCCTTCTTAAACCCACCCAAAAATAGGAGCCCCGCCAAGCGGGGCTCCGTCGACTTAGTTTGATCTTTTTGAATATATTTTGGTGTGCAATTAGTATTTTTGGTAAGCATATTTTGCTGTGCAATTAGTATTTTTTTGCTGTGCAGTTAAATACTACCCATATAAAATTCGATTCCAGATTTTAAACAATCGGCTTCGCTGGCGTAAATCTAGGTTAGGTTATAATAATAATATAATATCAGCCCTGTGTTAAACTGTCCCACTGCTGGGTACGGGCCTCTTCTCAGTGTGAGAAGGGTTAAGCCATAGTCCACCACGCTGGCCTAATGCGGGTTGGTAGCCTTCACATATCTTCGAAAACATTATGGAGAATTCTCAGACATGCAGGTTTCCTCACGATGTTTTCCTTCACCGTTAAAGCAAGCGATAATTAACTACTTAATACGCATATAACTTCGAAAAGTCAGAGATGCGCGCCTTGGGTTCGAACTCGAGAACTCTGCGTGGCAGTCCAACGGTTTCCCACTAGGCTATCGCTGCACTAGGTTAGGTTAGCTTAGGTTAATAACAGTACTTTTTCCTGGATAAGGAAAGATACTTTGTCCTTTTCTAAACCTGATAACGTGTATTTGTCGAAATTTCATAATGATCAGTCTAGTAGTTAAGGAGGGAAATCATAACAAACAAACAAACTATCACGTGAATGATGTTCCACTAACAAAAACATCAAGATAACTTAGCGTAGTTACAGAGATAATAAGCTGAAAATAGAGAGCACTAAACATAAGTGTGCCGACTGAGTCATGATCATGAAAAGCTATCTAGTTCAGCATAACTATTCGTATGCAATTTAGCATTCGAATAGACTACTCGAATGCAAAAGCATTCGAATACTGTAATACAGTAGTACCTATACAACTTTTCCATAATCAGCATATTTATGCATGTATATGATTATAGTTCAAAGCACCGTGACACACTATTATTTAGAAGTCAAACAATTAGGTAAATACCTACTAGGTAGTCCTTAAATAATGTGTTATAAGGGACTACAATAAAATACAAATTTTAAAGTATGTATTTGTCTACTTTAACTTTTACGAAAATAAATATTTACCATGTTTCATTATAAAAATTTAAATATAGATTGCTTTTTCAAAACATAATTAAAGTCCTGCTTCTGTGATACTGCCGTGTAAAGCCGTTGGTCCTGCGCCCGATCTTTCTGCGGTCGTGCCTGATTGCCGTCATATAGGAGTATGAAAGTAAAGGAGTAGGAATGATTGTGTTTGCGCACACACTTGTGCAGTATAATATCTCCTGCGCAGGTGGCTAGCCTCCGTTAAGATTAGTTGCTGTGACCAATATTCGGTCTGGAGGACATTATTTATTTCTATTGCCCACATTGCCAACCTGCTGAAATTGAGAATTTCCTTACATGACAACCTAATAACAATTGCTCGACCACGGAATCGAATTTCGTACCTCACGGATATGTCCGCACACTTATTGCCCAAGACAAGCAATAATTTATTAGTTAGCAAACTATCGATTGGAAGTCGAATGCGTAAAGATAAATTATAAAAACCGCTGTACCGTATCGCAGATGGAAAATATGTATCTTATCAGTGCAGGTCATGGTCGTATTTAGTGGCCAAAAACATGTTACAAATGATTAAGTTATTAACGATGCCAGGGACGGTGAGACAATTATTCTGTAAACTTACATTTATTTTACACTAGATTAGTAACAGTAATTTTCCTGGATGAAAGGTACCCTATGTCCTTTTTTGTTACCCTGACAACGTGTATACGAAATTTCCCCTTTTTCCTCGTGGCCAAACTATTTCGCCAAACTGATTTGGCGACGAGGAATTCCATTTCCTCGTGGCCAAACTCGTTTCAAAATAGGCAAAGTACACATCAACGTTGAGGATACTTAAGATAAATTCTCTTTGTTGATAATGGCAACTTAGAATAGCTCCCGACCCGCGGTACAACTACGATGTTCAACTGGTTGTACCACGGGGATGTAAAGTTACCCATGATTCAACTGTTGTAACATAGAAAAATAATTGTGAAGAACAAATGAATGTGTCTGATAGTCATTTGTTTTGTAGACGTTCATTTGTTTTGTAGAAACATTCATTTGTTTTGTAGAAACATTCATTTGTTTTGTAGAAACATTCATTTGTTTTTCACAATTATTATTTTCTATATTACAACAGTTGAATCATGGGTAACTTTACTTTCTAGTGATCAGCCATCGATAGTGCTTACAAAAAACAGGTGCATGCGATTTTCGACCTTATCCTAACTTGTCTAGCTAGACTGCCAAGGTAGGCATATTATAACACTGCTCGCAGTATAATAGAGCCCCTTAATATAATATATTAATAATACTCGACTACTGTAGCCGTGAGGTAATGGCTCGATAGGAGGGTGCAAAGAACCAGCAGGTGAATGGAAAGGTTGAACGAAATGCCAGATGGACAGCAATAGATAACCCTTGTTTAATTGGCCGTGAAGAATAGTTGTTTTATATTAGCATATGGCCTATGGGTATGATATCTCTTGCTATTTGAAGGCATGATCGCATTTTCAAAATTGAGTTTGGTCAATGTCCAGTTAAAAAATTTGTACAGATATTGGACTGATTTAATTACAATAGATAAACATAAAATGCACTTTTTAACTTAAAAGAATAACCATGATTTGGTCAGTTTACTTGTGATCCTTGTTTAACCGTCCTCCGCGATTCTAAAATTATTGGTAGTACGAGAGCTATCGATTACATTAGCTTATCTTAGCTTATCTTATGTGGGAGCCAGTCAGTGTAGACCGGCGACACTTCGACCCAGTTGGATCTTTTGTGTCGACACTCTCCCAATAACGACTGCCATAGATGTTCATGGCAGCTGGGACGGCTTAACGTGCTTTCCGAGGCACAGAGCAGGCGATAATTGTCAATCAATAAGCACATAATTTCGAAAAGTCATATATCTTCCGAAAGTTAGAGGTGCGCGACGTGGGTTCGAACCCGAGACCCTCTGCATTGCAGTCTGTTGGTCTCCCCACTGAGCTATCGCTGCTCGTAATCGTTTACATTAAAAAAAAAAATATAAAATATGCTTGAAGTCCCAGTTCGCTATACATCACTTTGTTACAGAAATTTTCCGAGTAGTTCGTTATTTTTGTACTCTATTGATAGTTTTTTTTTGGTACGTTTACCGTATTGGAATATATGCGTCAATCTATGTGTATTTAATCAATGTTTTATTTAATTGATTTGTTAAACACCTAAGTACAGATCGCGCACTGTATGATGACCGGCCTGAACATTGCGCGAGTGGCGTCGCAGTTACAAATTTTAGGTCTCTTTGGTGACAGGGGGCGGGGGCGTTACGCGTCTTAGCGACTGTACATGCGCAACAATTCGGAGACGCTATGTTCAGTCCGGCCATCACAGATTGCGCGATCTGTAATTGCAAGCTCAATATAATTTCAGGCGACTTGCTATACTGCGTGTAAAACATTTAACAATTATACATGTCTCAAAGGTACCCTTCTTCCACAGATCACGGCGGCGGTCACCATGGGCATTCTCACGGGGGAGTGCCACCACCGTCGAACGTTCGGCATCTCACAGAAATTGTGAATAGCAACGCAGACATGGCCCTCGGGCACAACGCCACGGATACAGAGGAGACTGACGAAATGGTGCCACCCAAGCCTGACAAAGGACCAAATAATAAAGCGCCTTGCAGAGCATCGCATGACCCGGGACATATGAACATGAAAGGAGTGTTCTTGCATATCCTTTCTGATGCTTTAGGTAAGTTAAGTATATTTTACTAGCTGTTCCCCACGGTTTCCTTCACGTTTATGATTATTGCATCGCTTCTGTGTCTCGTACCACAATGCTCTACGGTCTATAACCTTCGTTAAGAATTAGACTGTATTTATTTCGACATCCAGGACATGCTATCATATGCAGAAATATTTTGCAACGTTCAACCAAAAAAAGAAACTCTTCAGCTTTATAATATTAGTAAAGATAGCTAAACGAATGTCAAAACTAATTTAATATTTTTTTAATATTCTATCACATACACACAACACCATCTAGCCCAAACTAAGCAGAGCTTGTACTATGGGTATTAGACAATGGATAAACATACATATATACTTTTTTTTTGTAAATACATACATATTATACATAGAAACACCCAGACCAAGACAAACATCTACGTTCATGCACACAAATGTTTGTCTTGTGCGGGAATCGAACCCGCGACATCAGGCGTGGCAGTCGGTTACACTAAACACTACGCTATCGAGGTCGCCACCGAAATCAATGTATGTATAACAATTACTCCCGTATTCTGAAAGGTAGAGAAACATAAAAATTTGTTAACATTCGGTCGAACGCATGTCAACTGCTGTGATTGGCTGACTTTATTAGCAACAACCAATAAAAATCACTTGACATGAGTTAGATTTTGACACGTCGTTGATTGACCTTTTACAAACCGAGTGTAAGTATATTTACAAATGACGCTGTCACACAATCGATTTCGTGTAAAACTTAAATACGTGAGTGTATTAAAATTTACTATTTGTCAATCTTGAATATACAGGACTGATTTCATTTGTATTAAATAAGTCTTTATTTATAGTTAATTTGAAGTCATAACCATTTTAATTATATTTTTAAAAAATCAACGGGTTGCACTCCGGGAGTGCCGGCAGAAGTGAAAACTTGAATAACAACGTTGTGCATTTTTGATATTTTGGAATGGTTAGGGAATAATTTTGCAGGAATTGCTTTAATTATCAGTATAAAAGTACTATCATTTATGTGGTAAAATACAATATTCATTTATTGCGCTATCGTACACAAACATGACAATTCTCCCTCCGTCTTACGAATTTTCGATCAGGTCACGTGTCCTGACGCGAGTTTAACATTTTTTACCCATCACAAAAAAAGTGCACAACGCCGCTAAAGAAGTTTTCACTTCAAAAACCATTGTTGTAAATAGCGGCGCTTCGGCCTTGCTCTCACTGGCGGCACGACGAATAAAAGTATAGCTTAATAGACAATACAATTGAAATTTTATTGATGATCATCGTAGGTACAAAAACGAAACTGGCATGCTTAGGCATGCCGTATCGCCAGCCTAAGCGTGTCCACTATCGTCGTTCAATCCATTTTGACCGAATCTACCATACGGGCTGCCTCGCCCGAACTCGGTACTGTCGTGTGTACTCAAAATGGTTCTATTTTGCCTCGCTTGCTCACGTCGTGGATAAAGAATAATGTCTTAAATTAATACAGTCATATAGTGACTACTTACGACTTTGGGACGCGCAATGTACAGAATATTAATTAGCATAAATGCAATGGCGGCGACAGCTTGCCGTACGTGCCGCGATAGTACAATTTTGAGCGAAATTAAAAAGCCGCAGAAAAGTTGGCTTGGATTTGCCGCGCGGCAACTTCGTGCGATGAATCTTGAAAACCAAACTGCTTTGTGCCCGATTTTGCAATGCGGCTGCTAGCTCAGTCAGTAGGAGAATATAAACAAAATGAGTTTTGAATCTGAATATTGGGATAGATGAGTCTGGCCTCAATGGCACAGTGGTGTATGGGTAGTGTATGTGTATGTTGTGCAGGCACAGCACTCACATACTACCCGAGTCTTGACTCCGCTTCAAAGTCAAAAATAATTTATTCATTTAGCTCACAAACTAACATTTATGAACGTCAAACATTATCGACTAGCTTTTGCCCGCGGCTTCACTCGCTATAATTTAGAATTTGACAATCAATTCGGGTTGTACCCTGCTTGTAATAATATGTATAATTCAATCATGATTCGAATGACGTGGCGCCCTCTATGATAAGAAAGTTATTGTTGTTTTCCTCGGGAACAGTAATTTTTTTTAGGATGAAAGGTAGCCTATTTCCGTTTCTGTACACCTGACAACGTGTATGCAAAATTTCAGAATGATCGGTTCAGTGGTTTAGGCGTGAAAAGGTAACAAACAAACAAACTCATTTTCGCTTTTATAATATTAGTTAGGATTAGTGGATATTCTAAATTTACAGAATTTACTGTTATGTTCGTTACTAGGTATAGGCAAAATGTTAAGCCTAGGAAAAGCATTCGACGGGCAAAGTATTCTTATTTGTTGGGTTTTCTATTGAGAAATTGTTAGTAGCAACAAGGAGCCATTGTGCTCGGTAAACGGTATTGGTCTCGCACCCTATTACATGGAACTTGAAATAGTTGACCAAATGTAGGTATAATATACGTTACCCCTGCCTGACCATTCGTGGATATTGAGATGAGATGTACGAGTATGTAATCTACTATACAAATAAATAAAATTGAAGTGTCCGTTTGTAATGTCAAAATAACAGCTTTTTATCTAATGCATATGAAAGTATATAAGGTATCTATACGAAAACATCTGTTTTTAAAATTTTCTCTGTCTGTCTGTCTGTTTGTGCCGGCTAATCTCCGAAACGGCTGAACCGATTTTGACGGGACTTTCATTGGCAGATAGCTGATGTTATAAGGAGTAACTTAGGTTTCTTTGATTTCAGAAAAAAATAGGGTTCCGCGGAGACAAACACTTTTTAGTTAAAATCTACGCGGACGAAGTCGCAGGTAACAGCTAGTCTATACTTAATATTATAAAGCTGAAGAGTTGGTTTGTCTGAACGCGCTAATCTCAGGAACTACTGGTTCGATTTGAAAAATTATTTTTGTGTTGGATAGCCTAGTTATCGAGGAAGGCTATAGGCTATATAACATCACGCTACGGCACACGGGGGAGGCGCAGTAACGATAAACGCGGGTGAAACCGCGGGTAC
Organism: Catocala sponsa; assembly: GCA_963564715.1. Classification (NCBI taxonomy): domain Eukaryota; kingdom Metazoa; phylum Arthropoda; class Insecta; order Lepidoptera; family Erebidae; genus Catocala; species Catocala sponsa. The sequence goes on from OY751329.1 coordinate 28,293,683, forward strand.
ATCTAGTTATGTATAATTCTGGTGTTAAAGATAGGTGTTCGTTATAATCACATTCGACGGTTGTTGTGAGAATTACCTGAGAGCGCGCAATAGCATCTTCCGATTGTGTTTTCAAACATTTAACTCTAAATACGGCTCGCAGGGGTAACATCCGATTATAAGAACTTGTGGGCTCCCACAGTATCTGACACGCTGGTTACCGCGCACTATGCCAGCAACAAGGTTTGTCCTATGTTTGAAACAAACTCTTCAGCTTTATAATATCTATATATTAATACGTGAAGCGAAAACTTTGGATCCCTTTTTACGAAAATTGGGCGGACGGAGGAGTATGAAATTTCGCAAACTTATAGTTTATACAGAGAAGAAGTGACGAATCCTAATATTTATATAAAATATGCATTAGAAATACATTAAATTAATGAAAAACACACAACCATGAATTTGACACACGCAGTCAGAGCGCGTAACTGTGGTTACAATATCAATATATAATGACATAATATATCAGCAATATCTTAAAGGCAAACTTTGGTCGAATTTCGAGCACTAGGCGACCGCTAGTTAGTATAGATAAACAGAAATACACGCTTTTCGCTTTATAATATTAGTATAGAGATTTGCGAGGTATAATTCAATATGTGTATGTATCATAAAACCTATTATCCATGGTGTTTTAATCCGCTGTATATTATCGTTAAACATCGTTTTCCTCATAAACATATATAAGTTACCTAACATGATGTACATTCATTTGTAATGCACTTTATGGAAAAGTGCAATTAAAAACCAATGTCGTCTTTTGACTTTAAGGACATGTATATGAAATCATATTTGAATTATGATATTCATAGACATAAATAGTTCCACTTCTAGCCACAGCTTCCTCTCAGTATGGGAGGGTATTTTTGAGCAGTAGAGCCTCGCTAATGTCAGCATGAATGGGCCGGCTCAGTCGGGGAAGGACTACCCTCTCACAGAATATCGACGTGGAATAGCAGTAGTCCTACTGTTGTGTTTCGTTCGGTGAGTGAGAGTACCGGAGGCCCAATCACCCCATTTCCCCCATCCCGCTCCGTTTCCTTCCCACGTCCTTTCCAAAAGGGTCGGCAACGCGCAAGTGATGCCTCTGGTGTTGCTGGCGTCCATAGGCTACGGTGACCACTTACCATCAGGTGGGCCGTATGCTTGTTTGCCACTTTAGTTGTATAAAAAATAAAGCATTAGGCTGTAATTCGCCACGCAGGCCTAGGCTTGGAAATGTACGGTGCATTTCCTAGCCTAGTACGGAATATTGAGACTGCCTCGATGAAGATGGACGGCGTACTAAACTTCTTTATATGGATTTAAAAGCCTATTTTATTAACTTCTGAGTCTTCTTCGAAGAGGTTAACGAAAACACAATGTAGGTCTGTGTGTCTGTCTGTTAGTGACAGGCATAACTCCGGAACCACTGGACCGATTGACTTGTAACTTGGTGTGCAGGACACCTTGGGGTCATACCTCGGTCGAGTTTGAATATGGGCCCTGTGGGTCAAAAGACCCCCGAGATATAGGGGTCACATATTTTAAATGGAAAAATATTGGCTTTTAACAGTGTGCAGACACCTTGGGGTCATACCTCGGTCGAGTTTGAATATGGGCCCTGTGGGAAAAAAGACTCTCGAGGTAAGGAGTCATTTCTTTTCATTACTTTTACATTTAAGACGAAGAGGTTGAATCCTGGGTTTTTACACCCATCTCGTTTTATAACATTTTTAATACCTACATAATTTTAAAACTATTAAAATACTATTATTCAACTGAATGGATGGCGTACTGGTTTAAGTGGTCGCTTCGCCTCTACGCCAAGTTTTGTCGGTTCGATCTCTAGACGGGACAAAAATTTGTGCAGTCCACTAATAGTTATACCGAGTATTATGTTTGTCTGTTGCTTGAATGTTTGTAAATTCTCTCGCGATAGGATTTAGTAGTTCGGAAGTTGTATTTATAAAGAAAATGTGAATGATTGCGTTAGAATTTCTTAAGGAGGCGCCAAGAGCGAACATCAGCAGAGAGATATTAGACGTTAGAGAGAGATAGGTCTTTGTCAATCGCTCTCTTTGCTTGATCAGCACGTAACGAGCATGCATCATTCCTAGCGTAGCATTTATAGGCTACGACGGCGACGCCCAGCATATATAATGTGACCATTTATTTTTTTGTCAGAGCGCGACGCTTGCGGAATTTTGTAAATAAACTGCTACTTATTATACTATTATTTTGAAATATTAGATTTAATTTGCATACGTTCATATTTTTCGCCGGAGCAAATTAGTTTCAAAGTGTAAGCTCTAGTTTTTAAATAGGAAGGAGCTTATCGAAATATGTGTTGACGTTAGACTTAGTAATCAAAATGGCTTTCGGAACTGCGACATTTAACTGTGTTTTGCACTTGTTCATGAGAGAAAAATCTCTTTCTCTTCTCCACGCCGCATGCGCTGCTGCCGTCACCCGCGCTTTTCGAATTTAATCAGGTAGATACTCATAACTTATAGCTTGCTCTATTTGCAAAAACGGGACATTTTTGCCCTGGCTGGGAACAACGGGACAGACAGCCTAAAAGCGGGACGTATGGTCACGTTAAGCATATACCTACTACTATTTGGTCCGTATAATCCTTGTTTCACATTTGACTTGTGTAATATAGAAAGTGTGAATAGCGAAATTCAATCTCGTTATAACACTGTGCTAATATTTCCTTATATATCTTATATTATGACATGTTTAATCAAATCCAAGTTGGTCATTTTCAAGCGATCAAAATTGTACTCTATTAATTGGTTAATAGATGCAATATTTGCACTGAGACAAAATGCTTTGATAGTTCCGTTTGTAAAGTTGATATGGCCTTCCTTCGTTCTCGCTTTTCCGTGTTACCTTGTCTAGCAAATAATGTAACTCGCAGCTACTAACATAAAAGTGCTAAAATAAAGATTTTTGTCTAGAGTCTAGACAAAAATTATCAAATTTTCTAAATAAATATTTCAAATTAAATATTTTAAGAGAAAATATAAACATTATTTACATTTAGTAGGTTACATAATTAGGTATTTAAATTAGATATTTTAAGGAAACTGGTACCTAATCTAGACTCGAGGCCTGTATTTCAGGAGACTTGGTAGTCACCAAGTCTCCAAGCCCATAGATTTTACATCTTGATATGTACTTTTAGAGTTCGAAAAATCTCTTATACAACAGCTTTGCCCGTCCGTCCGTCCGTCTGTTATACAACTTTCAACTCAAGAACCGTAAGAGCTAGAGACTCGCGGTCAACGCCATTCGACTCAGCATAGTCGATATACCACGGAAATTACTATGACCTTTGACCTCTGACCTCACGTGGTATCACGTGACCTTTGCATATTAATTGAACCATTTTTTCGAACTCTAAGATTTACGGCAGTTCATTGCCGTTTCTCACTTGTTTACATTAGTTTGCAGTAGGATATTCATTGAGATGAATATAATATGGAAATAATATATATTTTTTAAATAGATATGATATCCAGGTGCTCTTTAAAACAAACTCGCGCTAATGCTTAATTTTGTATTTCGCTTCGAACACAGAATACAAAATACACCAATGGCGTAGTGAATTAAGTGTTCGCTTCGTTACCGCCACTGCGACGAGGGATGTAGGTTCGAATCCACACGGTACAAAAATTTGTGTGATCCACAAATAGTTGTTCCTAGGGTGTTCTTTGTGTCCGTTGTTAGAATGCCTGTATAGACCTCCACGACATAGAATTTATTCCTAGAGCGCGAGTTGTCTTTTCCAAAACAATACCATAAAGGCACCGTCAGTGCGCTGTTTGCCAAGAAATACTTAACTATTCTATTGTACTAGATGTTCCCGCGGATTCACCCGCGTTTATGATCACTGCGCCACCCCGTGGGTCGTAGCGTGATGTTATATAGCCTTCCTCCATAAATGAGCTATTCAACACAAAAATAATTTTTCAATTCGGACCAGTAGTTTTTGAGATTAGCGCGTTCAAACAAACAAACAAACTCTTCAGCTATTATATATATATTAGTATAGATAAGTTTAAAATGGCGACGGATATGTGTCATGGTGCGTCACTGTCCAATTAAAACAGAGATTTACATAATGTTGTCTTCTGTTTACGCGAATGTTATTCATTGAAATTAAACTACTATATACGGATTTTATCGCGTTGTTTATTTGACACTTTATTACAAAATTTTGAAAACTGTTACACTACTATTACTACTAAACTTTACTAATTTTTAAGCTAATTAAATTATTGAAACTATTAAAACTATTATTATACTATTTATATTTGTGTTTACACTTTCCCCGACGTTTCGGTTTCTTTTTAGCAGCCATGGTCACGGGAAGAAATTAGTAAAGTTTAGTAGTAATAGTAGTGTAACAGTTTTCAAAATTTTGTAATAAAGTGTCAAATAAAGAACGCGATAAAATCTGTATATAGTAGTTTAATTGCAATAAAACAGAGATTTTTTATTTTAGTGCTATAGTAGGTAGGTCAATAAAATAACAACAGACCTAGTGTAAACAATGAGTAAGTAAATGATTTAATTAGAAATCATACGTAATAGTATATTTAAATGTATAGAGCAAGAATATAACTTGAGGAAACCTCCTCTTTTGTGGTAAGTTCTATAAGTAGTTAAGAGTAGTAGAGCCTCGCTGATTTCAGCATGTATGGGCCGGCTCGACCGGAGAAGGACTACCCTCTCACAGAATATCGACGTGAAATACCAGTATTCCTACTGTTGTGTTTTGTTCGGTAAGTAAGAGTGCCGGTGGCCCAATCACCCCCTTTCCCCATCCCGCTCCTTCTCCTTCCCACTTCCTTTCCTAAAGGGTCGGCAACGCGCAAGTGATGCCTCTGGTGTCGCAGGCATCCACAGGCTACGGTGACCATTTACCATCAGGTGGGTCGTATGCTTGTTTGCCACCTTAGTCGAAAAAAAAAAAGATTTCTGATTTTCTATAAAATCTATGTTTCTATTATATTCATCGTTTATTAAGGAAACTATATAGCTAACGCTACTAAACTAACTAGGTTTTGTCCGTGGCTGCGCTCGCATCAATATAGGCTTTGTCAACAAATTTATTTTCCTCGGCAACAATACTCTTTTCTGGACAGGTTATGTCCTTTTCTGTGCCCCTGACAACGTGTATGTGAAATTACATGATGATCGGTCGAGTAGTTATGGCGTGAAAGCGTAACAAACAAACTCACATTCGCATTTATAATATTACTAGCTTTTGCCCGCGGCTTCGCTCGCTTTAATTTAGAATTTGACAATCAATTCGGGTTGTACTCTGCTTGTAATAATATAGTTCAATCATGATTCGAAAGAAACGTGGCGCCATCTATTACCATAAGAACGTTTTTGTTGTTTTCCTTGAGAACAGTAATTTTTTGCGGGATGAAAGTTAGCCTATGTTCGTTTCTGTACACCTGACAACGTATATGCAAAATTTCAGGATGAGCGGTTCAGTGGTTTAGGCGTGAAAAGGCAACAAACAAACTCATTTTCGCTTTTATAATATTAGTTAGGTGTTAGGTATAGTTAGGATATAAAGAGCAAGAATTCACTTGAGGAAATCACTATCATTTGCGGTAAATTCTATGAAGAGTTTCTCTGATGGGTATTATTCATCGTTTATTAAGGAAACTACCTCACGTAGGTATCGTACGTTTACAATAATATATACTTTTAATAATAATAATAATATTCTATCACATACACAAAACACCATCTAGCCCAAACTATGTAGAGCTTGTACTATGGGTACTAGACAATGGATAAACATATATATATATATACATTTTTTTGTAAATACCTACTATATACATAGAAAAAAATTTAATTAATATTATAAATGCAAATGTGAGTTTGTTTGTTACGCTTTCACGCCTTAACTACTCGACTGGTCATCATCATTTTGAATACAAGTTGTTAGGGAAACAGAAAAGGACGTAGGGTACTTTTCATCAAGAAAAAAGTAGACCGTGCTGTTACTTTTTCTGGATAAAAAGTACCTTACATTTAGGCGAGTGAAGCCGCGGACAGTTTTGTATAAAACAGTTTCTGAATTTCGGACCCTGTCTACTAATATATGCCATAGCCATTATATATGGTACTAGATGTGCTCGCGGTTTCACCCGCGTTTATGATTACTGCGCCGCCCACGTGGGTCGTAGCGTGATGTTATATAGCCTACAGCTATCCTCCATAAATAGGCTATCCAACACTAAAATAATTTTTCAATTCGGACCAGTAGTTCCTGAGATTAGCGCCTTCAAACAAACTCTTCAGCTTTTTAATATTAGTAAAAATTATTTTGTTGTTTTAATGATATCATCTGCAATAAATATAATATAAAACAATAAATTTTTAATATGTATAATACAATTAAAAATGTATTGTTTTATCGGATAACACAAATTGTGTCGAGCGATATCCAAATCTGTAACACTCGACGTAATAGGAATGGCGAGATAATCAATTATACTTAGTTTATACGTAATTAAAATATTTACGAAATTGTTCCAAATACATAATTTTAGGATTAAAGCAAATTTTTATTAAGGAAATCCGTAGTCTCTGGCTACCCCTCTGGCTATATAACATCACGCTACGACCCACGGGGGCGGCGCACAGTGTGTTATTTTGTCTTAGTTGCGGACATGCTCGTTTTATGTGTTTTTTGGAAAGCTAACAATCAAAATAAACCCTAATTAAAACTCCGCCGGCTCTAACTACTATAGTTTAAGAGAAATTAATTAAATCGAGAAAAGTCCTTAAAACCATAGAAACACAATATCTCGTTTTTGGATTTGAATTTTACACTAAATGTTATAAGGTGTGATAGGTGTTTACTATAGGAACCATTATTTTCTTAAAAACATTAAAAATCTTGCTCACACAGGTGAGAATTTTTTTTTTCGTATGATTTTGTAAATAATTTTTGCCCGGTGATTCTCTTCATGGTCGCATTTTTTTTAATGCCTAAATGTTGATCACTATAATAACTATCGCCACAAAAAAAACAGATCCAACAAACCCAGGATTACGGAAATATTGAATTTTAAAATTGTGGGCTAGGGTTGTCAATCAAAACTGTAAGCAACATACAATACTTACTTCATGCAAATATTACTCATTGTGATTCATTATTTTTGACTCAGGTTTTAGCAATTGCCGGTTTAAATTGTGACGTGCATAGTTTACATAGTTTGAGTTTATATAGAAAATAGTGCAGAAAGATAAAGTCAATATAAAAAATATTTACGGTGGAATTCGATCAGTACATTTGTTTTGTGATATATCTTCGATGAAGGATATTATGTGACGAAATAGTAATTCAATCCGATGGCGAGGATATGTCATAAGCGTTTAGCATTAATAGTAATTAATAATATCCTTTAGTTTCAAAACGACAACTTCCCAAAACGTTTACTCTCCCAAAACGTCCGTTTCCCAAAATGGTAATACCCTAAATGTCTATTTCCCATTTCGTCCATTTTCCCAAAGCGACCAGTTCCCAAATAGTCCGTTACTCAAAACGGTTACTCCCAAAACGTCTACTTCACAAAATCATGTTTACCATGTAAAAATGTTTACCATCAAATAACTAAATTATTGTCATTAAATTATTATTAACCTCTGAGTCTTCTTCGAAGAGGTTAATGAAAACACTATGTGGGTCTGTGTGTCTGTCTGTTTTTATAGTGACAATTTGTTAGTGACAGGCATAACTCCGGAACCACTGGACCGATTGACTTGTAACTTGGTGTGCAGACACCTTGCGGTCATACATCGGTCGAGTTTGATTATGGGCCCTGTGGGTCACATGTATTTTAAATGGCAAAATGGCTTCATTTATATGCAGAGTGGTGGTGTGCTATTCGAGTTGGTTGCTGCTGTTTGTTGTCGAGTTTTGCAACACAACATGCCCAACAGTGGGCATGATGCCCAACAATGGTCATTATGTCCAACAAAGGACATGATGCCCAACAGTGGACATGATGCCCAACAGTGGACATGATGCCCAACCGTGTACATGATGCCCAACAGTGGACATGGTGCCCAACAGTGGACATGATGCCCAACAGTGGGCATGAGGCCCAACTGTGGGCATCATGCCCAGTAGTAGGTAGCAGCGGGCATGATATTCAACGGCAGCAATGATTGAAAAGTACGTTAATTATTGACCGTTAATAATTAACGAGTTTGAATATGGGCCCTGTGGGGGTGGGTGTGTGTCACATGAAGACGAAGAGGTTGAATCCTGGGTTTTTCACCCATCTCGTTATTAATCAAAAGTAACCTATTTGGAAAGTAACCTATGGGAAGTGGACATTTTGGGAATTGTAGATTTGTGGTCGTTTTGGGAAAGTGGACGAAATAGGATATAGACATTTAGGGAATTACCATTTTGGGAAACGGACGTTTTGGGAGAGTAAACGTAATAATATAACATTCTACCACACACACACACACGCACACACAACATCGTCTAGCCCAAACTAAGCAGAGCTTGTACTATGGGTACTAGACCATGGATGAACATACATATACATATATTTTTTTGTAAATACATACATATCGAAACGCCCAGACCAAGACAAACAAACATCCATGTTCACGCACACAAGTGTTTGACTTGAGCGGGCATCGAACCCGCGACCTTCAGCGTGGCAGTCGGTTACACTCCCGCTACGCCACCAGGTTGTCAATTCAATCGCATTGGCTAGCATAATTGATTTAATCGATTGAATTAATCAACTTAAATATTAACTACTTTGGAACAACCCTATTTCCATAGAAATTTAAAAAAAACTTAGTAACGCAATATCTCCGAGATCTCGCTAGATACATATTTAGAATTTTCTCAAGTTGAAGGTACTATACGTAAGTATATTACGCAAACAAAAAAAATGCGACCCGTAAATAGCTAATTTTATATAATTTTTTTTCATCATCATCATCATCATCATCGTCATCATCAGGCTATAATAGTCCACTGCTGGACATAGCCCTCCCCCAAAGAGCGCCATAACACCCTGTCTTCAGCTTCTCTTCAATTTGTTTTCGTTTATTAGCAAAATAATTATTTATTCTCGTTTCTGTGATGTTAGAGACTTGACATTTTTACACTGTATATATTTCAAACCAACAATTAATTTGTATTTTACAAGAGACTGACATTCGCTTTATTCAAGAAGTACAGACAAAAAAATTTTTCCAGAAGGTCAGTGACCTTACACTAATATATTTATATCTCCTAAATGAAGTGAAATATCAAAACGGGTATTTTTGCAATGCTTTAGTAAGGTTTAATCTTTAAAGAAAAAAAAATTTACTGCCATGTCCGCAACTAAGGCAAAATAATACACTGTGCGGCGCGGTAACGATAAACGCGGGTGAAACCGCGGGAAAATCTAGTATAATATATGGTCATATAGAACTACAAGATTTTGCTCGCTGCTTTGTTCGCGTTCTCTTACAACAGTACTTTTTCTGGATGAAAGTAACCCTATGTCCTTTTCTGTACTTATGACGACGTGTATGCGAAATTCCATGGTGATCGGTCAAGTAGTTACGGAGTGAAAGCGTAACAGACTCACACTCGCATTTATAATATTAGTTATGATTTCTCCACAATCTATACTAATATTATAAAGCTGAAGCGTTTGATTGTTTGTTTGAACGCGATAATCTCAGGAAGTACTGGTTCGAATTTAAAAATTCTTTTAATGTTGGATAGCCTATTTATCGAGGAAGGCTATAGGCTATATTATTATAACATCACGCTGTGACCCACGGGGGCGGCGCATAACGATAAACGCGGGTGAAACCGCGGGAACATTTAGTTTCTTGATAAAGTCTAAAATGACATCACTTTGCTTTTATGAACCAGACAGAAAATCAAAAAGATTTGAGTTCGGTTGTCATTGTTTACGTTGCCGATTGCATTGAATATACATGTTTAGTATCTTGCATAAAAAAAACGCAGGTCATTTCGATGAAGAAATTTATAGCACATTTGCTTTAATAGTAACTTTATGTATATTTTTAAATATTTCAGAGCTTATAACATTTTTTGCTTTCTTTATTTATTTTCATACTAATTAAACTAACGAACAATTTTATATTTTGTCCGTGTCTTAGGGGCAAACTATTGGCATGGTTGTACAGATCATAATCAAATTTAGTTCAGATCAATCAATCAAATATTTACTATACTAATATGATAAAGAGGAAAGATTTTATTTTTTGAATATTTCTTTGTTTGTAAGGATTTAGCTCAAAACTTCCAAACTAATTTTTAAAATTTTTTCACCATCAGAAAACCATAATTTCACCGAGTAACATAGGCTGTATTTTATAAAAAAAAAAGTAATGTTACTAATATAACCTAACCTACTTCTACGCGAGCAAAGCCGTGGGTAAAAGTTAGTTTGGAAATATATTGGAAGTACAGAATTGGAAATTGTGTTTTACTCTACTATATTTGCCAATACACTTAACGTACAGTTTCGTTTACTGTTGAACTAGATAATGATAGTATTTAACCTCTAGATCAGAGGTTCCCAGACTCTTTTCTCATAAACCACTTTCAAAATTTTGCTGGTTCCGGTGAACCCCCGCAGCTAAACAAGTTCATGCAATTAAAAAATTTGATGTGGACCCCCGCTTACGAATTGTCAACCCCCATTTTTTTGTCACGCCAACGTAGACCCCCGTCGAGTCTCCCGTAGACCCTGCGTTCACCTGGACCACTTTGGGAACTAATGTTCTAGATGAAAACGAAAACTGAATTTTGCATGACTCACCATGATTTGTAATTTCACGCGTTTGAAGTTGCGGTGATATGTAATCAATTACGTAATTATCAGTTAGGTATAAACAACATAATTGTATACCCTAAATCATTTCCGGTACAATTACTGGTTGTGACGTAAGCACAAGTTCACATGATTAGGACGCGTTCATATTAGAGTAGTAGAACCTCGCTGATTTCAGCATGAATGGATCGGCTCGACCGGGGAAAGACTACCCTCTCACAGAATATCGACGTGAAATAGCAGTATTTCTACTGTTGTGTTTCGTTCGGTGAGTGAGAGTGCCGGAGGCCCAATCACCCTCTTCCCTCCTTCCCGCTCCTCCTCCTTCCGACTTCCTTTCCTAAAGGGTCGGCAACGCGCAAGTGATGCCTCTGGTGTTGCAGGCGTCCATAAGCTACGGTGACCGCTTACCATCAGGTGGACCGTATGATTGTTTGCCATCCTAATTTATTTCTAAAATAAAAGTACTCCATATAACATCAGCTATCTGCCAGTGAAAGTCCGTGTGACCGGTACTGAAACCGGAAACTGACAGACAGACACACAAAAATTAAAAAATATTTTTTGATATAAATAAGTACCTTTATATGTATTTTAGTAAAAAGCTGTTATTTTGACATTTCAAACAGACACTTAAAAATTTAATTCATTTGTATAGATTTACAATAATCGTCCCCCGAGAATCAGCGTCTAGGCATTGCGTAACAGTTTATTGACGGTGTCAACAAAAGTAGAATATATATTTTTAAAAACTTCGATCAACAATAGCAACTAGATATCGGATCGGCGCACAAAATACGTCTCGGTAAATAAGAGCGTACTTGAGACGTGAGCTCTTATTTTGTTTAATTCGCTTGAAATTCAGCCAATGTAAACACGTGTCACAATGCCACAGCGCGTATTCAAAACTTGCAAAAATAATGCCCGAAAAAGCAATTTAACGGCCGGAGTATCTTACTTTCGGTAATTACATGAAGAATAAGTTATATTTTAAGCTTTAAACTAACAAATAATATGAAATTATGAACAAAATTACCGATTTTAAACCACCGCGCACCGCTACAAATGTTTGGCCAAAGCTTGCCAATACACGCACAAACTTTTATAACAAAAATAAACGAAACAAAACGATGTAGCTCTCAAGGCAATAACGGGAAAAAGTACTTTATTTGTTGCCGCTGAAGATTGATTTCACACTAAAGCCGCATTTTCACTAGGCGACATGTCGCAGATACTTATCGCTCGACATTCACGTAGTTGTCTCTGCAAAAGTTGTGGGACAATGTCCCGCGACATTGACTCGTTCACATTGGCCAATCATGATCAGTATGTCGTCCGAGGAAGTAGTATGTATTCTCGTTGGACCACACAACTGCCATTTTCAGAACACAAAGCGACACACGTTCTCACCACTCAGAGCTTGTCCGGCAACTGTCGAGGGATACGAAAGTCGCGCGTGTCGACACTCGCAGAACGTCGACTAGCGACAAGTTGACAAGACCCGTAAATGTCCTAAGCGACGTCGGACGACGTCGGGCGACATCGCGCGGGACACGTGAATTTCGTGTCGAGCGACAGAGTCGCGCGACAAATGTCGCCTAGTGAAAATGTGGCTTAAATGTTGTTTAACTTATGTCTTTTCATTTGTAAGTGACAGGAGTAATTTATTGCTGTGCTCGTTTTATGTGACGAATGATCGTAAGTATTAAATAATATTTTGAAGATTTGTGACTAGATGCCATGATTGTAATTAGGTTGAACTTAAAACGGTTGTAAAACTTATTTCTCCGTTTGTTAGTAAACAAATGTAGCTGTAGGTGTACGTATTTTCACGCGGACTCGGACAGCATTTAGCTTTGATTTTGTACGTGACCCGATATCTAGTTACTATTGTTGATCGAAGATTGAAAACATACCCAGTCCGTGGCTCACAATACGTTTACTACGAACACAGTCTTAGTTCCATTTACTGTAGAGCATGACACACCGCACGCGGTGCGAAGGTTAGTGCAGGCTACCTTGCCTCCTTGATTCATCGACTCGCTTGCCTTGACATTGGCAAAATACTTTCGATAAGGAAATGCATCAGCCAAAACTGTGACGAATGAGAATAAAAACATTGTTCCCATTGTTTAATTCAAAACGACAATTTAGTTATCATTTATTGATGTTGGCTGAAGATACACATGTCACACGTTTATACTGAAGAAAGTGTTTCTAGTCCTTGAGTTGTCTAGATTGCCTTTCATTCGCGATTTAATAATAAGCATACAGTTGTAAAGTTGCACTCCACAAATAAAGCCAGTACCGCCTATCGTGAACGTGTATGAAAGTTGGTATGAGAAGTTACTCAGTAGCTCAAATTCCCTTTTGGCCGCGATCGCAACCAACTTTCGTAATTAGCTACGACTGAGGCAATATTCTGACGTCAATCTTATCTTGAAATATTGCTATCTTTTTGAATTACCACGGTCAGATGGCAAGAGCTTCTTGGAAAAACGGCTTCTTGGTGTAATCAGAAAGATGACTGCACTCACATGTTATTTTCAAACTGTGTGTAACAGTGTAACTTACTGAAATCGATTGAAATTTAGCCAGGTTAAAGTGGAAGCAAGGAGCGTATTAATCTTTCTGTTACCTATATATTATGACATTCTGGATATTATAAGAGCAGCGAAAGGCTAGTGAATTGCCTTGCAGAGGTCTTGAGTTCAATCTCACGTCACGCACTTCGAACTTTCCAAAGTTATGTGCATATTAAATTGCTAATTTTAGCTCGGTCTAACGGCGAAGGAAAACGTTTTGAGAAAATCTGCATATACTAGAGTTCATTAGGTGCTCGAAGATATGTGAAGTCTGCCAACACGCACTGAGCCACTGTGGTGCAGGCCTACCCCTTTTCACACTGAGAAGAGGCCCATGTTGAGTAGTGGGACAGTTTTTAAACAGGATGTAATACTAAATAGGTAATGCAATAAGATGTGCATTTTATTGCTCTACCTATACGGACCTACACAGTATACACAGTAGTATCATATTTTCGATGATTCACTTCAGACATATTCTATTAGTCACGGCTCAGGTTGATTCACCAATAGTGGGCGGAAGTTGTATTAAAATTATATTACGACTTCCGATCAAATTTGGACATAATTTATAAGATGGGCAGAGCAAGAAGCAGCTCTTTAAAAAACGCACACGACGTCGCATTTACCACTAGTTGTTTTGCCAATAGATAACATCACTATTTTAAGAACATATTACATATTAGGGGTTAAAGTATGAAATTGTCGATATGTACAAAAAAATTGAAACTCGTTTTTTTCTAAGATGTACCATATTTTTTTAATCGAAATGATTACATGTTGGCAATAGCCCTAACCAGATCTCTATTTCATTTGGACAACCGTGTGCCTAACACTGTATATATTATAGAGTCATGCAGAATGTTTGGATAAAATTCAGCAGCAGTAAACAATGAATTCTGCGAAGGAAGCGGGGTACAATAAATAACAGAAATTTCCTCTAAGTGACAATAGGGGAGGTATCATTCTGTTATTATAAACACCTATTGTGTAGGCTGATATTGATTTGTGACAACGCTTTAGTTATTTATTTGGCTTTACGACGTTGGCTGCATTGCAACGAACCTAGAATTTGCGTTTTAACCATAGTTGCCGCGATGTCGTCACGTGTATGCAATTGTCTTTAATATGTACTTGATCACGCTTGAACATCTTCAAAGGTTGAAGAAGGAAGGAAGGTTATTTATGTTGTAACATGTATGTCCCTTAAGAGCGCGCTTACTGGCATCCACCAAACAGTGCCTGACTACATGGTGATACTTTGACAATTCCCTAACTGATGAACCTAAACACTTTGCTTGACAATGAAATCGACCTCAGGTTTCCATTATCGACCTTAGGGAGGTGCCTCATTAGTGCGTCGCGTTGCGTCGTCGCAACGGATCAACGCATTGTATGCCACATCTGCGCTGTGACGACGCACGACGTTGTCGCAGCCCAAAAGGGCGATGTTCGCACTGATTTCAGTCTTCATTCCACAATGAATCGGAACACTGTCCGTCGTCGACGTCGCATTGGAGGCTATCCGACAGCGCAGCGCAGCACCCTGCCCCCCGCTTCGTTTCTCGTCCAACGATTTGTTAAAACGTCGCGTGGGACGACGCAACACAACACACTAATGAGGCATATCACCTTTATGCGTTAAAGAAAAAAATTCCACACGCAGAAATATTATCTTATGAGTTAGTCTTGGATCAGATGAATATAATAAGCTAAAATCGAACTATTGGATCATTTTGTCATATGTTTACGCAATATATTGAAATCAAACTATGCGAATTTTACCGCGGTTTATTTTTAAAAACACTACTATTAATGTATTGTTAATAATAGTTAAATTGATATTTACACTGTGGCTATCATGCTCAGGGGTTTCCCCGCCTTCATGGCTAAGACGGTGATCATCATTGTCTTAAAATTTATTTATTTCAAAGTACCTACTCGAACATATCCAAATACTTAATTTTAATAAAATCACTATCACACAAGTAAAATGCAAGAACGAGAAGGCAGAGAACGGAACCAGAGGATTTTTACTCCATGTTAAAATAACATATCGGCCTAGTCTTGTTCAGAAATAATAAGTGCGCTACTGCTCCGGTTCTATTGACATACGTACATACATAGACTCACGCCTGTTTCCCAGAGGGGTAGGCAGAGACTACGGCTTTCCATTTGCTATGACCCTGATAGAAAGAAAAGAAAAATAATTTTATTTGTTCCACGCTTACAGGAAACACAACCATGTTTAGGAACAAATAAGGTCCTGCGTTAGCAGTGTTGCAGAATATCCACGCTGGTATTCCCGCAGAGTCTGCATGATTTCGGTGCATGTAGGCAGTAACATACATACATATTAACTCAATTAAAAAATAAAATAAAAACAAAACAGCAATTTAAATAAATTAGGCAGAAGGTGGTCATAGATGGCAAAAGTAATTTTATACTAAATAATAATATTGGTATTTATATAATACTTATATGCATACGTATGTATATAAACAAAAGTATATTGGGAATAAAAATACTAAAAGAAAATAATAATCAAGACATTATATTATAATATTTGAGCGCAGCAATTAATATTGTGTTACATTTCCGAACGACCCCGGCTCTTATCAACAAACACACATACACTTCTCTGGCTTTATCACTTTCATCACATTTCTCATACAAGCTCGCCGGTTTAAGGTGCTCTGAACCTAGTCTTTGTCCATTGAACGGATTGAAATTAAATGTGGCATAAAGACATAGACATATATTTATTGCATAAAACTGTGTGTACCATGGTGTTACATAATTTTAGAATCAACAGTTACCCTTTTGGGTATTGCAACTTTACAGTAAACAGTATAATAATAATATTATACTGTAAAACAACAACACAATACACTCGTTATCTAGTCAGTTCATTAAAACAGTTTATAGTCGATCGCGAGCTCGCAAGTTTGGTTAATGGGTCGGGCAAAGTGTTATTGCGTTTTCCGTCAGGCAAATTTCAGTAGAGCCTGAAACTATGCCGGATGCACCCGCCATATTTAGTTTGTACGTTACCTTTTATGTGGGCCTTACATATGGTAATACTGCTAGTCAATGTAACTACATTAAACATTAAATAAAATAAAAATATAGTTTTATTCTTAACTAGCTGTTACCTGCGACTTCGTCCGCGTAGATTTTAACTAAAAAGTGTTTGTCTCCGCGGTACACCTTTTTTTTTTTCTAAAATCAAAGTAGCCTAAGTTACTCCTTATAACATCGGCTATCTGCCAGTAAAAGTCCCGTCAAAATCGGTTCAGCCGCTTCGGAGATTAGCCGGAACAAACAGACAGACAAAAATTTTAAAAATTGATGTTTTCGTATAAGTACGTATATACTTTCATATGCATTAGATAAAAAGCTGCTATTTTGACATTACAAACAGATACTTCAATTTTATTTATTTGTATAGATAGAGTATCTGTATTTCAATTTTAGGCATGCATGTCAGAACTGACTCATTATTGTAAGAAGTATGTAGATGTAACATGTAATGCTGTTGGTGTACCAACGAATAAATAAATAAATCAATAAATTTGAATGCGGTTATACTCAATCCTAATCCTAACTAATATTATAAAAGCGAAAATGAGTTTGTTTGTTACCTTTTCACGCCTAAACCACTGAACTGATCATCCTGAAATTTTGCATATACGTTGACAGGTGTACAGAAACGGAAATAGGCTACATTTAATCCCGGAAAAAATTACTGTTCCCGAGAAAAACAATAATAACGTTTTAGAATTTGACAATCAATTCGGGTTGTACTCTGCTTGTAATAATATAATTCAATCATGATTCGAAATATATGTGGCGCCATATATTATCATAAGAACATTATTGTTGTTTTCCTCGGGAACAGTAATTTTTCGGGATGAAAGGTAGCCTATGTCCGTTTCTGTACACCTGTCAACGTATATGCAAAATTTCAGGATGATCGGTTCAGTGGTTTAGGTGTGAAAATGTAACAAACAAACAAACAAATTTTCGCTTTTATAATATTAGTTATTATTATAGTTTTGTTTCTCTTTCACGGGTATATTCCTAATACCTTAGGAAAATACCCGGCCCTTTGGGAGGCATACACGGAGACATGGGTCCAACGTGAAGAGGCCCTTCGAGAGTTTTAATCAAAGGTGGGATGGAATACCCACAGCGGCACTAGCCGCAGCAGGCGTAGGACTATTGCTACGTATGGATTCTAATATATGGGCTATAGACTATGTTTGATGGACTGGTATATTGGTAACTATAGATGATAAAACGGCGTCTGCCCTGAATACTCTAATAGTATCAATCGAATGGACAGATTATATATTATATTGTTATTATAGTTATAGTTAGGATATATATTTACACCATTTAATTTTGATCTATACAAATAAATAAAATTGAAGTGTCTGTTTGTAATGTCAAAATAACAGCTTTTTATCTAATGCATATGAAAGTATATAAGGTAACTATACGAAAACATCTATTTTTAAAATTTTTGTCTGTCTATCTGTTAGTTCCGGGTAATCACCGAAACGGCTGAACCGATTTTGACGGGACTTTCACTGGCAGATAGCTGATGCTATAAGGAGTAACATAGGCTACTGTGATTTTAGAAAAAATAGGGTTCCGCGAAGACAAACACTTTTTAGTTAAAATCTACGCGGACGAAGTCGCAGGTAACAGCTAGTCTTAAATATATTAGCTGTAAACACATTTACTGGTATTATCAGTCACGTTTACGCTCATGGTGCGCCGGATTATTTTTAAACCTGTAAAAACAGGCGACTGTCACTGACATTATTCTTCAAAACAAATACGCGAAACTCTGGCAACCTTGGACTGATTTCACAAAGTGCGTTATCTATTACTTATACGTACCTATGCCATTGTTGGATGAATTTCGTCGAGTATCAGCGTTCATCAACCGACATATCAGCCGTCTATTACCAAGGTTAATGAGAACCGTTTGATTATATTATCGCTATCAGCAATTACTAAATTCGTATGATAATATAAAAATGTCAATATCTATAGAAAATGATGTATATTTTCTTTTAACTTTGAATCGGTTATTTTTATCGCTTTTATCGTTAATGTTGTAAAAATACACTTGAGCCGATACTTGAGCGATTAGCAATATGTGCGTATGCTTAGTCAAGACTTAAAGAATATTATTTAAATTTTGACTTTGACTTAAGTCTTGGCTACTATCATATTGGGCGTAGGTATGACATATGTTCATACGCTCAATTCTGTATTCTAAGCTGTTTTAGAAAGGCCAAGCTTGTGTAATTTAACGTAATTTATCGTTTACCAGGAGCTTATTTTGACGCGTATTGACTGAGTTAGCAGGTTCACGATTCTGCCGTGTCCCGTGCGACGATGTGCAGCGCGAAGCTGCCTCGGTGCGAACTAAACATCTTTTAGTTTTCGTGTGCGAGTCGCCGTAGTTTCAGCTACTGCGTTTTTACATATTCTTCTAAATATACCTACATGATGTGAAACACCAGTATGTGACGTTAACTATGAGTGTCTCGACGGCAAACATGGGACAACGGCACTCTACTTTAGTTATTCTATCAATTTTTGAAAACTACACCCGTACTTTACAAACATACAATTAATAAACACGAAGTTCTCTCATTTACTAGCTTTTGCGCGCGGCTCTGCCCGCGTGGTACCTACATCAATAAAAAGTAGCCTATGTCCTTCCCCAGGTTTTAAACTATATCTGTACCAAATTTCATATGAATCGGTTGAGTGGTTTAGCCGTGAAAACGGAACAGACAGACAGACAGATAGACAGACAGAGTTACTTTCAAATTTATAATATTAAGTAAGGATAAGGATTTATTTACACAATCTCATTCTATAATATAATTGCTGCTTAAGCCGCAATTGAATAACACTTGACATAATATTGTTTGATTACAAGAATAAATTAAAAACGGATTGTATTGCGATTTATTTAAATTGTTTAATTTTTGAGCTAATTATATACTTACTAGCTTTTGCGCGCGGCTCCACCCGCGTGGCACCTACATTAATAAAAAGTAGCCTATGTCCTTCCCCAGGTTTTAAACTATATCTGTACCAAATTTCATCTAAACCGGTTAAGCGGTTTAGCCGTGAAAAGGTAACAGACAGACAGATAGACAGACAAAGTTACTTTCGAATTTATAATATTAGTAAGGATTGCGTCGTTTCGAGTGCTTTGCACAGCTATGGCCTCCCAGAATTATTTAAACAAACGACGGTGAAATCGGTAATAAATAGGTTAACACTTGAAGTGCTGATTTAAAAAACTAATACTTAATATTTAAAATTTCTTTCATCATTAGAACATAATGTTATCACCGAGTAACATAGGCTCAGACGGACTGCAGTACAATTGCACTCTGACTGCAAGTTTGCAGTTTGAATGCAGTTAGTACGACTGCAATAAAACTGCAAACCAGTCGTGCAGTCCGATTGCAGCCGGTGTGCAGTTGTGCGGTAGAAGTTGTTGGAATTGCACGCCGCTTAGATCTTTTATTTAAAAAGAGTAATGTTATTAACATAATTTAACCTAACATACATTTTCGCGGGCGAAGTCGCGGGAAAACTAGTTACTTATATTATATATCTAATAAATAGGTACTTATCTAATGTATGTTACTTAGTTAGTTAATTTTTGCAGGTGTGTTTGTATATATCAGTCTATTATATGATATCATCTTTAAATCTGTACTTTCACGAGTAATTGCATCGATTGTAAAATGAGATATTGATCGATGCAATTAGTCGTGAAAATAATAATCCGGCTTGTAAACGATTAAGGTGACAGCTTCTGATTATTTGAATATAGGTACTATTATTTTGATAATGGTCTAAGTTTCTATGCCCCGTGACATGAGATTGCCTTATAGGCTTACGGTCAAGAGATCCCTACTCGATGCCCGAAATAAACATAATGTTAATGAGTTTTGGATTTTTAATTGGCTCAATCTTTTCGATGGGACCTACAAGAAAATCGCGAAAATAAACATTGACCCACTCTTGTTTATTCCTTCGAGGACATTCATACTAGTGTTGAGTACTATTGTATCACTACATAATTATTATAAAACAAACTCCCTGCCGCTCTGTCTGTCTGTTCACGATACACTCAAAAACAACTGACCGAATTTTCATGCGGTTTTCACCAATAGGCAGGCACCAGGGAATTGTTTAAGGTTTTCTACTACCCATGCGAAGCCGCGGAGGATCGCTAGATCGAATTATATTCGAATGTGTTGACAACACTATTTGTAAATATGTGCGCTCCAAGACTTAGCCATGTTCAAGTATAGGTAAGTATACATAGAGGATGGTCAGTGTAACCGACTGCCACGTATGAGGTCGCGGGTTCGATTCCCGCAGAAGTCAAACATTTGTGTGCATGAACATGGATGTTTGTCTTGGTCTGGATTTTCTATGTATAATATATATATATTTACAAAAAAAAGGTATATGTATGTATGTTTATCCATTGTCTAGTACCCATAGTACAAGCTCTTCTTAGTTTGGGCTAGATGGTGTTGTGTTTGTGATAGAATATTATTATTATAATCTAAATACGTCAGTAAACATTGTTTGCATTGTTCCAGGTTCGTTGATCGTAGTTGGTTCAGCGTTGGTGGTGTGGCTCACGGACTGGGAATACAAGTACTACATAGACCCGGCTCTTAGTATAGTTTTAGTTATTTTGATACTCGCGTCCGTATGGCCGCTGCTCAGAGAATCCTCGCTTATCCTGTTGCAAACCGTGCCGACACACATTCAAGTAAGTACTACTTACCAATGCACATATTTCAGTGAAATTTTTCGTCAATTTGACCTGTACTATTATTCTTGTCAGCACCCTTAGCTAAGCGACAAAAGCAGCGATAGCTCAGTGGGGAGACCAACAGACTGCAATGCAGAGGGTCTTGGGTTCGAACCCACATCGCGCACCTCTGACTTTCGACAGTTATATGACTTTTCGAAATTATGTGCGTATTGATTGACAATTATCGCTTGCTCCGTGCCTCGGAGAGCACGTTAAGTCGTCGGTCCCGGCTGCCATTAACATTTATGGCAGTCGTTATTGGGAAATCAGTGCCCTCTAATATCCTGACACTGGTCTAGCCTTAGGGTATCGTTAGCCTTCGGGTTGCGGACGTCAGGTGGCAACCGCTCCGTGTAAAAACTGATATCCAGTCAAATCCGGTTAGACTAGAAAGCCGACCCCAAATGACTTGGGAATAATAAGCTAGGGAGAAGAAGAGACTCTTAGCTAAGCGAAATGCTCCACTAGCGTAAGTCCTATACCTTAGATTCATTACGCATTGTCGACCGGTCGCCGGGAACTCGGATTCTCTGCAACCAAAATATAGACAATGACGCTGGAAAACTTAACCGATCGACTGGATTAAAGCAGTGTTTCTTTTATATTCATGAATGGACGTAGAGAGACGTAGCGTTGCTGATTTTGAAGAGAAAACAAAGAAAGCATAATATTGTTCAGTGCATTATTTGTTACAAGAATGGAGAATAAAAGTAATCAATTATTTTTGAAGACAAGAAATGAATCCAGATTTTTGATACATCACTACCTACTAAAGATGTGGTCGTGTTTTAGTCAGAAGATGTACATTTTTCTGTATCGGAATGCTAAAGCATTTTTATGTCTTAGATACATATATACATATGTATATTAAGTGTTTACAAAGTTCATACTTGCGCTTAGCTAGCTGCTCACGATTTCTAGTTAACCACGTGCGATCTTTAGTTGACTTATTTATGTATTCGCTAAGATTTACGTATTCTGTTTCAATATAATATTCTAAACTTATTTACAAATTTTACTCCTGAAATAGTTTTTCACTTCTAGAAGTTTTTGATCCCGCATAAAGACTTCTATTCATGATTATTATGCCGACCAAATGCGGAATCTGGTCTTTCTGATCGATCGGAAACTGATCTTTCGAAGGATAGGGGTATATGACTTATTTTGTTATTTGCCATTTGTCCATCTATGTTTAAGCCTGACGGCTGCCAAGTCTGTGCGGAAGACCGCCATGATACTGTGACTACACGGTATCTTGGATGTATTGGTTATTTAAAAAACTTATGTTTTAAGTTAAGTAGTATTCATATCGGTATAAATATTTTTTCATCAACAGATGGCGTTGTCCCAACTAAAATTATTTTCGCACAAAGTAGTGTTGTCATATCTATCGATAAGCGCAGCACTTAACATTGATTATTTGTACAGGTGGACGCGATACAGCGACGCTTGTTAGAAAAAGTGGACGGTGTGCTGGCTGTTCACGAGTTCCACGTATGGCAGCTAGCTGGCGATAGGATCATCGCTAGTGCTCATATTAGGTAAGTGTTCTTATTGTGACTACATAATCATTACAACGGCCTGAGCATAAGTGTAAGTGACAATCGTCAGCTTTTAGTAATCATGTGCAATTCATGATCATCATCTCAGGTGGAAGACGTCCACTGCTGGACATAGGCCTCTCCCAAGGTTTTCTACACAGATCAGTCGTCTTGAGCCACCCGCATCCAACCGCTTCCTACGACCCTTACCAGGTTTTCGCTTCGGTCAACCTTGTGCCTACCCCTGCTGCGTCTTGTCATGTGCAATTACTAAGAAATAAATCGAATGCATCGAAACATGTACGATTTCGGATTCGAATGTTGGTCAATATCTTTCCATTTCATTTTTCAAGACACTGCTCCATACATAAATAAACCCTATAAACGCAGGGTAATTTTAAGTCGTGATCGATCGTGCTGAATATTTTAGCTCCTTACGCCGTAATTGCATGAGTCAGATCGATTGCACTGTAGAATCGACCTGAACCTGACCTTACGTTTTACTAATACGTAATCAAATAAAACTAATGCGTACGAATAATGATTAATGTTGAAGTTAAGCTACTTTATACGGATTTTATCGCGTTGCTTATTTGAAGTTGTAGTGTTTTTCAAATAAACAACGCGATAAAATAGGTTAATTTCAATGTATATCATTCGCGTAAACGTAGGGCAATATAATATAACTAGCAATATTTCAAATGATTACTATCCCTCGACAATTTTAATGACTCGAATTTTAATCGATAATTTAACATCACTAGCTTTTTGATTTGATTTATAGGTAATTGTTGCTTTTATTACGAATCAAAGAAATATTAGCTATATCTTAAAGTTGAGTTGTTTTGCACCCACATATGGTCGGCTATGCTTAAGGTAGGTATGAATAGGGAACTAGCATATCGCCGTCTATTGTGCACATTTTCAGACTGCGTTATATTACTAAGTATTTAATGACAGAAGATTCAACCCCGGAATGAAACTCAAGACGTCAAACAAAGCAGTTGTACAACCAGCTGCACCATCGTGGCAGAAGAATATGACTATACAATCTTTTGCTTAATCGTAATTGTGCTTTTAAATAAGCTGTTTACATTTCATTCGCTGTTGTTTTCCTTCTAACATACATTGAATGCTATTTTGTTCATTTACCTACTTTACTTGTAACACATTCCTATCCGTAATTGATTGAGGAAATATAAACATTTCATAGAATTTGCTCTCGCTTAGAATAAATGTTATTTGCAAAGAAAGAATGCATGACCTATATACGGTACGTAAGTTGTTTTTCAAATAGCTCGATAAATTAAATTTTCTATGTTAGATACATGATAAAAACAACTTATTTATTTTAAAATTATGTCAAATTTGTTGACAAACATTAACATTTCGAAACTATTTATATTTGCTTATAACATACAACTCCTGCTTTAGGGATTGAGCAGCGATAGCTCAGTGGGGAGACCAACAGACTGCAATGCAGAGGATCTCGGGTTCGAACCCACGTCGCACACCTCTGACTTTCGGAATGTATACGACTTTTCGAAATTATGTGCGTATTGATTGACGGTCCCGGCTGCCGTGATCATCTATGGCAGTCGTTATCGGTAAGTCAGTGCCCTCTAATATCCTGACACTGGTCTAGCCTTAGGGTATGGTTAGCCTTCAGGTTGCGGAGGGCAGATGGCAGTCGCTGATATCCAGTCAAATCCGGTTAGACTAGAAAGCCGACCTCTAGCGACTTGGGAATAATAAAGGCTAGGGAGAAGATTAAGGAAGTATTAGTCACGCTTCCTTATAACACAAGTATTTCTGGCGGATGAATTCAGACATTTCAAGGAACCATTATGCTTTCTTCACTCTGCGTTACTCACGTATCCTTGATATAGGTACATAGATGTTCGTTTTAATGCTTTGAGTTGCCACAAAGGCTTTGTTGGATTCACTCAAACGATATTCAGTCGAGATATTTAGTAGAAACTAGATTTTTCCCACGGCTCTGTTTAGGAACAGTAGTATTTTTTCTGGATGAAAGGTAAGCAATGTCCTTTTCTTTAGACTGTGAAATTCAATCGGTTCAGTGGTTCCGGAGTTATGCCTGTCACTAACATCAATCTGTCACTAACACACAGACCGTCACATAGTGTTTTCATTAACCTCTTCGAAGAAGACTTAGAGGTTAAAACTCATCATCAATAATACTGGTTTATGCTACATTAAACTAAAATCTATATTTAGACTGGGACCATAATAGATGATTTGATCCAAATTCGTCGCTCCAGTAAGCAATAACCCTCCGAGCGATTAGGCATTCAATTGATCTTGGGAGAACTTATTTGAAGCGATTAAATAAATTAATTTTGTAATTACTGAACGAATGGCTTAGTGGTTTAAGTGTGCGCATCGATACTTGCAACGCGCCGAGTGTGTGTTTGATCCCCACACAAGACAAAATTGTCATCATCTCAACCGAAAGACGGTCACTGCTGGACATAGGCCTCCCCCAAGAGTTTCTACAGAGACCGGTCTTGGGTCACCCGCATCCAAGTTCTTTGTGCCCGTTGTATAAATGTTTGTAGTCTCTAAAACAGGATTTAAACTCAGAGCTATTTCAAATCATATACATTATTATAGTATGTATATAGTATATTTTAAGGGACAGGAAAAATTTCAAATTATCTAGAGTTCAAATTAACGAGTGTCAAATTATCGAAAGTCGACTATTCGGTATTTTCTATTTTGTACTCGTTTTTATAGTGTATAAACCTGGGGTTTAAATTCTTACACTGCGGCTCGGTTCTTGGATGGAGCAAAATTGTTTGGCCTGCAGAAAGTTATACCGGCTATAGGTACGTTACTTAGTTTTCTAGGCTTTCTCCGTGACCTGCAGGTATAAGTTATTTTTATAATGACAACTCGATGACATAGTAGTTAGTGTAACCGACTGCCACGACTTAGGTCGCAGGTTCGATTCCCGCACAAGTCAAACATTATACGTTATTTTTATAATGACGACTCGATGGCGTAGTAGTTGGTGTAACCGACTGCCACGACTGAGGTCGCGGGTTCGATTCCCGCACAAGTCAAACATTTGTGTTCATGAACATGGATGTTTGTCTTGGTCTGGGTGTTTCTATGTATAATATGCATGTATTTACAAAAAGAAGTATATATGTATGTTTATCCATAGTCTAGTACCCATAGTACAACCTCTGCTTAGTTTGGGCTAGATAGTGTTGTGTGTATGTGATAGAATATTATTATTATTATAATAGGTAGCGAACCAACGCCGGACCTACAAGATGATAACTAATTACCGTTGACTATGATCTCTTGGAATATAAGAGGTAACACTCGCGCGTTACCAAGGAGTTGAAAAGAGGAAAGGAAATAAAGAATCCTGTCGCAGGAAAATTTACAAACATTCAAACAACGTACACAAAGACACCTAGGAAAGAGTATAAATGGTTCACACTAATTTTTATTCCGCGTGGGGATCGAACCCACACCACTCGGAGCAGTGTCCATTAAATAATGTTCGGGTACTATGAAATACTACACTCAAAAACAACGAAAGGACATTAGTCTCCCCGTGACCCTCGCTATTCGAAAGTCCTTTTCAGTAGCCATGGTTACGAGGAGATACGTGACTGTCTCATTGGGTCTCATTTCATTTTTATTGAAATAGCGATATTAAAAATATAACTAGTTTTTTAATTAGTGAATTGCAATATGAATCAACACTTTGTCAGTGCTATGAAAATTAAAAGAACTACCTAAAACCGGTCAAGGTAGTAATTAAATGGAGGTCGACGACGAGTATTTATCTTTAAATATCCTTCATACTAATATCTAAGTTTAAATCGTCGGTGTTAATTGAACCCACAATTGCTGATAGACTGATCCTTCTAATGATAAGCAAAGAGCCAATTGTGAAAGAGTCAACTCATTTCATTATTAGGTTTACTTTGAAACAATTTCTTCATGATTAAAATATGGACTCTTTTTCTTCCTAGCCTTTATAATTCCTAAGTCTCTTGGGGTCGGCTTTCTAGTCTAACCGGATTTGACTGGATATCAGTTTTTACACGGAGCGGCTGCCATCTGACCTTCGCAACCCGAAGGCTAACGATACCCTAAGACTAGACCAGTGTCAGGATATTAGAGGGCACTGACTTCCCAATAACGATTGACATAGATGTTCATGGCAGCCGGGACCGACGGCTTAACGTGCTCTCTGAGGCACGGAGCAGGCGATAATTGTCAATCAATACGCACATAATTTCGAAAAGTCATTATCTTCCGAAAGTCAGAGGTGCGCGACGTGGGTTCGAACCCGAGACCCTCTGCATTGCAGTCTATTGGTCTTCCCACTGAGCTATCGCTAGTAGATTAAAATATGGACTGATAAATAAAATACGTAATCTTGGATAATCGTTTTAAAATTTGGTAATCGGTTGTGACTTGCCTGCTTAGCCAACTTACGTACTGATTAGTGCTTCTTACAACAATGGCTCCCTAACTAACTGCTAGACCAGATGTACTGGGTGTAAGGGACGGCATACCGAGAATTGAAATACTACTATTTCTACATAAAGACCATTATTCTGAGTTGAAAACCACTGGAATTTACTAAAGGAAAATCCTATGTCGATCAATAATTTTAAATTTTCTGGCTAGGAATTATATTATAAAGCTGAAGAGTTTGTTTGTTTTTTTGAACGCGCTAATTTCAGGAACTACTGGTTCAATTTGAAAAATTCTTCTAGTGTTGGATAGCTTATTTATCGAGGAAGGCTATAGGCTATACAACGTCACGCTACAACCCACGGGGGCGGTGCAGTAACGATAAACGCGAGTGAAACCGCGGGAACACCTAGTTTATTATATTATGCATAAACCATAGTATTATATTGTATTCAATAGAATGTATGGTTTCTACAGAATGTTATAATTCAAAGTAAGAAAATTTTTGTAAAGAACGGAGTTGTCTGAAGAAAATTGCCGTGGTTTTTAATTCAGAATGATGGTCTGAATCTACTATTTCAGTTTACTTCAGAAAATTCCAATGAAATTTAACTTAGAATAATGGTCTGACTACTATTTCAGTTTCGATACACTGTCCCTCACACTCAGTATAAAGTATTTTTTAAATAGAAAATGAGTACAACTCTTTGTCTAAACGAGATGTTTCAATTTATAAAATGATGTTTTGAAAAACAAATGCAGTATTCCAGATCGGTCGGTGACGTTTGTTTTTGAAAAACGTTTCAGAAATATAACATTTGGCACATTCCCAATCCCAACTAGTCTTTGTCCCAGAATCAATGTCAATGAACTACTGTGCCGGTGCTTTAATCGTGGGGAAATGGACTTATTACATTTTGCTAATGTGTACACAAGACGGCACCGCCGTTGTACACTCGCTAGGGGCTACGGTGCTTATTCCAATTTGCCATACACATTTAGCTGAACATTCACATGGTACGGTGATCACAAATAAAAAAACATTTTGCTTTTCTTTTACAGCGTGTAACATAATTTTTTGAAGTGAAAACTTCTTTAGGCGCGTTGCACTTCTTGGGTGAACAAAAATCATAGAACTCGCGTCATCGTCACGCTTGGTCATCGTCACGCTTCCACGCTTTGCATGTTTGAATTATTTTGGAATATTAACAATATCTCAGAAATGGTGCGTCCTACGCAAAAAATAACGAAATTTTGACCCCTGTAATAACCTCTAAGAGTTCCCCGTTTTTGTTGTTTATAAAGATGTGTTTATGATCAAGGATCACTTCTATCGGCAGTCCCCAAAGACTGCCCCAATTTTTTTATAATGTTCGTTTATCAGCAAAACTGAAAATGTTTGAATTTTCTTTTGTTTAAAAAAGGTCAATTAGGTGAAGAAGACAAAAATTCTAATGTAATGCCGTACTTTAACATGTAATTTTTTCGGACCTTCTTCTTGCTTTATATGCAATAGTTGTGTCTAACTGTATTATATTTAAATTGTACCGTACGTTTACATTGTGTTTCAAAACGTGTTGTACGTTAGTTCTAAATGAATATATTTTTATGCCAAACTAGCATGTTTAATGATAACTTAAATAATATTTCAAAGGCTCATAAGGAATTTAAAGTTAAAAAAGAGCTATAATCATAACGCTTTACTATTTATTGTTTCATTGTTTGCAACCAAACAACATTTAAAAAAAAGAAAGCAAAACAATCATCGGCAAAACGTATTTTAGTATAGGTACTGTTTTTTTTACTAAATGAAACTACAGCATTTTCACGAAGATATCTTACAAATTTTCTTAAGACTAACTCTAAGCCAATTAAAGAGTTCCACGACAATCAAATATGAGGTAGAAAATTGTGATTTCTAAGTTACACTATAAGTTTTACATAATAAGAGTACTTATCAAAAAGACAAAAAGTATCAGTAACAGGAGTTTACGATCAGGTCACGAATAATGCTATTTTTTATTGTATAACTCACGGAATAATTCATACAATCGTACGATGTGAATTATAAACACAAATCCATTGTGCATGTTGTTATTTAAAAAGCTGAATGTCTCTTGAAATAACAATCAATGATAATATATGTTTCTTTGTCTTAAAATAATACCGGCATTGTATTAGGTTATCGGCTACACATCATCGTAATTTAAATGTTATGCACCGATCATGTAGTTCTGGTACTAAAATACTGAATTTAACGACTCGACAAACGCACCTTATGTAATCATTGTAACTATAATACATAGAGATCCTTAAACCCAGCTGAAATACAAAATCCTTTTTACTTTATTTTAATTACTGTGTAAGAAAAATATCTTCTCCCTAGCCTTTATTATTCCCAAGTCATTAGGGGTCGGCTTTTCTGCTCTAACCGGATTTGACTGGATATCACTTTTTACACGGAGCAGCTGCCACCTGACCTCCGCAACCCGAAGGCTAACGATACCCTAAGGCTAGACCAGTGTCAGGATGTTATAGGGCACTGACTTCCCAATAACGACTGTCATAGATGTTCATGGCAGCCGGGACCGACGGCTTAACGTGCTCTTCGAGGCACGGAGCAGGCGATAATTGTCAATCAATACGCACATCATTTCGAAAAGTCATATACATATATATATACAGGGTGTGTCGTAAATAGTGGTCCAGAGTAAAGGAGTCGATACACTGTATTCTTATGTATCACATACCGAAATTTTAACCATTTTTTTTATGCCCCTAAAGTCATATGATTTGCTGAAAATGAGTATTGAAATTGGAAACAGATTAATTTCTTTAAGTACCTTTGACTTTAAAACATAAAAAAGGGTTTGGGTATGATAGTACACATATTCAAGAGTAATAATAAAAAAACAGAATTACAAATTATTGATATTTGTTGAAATGACAGCCAAATTCGTGAAGCAAAGTGCAGAAATTTTAAAAAAGAACTTTTATTTTTTGTTGGGAGACCCTTAACTGAAAATGCTTAAAATTTCGGTATGTGATACATAAGAATACAGTGTATCGACTCCTTTACTCTGGACCACTATTTACGACACACCCTGTATATAGAAATATAATTTTATAGGAGCAAAATGGCACAGGATTGGCAATGTCGGAGTTTCAGATAGATGGGAACAGGGTAGGTTGGCGTTACACCTACATATTGGACCTATAAAGTAAAGCCCAATACCAGTATCTTTAGACAAGTACCTACAGCTCCGCGGGGCTCCTATTTTTTGGTGGGTTTAAGAAAGAACCTAACATAACTATTCCGAGACTGAATGCAGTGATTTGAGGCGTATAGGTGCTGGTTATGCTGTGCAATTAGTATTTTTGATGGTTATTATATTTAATCCTTTTAAAACCTAACTGATTCTACATTTTTCTTATTGGTTTCATTAGATCTCGTCAATAACTACTAAACAAAGCGAAGAAAACAAAATCGGTTGATGAACAGATTGGGTTGTGCTAAAACGACATGAATTCTGACAGTAATGGGATTTTAGTCTATAATATTTACTTATGATTTACTACTTATTAGATTTTCCCCACGGCTTCGCTTGCGTTAATGCAGATTTTGTCAATAAATCTTTATCCCTCGGGACTTTTTGCAGGATGAAAAGTATTCTATTTCTGTGTCCCTGACTGCGTGTATACAAAATTTCATGACGATCGGTCGAGTGAAAGCGTAACAAACAAACTCATATTATGTTAGGATAGTAGTTAGGATCTACCATATGAACAGAAAAATGTGTAAAAGGAATAGTTCATTTGCATTACAAAAGAAATAATAAAATGGATTCCAACTGCATGATTTAAATTAATAAGCTGTAAACATATCATATAATGTATATCTTTCTTTTATAGGTGTAGAAATTTATCAGAGTACATGAAGATTGCTGAAAAGGTGAAAGAATTCTTCCACAACGAGGGCATACATTCGACGACTATACAGCCTGAGTTCGTCGAACTACCTTTGGGAGGAAATGAGGTGAGATATAAACATACGAAACTATTTTTATACGGCGATTAAGTACTGCTATCTGAAGAATTTCGGTCATAGCAGCCAATCTCAACGGAGACTTGGTGCGATAGTGTGAGCGCAAATACTCTATCCGTGCACTGGGCATGGAGTGTTTGCCCGCACATTAGGTCCTATGGAACGGTAACTCGACATGACTGGTGAAAATCAGGCATAGGTCATACGTACAACGTCAATAAAACGGTCACGGCAATAACATTTCTTCGATTTTCCCTGGTGAAAATCAGGCATAGGTCATACGTACAACGTCAATAAAACGGTCACGGCAATAAAATTTCTTCGATTTTCCCTGGTGAAAATCAGGCATAGGTCATACGTACAACGTCAATAAAACGGTCACGGCAGTAAAATCTCTTCGATTTTCCTACTCGTACTCCTGCCTGCTACTAAGAATTTTTTGGCAGAGAAGCTCGTTAAGTTTTTCTGGTCTGAGCCAGCACTCGAACTCGACTCTACATGGCAACTACGCTAACCAACGGCAATAAAATCTCTTCGATTTTCCTACTCGTACTCCTGCCTGCTACTAAGAATTTTTTGGCAGAGAAGCTCGTTAAGTTTTTCTGGTCTGAGCCAGCACTCGAACTCGACTCTACATGGCAACTACGCTAACCAACGGCAATAAAATCTCTTCGATTTTCCTACTCGTACTCCTGCCTGCTACTAAGAATTTTTTGGCAGAGAAGCTCGTTAAGTTTTTCTGGTCTGAGCCAGCACTCGAACTCGACTCTACATGGCAACTACGCTAACCAACGGCAATAAAATCTCTTCGATTTTCCTACTCGTACTCCTGCCTGCTACTAAGAATTTTTTGGCAGAGAAGCTCGTTAAGTTTTTCTGGTCTGAGCCAGCACTCGAACTCGACTCTACATGGCAACTACGCTAACCAACGGCAATAAAATCTCTTCGATTTTCCTACTCGTACTCCTGCCTGCTACTAAGAATTTTTTGGCAGAGAAGCTCGTTAAGTTTTTTCTGGTCTGAGCCAGCATTCGAACCCGACTCTACATGGCAACTACGCTAACCGTGTGGCTAGCGTAGTTATACTCCAGATATACTCCAATATCACGTCACCAAACTGGGAATCGAACCGGCGCGGCGGCGATCTCAGACACAGCAGTCACGTACTCGCATATAATTACGAAACATGGCAGTGACGAGTAATAAATAGATTAGATTTTATTATTAGTATTGCTCCTTGAATATTTGGTAATCGTATATAAATTATATTATTAACACGATATGACTATATCATTATCATATTTTTATCAAGTATGTAATAAATATATAATAAATAAATATAAAATAATATTTTCATTTATTTAGGGTCTTTTGCACAACGTTTGAATTAAATACGAAATAGTCAAATTGATTTTCTGAAAGTTCATATTTAGGCTAAGGGTCCATCTTTAATTCGTAATACAGCTTATAAATATATCAGAAATTTAAGTTAAGTTTATGGTTACTGCACCGCCCCCGTGGGTCGTAGCGTGATATTATATAGCCTGCCTTCCTCGATAAATAGGCTATCCAACACAAAAATATTTTTTCAATT
This sequence comes from Catocala sponsa, assembly GCA_963564715.1. Lineage (NCBI taxonomy): Eukaryota > Metazoa > Arthropoda > Insecta > Lepidoptera > Erebidae > Catocala > Catocala sponsa. Next base: position 28,326,692 of record OY751329.1, read on the forward strand.
CGAACAAACTCTTCAGCTTTATAATATTAGTATAGATTATTTGGTAAACAATATCCTGCTTTTAAAATCTTTCAGTTACTGTTTAGACTAAATTCGTTAAATAATAATACAGATAACAAAAACAGTCAAAAGATAGAGATAGGTTTCTAAATATTGTCTCTAGTTACCAATTCGCTGTATTTGCTTACTAAGGATTCTTCAATTGTCAGATAATTTTTATCTAAGGAATAAAAATGGCGGTTCAACATATTTTCTATACAAAAGATAGATTAAAATTAACTGAGAATTTAAAAACCGGCCCATAATGAGACAAGTAAGAAAAAATCAACGGGTTGCACTCCGGGGGTGTCGGCAGAAGTGAAAACTTGAATATTAACGTTGTGCATTTTTTATATTTTGGAATGGTTAGGGAAAAATTTTGCACGAATTGCTTTAATTAGCTATAAAAGTACTATCATTTATGTGGTAAAATACAATATTTATTAATTGCGCTATCGTACACAAACATGACACTTCTCCCTCCGTCTTACGAATTTTCGATCAGGTCACGTGTCCTGACGCGAGTTTATCATTTTTTACCCATCACAAAAAAGTGCACAACGCCGCTAAAGAAGTTTTCACTTCAAAATGGACTTTAGTATAATCGGTAGAGGCTTTCCTTATGTAGTCACTATACGATATAAAATGCGGTGAAGACCCGGTCTGTACGAGCATTTCTATGAATCGTCGCTTAAACAACACTTCTGAGTAAGACGCATGTTTTCTATTAGCCTTTTTGGCTATGTGGTCGGTACGTTTTGTGCGATCACGATGATCAGCAACATAAGTTGATGAACATTCTTAGAATTTGAATTGCTCTATTATCTCAATTCTTATCTAATCAATTAGTGCCTACAACTTATTACTAAGTCAAAGGATAGATTTTAATCGTAATTTATTACTATAAAATAATAATTAGTAAATTTTCATTCATATAATACTGTTACAAATTTATTAAATCTTCAGCTATTTACGTCGCTGTAAGTACAGGCAGCAACATAAGTCGATACACACTCACGAGATTTTGATTTCCTCTGTCATTAAAATAGTAACATATATTTAGTTTCTATTGCAGTAGGTAATAGTCAAAAGATAGTATAGTTAATTCAATCACAGTTCAAAAGTACATAATAATAATTAGAAATTTCTATTTCATAAATTACTTATACAAAGTTTATTGTTCAGCTGTGACCGTCTGTAGGAAACATAGGAACTTGTGTACTCGTTAAGAGTACAAGCAGTGAATGTCGCATGCCTATCACCAGTAATGCTGGGGCTACATTAGCGGGCTACGGCGAATATTCGTGTTAACGCGATGAGTATGGCTGGCTAAATCGTTGCAACGTGTTGTATTCGGGCGAAGACGATGTATTATCGGGGCACTGTCGGTAAAATGGCGCGCTTCAAAGGGATATGGCGTGCCAATATTCGCTTGGGTGGGTACACCTACGTCACTTCAGTGTCGTCCAGATTTTGAAGCGGGAGGGACTTGCTTGTATTTTTTTGTACACTATGGAGTGGAGTAACGAAAAAGTGTTGGAGTTCATTAAATTTTATGAAACTGGGAGTATTATATGGAATCCTGATATGACATATAAAGCAACGCCACTTCCTCCATTTTGAATTACCGCCTACGTTTCGGCCGCACAACAGGTCGAACAACACAACGCGATACGAATCTTCGCCCGCTATAATTGCGGCATCGCCACTCGTGGCATATTATGCAGTAGATATTATGTCATAAGACACTGCACGGTACGATACAATGCCGTAAATCGTACCGTGCAGTACCTCGTGGAATAAAGCCATAGGGGTACAACATAGGCTTGCCAAGCGTGACGTAGCGTGTTCCGCAGGTGGCGATTGGCGCGGCGGCCGAAGCGCCGTGCGCGCTACACTGCCCGCCGAATGACGCGTGCCACAACGCCACGTGCTGCGGGCCCAACCAACAGGTGCGCCTTCTCTCTCACGTCATCTAGTACTCGCTGCACTTTCTATCCCCCCTACTAACAATCCAGGGCTCACAGCCCACTAACCCCACTTGAAGCCCCTGTCTAGACGCTTTAACTTAGCCAGTTAAGCTATGTATTATAAATGTTCTTCGCTGTTGCATTTAGGATTGAACCTAATGTAGAGGCTAGGGTTGCCAATCCTAATATAATATAGAATCCTATTGTATAAAGGGCCTAAATATTGTAATATGTAAATAAATAAAATAATATTGGATAACAAAATAACTTTTGTAAAAAAAAAAGCTTAACGGTGAATCGAAACGAAATTTTGATCTGTTTCTGGACGATATTTGGGCATATGTACAGTTTAAAAAAGTATATATTGGATACATACTTTTTAGTTTGTTATTATTTAGCTATCTACTATATATATATATATACTATACTACAGTTCAAAGTCAATAATACTATATTTAATATAAAAATTGGCAAGCCTAGTACATTTCGTCATTTGTATCGCTCGCAGCGCCCTATATTATGTGTTTGTAGCTTTGACATTCGATTATAATTCACCTTGTGTAGTTATTTCAATGCCCTCTCCATCCTAGTATAACTAGAAATCAAATTATATGTTCCAGTGTATTCGATGTAATGTAAATATCATTTAAAGTAATCCTAGTTAATTAATTATATTATACATACTAGTATGTAAGGTCGGGGAAGGGTACTGAGTATATACTAATATCGTATATGACTATTATAGGTTCAACACTGCTAGTAAGCCTTATGTGTAAAATAACCGTTATAGTAACAGTGCAACGTTCCTTATTATTTTGTTTATATGTAATAGATGCTTCGCAAGATTCATTATTTCTTAAATAATTCTCATTCAAACACGTGTAGCGAAAGCAGCCATTACGTCAATAGCACAATGAAGTGAATGTACATTTTAATAAATATTTATACTTGTTGATATCGAGACTTCGGTATGGAAAACAGATAATAAACTTCTTGCTCATATCGGAAAATTGCATAGATTATACAGCGTCTAATATAAACGTGTACATTATAGGTCGTAAAACAAATATGTGACACCGTCAACTAACAATGACCAATATTTTTCTGTTATTAGTATTTGTTCACTAATATGGGTTAGTCAACAAATATTAATAACAGAAAAATATTGGCCATTGTTAGTTGACCGTGTCACATGAAAAGCTCTGTCGAATGAAAAGCTATGGCTTTTATTGCTATTTTCAAATAATATTATATTTGGTAATTAATATAAGTAGTTAATTTTGTAAAATCACATGTCATTATAATATCACCATTAAATAAGAGTGTTTTTATGAATTATCATGTGATTTGCCTTATTTACAAAAACGTGTAGTTGACACGTCATTTAAATTCGATAAAGTTTATGTTAGACGCTGTATAATGAAACATGTGTGCTTATTGTGAAACAATTAGCCATACAGAGTAAATTTTTCCAAGTGTGCGTGAATAATCAAAACGGAAACTATAAGAAATAGCAAAAGATAAAATTATAATAGTGTCATTCGATTTTCGGTAATATGGCCAGAGAACGACGTATCTGAAAAATAAAATTATCTGTATTATTCTAACCCTGTATTCTCAGAATTTAATATTTATTAGCAACACTAAAAAGGATTAAATTCTGAAAAAATATTGACTGGTGGAACAGTGCTTTTTATTCACAATTGACCGTTTCCATTTGTGGCTATAAAAGAATATATATTTCAGAAAGTTCCTGTTTTAATTTTTATCAGAAGCCCTGTGCTTCGAATATTTTTCACTATTTCTCATAATTTTGGCTCTGTCCATTCACGCACATTTTGAAAATTCACTGTGTTTAAAATTCATAATAATGTATTATTGTTTATTTTAAGTATTAGGTTCAATTAGGTGGATTTTTATTTGTTTTTTTGCCCGTTATTTAGCAGTATTATGTATATTTCTAATTACAGTTTATCAGTTTAGAAACGATAAGGGTACGATAAATCTTTTTCAAGGAGATGGTAACTTTGAAAGTGGACAAATTGAATGACACTGCAACCCTATCGATGTTGGACTTGAAGATATCCGCCGATACCTGATTGTGAAATCGTTAGATTTATTAAATTTTATTATATATTATGTATAGATTATATATTTGTATAACGGCAGTTGTTGAAATCGTATAGATGTATTATTAATACAGATGATTGAATATGTGATTTTGTATTAATGCCAAATGTTTGTTAACGAGGCTGTGTTCATTTGTTGTAAAAGATTTATAAAAATAGTAAAATATTTACAATTTGTTTGGCTTTGATTTCTTTGTATGACAGTCAACCTATTACTGGGCAGGGCAGACTGCTGCCCTCACAATGTGCGATACAAATGGAAATAAACAAAGACATGTTCACACACACTAACACTAACTGTATATACAATATATTGGTGGCAGGATCTGTTCTAACACACAACATAACTTAAAATGGTGACATGGTGTTTACTACCTGGTATGAACGGAGAATACAAACTATACATTTCATACACAGTCAATATGGCTATTTCTCTTAATTAAAAAAAGTCTGAATGTCATATGGGTAGCATATTCCTAGTATTCTAGTTAACCCTTCCAGCTAAGTTAAAACTCATATGTTACGAGTGGGTTTACGTCAGAAGGGGTCGAACGCATGACTCGATCGCAAGTCTGTCTTATCCAATGAGCTACCAATAAGTGAGAAACGGCAATGAATTGCCGTAAATCTTAGAGTTCGAAAAAATGGTTCAAGTAATATGCACGTGGTATCACATGACCTTGAGGTCAAAGGTCATAGTCATTTCAGGGGTATATGGCCTATGCTGAGTCGAATGGCGTTGAGCGCGAGTCTCTAGCTCTTACGATTCTTGAGTTGAAAGTTGTATAACAGACAGACGGACTGACGGACGGACAAAGCTGTTGTATAAGAATTTTTCGAACTCTAAAAAACGTAGGACACTATACATTACTGGTTTTCTAAAAGAGATTTTATTTTTGAATATTATGAGTAATAGAATGGCTTATATTCATTTCCCTACGAGTGTAGATACTTCTAGTACTAAGTGTGTAGATCGGTATAACGTATTCATGGATGAGTGACGAAGCGCTCGAATTACAGTTTGATCGATATAAATGCACGTTTCCGAAGGACACGAAATCGTTGCGACATAATATATCGATTATGAAAATTGTCTGATCAATGGTAATTTACTATCAAATATTACAAAGGTAAACATTTATACCCAGTTAATCGCGCCATTCATATTTTATCGAGGTATCGCATAAATAGAGTACAGAATTGCATAAATAATTATACTTGTTTCAAAATCATTTTAATAGATTATTAGTTTCTTTATATGTGATATGATGTAGATAAGTGTTGTTACAAGACTGACATGTAGGTATATCGCAATAAAAAGTATCGATTCATTTGATCAATACATGTACCTACTAATCTATGATATTATCTTTCACTCCTAAAGCAAGTATCAGTCTAATAAATAGAAAACATCATATTTAGGTAGTGTATACTATCGAATAGAAACAATATATCAGACCAGTAGTTTCACAATCAGCACTTGTTATCATCGCATTATTTGCACGTTTGTATCTGATATCACAAGATAACGTACCTACTTTAAAACGAGTTTCGTAGCTCCTTTTACTTTTAAATTTACCAATAAATACACATGTTTTGGCAGGTTCTATTCAGAGTATCAAGTTCCCTTTGCTATTAAAACATTGACATGACTACCGTGTTAACTTCTTCAATTTAAGAGCCAAGCTTTGGCAGTGGAGTCTCTTCCATAATGTCCTATTACCGTGTTAACTATGCTAAATGAATTGAATACTTCGCGGTCAAAGTCAGTGGTCCGACACATAGTGACATTTCTAATGACAAGACTAAAATAAGTTCGTTTGTTAATATATTACAGGAACAAAGTACACCATCTCCGAGCGTGACGCCGTATATGTGCAGGCAGCGGAACATGGGATCTAGAACTGAGTCAATGTGTTCAACCAACGGCGCGGGCGCACAAGGGCGCGCGACCACGTGGAACCTTGAAGCTTTAGAGTGCGGGTTAGTAGAGTAATGAAGAACTACGACTGCCCTTCCACAAATTGTAATGTTATGCTCAACATTTGTCTTAAGTATATGGAACGCGCTTGTTTCGAATAACTATGAAAATGTGGCAACATTTAAGTCTACTAAAGTTTTATATTATTTCAACCAAATTAATTATTGTTTTTATTTTGTATTGTATTTTATGTAATGCATATTTTTCGATGTAATTCTGTTACAATATGTTACTGTTTACACCAATAGGTAATAGCTCAAAGAGTACAATTGTCTATCGTGTATCCCGATCTATCTCCCTCCAGAGGCTAAATTCTACCGAAGTATTACTAAACATAAGATTGAGTTACGTTATATTGCTGACAACAATTGCTTTGCGTATCAACACATTGATTTTAAAAGATAACAAGTACAACATACCTACATAAAATATCGCGCTTCCACGCAGATTAAGGTAAATATTTTTAAACTGCATGTACTTACAACGTTTCGTAACGGAGTAGCAGCTATCACTGTTTACGCAGCTGTGTAAAATCTAAAATCAATTTAAAATCGTTACAATTATATTTTTCACTGTATTCAGTTGATATCGGCTGACGTTGAAGGCGATTTAATATAAGTATTTTTTTTAGTTCCCTGCTCCCGTCGCCAATGCTGGACGGCCGGCTTGCGGCCTGACAGCCGGCAGGGCCCGAGCGCGCTGTCATCGAATAACCTCACTTTCACCACAAATTAGCTGTGAAATGTATTAGTTCCATTGTTACCAACGCTATATAATATGTCGAAATTTAATTCTCGACTCTTTTGTCACGCCTTCCACACAAAACGTGTCACATTAGCGACAACATTTCGTCACAGAACCATCTCACGGCTCTCATAGTTAAATTCATAAAGTATTGTATTACTTAGGTAGGTAGTTCATTCATTAGTGTTACGTCATCAACATTTAGTACTTACTATATCTAAATTGTTATACAATCATAATTAGTCTACTTGAAATTAATAAATTTAAAAGGGGGTTCAATTGCATTTTGTTGAGCTTAATCGTTTTAATATTTTAATGTGTTTCTATCACAAGCCAGTACCTTTTTAGTGTTTAGAAATGGTTATGAAAAAGTGATATTCCATAGACTAATATAAAATAAAGTTATGAAGTATGAAATTGAGCCCTCACAGTGTTGAACTGATATTAGTTGTATAACTAAAAGCACTTCATTACTAATATATTAGGAAAGGATTCGTTTCACGTAATTATAGAGAAATAACCTTATAGGAGGTTTACGTTGATGAATGGTTTCGGATGTGTTAGTTCACTGCATTAGACCAGTTTAAGGCGAGGTCTAAGCTCTAAAAATAAATTAACTAATTTTATTCTCATTACATCACATTATTTCCAAAATTTCTCACATTATAACCAAAATAATATAGAACGGGGTTGGGCTGTCATTACACGGCTACAAATAAAACAAGTTATCCGATTCGAGCAATTCTTTTACTAGGAATAGAAAACAAACATACATACTATGCGATTCAACTAAGAATACGACTGTCGACACGGTCTGGTTTCGCTTTGCACGTCAACTTAAAGTGTGATATGTACAGCGAGCAAGGCAAATCAATTCTTTGTTATATAATGAGTTTATATATTTCGCAACATACAAATCAGTTTGGCCCTTTATTCCTGCCTTGGTGGTGCAATAGTGAATGCAACTTGTGCATCAATGAGGTTTCTGGGTCAATCCCGGATTAGGCAGTGTTATTAAGGGTCAGCGCCGACTGACGGAGTAGCGGCGAAGAGAAAATTTGACCGCGCTTTGAGTCGCTCGCCGTCATTTTAATTCGTTGTATCAAATACAGTCGTATTCTGAAGCACTTTAGGTTGAATTTAAATTGTTACTGAATTAGTCTCTTCGCCGCCACTCCGTCCGTCGGCGCTGACCCTAAGTTTTCTATCAAAAATTCCCTGCTGCTATACGGAGGATTCCTGCAGTTCGGAGTCTCCTGCTATGTGCATAATCATTGTTGGCAAAATGTTTATTTATTTATTGACTATAAAACTTACGTCTATCTTTACAGGCAAGCCTAATGCGATAGAGTAGCTATAGATATAGATATAAGATAGTCTAATTCAGCTGAATTAGACTATCTTATATCTATATCTATAGTATACATACACTTACTATACGCTTAAATTAAGCTAGTTACTGCAGTGGAAATAAGCAGCATTTGTGAATACGTTCAGTGGACATGTGAACAACTCTACCTGGTCAGACAGTGTGTTGAGCACACGCAGCGCCCGCACGAGCGGCGCGCGCTGCAACAGGTTGGTGCGCGCGCAACGCATATACAATTAATATACATAATTACATACGCATAGGCAAAATGTGTATGTAATACATATTTTGCCTATCGTATATAGATGTGAAAGTATGTATGCATGTATGTATTTATTTATATGTTATTTTGCCCATTAGCTTTTGAACGCAAAGCCCATCTTAGTTTAATAGGCAGCTCGTACCAAACATCGGGACAGTTTATGGCCTACCTATATATTATTTTATTCAAAAATAAAGTAAATAAAATTATCACCAAATTGTAAAGTAAATGATCACCAAATTGCACAGCAAAATATATTTAAAGAGATCAAAATAAGTCGCCGGAGCTCCGTTGCGCGGAGCTCCTATTTTTGGGTGGGTTTAAGAAGGTACCTAACATAACCTAACCCTTCCGAGACGGAATGCAGTGATTTGAGGCGTATAGGTGCTCGTTATGATATATTTTAGTAAACATATTTTGCTGCGCAATTAGTATTTTTGGTGGTCATTATATTTAATCCCTAAATAAAATTACTAAGCCACGCTCATAAATTCATTTATGCATGACATTTTATATACGCTAAGTCAAATTGTCCGCAGTTGAGATTCTTAGCTGACTTGCATAGGTTAATTTTAACTCAATATTTAATGTTTGAATACTAGTAAAAATAAAGGTGATAAAGATAGGTAGGTACTAAAACTAAATATGTAGTAGGTACGTGACTAGAAAAATATAATATATATAACTAAAAGAAATACTAAGCTAATTTGGTCCATTTCGGCCTTATATGAAGAAGAAATTGACAATGCCACTCGAAAGTGAATTTTACTCTCAACACTTAGACGATTTAAGTAAATGTACATACAACCGCGTTAATAATATAGTCCAATCCTATATTTTAAAGGCCTTAGTTACAATTTCTTACAAACACACAGAAGCTTAAAATCTACATTGATAATAATTATATTGCTTCGTCAATACGTCGTCATTAATTACGTAAGTACTTACACTAGGCCATTAGGCCTCGCTTTATATCGGTATCTACATCAGTTTCATGCAAAGACCAAATCGAACCCGGGAGCGCACGATCGGCCACAAACATGCGGAACAGCGGCAAGTAATGCCACGGGACCAACGAGGCAGCTACCAAGTACGTCCTGACCACAATAATTGTCATTATATGCGCTAGAGCGAGACAAAGCTATATACTCTTGTGACGTGCTATCTCATTACCACGCATGCAATGACAATACCTTAAGTAAGGACCAAGATAAAAGATGCCTAATAAATATACTTTGAGGCAGGATTAGTCTTTGTTTGAAAGATACGTAAGTCTTGTTCAATAGTTTGTTACCTCGGGGTAAAGCTAACGTTTTAGTTAAGAAGTTCATTCACAAATATTATCTGTGTGTGTTTGTGAGTTTATACCAAAACAATATTGTTGAATGCTTTTCTAAATGAATAATATAATATTAATTAATTGTAAGCGTAATTTATAGCTTATTAGGTAGTTTTTAATACAGGTAAGTAACTACGTATATTTTTCATCGTAGCAATGACGTTTGAGGCATTTTGAATTAGGTGTAATTATCCAAGCATAATTAATTTATCATGTTTTAGGCACAATTTATTTATTATAGTAATTTTATATCTCTTTGGTTTTCCGTCTTTTGAGCACTTACCATCAAGACAATAGTTTTATATGTCTCGCTACGATGCAAAATGTATTTCTAGACTCTGATAATTGACGCATGTCTGATTGCTACACCAGATTCTGTTATTATACCGCGCACTAACAGGACGCTAGTGTGCCACGGTTTTAGTAACGAATAACAAGTTGCGTAGAGATGTGGCCTCGCTATGCATCTTCTATCGCTTTTACTATGGGGAGAGCTCCGATTTATTGTTCGGACTGATCCCTGCCGCCTCTTTTCGCCATCGTCCTACGCGACAGTATTTCCATCCCCATCATTTAGATGGTTGGCAGTTCACAACTGTGCGTTTTTCCAGATTTTTATTGCCTCGCACGACTAAACTGTGGAATGAACTGTCGCCTGCGGTATTCCCGGACCAATACGACCTACAAACCTACAAGAAAAGAGCGAACTCCGTTTTAAAAGGCCGGCAACGCATTTGTGACTCTTCTGGTGTTGCGGGTGTCAATGGGCAGCGGTAATCGCTTACCATCAGGCGATCCGTTTGCTCGTTTGCCCCCTATCTCATAAAAAAAGAAAAAAATTTAACTGAATATCATAATTGCAATACCAACAAAAGGCTACTGTAAGCTACTTCGGTTACGACTAGACTTTGCCGAATTACCTTGTGTATCTAATTAGCCCAAATCAACCAAATTTAAGGCAAGCTAGAGGTGGCAGTATCTATATAAGCAATGCTTCGGCAATACCGCTTCCGCCATACCGAATTCGAGGCACGGAGTGTCAATGAGCCATTATAGATACCGTTTTGGGGGCTTTATGTTATAGTTACATCCATTAGTATGGAAATTGGAACCATAAAATCGGAATATAAGGTTATATTACTTCTCGTCACATAAAAATGTGTTGACTTGTCGTCCCACTGATGGGCATACACTAGGGTTGCCAACCGTACTGTATAATAAAGTATTGTACGTTATTTCGGGCAAACGTACTTTATTAGGAAAATAAAGTATGTGAAAATACTTTATTTTACCTATGTCGTACTTTTACAGGTTTTATTTCATTGTTTACTTAAAGCATTGCTTTAGAGACTTCCTAAATTGCATAAAATCAATTGTGTATCGTAAAGATCCGATGAACACGTTCCTTGACAGTAAATATTTATTAAATGTTACAAGCATCAATAAAAATATGGTAACAAAAAAGCATGTTTAATAAATAATACTTTATTTTCGCAGCTCGTACTTTATTTTTTTACCTCAGTTAGTAAATGTACTATATTCGTTCAAAATAAACGTGGCAACCCTAGCATACACGTATTACGAACTCAATTCAGTTCGTCCACGAAGTACAACAATCATTAGTCTTACCTCAACATACTTTTCGTGAAGTTATTTTTGGATGTTCAGTTGTAGGTATGATAAGGAGAAAAGCTAGGTCAATAACCTGATATATATTTCCACGTGTATGACGCAATATCTAATAGTGAAGCAATCTTATCAATCTATCTAAATACGTGTTTTCTGATAATTATGTTAAGTATTATGCTACAATATTGATTGCAATGAAGTGGTTATTCAAAGGTAATATTTCTGCAGTTTATTTCAAAACTAGACGCTGGCGAAGGACAGGTTAACAGATCTGTCATAGCAGTTATTTTAATAAAGACATTACATATTTAATTTCGTACTACAATGAAAGCCGGTGCAGGGGTAAATGAAATGTTCTTGTAGAGTCCGAATAAAATACTTCTTGATAGATATGGTTATATATTTACTGATACACCAGATATATATACATATTGGACTACGAGCTAACTGAGTGGTTGCGGGAGACGACTGCCGCGCGGCGCTACTGCATACTTGCGCCTGACTACACAAAACTAACGTGTCAGCAGTGTCACTACAGCCGAAATACAAACAAAGTAGCTACGTGTTCATTTTCAAAAAATATCGAAGAGAATTTTCTTTATTTTCGTGCAAATTGGGTATTAAAAACAAATATATCAACCCTTCGACCAACTTTTTAATTACAAATAGAGCAATTACTAACACAAGCGAACAGTACCAGTATATTCGCTATTTCAAGATCGCTGCCGTACTAAAGGCTGCATAGATGAAGCATAGTTCATCAGATTTTTTTTTCTAAATTAGACAACAAAGATAGTATGATAGAACTAAACCAAATTATTTGCTACAGTGCGCGATTCTGATAGAACTCAATTATCTATAATAAAAGTCGTGTTTTAACAACTGTAAATTCTAACTTAACCTACAGGGTAGATGACTCATTTTTAACCCCCGACGCAAAAACGATGGGGTGTTATAATAATATCTTAATCAAAAAGATACGCAGCTCAATATAAAAAATACAAAGAATTCTACGATAAAAATAGTGACGTATCCGGTATTCTGGTGCAAGCGTATGAAGGAGATAGCAAGACAACCCCACTTTTATAATATTGTCTTATGTTTACACGAATGTTACATATTTAAATTAAACAAACTTTATACGGGTTTTATCGCGTTGTTTTTTTATAAAACACTATTATTACATAATTCTGAAACTTCAAACTACTATTGTTAAACACTTTTACTAGTTACTGTTTACTTGTATTTAAACTATTTAAATGATAAAACTATTTAGATTTAATTTTACATTTAATTTTATCTAAATAGTTGTAGGTATCATCGCGATATAATCCGTATAAAGTTTATTTAAGCCACACTTTTTCTCATACATATGAATCTTTTTGTCTCAAATTGCAACTTTTTTAATGCTATTTCAGAAAAAAGATTTTCCGAAAGCTATTTACCACAAGATCAAATATGACCTACTACCCTAAAATATTGAATAAAACGATGACACTTTTGTAATAGTAGGTAGGTACTGTTATTACTTGTAAAACGTGAAGTTATTTACTTAACTATAGAATTATTTCATAGATATAGCCGTGGAGGTTTGCATTTCTTAGTTTACGACAGTAGATAAATATTGCGGGTAAAACACATTTTAATAATAATTTATCAAAATAAGTAATTCAGTATAAATATGTAGTTTTGCAATTGATAGCACCAATATATTTCTTTCTATATACGTAGGTACGGATATCTCATCTCATTCAAAATGTCCTACTTTTGGTAAACATATAAATACACAAAAATTGCCATAGATGCGCGATATTTTTCAAGCACAATTATTAATTTCGGCAGATTTTGATACAATTTTAATTGCGTAATATTTTTATACCCCCTAAATGAAATAAACGAAAATGTTGTACATAATATTGTGTATTTGGCGGTTATGTATAGGTATTATTTAATGACACATTTCACCGGCAAAGATTTTTGCCCGGAGGTGGACTAAAAAGTAGTAGGTGCTAATTTGACTACGGTATTTTAAATTAAACACTTACGATAAATTCCGCTACCTGATCACGTCTACGTGTTAATTTATAAATCAGTTGTAAATCCTCTCTCAGATGAAATGGTTGACGACCCAAGGTGATACAAAACGATAACTTATTATTTAAATTCTCTTTAAGATTTCAAAGTCTTGGAAACTGTATTGCTTCTGTAAAACGATAGGTGCTGAATTATACAAAATAATATATAATTATGTAGTATTAAGGAACAATTAGTTAAGCAAACGCTTATGGATTAATTCGAATTGTTAGTTAAAATTATTTTGATGTTGTAAAATTATAGTACCTACTTTTAAATCATCGCTATGCATTGTCATTGTAATACGTAGGGTTATGTAACGCTAGCTATGTGCAATAATTACATAATACATTCGAATGTATTAAGATAATTTTCATCGTAATTCGAACAACACTGATTTTTGATTGATTATCAATTGTTGATAAGTAAATGAATATACCTACAGTTTAAAGTTTGTGTATCAGTAAAATACATATAGTCAAGCTTAAGAGGTACATTTTATATGAAATAGTTCTTAAGCTTGATGAACATTCGCGTGCTTTTTTAATATTCGATTGATATTCGAATTAATAATCAGTGATACCGAATAAAGATATTTGAATGCTGCCTCGTATTTTATGATTTATTGGCTAAAAATCACGTGTAGCGTTATTAAGCTATTTATATCACATAGATACATCTGACTGGTTGAGGAGAGCAAAAGAGGACGTGAAATAGTATTATTTAGAATGATACTTTGTTACTGAAGACATGCCCTGTAGGAACAGATACTAACAGGTGACGCGGCACGCCCCTCTACATAACCCAGAGTTGATGTCTTTTCGGCATAATGTTTAGACAGGTATATATTTACGTAAAACCAGTCCAGGAAGAAACGTGGGATATTCCAATCTCGTATTTTGGCCGCTTAGCCGATCTACGGGGATACATTGCTATATTTTTACGCATAGCACACAGAATCACGCTATCAACCATGTGTGGGTCTTCAATAGACCGTATTCTAATTTATTTTGTAATATTAAATAGAAAAATACATTGTTCTCCGTTGTAAAACAAATGGATTAATTAAATCTTTATTTATGTTTACTATGTAGGTTAGCGACACTAATTGGTGATTTATTGATTATGATTAACAGTCTTTATTGATCGACGACTGGTCATGAGTTACAGGTTAATTACGGTTTATTGTAGAAAAATACTATTTACTCTGTCGTCGAACATAATGGCAATATATAAAACATCACTACAATATTTTGTAGTCTATAATTTTGTGAATCTATGGTTTTATTTATGGCATTTATGCGTACAAAACATAACCCTGACGATAATGTTTAATTGTTTTCACAATGAATAAAAATATGTATTAAAACAACAAATTTGTTTTAAATTTCTTTATTTATTTTAGATAGAATTCTGCCCCATACATTTATTGTGCGATGTGCATTATACGTGAATTTATCACTAAGTAGGTACCTAAATCTATTAGTTTACTCGACACACTTTCGCTTCACGCACCTACTATTTATTATTTGTACTCCTTGATATCAATTCACGCGTTTGTCTAAATATATAATAGCTATTATAGCAATACACGTGTACATATATACCTACTTTCTATGTGCTATTATTATTTTACATCGTTCCAGAAACAATCCACGTCGATTCGTAGTTATACGAACAGCTCCACATCTCTTGAATGTTGGATAGCTCTTTAACCGCTTATGTTTGATTTATCAGAAAATATTTTTGTGTCTATACCATAGATAATACACTACAGACCAGGTCTATACCGCCTGAGTCGTCTTCTTCTTTCTTTTCGTGTGGTTAGTGGCCAACTTGTTATCAAGAGTTGTTCAAGCCGCCCGTAGGCCTCTGACATGGCTTAACGACTGCTATCAATTTGACAACAACCGGGACCGACTTTTACGTGCCCTCCGAAGCACGGAGACGCTCAGATGAAATACCACTAAGCGGTCACCCATCTATAGACTGACCGCACCCAACGTTCCTTAACCTCGCTAATCGTTTACCGATCAGTGAGTGCAACTAGCTATGTATTTTTGCGACATAAAACCTTTGTTTGCATAATTTGTTTCATCATTGGCATTTCATCTAAAATTATCTTATTACAGAAAATATGTTGCACTTAGCGATTATCTACGGTAGTTATTCACTGCCTTCAGATAATTGGAAATCATTAAATTTATGTTTGAATTTAGTTTAATTTACTAGCTTTATATGCTGGTACATATATGTATATGGCAGCTGATATAAAGAAAATATAAGCTCATTCGTTGCCAAACGTTCCTGAAGAGGTTTATTACCTTGACGTCGAGTCCCGCTACGTCTACTTCAAAAACGCGCACTTTTATTCCCGCCTCGTCAAATCGTTAAAAAACGTATCTTTTATTACCGCCACGTCTACTACACCATTTTTATTTGTATAGCCGTAAAAAAGGGATTAAATATAATGACCACCAAAAATACTAATTGCACAGCAAAATATGCTTACTAAAATATATCATAACGAGCACCTTTAGGCCTCAAAGCATTGCATTCCGTCTCGGAAGGGTTAGGTTATGTTAGGTTCCTTCTTAGACCCACCCAAAAATAGTCGACTT
This sequence comes from Catocala sponsa, assembly GCA_963564715.1. Classification (NCBI taxonomy): domain Eukaryota; kingdom Metazoa; phylum Arthropoda; class Insecta; order Lepidoptera; family Erebidae; genus Catocala; species Catocala sponsa. The sequence goes on from OY751329.1 coordinate 28,342,848, forward strand.
AGTTTGATCTATTTAAAATATTTTAGTATATTAATATAATATTTTTATGGTGTAGTAGACGTGGCGGTAATAAAATGTAAGTATGTTTTTTAACGATTCGGCGAGGCGGGAATAAAAGCTGGCTTTTTTAAAGTAGACTTGGTGGCGCCGGCGACTCGACGTGGCGGGACTCGACGTCAAGGTAATGAATCCCTAAAGATGCCTCGCGTAGAGGAAACACGTGTCGACGCATATTTTGTGCTCGAAGCGAAAAACTACAAGTTGGAGTACGTTCGGGTCCCACGTTGTGTCTTCCCTATCCAGAGCAGTTCCGTATTGTCAACCTAATTTTATATTGCAATAGTTGGGATAGGCAATCCGAGGGTGCGTGGCGGGTTTCTCTTCTAAGCAATTTTATTACAATGGACTGCCGCCAAGTAACGTCTACTTCAATTGAATATAGCTGATACAAAACTAGACGGTTAAAGGGTTAAACAAGTTTCTTCTATTTAACAGAGCGATATAGGAATGATGAAGGCGCTCGAACAGGGATAAGCCTCTTGTTGCCGCTGCCGATATCAAACACATAATACTCTCTTCCATTTATGATTTTAGTTTGTGTATTTTGGATGTTGAACTTAGAGTTCTTGCCGAACAAAGACTCGTAGGGTGGTGGCCTGGTGTCATCCTCATGCCGGCTTGCCTTTATCGACTTAGATGTCGTTTTTATTTTCTCACCCTTGCTTTTGCCGGCAATACAGCGTCTGTACGTCACCTAGAACATACCAATTATTTCAGTCAGTGATGATCCCAAATAGTTTTATTTTACTTTTGGAAATAATCAGTACCTATAAAAAATAGTTTTAAATAGCATATTTATAAAAAAAATCCACAGTCCAGGGCAGTTACGACGAATAACAACAGCATATTTTAAAAGTGTATTTAAATAATTATAATTTCGACTGCTGTTCGATTTCAACTTTCGTACAAAAATAATAAAAACATGATTCTTAAAAATAGGGAGCAACTGGTATAAAACGTTGTTGTTTTCATAATCTATTATTAAATTATGAAAATGTTATAGATGTCACCGTTTCGAATGTATAATGATACATTCTAGAGTCCGGACCCGTGCTTCACCTAGGTTCTCCACTTGGGTGAAGCACGGGGACTATATAGGGTCCCGTGTTCCAACTGATGATCAGTACAGTCAAGTACCTAATTAAGAAAAATACATGATTTAATAATATAATCAATAGGATTTATTTTAACGCATTTTTTCTATAAAAATATTTTAATTTATACATTTAAATATCTATATTTATTAATGATATGATTTTGATAAAGCAGTATGCAGGGAGTTAATCTGCCACGCAGCGGTCTATAGTTCAATCCTACGACACGCATCTCTGACTTTTCGACGTTACGTGCGTATTAATTATCGCCCACTTTTATGGCGAAGGGAAACATCGTGAGGAAGCCTACATATCAGAGAGTTCTCCATAAGGGTCTCAAAGATCTGTGTAGTCTACCAACCTGGCCACTACACGGCTGGGCCAGCATGGTAGGCTATGGATTAAGCCTTCTCATACTGAGAGGAAGCCAATAACCAGCATTGAAACAATTCATAAACAAACATGTTTTCCAAGCATCTCAACGGGAACATCCAAATATATCTTACTATTATATTAAATATATTGCAAATATAGAGAACAAGTTTACGGCCTCGATAGCGTAGTGGTTAGTGTAACCGACTGCCACGCATGAGGTCGCGGGTTCGATTTCCGCACAAGTCAAACATTTGTGTGCATAAACATGGATGTTTGTCTTGGTCTGGGTGTTTCTGTGTATAATATGTAGGTATTTACAAAAAAAAGTATATGTGTATGTTTATCCATTGTCCAGTACCCATAGTACACGCTCTGCTTAGTTTGGGCTAGATGGTGTTGTGTGTATGTGATAGAATATTATATTATAAGTATTACCTCAGCGGCGAACACTGCTGTAGCGACGCCAGAGCCAACACCCATCACCATGTACGTCATTACAAGGTCACTGTTGCGTAACTTTCGGTCTTTGGACTGCAAGTCCAAAGGACAAATCTTCGTGCTCGGCAAGTTCTTTGTTTTTAGGAAGTCCAGTATGCCAGATTGAAATATCTTCGTTAATCTAGAGGAAAATTAAAACAAGAAGTATTTGTCGTTTTCAAATGATAACTACGTGCTAGAAATAATACTGTGTCACGACTGTACAAATATTTAAACAAAAGACACAAAGAACACGCAGATATGGAACAACGTCTCGTGTGGAATAGAACCCTCAACACTGGGCGCAGTAGCAGCAGTGAGAAGACCACAAAAACCACTACAAATTCCGTGCAGTCTTCTTCTCCCTAACCTTTATTATTCCCAAGTCACTTGGGGTCGGCTTTCTAGTCTAACCGGATTTGACTGGATATCAGTTTTTACACGGAGCGACTGCCATCTGACCTCCGCAACCCGAAGGCTAACGATACCCTAAGGCTAGACCAGTGTCAGGATATTAGAGGGCGCTGACTTCCCAATAACGACTGCCATAGACGTTCATGGCAGCCGGGACCGACGCGACGGCTTAACGTGCTCTCCGAGGCACGGAGCAGGCGATAATAATAATTGTCAATCAATACGCATATAATTTCGAAAAGTCATATAATTCCGAAAGTCAAAGGTACGCGACGTGGGTTCGATCCCGAGACCCTCTGCATTGCAGTCTGTTGGTCTCCCCACTGAGCTATCGCTGCTGCAGTTAATTATCTCATATGTTATCCGTTTCTGTCCAATCCCATCCAGATATTGATATCAATACCCAAAGTCAATACCTATATATGATTTGATCTGAAAAGATTTTACTTGAAACGAGTAACCAGGTAGGATGTTATTATATTTGCCTGTTCAAGAAACTTTGAATGATATTCATAATCAAAGTTGAAGTAAAATCAAGATTTTGTAAAGAGGATGGAAAACTAGCATCATGTTAATAAAATTAAATTTCAGTGTGCATAAAATTAATCAACCTGACAATTTTTGACATGCTAGACATAATTGTTAACATATTGTGTCTAGCCGCCGGTGTGCCGCTGCTACTTAATAGGTTAAGTAGGTATGAAAACATAAGTATCTTTGAATTATTTCCTGATACCAGAAATAAGTAGGAGGTCAATCTAGAAGAAAATTAAAATAGTCCTTACATGGGATCAAACAAATCCTTCAACGGGCTTCGCATTGGGTATGCAAACGCTCGCTGCTTCTTCATGAAGGCGTTGGGAGCAATGACGTATGTGCACCGGTCACTTTCCTCGACATCTTTCTTAGATATGTAATCATTGTACATCAGTCGATCTATTACAGTCTGCTCCTTGACTAAAACTGCTCCTTTCTTGACGAAATCTAAGAAGTCCTCGTCGTTTCTGACTGGAAAGAATCTTGCACGGTGGTTGTTTACCATCGAGTTGAGATAGAATAAATCTTCGCCATTCTAGTGGAATAGAAAATATATATAGGTATATAACACAACATCATGCCTCACATATCCCCGGCGGTTATTGCCTGATTCGAAGCGAAGGACTTGAACACAGAATCTCAATCGACAGCATGTTACGTTACTAAGTAAGTAGGTACCTAATAAGTATGTTACTGACCAATAAGACATTAAGCGCTGAAACGCACTAGCGGTTAACCGCGGGGGCGGTTCGTCTGAGCGGTCCAACCGCTTTACGCGGTTTCATCGCGGTTGGCCGCCGTAGCGGTCTAAAAACAATAATGTGACTTACCGTTTTCACTGAATATTCAACGGAACCGCCGGCTGCTGATATCCATCGGTAGTTTTTGCTATACAAGTCCTTAGGATATTCGATGGCCAGTGTGAACTTTGAGAGCGTAAGGAACGCAGTCAAGTTTGCCGTGTAAAACGCCGACAGGAGAATCATAAACAGCCACCAAGTTACAAACAGAACTCGAGTCGTGTCTACAAACAAAAAATATCTGTGATAAGCATAATAATTCTGCACCAGCAGCAGCCTATAATGATGAAACCATAATATCTGAGATAGTAGTAGTAGGAACAGTAATTCAAGACTGACGACAGCCTTTAATAGGGAGACCTTTGACATACTAGCACCTTTGCTTTTTCAAATTTATGTGCGCTTACGTACTTAATTATCGCTCGCTGGAACGGCGAATGAAAATCTTTGGAAATCACTACGATAAATAAGGTAGGTAGGTACTTATATCGCACGTTACATTTACATGAGAGAGAACGATGATGTATTTACAACTTTCAATTTGAGTGAGCGTGATTATGATAAATCTATAGGTAACTAGAATGGCAATGTGTGTGTTCAGATGAGAATAGGGAATTCACTGCTGGATCCAACAATGCGGCGAGTTCAAGCCCACTTTTGGGCTTTGGGCATCCAGCATCTGGCGCAGAATACAGTGGTGCACATCCACTTTAATTTATGATTCATTGATGACGACCAAACCAACCAGCGTAGAGGCAGAGAGCCTTTTCTGCAGCCGGGTATAAATGCAGTTCCGTAAAAAGTAGGTACGCTGGGAGATAACATCTTACTTTAAGAAAACTTAAAATTAAGATCTTACTTTAAGATTTAAAACTCAAACCGGAGGTATAAAAAATACCTAATCCAGAAATCTTAATATCTAGAAAGATATATTTTAACGTAGCATCTATGATTTAAATCTTTGGCCAATCCGCACTGATACACACAGCGTGATGCACTCTGATCTAAGCCATCTTCTACTGAGAAAAGTATCGTGACATACAGTGGGCCAGGTTCTAAACAGGGCCTATAACAAAATAATTATAGTAAGCAAGTACCTAATTTAAGAAAGATTTTCTTCTTCTTTTCATAGCCAGCTGTGCTATTCAGTGAATACCAAATTCAAATCCGAGACAGCGGTTACACCTAATTTGAGTTTTCTAATAGTAACCATGTCATAGTCAATGACAGTTGGTTACCTACTGGCAATCGAATTCGAGGTAAGATTTTTAGCAGAAAACCAGCGAAAAAATTCTAACTCTATGCAGAAAACTAATAATCTCTTTTATATCTTACTACAGATTGCACATAAATAGTCTCGTGTTGTGTGTCACTTAACGAGAATAAAATTGCCAGATAGCCGGTCACAATTTTTTTTTAAAGTCAACTGCACTGGGAATAATTCCTGTGTCGCGCGGGACTTTAAAAACATTCAAACAACAGACACCGAACACCCAGACTCCGAACAACCATTTGTGGATCACACAATTTTTCGTCCCTTGAGGGATTCGAACCCACAACGCACCGCGCAGTTGCAGCGGCGGGGCGACTTAAACCACTACGCCATCCGTGCAGTCAAGTCAGTGTTGTTAGCAAAAATCTCGTGTGAACGCATTCGCGTGCGTGGTTATTTTCCAGCAGGGGCCGTAAACTTGGAAAGCTCTAAACAGCAATAGCCTACATAAATCTCAGACTTGTGTCCTAAAATCTAACATCCAGGGGTCGGCACGATGCACCTTATTGCCTATAGTAAGGTGCGTCGTGCCCACCCTTGAATGTTGAGCAAACATCGCAATTAAAATTATACCTACAATATGCAATCAATAATAGAAATCTATCTATATAATATAGATCAGAGGCACCCAGACTTTTTTTTTCTTAGATCACTTTCGTAATTTAGTGGGTTCCGGTGGACCTCTGCAGCTACATTTCTACCATATTCCATGGCATTTGTATTTATATTGGTGAAGAATCAAACAAGTTCATGCAATGAAAAAATTTGATCAAATCTCTACAGGCTAACCTTTTTTTTAAATTCTCGGTACCACGGTAGGCGGGCTGACTTTTTTTTTAGTATTTCTCTACCGAAACATCGGTAAGTTCGAGACCGCTGGTACTGAATATGAAATATGCAAGTTTTTTCGAAAGCATATAAATTTTCGTGGACCCCCACTTACGACTTGTGAAGCCCCGTTTTTTTGTCACGCCAACGTAGACCCCCGTCGAATCTCCTGTGGACCCCTGGGGATCCACCTGGACCACTTTGGGAACTAAGGATATAGATGAAGGCCTGTTTTCCAGTCTGTTTGTATGTATAGTCGCACGCGTACACAGCATTCATACAATTGCGATGATATTAAAACTAATGAATTTTTATATTAGTCATCCAAAACTTCTCTGTAAAATGACTAGATGAGTTTTTATACAAATACTTGATGGTAGGTACAACATAACCTTAATTCAAAACGTACCTACTCTCATGTTATTGTATTTCGACAACAGTCATAAATAATAATGATTACAGTAATCACATCGCTAACCAACATTAAAATATTTATTATTATCACCGTTAACTACAGTCGAGAAAGTTGGGAGGGTGTCACAAAAAGTGATAGATTACGTGTTCCCATTAGTGGCGATACGATCAGAAACATCGACATTGATCGCCATTAGCCACCACCGTTTTGATGGCGGCCTGAAACATGTATTATACCTACCTATATAGCTAGCTCTACCTAGGTAAACGATGACGTAGTGATGACCGCACAGGTCGATCCGCGACTAATGTCACTGTTTTGCTGGTAGATATGATGACTATTTACAAAACGTCAGCCTTCTACCTGTACTATTCCATCGCTCAAGTATATATGTTTTATTAACAGTCGATGTAATAGGTACTAATAACTCCCTTTAATGTAACTAAGGTATGCCGCTACGACCTACAAGTCTAGAATAAAAATCACTAGAGATTAGACTAGGATGTTAATTTTCTAAAAATGTAGACTAGGTCAGTAGACCTAGTCTACATGTGACGCAGGATTTCATCAGTTGACAGCTTACTATTTAACCAATAAATATTTGGTTAGAAAATTAACATCCTAGTCCAAACCGATGTGACTTGAATCAAGACACGTAAAAGTGCTACGTGACTATGTGTTGCAGTCGCACGTAGGTAATAGACGGCGGAGCTATCACTATCTACCAATTACATTTCCAAACACCGTGCTGTAATTGAGAATTTTCTGACAGGAACACTCTGTAATACTTTGCTCAATCAGGCTAATAACAATAATGTGCTCCAGACCGAAATTCGGTCACGGCTGCCAATCATAAGGGAGACTGGCCGTCTGCGCGAGTAATATTTATATACCTACATACCTAGTCGCTCACAACGTATTCCTAATACTTATACTCATAGACTATTTAGAAAAGTTATAACGATAATTTTACCGAAACTGCTATATTCGCTTTGTCACCTGCACAATTTAAGAAATGTATCTTAAACAATACAATTAATATTCATGAATAGCTTTAGTTTGATATCAAACACGCAAAACATATTTTTTAATTAAACTCAAAATCTGTTGAAAGTTTCATAAAAAAAATTGTATGATGTTTGCTAAGGTTGCTTGCACCTCGTTACTTGTACATTACATTATTTTGTGGATAACGGTGTTGGTTGTGTATTTACTTAAATTTTTATAAGATCTATGTAGTAGTATTAAGCTTTATTACACAATTGTTTGTTATCCCAAAATATAAAATAAAATATTATAGTGCACAAGTGTGTGCGCAAACACAAATGCGCTCTCTATTCCCTAACTCTCATAATCCGATGGATTAGCAATCTGACACAACAGGAGATCAGACGCAGTACCAACGAATTAAGTGCTTTCCAGCACGAGGGTATATGAAGATTTATTGACAGAAACTTATCCATTCTTAAACCGCTGGACCAAGGCGATCGTTATGGTAGGATTGTAGCTACTTACTGGCTTCAGGAGATAAACTAGTGCCTTGCTTGAGAAAGGCGCTGTACACAAACCAGAAACTTGGATTTAATGGTAGATATTCTTCGTCATCCGAAATCATTTTATATCGCAGCAAGGTGAAGAACGTAATGCATGGACCAAAAGTCAGAACTGCGGCTAGGACCAGGTACCTGGAATATTAAAGCATTGTTTGTAATGCTGTAACAAATACTAGGACTCTTAATAACTAGTAAGACAACGAACGAGTGAGAGTTGATCTCACGCTGAGAACTCCTTACCTTGAGAAAAATGTATAAAAATATCAACTAAGTTAACTTCTTCAATACGATAAACTAAATCTATTTTAAAGGTGTTAATGTGCTAGTATCACACAAAACATCGAAGGTCGCTTGAATTGATTTAATTATGTATGCAGGAATTGCGATCGATCAATTTTAAAAAAGCTTTTTTGGAAAGATAATAATAAGTAATTTATTAGGCAAAAACATATACAGACGTTTCCTTAAACAATAGACCTTAGAATGTGCATTCTGTATTTTATTATACTGTAATATTAAACAACGCTAATTGTTATTAAGTAAAATGATAGGTATATGCCTAAGCATGTGTTAAACCAGAGGTTCCCAGACTTTTTTCTCATAGACCACTTTCAAAATTTGGCTGGTTCCGGTGGACCCCCTGCAGCTACATTTTTACTCGGGACTCAACCTACCACGGTAAGAAATTCTCTACCATTTGTACTGAATATGGAATATGTTTCCTAAAAAAGTCAACCCAACATTTTAGTTCTTCACTATCGAAAGCAAATACATTTGCGTAGACCCCCGCTTACGAATTGTGAACCCCTATTTTTTTGTCACGCCAACGTAGACCCCCGTCGAGACCCCTGGGGGTCCACCGGACCACTTTGGAAACTAATGTGTTAGACTAATCTAACACACCTGACTACCCCGTCGTGTCTCTTGCACACATATCTTTCCAGGTATGATTTTTGATCCTTTATTATACCTACTAGATACGATCTCATTAATTTAGTCTGAAAAGATCAACTCACATACTCCGCACTCAAAGGTATCACAAAAAGGTAGCATGGTCACTTGATCAGACACATTCATTGTTATCCAATATTTCAATGAGAATAACTACCTAATTGGAAAGTCTGTATTTTGCAATTATAAAGCGTAATATGATAATATTTATACCTATGTATATGATTTGACTCAGTAGGTCACCCTATTCTGACTACTGACACTAATAGTGTTCGTAATCACTCTAATTATTTTTGTCGATATTGTTAACATCAAAAACGTCATGTGCCTACTCAAAATATAAACACATAATTGAGTAGTTTAGTTTCAAAATCCTCTAAAATACTTTTTACCAAATAATGGTAAATCTCAAAAAACCATTTAAAGACATAATGTAAATGGACTCTTTTAGCGGTGTTTGCAACAAACTGTTACTTTTGTGAGCGATTTAATAGAATTTTAGTGGGTTTTGCTAAAAACTATGAGTGCAATGCGATAGAAGCAACGAAGGAGCTTCATATTTAATCGGAACATTATTTTTGTTCTGATATCGTTTTGGCGGGTTTGGAAACTATAGGTACTCCTCAATTGTGTAACTATACTATAGTATATACAGATGACGTATAGCATTGCTTTAGATGCAAAACAGACCAAATTCAGTCTCTAGGACCAGGAATAGCTTAGTTGTCAAAGCGATGACGAAGTTTCAGAAGGTCGCAGGCGCAAGTCCTGCTGCTTTATGAATTGTCTTTTTTCTGTGTAATAATTTTCTTCCTCTGCTATGTCCTAACTCATATTATAAATGCGAATGCGAGTGATAGTTTATTTGTTACGCTTTCACGCTTAAACTACTTGACCTATCATGATGAATTTCTTGACAGGGGTACAGAAAAGGACATGAGGTTACTTTCACCCAGAAAAAGTACTATTCCCGAACGACGTCGCGGAAAAAGCTAGTAGGTAACCTATACACTAAATGTTTGGATAACAAACAGCATCACCCGAAGATGCCGCAGAATCCCTGGTAATTTGTGGTCTTGTAGGCACTAAAACTTACCATACGAGGCTATTAAAAGGAGCCAATAGCCCAGAGCCGGCGGCTGATTCTTTAGGTCTCTTCAACATCATGACCCATACGCCTTCGTCGAGGTCCATAGAGAACGACACCTTTTCTCTGTACGCTACCATATTTGGTAGAAATGCGGCAGCCATATCTATTTTCTGGTAAGTAATTATTTAAATAAAATCAATAATTAGGCAATAATAGTTAAGAAATAGTTGATAAAATTAGCTAAAAAAATACAGAATTATAATTAGGATTTTTAATATTTAATTAAACACATTGAAGACTGATTTAAAATATTACAATTTTGTAATGTTACAAATCATTGCAGTGCAAAATGCGCCTGGTTATTCTAAATGAGTTCTCTAAACATGCACTCTACAACCAATCTTGTCGAATTTTCTCCTTTTAACGTTTTTAGACTTTTGCGATTTGTACACAAACTTAGTACCTATAATATTAGACATACCTAAACCTTTAAATAATTACCGACGCGATGAACACTCCTTGTTTAATATTATCTCCTCTAGTACGTAGCACAGTCAGCGACAAATGAACATTTAACAAATTTGTAAAACTATTTTATGATTTAAAAATCTTAATTACAATTCTGTATTTTATAACTATAATTTTATCAATTATTTCTTTATTACTACTGTAGAAATAAAGTAACATCCTATCTAATATTATTTATGCGAATGTGAGTCTGTTTGTTTGTTACGCTGGCACGCCTCAATTACTCGAACGATTATCATCCTAACTAATATTATAAAAGCGAAAATGAGTTTGTTTGTTTGTTTGTTACCTCTTCACGCCTAAACCACTAAACCGATCATCCTGAAATTTTGCATATACGTTGTCAGGTGTACAGAAACGGACATAGGCTACCTTCCATCTCGAAAAAAATTACTGTTCCCGAGGAAAACAATAATAACGTTCTTATGATAATAGATGGCTGGCGCCACGTGTCTATCGAATCATGATTGAATTATATTATTACAAGCAGAGTACAACCCGAATTGATTGTCAAATTCTAAATTAAAGCGAGCGAAGCCGCGGGCAAAAACTAGTTAATAATAAAAATTACTAAATGTACAGTAGTTATATACTTACGCTGGTGTTAAGTAGGCCTATCAAGGAATCTTCCGGAGATTTGCCGCCCATTTCATAGTTCTGCTTAGGCTCAACGATCTCGTATGTGAAGTTAAATGTTTGGCTCAATATATCCATCACAATAAAAGCCACGCCATGCCCCACCAAGTTTCCCTTTTCTCTTTTTGTTGAGCTCAGAGGAGTGTTCTATAACATACGCCAAGCATAACATACAATTCATAAATATAGCAGCAAATAGAACATCTATACTAATATTATAAAGCTGAAGAGTTTGTTTGTTTGTTTGAACGCGCTAATCTCAGGAACTACTGGTTGGATTTGAAAAATTCTTTTAGTGTTGGATAGTCTATTTATCAAGGAAGGCTAGAAGCTATATAACATCACGCTACGACCCACGGGGGCGGTGCAGTAACGATAAACGCGGGTGAAACCGCGGGAACATCTAGAAATGAATAAAAAGACCACCCTATTCTTACACGTTGTGTCTGATTAGGGGTAGTAACTCTAGTTACTAGTTTCTATGTATTTATATAAAATAGCATTCGTAGCTAGCAGCACGTCGCCTGCTGTCTGCAACCAGCTACGGAAATTTAAGGCTCGATTCATAGTGATTTGGAAGCAACGTCTTACATGGAAAGCACGGATTACAACATTGTAACGAGTATGTACCGACAAAAATGAGTCGGTACTAATTAGTAACGCACACAATTGTATTCGAGTGATTTTTGAATATCTAGAGTTGTGCATAACGAGATATGAACTTTGCATGGTCAAGAGCGCAGAGCATGTACTTACGTACAGCATTGTTCAAACATACAATTATAGTTTAAATCAGAGTTTCCCAGACTTTTTTCTCATAGACCACTTTCAAAATTTAGCTGGTTCCGGTGGACAGGGGGTCCATTTACATTTTTCTACAGCTAGCTACATTTTTACCATAATCCATATGTTTTTTTTTTTATTCTCGAGATTGATCCTACCACGGTAGGCAGGCTGACCTTTTTTTAGAAATTCTCTACCGAAAGATTGGTAGGTTCGAGACCACTGGTAGGTACTGAATATGGAATATGCAAGTATTTACACGTAACAGTCGCTGAGCTTCTTTTTTAAATATTATCTGCCTACATTAATAGGTGAAGTCCAGCCAACATTTTAGTTCTTTACTATCGAAAGCAAATAAATATATCCCCTGCGCTTACGAATTTGTCACGCCAACATAGGTTGGCGTGACAAATTCGTAAGTCGCCCCGTCGTAAGCAATGCTTTGACCGAGCCTTTTCGCACACTGAAAACAGACGACTAAGTATAGAGCCGTGTCTGCACCAACGCAGTTGCTGGCGCATGAGGTAGGCCTCAATCTCCATAAAATTGGCTCTGCGCATCAATACCGTATACCGAATGCGATTAGACCAACGGATGTTCAAAATTTTTCGTAGGCATTTCAGGTGCAAACGGTCCAGCGTTCGTATATAGCGGCGGTAAACTGTCCATGACTCTGAAGAGTACAGTATGTTTGGCAACACCACAGCCTTATAAATATCAACTTTGGTAGCCAGCTTCAGGTCATGCGAACTAAACCTTGCGATCCAGTTTGCCAAATACCGCAGCTGCGAAACCGATCCGACTGTTTAATTCCGCGTCAAGGTCGCACTTTGATGTTATAGTGCTCCCCAGGTACCTGAATTTATCGACTTGTTTAAATATACCATCATCGAGTTTGATGGTCAGTGTCTCTTGACCGTGGATATCTAAAGACATCACCTCCGTCTTTTTGACACTTTCAGACCAAAACTACGGCAGGACTCGTAAAAGATGGTCATAAGTTGCTGCAAGCCATCTGGTGAATCGGTTACAAAGCATAGATCATCTGCATAGATGATCTCTGTGATCAGTGCGTAAGATACTTTCGTACCAGCCTTGAATCTGGCTAAGTTAAAAAGATTGCCATCATTGCGGAAACGGATGCGGATTCCTTCAGGAGTTGTTTGTAGAACTTCTTGGACTACGACTGCAAAGTATAACGCGAACAGTGTGGGTGCAAGGACACACCCTTGTTTTACCCCACAGGTAACGGGGAAGAACTCTGACTGATCTGCGTTTACGACGACGCAGCTCTGCATGTCGTCATGCAGGAGTCTCAGAAGTCTCACAAACTTCTCCGTACATCCAAGATACCGCAGCACTATCCAGAGCTTCTCGTTGTACACTATCGAAAGCCTTCTCAAGGTCAACAAAACAGAGATAGGTACATGTCACGACTCACGAGCCTGTTCTCTGCTTTTTTCTTGCAATTAACGCAATGAAAAAATTGCTTCACAAGTACCACGTTCAGGTCGGTCTTCTTTTCATAATATACCTACGACTTAGGTAGATTCAAAATTTTTATCTAGGTACTCATTTTTCTCATTTGTAATAAGATTATTTGCTCTTTATGCTGTTTTAAGTTAACCAACACAAGCAAAGGCCACAATAAAAAAAAACAGGCTATTAAAAGACAAAGTAAACGCACAAGCAATAATAGTAAAAAAATAACACTCCTCATTTACTTACGTTATAAGTACCGACTTTGATAGTTTTGCCATTGATTTCTTTTAGCGCGTTCCTATAGTTGATCTCATTTATTGACAGCACTTCGGGACCTTTTGTAACATATAAAAATAAATTATAGTAGAAATATATATTTATATGAATACTTATTTTTCTATCCATATACTGTGGTATCGATATTAACGTAATTATTAGGTGGTATCTAATAGTCGATATATTATTACGACAGCTATAAAACTATCCTTACTTATTTAATATTATAAATTCGAAAGTAATTCTGTCTGTCTGTTACCTTTTCATGGCTAAACCACTCAACCGATTTAGATGAAATTTGGTACAGATTTAAAAGCTGAGGAAGGACATGCCTAGGCTACTTTTTATTGATGTAGGTACCACGTGGGCGGAGCCGCGCGCAAAAACTAGTGTATAATAAAAGTTTATAAGGAAATTAACTAGTTCGTGATACTCGGTTATTGTACTAAAAATAAATATCCAACATAGGAAGTTTAGGAGAAAGGAAGGTAAAGGCATAACTACTTGCCTATTCAAGATGAAAAAGTAATTCATGGCATTAAACAACTAAGTACATTAATTTGTCAATTGCTGGAATGCAAGACCGTGTATTGTTATGTATTTTCTGGCCACTCGCAGTGGACCGCAGTGACTCAAGGAAACATACCTATTAACTACTTAATTACTTCAAATTTTAGTAATAGTTGGATACAACTGGTACCTACACTCAGTATTACATATAATAACACAAAAGCCATATCTTTGAAAAATACTTATTGCAAAATACATAGAAAGAAAGAAATATACCTATTTTTCAAAGCCTACACATAGCTTACACATTGTATCGTTTAGGTATACACTATTAACACTATTTACAACTACGTAATGTACACGAACGATTATACTAATTAAATTCATATATTTTGGACTAGGTCAGTAAGAAGAAAGTAATTTACATATGACTAAAGCACTACCATTTTCACTGCACTTATCTAGTTTCTTCAAATATCCAAAAGAATCACCTTTGTATGAATAGTTGTAGGGAACGTCACAGACCGCGGCGGTACATATCGAGGATATGATGAGCTCGATGCCGGCCATGGCATTATGAGACTGATGTCGTATGTGATGAGACACATTTGGTAGTCAGTGGTCGAATGGCGGGTGGTATGGTGCGACCGTGAGGATGCGCTTATGGCGCCTGAAGCCGCTAGTACCCCCACACGCTACGATAATGCACGTTAGATTAATGTTGATATTCTCGCTATAACTATTCTTGTGGATTACGAGAAATAAATAAATATAGGTACCTGTATAAATAGCAAAAACCACAATCGACGCTTCCTGTGACCAATGGGCTCTTTATTTTGCGGAAAGAATAAGCATTGCCATTCAACGTGGCAATGCTGCCAGTCTTCTGGGTACACTACTAGCCGAGTGTGATGCGGAGGAATTCTATGACGCCTAATAGAGAGTTTTAGTTTTTCTGTTTTATTTCTGTTTTATAATATTTCCTATAAGTATAATAAATAGGTACCGAAAATTTAAGAAAATCAGTCCTTGTTCGTTCTGTAATCTCTTATACAATGCATCACAATAAGGGTAACGTAAGCTTATAATTTCTCATTTCGCTGTTGAAAGAAACGAAAAAGAAGATATGAAAATACTTTCATATCTTATTTTTCGTTTCTTTCTTTATAGGTACTTAAGAGCTTTGATCTTGTCGGTGGAGTATACGCCATTGTTCTCGATTTTCGGCCAAGACCTTGACCACCTTATAACACATGACCTTCGCCTTTTCCTCTATTTCCCTTCTCACCCTGCCCCTTCCTTTCTTTCCACCCATCTTTTCTTCTATGCTGCCTGTTCTATGTTGTATCTTCTATTTCATAAATAAATATATATGAAACATAGCCAAACAAACAAAACTGTCATGGGCATCAAAATTTGCATGCAGCAGTTTTAACGTGAGCCCAGAATAAGCTGACCGACAAACATAAATATTTATAAAAACATAACATAACAGCAGTGGGCTTTTACTATATGTATAAAGGGGTTAAATATTTAATACCAATCCTACAATATCGTTAGCTTTCGGCTTGCGGAGATCAGGTGGCAGTCGCTCCGTGTAAAAACTGATATCCAGTCAAATCCGGTTAGACCAGAAAAGCCGACCACAAGTGACTTGGAAATAATAAAGGCTAGGGAGAAGAGTCTGCAATATTTGTTGACAAACGCCTCATTAAAAACCTCTCGTGCTCTCGTGTACAAAACTGCTGCAATTGAGCTGTTCCCATTTGAGCGAATTCTCCACTAAGCAGAAGCTATCATAAAACCCTACATAAAATTGAAATGGCATATCCACTCTATTACGACGACATCAATAAAGTTAAGGTAAATAATCAAGGCTCGTTAATGGCGGCAGCAAAACAGGTTACTCGGAAAATTGTCATATTTGATCAACATACAACGTTTTATCGAATTAGGGTACACTTGTACCGCTGTTGTGGTTCCGGATAATAATTCGTACGCAAATGAAAACGTCACTGGAAAAGGTCATCAATTAAAACGTGGTCTAACGGGATATAAGGCTTGCTATAACTAGGGATAGTACTCCAAAAGATAGCTTAGGAATTTTAAAAAATTGCAAGTCAGGTTCGCAGCTTTCAAGTGTTGCTAGTAGTAGTCGTTTCGGACATACTTTACAGTCATGCATTTGTATTTTACTTCTTTGAATAAACTTGATTGGACAGCTATGATGAAAAATTTGTAACATAATTATAAATACACGAATAAAAATAGTTTGACGATGTTTTACATTGTTTTGATATATATTTTACGAAGATCTAAAGAAAAATAATTAATATTATCGAATCTACTTACATATGTATATTAATCTTAAATGATTCTCACGTCGCTTTTATGAAAATTATATCTAAAGTAGATGTTTAGTTTAAACATCTCTTCAACAGTCCTAATTTGTATGATTGTCAGACAAAAGATTTGGTACCTTTTGAAGAATATTTTGTGAGATATTGATACAATTACCAATATGTCAAAATCAAACTCAAGTTACTTATTTGATTTGCTAATTCAGTATGCTGTAATTACTACATACATATAAAACAAAGTCCCCTGCCGTGTCTGTTCGCGATAAACTCAAAAACGACTGAACAGATTTTCATGCGGTTTTTACCGATATACAGAGTGATTCATCAGAAATGTTTAGGTGTAGAATTTGTTAAGGTTTTGTACTACCCATGCGACACCGGGGTGGATCGCTACCGCTATACAATATCAACATTTGACACGGGTTTGACCGCCGCGCCGCCGTTGGTAACCAGGTGAAGTAGGTAGAATACTAATTTGATGGTATCTGAGCACCAAGTTACATATGCAGAGCGCAATATCGATCTAAGGTGTGTGAACATTGTAACAAACATGTGACTATACGCGAAATAAGACGGGCTTACACAATAATATTTCCCTCTAACTTTATCAAAATCATCTATATTATGAGCGCTTATACTTAACACTACTCAAAACTTTAAGTTCGTATAAACCTAAGATACATAATTCTAGTAATATTATTATCTTACTAGCTTTTGCCCAAGACATCGAATGCGTCCAATTTAGAGGTATGAAAAACGCCTGCAGTTATAGCTTTTAAGCTGTGTATCAAACAAATATGCAGCAAATCCCTCCCACAGGACAGGCTTAGCTAAGTGCGGGAAATTTAATTGATTCAGAAAAATTATGAACAATGTAAACAAATTCTTGACTTTTGTAACGTGTTCTGTATAATTTGTAATTTTTATGGTAATATATTTATTACCTACCATAAAAAATTGCAAATAATACACAATATACGAGTATAATATATTTATTATTATTACTAGTAAATTTTAAGTTAGATCTTCAGTAGTACAACTGTGAAAACCGCATTTAATTGTATGCTGTGATTTTTATGTGATACAGGACGTTCTAAAATAATTGATTTGGGTTCTATAGCTTTTTACGAACATGTTGTACCTACCTGCCTATGTTTTGTAATTGTAACAGGTCGATGTATGTACAATATCAACCTGTTACAATTTTAATATATGTACTTATAGATTTTTAAGTTTAACATAATATGATTATGAGTAGTAGAGCCTCGCTGATTTCAGCATGAATGGGCTGGCCCGACCGGGGAAGGACTACCCTCTTACAGAATATCGACGTGAAATAGCAGTATTCCTACTGTTGTGTTTCGTTCGGTGAGTGAGAGTGCCGAAGGCCCAATCACCCTCTTTCCCTCTTCCCGCTTCTTCTCCTTCCCACTTCCTTTCCTAAAAGGTCGGCAACGCGCAAGTGATGCCTCTGGTGTTGCATGCGTCCATAGGCTACGGTGACCACTTACCATCAGGTGGGCCGTAAGATAGTTCGCCACCTTAGACGTATAAAAAAAAATTAAGTAAGTAGATATCTAGGTAAACAGTTTACTAACAGTACTTACGTAATCATTAAGGTCGTTATTTAATGGATTCAAACTGACACATTATTTATCAATGTTTACGTTCTAAAATTGTTTACTTAAGTTTATTGTGCTTAGAAGTCTCAGTGTCTAAACACACTATATCGAAGATACGCGACCGAATTTCGGCGTGATTACGCCTGCGATGCTATTTCAATTAGTAGCAACACATTTGCCGAAATTACGTCACGTTTCGGCGTACAACCAAACTTCGGTCGGGCATAAGTTCGGCGGGAATGGTTTCTATATAGCAACACATCATACGTGACGGATTCAGTGGGTGCACCCAAAATACTTTCTTGTATTTGTCCTCTTCTAAAGCCACTGCAATCGCTATTACTGTAAAATTATCCATTGTTTAGACAACACAACATGACACTACGAGAGCGCTCGGGACACTGAATTCACACAACGTTGCGCAACCGAATTTCAGTAGCATAATATCCGTGCTTATGGTCTGTCATATCAGCCGAATACGTCGGAACGTAAAATGCCGCGGAACTTCGGTCGCGTATCTTCGGCATAGTGTGTTTAGACACTTAGAAGTAACAATTTGCAAAGGAAATTTGTAGATGTTTAATGTGTTTACATATAGGTTAGCGGCGGTCCTTTATCTATGTAAATAAGTTGATAGTTTATGTAGTGAATTATTTAGGTAGGAAAATAAAAGTCAGTCATACATACATTCTATACCTACTAATCTATATATATATAAAACTCTTCCGCTACTGAGTAACTGACAGACAACGCACAACCGAAACTACTGAACGCAAGAAGCTGAAATTTGGCATGTATGTCCCTTGGGTACTGTGAGGATTCCGGCGACTGGGACCGCAATTACCTCGGAGCGCGGTCCCAGTTGCCGGATCCATTTAATTTTAATATTTTTCTTCCGGTAACTGGGACCACTCATAAATAAATACAAAAATCTATTGTTCAAGCCAAAAACAGTACAGTCAAACGAAAAAATGGTTAAAGTAATAATTAAAGAAAAACTCCTTGATTCAAAAATATCATTATATTAATAGAATATAATATAAAAACATCCTTTAATTAGAGTCGCGCGCGACACATTGTAGCGAGCGGTCGTTGTTTATGAGCTGCGTATTTGCGATGTCAATTCTTTTTAAATCTACCCTCTTATTTTTTTATAATCAGAATGAATAGTAATGCGCAAGACTTAATTGTATCGAGTTTAAGTATGGAGAGTGAGCAACAAGTAATTGAAGTAGCAGGATTTAGTGGTGGAAATGATATGATGCAGAGTCAAGTTTACGTTTCGAAACAAGTGCCGGAGAACAGAACTAGAGAAGAGAGTGAGGAAAATCTAGATGATAGTGATGGTGAGTTTACAACTGTAAGAAGAAATTCAAAGCGGTTTCATCGAAGTTTCTCTAGAAATGACTATGATGGACGTAATATGTTAGAAGGTTATGATAAATTTGATGTTTACATCACGTCTAAGGAGTTATTGCTCAAGCAAATTGGCTTGGCCAAGCTTTTGAAAACAGAAGAAATATTAGGAATATCAAAAATTGTGTATAAAAATCCTTATAGAGTACATATACAATTTGAGAAACGTGAAGATGCTGAAAAGCTATTGTTATGTCAGAAGATTAAAGATATGAGCTATAGATGCCATTTTCCTCAGGAAATGATCTTATCTTATGGCGTTGTTAAAAATATCGAGCTTGATATTACAGAAGAAGAACTAAACCAGATATTTTCTTGCGAATACGATATTATCTCTGTTAAAAGACTAAATCGTTCTACATCAGACGGGAAATGGGTAAAGAGTGAAACTGTGCGTATTTGTTTTAAAAGCCCGGCTATACCCAAATTTGTTGAAGCATATGGATGTAAACTTTTGGTGGAATCATATACTTTTCCAGTAACACAGTGTTCAAATTGTTGGCGATATGATCACTTACAAAAGCAATGTACAATTAAAAAGTGTATCTGTCCAAAATGTGGCGATTTTCACGCAAATTGTGAAACTACCGCGTATAGGTGTGTCAATTGTAAAGGTGGTCATGTATCGCTTAGTAAAGCATGTCCAATTTTCTTAAAAGAGAAAGAAATTCGGCATATCATGACGTCTGAAAATTGTTCTTACAGAAATGCCCTAGAAAAATACCTCAAGGAAACACGTACTGTGGTAAACGCACTGTTACATAGAAACGAGAATATTAGAGAGGGAAACGAGACAACTTCTAGCGCTCAAGGAAGTGATGAAGAAGAAGTTCAACTGATTTCTGAGCAAACTATGGATAAGATACTAAAACCGTCATTCAGAGACATTCTATTAAAAGGTACTGGCAAGCCTAAAGAGGATGATAAACGCAGTAAGAACAAGGATATTAGATCAGTAGAACAGAAAAGAAACAAGAAAGTAAACAGAAGACAAACAAACAATAAGATTATGGATTTTGAAGAACAGGCATTCGAAGAATGTAGAGAGAATGAAAAGCCTAGTGAGGAGCCTCAATCAGAACCAAGGAAAAAGAGATGTAAAGGATTCTGGGAAATAATGAAACAGATTAGAAATATATTTTTTTCAAGTAAAACCACAGAAGAAAAGATAGCAGAAATTACACAATTAATTTTAGAAGAACTGAAGTTTCTAATTATTGACAAGCTTTTTGGAGGTGTGTGGCCCAAATTCCTTTTAAATATTTTTGATGGATAATACTCACCAACGTTCAGCATTAAACATACTACAATGGAATTCCCAAAGCCTGAGACCTAAACTATCAGCACTGGAAGGTCTATTATATCAGGAACATGTACATATCGCAATAATAAGTGAAACTTGGTTGGAACCTGAATCTCGTGCCCATATAAGTGGATATAATATATATAGAAGAGATAGGTTTGATTCGTATGGTGGAGTAGCAATAATATGTCACAAATCGGTAAAGACTCATGTATCATCATTTAATTTAAGAAATTCTGGTATAGAGATATTACATGTGAAAGTATTCAACTGTGCGTCCTTGGATAACTTTGTAAGTATATACTGTCCTTCTAGTGTTAGAACTACGCAGTCAGACTGGGATACACTTTTCGGTGCTTTTTCTCATAGATCTTTGCTGGCAGGGGATTTTAATGGTCATCATACCAACTGGTCATACAAAAATGACACTAGGGGTATGCAACTTATGGATGCATCATTAGAAAACTCGTTCATCTCTTTAAATACCGGGATGCCAACAAGAATAAAATTAGTCGATGGCATATTACAGCAGTCATCTCCTGATATAACTTTCGTGTCATCAGATATTGCAATAAATTTCCAGTGGAATATCACTAATGAGACTTTGGGCAGCGACCATTTAATAATCAAAATACAGTTATTAAGTTCAATAGTTCGAAGAAACTTCACGAAAAGGCGTAATTTTAAAAAGCAAATTGGTCCTTGTATAGAAAGATTCTCGAAGAAAATTTTGTTAACCCTCCGTTTGACTCCGATCACGCCCAAGTAAATTATGATTATTTAGTTGATAATATCAATCAAGCCGTTGATAAAAGTATACCCTTAATAAAAATATGCACTGAGTTTAGACCTAAGTCGTATTGGAATGACGAAATATCCGAATCAGTTGCTAAGCGAAGACTGGCACTGGCGAAATTTAGGCGCAATCCAACCCCGTGTAATTTAGATATTTTAGAAAAGCGAGTTCTCGAATCAAAACGGTTAATAAGGGTAGCTAAATCGAAAAACTGGCGAGATTTTTGTAGCGGTATAAAGGAAACCACTTCGGTGTCGGAAATGTGGAATCGTATGCGCTGGTTGAAAGGACAAAGTAAAACTATTACATGTGCTTCTCGGGAACAAATTGAAGATTTATTATGTAACCTGGCACCTGATTTCGTAACACCGTCAATGCCCGAAATTTCGTCAACCAACATATCTCTTGAAATAAAATTTACTAAGCAAGAATTAGAAAGATGCCTTAAAAGAAAAGATACAGCACCGGGAGATGACCAAATATCATTTTCCATGATATATAATTTACCTAGAATAGTAAAGTACTATCTTTTAGATATATATAATTTGATTTTAGAGACAGGATATATCCCCAACCAATGGTGGAATATACAAATAGTGCCAATTCCTAAGAATAACGTAGGGACTGATATGTCAATAAAATTAAGACCTATATCCTTAATGTCCTGTTTATGTAAAGTTTTCCATACGTTATTATGCAAAAGGATCGAATGGTTCGTAGAAAAAAACAAGATTTTTTCAATGAATACTGTAGGTTTCAGACGGTCTCAATCGTGCTTAGATAGTTTGACTAGGTTGATATGTCACATACAAATAGGCTTTTCTAAAAATATTTCTACATTAGCATGTTTTTTGGACGTAGAAAACGCGCATAATAACGTAACAATTGATAGTGTGATACAAAATCTTGATAAAATTAATGTTGGCAAGAAAATTTGCAATTATTTGTGGCAATTTCTCACTGAAAGACATCTAAAATCAACAATTCACTGTAACATGGACAATAGGGTTTTGGTTAGATGGACCGGTAAAGGCATAGCACAAGGTGATCCTTTGTCACCTTTAATTTTTAATATCATTACACTTACGCTTTGCCGAAATATAACAAACGTCATAATATTACAGTACGCTGATGACTTTGTTTTGTATAGTAGCAGTAATAATCTTAAAGACAGTGTTTCTGAAATTCAAAGTGCATTGGACTCAGTTTTTATATTATTGGAACAATTGGGCTTAGAACTATCTAAAAAAAAAACAAAATACTGTATATTCAGCAGAGGACGACGTAGACAATCCGTTTACTTAAATATACACGGCTCACAGGTTAACTCGACAGAACATATAAAATATCTGGGTGTTTGGTTAGACAGAACATTGCGGTGGGGGAAACACATAAACGAGGTGTGGGAAAAAACGCAAAGATTTTTAAGGCTACTTAAAGTATTATCCGGCTTCGGTTGGGGTATTCATCCTACACACCTTCGCACATTATATATATCTTTGATAAGAAGTAGGATTGACTACGCGAGTTTTCTTTTTGATAATAGTGCAAAATCACATCTGGCGAAGCTTGATAAAGTACAAAATCAAGCCATGAGGATAATTGGAGGCTTCATTCGTACCACACCCATTCATGTAATGCAGTGTGAATTGTGTATCCCCAGCCTGGCTCTAAGAAGGAAATATTTGGCTTATAAATATTGCTTAAAGGTTAAATCAATAGATAATAATTTTACAACTGTGATTTTGAATGAATTGATAAGTTTCAGTGCCAACAATTATTGGCGATATAAAAAATTACCGCTATTAGTGACAGTATATACCGAGATTAAAGACGAAAAAGTATCTTCTTCGTATCCTTTAGAAATGTTTGGCTTAGAAACATGGATTTCTAATATAAATTTAGATAACATCATTAGAGAGCAGCTTTGTAATGTTAATTTACCGAAAAAATATTATGATATTAGCTTACTAAAAACTAATGTATTAGAAGTTTTAAATTTTCAGTATAATGACTGGCTTAAATTGTATACCGACGGTTCCAAACTGAACAATGGCGCGGGCGCTGCTTTTCTTGATCCGAAAAATAAAAACAGTGGTAAATTTAAAGTGACTAACAAGCAGATTTGTATAATGACGGCGGAACTTATAGCAATATCGGAAGCTATTAAATATTACCAAAACATTGGTGAGGAGAAATGCGTTATATTTGTTGATAGCAGGAGTGCTCTCCAGCATATAGCTCGATGCGCCTCTGGCTACAGAGGTGTTTCGGTAGCTTATTTAATTTTAGAGCAATTATACCTGCTCTCATCTAGTAATATAAGTGTAGTGTTGCAATGGGTTCCGTCACATATTGGCTTGTCGGGAAATGACGAGGCTGATCGTCTGGCAAAAGAAGCTGTATCAGATGGCCTTGAGTATAATGTCAATCCGAGCTATTTCGAAGTTTTGCCAAAATTTAAAAAGGTATGCCAAGAAAATTGGAAAGAATATTTTAATGAAAGATCATTAGAAAAAGGAATCTGGTACAGAACAATACAAAGTGAGCCTCCTCGTATTCCCTGGCTTACTGCTGCTGCCCTCAAAAGGAAACCTATCGTCATGGCTCACAGACTTAGATCTGGACATGTTCCACTCAACAAGTTTAGACATCTTATGGGAATAAGTTCTACCCCGAATTGTGAAGATTGTGGAGGATGTATACCACTTGTTGGTGGAATGTGTTAGGACTGGGGCTGTGAGACAAGAGCTAATGGCAAAATTTCATATAAACTTAATTGATGTGGGTACTTTTCAAACTTTATTGTCCAAACCATTGTCCGAAGGAGCAATTTTACTTTATAGAATCTTAGAATAAGATTAAATAATTATGTTTAGGTTATAATGGGGCTGATGTGGTCTTATTTGTGACTAAAAGCCCCTAAATAAATAAAGAAAAAAAAAAAAAAAACCTTTAATTACCGTTCTTGTTATTTCATGTCTAGGGTAAGTAAATTATAAAATGATATTTTTGAATCAAGGAGTTTTTTTTTAAGTTATTACCTTGAACATTTTTTCGTTTGACTGTACTGTTTTTGGCTTGAACAATAGACTTTTGTATTAAATTATGGGTCTTCAATCAGTAATAGACTAGATACACAATCCCATACAAAAGTCCTCTGTAAAACTGTCGCCAATTGTGAGTGTAGGTAATTCTAAGAAATCTAGTTGAAATAAATATACATTAATGCAAATTCAACCTTAAATCCAAAACTTAAAGTTGCATTCACAAAGCTATGTACAAAAAGCAATTAATTTTTACGACCTTTGTTCGCTGCTCAAATCACATCAAAACAATTTTAATCTTATACGCATGTTTTAAAGTCTAAATTACAAAGTGCCAAAAATAGTAATAAGAATTTACAATAGTTGGCGCGTTCTCACAAACGTTGGTCAAACAATCATAATATTTGGTAACTGATTCATATTTACTATTTAATTCGGTTTTTACTTTATGAAAAATACTTAATGATATAAAGTTACCGAAAAAAAGATATTCCTTCCAAAATCTCGGTGTTACGGTAGTTATTTGCACAATTTTTGAACGCACACTGCAGCATTTTGACGTCTTAATGTTGGCTATGATTGGATCATACTAATTTGAAATAAGAGCACAACCGTATTTGTGCTCTTATTTTTCGGCTCGTTTTTGAAGCGCTTACCGGACATCTAGTGCATTATTGATCGAAGTTATGGGTGGTCCCAGTTGCCGGAGGAAAAATAATAAAATTAAATGGATCCGGCAACTGGGACCGCGGTCCGAGTTACTTGCGGTCCCAGTCGCCGGAATCCTCGGTACTGTAGGGGTGCACTAAGGAGGGATTACCCAAAATTCCCACGGGATTGGGAAGAAATGGATAAATAAAAAATCATGTGCGGGCGTAGCTGCGGGCATCCTCTATTACCTATTATAAAGCTGAAGAGTTTGTTTGTTTGGTTGAATGCGCTAATCCCAGGAACTACTGGTTCGATTTGAAAAATTATTTTAGTGTTGGATAGCCTATTTATCGATGAAGGCTATATAACATCACGTTACGTATAATCGGAGCGGAGCATCAATGTAAAATGTTGCAAAAACGGGGCAAATTCTCTTATGTGAAGCAGACGAAGTTGCGCGGGTCAGCTAGTTTAACATATTTTTTGTTTATTGGTTTATCTTTAAAAGCTTACATTAGCAGGAGGTTTAATTCCTGTGTCGCGGGGAAGGTTACAAACAATAGACACAGCAGAACACCCAGACGCAGATCAACTAGGTATTAGGGGGTCAAACAATTTTGTATGAGTTCTTATGAGTGGCGAGGCGTCCACTTTTGCAACTACACCATCCGTGCAATAAAATGTTTTGCTAATCACTCAGTTACCCACGTCCGTGGCGGATGAGCGTTGTTTAATAGGTGACAAGACCGGTAGTAGGCTTCGGCCTAGACCGGTAAGCACTGGCATGTCGCCAAGATGCACATGAAGTTGGCAACCAAATTAAATTAATATTATTGATAAACCGTAATAATAAACTTATCTTCAAATATGCTTAAAAAAGGTTATTCTCAACAGCAGATTTTCATTAAAAGTGGCTTAGGCATCGGAATCATTATGAGAAAATAATTGTTAAAATCCAAGTTATATTGATACGATAGTTGTACGGAATGTCTCTCCAGTACAGCATTTGCCTGGTCCCAAGATCCAGGCAAATGCTGATCTGGGGTCCTGATTGCTGCAGTTATGGGACGCATGTGTCACTCGATGTTTCTTATGTTTTTCTTTACTCTGTTTTTTTGTTTTTTTTTATTACTTTTTTTTATTCTTTAACCCTTTAGTTCGCAAGGAAACTAAATCTGTATTTTTGTGTTTTTTTTTAGTTTATATGTATGTAAATAGTATATAAATGTACATAAAAATAAATAAATAAATCTAGTTTGTGCAACTTTTGGAAAAACATATGTTAAAAATACTCAACGTTGCGATGTATTGGGAAAATTAGGTGGTAAAATGAACGTTAAGTATTTTCAACATTGCGATATATGTAGGTTTTTGAGATTTTTATAAAATAAACACTTATTCACAATTATCATGCATTTATTATAAAAAAATATAATTGAAAAAGACATAAAAAGGACAATCAGTCATGAATATTATAAAAATGAACGATAAATCACCCAAAAGGTACCTACTGTAAAACATGATAGTTATAAAAACAGTTCCTTTTAGATACAAAACATAGCCGTAAATTACATTTTGTACAATTCACATTTGTATAACCCGTTTTACAGAATTTGCAACGCCCATAGGATAAAAATGTAGGCCAGTGTCCCGTGTTGTCATACCTGACCGAATCAGGAGGTCTTGGAGCACTAGGAGTTTGTATGTGCTGCTTGGCGTTGTCCACTTTTTCGTTGGTTTGTCTAATTCGGTTTTTGTGTAACAGTTCATTTACAATTTGAACTCTAAACTTTTTCAAACTAAGACATTTTTTTGCATCTGGGCTTTCCCGTCTGTATAACAACCAGGCATTGTTTACGCATATGTCAAGCGTTTGGGAGAAAATCGCCATGTACCATCTTTTGGTTTTGAAAGCAGATCTGTACAATGCAATCAACATATCTGCCAAGTCTACACCGCCCATGTGAGCGTTATATTCCTTTACTATTCGAGGACAGTTCACTTCAATCTTAGCTTTACTTTCTTTGCAGTATCTTTGAATTTTCCCCAACGGATAAGAGTCAACAAACGAACTTGCTAGCGTGACCACCTTGTTATCCAACCATTTTACAACAGCTATTTTATTGTTATTGCAGACGACCTGTTTACTTGCACCTCTACCTTTCTTGGACAATTGCTTGTCAGTCAACATTTTATTTTGACATCCTCGCAAGCGATTGGCTTTTATTGTTCCAAGGCTAAAAATACCATACTCTTCCCGTAAATGGTGAATTAACTCTAAAGAGGTAAAAAAGTTGTCAAAGTATACTGTTGCCGGCTTCGCTTCTATAGTCTTACAGAGCGCCAAAACAACTTTGGCCCCAAGACCTAAACTATTTTCATAGTCCGTGAAAGTGTTATTTCGAAAGGTGTCCTCCCCAGCGTAAGGAATAAAATCGTACACTAGCCCAGATACGCCAGCTCTCACAAATATTTTAAACCCCCATTTTTTGGGTTTTTTCGGTAAGTATTGACGTCTACTGCCTGCCCTAGTACCTTTATAGGGTACCATCATTTCGTCAATACTATATCTCCCTTCTTCCTTAAGTTTTAGGCAATTACGTCTCACCATTTCTAAAAGTGGTCGAACTTTAAAATAGCGATCATCATTCATGTCCAAGTTGTCCACAAAATGAAGATATTTTCTGATTTTTTCGTACATTTTGATCGGCATGATATCTGCGATGGAGGGATATCTTAATTCGCGACTCCAATAATCCTTGTATGATGGCATTTGCACCACGCCCATCATAAGAGTAATGGCTAAAAAGTCCCGTATATTATCATTAGAGACATTTGCGCATTTGGCAGCATCATTTTGTACTGAATATAAGTTTGTATGAGCTGTAATCAAATTAATAACATCTTCTGAAAAAAAAATGTAGAAGTAGTCTAAAGGGGACATCGCATTTGAATCAATCGGAACATCAAGTATAGTTGGTTCGATATGTGCTGTGTATTTAAATTTAGCAGTTTTCCATTTGAATAACAACGGTTTTCTCACATACTTTTTTATTTTCTTAGCAACAATTTTAGGTGTTGTATTAGCTCGCCTCTTGGAACGTGTCGCTGGGGATATATTTGAAGAAACTTATGGGGATAAGACAGATGAAACTTGAGGTGATAAAATAGACGAAACTTGAGGTGATAGAATAGACGAAACTGACTGGAGAACGGGAAGTTGATGTGATGTATTGTCTGGAGGGAACATGTTATTCATGACGGGTGTCAATGGAACAGTTTCTTCATCGGATAAGAAAGGCGTGGGAGACTCATTTCCAGTACTATCAAGGTCCAAGTCGTTAAGTGAAGAAGGGTATGACCTGGGTTCGGAGCTAGAATAAGAGTTTTCACGTTTTTTCGTCCTGTCTTCAATTATAACTTCATCGTCAGTACTAGTACTGCTACTATCTGATGGAGCATTCTCTGGAGGAACTAGTGCCATAATTTTGCGCGTTCTTTGCCATATTGGCTTAGTCTGAAGCAAGCAAAAAAAAAAACATGCAAACCACACCCATAGCATGAAAAAACACCAATTTATACAATAAAATGTTAGTATAAATATAGCTAAATAAATCGTTAGCAAAGCCGCAATGTTGAACATGCTCAACATACATATTACGAAGTAATTTACTGATTACATCGCAACGTTGAGAATGTTCAACGTATCATTTTATGAACTCTGTGCTTGTAAGTTAGTCAATACAATGAAGTTATTTGTAATCATAATACTAAAATGGCTTTCTAAAAATAAAATACCGGTGTCCACTATCAAGAAAAACTCTTAAAAATATTTTTTATAGAATAAAATTACCTGCAATCCACGGAGTCGCTGCGACCGTGACGCCATTTTGCAAAACACTGACGTAAAATGCGTTCGGAAATGTCAAAGTATTTCTTTTTTACAATTGCGTTTAGTTATTCGTTGTAGGCATTAAATAAAAACTTATAAAAAGTAACTAATTTTTTATCAACATTTTTTTAAAGTGAACGTTGAGCCGGCTTGTCGTTGCGAGCTAAAGGGTTAACACATTGTGCCCACCTTAAAGCTGTAAAGCAATAAAGATTTCTTTCTTTCAAACACTTTATAGTGTCACACCGTCTACTATGGTCGACCATTAAAAATCTTTTTTCAGCATAGTATCTGCAGATTATTGCTATTAATATGCATTAATATACCTATATACTCATAAATACTACCTGAGTAACATTTTTTATATTTAATTTTTGGCTCCCATAGCTTTAATATGAGGTGTTTCAAGATTATATTCTTTACGGGACACCCTATGTTATGAAACAGTTTATATTAATATTTATACTAATCCTTACTAATATTATAAATTCGAAAGTAACTCTGTCTGTCTATCTGTCTGTCTGTCTGTTACCTTTTCACGGCTAAACCACTCAACCGATTTAGATAAAATTTGGTACAAATATAGTTTAAAACCTGGGGAAGGACATAGGCTACTTTTTATTCATGTAGGTAGCTAAATATAAAAGAAGAGAGCAAGGCATCAAAATAGGTAATTTAAAACCAATGTAGATTTAATATTTACCTACATTCATTTAAATTATTTAATTCATTTAAATAATCTTGCAAAATATAAAAAAATTATGGGGACGCAAAACTTATATCGTGAAAAGAAACGTTACTTAAAACCTATGAAAATATGGGTGCGTTCTGGATAAGGAGTAAAATTCAAATTTGAAAATAATAACATAATAAGTATACCAATAGAATAATCATGTATTTTCTTTTGTGATCGTCTGTTCAGCTTACATTAATATATTAGGTAAAATAACAAAAAGTTTTTGGATGTATGGCTTATGAGGGTGTAAGTATAGACATCATGTGTGATCAGCTAATATGGACCTGAAGTCCATGGCCGATATACTTTGAGTGAGTTTGACTAATTTGATAATATTTATAATTGCCACAAAATTCTACGTATTAAAATCCTTTGCCGTTTTTGTTAGTTACTGAACGCATCTACTGAATCTATAACAACCCTGTTAATTGTTATTATTGTCAACTTGTCAAAACGTGATAAAAACATAACCTTACTTTAATAATAAGATAAAACATTTACCTTGTAAAAGCATAGTTATCATTGTTATCAATATGAGGGACGTGTTTATATCGAACTGTGAAAAATCTTTTATAAATAAAATAGTATCGGAGGGATATGTAAGCCGACATTCATTCGATACTAGTTCATCTGTTTGATACAAATTCAATATAAACTTTTTTGCTTTATTTCAGCGATTAGACGGTAGAAATTATAACGAAAGCAGAAATTTAAGTATATCATTCGGATCTGAATACGGCAGTTGTATTGTTTCGCTAGGAGAAACTAAGTAAGTAATGTAAAACGGAATATTTCGTACTGTTTTCGAACTGTTCAAAACTTCTATTTAATTATTAGTAATTTGGATTGATATTGATTTTCAATTTCTGTCGCTTTCAGGGTTATTGCTCAAGTGTCATGTGAAGTTGCCCAACCAAAACAAATAAGGCCTAATGAAGGTATTTTGTACATAAATGCTGAAATTAGTCCCATGGCTGGACCTCAGTTTGAAGCCAACAGACAAACTGATCTGACCGTGTATTTGAATAGATTGCTCGAGAAATGTTACAAGGATTCTAAATGCATTGACTTGGAGTCTCTTTGTATTGTCGTTGAAGAGAAGGTAAGTAAACCATTCAATAAATATCTGTAGCTGAGAACTAAAGAATAATAAGAACGCTTCTATTTTGATTATTTTTCTTATGGATTGAGTAACTAAATGTCTACTCTAGAAAGTTGTAAATAAAAACAAATTCCTATAATAACTGCCACATTTAATGTTGTAATAAATTATTTTAGCGTTGTTTGTGGTACTTTGAATACATTATATTATCTTTACTAAGTATGTTATTATAGTTAACCTATTGAGTCAACGGCACACCTGGGGCTAGACACAATTGATTTTTAATTATGTCTGGTATTCTAATTACAGAACTCTCATAAATTTACCATCTTAATAACAGTGCCTGTAATACTGTACCTGTATATTGAGTCTGCTGTGTAAGTCAAGCCTCTTTGGTCAAGCTGCTTAACCCATTCAATGCGTCGGACGCCGATTCGGCGTCTTATTTTTTCATACTCAGATTCGGAGGACACCTATCGGCGTCATGTATAGTTGTTTTATATTTTACCCAAATTTAAACATATTATATTAATAAAACAACAAATGTGTTTGGAATTTACTAATGAAATGCCTGATATGAGTAGTTTTTAGATATTTTGGTTTTTTTATTTCATTAAGTGCTGCTGACGCCGATCGGCGTTTACGTTAAATATGAGCCGATTCTGGCTAGTAAATGCAAAATTTGTTGCCGCATTGAATGGGTTAAGTTTATGTTTATGTATGCAAGCAATTATGATACCCAATACAATTCCCGGGTCAAAGTGTTAGTAGGTTTCTCTTAGGATATTGTCTGGAATAGTGCACTGTATATGGAGATTATGTAAGACCTTACAAATAACTGGCAAGTCCTTTGTGTGAGTCTACAATACACAATTTATAAATGTTCCAGGTTTGGTCAATTAGAGTGGACATAAAGATCCTGAACCATGATGGTAATCTGATTGAATGTGCTAGTATTGCAACTCTTACTTCACTGGCACACTTCAAGAGGCCAGACGTGACCAGGAGTGGTGACAGTGTCATTATACACACAATAACCGAGAAAGATCCTATTCCTACAGTTTTGTTTCATTACCCTGTATGTGTGACATATGCTATATTTGATGGAGAGTGAGTATATTTATCCTACTATATATTATGTTACATATTAACATAATTTCAGTTAAAGATGAATGGCTTAAGCAAAAGCATTAAATTTCCATCATATGTTAAGTACTGGTATATTCTAGAAATAAACGAGCATCCAGTACGCATTATCAGTGACCTATTGGACATGAATACTGCTTGTCATTGTTTGTCATGATTGATACCATTTCAGTAGCTCTAAATCAAGGAGTAAAAATTAAAGAAAGAATGCTATATTGCCTTCTATTTTCTATAATAACATTTCTTTTTTGTAATTTTGATGATTACACTGGGGAACAATCATTTTGCGGCATGGTACGTTGAAATCAATTTTGTGTAAGTTCAATATGCTGAATACGAGGAAAATATCAGATTTGTTCAATTGACTCTAGTTTATGAGATAAGACTTTATAACTATATGATTGAAAGAAGGTCGAAATAAAAATACAATTACATATTAAATATATATTTTAGAAGCGGCTATATAATAACAACAAGAGAACTTAATACATATGCTATTAACATAAAATCATAGAAAAAATATTAGAATTTTTTTTTATCTGTAAGTTTTTCTATTGTGTTTATGCTCAGGACAATCCCTTATTAAACTCGAGCAATAGTCTGTCATCATAATATGGCTGTCCCTTCTGCCTTGGTATCTTTTTTTCATTGTTCTAATGTCCAGATGGAACCGTTCTTTATGTTGAATATTTCAAGAACCAGAGTCAATCAATACAAAGTAAATACATTTCGAGTATTAAAACCTAACAAAATTAATGCCGCTGAAAAAATATATTTTTTTGTTCCCTAGTGTTATTAATTATATATACGTACATCGAAATTTACATTTATTCAATATTTATATTGAGTAGTGAATGAGACAGCCGTGCATGATGCGGTCTCGTGTTCGATACCCAGATAGAGCAGTTTTATGGGCATTTTCTGTCAAGAGATTCAGATTAATAGGATCGCCCCTTATTACGTCAGACCTAAACCATAGCTCACGAAATGTGGGTGTAACCCATCTGTGCCACCCCTTCGGAGACTACGTTACGACTACGTGGCTTCATGCATACATACATATGTATGTATGAACATATATTTAAGTACAGGTATCATACAGTAACTATAACCTAAATATCTTTCAGTATCCTTTTATCGGATCCTTCATATCTCGAAGAATCAGTATGCACGAGCAGCACAGAAGAAGGAATAAACACGGGAGGAGGTCTTTTAGTGGTTGGATTAAATCAGTACAAAGAATTATGTCTGTTAGACCACAGTGGAGCAGCTATATACAAATCGAACATTGTACATAAAGCTATTACAAGTGCTAGTGACAAGTGTAAAGATATTGTTAGCATGGTGAAATCAGCTATTAATAAGGACGACTCTTTGAGGTAAGATATCAGAGACATCGGCGCGCATAGAACGTTTTCAAACCATTTGATTGGACTGTACTGACCAAAAGTATGGCGAGTCCACCTCGCACCACGGTCGCCTAGATAAAGACAGAACCTGAGAGTCCGCTGGCGGTTAGCGTCTCCATTGTCACCACAATGGACAGTGGAGGCAGACCGCCGTCTGCTGCCGTTTTCTGAGACTATCTAGCAACACGGGGAGGATCAGCTCTGGGCGTCCAGCGACACAGGCGGCGAATTGTGACCCTCACGTTGTCATATTGTCCCACGACGCGATGTCAGTCTGTGGGACTAAGTTGCTTTATTGCAATGTGCGTCCTCGCACGCACACTGCACTAAGACCGTATTTTGGACGTAATAGACATATGTACGTGTCCGAGAGCAACGGCGTGGTAATACCAACAAAAGTGAATGACCTATATTTGGCGTATCACTTTTATACCCTAAATCCTATGAGTTGTGGCATTTTTTATCATCCTGTAGGTACCCCGATAGATTTGTATGGTTTCATTTATGCGTTTCAAAATCAAACTACTGTCTACTAGAAGGCAAAATTCATTTTCACTGTGGTGTAATTTATGTGACGGTATGTAGTTTACAACACCAACATACCTACTTAATTTTATCATGTTAGTGGTTTCTAGAGAACGATTCTATTACCTTTCTAGTTTATATTCACTTTGTTTCCTGTTAGTTAATTAGTATTCCTCACAGTGATCAAAATCAGGTTACTACACCTAAATATGCAACATTGAATACAGATGGCACATGTCTGTATTCAATGTTGCATATTTAGGTGGCGCCGCCGTCTTAATTTTATTATTAAAATATAATTTTGATAATGATAATAAACTAGGTACGGCATTATTACTTATTCAGCACCGCAGGAAATCTTAAGGATGATTCTGAAAAGTGATGTTTTTACAATGAAATATCACCCATAATATTCAGCTCATTGGTCGGTTAAATAGGCATAATTAAATTATATGATAGTTTTATTTACAAAACATGAGTGCAAGGTGCCAAGTATTAATGTTAATATAAGATCTATTTTATAAGCATTTCATATGCTAAGGTGGAATGTAAATTATAAACAGACAAACCTTGTAACCTTGATTGCCTTTTTCCTCATTTATAATTACCAATTGATATTAATGTCTATGTCTTTGAAAACTTTAATATATTTGTGCTTAATTATGTAAACATGCTTTGGACCACATAATTATAACATATAAATTATAACACATCATTATAATATGTTATGTTCAAGAATGTTTATATTAATGTGTTTTGTTTATTTTTTTTATAATAAATGACTACCTATATACATCAATTTTAATTAATGTTTTTATTTACAGACAAAAAAGAATGAAGATCAACTTTGTAGACACAATAACGCAAGAACATTTGCTCACATTGTGTAAAAGGGACCTCAATATAAGATTAAAGAGTTACAATGTTGATGATAATGCTGCTGTAATGGATATTGAGTCTGATGCTTCAGATGTAGAGCCTAGCAAATATGACGGTAATAGAAAAAAAAAATTATACTTATATATGTTTCATTTTACTCTATTTCTTTATATTGATTATAAAATTTCTTTTTGTTCACAGTTGTGGCCTCTGCACCCCAAACTGCTGAAATCCAGACTAAGAAAGGAACCTCAAAATGGATAGAAATTTCATCAGACTCAGAAGCAGATGAAAAAGAATGATACACTTGTTTTGTTAAATAAAATGTAATAAATTTACATTTTACAATTTCCTGTTATTATAATCTCTCTTAACAGTATTATATTAGCAATTGCATTTCCCTCATCAATTAACAATCATAACATTTTGTCACTGAAATAATTAAATATAGTACAGAAAATATCATCTAACTACACTAAAAGTGAATAAATAGAGTACTTGACAAGAAAACTTGTGGGCACAAGTGGAGTAGAACAATGAAAGAATTCATTTTTATAACATTCACTCGTACGACACACATATTTTTTATTCATCAAGAAATTTTGTAAGCTTTTAATATTGGCATGAAGTAATATACTTCAAATTCATTAGCAGCTAACTGATTCTCAATCTATATTTGTATAACAATTAGTAGAACGCAGATTGAAAATTTAAGAAGAAATTAAATTATGCATATCTATTAATCTACTTACACTATTTAAGAACTACACATAATCTACACTGAATCAGAGTTCACTCCATTTTTCTGATCTAATTTATTGCCATTTGTTTTCACCATATATATAAAATAAGTCATTATCTCCTTTTCATTCACCGGCAATGACTTGAAGTGTTTTTGAATAGCCTGTAGACAAATTGCAACATGTTAATAAATATAAACATGGAAGTTGTATTTATAGCATAATATAACATTAGTGGTTATTATATCCCTAACAATATATTTATGAACTAGGTACATGACATAAACTTACATCTGCTAATTGAGCTTTGTTTAATCCTGGCCTTGTTGGCACTTTATAATGTCTTTTATATCTCCTCAGTGTGTTCACTTGTAACTGGAACCAGTCTACTTCAGGAGAGTCCATCTCTGCTTCATTACTGTCATCCTCTGAATCCTTAGGTCTCCTTTGTTTTGTCCTTGCACATTGTATCATTGTTTTATGATAGTCACAAATGTAAGTATGCCTAGCCTGAAAATAACATATGGTATTCAGTTAGGCAATACAGTAATGTTAATAGCATTCAAAGTACTATAGTAAAAGATAAATATAAATTAAAGCATGACATACTTGAGGGTCAATGTTAAGTTTCAACCTTCTTTGGGCAACAGTTTTTTGTATTCGCTTGCTGTATGAGGCGTTGCCTGCGGGTCGTCTGCAACTCTCGCCATCATCCATAAGGCAACATATTTGGTCGGAATTACCTCTAGAATCTTCTTCTCCTGTACTAAACCCGTTGTTCATTTGATACTCCCGCTGAATCATATATAAAGAATAAAATAAACTTGTCAATTTCACCTCGCTCCAGGCGGTGGAAAATAGTCCGACGTATTCACTAGGATACACGATTGAGGTTATGATTTATAACAACACAAAATATTAATGTTCAATAAATCAATTAAAAACATCACAATAAATACTACTCCGACTGAATGTTACACACCAATCACTCCACGACAATGATAATACTTTATTCACTGCACATATGCAAATTGTCCATTGCTACTTCGTAACACTGATAAATCGTATTAAATAAACGAGTATATGATTTGGTAATTCCAGAATACAAAAGTCTAATTAACACGAATTAAACTATGCCTGCGCTGGGTGTATGAGAAGCAACTGCAGTCGTTGAATAAAAATGACTCGCATCCGCACCGACCGATGGCATCGCCATTCGCCATTACAATTTTATTTTATGATTACAAGTTCAGTATTTCATTCACTCACTCACTCACTCGACTCGGGTTACTGAACGCCTATAAAATAGGACATTATTGAAATGTAGAATAGCACACATTTTAGCTTAGCTCGAATAGAGCCGCGAAACGAAAACAGTTCTTTGGGTGAATGTGTGCATGAATACAATATGACAACGTAACTATGTATTGTAGTATAAACAAAAAATAAAGCTAAGTCTGGCTCAGTTATTGGCTGAAAAATGGCGGGCCTTTCAATATTAGCCAATCAGAGTGTTTTGTCACTGACATCGCTAGTTCATATATTCATTACGACGAGCGCGAAGTTCCCTACGTAATAAGCGCTGAAATCGTGTGTTCGTTTTTAATAAACATACTCGGTGAGTTTTCTTACTTTTAACCAATTTAATTCTAAATAAATGAAATAGTGCAGTTGTGTATATTAACCTCTGTGCACTAATTGGTTTAAGTGACAAGCTTTGAAGTGATATTTATAGTTTTACATTCTAATTTTGTAAGCAAATGGCTGCCGAGCCGAAGTAAGGTGACAGATATGCTATATAGATAAATACCTACAACAATATAGTGTACACAACAGTATGATAGTAGGTAAATAAGTATGTGATTATCGTCTCGTCTGAAAGTGTAATGATCGTTCGCTTTTAAAGATGACAGAACTTATTTTAATTATCACATGAAAATATATAAACCTAAAATGCAATCATGTTTTGATTTTGTTTATTATATTCATTATTTGTAAGTAAGTAATCTAATCTATGAATTTAAGTAAGTGGCTCATATAATATAATTTTTGGACTTATTGTTTATTTACGGCTTTTTATTGTATTGTATATTTATTTTTTACCAGGCTTAATAAAATTTCAGATCTGAATGGGAAAAGATATGTTTACCTATATTATTTTAATTCCGTGATTCTTTTATGTAAAAGGTACAAGACGGCATGAATATCCTATAACCAAGGGTTCAGCTTATTATAATTAACTAAAGATTGACTAATTAATTACCTTCCGAATTTTCTTTAAAAATTATATGAACATGCTTATTATTAAATTGATTAGGCCAAAACTTACCCGATCGACAGCTGACAAATATGATATCCTTATTATTTTGTTATATTAATAGTTAATTAAATAAATGTTTTATCATTTCTTGTACACATCAATTAACATATATGTAATATAATATATTATTATATGTTAATTGACGTGTCCAAGAACTGATAAAATATTTTTATGGCAATAAAGATTTTTGACTTTGACTTTATGGTTTAAATTTGGCACAGTATTTTGCGCTACACCTTAAATACTTGGAACGCCAAGAAAAAAATAAAACATTACACAAATCATGTTTAAACCGCGAATCGAATCTGTTTCCTTAAGAAGATTAGCTCACTGAGTAGGTACACTATGAGCTAACAGAAAACGCTTTAATTATTAAACCTATTACATGTCTTATGCATTACTATTATTGTTTTAAATGTTATTATTAGTTATTGTTGTGTCAACGTAATTCTATATGCGCTCGTGGGTACGTTTTCATATCGTAGTTGGGTGTAAGGTAGGCTATTTCGTCCTAGTCTACGAATAAAATTATCAAGGTAGATTCCACGTAAATAAATTATCTTCGATTCGCAGGTTACCGAACCAGAACAAAAATTTCTACAAAAGCGTTATCAATTGTTTACTGTAGGTGATATCAGGCCAC
This sequence comes from Catocala sponsa, assembly GCA_963564715.1. NCBI lineage: Eukaryota > Metazoa > Arthropoda > Insecta > Lepidoptera > Erebidae > Catocala > Catocala sponsa. Next base: position 28,381,517 of record OY751329.1, read on the forward strand.
AAAGTAAAGAAATCGAGAACGATTAATAATAATTATTACATAGACTCTTGTTCCTTATCAGAAGCAATAAAAACCACTGCATCATCAAAATGAACTCTGCCAGCATCAGCTATTAAGTACCAATATCGACTGCGGCAAAACCTAAAAAGTTGCAATATACGAGAGTACATGAAGTTCTGATACCTATTTTGCGTATAATATGTTTAACTTACGATACTGTGTATTATTACCGATGACGAAACAACGCCTTCATTACGTTGATGAGAAGCATTCCAAAACTCTTTTAGGTATATTTTTGGTTATTGAAGCAGATTTCATTGTTTATCCCTATAACTGCAATAGTAGTAGGTAATCAAAGGCGTAACTGTCAATCGGAGCAAATGGTTTGGGTATATATGTTTCTAAAAAGATTACATAATATACTATTTAATGATGACTTGGGATAAAATTGGCAAATTACACTCATCGAATCATATATTGGCTTCGGTTAGAGTGTTATATTTTTATGGGTAAACCTCTCAAGTGATTTTGATATTTCTACATACATTCTTGCGTAAAGTAATAAACTATGTTAAGTAGAAACCACATTTAAACAGCTAGTGTACACGTAGATTTGGTTTGTACTTTATGTTATTAATTTGTTTATATACACAAATTTATAGCTAAATAATCCATTGCAGTTTTAACCTTTTTGGGAAATAGGTAGCGCAGTTATCATTAAAATAAACGTAAAATGCATATCTTTTAGAAAAATTAACTAGTACAGTTTCTTAGCTTAAACAATAATAATGTATGCTGTCAATACAGTACAATTTTTATGCATTTATTTAGAACATATCAATAATGTAGTATAAATACAGTTATTCAAAATAAATCAATTGAAACCTATACTGCTGTATCATGTACTCCGAATAAATTAGTAAAGTAAGATCGATGAGATGAATATTTGTGAACAGTATTTTTAATAGTACACAATGAAGTACCAAATGTAAGAAAGAAAAGATAAGAAAGAGAAGATAAAGAAAATAAAGATCCAATAACCACCATGAGGATTTTATGTATTTAGTTACAGGTAGACAATATGTAAATGTACTTGAATTATAAACAAAAGAATTTTAGTATATGAACATGGATAGCCGAGGCTGCGCTAATCGTCTTATTGACCGGTTGCTGGACGAGCTTGTTGCCAGTTCGTGCACACTCGTCTCTTTTCGTATATGTTCGAACGTTTCTAAAATGGCCGCTGCGCGTTGAGGGCGCTTGTGTGCACTTGTTTGGCGTCTGACTCTGCGACGTTGCCAACTTTATTGACTTAAGTACAAACGAAGACAAAACGTACGCGTGTGGAGTGGAACTTACAGCCGGTAGCTTTTTCACTAAACAACACGCGAGACCTTGTGTGTTTTCTATTCCCACGGAATGTATTTGATTATAAAATAATGTGGCACACATAATCATATCGAGTCTTTGTGATAGAAACCAATTTACTTTGAAAGTGACAGTGTTTTAGTGAAAAATTATTTTGTTATATAGTTAAAGCTTACTGTTAAAGAATTTGTAACATAAGAGAAAGGACATGATTTCAAAAGCTATTAGAACGCAGAAATCCTTTTAAAGTGACCAGAAATATATAAAATAACTGGTTCACCGTAAGCGACGATTGTAAGATGGGGGATCGGGGTGCGACGGGGGACGCTTGGGGTGCGCGCGACGATGCCTCGTGGTGGCCGGGTGGCGCAGGTGAACTACAGCATCAACAACAATTACATGAGGAGATCGCTAGGAGTACTGCCGCATCAACGCATCAACTTTATTCTTACAAAATGACCGGTGGCTTTTCAAACAATGGTGGTGATACTTCAACTCCAAGCTACGACTATCGTATAATGTCAAATTCCAACGCAAGGGAGGAATCTCCCCAACAACCATGGTGGTATGCATCAGGATCGGTTGACTCACAGCAAACATCTTCGCCTACGGTACGAATTAATTGATCAGCTATATGATACATATATATACATACATTATTTACACTATATACGTATTTAATGTAAATCGCTGACTTACAAAAAATATTATAAATCAAAGTTGCAAAATATATACAGGCATTTAAATTGCTTTTCATGACAGTGTTAAATTACAAAAGAATATGATTGGTTTAGCATAATTAATATTATTATCTCGGATTCTATACAAAGGTTAAACCTTTATGCTAATAGTTTATTTTATATTAATTAACTATTAGAATGTTCTAAATATATGCCTTTCTAACGAAAACAGGTAGGTAGATAGGTTAAGTAATTACTTTCTGCCAGGTGTATTTGAGCCATGAAATTTTAATTATTTACATGTATTGATAATACTCTAGGAAACAGGCGTAAGCCTAAAACTGTATCATATTAATATTATTCTAAAGAATTATAATAAGTCAGTATACCGATATTCGTTTATGTATATTTAGTAACTTTATTATGATAGTGCTCGTCATTGACTAAAATTAATCATCGATTAAAATAACTATTAACAAGACAAAATAACTGCTATCTATTACATGTATCATCAATTAATCATCATTAAACAGATATGTACACATAACTGTTTATTGATGATTCTTTCTGTAACAATTATTACCTACAGTCTATCTAATGCTAATCCAAGCAGTGATAACAACCGTCAACGACAATAATTGACTACTGTTTAATCAAGTGATGAGCTGGTACTTTGCTCGTCCGTCTTGCTCCATAACCGCCCGCAAGATTATTATAATAAAATTAATATGTGCAACCGATAGCAGCTGTTACTAATAGGGTTTTAAGAATATTTAAATATATATAATATATTTAGTTATAAAATAGCTCATTAAAAATTGATTTAGACCAGATTTATTAATAATCAAATAAAAGTAATCGATCAGCTAATTAATAACGGAATATAAAGGTCAAACAACCGCACTACTACATAATTATATTCGAATAACTGACATTTTTAAATTGTTACATTTTTGTTATTCATTGTACTTAAATCCTATGAATACCTTTTCTCTAATGATTGAAAAATCAGGCCTTAACCTGTTAATTGTTCATACACCGGACATAGTTGAAAATCTATTGTATTAGGAAGCCGGCGGGCCGCTGTCGCTGAATGGGTTAATTTTGGCCACTTGTATGTTATAGTTTAATGCTTACAGAAATATAATATAATAAATACTACTAGTACATACTCACATTACTAAATGTTCACTATTCTTATTATTTAAAACTTACAAAAAATAAGAATAATTTAGTTACTATATGTTGCATAAAGTGACATGCTAGGTAATTGAAAAGTAAAATGTTCATTCATGAAACTAAAAATAGTTCATTCATTTTTATTTATCTGTTGTACAAACATGTATAAGAATAATTGTAATTGGTAACACTGATGCACAGAGTACTAAGAAATCTGTTATAAATGCAATGTTTATAAATAAAACGAAATAGCAATAGTAACTAACTAAAATAAATAAAAGCGGCATGTATAAAACTAAAAAAACTGCTTTATATGGTAAAGTAGTTTTTTTTATAACTTGATGAACTAACTAGATGTGCTCCTTTATAAAATTTGTGTTTATTTGAAAGTGACCAATCCCGCCCTCATCACAATACCGGATTTTAACGGTAGGTTAGGTCAAATAAGAGACCTACACAATTTGTTAATTATTTCTTTTTGAATAAAATGAATATCAGAGTAACAACATATTAAAACTAAGTAAATATTATATTACACGTCAAAACAAGAACTAAAAGTCGACTATTGAGGCGAGGCCCTTTGAACTATGTTTTACACGACACATTAGGAATGTATGCTTCTCAAAAAATGGTTTGATGTGTATTACTATGGTTTAACGAATAACAAACAGACAAAGGTTATAACAAACACACCGTGTAGGCAAATCGGGAAAAGCTTAAGTATGTTCAGGGATGTCGCGCTTATGGAGCCAAAGAGTATCATAAATCAAAAACTCTAGTTATTAATGTATCATTCAACAATGATACATAATTTTAAACTAAAACCAAAATAATAGTAGATACATTAAAAGCCTAAATTAATAAAGTGTTTCGTTGTATATGTATTTAGGGTCCTGGCAACGGGCTCCAAACACGTAACCAAGGTGTATGGTATCGGCAATGACTTTTAAATTTAAGCCAATACTTAGTTAGTAAAACATTAATTTGTGAATTCAGAAACGGCGTGTCTCTCTATCTTTTCAAAATATGAAAAGGCAATTTCTGAAAATATTAAGTAATTTTTTTAACTAATTGTCGCTATACTATCTATAGCGACAATTAGTTAGAAAAAACAATATTGTGTAGATTTTGAGTTATGGGATATTTTGTGCTATACACTGTTTAAAGTTTAGCAACCACGGAAATAACTGCTTTGCACAGTTTTTGTGAAATACTATGAAATTCAGGAATTTGCTGTGAGGAAGAAAAATGTGCATACGTTAATATTTTATTCTACTCTAAACCTAACAAAGTACCAAAGCATCAACTACACACATAGCTTCAAAAAGCCCGGGGGGCGTGCTTTAGGATCGATCTCGAGATCTCTACGTACCAGTCCAACGCTCTCCCAACAAGGGTAACATTGCTTTTCTAATTATAATTCTATTGACCCTAACGTCGATGAAGAAAATATAAATTACTAACTCTATAACCACAGGGCTTAATTAAGTTTGCTAAGTTGCTGAGATATAAAATTACACCGTGGCGTGCTATCTATCATATAAAGAACCATGCGCTAGTAATATATAAGTTAATGCATGGTGATGTAAAGCGTCAATCTCCTAGTTCAAATCTTTTCGACTGAAAGGACTGTGCAATGGTTCTAGTGATCATCTCGTCATTAAGATAGATAAGCAAAAATACCTAGACTTTCTAGATATTTTTGCTTATGTTCAATGTGTATAACACAGGGATTACCACTTCTGCGGAATTTTAGAGCTCCAAGAGTGCTAACTATCTATTTCTACTAAGCCTACCTACGTCGCGCGTCGTTTATCAGTCTTTCCGATAAGGTATATATTACGTTTTGAATTATTATTGTAAATGGTAGCCAGCTGATTTTTCAGAGAATATGTATTTGACAGACATTAAAACAAAAAAAAGTAGGTCCACATCCGAGAATTCTTGCTATGCTTGCTTACCATAAATGCGGTATAGCAAGCATACATGATACAAATTAATGTGTCTTTGTAGTGTTACAAATACTGCATACGAAAACTAGCGTGTTTTCGCGTTAAGTCAGATTATTTAATACAATAAACATTAGTCTATAATGTATATAAATTACTACAGGGGCGCTATTTTCATCTAAATTCATTATAGTTTAGCTTTTAGAAATTAATTAAGATGACGTTGGCAAATAAAGGTCCAGATCCTGAATTATTCTGATATTCCCAAATTCTATATCTTCCAAATTATTGTCGGTTTTCTGCCACGGTACTACGACACTTAGCGTTTAAAATTTAAATCTAACTCGCACAATAAATTTTTTTGACATGAGCCTGATACCATCTTCAACCGCTTCAACCTATTTTTACTGTTTTTTTATTATTCTTTAAACTACAATGGAAATTTTCTCTTCAGAAACTAATTCCTATTTGACTTCAGAATCAGGATGACTACAGCATATTTTAGCCCATGGTATGATTTGTACCAATAGCCAAACCGAATAGCATTTTTAAATCGCGTCTCAATCTGCAGAATAAAAATGTGTAGTACCTATGTAGTATGTGTACAGCCCATGAAAACAACGAACACTTTGGTGTACGAAAGTACTTAATAAATTATGTTACAAACTTATTTCTATAGTACACAACGTGTCATTTCTCGCTTTTTCTTAAATAATATTTAAAAAAGTTTCAATAATTAATTATTCGCGCATGATGTAAGGCCAACAACAAAAGATCTAAACAAAATGAATTATCTATACCAAATAAAAAAAATATATAAATAATAATAATAATAATAATATTCTATCACATACACACAACACCATCTAGCCCAAACTAAGCAGAGCTTGTACCATGGGTACTAGACAATGGATAAACATACATATATACTTTTTTTTTGTAAATACATACATATTATACATAGAAACACCCAGACCAAGACAAACATCCATGTTCATGCACACAAATACCACCTATATCTTTTGTTAATTTGGTATAAATCACAGAGTAGAGTAACTATACCAAAACGAAGTATAAATTTAATTCTGTTAAGTAATACATATTGGTATCATAGTATATTCTTCAGTAGTATTACGTCACTATTAAAATGTAAGTAGGTACCTACGACAATAATTTAATCAAGGCACTTACATATTGTTAGAAAATAATAATATTGCTGTCAATACGCAATAAAATTTCATGAAGGGACTAATGTCAATGCCAATAATTATTGCCATTGATGTTTTGATTTTGTTTGTTAGAAGTTGACGTGAATTTGATAGATTGATCTAGAAGCAAAATTACTGAAAAGTGCAAATAATAATGTCGATGGTAAACAGTGACTTACATCTAAGTCTATATTTTTATGTTTTTACTTTTCTCCGCTAGTTACTCCAGTTTCTATATTGTATAATATTCTATACTTACTTACAATGATTTATAAATACAGTCTATCATCTAATTGCACATTACATTACAACTGTTCGAGATATTATGCATTCACTCGCGAAGGAAGTTCTCAGACAACAATCTTTGTTAGGTGTTGCAGCACGTGCTGAGCCTTAGCCTAACCTCTCATTTTATTACTCAAAATGTTTTATGGAGAAGTGGCTATGTGCTAGTTCTCAATAATGTTCTTTATAGAATGAAGTCTACCAAACCTTGTACCTTTGCTGCTTGTATATAGTGTACCAGTTTATAATAATAATAATAGCTGCAGGGCAGCTTGTGGCGAGCTGAATGTGAGTGGCGACACTGCGGTCCTGAATGCCTCAGAGAGTCGATGAGGACCTCGTCCCCAGCTTGCCGTTACTGGTTGGCTAGGCTGGAACTTCAAGAGCGCCCGTAGGACTCTCAACTCTGGCTTGCCTTGTTCGGCCGGTCAGAGGGGGGCCGCTAGAGCTACATGCTTAGGAGTGGAAGTGTAATTTTCAAGGGCATAACTACGGGGAAACCCGCTCCGGGCCCCGTTTTCACGAGACCCGTGATGGTGAAACCGACGCCGCACCGCTCGACACCTCTAGCCGCTCACACCGGTGTTGCCCTCTGCTGCTGGCTTGTATGCCTATCGTAGCTATTCAGTCACCGTCTGTCCATTCGATTGATGCTATTGGAGTATTCAGGGCAGACGCCGTTTTATCATCCATAGTTACCAATATACCAGTCCATTAAACACCCATACCCATAGCCCATATATTAGAATCCATACGTAGCAATAGTCCTAAGCCTGCTGCGGCTAGTGCCGCTGTAGGTGTTCCATCCCACCTTTGATTAAAACTCTCGAAGGGCCTCTTCACATTGGAACCATGTCTCCATGTAAGCCTCCCAAAGGGCCAGGTATTTTCCTAACCTATTAGGAATATACCCGTGAAAGAGAAATAAAAAATAATAAATGACCCAGTTCCCGATGCCGGTGGGTCTTCATAGTTTTTATATTTTTAAATGTATTTTTTTATATATTTAAATATTTAATTATTATTGAAAAATGTATCAATAAAGAGAATAATATTAATAATTTTCTTTATTTAGGCAATAGTTAGTATATTTAAAACTAAAGAAAGTAAACATTACATTTGCTGCTAGTTTCTCTCTACATGAATCTTAGAGCAATGATTTATGTAAAGAGAATCAAGCCTATCAGCAATCATTGCCAAGACAGGATTTGGGCTGGTGCGCACTATGTAGAGTGTTATAACTGAGCTGATAACATGCTATTTATCATTGAAACAATATCTAGAGGAAATAATTATATTTTTTTTCATTAAATTAGTTGGTTTACTGACTATTTATACATATTATGTTTGTTTATACTAAACTTTATTTTAATAGAATCAGATGTGTAGCAGTATTAATGCAATCGCTGTGCATGAGGTCTCATGTTGGAATACCAAGTGGGGCAGTGTCATTTTTATTATATGAAACGGTTATGTGGCAACATAGTCTGTCAATGACAATTTATGTCTGTAATAAAAAAGCTATGACATGTGTGTACAATGTTCATGATTGATACAAATATTTACTACATATTATATGGAATGCAAGTAGGGTGTCTTTAGTGGAAAATGTAGTTTCCGAGAAAAGAAACCCATTTTAAAATTGCATTAAATATTATTTTTATATTTTAGTCTGCGCTGTGTCTGTCTGTTTGCAATAAGCCCACTAATGAACGGTTTTTTATGTGGTTTTTTATCCATAGACAGTGATTCATGAGGAAGGTTTAGGTGTATAATTTATTTAGGTTTTGTACAACCCATGCAAAGCCGGGGCAGATAGCTAGTAATAGATAATCAAAAGGCCATAAGGTGAAAGATGGCATAGATTTTGCCTTTCTTGAAGTAAACATACTTGATGATGCATTATTTTAATAATATTGAAGAAGTATAAAACTTCACTTTACTTTATCATAATTTCAATCTTTCTTATCTCCTATACATTTACTAGAACACTGGATTTAAAATTTGAAATACAAAATAATAAGTCATAATTACTACTAATAAAATACATATTAATTATATAGCAGCAAACCCTTTATTCTCTGCTATATAAATAAAATTTATTTCATAGTTGTTATCCTTTTTAAAAAGAGTATTTTTGGATATTATTCTAATAGATTTGATTTTTTACAAAATAACTGGCTAGGACACTCACATTTCTCATACCGAACAAAATAACATAATATAACTTCTAACAAGTAGCAAGTCATGTTTATGTATTATGTGCCTACTTCTGGCATTAGTAATAACAATTTCAATTTGTTATAAGCAGTAGTTGTATATTTATGATGAGATAATAGTTAAATAAATTCTGGATATTTGATGCTATTATTTTAAATTATAAATAATAATAAATATATTTATGTACCTACTTAATGATAATTTTAACAAAAATTTTAATGTTATATGTTCTATAATTAAAATATTATCCTTATGGATTACAAATAAATAACATATATGTTATTGTTGCAGCCTCAAAGTCAGTCAAGTCCAAACCCTGATCAGAACTCTCAGCAAGCTAATGGTATACAGCAGAACCACCAGAACTTGCAACAAGTACAACAAGAGCAAAACCAAGCAATCCAGCAACAGCAGGTCCAAAGTCTGCAACAGCAATTGCAACAACAGAACTTGCAACAGGCAATCCAGCAACACAACAGAACATTGCAGCAAACTTTACAACAGCAGCAACAGAATCAACAGGAAACACTGCAGCAAATGCTACAGCAACACCAACAGCAGCAACAACAACAGCAACAGCAGCAGCAACAACAGCAACAGCAGCAGCAACAACAACAACAGCAGCAACAACAGCAACAGCAGCAGCAACAGCAACAAGCTTTACAACACAGTCTGCAGCAAACTTTACAAGTGAGCCCAGCTCAAGCACAAGCTATAGTGCAAGCTCAAGCAGCTTTACAGCAACAAGTAGCTCAAACTCTGCAGCAACAACAACAAACTCTGCATGAACAACTACAAGCTGTCCAGCAACAACAAATTCAGGCTGCATTACAAAGGCAATCTGCTACCTTGCAGGTAATTTTCATATCTTTTAATGCCTATTAGAATAGTGGGTAGGTCACCATTGTAGATAAAAAAAACGAATTGGTTGTTTACTAGAACAGGGAACTTATATACCCATTGGGATTTATAAATATTTTAAAAGATATGTGATGAAACACAAGACGTAGCTATAAAACAGCTGAGATGGTACTGAATCTATAATATTTTTTGTAGCTATGATTTTGGTCCCATTTAACTAATGCTGGTGCTGAGAAAGTCTTGAAAGAAGACCTAGGCATTGATCGGTTCAATGCCTAGGTTTTCTTTGAAGACATTCTATTTATTGTTATCAAATAAGTCATTTATTTGATAATAATAAATAGTATTAATTAATTTTCAAGGTATATGGGCATAAGCATAAAGCATTACTTGACATTTCCATGTATTGTTAATTTAATGGACCAGCTATTTTCATTTTTTTAATATAATATTAGACATGTAATAATACAACAAACATTTATTGTATACTAGCTTCGCTCGCGTTAATTTAGAATTTGATAATCAATTTGGATTGTACTCTGCTTGTAATAATATAATTCAATCATGATTCCTAAGACACGTGGCGCCATCTATTATCATAAGAACGTTATTGTTGTTTTCCTCGGGAACAGTAGTTTTTTTCGGGATGAAAAGTAGCCTATGTCCGTTTCTGTACACCTGACAACGTATATGCAAAATTTCAGAATGATCGGTTCAGTGGTTTAGGCGTGAAAAGGTAACAAACAAATAAACTCATTTTCGCTTTTATAATGTTAGTTAGGATGTATTTTGCTTGCTACATGTGGCAGAATATGCTGTACATTTCTATAAAACGACCAACCTGTATACTTGACCATATTCTTGCAAATAAAGTTATAATTTATAATTTACTGGCTGTTACCTGCGACTTCGTCCGCGTAGATTTTAACTAAAAAGTGTTGGTCTCCGCGGAACCCTATTTTTTTTTCTAAAATCAATGTAGCCTATGTTACTCCTTATAACATCAGCTATCTGCCAGTGAAAGTCCCGTTAAAATCGGTTCAGCCGTTTCAGAGATTAGCCGGAACAAACAGACAGACAGACAAAAATTTAAAAATATATGTTTTCGTATAGGTACCTTATATACTGTCATATGCATTAGATAAAAAGCTGTTATTTTGACATTACAAATAGACACTTCAATTTTATTTATTTGTATAGATATACATCGTATGTCTAAATGTTGCACTTATTAAAGCTAATACATTTGTTTCACACAGGAATTGCAACAACAAGCACAGCAGCAGGCCCTAATAGCGCAAGCAACAAGCAATAAGAAAATGCCAAGGGCAAGGGCATATAACAAACCGCGGGGTCGCATGACGGCGTACGCGTTCTTCGTACAAACTTGCCGTGAGGAGCATAAGAAGAAACATCCCGATGAGAATGTGGTGTTCGCTGCGTTCTCTAAGAAGTGCGCTGAAAGGTGGAATGTAAGTACTTTTTTTAGTGAATTTAGAAATTTATGTCTGACGGGCTGTTTTATACCAGATAACTATTGAGCGATTTCTTCACACACATTTTAAATACTAAAATATATTAAAATACTCGATTTTGTCATTAAATTTCCATCCCTCGGGCACAGTACTTTTCTGGACGAAAGGTAGGTAACGTATATCCTTTTTTGTACCACGACAACGTGTATGCCAAATTTTATGATGATCGGTCGACTAGTTACGGCGTGAAAGTGTAACAAACAAACAAATTCTTATACGCATATATGTATACTAATCAAAATAACTCCTACTCTATGTTTTTAATATTTTATCTAAATTAAAGGGATTTGACGTTGGCGAAGTGTACAATGCTAGAACGATATGTTTTTTAATTAAATACCATTACTTTTTAATGTCCACATTTAAAAATTGCAATTTCTGGTAGTTTGGTCACTGGCGCGAGTCCTTGTCGTCGGGCTCAGGCGTGTTTGCAAAGAGCAGGCAGTGACAGTATGCTCTCTACGTGCATTCAAGCATATGTATCGGCCTTCCGGTGCTGTAGCTCCTCGAACACTGCCTGAACATTGTCTTCTAGTAGTTCTCCCAGTCTCTTGAAACCGATTTCAAGCATTCTGGATGGCTCTTCGCGAAAAACCCAGCTGCAAAGCAATAGAACGCTGCGAATGGCCTTTAATTAATGTTATAGCCCATCCATATGTCGTCGAACTCTCGTCATTGTTGTTTTAGAAATGCTAGTGCACACTGTAATTACCAAAAATAAAGTGTTCGCTGCAGAAGGCAAATGTTAAATAAGTTTAAAGTTCATGTTAAAATAGAGTAGAATCAGGAGGTTATAAAAAAAAATTTAATATCTACCCAATTACCCACTAATGCAGGCAAATATGGAAAAAAAATTCACAATCCCTTGAACTAACATAGCACCACAGATTTCACCACATATGTAAAGTAAATTATCAATAAATTAGGCCTGATGTAAAAATGTACAAGTGGCCCTTATTTTCTTTTGACTAGTACTACTATGTATTATGTTAGGATAACCAGCATACAAAATACATTACAAATGTCCAATTTTCAATTTTGAGTTCGAAAAAGCTCTTATGCAACAGCTTTGTCCGTCCGTCTGTCTGTCTGTTATACAACTTTCAACTCAAGAACCGTAAGAGCAGCATAGTCGATATACCTCCGAAATTACGGACCTTTGACCTATGACGGTCACGTGATATAATTTTTTCGAACTCTGAGATTTACGGCAATTCATTGCCGTTTCTCTCTTGTTTTCTGTTTATATGTGGCCATTCCTTATTTCTAACAAGTCATTACCTTTAAACAGGCCACATAGTCATTCTGTAATCTATGCATTTTGAAACTTGTTTGTTTTGTCTACAAGGTAATTCTGCAATTCAGTCTATTAGCAACTTAGACGTTTTGCCTACCCAGTCATTCTACAATGTAGTCATTTTGTTTACACAGACTTTTTACTGTGTTGTACTGTTACATTATGGAGAACTCTCAGACATGCAGGTTTCCTCATGATGTTTTCCTTCACCATTAAAGCAAGCGATAATTAACTATTTAATACGCACACAACTTCGAAAAGTCAGAGATGCGCGCCTTGGGATCGAACTTGAGACCTCTGCGTGGCAGTCCAACAGTCTCCCACTAGGCTATCGCTGCTATTACATTATATTTCATTTCAATACATTTTTCAACAGCTTAGAACATGTTTGGTCCCTTGGCTCTTAACTATAATCACATAATATTATTATATTAATACTAGATGTTCCCGCGGTTTCACACGTGTTTATCGTTACTGCGCCGCCCCCGTGGGTCGTAGCGTGATGTTATATAGCCTATATACATATGCCATCGCGGACTTTTCTGTAGACCTATATAAGATACACAATTCCACCATACATTATTTTGTTATATCTCAAAGGGTTTAGGCAGCGTTTTCGTTGAAAGCTCCCAGACGGCTTATATTTTTCCGACACCTCCAACAAATATCGTTATATTTTAGCCAATGTATACAAAAACTTAACAAATTATATACTAAAACCTTCCTCGAGAACCACTCTATCTATTGATGAAAACAGCATGAAAATCGGTGCAATAGTTTTTAAGTTTATCGAGAACAGACAGACAGACAGACGCGGCGGAGGACTTTGTTTTATAATATGTAGTGATTGTAACCGTGGTAATATAGTCCAGGTACAAGCGAAGAAATGCATTATCAACAACATGACGACAGTAGCGCGAATATGTTTTATTATTTAACTAGCTTTTGCCCGCGGCTTCGCTCGCGTTAATTTAGAATTTGACAATCAATTCGGGTTGTACTGTGCTTGTAATAATATAATTCAATCATGATTCGAAAGACACGTGGCGCCATCTATTATCATAATAACGTTATTATTGTTTTCCTCGGGAACGGGATGAACACCTGTCAACGTATATGCAAATTTCAGGATGATTGGTTCAGTGCTTTAGTCGTGAAAAGGTAACAAACAAACGAACTCATTTTCGCTTTTATAATATTAGTTAGGATTAGGATTCGGATAGTTAGGATTAGGATTCAAACAGTTACGTTATCCAAACTAAATGTCCCAAGTTACGTTACCAAAATACAACAGTTTTTGGACTTCGATATTCGAAGAGCCTTTCAAATTTAGTAGTAGGTGTAATTCTTAAATAACAGAAAAAAGGATGCACGGTACACATTGTGACATAACGACCATACAAAACAATATATTACCAGAGAGAGATAGCAAGTCATCCTCACTACAGCTCCATTTTTTCTCATAGCCAACTTTAAAATATGGATTAGGTACTTTGCAATCAATTTTGATACTATGTTGGGCGCCAATGTAACGTTATGCGTAGTCAAACACGCTTTAGAGGCGTGGTTGACCTAGGAATCTATTTAGTGGAGATAATTAAAAATTATACTACACAACTAAAAGGTTGTATTTCAGATGAACAACTTAGTATACAAATAAACAGTATTTTTAGGCAGTAAATATCACAATAGGTTAACAAAAGAAATAGGGCGTGGTTCTAGAAGACTCCTCTACGTGGTCCAGCAATATGGACCACTTAACTTAATAGGCTGTGGCAGAAAAAGCTGGCCGGAACCAAGCGCGGTCGCGTTTATATATCGGCTACCGCCGGGCAGGAGGGGGAGAGGGGCGCCACCCACCACTTCGACTCGCGCGCAGCCGCCATGGCGCGAGCAGTCCGCGTGACAACTGTTTCTACATAGATTCTTTTGAATGCGTTTGCTTTTTCGTTAAATAACCTATTAATGGTAAACATAGCTTATTATGAACACCGGACGCAAATGAACGAACTGACAATCTTTAATTATAAATTAAACTAGATTTTGCCCGCGGCATTGCTTTATTACAAAAGTACTTTTTTCTGAATAAAAAGTACTCTATGTCCTTTTCTGTTCCTCTGACCGTATGCGAAATTTCATGGTGATCGATAGAGTAGTTTAGGCATAAAAGCGTAACAAACAGACTCACGTTTGCATTTATAATATTAGTTATGATTAATCCTTTGGAATGACCAATGACTCAAAAAAAAAAACGCTACCGTTGCGTGTCCGTAACCCCTATGGGGGAGTCAAGAAAACTCGTTGTGGTTGGTTGCGAAAAAAATACCAAAAATTTTCTTGACTCCCCCGTACGTACGTACTACGGACGTGCAACGACGTCAACGTCCATGACTCCGTCGTAGGAGTCATGGACATTTCAGAAGTTAACAACGTTCTGACAAATAGAGGTTAATAATAATTTAGGTTACAGATCAATCCTGTGAGTCGCTCTTGCTTATCTAAATGCTAGTGGATCTAGGTATTTATAACATAACATTTTCACAGACAATGTCAGAAAAAGAAAAGCAGCGGTTCCACGAGATGGCAGAGCAGGACAAAAGAAGGTTCGACCTCGAGATGCAGAGCTACGTGCCGCCTAAAGACATCAAGGTGCGAGGGCGCAAGCGACAACAGATGAAAGATCCCAACGCTCCCAAGCGATCCTTGTGAGTTATGGTCATGAGTCTCATTATTAATTCCGTGTTCATGATTGAATACAGTTATCTTTTATTTAATGTTGCTTCTTTAATACCGTGGCATAAGTTCGCGCTTATATTTCGGATCAATTCGCGGATTGGGCGAGATTCAGGAAAATTCTTCGTATCAGCACAGAATTAGGAAATAAGCCTGGTTATCGGCAAAGAGCTCGACCCTTTTACGTTGAACAGAAGGTATAGCTGGCGAAATGTGGATGTTATAGTTTTTGATCTACTCCGCCGAGAAGATACAACTATACAGGCTGATTGGTAAAAGACTGGACATATTGAAGGAGGGTATTCAGTACTCGATTCTGGACCTAAATATCTTTAAAAAAATTGGTGATATTTGACCTAGTTATCCAATAAAAACTTAATGTGCGGACACTCTTGCGCATATACCAAAGCTAAACGAAACCTGCGCCCCCGCCCCCAGCTACTGCACCCCGCACTCTCTCGAATTTGCACCCCTGCCCGTCCTTTTCTTATCAAAGGTCATTTGCCTCGACAGCTGTGTGCGCAGTGTCCACATTTTATGGATATTTCATACAAATTTTCATAAAGGTTTTCTTTGCAGGTTATACAGATTTTATTTTTATTTCTTTTTTTATACGTTACGTCTGACCATAAATTATCATGTCCTTAAGTATGTACAATGTTTAACCAGTCACACTATATAGGCATGAGTTTATGTGTGTATAGAACTAAATTATCCGGTTCCGACCTACCGAGTAGTTTACATATCGCCACACTCATTTTGCCAACTAAGTTATAGGTCCCAGACCCCAGTTGTTGTCGTCTACTGGCAATATTTCCAGACTCCGTATTAAAATTCTTTGATGAAGAACCCAAAAACACCCGAGAATAAGTATAAAATCGTTATAAAATGTTTTATATAATCAACTTCCGCCTTGATAATAATTCAAACCAACTTAAAATATTTGCGAGAATATCTACGTAATGACAAGCTTACTGAAGCATAAGACTTACAGCTTACATAAATACCAACATTACTTCAATGAGGAAGAAAATTAATCGGTTATTTGGTGACCGTTCATAATTATATGGCCTCTTTAATTCCCTTTCCTAGGGTCCAAAGCGAGCATTACCCCTAGTAATACAAGTTATCTTAGGCCTAAAGGTCGCAGCCGAGCGTTCACCGTTCCCACACGGCAAAATAATGTTAATAGAAAGGAGATGGCCAATAAATGTATGAGGCTGATAACCAGAATGTACAGCGATCAAATATATGATAATTGACAGTTTAGACCTTCTATATAAAGAACTAAAAAGGTTCATCAAGCAAAGCAGATCTGGACAAAAGTTATGAAGGTTGAAAAAATAGATATTTTATCACTCCGATATCCTCATAATTCCATAATGTATTATAGCTATGCATCTTAATCAAAACATATAGATTATGTACCATTTTTGCTAAAAAGACATGACAAGACTAGCAGTTTTTTAGTTGGATAAAACAGAGCTATCCACAGTTACCATAGTTTTGTTTTGTAGGGTTTAGGTTACAATAAAAATAAAACAAAGAATATTGTTTATAGCTAGTGGAGCACTCGCGTGGGACTAAGACACTATAAAATAAAGGTGAAACAAAGTAATTGCACAAAAAAGCACGAAACAACAGCAACCAATAACCAGCGCGTGAGACGAGTTTTTGACAATAATTTCAATTGACAATTTCTTGAGTGTTGCCATTAATTCAATCGAAATATGCCTAGGCGTTAATGTTTTTTATGATTTTGGTATAATTAATTATCTAACACTGATTTCGGATAATGGAGAGTATAATTATTATTTGGTATTATAATTAAGAAATATTAATATGAAGTAAGTTAGTGATGCAATAAATGTTGGAGTAGAATACTGAATGCGCTTACTTATTTCATATTTTACACTATTTTTAATTATTATTTATATTACATGGCAATAAAATTCGTTTAAAGCGTATTCGAACTGTTGTCTTCGTTTAAATTCCTTTTTTTTTGTGAACTTTTCTCCATATCTGCTAAGAACTTTAAGAAAATGTTCAATATTTATCATTTATTTTATGTATTTTAATTACAAATCTTTTATCAACGTACAGCTTGGGGAACATATTGGCAAAGTCCTTTGAGCTTTAGGGCGTCCTCTGTAGACATCATTTATATTGATATCACAAATTGGCAAACAGCTCGCTGTAAGCGAAACCGCCATCGTCCCACTCGATAGTTGAAGCCACGCTTACCGCGCGCTTCAAGCGGGCGGCTCGCGTGATGTACGCACGCACGCGCGGATAGTAGTCGCTAGTCGACTGCTAGCTGTAAGCGCGTGTACAGCTTGTTGCCTGCTAGCTGTCGGTGCATGGACAGCGGGTAGTGGCCTCTCCGTTTGGCTTAGCTGTGCGAGAGAGGTGTTGGAGCGGTGTTGTACAAGACGGCTGCGACCTTAATTCCTATACAAACAAACGAGCCGTCTTAGCTACTAACAGTAAAATTTTTACATTTTGTTATAGAACTAGCTTTTGGCCGCGGCTTCGCTCGCGTTAATATAGAATTTGACAATCAATTCGGGTTGTACTCTGCTTGTAGTAATATAATTCAATCATGATTCGAAAGACACGTGGCGCCATCTATTATCATAAGAACGTTATTGTTGTTTTCCTCGAAAACAATATTTTTTTTCGGGATGAAAGGTAGTCGCCGCGGAACACAATTTTTTTTCTAAAATCAAAGTAGCCTAAGTTACTCCTTATAACATCAGCTATCTGCCAATGAAAGTCCCGTCAAAATCGGTTCAGCCGTTTCTGAGATTAGCCGGAACAAACAGACAGACAAAAATTTTAAAAATAGATGCTTCCGTATAGGTACCTTAATTATATACTTTCATATGCATTAGATAAAAAGCTGTTATTTTGACATTACAAACAGACACTTCAATTTTACTTATTTGTATAGATAAGTTAGGATTAGGATTTGAGTCCAAATTTCAAGTAGGCCGTAGCTAAAACGATTCGTCTCGTGATATAAATACCGGGTCATAAGCCCATTGTTACCGCTTACCTAAGGCGGTCTATATATTTGTTTGCCACATATGTTGTACTAGCTTTTGTTCGCGGCTTCGCTCGCGTAAAAGTAGGTTAGGTTATGTTTGTAACAGTAATAACATACTTACAATTATCCACATGTATCCTACGCTAACGAATTTAAGATTTTAATAATGTTTTGTTTTGCACAAGTAATCTGCTTTAATATGTACATGTTGTGTACACTACCTTCGGATTACTGTCCGGTTTATATATTACTAGCTTTTGCTCGCGGCTTCGCTCGCATTAATTTAGAATTTGACAATCAATTGATTCGAAAGACACGAGGCGCCATCTATTATCATAAGAATGTTATTATTGTTTTCCTCGGGAACAGTAATTTTTTTCGGGATGAAAGGTATCCTATGTCCGTTTCTGTACACCTGCCAACGTATATGCAAAATTTCAGGATGATCGGTTCAGTGGTTTAGGCGTGAAAAAGTAACAAACAAACAAACAAACAAACTCATTTTCGCTTTTATAATATTAGTTAGGATGTTCATTATTACTACTTACTATGTTAAGACTGTAATCTGTTTGTGTACCTATTATAAATAAATATTTTAAAATCAAATGTTGCCTATGTCACTCGGTGATAATATAGTTTTTAAGAAAAATATATATATAAGTAGTGAAAGAATTTTTTAAATCGGTTGAGTAGTTTTTGCGTCAAATAATTACAAACAAAGAAACAATCAAACAAGAAATCAAATCTTTCCTCTTTATAATATTACTACGCGCCGCTGCCGTGGGTCGTAGCGTGATGTTATATAGCCTATAACCTTCCTCGATAAATAGGCTATCCATCACTAAAATAATTTTTCAATTCGAACCAGTAGTTCCTGAGATTAGCGCGTTCAAACAAACAAACTCTTCAGCTTTATAATGTTAGTATAGATAAAAGTACCTACGTAATCTAAATAGTGTATCCCGTTTACAGATCAGCATTCTTCTGGTTCTGCAATGAGGAGCGTTCAAAGGTGAAGGCTAACAATCCCGAGTACACCATGGGAGACATCGCCAAGGAGCTGGGCAGGCGCTGGGCCGCCGCTGACCCTGAAACTAAGTCCAAGTACGAGGGGCTCTCTGAGCGGGATAAGGCGAGATATGATCGGGTAAGACATGTATATTTTATTTGTTTCCTTTTATTTTTGACTAGGTGTCCCCTGCGGTTTGGTTCATAAACCAAACCGCAGGGGACACCTAGGCAAAAATAAAAAGCAGCGTAAATCAATAATCATAAACATATTTATGATTATTGATTTACGCTGTCTTGGTTCGTAACGTTATATTATATAGTCTAAGTTTCAAACAAACAAACCTTTTCGCTTCATAATAATATTCTATCACATACACACAACACTATCTAGCCCAAACTAACCAGAACTTGTACTATGGGTACTACACAAATGGACAAACATATATATATATATACTTTTTTGTTGTTGTAAATATATACATATTATACATAGAAACATCCAGACTAAGACAAACATCCATGTTCATGCACACAAATGTTTGACTTGTGTGGAAATGTCTCACACCGCCAACTTCCTAACTCCGGGCTGCTATTGCGATTTCTTAACAGAAAAACCCAATAACTTTTTGTTGGCCCGACCCGGGATTCGAACCCGAGACCTCATGCACAGCAGTCGCATTCATTACCGCTGCGTCATGGAGGCAGTTAACTCTGCACAACTATTGATATACATATTAACATACGGATGTGGGTAGTGGTTTAAGTGGTCAATAGACTATCAATCGTATTTGAAAATTGATTTGATATTTTTTTGAACGGCCATCATTTCTACTATAAGACATTTCAAAGTTATCCATTAATTACCGGACATCCTGTATATTGATGATTTTCAAAACCTTAACTCCATCTATCAGAGATGAACGTACAAATTGTTGTAAAATGTAGGTTTGTGTTTTAAAATTATAAAATACTAGCTTTTGCGCGCGGCTCCGCCCGCGTGGTAGGTACCTACATCAATAAAAAGTAGCCTATGTCCTTCCCCAGGTTTTAAACTATATCTGTACCAAATTTCATCTAAATCGGTTGAGTGGTTTAGCCGTGAAAAGGTAACAGACAGACAGACAGACAGACAGATAGACAGACAAGAGTTACTTTCGAATTTATAATATTAGTAAGGATGTATAAATTTATAAAATGAATACTTTGCCGAACGAATTGTTGTGAAAAGACAGTTTGCGAAATAATACATTTAAATTCAAATTTCAAATTCAAATCTTTATTGCTTTGCCACAATGTAGTAGGTATAATTATAATAATAGACGGTAGACTTATAGCTAGGAATCAATTGTGGACCCTGCCGGGCACAGCATACTAAATATATTAGGCGAGAGGAAGAGGGCTTGTCCCTTAATATTTTTATTATATAAATAAATTATTATTATAAATTACTTAAGCTATCTATTAGTGTTTGAAAATATTTTATTACATGCTTTTATTTATTTATTTATATAATTAAACTTATAGTACCATTTCAAAATTTTCTTGGGGTATATAGTACCTATGTTCTTAATGAATTTAATTATTGCATTATATATTTATTATATTTAATATGATTTTCTAAACTAATTTTATTTATTGTTACTAACCATAATATTTGTAAATAGTAGTTCGTAGGTTGCGTTGTGTATGTTAAAAGATTTTTGTCATACGTCTTCAGTCCCGTCTTCAACATACTTAGTACCTTAGTCTTTTAGCATTCACATTTAGAAGTTGCAGCCGAATTTATAACAGCGGCCCTCCGTGTACTTTAATTTTATGAATCATATTTTTATCTATACTAATATTATAAAGCTGAAGAGTTTGTTTGTTTGTTTGAACGCGCTAATCTCAGGAACTACTGGTCCAAATTGAAAAATTATTTTAGTGTTGGATAGCTCACTTATCGAGGAAGTCTATAGACTATATAACATCACGTCACAACGCGGGTAAAACCGCGGACACATATAGTATAATATAATTATGGGACACAAATTTTGTAGTACTTACTTATTAGTACAAATTACTCCGTGCGCTAGTTATATAATCTCGACAAGATAGTCAAAAAGCGTTGCTGCAAAAGATTGTTCTGTAAGTTTAAGTTTTTTTAGCGACCTAGCCACTCGGTTTCTGCGTCTCGGGGCTCCATCAAACCCTTGACTTGAACCCACGTTCCCTTATGGTAAAAACAAAGCTGCCTATATTTTATGTTCAAATTGATCAAAATCGCATATGCTTCCATATCAACGTATCCACATTTATATACGAAGCACGCATTTTTCTCGGTTTCACCTGTCACTTGGATATCGGGTTTAGCTTATTACGGGCTCGGTATATAATACTATGTATTGAATATGTGCATAGGCAAAGCGGCAGGTGTGAATGATGGTGAAAGTTTCATTTCTGTCCGGGAGCTGAGACGTATAAATTGTTCCTTGGATCGGCTTTATTTTTTGTAATAAAGATGCGCAGTAAATTTACCCCTGTATAGTGTATATCCGTGAAGAGCCGCAGCAGATGTATATGACACTCATATTTCGCTATCCAGGTTCCCATTCCGCGTAAGAGGGCCGTCCACTGGCCAGTTTTCTAGACATCATGTTGCAACTAAAAATTGCCGAGTAGAATAACCTTTTACTCAATAACAACAATTTACTCGACCGCATAGATCTTATCTTATCTTATGTGGGGGCCAGTCAGTGCAGACTGGCCTCACTTCGACCCAGTGGGATCTTTTGTGTCGACACTCTTCCAATAACGACTGCCATAGATGTTTATGGCAGCCGGGACCACCGGCTTAACGTGCTCTCCGAGGCACGGAGCAATAATTATCAATCAATACGCACATAAGTTCGAAAAGTCATATAACTTCCGAAAGTCAGAGGTGCGTGACGTGGGTTCGAACCCGAGACCCTCTGCATTGCAGTCTGTTGGTCTCCGCTCTGACCTATCGCTGCTCGATCGCATAGATACTTCGCGGCAACTTTTGCCAATTAATTTAAATCCAACAAGCTTTTGCCCGCGGATACACCCGCGTAAATATAGGTTAGGTTAGTAACTGTACTTTTTTCTGGATGAAAGGTACCCTATATCCTTTTTGGTATCCCTGAAAATGTGTGTGCACAATTTTATGATAATCAGTTGAGTCGTTAAGGCGTGAAAGCATAACAAACAAAGAAACTCGCATTCGCATTTATAATATTAAGATAAGGATAACTTTAATTAGTATAGTTAAATAATCCAATATATATTCGTAGGAAATGACGGCGTACAAGAAAGGCGTCCCCCTGGCGTTAACACAGGCGCAGGAGGCGCCGCCCCTGGAGCCCCTGGAGGCCGAGCACGAGAACGACAGCGACTTCGGCGGCGACTTCGACGGCGACGAGGAGTACAAGTGAGCGCGCGCCCCTCCGCCGGCGGCGCCGCGTGCACAGCCAGGACTGTTCCTCGGTGCACTTCAATTAAAAAGTATCGTTATATAGCTACAGTCGACCCCTAACTTTTTGCCTACAATTTTGATATACTCAGATATTTTTATACAACGACGTTTGGTCATTGTACATTGTACAGTTTGGAAGTGGAACGAATGTTTCAGGTTCAAGCGCGAAGTGCTATACTTTTGTAGTTTATTTTGGTATAAGTTTGGAGTTTTTCGGTTTGTTGAGACGCGTGAAATTATTAAATATAATTTGTTGTTGTTAGCCTATGATTAATTTGATATGTTGGACATTGTTTCTGTTGTCGAATATTCTAATTGTAGGAGCGATCGTAAAGCGGATTCGTTGGTGACCATTTGGCGTAAGGCATGGGGAGTTTGGCAAGGAGAAACCTGTGAATTGTCTTTAAGGTCGGATCAGATGGGGCCTTATGATTTGAATCATCGTAACAGCAATAGATATGTTTGTAACAAATTTAGAATTAAAAGTCCATCGAAAGGAAAAATAATTAAACGGATAGTATTTCAAGTTAGAAAAATTTAGGTGTAAGTTCGAGAATATGTGAATGAGTGAGATTTTGTTATTCGTGATGAGAAAATGTATAGTTAATAAATTATATTCCTTTATTGACATTAATTAGATTATTTTATGTTATCGATATTTCGTTTATAAGTAATGTGACTTGTTTAATCTTTGAATTTTTTTCTTTAGAAACTTGTAAAACATCCAATTGTATGATCTGGCCACGTAATAAGTGAGAGCTGATAATCGTGAATATTTGTGTATAATAATTTTGTTGATTCGCCCAATAGATGTTCGAGATGTTTTTTACCAATATACAAAGGTATGTATTTTGTGTACATAAAAATGACTGCAAACCGTGATAGTACTTAAATTTGTAGAACAAATAGTTTCCACTACCGTCTATAGAATAAATGCTAGAATATCCCGCTTGTTACAATGTTCAGTATCATTTTGTTTTTAATGTTTTTCGAAGTCTGTCTTGTCTTTCAATATTAAGCAATTATTTAAGCAATTCCACGAAATTGTTAGACCTGTATTGTATTAAAAATAATACCTAGTGGAAAATCGAAATATGAGAAAATATTTTAAGCGGTTCGCTGTGTAACTGTGGCAATATTGTTTTGAAATTGAAAGTGCTCTCTGTACAAAACAATAAAGTGACTCTTTTACACATATTGATTTTTTATTTATTTACCTGTGTAATTAGCTATGTGTGGAGGAACGTGTTGATATATTTCTTCAACACAAAAGAATTATGATGTATTATACAGGGTGTTAGGCACATGGTTGTCCAAATGAAATAGAGATCTGGTTTGGGCTATTGCCAACGCGTTGGACTCGGGCAAATTAAATGTTGTCTCACAGTTTCGGCGACATGATATTTTTAAATTTTTAAATTAAAGGTCGGAAATTTGGACTAAAACTGTAAAAATGTTAAACGAATATGGGTTTAGCTGTCAGAATGATATTTTTTATTTTAGTTAACTATTGCTACGTTTCATTAAAATTATTATTTCCTATAGACACCTTGTAAAAAAATTATAACAGGCTGTCAAAGTTTCTGAAAGAGCTAAAAACAGAACAAAGTTCGACTTTGCACGATTAAAAAATATTAATAATAAAATTTAATTTGCCTGAGTCCATCACGTTGGCAATGGCCCAAACCAGATCTCTATTTCATTTGGACAACCGTGTGCCTAACACCCTGTATGATCTTACTTAGCAATTTGAGTTGCCATTACAAAACAGTCAGATAAGGGGATGTAAGCGCTATCAGGCTTACTAAAAAAAACATTTTTGGACTGTCTAATAGGTGCTTAGCTATTTCTTCACTATTGTGTGAAATAGTCAACATTGATCTTGTTCAAATCATGATAGACCGAGATTTACCATCATAAATTATTTTTATTAGGTGCATGAAATAAAAACAAGAAATAGCAGAGTTGATTGATATTAAATCTAATTTATTAAACTCCAATGCCTTGATCATCTACTTCAACCAAATACTTACGCTTTTCCTAATTTCATGTTTATTAAGCTCTTTATTTCAAATTCAAATATGTAGATAACTCACCAAAACAAACCTATATAATAAAATCAGACAAAGAGTTATTAGTGTTACAAAACTATTTTCTTTTTAATCAATTCAAATATTTAATATTTATGTCGTTTTATTTAATTTATTATAATTAGTTTTTGTAAGTGTACTAATTATTGTTCTCTCTAGTTCCCTAAGACTACTTAGAAAAATATTTTTCCTAGTTTAATAGAATATGATTAACAGTGGACTAATAAGAATACCTACCTAAAACAATTTGTTTCACTTGTTCCACTAACAAGGTCTAAAGGTTAAGAAAAAAGGTCTCACTAAATCCATAGAACTAAATATCGATGACATTAGTGAGTATGATCCGAGGCTTTAACAAGAATACTAGCAATTTCCAACTCAATTTTGAACTCAAGAAATGTAAAAGCAGTCGGCTCTTGGCCGCGTTACAAGTTCCAGAGTCATGCTTGTGACTATTCGCTGGGGGTGCGCGATGATAGCGCCAACTAGCGGTTACAATTACGGCGGACTTTGAAATGTCAAATGGCTGGCTGTCATTACGAAGAGTAAGTAAACAAACCAATAATTTCAATGAAATATCGTAATTTACATATATTCTATTCGATCATGTAAATCTATAGTGTCGATAATAACGTTAACCTATTATATTTCCCGTCTAAAATGGCACAATCAATAAATTTCAGGTAGTACACACGGATTTTCTCATGGCTGACTTCACGACAAGTAAGTAAACAAATAAACAAATTTAATCGAATAACGCATTTCATATATATTGCAGACGATCATTTATGACTGTAGTGTCGTTAATAATGCAGACTTTTTGTGTATTTTCAATTAAATATGGCCAAACTAATTATAAAAACTGGATTCCGAGCAATCACACACGACATCGCTTTCCAACCACAAACAACAATAAAAGGAAAACAATTAGTTTTGGCTCAACATGTGCAAGTTGTAAAAGAAATCAAATGTGAAGATCATAACATTTCATAATATGATCTTCACATTTGATTTCTCTCAGCCACACCATTGAAGCTCGTGTAATTCGTCAAACTTCAGTGACATCGACGCGACGCCATACAAAACATCCTTGAATGCAAGCTGTTTTTTTCTGTTTTTGCAATCTTTGACGTAGTACATACATACTATGATAATAATGTAATAGAAAGTCAAGAAATCATTTATTTTTTACAGATTGATGATTGATTCTAGTCGTTATGTTACGAGTGGGAAATGTGATTGTGTGTACAATCAGAGTGGCAGATGTAGATAAACATATTACGGCTCTGATATACTACAATTAAATTATATATTATATACCATTTTCAGGTTTACACATTGGTTTACAACAAGTTTCGTAACGCATTTCGCTAGTAAAAAGTGACAGGTGGTCTGCCGAAATTTCCTTTTTTGGCCACGGTGCGCGCTGCGATCGATTCGTGGTTCTCCCACCTCCTACTTCGCACCCAGCGAATAAGTAAGTACTGAAATCGTTGATATTAGTGGCCGTCCCATGATTTAAAGCGAAATGGCAATATTTTTTGGCAGGCTATATAGTTTTTGGTTTACATTGCAAACTATTGAGATTGCGGCTTGTACAACTAGAGTATTTGAGCGAGGAGATACATGCTCGCAGATTCAAGCATAGATAGACCTAAACAATTATTAAATGCCGGTTATACTCATGGCTTTATTAAATACAAGAATGTAAAATGGTGGAATGTAGTAAAGCGATGTTACTGCCTGGGGGTGTACCTACATTGGCCGAATACGATGACGACAGTCTTTTTTTAAATTTATTTGGAATTCTTTGTCGCCTAGCGACCCCACCGCCGACGGTCTTTTTCTTATTCAGTCTAAGGGTTGCGGGCATATATTTAGGTACCTATACTAAGCGATTAGGGGACCGAAACCCTGTATATTTTTAACTTATTTGTATCAAATTTCACGGAGTATTCCGCTTTCGGCACCAATTTTTTCGGCACCTATGGTTTCGGCACCTAAGCTATTCCACTTTCAGCACCAATAGGTATTTTTGCTTGGTGCCGAATGTGGTATAAAATACCTATTGGTGCTGAAAGTGGAATAGCTAGTGGAAAAGCGGAATATTCCAATTTCAAATTTTTTCTAAAAAAATTATACACCCGTATGGCCCGATAGCACTACTATCATTAGAGTCAACGTATTGGATTGATATTCTTGCGCAAGGCTTATAGGACAGGTGTTCTTCCTTTTGATCGCTTTTGTATAAGATTTTCTGAGTACCTACTATCTAAAAAAGCATAGCGCAGCACCTAAACGAGAAATCGTATAAGCTCGCTGAAAACTGTACCTACTGTGTTTCCTGCTGGTAACGCACACGTTATTAATGGTTATCGACTCCTTTCATAAACCGCTGGCAAATTCCTTTACCTACGTAAAACGTAACGGTTACTATCTTATCTTATGTGGGGGCCAGTCAGTGCAGACCGGCGAAACTGACCCAGTGGGATCTTTTGCGTCGACACTCTCCCAATAACGAGTGCCATAGATATTCATGGCAGCCGGGACCAACGACTTAACGTGCTCTCCGAGGCACGGAGCAGGCGATAATTGTCAATCAATACGCACATAATTTCGAAAAGTCAGAAGTGCGCGACGTGGGTTCGAGCCCGAGACCCTCTGCATTGCAGTCTGTTGGTCTCCCCACTGAGCTATCGTTACTCGGTTAAACGGTTACTATACTTTTATTTTTAATATCCCGGTGGCGCAGCGATAGTGTATGCTACTTCTGTGCCGAGTTCAATTTCTGGGTCGGGTATGCTCAATCCGGAAAACGACCCTGCGACATATTATGGTTTTACTTTCAAACAATTGTCAGTAGCCCCTCGAAGTCTGGAAATATGGCAATAGCCTGGCCTCCTATTAAGTGGGTCTTCAAACTTTAGCTGGCGAAATGTGATTGTAACACATCTCTGCTACCCCTTCGGGGAAAGTCTATGTACATCAAACAAAAAAAAAAGAAAAGAAAAAACAAACTACCTACGTACATAAGAAATCTCAATATTAGTACTATGTACTATCGACTCCAGCGACGGATGACCACTCCTAAGGTTAAAATCGCATAGCAGGCCAACACTTGGTACCCGTACCCGTGACACGCCCCTTTCTTTGAGTTTTTTTACACTACATTTGTTTACTGATTCTAAGTCGATACAAACTCAACTGGTCAACATGTGTAAGCGAAATTTTTTCTGAAATGGTCATCCGTCGCTCAAGTCGATAGTACATATGAAATCTCAGTAGCAGCCCGGAGTTAGGAAGTTGGCGGTGTAAGATACGCCCGTGCCTCAGAAAGCACGTAAAGCCGTTGGTCCTGCCCCCGAGCACTCTCCGGTCGTGTCGGATTACCGTCCCATCGGAACATGAGAGTTAGGGAACAGAGAGTGCACTTGTGTTTGCGCACATACCTACTTGTGCACTATAATATCTCCTGAGCAGACGGCCAGTCTCTGTTAAGACTGGCCGCGGTGGCCGAAATTCGGTCTGGAGGACATTATTATAACATTCACGTAAACGTAAGACAATAGTTAAGTTTTCGTTGTATATAATACCTATGCTACTTTTATGTCCATCCAATTTTACCACTAAGTATAAATGTTTTTAAATAGATTATTAGCAATTACTAAATACTAGCAAATTTTCAAATTCCTAGTACGGTAATTATAGATTAATTATAATATAATAATATCAGCCCTGTATTAAACTGTCCCACTGCTGGGCACGGGCCTCTTCTCACTGTGAGAAGGGTTAGGCCATAGTCCACCATGCTGGCCTAGTGCGGGTTGGCAGACTTAACATATCTTCGAGAACATTATGGAGAACTCTCAGACATGTAGGTTTCCTCACGATGTTTTCCTTCACCGTTAAAGCGAGCGATAATTAACTATTTAATACGTATATAACTTCGAAAGTCAGAGATGCGCGCCTTGGGATCGAACTCGACACCTCTGCGTGGCAACTGTTTCCCATTAGGCTATTTTATGGCATTAGGTTAATGAGTAGTTAATTATTAATTAATTAATTAGTAGTTTTTGTTATATTTGAGTTGCTATAGCAAATCAGCAATTATTCCATCGTCAATCGTGTGATTTTGGACACGTTTCGTCAGTCTTTAAAAGCGTGTAGGTCTGCATCCTTACTCATTTCAATATCTTCTTTACTTACTACTTACGTACGTACATAATATATACAAACCAAAATGCTTGCAACTAAGTTGTTAAATTGTGGACGGACTTATAATTATTAATTGTCAGCTCCTCCGACGGCACGAATCCCTAGTGAGTTGTAGCTTCAAGGTATTATAATCATAAAGGTCAATATTTTTAAACAGGAAAAAAACAACATTGTCATTTGAAACATTTTATTTTATAAAAATAAACGTTTTGACGACAAATAGTTACAATATTCGGGGTCCATACGAATTAATAACTCATATTAGAGTTCCCACAAGAAATGTTTCAAGACATTGTAAAAAATTCTGTTTTTACAAAAGTTACTTTTTATCTTAAAACATTAACAACATTACATTTATTTTTCACATCTAAATCTAATAACGGTCGATCACTTCCATTTTTTTACGTAATCATTTAAATGATTAGGAAAATAACATACTTGTTGTAGTGTTCTGTACACTTTGATATTAAGTTAATGAATAATAATGACATTGGCTTACAACTTAGTACACACACACACACACTGCTGAAATATTTAATTTTATGTACATTAATTTATTAATAACAATAATATATTAATACGATATAGTCGATCAAAATATGCTTAGGCACTTATTATACAAAATTAGGAGGGAAAATATAACAATAAACCATAGAGAAATTATTGTTTTTTTTAAGGCGGTCGAATTGATTTTTGTGTTAACGTGCACGAAATTATCAAGAATAGGTAGATAATATAACAGCAGTGTGTATAAAATAGACGACATTGAAAAGAAAGTAAGAGGCTCGAAACAATTCACAAGAATACTGAGAGCAAAATGAGAACATATCGCTCAGTACGGTTTCTTCTTTGTTAGATAGATGGCGTTGCATTTACCGCAGTGTTCACGACTTTCCAAATGTTGGACGGTGGGCATGTGATAGTTATGTAATAGGTACATACACAATGTGACCGTGTTGTTCAGCTAGATACGTATATAGTTAATATTATTGTTTCAGAAAATGATTAGGTGGTTATGCGGGAGCGTCTTACTAGAGCTATTCAGAACGCCTAATCGAAGCACGGGGTTGTATTCAACATTTATTTCACGTATAATGTATTTCTAACTAGAAGTTATTTATTATTATAAAGAAATAGACATCTTATCGAAACGAGTATTGTGACTAGAGAAACTTAGATAATTTACTGGAAACAGTTTATACAATCTATTACACTATTTCCATTTATTATTATTATTAAATACACATATATTGTAAATGTCGATACATTCCGTATACCGGGCTAAGACAAAAGCTCGTTGAAACATAGTCTACGTAATATCTATTTATAAATGGCATACACAATTATAATCAATGATGTTTTAAACTTATATCAAGAAAACGTCGAAACGTCGTATAACGCAAATCAAATTTTACCTACGAGATCAATAAATAGTTGTCCATATCCATCGGTGTATAATACTTCTCGCCTAGTACTGTTA
Organism: Catocala sponsa; assembly: GCA_963564715.1. NCBI lineage: Eukaryota > Metazoa > Arthropoda > Insecta > Lepidoptera > Erebidae > Catocala > Catocala sponsa. The sequence goes on from OY751329.1 coordinate 28,412,152, forward strand.
CAAAATCTACGGTACCGTAACTAGATAATTATCATAGGAGAAAGGAAAGTATCGAAACCGAGCGACCGCTCGACAAGAAATTTGAAATGGTAATACATCACGTCCACAGATAGAAGATAATACCCTGATCGTTCGAAGAAATCATAAAAAGTAATCGATAGGCAGATGAAAATCGCGACTGGCCGTTTCGGTGGTAGGAGGATGCTTCGAAGCAAAAGTACTCGTGAAGGTCGCCGAGGTCTTGGGGGAGAGCGGGGGAGCTTACGGAGCGTCCACCTCGTCGGGGTCGGGCGGTTGCTGGGGGATGTAGTTCCAGCGCGCGCGCACCTCGTCGCCGGCGGCGACATTATCCCCGGGCGCCGGGCCAGCCCGGCGGCGCGCGCGCACGACGCCGAGGTGGCGGCGGATGTAGAGCTCGTGCGGCGCAAGCATGGCGGCGCGCGCGAGGCAGCGCTCGGCGGCGGCCAGCTCGCCGCGCTCCACGCCCACCACGCACAGGTTGTGCAGCGCCTGCACGTTGTCCGGCTCCAGCTCCAGGATCCGCCGGTAACACTGCAACGTCATCCAGACTCAAAGCATAAACTGACGAAAATGAAGTATTTTTATATAAGAATTTTTTAATACACATGTACGTCTTTTTAAAAATCAATCGATCTATATAGCAGGCGAAATGTAACAAAAAGGCAGATCAATCTCAAGTAGCAGGTATTATTCATTCACGCATATATAGCCCGCGCCATATATATATTTGACATTGATTAGAATATAATACAGATTTCGCATAGGTATATAGAGAGGTTGGTACAAGGGCTCTGCATCGGCGACGCTGCTTTCAAAACGATAACCGAGACTCTTGACTATGTTATACAGTTCAATTTTGTTGCAATAACAGGTTTTCTTAATAGGTACTATATAATTAGCTAGGGATTGCCTACTGGGAGACTGTCGAATTGCCACGCAGTGGTCTCCAGGTGGAGCCCAAAGCACGCATATCTGACTGCGAAGTTATGTGCGCATTAAATAGTTAATTATCGTTCTCTTCAGCGGTAAAGGAAAACATCGTGACCAGACCTGTATGTCTGAGAATTCTCCATAGTGTTCTGAAAGATATGTGAAATCAAAACAGGGCCAGTGTGGTGGCTTCTCACACAGAGAAGAGGCAAACAAAAATATGCCAAAAGTGAGGGTGAATCAAGATTCTTCTGCCTCACAAACGGAGACATGACATCGCAGCACCAGTCAGCTTGTGACCACGGCCGGTGTACCCTGGTCGAAACGTCAAGCATATAAAAGGTAAACATTATGTATGATCGCGTTAATACCCGTTACATATTATATATATATACATATATTATGCAACGCGAAAGTTTAAAAGTTATTAATATTAATACAGGGCTGATATACTTACGCTCTCGGCTGCATCTAAGTCTTTGACGGAATTGATGTAAATGTCACCAAGTAGGACCAGCGCCTTGACGTGGTCAGGATGGTGACGCACCAGCTGCTTGAGGAATGGAGCGGCCTCTAGCGGACGGCGTCGGTCGGCGAGTAATAACGCCAGGTTGAAGAGCGCCGAACGAAAGTCCGGCTTTAAATGTACGGCGGCGCGGAACCATCGTTCAGCACAGTCTGCATCGCCGTCATCCATGCAGACCATACCGAGGTTGAAGTGCACCCGCTCGTTGGTAGCTGTCGATGAAGATATTACACAACTACAGCCTGATTGAGTTGACAGACCTAACAAACTCACTTGTAGTTTTTCAACTTTAGAAAGCTATATTATCACCGAGTAAAATCCTATCTAATCCTAACTTCCTAACTAATATTATAAAAGCGAAAATGAGTTCGTTTGTTTGTTTGTTTGTTACCTTTTCACGCCTAAACCACTGTACCGATCATCTTGAAATTTTGCGTATAAGTTGTCAGGTGTACAGAAACGGACATAGGCTAACTTTCATCCCGAAAAAGTACTGTGCCCGAGGTAAACAACAATAACGTTCTTATGATAATAGATGGCGCCACGTGTCTTCGAATCATGATTGAATTATATTATTACGAGCAGAGTACAACCCGAATTGATTGTCAAATTCTAAATTAACGCGAGCGAAGCCGCGGCCAAAAGCTAGTAGGCTATAATTATTTTATTTAAATAACGTAGGTACTGTTACTAACATAATCTAACCTATTTCTACAAGAGCGAAGTCGCGGGCAAATGTTAGTTTTTAATACAGTTCTTATTATTTTGACTAACTGAGAAAGTTTATAAGGCTAGTGTGAATGGAACAGTCGCAAGGGGAAGACTTAGGCGAACGTTTCTAGATCAGATCGTTCGAAGGCACTTCAAGATTCGTCACTGTTTTTTTTTGTCGATAGCAAGTCTTCTTTATAAGTACTACTGAATAACAAGCGACGTGCCTCTTGCGTTTGGCTTGTGTCGCGCCTGCAAGAGGCACGGCACAGACAGCGATATGGCACCTTTCCGCGCCAAGTCTGTATAATTCACAACGCGTCGCTTGCCTACATTTTGTACAGCAACTTTTATTTGTCATTAACTTTTCAGAAGTTTTACGCACAGCGTTTGTCAGTTCCGTCGTATCCTGAACATATTGCTACATATATCAAACTATTTTAATACATCCGACATGAATTTTGAACATTCGTGTCATCGCTATTTGATTCTGCGAATTCGACAAAATTTTTGAAACATCCCTACGTCAGCTTCATTGTACCTATAGCAGAATTTGAAGCGACACAATTCCTTTGCTGCGTATATGCCGTGCCTGCACCGTTATATGCTGTTTTTATATAATTTACTCCTAATATCCTCAAATAATGTTTACTTACAGTCTTTTTCTAATAGTTTGAGCAGTCGTTGCCTGGCCAAGTGTCGGAGGTCAGCCGCGCCGAGTTCTTGCAGAAGGATAGCTGAGTTTAGAAGAGCTTGTTCGTGCTCCGGTTCTAACTCTAAGGCCTTGTCAAGATATGCCAAAGCTTGGGAAGGTTTACCCTGCTCCAGAAGAACTACTCCAAGCTGAAATTAAACAGTAACTTGATTTTTGTTAACATTTCTTGCATTTACGTTTAAAAATACAATGGCGTCACAAGTTCATTTTATTAACATACAAATCAACCAATGCGTCTGTGAGCGCGAAAATATGACCAGTTTAATGAAATGTGCAGAAAACAAAAAGTCATCCATACATGTTAGTAAAATGATTGCGGTACTAAATCTTGTATGTGTATTTTACAATTTATACAGAGAAAAGTGAACTACTTTCATTAAAGTATGTTATGAGATAAACGGCTGAGTCTGAAGACCGCGAGAGTTTCGTCTGAAGTTGAATGGAACAAAAATGTTTGTTCCATTCAACTTCATATGTCGGCCTCCATGGTGTAGTGGTTAGTGTAACCGATTGCCACGCCTGAGGTCGCGGGTTCGATTCCCGCACAAGTCAAACATTTGTGTGCATGAACATGGATGTTTGACTTGGTCTGGGTGTTTCTATGTAAAATATGTATGTATTTACGAAAAAAAAATAGTATGTATGTATGTTTATCCATTGTCTAGTACCCATAGTACAAGCTCTGCTTAGTTTGGGCTAGATGGTGTTGTGTGTATGTGATAGAATATTATATTATTCAACTTCATATAGTAACAAAACAAAATAACGTAACTTGCGAAGACATTACAAATTTTAACCAGAATTCTAGCTGAGTCGTTGAGACAGGTATCAGTTGCATCCGAGAATGTGGAAATTGTAGGTCGTTTCGCCGTTTCATCGTGTTGCCGAAAACCGACTAAATTTCCCATCGTGTATGCTAAAAATAGCATGTTTGCTAGTGTACCTATCTAGTTCTAGGTTGTTTACCTTAAAACGAGAGTTATTTTTTTTTATTTTTTTATTTAATCAAACTTATACTATCTTTACAGGCAAAAACCTAATGCGATATTGATTTTGTGTCTCTCATGGTTATACATATGCGTTTGTGAATGAATTTGTGTTTTGTGTCGTGAGAACGTGAATGTGTTAAATATAAACCCAAAAATCGAATCTAATTCTTGATTAGTTTTGTCTCAAGAAGAGATTATTAGACAAGTATATCTTCAGTGATACGAAATCTAAATAAAAGTTATGTTCAGTCAGCGTTTGCCTTTTACAATTTAATCCACGAGGTTAAACAGTCAATGAAAGTTTACTCAATGATTTATTTTATAATCAAAAAGTTACGTAACTCGTAATAAAAACTGAATAAAATTGTAAATACAAATAAAATCAAACAAAAATATTAACAAATTTAAAATATTAATTGCATTCTGGATTTCCTACCAACTTTGATGATGTTGTTCAAAAAGCTTAAATTCAACGCTTTTTACTGTTGCGAATAAATTCATATTTATATCGTAGCAATCAATGTTCAACGCGTAACAGACTTTTGTGCTCATTCATATATTTAAAAAGTCGAAACGATAAATCTATCTATACTAATATTATAAAGCTGACGAGTTTGTTTGAACGCGCTAATCTCAGGAACTACTAGTTCGAATTGAAAAATTCTTTTAATGTTGGATAGCCTATTTATCGAGGAAAGCTTCCTTGATAAATAGGTTCCCGCAGTTTTATCCGCGTTTATCGTTACTGCGCCGCCCCCGTGGGTCGTAGCGTGATGTTATATAGCCTTCCTCGGCTTCCTAGGCAAAACAAAACGAAAAAAAAATTTCAAATCGAACCAGATTAGCGCGTTCAAACAAACAAACAAACTTTTCAGCTTTATAATATTAGTATAGATAGTACTGTAATACAATGAAAGTTAATAATATGATACTTACGTTATAGTAAATGTCAGGATTAGAGCTGTCATACAGCAGAGCCCTTTCATAAACCTCTTGTGCCTCTTTCGTTCTATTCAGCTTGATCAGGATATCCCCTCTATTTATATAAGCTTGAGTATAATCTGCCCTCATGCTGATAGCTTGCCTATACAGCAAATCGGCTTCTTCCAGTCTTGTAGCGTTTTTAGATATTAAATTGGCAAGGTTTAAGAATACGTTCAGATGGTTTGGCGCGATCCTTGCTTGGTATGATTCCCCTGGTTTTGCCTTTGGAAGAAGGGACTTGGCCCTTACGTAAGCCTCTTCGGCTTCTCTGTAGAGTCCTAGATGGTTGTAAGTCCTGCCGACGTTTATATGAGCTCCAACATCGTCTGGCTGTACACTTACTGCTGTATTAAAGAATTCTAACGCTTCGGCATATTTTGCTTCCGATTCTAAGGCATGCCCCACATTGTTGTATAATTTGGCATTATTACGGTTTACCTGGAAATCAAGTTCGTATTAAGTTCTAAATATATATAACAATATAAATAAAAAATTTCAAAAACCCCCCGACACAAAATAATAAAAAAACTAATGCGCCATTTTGCGGTGGCGGCCATCTTGGATTTGAAATTTATTATAGTGTGTAGTATTCTACTAGTCAAGTCCTTTCATTTGATATCCATATTTGGGGAGTTGTGAAAAAATATGTAATCTGCCATTTTGTGGCGGCGGCCATCTTGGACCGATTTTCATCAAACATAGCTCCCAACTAATTCACATTTAAAACAAAAAAGAAACAAAATCAAAATGGGTTCTTCCGTTTGGGAGCTACGATGCCAGAGACAGACACACACAGCCACGTCAAACTTACAACACCCCGCCGTTTTTGCGTCGTGGGTTAAAAACAAGAAATGAATATTAAAAAAATCGAATTTGTTTTTTTGTACCTTCAATCCCGAAGCAAATATAGAGTATTCAGTCTTCCAATCCCAATTTCTCATGTAAGTCTTTGCACTAAATGCTAGAAGGATGAATAGTAGTCCACTGGCAGCTAAGTTGGGCCATTTTTTGGCGATCAGTCTCCAGCCGTGGGCAACTAATATGCACCAACCCATTGAAGGAATGTAAAGCACTCGCTCGGCGACCACGAATCCCACAGGGAAGAACAGGTTTGAAGATGGAAGAAACGGCACTACAAGGAGTACCAGGCCCTGAAAATACATTGACTAGATAACATACTAGGTACTATTTATTTATCATTCGAGTTTTCCCGACCCAATCGGGGTGCTTAATCATCAGCGGGAGTCCTGGTGCGACGGATTCAGATGTCAGTACGACATCTGACTCAGTCGAAACTAGTCGGGCAAGCCCGAATAACTTTAGTTCAACTGTTTAATAGATTCCATTATGATCACGACTCACAAAAGTATAATAATAATAATTTTATACTTTTTCTGAGTGATGACTTTTCAGTACAATAGGCATGATGACTAAAAAGATTTTAGTCAGTCTTGTAGATTAGCAAAAAATATTGCACACGTATTTTTCTTTTGTCCCTCAAACAAATAACAACGAAGATACGACGCATTTAAATTTCGTGTTACGTCACTGTTCGGTACAAATTTTACAAAAGCGTGACGTCACAAGCCTCCATTCCCGAACTTTAAACATAGAAATTTACTCTTAATAATTTTATATTGTTTTGTTAAAACAAAAAACAGGTGTCCAATATTTTTTAACCCTGTCATCATGCCGATTGCAAATTTCAAAAAACTTAATTGATAAAACAAGTTGTACGATCAATAAAAAAATACAATATTTATGTTTAGAATGATAATATGTTATATAATATTTGAAAACTGCAATGTCCTGCAATTGCTTCTTACATTGCTATTCTAGAGGGGTTTTGTCTTTATTGATCAGGAGCTTTTCAGCACAGCATAAAGATGTCATGAAGACCGAAGTACTGCAATGTTGGTATGATACTTCTATAATTATACAGGTTGTTAGGCGTACGATTGTCCAAATGAAATAGAGATCTGGTGTGGGCTATTGCTAATGCATTGGACTCAGGCAAACTACATTTTATTATTATATTTTTTTAATCATGCAAAGTCGAACTTTGTTCTGTTTTTAGCTCTTTCCGAAATTTTGACAGCCTATTATAAATTTTTTACAAGGTGTCTATAGGAAATTATAATTTTAATGAAATGTAGCAATAGTTAACTAAAGTAAAAAATATCATTATGATAGCTAAAAAATGTTAAATGAATATGGGATTCATTTAACATTTTTACAGTTTTAGTCCAAATTTCCGACTTTAATTTTAAAAATTAAAAAGTCATATCGCCGAAACTGTGAGACAACATTTAATTTGCCTGAGTCCAACGCGTTGGCAATAGCCCAAACCAGATCTCTATTTCATTTGGACAACCGTGTGCGTGTGCCTAACAACCTGTATATCGAGAACGAGAGAGTTATGATATCCTTCTGCTTATGTCTTTGCGTATTATAATATGACGTAGCTTACCATAGAAAGGACGATAGACCGCTTCCGTAACGCTTGTATGGTGCCAAGTAGTAGACAGACGAACAGCGTCAGCGTGGCGAAGTTGCGGTTGTCGCTCCAGGACTTGATGAGCGCCACGGTGCCCATCGTCCAGTCGCAGCACAGCGCTTCTGGTAGGGCTAGTAGCCACGCGTTCAGCGCTGGTAGGTACGCGAACGTGAAGTACCTAACGTAAACGTAACAGTTTAGCAAATGTGGCGGAATATTATTCATTATAACTTAAGACTGCGCCGAGCGTAAGACGCAGTTGGACTGAATGACAGAGCTCGATATTCAAATCGGCGCGCGGCCGTCATAGTAAAATTGTATGGAGGATTTGAAGTGCTTCTTTTAAAATACGTATCTTTATTGTCAACCAATAACTTAAATATTTGGGACGGACAAATTGTAATATAACTATTTATGTTTCGGTTAAGCTGTAAAATAGGATAGATTTCTACTGTTATAATCTAAAAAATAACTTAATACGTGCTTACGTTTTTGCATTTTTCGCGCAAATTTGCGTAATTTTGTAGGCGAAAATATTAATTATTTAAAGTTTTTAACACGGAATAATTGTAAACACATTCATTGTTAAGGTAAACTAGCTGTGCCCGCGGTCTCACCCGCGTCAGTGGTATTTATGGTTACTGCGCCGCTCTCGTGAGCCGAAGCGTGATGTTATATAGTCTATGTCCTTCCCAGGGTATCAGGCTATCTCCATTCCAAATTTCATCTAAATCGGTTCAGCGGCTTGAGTGTGAAAAGGTAACAGACAGACAGACAGATCGACAGACAGACCGAGTTACTTTCGCATTTATAATATTAGTAAGGATGTATATTTTATATTTGTATTAAACAAAAAGTGTCGTTTTTATCAACTTAACTGTGACCGCCTGTTTTGGCACATTTCGCGCAGGCGCAGTCTTAAGCAGCTATAAGTCTAGCAGATCGTTCAACTGGTGAAGAAGTTTGTATTTCGATCCTAAAGTATGGAACTCTGACTTTTTGAAGTTAGGTACATTGCTATTTATTGCTCGCTTTTAGGAGTCCTCGATAGCGTAATGGTTAGTGTAACCGACTGCCACACCTGAGGTCGCGGGTTCCATACCTGCATAAGTCAAACATTTGTGTGCATGGACATGGATTGTTTGTCTTGGCCTCAATGTTTCTATGTATAATATGTATATATTTAAAAAAATAAAGTATATACATGTATGTATAGTATATATCGATAGTACAAGCTCTGCTTAGTTTGGGCTAGATGGTGTTGTGTGTATGTGATACAATATTATATATTATTATTATATTAACTTAAGCAGGTTACTTAAGCAACTTAAGCCTAGCAGGAGATCGTCCAACTGGTGAAGAAGATTGTATTTCGATTCTAAAGTATGGAACTCTGACATTTTAAAGTTGTTAGGTAGGACATTGATATTTATTGCTCGCTTTAACGGTGTACAAAAGCATCGCGAGGAAACCTGCATGTCTGAAGGTTTTGTATAATGTTCTTTAAGGGATGTGAATCTGCACTGGGCCAGCGTGGGAGCCGAGTCCCGCAGTAGGACAGTTTTTATACTGTTCTGATATGATATTATAAGTATTATATGAAAGGACCAATCATTTCCTAATATAAATATATTAGTAGATATTGTTAGAACTACACAAGTTAGATATAAATAATAGAGTAAGGAAAGTGTTATATATATATATTTGTATAATATATAATGTAGCATTAATTAAGACTAGATATGACAATCTAATTAGCTATAAGAAAAATGTTCTTGTAATAAATAAAACGGTAAAAAAAATCTCTGACCACCATGTCAGAGGAATGAGCGCAACACCCAGTGATGACGGGTGCCTTTAAAAAAATATATAAATAAATAAATATGTTAAACATTCTCAATGTTTTTAACATTTCTACATTTGTAGCAATTAAAAATATTCCTTCTAACTCCGGCAATTAAGCTAAATGCAAGTAAATATTAGTAGTAGGCTCATATCTTTAGTGTGATGGGTGAGAGTCGAACCTAGGACAACGTGGTCGCCAATAGGCTATCACCGATTGAACGACATGTTTTGTAAAACTTACATAGATGTAAAACGTATATAAAAAACGTAATAAAATAAAGGAGCGATTGACTACAAGGACTTTAAAATTTTGAGACCCTTTACCTGAACAACTAATTTAAATGTAGTTTCAGTTAACTCATTAACCAATAGATATTACTTTTATAATGTGATACTTCGACGTAAATGAATAAATATTTTTGTGACCTTGACCCTCAAAATTCCTTGACATCAATCACTTACTGCGTGAATTAAAGTATAGAGAGTAAATGAGCGACGATCATAAATAAACGAGTTCAGTAACACTCCTTCCTAGTACCTAAATATTAACAAAGCGGGCTGTTTATATTAAGTGTGTTTCGCCATAAGCTGAGAAAGCGCTCATTCAACAACTTCCCCGTTGTTCAATGACCGCTTTCTTAGCTTTAATTTTACGAGAAAGCTCGTAAAATTAATGTGGCTTAGCGTTGTGACTTTCGGCCAGCCGCCCTACAATTGGCACTATACTTAGTCTTGTCTAAGCCAATTATCCTTATTACTGCGATAATGACGAATACTGACTTATCAGGCAACCAAGTAGAACAAATGTTTATCAGTCTTCTTCTCCCTAGCCTTTATTATTCCCAAGTCACTTGTGGTCGGCTTTCTAGTCTAACCAGATTTGACTGGATATCAGTTTTTACACGGAGCGACTGCCATCTGATCTCCGCAACCCGAAGGCTAACGATACCCTAAGGCTAGACCAGTGTCAGGATATTAAAGGGCACTGACTTTCCAATAACGACTGCCATAGATTTTCATGGCAGCCGCGACCAACGGCTTAACGTGCTCTCCGAGGCACGGAGCAGGCAATAATAATATAGTTGTCAATCAATACGTACATAATTTCGAAAAGTCATATAACATCCGAAAGTCAGTCAGAGATGCGCGACGTGGGTTCGAACCCGAGACCCTCTGCATTGCAGTCTGTTGGTTTCCCCACTGAGCTATCGCTGCTCTTAATTATCAGTATGGAGGTAAATCCATAGCTAATGCAAATGTCTATTACTAGTTTAGGTGTTACCCCGGCAGGCGCACAAATTATATTTTCGGCTCACATTTTACCACAAATATAAGCTCTCTGCCCATGCACAATATTTCTCTCTCCGATCATTCGTTTACAATTTTCCTGCTGGAACAACGTTACTCTAGCAGGAACCTTTTTTTTTTCAAAACGATGATTCGCACATTTTTTTTATGCGGCGCACAGTTACAGCAGATTACGCACTACCTAATTATATGTTCCACTCATATCACTATAGGAGATACTTTTCTGCTGGGGTAACGCACACCTAGTTTACTTAGATCGGTAGCAATAATCACAAGCAAATTTATAATTTTACAGCCGATATAGGATTCAAAATCGTAATATTGCAAAACTGAGCACTGATATGTTTATAGTGAATGTGCGCTTATAAACTAACGGATGGTCATTGTAGGATTACAATCGAATCAAAATCGAAAACATATGTATTTAATTGTGATTATGACTATTCACAATATGCTGTCAGTTCAATGTAACTTGTTTTTATATTCTGTATATTGAATCGAAGTAAGCGTTACTTGGCGGAAGTTCATTGTATTGGTTGTTTATATTCTGTGACATATACCTACTCAATTTAGTTCTTAATGTAATGTAAGTATTTTGAACTTTACGAACGTTAGAAGATTCAAAAAGCGCATAGAAGGTGTGTCAATTCTTTATCTTTATTTTTCCGTGGCTACTAAGTATATTTGGATTCTAAATACGCTCACAGAGAGCCACAGACGAATTTAGAGAAAAGGTAAAACCCTTTTTACTTTGAGGTTCCTGTGGGATCGCATAACTTTCCGTGAAAACATTGACAAACAATGATATATATGCCGTTTATTTCAAACACTACTTTGAGAAATATTTCAACTATTTCTATTTTTAGTTTGCCTAACGTTTTAATTGCTTTTTAGTAGCCATAGTTACTAGGAGACTAAGGTATTGTTCGTTTTAATCTTTTAGTTGAACAATATTGAGGTACCCACTTTGAAAATTAAACAGTGAAATAGAAGGGAATGTTAAAACATGACAATATCAGCTCTCTTTATAAACTGTTTAACTGCTAAGCACGGGGCTAATTCTCGGTGTGAGAAGGATTAGACCATAGTCCACGACGCTGGCCCACTGCAGATCAGAAGTTTTCACATATCTTCGAGAATATTATGGAGAACTCTCAGACATGCAGATTTCCTCACGATGTTTTCCTTCACCGCTAAACTGAGCGATAAACATTGCAATACGTTTTTGAGGTAACTAAAAGGTGCTTACTTAGTAGGTGGCGGTGATGCTCCAGCAGGGTTGTCGAATCTTGTGAACACTGGCAGCTGAGCGCCCATCACGTGGACTCTGGCGATCAGTAGTGCTAAGGAAGCGCACAGCACGGTCGAGAACCGCCGAACTCCTTCACCGGTCGCATACCACCAGCTCGAGCCCTTGTTTGATAGGTCCCAGGGCCAGGACGAGCGCGACGATGTTCCTTTACGCCGCTGTTTGAAAGACCATCAAGTTAATTTTAAGATACAGCAAAGTATTGAAGACTAATAACGGAATTTAGTTTTAGTGATACAATTTTAATATTTTGTAAGAAGTTTCTCACGCATTAGGGATAGTCTTTTAAACTCTGTTGCGTAGACAAGAAACATCTAGTTTTGGATCTTGATGCACCTGGCAAGTCAAACTGTATTTTTCGATCAGCATGTGGACTTAGTTGCTGACTTGTCTTCTTTATTTCTGCGGCCGTTTACACACAAGCATTGAGCGACACCAGTACAATCGACTCGAGATGTAGGTGTACTGATTCCACCATTACAGATTCTATGTTATATAGACCCGAGGTGAATTACATAATAGATTAATTTATAATTTGGGAAAACCAATATCTCGACTAACACACAGCGTTGATGTTTTGTTTTCTTTTAAGCCAAAATAGCATCTTAGCTTGTAATAGGTAATTAACTAGCCACAATTTGTGGTTTGTCTGCTATCAATAAAGTCTGTGATAAGTTTTCTTGCATTATATAATTATTATAAAACAGAAAGAAAAAGAATACTAAAACCCTCTAATAGGCGTCATAAAATTCCTCCGCATCACAGTCGACCGGTAGTGTGCCCAGAAGACTAATTATTGTTTAATTATTAATTGCTATTACTATCTTCTTTATCTTTCGATTTGTGTATTTAACTTGCATATTCTGAACATTACATTAACTGCATTATAAAATAGCTAGTTTACTAGCCATTCACTAATTTCGAAAATGACAAGCTCACGATTGTAAGATATTTCTTGCATAGAGACAAGTCGAAATATATTATTATTATGATGATGATGGTAACAAGTTCCTTACCTTCTGTACTACGAAGATCTCGTAGATGAGGCAGACACCAGTAACAGTGATGCCTTGCTCCTTGCACAACATGGCCACACCGATCGATATCGAGCAGGCAACCACATATCGCCAGGCTGGAATTAGAAAATATTTTTTTAGTTGTAATTTTTAAGAGTAGCGATAACTCAGTGGGGAGGCCAACAGACTGCAATGCAGAGGGTCTCGGGTTCGAACCCACGACGCGCACCTCTGACTTTCGGAAGTTATATGACTTTTCAAAATGATGTGCGTATTGATTGACAATTATCGCCTGCTCCGTGCCTCGGAGAGCACGTTAAGCCATTGGTCTCGGCTGCCATGAACATCTATGGCAATCGTTATTGGGAGAGTGTCGACACAAAAGATTCCACTGGGTCGAAGTGTCACCGGTGTGTAGTTGTAATTTTAGCATTAGTCCTCTGTAGTACAGCGGTAGTGCGACTACTGTATATGAGGTCTCGGATTGAGGTCGGGCTTCCCAGGTCCTACTGAGTCCAAGGTCAGGCAAAATGTCATTGAGTTTTTTTGTTAAGGAATTCTTATCACGGTGTCTGATAATGAGCTCGGTAGAAAATTCTTAGTACCTAGCAGCATAGAGTGTAATAATGAGCTTGGTTAGACGGCAAGGCTCATCCTCAATACGTCAGATTTACCCAGTATTCTCTAAGATTTAAAACGAATTACACCAATTGACATGAACAAAATTCTCTTTAATTTCATTCGCCTCTTGGAAGTCCTGTACGAAGTCAAAATTTATAACATTGATGTGGCAAACAACCACGCGACCCAAGAAGTGTATATTTTACTCCAACTCAATATCATCAGTACGTTGTTATTCCTTTGAAAATAAGTAGTTGATCTAACAAAAAATTGGGGCACTCTTTGGGGAATACCGATAGAAGTGAACACTTTAATCCTTGATCATAAATACTTCTTAATGAACAAAAAAGAAAATGAAATAATGGGCGGGTCGGATGCTAGTTCCTGATACTCTCTCTCAGTTATTAAGAGGGTCAACATTTCGTTATTTTTTGCGTAGGACGCACCATTTCTGAGATATAAAGCGTGGAAGTGTGGCGATGACGCCGAGTTCCATGATTTTTGTTCACCCAAGAAGTGCTCAACGCGCAACGAAGTTTTCACTTCAATAAAATGGTAGTGTTTAGGTTCTCTTGGTTAGAAATTCTCAGTTGTCTGGTATTGTGGTCGGTAGATGTTAATAGGCTTGTTTTCGTATCCCTTTACAACAGATAGAATACTTTTCCCAGTACTTATTGCGTTCCCGTGGGACGATAATTTGACTGTAAAGTTATTTTCGGGACACTAGTCCTGACCTTATTAATAGATGAGCCTGCCTAAGTAAAGTAGGTTAATATTTCTACTAATATTACAAATATGTTATATTAAATATTTTTACAAATTTATTATATACTAGCTTTTGCCCGCGGCTTCGCTCGCGTTAATTTAGAATTGGATAATCAATTCGGGTTGTACTCTGCTTGTAATAATATAATTCAATCATGATTCGGAAGACGCGTTGCGCCATCTATTTTATCATAAAAACGTTATTATTGTTTTCCTCGGGAATAGTAATTTTTTTCGGGATGAAAGGTAGCCTATGTCCGTTTCTGTACACCTGACAAACTATATGCAAAATTTCAGGATGTTGGGTTCAGTGGTTTAGGCGTGAAAAGGTAACAAACAAACAAACTCATTTTCGCTTTTATAATATTAGTTAGGATGTTTTATTATTATTACCCTTTTCACACGGGTGAACCCGTTGGTAAAAGTTACTCTATACTTACACAGGACTGTTATATTTTATAAATATATTGTACTATAGAGTTTTTTATTTTTTCGGTTTATGCTGGCATCATGCAAGAATTGCTACTGCAATAGGCAGTTTTGTTATCTGAAATAAGTATTTTATACGTCAACTTTATTTGCGCTTACTAAAAAATAACTCTTCACAGCCATTGCATCGATGTCACTTGCCTTACCCTTCACCTTAATTGCCGATTAGTCTTATATTACAAGACTAGCTGACCCGCGCAACTTCGTCTGCTTCACTTAACAGAATTTTCACCGTTATTGCAACATTTTTCGCTCCTATTGGTCGTAGCGTGATGTTATATAGTCTATAGGCTTCCTCGATAAATGGGCTATTCAAAAGAATTTTTCAATTCGAAACAGTAGTTCCTGAGATTAGCGCGTTCAACCAAACAAACAAACTAACAAACTCTTCAGCTGTATAATATTAGTATAGATTAATATGATATATAGAATTCATTAGATTCCTTAACCAACGGAATCTTTTTTTAAAAAAGCTTTTCAGGCCGTGGCTCGTCCTCTTGTTGGGGACTTATATAATACATATGTGCACGTGAACACATGATCATGTTGGAGACCTGAGCTTAGTCCCTCTGCAGCGTAAAACCTCTTTTGTTAACGGTAGGCGACGTTCAATATCCTAGATTGAACGTTGGCCTGATACTCGTCAATAATCCCTTTGAGGTTTAAGGTTAAAGAGAGGTAAAGTATACTTAATACGTTCTGTTCATTATTGGGCGAGACTTTATGAGGTGAAGGGCTCACCGTTGCACAATTTTCGAAAATAGTATGTAATTAGTAGCGAACTATATAGCCTAGCCTTCAATGTCGGGCTCGTGATGTCATGTAATCATAAGCCAAAGTTTCGCCAAAATCTGCTATACAAAAAAAAACAGGGTCAGAAAAGGAACATAATTTGGGACGAAATAGGAATTACGTTAAAAAATTAATATTTATCAAAATTTCGGGGCATATGAGGAACAATTTATGGGGCGAATGCGTATTTTTACATTTAGGACGAAACATGAGGGTCGAATGCGGAATAAACGTACTCAGGGATAGCATCGCATAGGATAGATAGGGATAGCATAGTATTGCAGGCGGTAACACGTTATGGTAATCGCTTACCATAAGACAGACTGTTTGCTTGTTTCTCATCCTAACTAATATTTTAAACGCAAATGTGAGTCGTTTGCTTGTAATGCTTAACTACTCGACCGATCATGATAAAATTTCGCATAAACGTTGTCGTGGATACAGAAAAAGACATAGAATACCTTTCATTCGAAAAGAATACTATTCGCAAGATATAGAAAATTGATATAATCTAGATTTACGCGAGCGTAGGCCCAGGTAAAATTTAGTCCTTGATAAATGATGTCTTCTATCTAGGCTACCTAGCTGAATAGGTACTATTAAATTGTATGATTTTTACAATAAGTACATATGTTGGTGCCTGTTGATGCCTGAAGGAATGAGCGGTGTATTAGACCCACACTATGCCAGTGTTTAATGCCATCTTGGAACAAACAGACAGACAAAAATTCTATTACTTTTGCCTCAGACTCCTATTAATAGATAAATCACGAAAGTTTTTCGAAAAGCTCCGAGGTATAATCAAGTTCGTCAATATGTAGACATAGAAGTACTTTAAATTACAACTTTTTCAACTAACTTGCTTCAAGTTTAAATATTTATGAAGTCTAGATACGTTAACATATTAACGAACTCGATTATACAGATACGACCTCGTTGCCATTTTATTTCTTTTAAAGGACAGCTCCCGCATTTGTGTTCAAGCCCTGAGTCGAGGGATTTTACAAACATATTATCGGACACAAAGTGCACCCAGACTTAGAACAAATATTTATGGATCACACAAGTAGTCGTCCTGTGTGCGACACGCGGCGCGGTAGCAGCAGCCAGGCGACTGCCTGCCTGCTATACCATCCGTGCAGTCAATTTCATATTAATATTCTACCACATACACACAACACCATCTAGCCCAAACTAAGCAAAGCTTGTACTATGGATACTAGACAATTGATAAACATACGTATATACTTTTTTTTTGTAATTACATACATATTATAATATTATACATAGAAACACCCAGATCAAGACAAACATCCATGTTCATGCACACAAATTTTTGACTTGTGCGGGAATCGAACCCGCGACCTTAGGCGTGGCAGTCGGTTACACTAAACACTACGCCATCGAGGCCGACATAATAATAGGTGTATCCTTATCTACGTCGTAGTTTCAAACCTGTATACCAGGCAACAGTGTAAAATGCAAGTTAATTTCACACATTACTATTAGTATAATTTTATTAGGTACATATGTTATAAGCAGCGATAGTCTAGAGGGAGATCGTTGGACTGCCACGCAGAAGTCTCGAGTTCGATTCCAAGGCGCGCATCTTTGTCTATTCGATGCGCGTATTAAATAGTTAATTATCGCTTGCTTTAACGGTGAAGGAAAACATCGTGAGAAAACCTGCATGTCTGAGAGTTCTCCATAATGTTCTCGAGGATATGTCAAGTTTGCCAACCCGCACTAGGCCAGCGTGGTGGCCTATGGCCTAATACTTCACACACTGAGAAGAGGCCCGTGCCCAGCAGTGGGACAAGTTATTACAGGGCTGAAATTATATTATTATATATTACCAGTGCATCTCTTCTTTTGTGCAGCTCGCCCATAGAATATAAGTGCAGCGAGGAAGAACAGGGATGATAGCATTTCAGCCCTGCCGACTACTCCTGTAACCTGTAAAATGATAATTATTATAATAAGTACAATACTTGCGGTTCCAGGTTTGATTCTCGGATTAGGTCAAGTCTATTGGGTTTCTCTGTTCAGAGATTGTGAGATTCTCAGTAAAAGCGTGGATTCTGGATCTGACCCGGTTTTTGAAAGGTTTTTTTTTTCTACTGAAGTTGTAAAGAAGCATACGGCCCACCTGATGGTAAGTAGTCACCGTAGCCTATGGACGCCTGCAACACCAGACGCATCACTTGCGCGTTGGTGACCTTGTAAAAACCTTTTAACGCCCTTTTTGAAGAACCCCATACTGTAGTCTTGTGGGAAAACCTGGGCAGGGAGTTCATTCCAGGACTTGAGCGTCCGCGGGAGAAAATTCCTTTGGAACCGCTTGGTGCGGCACCAATTAGGTTGTAAGGTGTGAGAATGAAATCCCTGCCGATGGCGAGCGGTCAACACCGTGTCAAAATTAAACACAATATGCAGTAACTTGATTGCCTGTTGCTAATTTAACCGGCAATTCTCGACAGTTGTCGCTTGAACTACTGTTAACAAATTTATATGTTGACCTGCCTTTTAGAAACTCGGTTATAGACATTTTAAATTGTATTTGCGAGAGTTTTACATACAGATATTTTTATAGTTGTGCAAGTGCCCTATTTATCATCAGGCCTCGTAGCATCGTCGTACAAATTACATTTATTAAGTTCACAAAAGAAGCTTTGACATATCGCACTCTTAATAAAACACTAACTTAACTCAAAATTTGGAAGAAAGGCAATTTGAACTCTAATGCGTGACTATAATTCTAATATTATATTTGTGTTAAGTAATTGCAACAGAGTTTAAATTTGTTTAATCCGAAAATCTCAGATAGGCCTCTGTTTTATTAAGAGTGCGATATATTATACTAGCGACTCGCCTCGGCTTCGCACGGATAATACAAAACCTTAACAAATTGTACACCTAACCCTTCCTTATAAATTCTCTCTATTGGTAAAAGCCACATGCAAATCCGATCAGTAGTTTTTGAGTTTATCGCGAACAGACAGAGAGATAGACGCGGCGGGGGTCTTTTGTTTTGTAATATGTAGTGATTACGTTTTCGAAGAACCATTCATGAGCATTTTATTGCATTTCTTTAATAAAAGTTATCGACTCATATTTACATCGCAATTCGATACGAGGAATATGCATCAGCAATTACATACAACGCATTTCGATACGACAAATAGCTTTCTATAATTCGGCACATACTGCGCATTTCGATTCCAGTCATTACGCGTAATGCATTTCGTACGCCAAATTACGCATGGATGGCGTAATTGGTTTAATAAAACAAAGTTCTACATAATCGAGTTCAAATATCGATTAGAATCCTGATTTACGTCAAATTGATTGCACTAGTTACATGTTGGATCGCATTTATGAAAACTTTGTTTACATGCTTTGAAACGTCAATATTGTTGCACCTGAAACGCTTAGTATCAGCCTATTTTTATTAGTGTTTTACGCTAAATCCTTTATATTATAAATGCGAATGTCAGTTTATTTGTTTGTTACGCTTTCACGCCTGAACTACTCGACCGATCATCATTAAATTTCGCCTTTACTTCAGGGAAACAGAAAAGGTCATCGCGTACCTTTCATCCAGTAAAAATACTGTTACTAGCATAACCTTACTACATTTACACGAGTGAAACTGCAGGAAAAATCTAGTAACAACATAAAGAGTTATGTGATATAAAACAACACTACGTATAATAAATTTAAAGCGTCGCTAGTGTCAGGAACATACTACAGTCACAGTCTAATAATTTATATTGTGCTACAGTGTAACCTTAATATAACGAGCCTCAATATAACAAATTTTTCGAAATCCCCTAGAACTGCCTGTAAGAGCTAATGCAAAATATACCTTTACATTACGAATACATTTATCCAAAAACCTTTATAACGAATATCTTTATAACGAATTTGTAATAATTTCAGAATTTATATAGAAAGTATTATTTACCTCTATTTAACAATTTGTCAACTTATAACCTTTACATAACGTATCCTATCTCTCTCTCAATTCCACAATAATTCATGTCTCGACAGGTTTAGACACAGTGTTTTCATTAAAATGTGTTTCATTTATTAGTTGAAATCGTTCGCTTTAACAGGGTAAGCAGATGAGTATATACGTAATGTTGAGGTTAATAAAAACAAGTTCTTACCTCGTTAAAATGAATCGTAGTCCAATCTAACCTCTATATAACAAACCTCATTGTAGCGAATTACTTGGTATAACGAATATTTTCTAATTCCCTTCAGTTTCGTAAAATCGAGGTTACACTGTACTAGGCGTCATGTAAGGCGCCATGGATTTAAGTACATAATTATGTGTTTATTAATTCCATAAACATATTTTTGTTGCTGTATGAAGGGTAGGTACGTCTTACAAATATACGTTAAAGGCTTATTGCGACAGAATTAAAAATCTATAGTTTCTGGCCACACCGGCGTGCCGCTGCGACTCGATTGAATGAATCATTAATATGTCCTCACAAGCTGCGATATTCGTAGAAAAACCGTTCAACATACTTTGACCGATCTGCCATGTCGTTTATTTATAAAATACAGTAAAGTCAAAGTCAAAGTCAAAAATATTGCATATTCACCTTTATTTGTTACTAGCTTTTGCCCGCGGCTTCGCTCGCGTTAATTTAAAATTGGCAATAAATTCGGGATGTACTCTGCTTGTAATAATAGAATTCAAACATGATTCGAAAGAAACGTGGCGCCATCTATTATCATAAGAACGTTTTTGTTGTTTTCCTCGGGAACAGTAATTTTTTTGGGATGAAAGGTAGCCTATGTCCGTTTTTGTACACCTGACAATGTATAATATATGCAAAATTTCAGAATGATCGGTTCAGTGGTTTAGGCGTGAAAAGGTAACAAACAAACAAACCCATTTTCGCTTTTATAATATTAGTTAGGATAGGATAAAATAATTGGGAAGAGGAATCCGACACGCATCCTCGGGTTGCGTCCACCCCAACTATTGCCCATACCGAAATCTCTGCTAAGGGACTGCCACGGCGCGGCGTGGTATCCGGGCGCGCTCCAATTTGCAGTTTTCCGCTTTGAACTGCAAAATATGCGTCGACACATGTTTCACCACGGCGCCAGATCCTCTGGATAGTCCGGCAACGAATGAGCGATGAGTAATCGAACCCGCCAGATTTTATCGCCTTTCTATTATACTACCCTCACTATCGTGTCTATTTCAATATCGAAATGAAAATTGAATTATTTCGCGGGTAGGCAAATAATTTAGCGATGATGACGTGTTGAAGTTTGAAATTAAACGAAATTTCAAACTTCAACACGTCAATGGATTGTTATTCGGTTTTTTAATCTCGAATTCTTCCAATATTCGTCTATAAAATTATATTATATATATATATACTCAGAAAATGTATGTAATTACCACTGTGCTTTCTTATTTTGGTAATATATTTGACATTCATTCAACCTTAAAACCACGTAAGAATAAAGTAATTTTGTAACGGTAAAGACCAAATAAGTAGCTGCAAAAACTCGGGAATATCCTAATCCTAATTAATATTATAAAAGCGAAAATGAGTTTGTTTGTTACCTTTTCACGCCTAAACCACTGAACCGATCATTCTTAAATTTTGCATATACATTGTCATTGTCAGGTGTACAGAAACGGACATAGGCTACCTTTCATCCCGAAAAAAATTACTGTTTCCGAGGAAAACAACAACGTTCTTATGATAATAGATGGCGCCACGTGTCTTTCGAATCATGATTGAATTATATTATTACAAGCAGAATACAACCCGAATTGATTGTCAAATTCTAAATTAACGCAAGCAAAGCCGCGGGCAATAGCTAGTATAAGTATAAATTAATTTGCAACCGACTAATAATCTGTGTTCTCCGAAAAATTAGTAGTTGTTTCTAATTACGTACCCATCACTGTAAACACAATATAAATCATATATAAACACTATAACGTCTAAATATACATATATATTTAGACAATTGTAAGTCACTTTGAAAAAGAATGGCACGTATAATGGATAGTCTACAATTTATCGTTGAGCTACGTTTAGTAATAAACCTACTACCATCTTTAATTTGCGGAAAAGAAAAGCAACAAAGACAAAGGGAGAATTAATTAAATCAACCTCGCATAAATACAGTTGAAACAGCGGCAACCACAACCATGTCTATAAAAATAGCAAACATGGTTAAGCGTTTTAGGGGACGAACGAGGGAGACTTGTACAGCTTACTAATAGAGAATACTAACAAAGCATTTCGTCGACTTTCAGACGACAGCCCCGAAATAAACCTGCTATTTCAAATACAATGAAACCACACGTAAACCCATTAGTTCTCGATTATGTTTCGTTGAATACTCGTCGGAAATGTAAATCATAAGTCGTATAAAATACGACACAGTAAAAACGATTGCTTCTAATTGGAACACCGACGTAAATGGTAAAGTTTAAAGATCGTCAAGTTTACAGCTGACTGGACATAAAATTGGCATGTCGATGAGCATGTGTCATAAAGCGGCTCGGTGACATCGAGCTGCCGTCCGTTCTCCTGTCGTTAACATTCGTATACACGACCATTAGTCACATACATTTTTAACTTAAAATAAAATATATTTAACTAAAATGGATTTCGCGGCGGGTTCAATTAGATTTTATGACAGCTACCATAAACATTCTCGGTGAGATATTTCAGGGTATGTGAAACGGATTCAGTTTGTTGATATGCCGATAAACTGCATGGGGTAAATGACCTTGGCTATATGGCGCCTTAAGTTCTTAAGTGTGTTGCCAGATTTTGCTCCCTAATGGAGGTGGATGGCGAAACCTTGGTATTTATATTATTATATAAAGACCGAATATCTTTTAGTAAGTATATAAGGCCATATTATTAATCGCTACATCGTACCATTATCTACTATCCTAATCCTAACTAATATTATAAAAGCGAAAATGAGTTTGTTTGTTTGTTACCTTTTCCCACGTAAATCACTGAACCGATCATCCTGAAATTTTGCATATACGATGACAGGTGTACAGAAACGGACATAGGCTACCTTACATCCCGAAAAAAAATTACTGTTCCCGAGGAACACAATAATAACGTTCTTATGATAATAGATGGCGCCACGTGTCTTTCGAATCATGATTGAATTATATTATTACAAGCAGAGTACAACCCGAATTGATTGTCAAATTCTAAATTAACGCGAGCGAAGCCGCGGGAAAAAGTTAGTCTATTATAAAAGTAAGAGCAATCTAATTTATAACATTTTCAGTCGAGCAGCAGCACTGATTATAAAGAAATTTGATAAGTAGGCTGCAGGAATTACAGGATTATGTTTATTTTCAAATGGAAATTTGATAAAAAGACAGCATGAATTACAGAAATTCTTTTGTTTGTAAAAGCTTGCGATCTTTTAGATTCATAAAGTCGGCCTCGATGGCGTAGTGGTTAGTGTAACCGATTGCCACGCATGAGGTTACGGGTTCGATTCCCGCACAAATCAAACATTTGTGTGCATGAACATGGATGTTTGTCTTGGTCTGGGTGTTTCTATGTATAATATGTATGTATTTACAAAAACAAAAGTATGTATGTATGTTTATCCATTGTCTAGTACCCATAGTACAAGCTCTGAGTACCCATAGTACAAGCTCTGCTCAGTTTGAGTTAGATGGTGTTGTGTGTATGTGATAGAATATTATATTATTATTATTATATAAAAAGGTTCTTATCAAGGATTTCGACAAAAGAAATTTGCTTTCTAAAACATTGCAAGACACAGCAACAAGCATACATTACCTAAAACATTCGATACAAGTTAAAAGTATTTTGGCAAGATATTAAATATTACGATGTAAACGACTGCTACATAATTATGACGATCATAACTACAAAGCAATCGTTTACGCGGCGTAGACTCTTTACGTTGAACTTTACGTCAAAGTCAGAGTTCTGATACGATTTCAAACATAAGTCTGTCAAACACAAACCATATAATAGTATACAATCTAATCTAATCACTATCACGCTAAATGTATACAAAATCGTGACACAAGTCCGTGAAATGAAACACTCCAATTTTCCCACGGGCGTGTTTTAGTGTGCCAGACAGAAGAACAAGACTACTTGTCATGGAAGGAATTGACGTCGTAAAGTGTACACGAAGTGGCCTAGCATCGAGCGCTCCACATAAAATGCACAAGTACATACAGTAGCCAATATAGTTATAAGTATATAGCGAGGACCGGCGCACACTTCTTGTTTTGTTTATTGAAATTGTTTTTACAACACCTTACGCCTTCCACACGGCTGAATGCGCAACAAGAATATGAAAAAAGAAGAAAGATTTTGAACGTAGTAATTCACCTCGGTAAAGACACGAAATTCTAAGTGATATTATAAATGCGAATGTGGGTTTGTTTGCGTTTGCTACGCTTTCAAGCCTTAACTACTAATCGATTATCGTAAAATTTCGCATATATGTCATCAGGGTGTACAAAAAGACCTTTCCTCTAGAAAAAAGTACTGTTACTAATATAAAATATATTTACGCGAGCGAAGCAGTGAGCGAAACCTAGTTTTGGATAAAGAAAATTTACCTACTACCTTCGATCAACAATACAACTAGATATCTGATAGGCGCAAAAAAAATACGTCTCGGTAAATAACAGCGCACTTGAGATGTGAGCTCTTATTTTGTTTAGTTCGCTTAAAACACAGCCAATGTAAACACGTCTCACAATGCCGCAGTGTGTATTCAAAAGTTGCAAAAATAATGCCCGAACAAGCAATTTAACGGCCGGAGTATCTTACTTTCGGTAATTACATGAAGAATAAGTTATATTTTAAGCTTTAAACTAACTAATAATATCAAATTTTGAACTAGATTACCGATTTTCAACCACCGCTACAAATGTTTGGCCAAGGGTCAAGGGTCGCCAACACACGCACAAACTTTTATAACAAAATTAACGAAACAAAACGTTTTAGCTCTCAAGGCGATAACGGGAAAAGTACTTTATTTGTTGCCGCTTAAGGTTGATTTCACACTAAATGTTGTTGTATGTGACGAATGATCGTAAGTATTACATAATATTTTGAAGATTTGTGACCTTATTACTAGGTGTCATGATTGTAATTAAGTTGAACTTACAACTGTTTTAAAACATTTCTCTCCGTTTGTTAGTAAGCAAATGTAGCTGTATACGTATTGTCACGCGGACAGCATTTAGCTTTGATTTTGTACGTGACCTGATATCTAGTTGTATTATTGATCGAAGCCTACTACTGTTAAACATACATGCGACTATACATTTCCGGAAGGGTAGATGTTTTAGACCCACGTATTAGGGTGCCAGCCTATTGCAGCGTACCAAGAATATTTTTAGATACCGTACTAACACCTTTCTAACAGCAACACCCGATTTGCGTGGAATTAAAGTTTGAAGTGTATCAAAGCTTTAGAAATAAGCTTCAGCTTTAGAAATTTGTCGGAGACGGTCATGAGTACGGTTGTTAAACGAAACGCGGCACGTGAGTCAAGAGATGGCAGCACTGTTGCGATGACGTCAACACGCAGCTAACTTCGTGCTACGACAGAGCCTACTTAATGGAGAGGCACGCCATATACGACACTGACCCTTCAACCATCGTCGAGTGCGGACCTCCAGGCGAGGAACTGTTATTTGTTTCGTTTGCAAGTCGGTAGTATTAATTTATTGTGTCTTCTTCTCCCTAGCCTTTATTATTCCCAAGTCACTTGGGGTCGGCTTTCTAGTCTAACCGGATTTGAATGGATATCAGTTTTTACACGGAGCGGCTGCCACCTGACTTCCGCAACCCAACGGCTAACGATACCCTAAGGCTAGACCATTGTCAGGATATTAGAGGGCACTGACTTCCCAATCACGACTGCCATAGATGTTCATGGTAGCCGGGACCGACGGCTTAACGTGCTCTCCGAGGCACGGAGCAGGCGATAATTTGTCAATCAATACGCACATAATTTCGAAAAGTCATATAACTTCCGAAAGTCACAGGTGCGCGACGTGCTTCGAACCCGAGACACTCTGCATTGCAGTTTGTTGGTCTCCCCACTGAGCTAACGCTGTTGCTTAATTTATTGTGTAAAGATAGTAAAAGTGATTAGTGTGCATTTGTTGTTTCTCTTTGTTCAATCACCCTACTGTTCGCCCGCATTATGTCTGTCGATAGTGTTAATGGTGCTCTCGATCTGACTAATGTATTTTAGTGTCAATATGAGTTTGCATAAAAAAGGGATTAAATATAATGATCAGCAAAAATACTAATTAGTCAGCAAATATTGCACAGCATAACGAGCATCTATACGCCTCAAATCACTGCATTCCGTCTCGGAAGTGTTAGGTTATGTTAGGTTCCTTTTTTTAAACCCACCCAAAAATAGGAGCCCCGGGAAGCGGGGCTCCGTCAACTTAGTTTGATCTCTTTAAAGTTTGCTGGCCATGAGTTGCTGATCAATTAGCTTTTTTTGCTGCGCAATTGGTATTTTTTTGCTGTGCAGTTAAATACTACCCCATAAAAAACAAAATGCCGCATATTCGATGTTTCGATTTTATTTTACTTGTTAGTTTTGCGGTGCATATAAAAATATTCAGCTAGATATACGAAAGCTATCAAGTTTTAGAGTTAGCACAAATTGGGTGTTCCGTTAAACGCGCGTTAGTACCGAACACATGGTGCATTTAGCTTCGCGTTCGATGACCGCTAGTACGATGTGAACACATTTACTGTCAGCCATTTTGTCTAAGTAATACATGCGCCGCTATTTTGTAGCGTTTCTACACTACAAAATGGTGGAGCATGTATCATAGGCGCTTTCATAAAAAAATTTACAACGCGAAACTTTAACGAGCGGTTTACCAGAAGCGCGCATTGTGTGTGCATACCTGAATCGGTCTTTGCTTCTAAAACACACGTTATTCTAGAGTGTACTTTAAGAAGCCTGATGTGTATTAAATAAAAAGAAATAAAAAACTCTTAGTACTTTCTGTTTCATAAATTTCAAGTTGTTCGACGCGCTTACAAGTTACGTACCCATAATTTGACAGTTTGTAATTTAAATGAAGCTGTATTTTATACAAATCCCTCGTCTTCACGAGAATCTTCTTCTCCCTGTCCTTTATTATTTCCAAGACACTTGGGTTCGGCTTTCTAGTCTAACCGGATTTGACTGGATATAAGGTTTTACATGGAGCGACTGCCATCTGACCTCCGCAACCCGAAGGCTAACAATACCCTAACGCTAGACTAGTGTCAGGATATTAGAGGGCACTGACTTCCCAATAACGACTGCCATAGATGTTCATGGCAGCCGGGACCGACGGCTTAACGTGCTCGCCGAGGCACGGAGCAGGCGATAATTGTCAATCAATACGCACATAATTTCTTCACGAGAGTATAGAAATAATTAACTGGAAGGATATTGAATGTATTATAGCTTTTGCGTGTGGTACAGTCGGCCAAAATATGTCTACCACCCTACTGTTGAGGTTCATTTGAACGTCATGAAACAACAAAGTCGATGTCCCCTTGCAATAATAGTATCATAGTGATCATTGCTCTCTTTATCCATTATATTTACGTTATGCCACATGTCAAGTTAGATAAGTCAACCTTAGCGATAAATAGATGTCACAGAAACTTTTGTCAAAACTGGTAGACCACTTTCTTGGCCGACTGTGCTTATATCAATAAAAAGTCTATGCCTTTGCCTATGTTTTAAACTATCTCTGTACCAAATTTCAACCAAATCGGTTGAGTGGTTTAGCGGTGAAGAGGTAACAGACATGACATACAGAGTTAATTTCGAATCCTAACCAATAATATAAATGCGGATGTGAGTTTGTTTGTTACGCTTTCACGCCTTAACTTCTCGACCGATCATCGTGAAATTTCGCATACACATTGTCAGGAAAATAGAAAAGGACATAGGGTACCTTTCATCCAGAAAAGCTACTGCTAATCTAGCCGCAAGCAAAATCTAGTCTAGACAAATAAATAAAATTGAAGTGTCTGTTTGTAATGTCAAAATAACAGCTTTTTATCTAATGCATATGAAAGTATATAAGGTACCTATACGAAAACATCTATTTTTAAAATGTTTGTCTGTCTGTCTGTCTGTTTTTTCCGGCTAATCTCCGAAACGGCTGAACCGATTTTGACGGGACTTTCACTGGCAGATAGCTGATGTTATAAGAAGTAACTTAGGCTACTTTGATTTTAGAAAAAAAATAGGGTTCCGCGGAGACAAACACTTTTTAGTTAAAATCTACGCGGACGAAGTCGCAGGTAACAGCTAGTTATTAATACAATTATGTACGCGAACGCATCATTACAGTAGGCCAACATCATACGAGACCCTGTTTTACTTCGAGCCTGTGTTATGCCTCTATCAGCATGTATTCGTATTTAGCTCCATGATTTTAGACGTACATATTCGCATCGAGTCAAAGGCTGTGAGACATGGCTATCGCATGCTTTCAACTGCTAATGTACCAGTCAATCGCATCGGTTTGTCGATGTGCACTAGCATCCTATCAGTTGCAATTAGCTGCGTTAATATGACGTGTTTGTATGCATCCGTTCTCATGCAACCGTTTGTCGACGAATTTTAAGTGTTTTTGTAACTTTGAGTGCTTCACTTGTGCGAATTCAAAATAAATAATTTCGGCAGCGAATCTTTGTGTCAGTTAGTATTGATGTGGGAGCAGCGATAGCTCAGTGGGGAGA
This sequence comes from Catocala sponsa, assembly GCA_963564715.1. NCBI lineage: Eukaryota > Metazoa > Arthropoda > Insecta > Lepidoptera > Erebidae > Catocala > Catocala sponsa. Next base: position 28,440,476 of record OY751329.1, read on the forward strand.
CCAACAGACTGCAATGCAGAGGGTCTCGGGAACCCACGTCGCGCACCTCTGACTTTCGGAAGTTATATGACTTTTCGAAATTATGTGCGTATTGATTGACAATTATCGCCTGCTCCGTGCCTCGGAGAGCACATTAAGTCGTTGGTCCCGGCTGCCATGAACATCTATGGCAGTCGTTATTGGGAGTGTGTCGACACAAAAGATCCCACTCGGTTGAAGTGTCGCTGGTCTGCACTGATTGGCCCCCATATAAGATAAGATAGTATTGATGTGCATGCATGCTCATAGATGCTTCTAGACTTGATTCAAGCCTTATTAGGTATCAGGCGCAACTTATTTTTAAAAGGGATTAAATATAATGACCACCAAAAATACTAATTGCGCAGCAAAATATGCTTACTAAAATATATCATAACGAGCACCTATACGCCTCAAATCACTGCATTTCGTATCGGAAGGGTTAGGTTATGTTAGGTTCCTTCTTAAATCCACCCAAAAATAGGAGCCCCGCTTTGCGGGGCTCCGTCGACTTATTTTGATCTCTTTAAATATATTTTGCTGTGCAATTTGGTGATCATTTACTATTTTTGACTGTTATATTTTACTATATTTGGTGATAAGTTAAACATAAGCCTTTTTAAAAGATCTACAGCATTTGCCGTAATTCTTGTATCAAGGAGAAATACAAACATTTTGATAACGTATACAAAGAACATCAAGATTAGTAACAACTGATTGTGGATCACAATTTTTCGTCCTGTATGGGATTTGAACTCACAAACTCACTGTAGTTGCAGTAAAGAGTACTATTTGTATTACTACGCCACCCATGCAGGCATTCTCCAAACGATTTTACCTAAACAACATTACCAAACGATTCCAAAAGCCAAAGTATAAAGGAAGATCGCTTTTTAGATGGCACAGTCTATCTTATAAGCATTAAGAGGAAACACTAAGGGCGAGAGAATTGAAAAATAGGTATTTGTAAAGTCTATTGCTGTCGCGCAGTGCCATGTATAGTATCATGAGCGCGATAGAGACAACTGCAGCTTGGACCAAAAATACCTATTAAAAGTACACAAAATTAACGTTTCGTAGTCCCCTGATTCCTTCTCCAAAACTTGACCGATTTAACTACTTTTTTCATTAAAAATTAAAGAAAGGCTTTGGCCGTGTTCCTATGTTTTCTTTTTTTCATATAATCTAGTCAAATTTGTTTTCTAGATATTTGAACACAGCGGAAAATCTGGCCAATTTTTGAGATTCATGTCTCTTTTAATATTAATTTATGAAAAAAAGGAAAACATAGGGACATGCCAATAGAGGCCATACATTTTTTGGAAAAATTATAGCGGAAGAAACAGGGGACTAAGTTTGTATGAGAAAACGGCCCTTGTGTTTCTTCTTAGAAATGTAAAGATACATTTATAGAACGGCGTGATAGCTCGGTGACACTATATAATATAAAAACACACTTACCGCCTCAGTGTGGATAGGATGCACGGCGAACAAAATGGCGGCCACGAAACTTGCGAACTCTGGGAGGAACATCGCGCACACCCTGTAACAGAGGAACTAGGTCAGACGGATAAACAGCCTGTGTCGCGGTCAACTGTTACTATGTTTTTGTAGGCCAGTCATTGTTTACCGTCCTTCCGTGCGTTATTAGCGCACGGAAGGCGATCGATTACAAATTATTGTTGTGTCTACATCTACATATGTATGTGTTGATATGTCTAAAGGAAATGTATATATGTTGTCGACGATATATGGCATAATTTATATTATGGCTAGCTGTCCCACGCGGTTTCTCACACGTTCATGATTACCTGTGTCAATACTGTGGCTTGTAGTGTGATGTTAAATAGCTGAAATAGCCTATGATACTTCTGAATAATCATTTATAATATATTTTTAATACATCTGTAAATGTTTATGTTCAATATTAGTGTAGTAAATATAATAATTTAACCTGTAATCGCTGGAACGCCAGACATAATTGAAAACCTATCGCGTCAGGCTGCCGGCGGGCCATTGCCGCTGAAGTAGTTTACTATTGAAATAGTTACTCATTGAGTATACATACATACATAGATTCACGCCTGTTTCCCAGAGGGGTAGGCAGAGACTACGGATTTACATTTGCTACGATCCTGACACACTTCTTTGGCTTCATTCACTTTCATCACATGCCTCATACACGCCCGTCGGTTCAAGGAGCTCTTAACCTGGCCTTTGTCCAGAACGCCTCCGATCTGATCGAGAAACGTTAGCCTAGGTTTTCCTCTTGCGATTGTTCCATTCACACTAGCCTTATAAACTTTCTTAGTCAGTCTTTACTCGTCCATTCTTTCTACATGTCCAAACCAGCTTAACATACCCTTTTCTATTCTTGTCACTATATCTACTTTTATGCCGCATCTCTCTCTAATCACACTATTCCTTATTCTATCTTTCAGAGTCACACCACATATGCTTCTCAGCGCTCTCATTTCTACAGCATTTATTCTGCTCTCATGCTTCTTTTGCCATACCCAACTTTCACTTCCATACATAAGTGTGGGCACTCATTGAGTATATGTAACTGTTTTTGTAAAAATACAGTTACTTATACAAACTATGAATAAATCAATGACTGTTGTGTGACGTCGTGAAAACTTTTGCGGTTTCATAAGACACGCACACCGCACGATTACACACTGCATAACTTTTGATAGAATGAGATGGATGTTTGTGATATAGAAGGATTTTTGTGTTTTGCATTAAGTATAAGTGAAAGTTTGATGACTTATTTCGAATGAGTTTGGCAAAGTTTGAAATTATTTAATCAGTGCTACACGACCGTTAGACCACGCTACAATGTCACAACTCCTTAGATATTAAAAAGTCAATGCACTAGGAGTAAATCCTGTATCGCGAGGACTTTACAAACATTCAAACCCACGGACACAAAGAACATCTAGTCTCAAAACGGCTATTTGTGGATCACATATATAACGACTCGATGGCGTAGAGGTTAGTGACTGCCACGCCTAAGGTCTCGGGTTCGATTCCCGCACAAGTCAAACATTTGTGTACATGGACATGGACGTTTATCTTGGTCTGGGTATTTCTATGTATAATATGTATGTATTTACAAAAACAGGTATATATGTATGTTTATCCATTGTCTAGTAGCCATAGTACAAGCTCTGCTTAGTTTGGGCTAGATGGTGATGTGTGTATGTGGTAGAATATTATTATTATTATTATACATTTCTGTGTCCTATGGTGATCCAACTCACAACGCTTGAAGCTCGGCGCAATGGCCGTGGCAAAGCGACTTCAGCCATTACGCCGTCTGTGCAATCAACGCTGTCAAGCAAGTCAGATCAATGTTGTAGATATTAATTAATATATCCAATTAACTTTCATAATGAACATGGATATTTATCTTGGTCTGGGTGTCTCTATGTATAATATGTATGTATATACAAAAAAAAGTATATATGTATGTTTATCCATTGTCTAGTAGCCATAGTACAAGCTCTGCTTAGTTTGGGCTAGATGGTGTTGTGTGTATGTGGTAGAATATTATTATTCTCTTTATTACTTTTTTCAGCTGGCCACCAGATAATGTAAAACTTAATTGCCAATAACAATAATGGCCACCACAATTTAAACACAATTTTAATATAAATTTTGATTAAATTATTAAAATCTCGTTAACATATTTAAGTTAAAATTTTATATAAATCATTGTTTACTTATGTATAGTAAATTAACTTTAAATGTTGACCCCACATAATTATATAATTTTAGGTAAATTGTGAAGTCTTTGATACTCTTAATTAATTATATGCAGCTAAAAAGATGTAAACCAGCAATCCTAACTTCTCCCTAGCCTTTATTATTCCCAAGTCTCTTGGGGTCGGCTTTCTAGTCTAACCGGATTTGACTGGATATCAGTTTTTACACGGAGCGACTGCCATCTGACCTCCGCAACCCGAAGGCTAACGATACCCTAAGGCTAGACCAGTGTCAGGATATTAGAGGGCACTAACTTCCCAATAACGACTGCCCTATGATGTTCATGGCAGACGGTACCGACGGCTTAACGTGCTCTCCGAGGCACGGCAGCAATCCTAACTAAATACGGATGTGAGTTTGTTTGTTAAACTTTAACGCCTTAACTTCTCGACTGATACAGAAAAGAACGTAGGTGAAATGAAAAAAAATACTATACCCAAGAGACAGAAATTTATTGTCAAAATACATACCTATACATTAATTTCATGGAAGCCGTGAGCATTATCTAGTATACCATAATCAAAGCCTAGCATAGTATAGTCTCACTCCAAGACAGTATCTTGTCAGACCTCCAAGGCTGTGTAAATTACACTCCATAAATTGAACACCAATCACAATGACTATCTGATCACCGGTAATTGCATTACGTGACTAAACAGTCACATCCTATAATCTACCTGCAGAGTATATAATAACGATCAGTTTACGATGGTGTGTTGATTAAATCGGCATAATGTGTTTAGTACTGCGTTGTCTGTTAGTTATGAGATTGACAGCAATGTTATGTTGTTTTCATGTTAGACTAGATGTTCCCGCGGTTTCACCCGCGTTTATCGTTACTGCGCCGCCACTGTAGGTCGTAGCATGATGTTATATAGCATATAGCCTTCCTCGATAAATAGGCTATCCAACACTAAAATAATTTTTCAAATCGAATCAGTAGTTCCTGAAATTTGCGCGTTCAAACAAACAAACAAACTCTTCAGCTTTATAATATTAGTATAGATTACATATAATATAAAAAATTATGTGGTGTCGTGGGACACCAGGTAGGAACGAAGTTCCTTCGGCTAATGTGAGTATTCGCCACGTGCTTGTCCATGAATTCATGAGTATATACTATGCATTGGCGGGGTGGAGTGGTAATAGAAAGAGAATGGATGAGAGAACGAAAAGAAAGAGGGAGAAAGAGAAAGGTATTATACACTACTCGCTTGTGTATGCGACTGTCGCGCCTGCGCACGTCTCATTTAACGGTTTTATTCCACGCACTTTTTCCACGGATTTTTTCTTACGGTTTTACTATCACATTTTTTTCAGTTCGGTCGCGCAGCAAAATCCCTATCCCCTCCAAGTCTGCCGTAAGGAACTTCGTTCCAATAATAATTACCGTCAAATAAACTGTCCCATTACTGGGCACGACCTCTTCTTACTACAAGAAGGGTCAGACCATACCTAGTCTACCGTGCTGGCCCAGTGCGTGTTGGCACGCTTCACATATCCTTGAGAACATTATGTAGAACTCTCAAACAAGCAAGTTTCCTCACGATGCTTTTTTAAAGTTAAAGCTAGCGATAATTAACTAAAAAATATTACATACGTTTAAATAAATAAACAAATCACTTTAAGTACATTGCAGTGGTATAACTGTCGTACCGCAAATAATAATAATATATCCACCGTTGAAAGCTCGAGAGTCGTGCGCGGCAAAAAATCGTATAATCCAAATCATCTTTGTGTACGTTGTTTCTATGTGTTTCAAATCCGCTCCATCACAGAGGGTTTTATGTTACTTAATATGGCTTGATTAAGGGGTATGCAAAAGTATATTATTATTACACCCACATAATTATATATTTGTAGGTATTCCACGAAATAGGGGGCGAGCCTATTAGCGTCTGCACGACACGTTTCTTTTGCTACTGAGAATTTTCTAACCTACCTAATAATGTTTCGCTCGACTTGGCAATCGGATCCGAAAATTTCAAGCGAAAATGCAGCTATTAGTCTGCTATGGGACCAACGGGGCTTTGTAGCTTAGTTATATCGGAATAGCAGTTTGACAAGCTAGGAGTGGTTACGTAGGCATGTAGTTTAAATTCTTCAATATAAAAAACCACAAGATTCTTGTTAAATTAACGTTATGTAGAAACTGCCTCCGTGGCGCAGCGGTAGTGAATGTGACTGCTGTGCATGAGGTTTCGGGTTCGAATCCCCGGTTGGGCCAATAAAAAGTTATTGGGTTTTTCTGTTAAGAAATCTCAATAGCAGCCCGGAGTTAGGAAGTTGGCGGTGTTAGAAACCTTCATACTAGTTGTTATAACAAAAATAGAATTTGTTTTATAATATGAATATTAGATATCCATTAATCCAGGTTACGTTGTACTTGCTTGTATTCCATAGCGGCACCATAGAAATAAAAGTAGAACTACGTAAAGAATCGACAAAAACACAAAATTCCGCTGAATTTCGGCATTTCATAAAGTGACCGCTGCAACCGAAAGGGATAACGATATTCTAAAGTTCCAATATACGTGACTGACGTCGGTTTCCCAGAGGGGTAGGCAGAGACTACGAATTTCCATTTGGCACAGATGTCAGAATATTGATTGAGTAAAGTGACTTCCCATTCATCCGCTATATGTTTCCGACAGCCCGCTGGGACCGCTTTTACATGTTTTCTGAGGCATTGAAAGCATAATTTGATTTTTAGTAAAACATCACTCTTCGTTGCATCACGTGTCCAGCTTCAGATACATACATATTATATAGATACAGTGTTGCAGCGCAGATTGTAAAAGTTATATTAGAAACGAACGGACCGCCCGGAGACCATTGGATCGGATTAGATCATTGGGACCGTCTAATAAACAGCGTGTGTATGAAGCAGTTTGTCCAAGCCCGGTACCTGGACAAGTCGTACAAAAGTTTGTCGTGCGGCGCGCGGCGCGACAGCGACTTTGCCATGGAGGTGGAACAACGACTAATTGAGACTAACGCGGCCGAGGTGCTCTCGACGGCTAACTTCTGCCGGCATTAAGGCACTCGTTAGCGACTTTTTGTGAATCTGACGAAATCTCCCGCAAAGTTTGCGAAAAAACATTTATAGCTAGTTAGTTCGCGGAGCGGGCACCTAATGAGCTGCTCTCAATCGATATACTTTTGACGACGACGATAGTTATTTGTTTCGTAATTGTACCGATTTAGTTTATCGCCATTTTATATGGCAACTTTTAATGGAAATACTTGTGCACTTAACGTTGAGATAACTTGGAGTAACCGGGCCGGTGTATAGTTCATTAATATCTGTGATAAAAGCGTTTCGTGATAGTGTCGTGTCGCCTAATCGACATGACCCAAGCTTATTATAACATAAACTCAGTTTTGTGTATTTCCGGAAGGGTAGGCAGAGGTGAATAATAATAATTTATTTATTTTAGTATTCTTAGTTTTACAATTGCATCTTAACAATAACATAAAGCGCACTTATAGATATTTGCCCGAACTAGGTTAAACCTGTGTTTCGAGCGACAAACTGCTTACATACTATTATAAGTATAAATAAATTTACATTATAATAATTTTTATAATAAACTAAAGGTAAAAGTAAAAACAATTAAAATAAGTTTAATACTCTACTTTAAAACTAAATTAGCAAAATTTTATTTATAGATTGCAAGTAACTGCTCGGTTTGGTCATATGGCAGATTTTGAATATATGCAGTAATTAAGTTTTTACAGCTAAAATGAGTTAATTTATAAATGCTTAATTCTCTATTTATTCTATTGTACAAAAATGGCCCTAGAAATGCAAACAATCAATTAATGAATTATACATATACTTAATATTTTTATTTTAAAATATGAAGGGAACGAAAATACAAGGGCGGGCACATAACCAAACTCTGAGCTGCTGCCCTTTAATCACCCTGTGCTAGACCTGGGTTTTGAACTCGGCATCTTACGATTGCACATAAATATTAGTGCAACAAGTCGCATAATGTTCTTGGCTAGAGAATACACAAGGACTATCACCAATTATACTAACTGAATAAAATAAAATACAATGTCTTAGATTTTAAGTTAAGTTTTTAGCCGAGCTGAGTTAAGAATCCATAGTCGATACCATAGACTTAGAATTTTTCGCTAGTACATTCTAAGTCTATGGTCGATACTAAAATCCTAACTAATATTATAAATGCCAAAGTGAGTTTGTTTGTTTGTTTGTTACGCTTTCACGCCTTAACTACTCAACCGATCAACATGAAATTTTGCATACACGTTGTCAGGGGTACAGAATAGGACATAGGGTACCTTTCATCCAGGAAAAATAACTGTTGCAAACCTAACCTAACCTACACATACGCGAGCGAAGCCGCGGGTGAAAACTAGTTCTTCTATAAATGTTTCTAAAGTATAAATACAGCCTGGTTACAGTCTTATAACAGTATAGATAGATTTCGTCATCGTTAACTTGTACGCTGTGAATATAAAGGTGCGTTTTCAATTAGAATTTCCATCAGCGCGCCACGTTTCTACTAAGTGGATACGATGCCATAATCTTCTTAGAAATAATGAATAAAAGCAGCGCTTGCTACTCACTCAGCGTTCATTTGAAAACTGCACAGCTACAGACTTTACTAATTAAGTCACTTTTTGAGAAATTCTTGCAAATTATTTTGTAATCCAGTGTTTTTCAACTATTGGTACGCGTGTCCCATGAGTTTGTGGGGATTTATAACCGGCCATGATAGCCTAGTGGGAGATTGTTAAAATGCCACGCAGAGGTCTCAAGTTCGATGCCAAGGCGCGCATCTTAGACTTTTCGAAGTTACGTGTGTATTAAATAGTTAATTATCGCTCGCTTTTACGGTTAAAGAAAATAGCATGAGGAAACCTGCAGGTCTGAGAATTCTCCATAATGTTCTCGAAGATATGTTATGTCTACTAACCTGCATTGGACCAGCGTGGTGGTCTAAACCTTACCCTTCTCACGTTGAAGAGATGTCCGTGCCCAGCAGTGGAACAGTTTAAGACAGGGCTGATATTATCAGCTATACTAATATTATAAAGCTGAAAAGTTAGTTTGTTTGAACGCGCTAATCTCAAGAACTACTGGTTCCATTTGAAAATTTATTGTAGTGTTGGATAGCCTATTTATTGAGGAAGGCTATATAACATCACGCTACAACCCACGGGGGCGTTGCAGTAACGATAAACGCAGGTGAAACCGCGGGCAGATCTAGTTATTATATAATGTTATTCAATGCTATTGTTATGCACGAGGAGAGATGATGGCATCAGTTTAACAAAAAGATAGTGGGTTCTTCTATCATAATATTTTTAATACAATACCTAGATAATTGAGTTTCACTGCTGTAGTCTATCTCGCGAATACATAGCGCTTACTGTTGATATATCTGTTGCGACGTAGACGTGGCTACGAGTAGCTACGCATAGTGAGCCTCGTAACGCCTACGACGTAGTTCACGAAACAGTAACATCGTAGACATCATTGATTAGTCTACCTTTTTTATTCGTAATTTTCGTCGTTAATATCCCCATATTGCTAAACGGTGTCATTTAAGTGAAGTTGTTGGGAGCAAAAGTGTGATATAGGTAAGTCACGGTCCTTGGTGTATACAATTAGTAAAAGTCAGTAACACTTTGCGCCAACATGACATCAGGGCATATAAATATTATCTATATAAAAAGCGGCCAAATACGTCGACCGCAGTGAAAGATTACGGATTCCATCATTGAGTATGACGACTATAGAGTCGGGGTTATTTCCCCTGTTTAAAACTATCCTGCTACTAGGCACGAGCCTTTTCTCAGTGTGAGAAGGGTTACATGCTGGCCCAGTTCAGGTTGGGACACTTCTCACTTATTCGAAATATTATACAATTAGGTTTTTATTTTATTTTGTAGAAGCACTTTTCGTAATTCAAGCTTTTTAAATTCAGAGGTTTGTGTCCCGGGATCTAACTCAATACAACTGTCTCTCGGTATCCCTTTTAGACTATTTTTGCGTCTTAATATAGTAAAAAATTAACTACATTTGTATAGCTTTTCAATGATGCCTGGCTTGCCTACAATTGACAGGTTAAGCTTAATATTTGACTTTAAAAATGAGTTGCTACTACTGTTTGTTTCTTATTGTAATCGAATCCGAGAATTCATGACCATCAGCCGCATTCACTAGTGCTATAGCACCAAGGTAATCAAAAATATAACTATATTTTAAGTGCAACGTAACTAGTTTTCAAGATGTAGACGAAGGCAACGATCTATGGCAATTCAGAATGTTAATTAATTCGCCTGACTTAAGAATTGGGTCAAGTATCGGTTCGCCGTAGCTATTCGCTAGATAAAACTGAAATATTATTTAACGTATAGTTTAGCTAACGATGATTCATATTTCAGGCAGGTGTATTATTATGATGACGTCATACGATGGCTCACTTAAATAGATCATATTCTGTACTTATATTCTAAAGAACAAAGGTTTATATTTTCGCATGTTCATAATGAATAAACGCAAAAACAACTGGATCGAATTTAAAATTCTTTCATCACTAGAAAACTACTTTTATTGAATTAACGTCTGCTATATAATGTCACTCTAGTATCCACGGTAACGAAACAGTAATCATAAACGTGATTGAAACCTCTACACTTGCTAACCACGATAGGAGTTTTATTTTTTTATTCTAAGTAGGCTTGCATTTACCTGATGTTAAGCGATAATAGACCACGCTTGCCTAGATGGTATCGATTTACTCGCGACTTGAAGACTCCCAAGCTGTATTCATTGGGAAAAACAGACATGAATTTCACTCATTTGTAGTCTTCTCCCTAACCTTTATTATTCCTAAGTCACTTGGCGTCGGCTTTCTAGTCTAACCGGATTTGACTGGATATCAGTTTTACATGGAGCGATTGCCATCTGACCTCCGCAACCCGAAGGCTAACGATACCCTAAGACTGGACCAGTGTCAGGATATTAGAGGGCACTGACTTTCCCAATAACGACTACCACAGATGTTCATGGCAGCCAGGATCGACGGCTTAACGTGCTCTCCGAGGCACGGAGCAGGCGATAATTGTCAATCAATACGCACATAATTTCGAAAAGTCATATGACTGCCGAAAGTTACGACGTCGGTTTGAACCCGAGACCTTCTGCATTGCAGTCTGTTGGTCTCCCTACTAAGCTATCGCTGCTGTCATAATTTTTAGTATATAATATAAAACAAAACAGAGTGGTCGTACTGCTTCATGCAATTTGTATTCCCGAATGGGACAGTGTTATCATTGCACGAAATCTAGAATGTGTTTGGTAACCAGGTTATAGGCTTGGCCCCTAATATATGGGCCCTAAAACCAAGCGCAACGTCTCAACCTTATGACATTGGGCGAACGATGCTTTCAACATATGTATTTATATAATATATAGTCAAAAATAATTTATTCATTTAGGTCACAAAGTACTTATGAATGTCATTGGGAGTGGTTAGTGAGTTTTCAAAATTTACATTCATGTTAGTTGCTAGGTCCAGGCAAAGGGTTGACTCTAAGAGAAGATACCTGCAAGAAACTCACAGCCACTTTCTTAAATTGCTATTAAATTCAACATAGCTTCGTATGTAAGCGTCAGTCGTTATTCTGTTGGGCCCAATTTCTTTAGAGACACTCGTGCAACTAGAAAAATGAGGCAATAAAACTGTTGAAGTATGACAAAACTTCTAGTACAGCACAAGCACACATTCAGAAAACCATTGTAGCTTTTATCTCAACAGGCAATTAAGATAAAAGCTAGAATATTCTTTGAATGCGGATAGAGTATTCAAACAATGCGCGTTGCGAAAATGGTGTAAGTGTTTCGTTATTTCCACGGCTTCTGAAAATGTGCTCAGTAGACAGAAATATGCTCAACCTTTATACGAACGTAGGACTCAATAATATTTTATTTGCCTATGTCAATATAAAAGAACGTTGAAAATCTGATTCATAGAACTTGATCATTCTTCTTTCTTTTCGTGTGGTTAGTGGCCAACCTGTTGTCAAGAGTTGTTCAAGCCGCCCATAGGCCTCTGACATGGCTTAACGACTGCTGTCAATTTGACAACAACCGGGACTGACTTTTTACGTGCCTTCCGAAGCACGGAGACACTCAGATGAAATACTATGTTTGTTTGTTTGTTTGAACGCGCTAATCTCAAGAACTATGGGTTCGATTTGAAAAATTATTTTAGTGTTGGATAGCCTATTTATCGGGGAAGGCTATAGGCTATATAACATCATGCTACGACCCATGGGGGGCGGCGCAGTAACGATAAACGCGGGTGACATCGGGAACATCTACGTACCTATACATATAAACTCTCGCCTACACCACGAAGGAGTAGGTGTAGATGTATTACGCCTACATTACTTTACCTATTGTTTCAGGTCCTACGTAACAGAGAGCGAGCCTACTGCCGCCCACAACACACAATTTTAGACTCGGTGCTGCGACTGTGACATTTTTTAAGTGAAACTTCTTTAGGGGCGTTGAGCACTTCTTGGGTGAACAAAAATCATAGAACTCGCGTCATCGTCACGCTGCCACGCTTTCCATTTTTGAATTATTTTAGAATACTAGCGGTCACCTAGTGCTCGAAATACGACCAATAATATTGCTGATATATGTCATTATATATTGATATATGTAACCATAGTTACGCGCTTGGACTGCGTATGTCAAATGCAGGCTTTCCATTTTTGAATTATTTTTGGTTTATAATTTGGTTTATAAGTGTTTATGATCAAGGATTAAAGTTTTCACTTCTATCGGCAGTCCCCAAAGACAGCCCCAATTTTTTTTTTATATTATAGTGGACAAACGAGCAGACGGATCGCCTGATGGTAAGCGATTACCGCCGCCCATGGACACCCGCAACACCAGAGGAGTGTGTTGGCGGCATTTTATTTATTATTATTATATTGGATTTTCTTGCTTCACTTTGTCTGCCCCGAATCAAACTTGAGACCTTCAGCACAGCAGTCGCATGCGCAATGTTTTAATTATACATCAAAACGAGATTGCGCTGCAAGACGTATGATCAAATGCAATTTGTCAAAGCAAACTGTTTATACACACAAGGAAGCGAAATTTGCTCCAAAAAATTCAAATTAACGACAGATACTAAAAAGAGTGGGTGTTCATCATTTTCCCGTACACCCTTCATCCGCTTTTGACAAATGAAGTGTTAGAATAACAGCCCATTTATCTTAGTCCCGAAAATAACACATGTAAAAAAATCTAGAAGACAGGGTGTCGGCGTTTCGTTTACTGACGAGAAAACAATTACCAAGTGTTTGTAATGCTCTGCAAAAAGTAGACAGCGTGTGTTGTCTGCTGTTGCGATTATGCGGCGTATATTTTGCTCAAAACATTTGGGAGCTTTTTAGGTCGGGGTGATGTTAGAGGTTACTGTAGTCTAGTTTTGCTAGAGGCACTAAAGGGGTGCGCGTTGGAGGTCTAGCAAAAAGAGATTGTTTACTGGAAACGGCGTTAGATTAGTAACTTTAGTACGTATCGTTAGGAAAGTAACAGTTTAAGGAGTTCGCACGCCTAAAAAGCCCATAAGCGTCTTCATTTGCCTTCAATTTATCTCATCGTCATCGACAAGAGAGTAAAGAAATTAGTCGGAAACTTGACAAAAAAAATACATCAAAGGCAGATAGTAGATTTTAATATATTGAAATTATTTATATTGTACACTTGATATCATAGATAGTGTAGTGCATTGTTCGTGATCGCTTTGATATCAGACCTAATTTAAGTGTCGTGGATTCGAATTCTAGTCGGAACAAAATATCATGTGATTCGCAAATAATTGTTCCAAATCTGGGTGTATTTTGTGTCCGTTGTTTGAATATTTTTAAAGTTCATCGCGGTACATGAAATATACCTTGTGCATGAAAAGTTAAACAAACATAAAATTTTAAAGGTAGTAGAGCCTCGCTGATTTCAGCTTGAATGGGCCGGCTCGATCGGGGTAGGACTACCCTCTCACAGAATATCAACGTGAAATATAATAGTATAAATAGTTTTAATAGTTTCAATAATTTAATTAGCTTAAAAATGAGTAAAGTTTAATAGTAATAGTAGTGTAACAGTTTTTAAAATTTTGTAATAAAGTGTCAAATAAACAACGCGATAAAATCCGTATATACTAGTTTAATTTCAGTGAAATAGCTGTTGTGTTTCGTTGGGTGAGTGAGAGTGCTGGAAGCTGATTTCTCCTTTCCCGCTCCTTCTCCTTCCCACTTCCTTTTTCTCTTCTTCCTTTCCTAAAGGGTCGGCAACGCGCATGTGATGCCTCTGGTGTTGCAGGCGTCCATAGGCTACGGTGACCACTTACCATCAGGTGGGCCGTATGCTTGTTTGCCACTTTAGTTGCATAAAAAAAAGACATTACATATTAATTGCCAGTTTTCTTTATTCTGCACTAAAAATACCTATATGTTTTTGTAGATAAATACTTTTGCCTAAATGTCAGCTATCAAGTCGCCTGCAGGGGTCTGACGCGATTTTATGGCCTAACGTCAGCATGTTTTAAGGCTACTAAATTCAGTTTATGATAGCTAAACCTGGTGGCTTTTAACGTTCTTAAAGTCACGAAGATAATAATCCTACTGGATTTTTAAACTCCATATGAGAATTGCTTGTGAAGTTAATCGAATAACATATTGACCTACCCGACTAATGAAGTTGAAACCACCTCAGTTACAAAACCGTTCAACCTAATACCATTGGACCAATGAAGCAGTTGGTTGAGCGAGATTGAAGATCTAGTGTCAGAGCCGAATATCATCGGGGAAATAAAAGCTACCCGACTTCGCTGGCTCGGACATCTGGAACGAATGGGAGAGGATCGTGCTGCCAAAAGAGCATATCTCGGGCGTCCCACCGAGCGTCGTCCGGTGGGTCGTCCAAAGTACCGCTGGAAAGACGAAATAGCTAAAGACTTGAAAGAGAAGAATGTGCTCGATTGGTCTGACTTGGCACAAAATAGGAAAGAATGGCGCACTTTAATGTCGGAGGCCAAGATCCACTTTGGATCGCTGAGCCAGCGAAGTAAGTAAGTAATGAAGCAGTTGGTTTACTTACACACTGCTTACTTGCAAGCTACAAACTGTGATCAGAACTTCTTCTCCTTAGCCTTTATTATTCCCAAGTCACTTGGGGTCGGCTTTCTAGTCTAACCGGATTTGATTGGATATCAGTTTTTACACGGAGCGACTGCCATCTGATCTCCGCAACCCGAAAGCCAACGATACCCTAAAGCTAGACCAGTGTCAGGATATTAGAGGGCACTGACTTCCCAATAACAACTGCCATAGATGTTCATGGCAGCCGGGACCAACGGCTTAACGTGCTCGCTGAGGCACGGAGCAGGCGATAATTGTCAATCAATATGCACATAATATCGAAAAGTCATATAACTTTCGAAAGTCAGAGGTGCGCGACGTGGGTTTGAAACCGAGAGCCTCTGCATTGCAGTCTGTTGGTCTCCCCACTGATCAAAACAATCACTCATAATTAAACGTTAGTTGTTATTCTATCCCTGGTTCGTATCAGCGGCTGTAACAGTCGCTAATTGGTTCAGACGGGTCTATACGTCGCGTATTCCGCTTCGCTGTCAATATAATACACATAATGTATTCATAGCTTTCGTCGCTAAACCGCGTTTGCACGTACTGTACGTAACCGTTGTAAAAGAGAAATATGGGCCAGCAATAAAAAGTATGTACCCAGTAATGGAGCTCGAGGGATCGCAAATCGTCACAGCACTTTCCTCTCGTCATATAATTTTTACTACTCCTACATTTTTCTATTTATTGTTCACTTTTTGTTTCTGCTAAGCTTTATAACTTGAAGTTAGCGATTTATGTGTGTTGGTAGCTCGGTAGCGATTTAATGGGAACACATTCGTTACAGGATTATTTAACTCAGACAGACGTACCAAATTGTCAACGTTACATTAATGCACGTAGTGTTAAATTATTAAAGCCTGCGCCTCATTTAAAAGCTCTCTGGGCAAAGAAGAAGTGGGACCCCGAAAATATTTTGGACCAGATGAAAAAGAAATTCAGTTCTCAAAGTAATTGCAGTGAAATAAATCCTCTATGGGTTCCCTTTTTTGTGGCGTCCCAAGGCTGAAGGGGCCAATGGTCTCCCCTACATCCGGCCCTGAGTGTACATACCGAAAATAGACATAGGTATATACATAAGGTAAGAATGAGTATATATTTGTCTATAACTTGATCATCGATTTAGGATATAATTTTAAATGTTTGATAGACCCATTTGAAAATATATAATATAGTTTTCGACTTGTGAAAAATGATAAAAGAGCACCCTTGGCAACTTTAAAATCTGAATTACTTATCCTAACAAATATTATAAATGAGAATGTGAGTTTGTTTGTTACGCTTTCATGTCTTAACTACTCGACCAATCATTATGAAATTTCGCATACGCGTTGTTAGGGACACAAGAAAAGAGATAGGGTACCTTTCATCCAGGAAAAAGTACTGTTACTAACTTAATCTCGATGACGTAGTGGTTAGTGTAACCGACTGCCACGCTTAAGGTTGCGGGTTCGATTCCCGCACAAGTCAAACATTTGTGTGCATGAACATGGATGTTTGTCTTGGTCTGGGTGTTTCTATGTATAATATGTATGTATTTACAAAAAAAGGTATATATGTATGTTTATCCATTGTCTAGTATCCATAGTACAAGCTCTGCTTAGTTTGGGCTAGATGGCGTTGTGTGTATGTGGTAGAATATTATTATATGTATTATTATTATTATTACTCGAGCAAAGCCGCGAGCAAAATTTAGTGCAAATTAAAAGGATGTCTCTTACTAGCACAGTTTTAAAGAAATCAGCATAAACTGATTGCCAACAAAGTTATGCGATCGGTATTCAAGTAGTGATCTAATAATTGGTTAAGTGAATTACTATCAATACATTTTATCAAAGGCCCCATCGATGTATATAGCTGACTCACATTAGACAATTTTTCCTAAAGCAAACTATCTGGCAATTGAAAAATGGGCTCTTAATATTATAGTTCAAAACTTTGTTGGTCCTCCACGCGAGTGAAAAATGTTTCACAGCAAAAATGCTTTTATGTTAAAAATTGAGTGAAATTAAATATATGTGGGTATGCAAATATCAGTCCCGGAACATAGAGTGCTACCGTTTTTAACAGTTTTATCAAACGCTCTCTATTTGATAAATTCTGTTAGGAAAACTTTTTGTGTTTCCATCTGTTTGATTACATTTCAACTGGCACCCTATGCTCACTGTGTCTCCGTACAATTCGTTATCCATTCAGCCGCATTATCACGACGAGCCGACCGTAACACCACATGTGTACCGTAATTAAGTATCTAGGGAGTTTTAATTAATAAATGACTTAATTATTCCTGAATAACGATACTCCCGAATTACCAGTAAATTAATTACTAAACATAATGAACAATTCACGTAGCGGAATAAAGCAAAAGCTCGAATGTGTGACTATATGATGTTAGAGTTATGCGAGAGCTATGAAAAACTAATTTAACTGTGCGGTAAAAGTTGGAGCGGCTGTCTCACCCGGTGCGTGTTTTGCTTCATTACGCTATGAATGCCCCTACAGCTCGTGTCTTACGTAACAAATTCACTTGTTTGGCTATTTCGTTACTTGGGCTCGAGTTGCTTCGGTTATTATTCCAGCGAGAATTTAACAATTCCAGCTATATTACTTTAAGGTATATTTTATTAATTAATATTAATTTTATTAACCGTAAACCTGGCGTATTTCTCCATTATTGTCCGGGTGTGCTGTTTCTAAATAGATATTAGTGATCTCATTTCGTCGTTTGCTCTGTGCAAAGCTTGGTACTATTGTAATATTTTGTGTACGTGTCTAGCATGTACAATGGCGGTAGTATAGGTAACGTAAGAAGTTTTATATTACAGCATGCATTACTTTCAAATTAGGGTTTCCGCATGCAAACCGTAGCGAGCCATGAATTCTAAAGTAATTCCATTATAAGTTTGAAGTTCAACATTTTCCAGTTGCAAATAATGCGGCAGTCTAAAATTTCCGCCTGATACTCTAATATGATTGGAGTGAGCTCGGCACTAAGCACATTAAAAACTTTCGAGTGGCGTAAACAAGTTGTTGTCGTCGTCATACAGTTGCTACTAGGTTTCACGTATCGTGTTACGTTTGCCGAGTGTGTATTAAATAAGTAGGAGATGACTCACCTCGACTGACAATTTCTGAGGATTAAAACGGTATACATACTCGGTTGTCATGTTATTGTCGGTCGTGAAAGTGCGTCATTTGTGTGTGAAAACACCGTTAAAGGAAATAGGCAGTGGTGCTTAGTACCCTCGCGGTCGAGCGCGTACTGAGCCCGAATGAATAGAAATACCGACGATATTTGTAGCTCGCCTGTTATGTTAAGAAACGTAGAATATTTTTGGTATGTTGACACCATTTTGGTACAATTCTAGGTTCGCATATATTCTGCAATATTTGTGAGCTCCAGTATACACTACGCTCTCTGCTACATAATGTTCCCTGTATACTCGAACATTTTTGACAAAAGTAAACCAACGAAAGTGCATTCCACGCAAACCACCGAACGATAAGTTAAAAGTTTCCTTTTCACTTGAACTTTGCTATCGAATCTATACTCTTCTCCCTAGCCTTTATAATTCCCAAATCACTTGGGATCGGCTTTTTAGTCTAACCGGATTTGACTGGATATCAGTTTTTACACGGAGCGACTGCCATCTGACCTCCGCAACCCGAAGGCTAACGATACCCTAAGGCTAGACCAGTGTTAGGATATTAGAGGGCACTGACTTCCCAATAACGACTGTCACAGATGTTCATGGCAGCCGGGACCGACGGCTTAACGTGCTCTCCGAGGCACGGAGCAGCCGATAATTTGTCAATCAATACGCACATAATTTCGAAAAGTCATATAACTTCCGAAAGTCACAGGTGCGCGACGTGGGTTCGACCCCGAGACCCTCTGCATTGCAGTCTGTTGGCCTCCCACTGAGCTATCGCTGCTTTCAAATCTATACCATTTGTATATTTATGCTCAAAGCTAAAATGTATGTATGCACGAATGAGTTACACGACTATGTACTGTAACTACATCTTCCAGACTAGAATAATAATGAGAGCTGAAAATCGTTAATAGGATTATACTGGCAAATTGGATATTGAGCATAAGCCGGGCTAAGTTTGCGGTGGACACCAAGTATCCGTAATTAGCAGTAACTAAGGGGATCGGGCGTACGCCTGCCTGATTAAAACTGGCTTAACTGGAACAGTTGCCAGCGTTGCACGGGTGACCCGAATTGTAACTACATATTAATGGCCACGATGCCGTCCTATTACAACTTCTATTTTCGAAGTAATAACTGAACCGAATGAAACGCATACTTAATTGTACATGTTAAATGCATGCTTGTTTTAAATAAAACTGCTAACTTCCATGCGATCTTAACGTGTGGTCATTTGTTTCTTCGATTTTCGTTGTTCAAAGCGACATTCGAATCTAGGTCAGCATAACCACAATGTGCTTAGGTGTAAGTAAGTCAACGTAACTTTACGACTACCATTATTTCTTGTGGAATGTATTATTGTATGTATTAAGTAGTAACGTATTACGGTACTACATAATGTACATACATATTCAGCGAGGCCTGCATAACGTACAATAGTTGTATATGTTATGCAGTCCAAGCAAAATATTTTGTATAAAAAGATACACTGGATTTGGCATATCAATCAGAAACGTGCGTCAGCGGTGTGGACTAGTGCGTGAACAATTTATGAAGGATACCAACACGGAACATTGCAAAATGAAATGCCTGACGTAGCCCGAGTTCACAATATCCAACCTTTCTTCTAACCACAACGCGTTAACTCAATTTAGCTGGACGTAAAAATAAATTAAAACTCACTCGACGATCGCATAAACAGCCCCAAGCAGTCGATCGGGTTATATAAAGCTGAATAATTAAACGGGCTATTCCGAATCAAACAGTTGAATTACTGAGCTCTATCAAATAAAAGCCTTCGATTCAGCTATGTAATAATTAACGACGTAGGTTAGCTCTGTAAAACCTTAATTAAATCTATATTAATATTATAAAGCTAAAGAGTTTGTCTGTTTGATCGCGCTAATCTTAGGAACTACTGGCTCGATTTGAAAAATTATTTTAGTGTTGGATAGCCTATTTATCGAGAAAGGCTATAGGCTATATAACATCACGCTACGACCTACGGGAGCGGCGTAGTAATCATAAATGCAGGTGAAACCGCGGGAACATTCTAGTTCTATATAAAAGTGGTTACATAACCTCATTCTGATTTAATAAGCTTTAGATGAATAGTTCTAATGACTCACTATCTTTGTTCCTGGCATGTGGAATAAAATTACATTCATTTGAAATAGCCAGTATTTATTCTGGTGGTCGGATTCATATCACGTAGCTAGCTAAGTCTAATCAACGTAAACGAGTAATATTTATATTGGTATCGAATATAATTCTAATTTAATAATTCACCTGTCAGCCAAGGTAAATAATTGTATTACCCATTCATTTGAATTCAGACTTGAGATTTGCAAGGTTGCCAATTCGGAGTTCTTATCCAATTAAGCTTTTGCTTTACGTTCTATAATCAATCCCATTTAGACGTTGAAATTATTTGAACTTTAAATTGATTAGAGTAAGGTTGGCTTACTGATTTTCTATTATAGTAGTTGAGTGGAATTCGTATGTATTATAAACTAAATAAACAAAAACGAACAAAGTTGAGCTCTCCTGTATGAAAAACAGGAGAAAATCTCGCC
This sequence comes from Catocala sponsa, assembly GCA_963564715.1. NCBI lineage: Eukaryota > Metazoa > Arthropoda > Insecta > Lepidoptera > Erebidae > Catocala > Catocala sponsa. Next base: position 28,461,201 of record OY751329.1, read on the forward strand.
GGTCATTCAGTTAATTAAGTCGTACACAATCCCACGTTCCATAGCGTTTTTAATTGGATCTCTAATATTATGCATGCAGTGTTGTCTATTTTTAGTGAGGTATAATGTCGTTGGATGTTATGTGCCCTATTCAGACCATCTGTGGCGGGACAATGTTGAATTGTTGACGCTTAAGCTTTACCCAACGACATGCACATTCTGAATTTGTGTTCCATAAATTAAATGGAAATTTGCGCTCGGTTATTATCACTTAATTATCATTGACAATATTATGTTAGCTTAAAGATTTATGGTTATCAATATACTGGTTTTATTTTCGGTCGTAATTGAATATCGTGTTATGAATATTTATAGGATTTTAGTACAGTATGCGTCGCAATAAGATACTTAAAGCCGTAATATCTATACTAATATTATAAAGCTGAAGAGTTTGTTTGTTTGAACGCGCTAATCTCAGGAACTACTGGTTCGATTTGAAAAAATATTTTAGTGTTAGATAGCTTATTTATCGAGGAAGGCTATAGGCCATATAACATCATGCTACGACCCACGGGGGCTCGCTGATTTCAGCATGAATGGGCCGGCTCGACCAGGGAAGGACTACCCTCTTACAGAATATCGACGTGAAATAGCAGTATTCTTACTGTTGTGTTTCATTAGGTGAGTGAGAGTGCCGGAGGCCCAATCACCCTCTTTCCCCCTTCCCGCTCCTTTTCCTTCCCACTTCCTTTTTTTCCTAAAGTGTCGGCAACGCGCCAGTGATGCCTCTGGTGTTGCAGGCGTCCATAGGCTACGGTGGCCATAAGTGGCCCACCTGATGGTAAGCCATCAGGTGGGCCATAAAAAAAAAAGTTTTTCGCAAAGTATCATCATTGATATCTATACTATATCTTTGCCCTGCAGTGGGACGGTACAGGCTAACAATAATAAATAAATAATAATTATCATACGCTTCACGTGTAATGTTGTATGTTCATTTCGAGAAAACACTAAATCTAAATACGGTAAATTCATTTTATTAGACGTATCATATACGAGACTTCAAAAACACTAATGTCATCGAATTATACGACGACTTATATAAAGACTTGTTTATATCCGATTTGCCCTTTAATATAAATTAGTTAATAGGCCTCGTTTTGCAGTATTCCCTGTGTAGTTAGAACTAGGACAAACGGTCTCCCTTACCCTCGCAACGCTCGACTGATATCCTGGTGTGGCAACCGTATATAAGCCATAGTTTGAGTGAAAACCGTAGTAACCATTTACTGTTACGCAGCCCAGTTTATGATTTGCAAGCTAAGTAATCTATATGTCGGAGCGTTAAGAAAATAATCATTGGAATGTAATTTATTTCTGTAATTGGAGTTGAATTAAACGCCATCTATTGGTTTGTTTCGGAACGTCAAGCGTAAGCTTGAGTGAGGTCGCCATAGAGCCAATGTGTCAGTTGGTGTGACAGTTATAACTGTCAGTGTCATATTGACGTTATATAAGCGCCGGAGACTCGTGCGCGGACACATTCGGTGGACGAACTCGCTGTGTTACGGATCAAATCAGAGATAATCACAGTCAACCTTTATTGTTTTATTTCTCTTGTATTTGCCTATCATCACTAGTATACGTACGAAATATAATACCACGCCTATATTTTGTCGCTTCATCATGTCAAAAGCGAGTGTTGCCGTCCTTACTCTCCGACATATATATTAATACGCGAAGAGAAATATTTGTGTCCCTGTTGTAATTTATATGCGCACGGAAAAGTGTTAGATTTGGCATAGTTAACGTTTATATCGAGGAGAGGTATACAACCTTGATTAAACAGTGAGACTTTATATCTACATATAGTATGTACCACATACAAGCTCCACACCAAATTTCAGTTCAATAGGAGCAGTAGTGTAACCACAGGATAGATTTTAGTTTTTACTAAACTGCAACGGGTTTTATCTGCCCTAACTGCTGACCGAGAGTCTAAGCATAGGTATTTAAGGTCATGCACCTTAAAGCGACAAAAATGTAGGAGACGTTGCCGCTCTGATTACGGGATACCCGTGACAACAATGAAACAATAAAAGAAAAACAACAATGAAACAATGAAATACTAGTAATGTTATAAGGTACAATAAGGTTGGCATGTCCATGTGGACAAAAACCCTTACAAAACAATAAAGATTATAAAAAAACAGTATGCGACGTTGCCGTTTTGTTATGCAGGTGACCGCAGTTTTTATAAATGGTGTTAGCGTATTAAATTAATTTAATTTGTTTGAAAAAAGTGATTTTCTATTTTTATCTTTATCGAGTTTTTAACCGTTTCGAATTAATATTGAGCCCATATGGAATACTCTGTCTACTTTAATGTCCATGGATCATAGCAAACTTGTATATAGGGTACCTTTTATCCAGAAAAAAGTACTTTACGTTGCCGCAAATACTAATATCAACCCTGTTTTAAACTGTCCCACTGCTGAGCTGGGCTTCTTTTCAGTGCAAGAAAGATAAGGATAAGAAAGATATAGTCCACCATGCTGGCCCAGTGCGGTTTGAAAGACCTTATATATTTTTGAGAACATTATGGAGGACTCGCACTTTGGATTGAAATGAATCTCTGCGTGGCAGTCCAACGGTTTCCCGCTAGGCTATCACTGTTGTGTGTATATAATATATGTGTAGGTATTATAGTCAAATCTTGAACCAGACGATTCCACCAGCAACAAAAAAAAAATTACGTCAAATACATGACTGACATAAAAAAGGGTGTATAATGTCAATCAGTTTGCAAGGTATACCTGTAATAGAGAAGTGAGACCAGGGCGTGAAGTAGCAAGTTGACGAGGTGGTAGCCCGCGGGCTGCAGGCCGTGGATCGCGTAGTTCCATCTGAAGGTCAGCACCGTCAGCGGCCGATACGACTTGTGGGACTGCTCCTGCAAATATAGAAAGGTTCCTATTAGTTGTTGAAAGGATCTTGTAGACTTTTAGCTCTACGTGTACGAATGAGCTGGTCGCGAGAAGTAGCATCTTTTTGCTGAAAACTAGCATGTCAGTAGTATCTTATCTTATCCTATGTGGGGGCCAGTCAGTGCAGACCGGCGAAACTTCGACCCAGTGGGATCTTTTGTGTCGACACTCTCCCAATAACGACTGCCATAGATGTTCATGGCAGCCGGGACCAACGGCTTAACATGCTCTCCGATGCACGGAGCAGGCGATAATTGTCAATCAATACGCACATAATTTCTAAAAGTCATATAACTTCCGAAAGTCAGAGGTGCGCGACGTGGGTTCCCGAGACCCTCTGCATTGCAGTCTCTTGGTCTCCCCACTGAGCTATCGCTGCTCATGTCAGTAGTAACACAGGTATTGCGTTTTAGAGGCGCACATACATATCTAGCTCACCCAATCCACTTATAACATCTTTAATACTGTTTGTCACCTTTGTTGTATAAAAATATTAACATACTTGCTTTTGCCTGCGGCTTCGCTCGCGTTAATTTAGAATTTGACAATCAATTCGGGTTGTTGTACTCTGCTTGTAATAATATAATTAAATCATGATTTGCAAGACACGTGGCGCCATCTATTATCATAAGAAAGTTATTATTGTTTTCCTCGGGAACAGTAACTTTTTCCGGGATGAAAGATAGCCTATGTCCGTTTCTGTACACCTGTCAACGTATATGCAAAATTTCAGGATGATCGGTTTAGTGGTTTAGGCGTGAAAAGATATTGAAATCAATGAATAACATTCGCGTAAACAGAAGACAATATTATATAAATATATCTTAAAGCAGCTAGGTGCTAATGATTTTAGAACGCTTAAATCACTCGATTAAAATTCTTTAATCAATAAAGGGCAAAGGTTTATTTAATTCGTTGGCTGACTCAACGTCCAGCACAAACTGCTAGGAATAGAATTTCTTTTTTTATTGCTTGATGTAACAGCGACGGTCTCAGCTATTTCGTCTACCTATATGCTAAACGCTAACCGCTCATGGAAATGGCAGAGGGCACTTAGCATTGCAGAACTAATGCCATGGAAACTCAGCTTGCAGAGTTTAGTAAACATCAGACATAATAATAGATTAAAATCCGATTTGCAAAATAACCTGTATTCGAAATGAAACTACTTTATATGGATTTTATCGCTTTGCTTGTTTTTAAACACTTTAATCATTTTAAAACCATTACACTACTACTGATAAATCTGACTTTTATTTCTTATTATTTATATTATTTTAAACTACTTAGACTTAAGTTTACAATTTCATCGATGTTTCGGTTGCTTTTCAGCAGTCATGTTCACGGGGAGACTGATACGCACTGTATCAAAATTATTAAACTTATTTATTTTTTATTAGCAGGCAAGAATAATATTCGTTCCCATCATTTAGATGGTTGGCAGTCCACAACTGTGCGTTTCTCCAGGAATTGTCTGCCTCGCACAACTAAACTGTGGAATGAGCTGTCGCCTGCGGTATGTCCGGACCAGTACGACCTTCAACACTTCAAGAAAAGAGCGTACTCCTTTTTAAAAGGCCGGCAGCGGACTTGTAACACCTCTGGTGTTGCAGGTGTCCATGGGTGGTGGTATTCGCTTACCATCAGGCGATCCGTCTGCTCGTTTGCCACCTAATCCATAAAAAAAATGTGTGTGTGTGTACCAGAGTACACAGGTAAGAAGTGAAACTTCTTTACGACATATCATTTCTATAATATAATTTTAACAGATTTATATACATTCAATGATACTTACAATCAAAAAGTGAGGTTAACCTCAAATAAATATTAAAATCATGCTCATACGTGTTGAATTTATAAAACGAAATATATAATCACACTCACTTTTCTTGTAAATTCACTTAAATTTGAATAAGTCTTTTTATTTTATCACTTTCAAATTAATATATTGTTATTCTTATTTCAAACCAAACTTCAAAACTAATATATTGTTGTTATTATTATAATATATTACATTATATTCTTTACGTCACTATACTAAACTTTGATAAAAAAAAGCAACATGGCGCGTAACCGAAAAACGTGACGATTTTTTTTTACACTGCTACAAAATTTCTCCCATACGTCGATAAAGAAGTTTCACTTCAAAAATCTACTAAAAAGCTCTGTTACAAACTTGTTTCTAGATGAATGTCCTTTTCTGTACCCGTGACAACGTGTATGCGCAATTTCATGATAATCGGTCATGTGTAAAAGGGGTGAGAGCGTAACAAATAAACAAACACACAATTGACAGACAAACAGAGTTTCACTTGCATGGATTATTCTCATCAATGCTCATTGAAGGTATGCATACAATAAAAGATTATATAGTCTGGACCGAGAATTGGAGATAGTTGCAAGACAAGCTGTCTTTGTTAAAACATCAACAGTAGACTATAGTATTTTTACGTATAGTAAAGTTGTAATTAGTGAATGTCTGTATATAGGCGATATTTAAAAAAAATACTGCTAGGGAATCCAAAATAGTATTTATCCATAATTTTTGTCTGCCTGTCTGTGTGTGATGCGCGTATAAACATACGCGCATTACGACAAAACTATTTCACGAAATTGAATACGTTTAAAATCTGGTGCATGTCTTATTATGATCCGACGCCTAGAAGTCGAGTATCATAGCTTTTTCTTACATGCAAAGAACTAAAAATAATGCGAGGTACCTACTTTTTAATACCACGCGTACGGAATCGCAGGCAAAGCTCAAAGTAGCTGCAGTATAAAACAAGACATAATTTTTCATGTCCAAGAGTAAACCGTAGTTGGAAGATATATCCGCCTTTTTAAAAGCTTTTATTATTATTTCGCGTACTGCACTACTCTAGTTGTACGTTAAAGATCCTAGTCATAAATGTAGTGTGATGATTAGACCTTATGGACCGAATGTTTAATGCTTACATTTAATATAATTAACTATCTATTGCCCGCGGCTTCGCTCGCGTTAATTTAGAATAAAATTTGACAATCAATTCGGGTTGTACTCTACTTGTAATAATATAATTCAATCATGATTCGAAAGACACGTCGCGCCATCTATTATCATAAGAACGTTACTGTTGTTTTCCTCGGGAACAGTAGTTTTGTTCGGGATGAAAGGTAGCCTATGTCCGTTTCTGTACACCAGACAACGTACCTATATGCAAAATTTCAGGATGATCGGTTTAGTGGTTTAGGCGTGAAAAGGTAACAAACAAACAAAGAAACTCATTTTCGCTTTTATAATATTAGTTAGTAAAGTTAGTAATTAGTAATAATATAATTCAATAATGATTTGAAAGACACGTGGCGCCATCTATTATCATAAGAACGTTATTGTTTACTCGGGAACAGCAATTTTTTCGGGATGAAAGGTAGCTTATGTCCGTTTCTGTATGCCTGACAACGTAGATGCAAAATTTCAGGATAATCGGTTCAGTGGTTTAGGCGTGAAAAGGTAACAAACAAACAAACTCATTTTCGCTTTTATAATATTAGTTAGGATTAGGACTAATCCTAATCACCAAATAATCCTAAGATTATCCAACTAATTATATTAAAGCTGTTAATTATCTTTGCAATTCCATATTAGGTACAGTGGTAACCAAGTGATATCGAATCAAATCCTTTGACCATCGATCAAATATACATAGATGCACGATCGTCGCTCGAAAAACGGCCCCAACAAAACTGTGCGTAAATCAGTCGTATGCGCTATATTATGCACCTGTCGCACTCACTCTTGCGTGCGCTGCCCGTAAGCGAGAGCGAATCGACACCACTACTACGGTGGAGACCGTACTATATACTTAGTACGCTTGCGTATCCCGAGTAACACACTTAGCACGCTTTACATTGACGCGTTTTAACTAAACTATTACAAAATGTTACTCAGTGGGCGTTCAATAGTTATTCCGGTTTATTTCCTGGATTGCATAATAAATGCAGACACTTATAAGTAAGTAGTACTGGTCAGTGCTACATATTGACGCGGTTTTTGTATGAGAATGTGAATCTATGGTATATTTGATCAAAGCCTTTGACACAGTGAATTTGAACAGATCGATGAGCTGATTGGAATTGACTGTTTTTTTCCTGGTATGCATTTCCAGGAGTAGGCGAAGCCACGGGCTCAAAATAGTGGATTATGTTTCCATAGTGACATTGAGATTAGTGTAATGTGTATCAAAGTATGTTTTGGGAAGGTTGATGTTGTTGCCCATTTGGTCGACACAGTCGTTCAGTAACCGCTTATTACACTCAAGGGATATCCCGGAATGGCCTCTTAGTTGCCAAGGTTATGCGGCATTAATGGAATGTCAGATTCATAATTACTTAAATGAATTAATGTGCTCCGTATATTTAATATTCATTTACATTGACTGCACGAAGTGAAGTGGGACTAGGCTGGACACGTCTACCGCATGCACCTAGAGAGGTCACCAATCATCATCAATTGGGTGCCACAAGACAGTCGAGGGCAACGGGGTAGACCTAAACGGAGATGGCGGGACGACCTGGACGCTTTTCAAAGGGACTGACAGGAGATATCCACTAACAAAGTAATTTGGAAATCCAAGGGACAGGCTTTTGCCCAGCAGTGGGGCATATCAAAATGATAATTAAAAAAGGACGTCATAGAGTAGTGCGGTCGCCTTACCAATGCCGCCGCGCCAAGTGTTGTGTTTACGAAATTTACACGAAGCAATTAATTGCGAGATTTTGAAAATTCTAATATTTTGCAATGGTAATAAATAGTCAATTAGTTTTTTAATTTATTGTTTTTAATACAACACTGAACAGAATCTTTTGACGGCCGCAATATATTAGACTGAGCGCCTAAAGCCGCCAGACATGTGTTATTTTAGCAAAGCTGATACATATATTACAGTAAATGTTTTGTAGGTAAACAATGTATGCTTACTCGCTAGTTTGAAAATGGAGCCATATTTTTGTAGCGTTCTGTCTGCTTGCAAATTTAATTACCTCGTCAAAAGATATAAATATTCTGGCTTATTACTATAACGTAGGCTAAATGATACATCATAAAAAAGGTAAGACTTTCGTCTAAATAACTCAGAATATTTTATATATTATTTGGATGACTATATTAAACCAGTATTTGGTATCTTATACTTTTTTAAGCAAACGTCCATTAGAATGTGATGCACCAATGTTGAAATTATATTGCATTGTATATAAGACGTCAGGTCGTGTTGATTAGTTCACAAGTCTATTGGGGACTTAAGTTAATCGTGTCTGTGAAAGACAAACCATGAATATGGTTTCAGATATATCAGGTACTATACTATCAACGACACGCGATTTTTTCTAAATTATGGTACAAGTGTGGTATTTTACGTATAACAACTGTTTTAATAACAACCGTAGGGGTTATCAGATATCTTCTCGTTGGGATTACCCCTGCACAACCCTACGCAATAAAAGTAGAAGTCTTTGTAAATATTTTCTTACACCACAACATCATAATATTACATCAAAGTAAATAAATAAAAAAAATTGGGGCAGTCTTTGAGGACTGCCGATAGAAGTGAAAACTTTAATCCTTGATCATAAAAACTTCTTTAAAAAAAAACGGGGCGGGTCGAATTCCTTATACTCTCTTAGGGACTATTAAGGGGCTCAAAATTTGCGTAGGACGCACCATTTCTAAGATATTGTTAATATTCTAAAATAATACAAAAATGGAAAGTGTGCAAGCGTGACGATAACGCGAGTTCCATGATTTTTGTTCCCCCAAGAAGTGCTCAACGCGCCTAAAGAAGTTTTCACTTCAAAAATATTCTAATACTATTTGTGAAGGCACCACGTACTAGTTATTTGCGAGTATGATAAATAAATAAATCAGTTTTATAGGGCACGGCGTAACACGCACAAAAATGTGGCTGTCTCATAAACATGATTCATGCGCTAACAAAATTAGCAAGTGGCACCGAGCAGTATGGGCGGCTTCTTCTTTAAATGAAATTCCATGTCAGGTGTAAAGGTAGTGCCGTAATGGAAGCACATTTATCACCGACAACAATATGGGTGTGCTAATAAATATCACTTGTCACGAGCCGACAAATCCTATTAGAGATCGCTGCATACAGCTCCGCGCGCTTGATTTTTCACAAGTTTAATGACCGCCACAGTTCAACAACGCCAAAGTTTGTCAGTTTCCAAAATGAAAATTCAACTTTACAAAGTTATGTTGTCGTAAAATGAAACGGCATATTTTTATAGGATTACTTTTAAAAAAACATGCCTTGATTTATTATTATGGAACCAATAACAATTGGGATCAGTAATTACGAGGGAGGATATCGGAAAACCGCAAATACAATTCGTAGGAAAAACATTTCGACGTACTTATTACAAATTAGCTCCGGCCCACAGATTCGTTCATGTAAACTTCGGGATTGGACCGTTTGCTTCCCAATTCCCCCGTGGTTGCTATCGGCATCGGGGCCGTGCTGATTGAATCTGAGAAAATCTTGTTGAAATCAGTTTTTGAGTTAAGTGCTTACAAATTTATAACGACCGGTAAACGTATGTGCACGTTATTATTTAACTTAATAAGGTAAAATTTATTTCGAATTTAAATGACACTTAAACAGAATCATAGTAATGAATGGGAATTTACTGCGATTTCAGGAGTTTGATAGTGTGATATGATAAAAGCACTATACAAATCCATACTAATATTATTAATGCGAATGTGAGTTAGTTTATTTGTTACGCTTTCACGCCTTAACTACTGGAACGATCAACATGAAATTTCGCATACCCGTTGTCAGGAGTATAGAAAAGGACATAGGGTAGATACCTAACGTCCAGGAGAAAGTACCTACTGTTCCCGTGGCATAGAAAATCTAGTCTCTTATATGCTAACGATATATTAGGTGGATCTAAAGGGATCTGGATATAAAAGCTGCTTTTGACAACAATTTGCAGAATAGTTTTAGGACACTGGCGGATCATGCGGGTTTCCTCGAAAACTTTTATCATTTACTAGCTGACCCGCGCAATTTTGTCTGCTTCACATAAGAGAATTTGCCCCGTTTTTGCAACATTCTTCATTTATGCTCTGCTCCTATTGGTTGTAGCGTGATTTGTACAGCCTATTGATAAATGGGTTATCCAGCATTGAAATAATTATTCAATTCGAATCAGTAGTTCCTGAGATTAGCGCGTTTAACCAAACAAACTCTCCAGCTTTATAATATTAGTATAGAAGTATAGATACTTGCAGGCAAGAACAAAAATGCAGAGCACTTCCATCCAATAAAAAATACACAGAATACGCCATCTCTGTACTCCAGACGACTTACGTGTCAGTGACGACTCGCTGGCTCACTATTACAAGGTTCTATGTTATTTTTTTTTAACTTTGGGGAAATGAGGTTTAAAATTTGCATATAAGTAAAAATAACTTAGAACTATTTGCGATTTAATATTGTGAGGTGGTAAGTGCATCTATTACTATATTAGTCTAAACAAAAAGGAATGACATATAGAACCAGGCAATAATCATAAATTATTTTTTACAAAAATGTAATTTAGAACATTGTAATATTGGACCAGCGGACTACAGACGATTCAAATATGTATAACTAGATTTTGACCGCAGCTTCACTCACTCGAAAACAGCTCTTTCTGTATGAAACTTACCCTATGTCCTTTTCTGTTCCCCTGACAACGTGTATGCGAAATTTTATAATTGTTCGAATAGTAACAGCGTAACAAACAAACCCTGATTCGCATTTATTATATTAGTTAGGATATTGTTGAACAGACGGGGCTGCCGGCGCTCGACAGAAATAAAATTTTATTTCTAGTTGAACCGCGACTCGGTATTCCGTTCTCTATTATACGGACATATGTATGTACGAACAACGTTTAGTTATATACACGGGATTGTACTCTTGCCTGTATATACATAAATAATAAACAGACATTGCCTTTGTATACTTTTCAGAGAAAACATAATCAAATATAATAGCACCACCCGACACAGCTATCGAACCATTATTATTTACTAGGCGGCCTTGATGGCGTAGTGGTTAGTGTAACCGACTGCCACGCCTGAGGTCGCGGGTTCGATTCCCGCACAAGTCAAATATTTGTGTGCATGGATGTTTGTCTTGGTCTGGCTGTTTATATGTATAACATGGACGTATTTACAAAAAAAAGTATATATTATGTATGTTTATCCATTGTCTAGTACCCATAGTACGAGTATAAGCTCTGCTTAGTTTGGGCTAGATGGTATTGTGTGTATGTGGTAGAATATTATTATATATTATTATTATAAAAGAATATCTACACTAATATAATAAAGAGAAGAGATTTGATTTTTTGTTTGTTTGTTTGTAAGCATTTAACTCAAATACCACTAAACCGATTTTAAAAATTCAAGATTAGAAAGCTCTATTATAACCGAGTAACATAGGCTATATTTTATTTTTAGAAAGTACTGTTACTGACATAAGCTTGAAAATTGGTTATGTTCAATTTTTATGCGAGCGAAGACACGGGCGAAAGCTAGTCTATTAATAATAAACATAATAGACCGCCATCTACCGGGCACATTTCCACTCTACTTTTAAGAGAATATCCTTATAACCCCCAACCGACACAGCAATGCAACGTTTATGATTATTATAATAATAATAATACCCTGTTCCCGATGTCGGTGGGTCATTTCAGTTTTTATATTTTTAAATATGTATAGTTTTTGTATTTATATTTAAAAATGTAACTATTAGAAAGAGAATGAATAAAGAGAATAATAACAAACTTTTATTTTAGACTATTGTCCATAAATGTTAGTCATACAAATTCCTTAAAACTATGTTAGTAACAAATATAAACCTAGTTTAAAATTCTGCGTCCCCCTCCTGGTGCATTCGATCCATACATGTGCTTACGGATCCAGTGCCACAGGAACGGGCTGTCCAGTCGGTTTGCAATAATGCTAAGGATGCTGTTAGCGCTCCCCCGCAACCGAGACATTATTAAGAGAATATTTTAAATATAGGAGAAGTAATTTATTAGCTTACTAGATTTTGTACACACAGCGACACATCAACCTAGGCTGTTTAGACTTTGAACTATTAGAAGTTGAACGCTGCGAATCGTGCGAGAGAATGCGTTATATTTTTGTTATTTTGTCCCATTCACGTTGAATGGGACGCGACGCTATATCCTTACCATTACATCGACGCCACTATGCACAGTCCCTTTCCGACAATTCTCTATTTTGTATGTAGCGTAGTTATGCGTATATAGGGTGTCTAACTTGATGTGTGGCCGTGTGTACACTTCGCTCGCGTAAATGTAGATCAGTTTATGTTAGTAATATTACTTTATTCTAGATGAAAGGTACCGTATGTCCTTGTCTGCTCCCCTGACTACGTGTATGAGAAATTTCATAGATATCAATTGAATAGTTAAGGCGGGAAAGCGTAACAAACGAGCAAACTCACAGTCGCATTTAAAATATTACTAGCTTTTGCCCGCGGCTTCGCTCGCGTTAATTTAGAATTTGACAATCAATTCGGGTTGCTATGCTTGTAATAATATAATTCAATCATGATTCGAAAGACAAGTGGCGCCATCTATTATCATAAAAACGTTATTATTGTTTTTCTCGGGAACAGTAATTTTTTCGGGATGAAAGTTAGACTATGTCCGTTTCTGTACATCTGTCAACGTATATGCAAAATTTGAGGATGATCGGTTCAGTGGTTTAGGCGTGAAAAGGTAACAAACAAACAAACAAACTCATTTTCGCATTTATAATATTAGTAAGGATAGTCAGGAAGTAAGGATTTTGATGTATATTTTCTTTGAATAGTGTTAATGAGTAATTTTATCATATAAGAATATGTATGTTTACTACATTTGTAAATAGTGCTCCGACAGGGTTTTATATACTGAACTATTTCAAACAGTAACACCCAAAATGTACACATAAAGATTTTGATTTGAATCTCACCATCAGCTGCAAACTAATACTAAAGTATTAAACAAAGACAACATTTATCATAACCCCACGTGATATCCGTGAACTAGATAATAAACGAGAAGAACAATTAATGGTCGATTATATCAGCGTATCATTGCGGCTGCGGCGTGGCCCGCATTCATCAGTCTCCGGAACGAATTGATGGGTTATGATAAATAATAAACACCCCGCGTGTCAGCTTGGTCTTTGTGTTGGGAGCAGTTGACATTGTGCAAACGTTTCACGGCGGTACGCGTGGAAAATCGGTTGCTTTTATCCGGTTGAATTTAAAAGCGTCTATGTATTTTTCCATGGTCACGAGTTAACTTATTTTTCTCTGTCACTTATTTGGAGGCTAAAATGGCACTTTTTTAATTGAGCTCAGTAAAAGTTTAGAGCAATTGATTTTATACATGTTTTCCCAGATTGTATGCACTCTAGTCAGTTTGGATAGAGGTATGTATACTAATGTCCAAACTGACTAGAGCGCATACTTTTAAAAAGCCAGCATTGCTAGTATTTTTTTAAACAGACTACCAGATGAATTTGCGTCTTTTTGTTTTTAAATATCCTAACTATATAATAAACTAGCTGTCCCGACAGACGTTGTCCTGTACAAAAGAGAAAAAAAAAGTCAAAAAAAGCATATCTAAACCATCCTCGAATCCACTGGAACACACACAAAAAGTTTCATTCAAATCGGTGCAGCCGTTTAAGAGGAGTTCACTGTCAACACACGTACAGAAGAATTATATATATAAAGATGGAAATGTGAGTCTGTTTGTTTGTTACACTTTTACGCCTTAACTACTCAACCGATCATCGTGAAATCGCATACACGTTGTAAAGGGAACAGAAAAGGACATAGGGTATCCTTCGTCCAGAAAAAAACACTGCTACTTACCTAACGTAACCTACATTTATGCGAGTTAAGGCACCGGCAAAATCTAGTATCTTTATAAGTAAGTGGATTAATCCATCTGATATTGTGTTTAACAAACAGAAAAGCATTAGCAACACTCGAATCTGTCAATGGTTATTCGACTGATGAGGAAAACGATAATTATTTTCGCCTATTTAATATGTAATGGACACGTATCAAGCTGACAGCAAACTTTATTTACTTATCTTCTGTATCTGTATATGTTTGGACATGTTAAGATTAATAGTATAATATAATACATAAGGTATTATATTATAGGTAGTAGATCCTCGCTGGTTTCAGCATGAATGGGCCGGATCGACCGGGGTAGTACTACCCTCTCACAGAATACCGGCGTGAAGTCACGGTACCTATACTGTTGTGTTTCGTATTGGTGAGCGAGAGAGCCGGAGGCCCAGTTACCCCGATCCTTTTCCTATCCTTTCCTTTGTCCTTTCCCTCCTTCATTCCTTTTTAAAGGGCTGGCAACGCACTTGTAACTCTAACTCCTTTGGGGTTGCGGGTGTCCATGGGCGACGGTAATCGCTTACCATTAGGCGATCCGTCTGCTCGTTTGCCCCCCAGTGCTATATAAAAAAAAACTATTCGACTATTTTCATATTAAACTATTTTTTCTTTTTATTTTATTACATAACAACTCCCGCACTAAGAATGAAACCTGAGTTGCGGAGTACGCTTGGTTTGGTCTATGTAGGAACTCCTGCAGCTGCAATTTATTGCTGAGAGGGTCAAAGAACATGTCACCGCTGTGAAGAACCGACAGACTAGCAAATCAGCAATTGTAGAACATATACTGGAATCGGGTACTAATCACTGGATAGAATTTCATCGTCCGGAAGTCCTCTCCACCGATAGCCACTTCCATCCAAGAGTAGTGCGAGAAGCTATTGAAATCAGAAACATAGAAATTTCAATAGGGAAAATGGTTTCAAATTATTTGCGACGTGGAATCCCGTGATTAATAAATACGTAACTACGCTGTTTTGCACAGTCAGGTAATTCACAGAATACGGACACGACGGCTAGCATACGTAATAGGGATACTGTGAGTATAGTTTGTGACGGTACATGGACAAACAAAAATATGCCAAAAGTGAGGGTGAGTCAAGATTCTTCTGCCTCACAAACGGAGACATGACATCGCAGCACCAGTCAGCTTGTGACCACGGCCGGTGTACCTTGGTCGAAACGTCAAGCCTAAAAAGGTATACATTATGCATGATCGCGTTAATACCCGTTACATATTATATATATTGTACGATTACCGTGTTTCAATATTATATCATTATTGTGCCCAAATGTCGTCAATGAAGCTTTTTTAGGTTTTATTTATTGTGACACATCGAACCTACCCTCTAGGTTTTCTCATTATATTGACAGTCTACTGTCACACAGTAAGGACATTGTAGACGACAAATTAACCGAGCCGTGCTGATGATATAATAATAATATATTTTGTATTTCCAATTTGTGTTACAAATTTTCTATTATTGAAGTGAAACTTCTTTATCGACGTATGGGAGAAATTTTGTAGCAGTGTAAAAAAAAAAACGTCACGTTTTTCGGTTACGCGCCATGTTGCTTTTTTATCAAAGTTTAGTATAGTGACGTAAAGAATATAATGTAAAATATTATAATAATAACAACAATATATTAGTTTTGAAGTTTGGTTTGAAATAAGAATAACAATATATTAATTTGAAAGTGATAAAATAAAAAGACTTATTCAAATTTAAGTGAATTTACAAAGTGAGAGTGATTACTGATTATATATTTCGTTTTATAAATTCAACACGTATGAGCATGATTTTAATATTTATTTGAGGTTAACCTCACTTTTTGATTGTAAGTATCAGTGAATGTATATAAATCTGTTAAAATTAGCAAGTATTAATAAATATGACTGTAAATCTAGTGAACATTATTAATTCTAAAATTATATAGATATTATAATAAGAACAATGATAAAATAAATTACTCATTAATTGTATGCATGTCTATAATAATAAAATAGCTTTAATTTAATACGGAAAAAATTGTTTTTCTTAAGGCTTAAGCCTTATCTACCCCATTTTCGTGAAGTTGCAAATAGTAGAAAAATGATATGTCGTAAAGAAGTTTCACTTCTTACCTGTGTACTCTGGTACACACACACATTTTTGTATTATAATTAAAACCAGACATTTTTTGAACTTATAATAAGAGGTTGCCGTCGACGACCGTACTAATATTAATTGTGTTACAGTCGTCAGCGTCTTCCACCCTAATACAAATGGTTTCATATTGAAAAATTATTACATATTAGAAAGTTCTTCATAATAATTACAAAAACAATAAATTATCAAATAGATTAAAAATATTACATTATAACAGAAATAAAAATAATTTATAGGTATAGAATTTAATTACGAGCTAAAATCTGTGAAGTCTTTTATGAACAACTTCTTTTATATACAGATGTGAGAAAAGACTAGGTATTCCATAGCGGATGTAGGAAACGAATATATTTACTTTAATCATATTATTTGAGATAGCAAAACAATTAAACAAAAAATATATATTTAATTAATATTTTTGTTGATGTTCCATCTATAAACGTGTTTACGACGCAATGGCGGGTGTGCTTTTTATTTTTGTTTTATGCAAAGTATAGAGAACCGAATCATATACCTTATTCCCGTCTAATTCGATATCATTATTTTATATGAAAAAGAACAAAAAACGGTGGTGGCAAAATTTTTGAGATGTTTCCCGGTTATAGGCCTTTAGGAAGAATTTTGGGTATGCTAGATGAATATAGTGGAATACAGGATGCTGTGTACCGACCAAAGTCAAAAATTATTTATTCATGCAGGTCACAAAGTAACATTTATGAAGGTAAACTTTGAAATTTATGAGTTCGTGAGTTTAGTGAAGTTACTGAATTTACATTTAAGTTATTTTAGTAGATATGTTCTTATGTTGATATTGATAACTTTCTTACGCTTAAGAGGTCTGAGCAGTAGCCTGGGCGATTCACCAGAACTAACTATTCAATATATACAGCTAGCTTAGGTTAAAGATTATTAAGTAACTAATCCGTGTCTGTATTTGATGATATCTGAATTTTCAATCTCACATCAGCATTAAAATGTCTCCAGGTGGACTGTTGACCTCACGGGCATTTCAGTATTAAAAGCTTCTTCACTTTTCTATTTATAAACATTGTCTGAACACACACTAGACAACCTTCAACAAAGAAAATAAAAATTATGGCAACCTTCTCTAAAAATATGTTCTAGAAGGTTCGATAAACAGACAGGCAAGTGGCAAGAGCGCTCTATATTTGTTAAACAGATTAAAGTGTACGGTTTGTGAGTAATAACAGCGAGCGAGGGAGGTGACAGAATCACCGAGGCTTCGACTGAGGGTCGACCAACATCGACCCGCAGGGGCAACGCGATTAAATTTCGCATAATATTTGCATATGTGATGCTTGATGACGTAATACTATTTATTAATTTATGCCCTTGACCTGCACTGTTTTGAACAAATTAGTTGATATTCAAATTCAACTATAAAAGCTTTAAGTACTTGACGTCATATTTGAAAGGCACCAAGACGTCAAGTATTTAAAGCAAAGAGCGATCTGTCAATTGCTAGGATACCAGACATTATCAAAAAAAATCTTTTTTGCTTAAGTCGTTAATTATTTAAAATTTTGCAAAGTGGGATAATATTGTATCCTAACTATAATTATTATAAACTAGCTGACGCGCGCAACTTTGTCTGCTTCATATAAGAGAATTTGCCCCGTCTTTGCAACATTTTTCATTGATGCTCCGCTCCTATTAGTCGTAGCGTGATGGTATATAGCCTGTACTCTTCCTCGATAAATGGGCAATCCAACACTAAAATAATTTTTCAATTCGAACCAGTAGTTCCTGAGATTAGCGCGTTCGACCAAACGCTCTTCAGCTTTATAATATTATACAGATATGAATGTGAGTTTGTTTGTTTGTAACGCTTTCACGCCTTAACGACTGGGCCGATCATCATGAAATTTCGCATACACGTAGCCAGAAGAATACAAAAGGAAATAGACATACCTTTCATCCAGTAAAAAGTACTGTATTCATCCGAGCGAAGTAGCGGGCAAAATTTAGTATTGTATAACATATAAGAACTGTAATAGTGAGTCCGTCAGATTGCCAAACCGAGGTCTCGAGATCATACGACCATGCTCCTCAGACTTTCAAAGTTATTTGCATATTAAATAGTTAATAATCGTTCGCTTTCACGGTGCAGGTGAACGTCGTGAGAATACCCACATGTCTGAGAAGTCATTAGAATGTTCTCGAAGATGTCTGTAGTCTATCAACCTGTGATGGGCAACCTGGTGGACTTTTAGAAATAATTTTAAGCCTTCAAAATGCCGTTTCATGTAATGCCTAAATACACAATCATACAAGAAAAACAAACAAAGCTCATGGAATCATATCATATCACAATTAAGTAAGCCGAAATAAAAGTATTTTCTTAGGTTTTTCTTGCTTTGTTTTTGGCAAATTTTTACGTAACTGTAAGGAAAGGAACCTTATTCTTTCACTAATGGAGCAATAAGGATATAACATGCTCGAACATAACACACAATTATTGTGCGACAGTGATTACCTGGTTTAAATGATGTTAGTTTGCATTTACGAAAATGATAAACACTGCTTGCAGTATCTCTTCAAATAAATATACGAGCTACAGTTACTATGGACTTGTAACAGTTTATTGCTGCTGGAACATTAGAGTCATCACTATCCTTTGCCCACTCAACCTTATATACTACGAGCTGGACCTTCAGAACTGTCTCCCAATTATCAGCACAACGGCTTCCGAAGCAGCTTTAGAAATTATGCTTAATAGAATAAAATAGTTAATTTATCTATCTCTTTTATATGCCATGTCATAATTGATATGGTATATAAAAGAAATAACTTATTTTTTAAATTATAAATTGTATATTGTATTGGCCAGTGAAGACCGTGGCCTATGACCCGTCACATTCAATTCAATTCAATTTATTTATTTGCGGAACAAAGGTGTACATAAATGTCAAATTAACAATATTGATTCTCATCTCCAGGGGTATTACTCACGAGTTGCCAATCCTTCAAAATAGGAGACATTATGTCGCCAACGCGTAAGTAAAAGCAACAAGAAAGTATGAACAATGTAACATTGACGATATTGCTGAGAGCCACAAGTCTGTTCACGAAGCATGGATACCCTGTTCACCATAGCATCAAACCACGAGGTTACCTAAGAAGGTAAGAATCTTGTTTAAGGTATATGACCAGTCATCGTTATCTCAGTAGCACAGAACGCCCAAAGTCAAAATTGCACCGTGTCTTACTCCTTATGAAAATTGTCGATATAGCCAGTTATATGGTACCTAGTATATTCAGCTAATATTACTCTTTGTTCAACTTACTAGGAAAGTACACGTAACAAAGCAAAGTTTGGTCTACCTTATGCAAAATTGTGCAAAATAGTTTCTATACCCTTCAAACAATGTGTCTTATATTTGAGTAAATGAGTGACAGAGACTAATAGCAATTTTTATATAAAAAATTATGTCTGAATTAATTTATTTTAGATCAGATCAGAAGTATTTTACGGATAGTGAAATAGTATTAATTAGTTAATCATAAACAGCTTGCTTTAACGGCGAAGGAAAACAACGTCTGGAAACCAAGATATCAAAGAGTTTTTCAGAATGTTCTCGAAGATATGTGAAGTCAACCAACCCGCATTGGGCCAGAGTGGTGGACTATCGTCTAATCCTTCTCACACTGAGAAGAGGCCCGTGCCCAGCAGTGGGATAGTTTAATACAGGGCTGATATTATTATAGAGCCTTAGTTCCTAAAGTGGTCCAGGTGGACCCCCAGGGGTCCACGGGAGACTCGACGGGGGTCTACGTTGGCGTGACAACAAAATGGGGGTTCACAAGTCGTAAGCGGGGGTCCACGAAAATTTATTTGCTTTCGGCTTCACCTATCAATGTATTAAAAAAAAGCCCGTAGAGATTTGATAAAATTTTTTGGATTCTTCACCAATGACCAATATAAATAAGAATGCCAAGGAATATGATAGAAATGTAGCTGCAGGGCGTCCACCGGAACCAGCTCAATTTTGAAAGTGGTCTATGAGAAAAAAAGTCTGGGATCCTCTGTAATACACGTATATTAAACGTACCTACAGGGCTCCAAAGATTTGTCGATATTACAATAATACCCTACAAAGTGATTACGCCATCTCATGGCCTCGAGTTTCATTCTGATCAAATAAAACCTATCACAATTTGCCGATCATAGTAACAAATTTGGTTCACTTTTTTAATAAAAAGTTTTTAGTACGCGACCTGGGTATCCACGACGTAGATTTCGAAGCGCCAATAGCGTTGAAGCTTTTATATTGCTGGCTACCTATATGGGTAGAAAGCTATCGAGTAATAAAAACTCTAGATTAGATTGGGAGCAATTTATTTACTTCTGGGCTTCGTAATCTTCGTATATTTGTCTATTATGTACCAATGTAGCACTAGATTATGCTCGATGGCTTGCTCGCGTAAATGTAAATTAGGTTATGTAAGTAACAGTACTTTTTTGGATAAAAGGTACCCTGTGTCCATTTCTGTTTTCTAACAACGTGAATGAGAAATTTCATGATAATCGGTCGAGTAGTTAAGGCGTGAAAGCGTAACAAACAAACTCACATTCGCATTTATAATATTAGTTCGGATTGTTGGATATATAACTATCTATAATTATTTTAAGGAATTAAGTCGTAATTCGTGCATTGTGTTGCTCCTAGATTAATTACTAATCAATGTGACGTTTGAATAAACTTCAAATTATTCAAACTTTAAAAAAATCTACAGCTTTTGAACGTTACACGAACGCGTTAATTCATGATATAACAATACTTAAAGAGTTTACATTCAGTCGAATCGCTCAACTCGAATACTGGTTCTATAAGCTATAAAAAAGGTCATCAAGTTCGTATTCGCGCTGTACAGTATATTAAGAATAATAAAAAGCAATAGTTTTTAACACAATCGACCATAACAAAACGAAAACTTCTCAATACGTAATCGAATAACAATTATTATTCCAATATTTGAATGTGAGTTCGTAGTTTGCAAATTACTCGAAATTTATATCGTTAAACATCGCGCACCGCTTTTCTAAATATTATAGAACAGTCCTGTTATTTTCGTGTAACTAAAGTATTGTTTGTATAAGTTACGGGATGTTTGATAGAGTTGTCTTTTACATATAAATGTAAAAAGGCATCCAATTCTAAGTGGAGATTACAGCGAACTGAATTTTATGTCAAATTGCTGCAGTCGATAAAAAAGAAGAAGGAAAGAAAAGAAGAGTAAAACTGTGTGTAATGTTTTTAGGGAAATAGGCATAGGACTATCTAAGCATTTACGAGTATTTACCAATTAGTATTCACATAATAATACTTACTAACTTTATATATAGGTACCCTAACAAAACCACATCATATAATATTACATAATAATAATAATAATAATATCAGCCCTGTATTAAACTGTCCCACTGCTGGGCACGGGCCTCTTCTCACTATGAGAAGGGTTAGGCCATAGTCTACCACGCTGGCCTAGTGCGGGTTGGCAGACTTCACATATCCTTAAGAACATTATAGAGAACTTTCAGACATGCAGGTTTCCTCACGATGTTTTCCTTCACCGTTAAAGCAAGCGATAATCAACTATTTAATACGCATTTAACTTCGAAAAGTCAGAGATGCGCGCCTTGGGTTCGAACTCGAGACCTCTGCGTGGCAGTCCAACGGTTTCCCACTAGGCTGTCGCTGCTATTACATACCCTATTAAAATTTAAAATAAATTACTGGGAAACTGAATTATGTAAATTAATGTTCTATTAACAACCAAATAATATTCAGATAACGTTGTATAAAAAATACAACTCTCTTAATTGAACCAAAATGTTAAGTATTTACTTGAACACAAAGGCTGCCTGTGTTTTTATATCGCAAAGAGAAGGGGAGGGCGCGTATAAAGCAATACCCACAGTAAAAGGCTGGGGCGGATAAATCGCCCAGAGCTAAAGGTCGCCTTTGCGTAATCTCTAGTACGAACCTGCCGCTGTTACGTACTGAAAAAAAAACATTTTGTTCTTAATAATACGCCGACATCGAGTTGTTTATCCTAACTAATATTATAAAAGCGAAAATGAGTTTGTTTGTTTCTTACGTTTTCACGCCTAAACCACTAAACCGATCATCCTGAAATTTTGCATATACGTTGTCAGTTGTATAGAAACAGACATAGAACAGTAATTTTTTTCGAGATGAAAGGTATTTAATCCCGAAAAAAATTACTGTTCCCGAGGAAAACAACAATAACGTTCTTATGATAATAATAGATGGCGCCACGTGTCTTTCGAATCATGATTGAATTATATTATTACAAGCAGAGTACGACCCGAATTGATTGTCAAATTCTAAATTAACGCGAGCGAAACCGCGGGCAAAAGCTAGTATTTTATATATTGTACGAGGAAGATGAATTATCTAAATCAAAGGTTTCTAAACTTTTATTATAACGGAATACTCACCAAATACCTTTTATTTTATGGAAACCAATAGCAAATGATTAGAAAGACCCTGTAATTTAAATAAGAACAAACCCGTTACTTCTCATCACATACTTTGCGCTATTTCAAAACAATATTTGTACTTAACTGTGGTATTATTTAACAGCCGAAAATAAATAATTTCGCCGAACTCTGGTGACTTTTCTACGGTACCCCTAGGTACCGCGGAATCCACTTTAGGAATCGCTGATCTAAACATTCATTACGGGTATATATCTTACTGCTACATGAAACATGTATGTGTTTGGTATCTCCTACATGTTGGGTCAAATCTCCTATATCTCGAGACTGGAGTATTAATGGCTAGCTAACCGTGCATAGTGATTTAAAGTTCTATAATAGCAAAAGAAGAGATTAGAATATTCGGCATTTTATGATTACGTATCCGAATATTGATGAGTTTGTTATCGACACTGATTATAATTTTTTGTCATACTACTAAGCTGGCAAACAAACTTACGGCCCACCTGATGGTAAGTGGTCACTGTAGCCTATGGACGCCTGCAACACCAGAGACAACACTTGCGCGTTGCCGACCTTTTAGGAAATTAAGTGGGAAGGAGAAGGAGCAGGAAGGGGCAAAGAAGGTGATTGTGCCTCCGGCACTTTCACTCATTAAACGAAACACAACAGTAGGAATACTGCTATTTCACGTCGATATTCTGTGAGAGGGTAGTCCTTACCCAATCGATCCTGCTCATAGGCTCTACTACTCAAAATATAAAAAAGGAACTTTATTATTACTTATGCACAGACACACACATCCACACAAACACTCATACACACACAAAAAAAACACTACCCGTAATTATGACGTATGTACCTGTTTCTCTGTAGCTAGAATGTATAATATCGGGTCTAGTAGTATCTTATCTTATCTTATGTGGGGGCCAGTCAGTGCAAACCGGCGACACTTCGACCCAGTGGGATCTTTTGTGTCGACACTCTCCCAATAACGACTGCCAAAGATGTTCATGGCAGCCGGGACCAACGGCTTAACGTGCTTTCCGAGGCACGGAGCAAGCGATAATTGTCACACACATAATTTCGAAAAGTCATATAACTTCCGAAAGTCAGAGGTGCGCGACGTGGGTTCGAACCCGAGACCCTCTGCATTGCAGTCTGTTGGTCTCCCCACTGAGCTATCGCTGCTCGTCTAGTAGTATGCTTTAGAAAGGGCGATTCTGCCACCAGTCTACTACCACGAGCTAATTGTGATGTTGACGATGACGTAAATATTACATGAGACGGTCTGGTTCATGCCCTGATATGCCACGTGGTATGTACGTACTTAGTACATACTTTCTTGAGGGTATGGCAGTTGAGTCAGAATTATTTTGCTTGAGCTTGTAATCACAATTTCTTTTTTAATGGAGTACGATTTTGTAAAGTTCTACGCAGGTCGTTTTCTTACTACATCTTAACTAATATTAGAGTTCGGAAAAACTCTTATACAACAGCTTTGTCCGTCCGTCTGTCTGTTATACAACTTTCAACTCAAGAACCGTAAGAGCTTGAGACTCGCGGTCAACGCCATTCGACTCAGCATAGTCGATATACCCTCGAAATGACTATGACCTTTGACCTCTGACCTCAAGATCATGTGACCTTTGCATATTAATTGAACCATTTTTTTCGAACTCTAAGATTTACGCCAATTCATTGCCGTTTCTCACTTGTTATAAATGCGAATGTGAATTTGTTTGTTACGCTTTCACTCCTGATTTTTTTTCTTCTTTGATGAATAACATTAACAAAAATATATTCATGTTTTCTGACCAAATAGGAGTAGGTTTTAGTGGACTAATTAATTCTCATACAGAGACGCCTTGCATAAATATTTGTTCCCCTGGGGCTAGGTTAGGTTCTATAATTGATAAGTTAAAAACTACAAAATTAAATGCAGAATCAACAGTAATATTTCTTTATGGTGACAGCTTATCTGTCACTAAAAAAGAGGCAATCCATTTGACAGAGGTAATAGAATCATTACATTATAAAGTAGGGTGTAACTTTATTCTTTGTGCATTACCATATTCCTATGTACTAACAAATGAACAAAATAGGAATATTGAAAAACTTAATTTACTCTTTTATAACAGTACATGTTACAACAATTATAGTTTATTTTTTGACACTAATAAGTTTATTAGTAAATTTTTATTGACTAAAGATACAATGTATCTATCTTCTTTTTATAAAAAGCAACTTGCTAAATTATTAGCATTTAATATAATATGTAGCGACTCAGGTACCAGTAGGGTAATTAAGGTTTTAGGACATAGTAGTATTTCTACTACAAATTCAAATATTGACACTTCTAGTAGTTTAAACTGTTAGATGAGACAAAGGATAGGCATACACACAGTATTAGACTAATTCATCAGAATATTCAGGGTCTATCCGGCAAGGAGTTAGAATTAGATTTATTTTTTAAACAACATAATATTCAAATATGTTGCATAACAGAACATTGGTTAAGAACTAATCAATTAATATTTAATAACGAATATTATTCAATTGTAAGTGCGTTTGTAAGAAAGAATTCTATACATGGTGGCTCTCTAATATATGTATGTAACAATCTAAAATGTAAAGAACGTAAAGATATAGTAAATCTTTCTATCGAGCGCACTGTTGAACTATCCTGTGTGGAATTAGAGCAACATGTCATAGTTTGTGTATACCGACCACCGCAAAGTGATTTTAGTGTATTTGAAACCGTAATAGAGGATATTTTAAAACGCTTGAGTTCTAGTAATAGTGTGTGGTGATTTTAATGTTAATTTACTTGAGCAGTCAGCTGTCTCTTTAAGACTTATTAGTTTATTTAGATCATTTAATTTACAGCATTTATTTTCTGAACCCACTAGGATCACTTCACATTCTGCTACCTGCTTAGATAATGTATTTTGCGACTGCCAATTTCTAAATAGGGCCATATTGAGTGAACTTACATCTGACCACTGTGGGCAAAAGGTAGTATTTCCTGTGAGTACAATTCATAAAGAGAATAAGGTCACATGTAGACCGATGACATCTAATCGCTTAAAGGAATTTAATGATAACATAAGTTTCAAAGTTGTCAATATGGACCTTTCTCTGGATAATCCAGACGAACTATATGAGTCTTTACTTAACATAATTACTTTAGAATATAATAATATTTTTAAATGTAAGACCTTTAGTCAGAATAATAGGATTAAGTTTTGTGACTGGGCAACATCTGGGATATATAAAAGTAGAGCAAAGCTATATGAATTATATGGTATGAAACAATACAATTTCGATCCAAATTTTATTCAATATGTTAAAAATTATTCAAAATTATTTAAAAAGACTTGTGCCACTGCCAAGTCCCTTTACCTAAAAACTAAAATTCAAAAATCTAATAATAAAATTAAAACTACATGGAACATTATTAACAATGAAACAGGTCGCAGCAAGGTGCGTGATAATAAATTTGAACTGAATATAAATAATAGCGTAATTTCAAATAATTTGGAAGTAGCCGATACATTCAATAACTACTTCGCAAAAATACCTTTAAACATAACTAGTACCCTTAGGTCTTGCCCAGCTCGAGCAGAATACTTAGTTAGGTGCAACGTGGAAGAGTGCAAGATACTATTTAGTTTTGAGCGTGTACATCCGTATGATATAATTAAAGTATTTAAGTCGCTTAATTCAAAAAAATCAGCTGACTTCTGGGGTATTTCGGTAAAATTAGTTGAAAGTATTATTGTTAATATAGCGCCACACCTAGCCGCAATATTCAACGGATGCATTGATGTGGGCATTTTTCCAAACTTAATGAAATGTAGTAAAATAATACCTTTATTTAAAAATGGTTGCAAAAGTGACCCCAGTAATTTTAGGCCGATTTCAATATTACCTGCTATTAGTAAAATATTTGAGAAGATTATATTACAGCAATTAGAGAGCCACTTCAGTGTAAACAATTTATTTCATGCAGATCAATATGGTTTTAGGAAGGGCCGTTCTACGATAGATGCGGGTGTTACGCTTTTAAAACATATATTCAGTGCCTGGGAGAATTCGCATGATGTCATTGGCGTATTCTGTGATCTCTCTAAAGCCTTTGACTGCGTTGACCATCAAACGCTGTTGCGGAAACTCAGGCATTATGGCATCCGAGATACTGCACTTGACCTAGTTGATTCCTACCTAAGCGATAGACTACAACACGTTGATATCAACGGAAGTAGATCTTCTGGATTACCAGTCACAATGGGCGTGCCACAGGGCTCGTTTTGGGACCCTTTCTGTTTTTAGTGTACGTAAATGATTTGCCGTTCTTTGTTCAGCATTTGTGTGACATTGTTTTATTCGCGGATGACACATCCCTTATTTTTAAGGTAGACCGAAAAGCACCAAATTTACGTGCTGTTAATGATTCACTCGCGGAAGTCCTGGACTGGTTTACGGCGAATAATTTACTACTTAACTCTACAAAAACTAAATGTATCAAGTTTACATTGCCAAACGTAGAGTCCTAACGTGAATATAATTTTAAATTATGAAATTATTACTTTAGTTCAATCAACAGTCTTTTTAGGATTAACTTTAGATCATAAAGTTCAGTGGGGCGCTCAAATATCGTGTCTTGTAGGGAAACTTAGCTCAGCCGCATACGCAATTCGGAAAGTAAGACAGCTTACTGATATAGATACTGCAAGACTAGTATATTTCAGTTACTTTCATAGTGTCATGTCCTACGGTATATTATTGTGGGGCAAGGCAGCTGATATTGAGACAATTTTTATTCTTCAAAAGCGTGCAGTACGTAGCATTTATAATTTAGGACCACGAGTTTTCCTGAAAGATCGATTTAAAGAAATTGGCATACTTACTGTTGCGTCGCAATATATATTTGCTAACATTATGTTTATTAAACATAACATTTACTTATATAATAAGAATAGTGATATCCATAACGTAAACACTAGAAATAAGCATAAGTTAGTAGGCCCATATCATCGTTTACATAAAGTTCACAATACATTTGCGGGACTCGGTATACGTTTTTTTAATAAATTACCTATTACTATAATTAATTTACCATTGTTTAAATTTAAAAACGCCGTTAAAAAACAACTTATTCGGAAGGGTTATTATTCAGTCAACGACTACTTAAATGACAAAAACTCATGGAGCTAGTTGCTTGTTGCATACAGGATTCAAAGATCTGTATTACTTATAAGTCAATTTAAGCCTTTGCATAGTCACAAAGTGTAAGTGTATGCGCCATCATGCCATCTTACTGTCTATTTTAGATTTATATTAAATAATATATCTTTGCTCAAATTATTTCCTCTCTATAATATTATTAAGTTATTATTGTTATTATCTTTAGTTTTTTATAGTCAGTAGTATATGGCATAATGGCTGTAACACCTTGTTAATCTGAGTTGTAAAATACTGAAATTATATTTAACTGGCGATTTAAAAGAGTGGCCGTGAGTTTCTTGCAGGTTTCTTCTCATGGGCTCTACCCTTTGCCTGAACCTAGCAACTAACCTAAATGTAGCTTCAGTAACTTAGTAAACTCACTAACCTATATACTTTGACGTTCATAAGTGTTACTTTGTGACCTAAATGAATAAATGATTTTTGACTTTGACTTTGACTTTGAACTACGCAACCGATCATCATAAAATTTTGCATACCTAGACGTTGTCTAACAGAACCTTGTCTGTATTATGTCCTTACATAAGGTACCTTTCGTCCAGAAAAACTACTGTTACTAACCTAACTTAACGTTTACGCGAGCGAAACCACCGGCAAAATCTAGTTGGTTGTATTAAAATAAGTCACGCCCGTTTCTTCGAAGGCAAATTCTGCCAATTTCTAACATGGCTATTTCGCTTTGTTCATTTTCATTACATACTTTATGTATACTCGTAGGTTTAGGGTGCTATTAACTGAGCCTTTTTTTACTACATCTCGTAGCTTGGAAACGTTCGTCGCGGTTATTTATATTTACATACTCATATTTTACATTATATGAAAAGTAGATTAAAATGTATCAATCCAACAGACTAAAGCGGCCACTGCAAAACATAGATGTTCTCTATAGGCGTAATGATAACCTTACTCATTGTTCCGCTTCTCCTATTAAATATTCTCGCCACTTACATCAGGCCATTGAAATATTTATCTTGGATTCATTCGCTTGTGAGTAGAGCCTCGCTGATTTCAGGATGAATGGGCCGGCTCGACCGGTGAAGGACTACCAGTATTCCTACTGTTGTGTTTCGTTCTGCGAGTGAGAGTGCCGCAGGCCTAATCACCCCCTTTCTCCCTTCCCGCTCCTTCTCCTTCCCACTTCCTTTCCTAAAGGGTCGGCAACGCGCAGGTGATGCCTCTGGTGTATCAGGCGTCCATAGGCTTCGGTGACCACTTAACATCAGGTGGGCCGTATGCTTGTTTGCCAGCATAGAAGTATAAAAAAAACAATTATTTGTGTTTCAATAGTCATGGTTTGGATTCTGGGTGTTCTTTATATACGTTAATAGTACATTTTATTTTATTAAATAGGCACAGTAACAGACAACAGATTAAATATTTACACATTACTCAATCGAACATTAAATAGTTGCCAACCTGAAGTCCAATTAAAACTATACACATCATTCGGTTAATATTTAAAACTTTAGTGAGCTAAGGTAAACAATGGTCAAATAAGAATACAAAAGAAAAAAAAAATTGAGCACAATATTTCGAACAATTTTCTTTAAAAGGGCATTTTTAAACACATTATGACTATCGTGGCAGATATCCGATTCAGAGCAGATGGAATTGTAATGTCTGCACATTCGTGAATTTCACGAATGTGCAGACAGGTTGTTAAATGAAACATTATTATTACTATGGCCTATAGTAAAAAGTTGAGGTGTGCGCACAAATCGCTTGGAGTCTTAAAGTTTAACATTTCAACAAGCTGGCTATCCAGTGAACCATTCACAATCTTGTTTAAGGTACGTAAGTCGCTTACCCACCTTCTGTTCTAAAGAGTCATCATTTTAAACCACTGAAGTATACATATGACATATGTTCATAAATTCCCCTGCGATACAAGATTTGAACCCTAGTTCGTGAAAAGAAAAAATTAATAAATAACCATATAAGGCGGTAATAATTTACTTCACGAAAATGAGATACAAGTAGGCACGACAAAGAACTGTGTTATATTTTACATGTTAACATGGAAAGGTTTCTACAGATGGAAAATAGTAATTACCTATTGAAAGATATGAGAAGTTGTAGGAGAAAATGAAGACTAATGTACTGATGTGCTCGCGATAAAAAAAAAACAACGGTTTGCACTCCGGGAGTGCCGGCAGAAGTGAAAACTTGAATATTAACGTTGTGCATTTTTGATATTTTGGAATGGTTAGGGAATAATTTTGCACGAATTGCTTTAATTATCAGTATAAAAATACTAACATTTATGTGGTAAAATACAATATTTATTTATTGCGCTATCGTACACAAACATGACAATTCTCCCTCCGTCTTACGAATTTTCGATCAGGTCACGTGTCCTGACGCGAGTTGAACAGTTTTTACCCATCACAAAAAAAGTGCACAACGCCGCTAAAGAAGTTTTCACTTTAAAAATTGTGTGATTCACAATTGTCGTATCGAATCCGCGTGTTATGTATTCATTGTTTCAATGTTTGTAAAGACCCAGTTTACAGCCATTATACCCAACCTAACTTACGAAGTAAAGTTGGCAGCCGGAAAAATCTCATCCGACCGAAGAGAAAATATTTTATTATTAACTGAACACATATTAAAAATAATTTAAAAGATAAGTGTATTGTTTAAACAGTCGTACGTACGTAGGTATATAAAATTGACAAACCATACTTTATCAAAATCTAAAATTTTTTTTTTGTTTTTTTTTTTTTCAAATATGTACGTATGTATGTAATCACAATTCTTTAAAAATGACTTATACCTAAAATATTATAAAACAAAGAAAAAGAAAAAATAGAGTAAAATCTGGAAGGTTGTATTTAAAAATAATATGAAGTCTTTGGGTTGGCCTCTATGGGTTTGAGTACAGGAATGATTGAATCTGAAGCTAGTAGTTCGTTCCAACAATTGTCTCTATTGAACAGGATGTTTAATTCATGTTCAATCATTAAAAATGTAAAGATTTTGGTAATTTGGTACTCGCTGAAGCGTAATTGTAGAACGGATTTAAATGAAACTTCGCATATAGATAGATCATAAACATAACCATAATGTATTGATTATCCCGATTTGCGTCACCGTGGGAGCTAAGACCTAGGCACAATTCAGTTGCAATATACATATACTTAACTTAATTTTATATCTAATACAAAAGTAAAACATATAAAGAAGTAGGCGATAGCTCAGTGGGGAGACCAATAGAGTGCAATGCAGAGGGTCTCGGGTTCGAACCCACGTCGCGCACCTCTGACTTTCGGAAGTTATATGACTTTCCGAAATTATGTGCGTATTGATTGACAATTATCACCTGTTTCGTGCCTCAGAGAACACGTTAAGCCGTCGTCGGTCCCGGCTGCCACATCTATGGCAGTCGTTATTTGGAAGTCAGTGCCCTAATATCCTGACACTGGTCTAGCCTTAGGGTATCGTTAGCCTTCGGGTTGCGGAGGTCAGACGGCAGTCACTCCGTGTAAAAACTGATATTCAGTACAAATCCGGTTAGACTAGAAAGCCGACCCCAAGTGACTTGGGAATAATAAAGGCTAGGGAGAAGAAGATAAAAGTAAAACATAAAAAGTGAATAAATAAACTAACTATAATAATAAACGAAATTAATATGTAACTTTAAATGGAAAAATACCGGAGAACGTCATATTACGCCTTAGTAAATAGAAACTGTGCGACCTTATGAAGTCGAGAAGGTATTGTTGAAATGTGACGCCAGGGGTTAACACAATAAAACTTTTTTCATTTCGTACAAAACACTCACTTTTCTACACAACTAATAGACATTAAAGTAAGAACATAATTAAAAATGCTTCTTTATGTTAAACTTTTTTGTTTTTATTGCTTTAAACACGAAGTTTAGAAAGTCGGGCTGAAACAACAAATGTATTTGTTTGTTTCGACAACGTCGTATTATGTATGCATAATATAATCGCACAATACAATAAAATTGTTGCGTGTATATGTTTGTAAAGAATACTGTGTCATTGTCTTGGATGACAAAGTTAAGAAAGACATTAAAATATCTGAGAGGAGAGGTTTTTTCAAGCGGGAATAAGAAATAATTCACGTTCGCCTGGATACTTTGATGGATGATCTAAATTAATTCAATTTGCGTTTACTCAACGGATATTTACATAATTTTTGTGCAGAACGAGTGTAGGCTTTTATCGTGATTACGATGTTATAAGAGATGGGTATTCGAAAACGTTTTATCTTTGGAATATATTAACTGCGTGGCGTTTTGAGCTCAAATTTACTGAATCAATTAATTTATTGTAATTTTAAGTGATATTCCTTTAGTAATCTGTAGTCGACTCAAAATAAACTTCCCTCGAAATTTAGTTTAGAAGTTTCCATTACTGTAATTACTTGACGTGGTCTGCCGTCTATTTCAGGAGTTTACCCGTAGAAACTGTCTGTAGCAGTCTGTTGCTTACATAATGTTACTTGTTTGGTAGAATACCTATTGTCAAGATTAGTAGCACATTTATAATAGAAACGGCGTGTGTCAGATCCAAAGAGTAAAATAACATACGTAATCTATAAATAAACAGTATAACTAGCTCGATATATGACCACAACGGTTGGGTTATAATAATAATAATAATTTATTTATTTCAGAAATCTGGTTCCATAGTCACCATATAAAAATCATAACATAAAAAATAAAATAAAATTGTTATAATAACTTTTAAACTTTTGCGTTACATGATGTCTACACCAGTACGTTAATTAACGAAAGGCGTTCCCTTAAACTGGCAATATTATGGCGTGCGTACCTAGATCCTAAAAACATGTTCCCATAAAAAACAAAAAATATTTTATTTTAATAACTTCAAAAATATTCAATGAAAAATTATAAACAGACACGAAAAAGAAACACTCTTTGCATACGCTCAAAAGTACCAATGCAAAACGGCAACGTCCATTTTTACTTAGTTATAAATTTTTTATTAAAATGACATTTTACGTTTAATTTATTTTTCATGCTTGTACTTTTTCATGCTTATTTTTCTATGCAAATATATTCATTTGCATGTATTAATGATGTATAATAACCGCTTTAAGGGATCGCCTTTCGTTATTTTACTTACTGTATGTACGTTTGTAATTTGTACCAGGTATTAAGCTTTGATGCTCGACGTTTCGACTAGGTAACACCGGCCGTGGTCAAAATGAGAAACGTCCAGAAGAAATGTGATGTGAAGGCAAAAACAAGCGGGATTTCGTTGGAGCAGTAAGGTTGAAACCGGAGCAAGTCCTCGAAGTCACCTCATGCAATAACAGTGTAACATATTAGTTTTACGATCGTCATAGACTAAGACTCGGCAAGTTGCCAACTCATCGGGCACAAGCCTTACAGCACAACCTTAAATTCCTTACGGCTGTCTAAACGACTATTATAAAAGTTAAAGTTTATATGATAGCTTTATAGATGTTATACGTCACATTGTTTTAATTTACACCTTCCCATCGCGCGTAAAAGTCAACGAAGCTCATTTCACGGGAGCAACGGAGCAGTCAACATATTAATCAACATATTTAAATAGCGAACGTTTCTAGATCAGATCGAAGGCGTTCTGGACAAAGGCCAGGCTAAGAGCTCCTTGAACCGACGGGCGTGTATGAGGAATGTGATGAAAGTGAATGAAGCCAGAGAAGTGCGTCAGGATCGTAGCAAAAGGAAATCCGTAATCTCTGCCTACCACTCTGGGAAACAGGCGTGAATCTATGTATGTATGTATTTAAATAGCAATCGAATATAATATAGCAATTATGCTCACTGTGATACCTGTGTCTCTTTAAAATCGCAGAACAAGCTCTTTAAATTAATTATACATAGATATATGTTAATAAGCCTGTTATTTTTCTGGTTATAATATCTTTTATCACAATTCGAATAATCTAAGATCGAATCGTTTGAATGTGAAACACCATTTGACTTTGTAATGTATTTATGCTATTTATTATTGAGACGCCTGCTCGTTACAATGATTTATCTTAACTAATCCTAATCCTATCCTAATCCTAATCCTAACTAATATTATAAAAGCGAAAATGAGTTTGTTTATTTGTTTGTTTGTTACCTTTTCACGCCTAAACCACTAAACCGATCATCCTGAAATTTTGCATATACATTGTCAGGTGTACAGAAACGGACATAGGCTACCTTTCATCCCGAAAAAAAAAAAACTGTTCCCGAGGAAAACAACAATAACGTTCTTATCATAATAGATGGCGCCACGTGTCTTTCGAATCATGATTGAATTATAATATTACAAGCAGAGTACAACCCGAATTGATTGTCAAATTCTAAATTAACGCGAGCGAAGCCGCGGGCAATAGCTAGTATTCTATATGTGAATGTCAGTTTGTTTGTAATGCTATCATGCCTTAACGATGCAACTGATTATCATGAAATTTTGGTCAGAATAAAGTACTGTTCTCGAGGAATAGAAATATATTGACAAAATCTATATTAACGCAAGCGAAGCTACGAGCAAAGCCTAGTATTATCGATTGCCGTTTAATTAAAATTAAAAATAAATGTTTTATTTCGATATCACATACATAAGTACTTATATGTAGGGATGGAGGTATCCTTTTAACTATAAAATGATACCTGTGTTAGGATTCCATAACAAAGGTTACACAGAGTAATGATGCCGTGGTTTAACATAAGTAACAGTTTTAAATTATAATAAGTTTTTAACTACACTAATGTGTTTGTGTGTGTGTGTATGTGAGTGGGTGTGTGTGTGTGAGGGTGTGTGTGTGTGGACGCGTGTATGTGCCTGGGTGTGTGTGTGTGTGTGAGGGTGAGTTCGTGCGTGTAAATGTGTGATCGCATAAA
Organism: Catocala sponsa; assembly: GCA_963564715.1. NCBI lineage: Eukaryota > Metazoa > Arthropoda > Insecta > Lepidoptera > Erebidae > Catocala > Catocala sponsa. Next base: position 28,495,925 of record OY751329.1, read on the forward strand.
TTCAATTAAAAATTCGTAACGCATTAATATGTGATTAATTTCTACGTACAAATAAGAACAAAACTTATAAACCAATAGAAAAACTGTTTACTAAATATCCGAATCAAATCTAAACAGAAATAAAACCGCTAAGTTCAGTATATTTATGTTTTGATATTGAACATGCGAACAACACTTTTGGTTGACACATTGATTGATCGTTGTGGAACATTTAATTTTAACTATCGATGGCTCTAACATGTCAACCGTTTAAAGCTCGATCCATCAAACAAAACTAGAGGTTCATAGGCACATATTAACGTATTCGGGAAACGTTTATAGCTAATGATTTTCTTAATAATTTGAATTGTATGATGTTTGACGGTTGAGTTATATCTACGTATTTTTTAGATTCGTAGACAGTAATATATCCTATATAAGCAGCGATATCTCAGTGGGGAGACCGACAGACTGCAATGCAGAGGGTCTCGGGTTCGAACCCACGTGACGCACCTCCAACTTTCCGCAGTTATATGACTTTTCGAAATGATGTGCGTATTGATTGACAATTATCGCCTGCTCCGTGCCTCGGAGAGCACGTTAAGCCGTCAGTCCTGGCTGCCATGAACGTCTATGGCAGTCGTTATTGGGAAGTCAGTGCCCTCTAATATCCTGACACTGGTCTAGCCTTAGGGTATCGTTAGCCTTCAGGTTGCGGAGGTCAGATGGCAGTCGCTTCGTGTAAAAACTGATACCCAGTCAAATCCCGTTAGACTAGAAAGCCGACCCCAAGTGACTTGGGAATAAAAGGCTAAGGAGAAGAGACAGTAATATATAATAATATAATATTGTTTAATATTGTATCACATACACACAACACCATCTAGCCCAAACTAAGCAGAGCTTGCTTGTACTATGGGTACTAGACAATGGATAAACATACATATATACTTTTTTTTTGTGTATACATACATATTATACATAGAAACACCCAGACCAAGACAAACATCCATGTTCATGCACACAAATGTTTGACTTGTGCGGGAATCGAACCCGCGACCTCAGGCGTGGCAGTCGGTTACACTAACCACTACGCCTAATACTAACTAATATTATAAATGCAAATGTGTTTGTTTGTCTGTTACGTTTTCACGCCTTAGCTACTCGACCGATAATTATGCAATTTCGCGTACACGTTGTCAGGGGTACAGCATAAGACATAGTGTACCTTTCATCCAGAAAAATATTGTTACTTATCTAACCTAATACAATTACGCGAGCGAAGCCGCGGGCAAAACGTAGTGGTAAATATAATGGCGTTAACACGTTGACGATATGAATTGTGAAACACTGATATTATATTTAAGCGGTGATTAAAAGTGGCCGTGAGTTTTTTGTAGGTATTTTCTCAACCTTTTGCCCCTTTGTTTTTTCGCAACTAACATAAATGAGTTGCGATAAACTCACTAGATAATAAACTATGATCTTCATTATGTAAGGTCACTAAGTAACACCTCAGTGACCTTAATAAATAAATGATTTTAGACGAGACAAGAATATTTTACTATTCATGTAAAAACATCTGCCCTATTTATACTGTCCTACTGCTAGGTAGGTCTCTTTTTAGTTGGAGAAAGGTTAGGCCATAGTTCACCACGCCGGCGCCGGCCGAATGTGGGATGGCAGATATTTTTATATCGCTGAATTTAAAATATTTATTATGAAACTGCCTCGAAGGCACATTAGTGGCTGCGATCTAGAATGTATAGGATATCTTTTTTAATTTATGGTATAGGTAACAAACGAGCAGACGGATCGCCTGATGGTAAGCGATTACCGCCGCCCATAGAAATCCACAACACCGGAGGAGTAAGTAATAAGTGCATTGCCGGCCTTTTAAATTTTTCCCCAAGAAGATTGGCCCTTCGGTACTCACTCGACGAAAAATTTCCGGGAACTTATAATCTATTTTGGAAATCCTAATAATATTGTTAAACAATATTTTGGATACGTTCAATGTTAGATAGTACGTTCAATGTTAGATATAATTTTAATATTCAGGTCAATTTCAAAGTTATATCCTTAGCGTTCCATTTTTATTAAGTTATTTGGGTATCTCAGCAGTTTAGTCGGTACGAAATTAACTTGGCCACCGGCTGTGGCACAAGTTGTAGGTACCTTTCGTGATTACCAGTTCTCGCGAGGTTTAGTTTACCAGTTTCATTTTGGTTCATAATATTCAACACACCTAACGGTAATCGATGGAAAATGTTCATAATTAATTTGGCAGTGTATGTATGATGATCCTGTCGATTCAATTTGACTGCACGGATAACGTAGTGGTTTAAATGGTTGCATCGCCATTGCCACTACGCCGAGTGCTGTGGGTTCGAATTCCACACGGGACAGGTAAATCTGTGTGATCCACAAGTAGTTGTTCAGAATCTGGATGTTTTTATTGTCTTATACAGCTCCGGTACCATACTGGAGATATGGGAGGCGGCTTCTCCGACGGCTTCAGCGAGGTTTTCGTTAGCAACTCCCTGAGTTGCGGGTGGTGAGCGGCTTTATTGCTCCGGTACCTATCTGGAGAATAGGTAGTGTCACTTGGCCACGAGGTAGCTCGCTTACAAGAACCGAATCTCTGAGGTTAGTATGAAGAGTCGAGATTTGGAGACAAGGCCTGTCTATAACTGGTCCTTGAAGGTGCTCTCGGGCACTGGAAGGTACAGCGGCTCCACCTAATATAACCTTGATGGTTGGTGTAGGGGAACACTCTATCGTAACTGGACTAGTCGTAGAGAGAGGGGATGTCCGTTGTTTGAATGTTTATAAAGTTCTCCGCGATACATAAATTATTTTCCTAGCACAGAAGACGTCTTTGAAAAAAAAAGAAAAAGAAATAATCAATTTTTTTTGCAATCCAAACATTTAAACCGTTTTTCTTTTGAAAATACCACGCTTGTACTAGGTCTAATTCATATATGCGTGGACTTTACAAGCACCCAAACAACAGACACTAAAACACACAGACTTGGAACAACATTATTGTACTCTGCTTGTAATAATATAATTCAATCATGATTCGAAAGACACGTGGCACCATCTATTATCATAAGAACGTTATTGTTGTTTTCCTCGGGAACATTAATTTTTTTCGCGATGTAAGGTAGCCTATGTCTGTTTCTGTACACCTGTCAACGTATATGCAAAATTTCAGGATGATCGGTTCAGTGGTTTAGGCGTGAAAAGGTAACAAACAAACACACTCATTTTCGCTTTTATAATATTAGTTAGGATTAGGATTAGGATATTATAGTAAGGATGCGAAATATCGATTGTAATTTTATTCGGTCAAGGTGGCTATTAAGCATACGGCTCACCTAGTTGTTAGCGGTTACTGTAGCCTATAAATGCTTGCTACACAGAGGTATCGATCGTATTGCATTGCACTCTGAATATAATACGTCTGTCATTTGGCTACAGTTCATGCAACAGAAAGCCTGGAGTAACTTAACTCTCTCTTCACATAATATATTTAGTAGTGCAAAATACGCCTTCCAATGGCGTATATGCTGACTAAATCCTAATCCTAACTTCCTAACTAATACTATAAAAGCGAAAATGAGTTTGTTTGTTTGTTACCTTTTCACGCCTAAACCACTGAACTAATCATTCTGAAATTTTGCGTATACGTTGTCGGGTGTACAGAAACGGACATAGGGTACTTTTCATCCAGAAAAAAATTACTGTTTCCGAGAAAAACAACAATAACGTTCTTATGATAATAGATGGCGCCACGTGTCTTTCGAATCATGATTGAATTATATTATTACAAGCAAAGTACAACAACCCGAATTGATTGTCAAATTCTAAAATAACGCGAGCGAAGCTGCGGGCAAAACTAGTTATTATATAATTCCATAACGATATTGATTTCATTTCAAAACGGGAGACAAAGACAAGGATTTCCAGAAGGTTTTGCAATGTGCGAATTGATAAGTCATACCCTATTTGAGTTCTCGTTCCTTGATTAAATTACATTGTCTCTTTTGTACCTAAGGCTATCATCAAATATCTATGTATATACGAAAATGTTATGATTATTTATCTTTAAAAACTATTAACTTTGGTACAAAACTTTTTGGAATGGATTTTAAATTCTTACAATTTTAAATTATTTATATTTGCCCTTGCCCCTTCGAGACAATATTATCTTTATATTAATATAGGAAGAGACAACTTTGTACCCATTTTTAAGCAAATTGCGTGCAAGAAGACGTGTGATATTTGACATAGTTTAGTATAATAATAATAAATAATTTATTGCCAAGAAAAATTTGTGTGTATACAGTAGACAAAAACCGTCCATACTAGGCTAGGTCTGTCTCGTGGAAGGTTTTACAAGAGAGTTAACAAAATGTAAGATTGGTACACAGTTCTAAGTACTTATAATCTAAACACAGTTAATGCAGATACAGTAATAGAAGTAAAATTGTTTTACGGTTTATTAGGAAGTTAAGACAGTTAAAAGAGGTTGTCATTTTATTATTCTTAAGAATTCTTCCGAGTATTGGTAGGACCAGTTCAGCAATTGCATTGTTAATTTTTTTGAAACTTTATAATTATTTAGTTCTATGATGTTATAAACTTTATTAATATTATTGTAAACTAGCTGTTACCTGCGACTTCGTCCGCGTAGATTTTAACTAAAAAGTGTTTGTCTCCGCGGAACCCTATTTTCTAAAATCAAGGTAGCCTATGTTACTCCTTATAACATCAGCTATCTGCCAGTTAAAGTCCCGTCAAAATCGGTTCAGCCGTTTCGGAGATTAGCCGGAAGAAACAGACAGACAGACAGACAAAAATTTAAAATATAGATGTTTTCGTATAGTTAAGGTACCTTATATACTTTCATATGCATTAGATAAAAAGCTGTTATTTTGACATTACAAACAGACACTTCAATTTTATTTATTTGTATAGATGTATAGATATAGATGAATGGATTCATAAAATAATTGAAGCGTTGGGCTTATTAAAGTTTATATGTAGAAGGAGCACGTAAAGCGAAGATTTATGTTAAAAACAATATGAATTACGGTTGAATTTCGACCACGCGAGCATTAAAGCATTGATTCTGAAACTGAATAATACTCAAGTTCCAAGGCGAACACAATTTATTAAAATAATAATACCAACTATTTATATTGTGTCTGGGAACGAAACCATAGTGCGATTCAGCTTACTTGTACAACGCCATCTATCGAGCATCTGCTAAAACAATCGCGCCATGTAACTACTGATATTACAATATTTTAGTGAGTTTGGACAAGTAACAAACTACTACTTATGATATCTATACAAAAATTCAAGAACAACAATGCACCTCGTAGTTTTGGAATTATTACTGCTACAAGTGTACAAGTAGTCTTTAAAAAAAAGTGAACAAGAAATATTGATTGAAAGCGCTATATCGACACCGTGTTCTGAGAACGTGCGCAATTATACAGCGAATGATATCAATGATTACCACACTACTGTGTATAGTGTTGTAGATACATATATTCGCATAATTTTATTCGAATATCATCCACATACAACACAAGTCGTCCATTGCTAGTAGACAGCTGCTTAAAACAGGAAAATTGCCTGTCAATACCTTTGTGCTTTTACACAGGTGCGGGTGTTGGCAGCTGAAAATTGCTTTGGATTGACTTCGAATAGATTAACTTGTCATCATCAGATACTGAATAAAATCTTATTCTAGACCAAAGGAACAACAGTAATCTCTGGGCAGGTGCACCAAAATACCAACTTGATCCTTTTGACGCGGTACAGAGACGACCCTTGAAAATTATCGATGAGTCCAAACTCACAGGCGGTATTTAGCCACTATGTCTCAAAAGAGACTTTACCACCCTTTGTGTGTTCTACCGCTTGTACCGGTTCTGAGTAGTTGTTTGAGATGAATGCCCTCAGCTACTTTTTATCATCGCACCGCTCGCCATCGGCAGAGATTTCATTCTCACACTTACAACCTAATTGGCGCCGCACTAAGCGGTTCCAAAGAAATTTTCTCCCGCGGACGCTCAGGTTGTGGAATGAACTCCCTGCCCAGGTTTTCCCACAAGACTATAGTATGGGGTTCTTCAAATAGGGTATTAAACGGTTTTTACAGGGTATTACTAATATTTTAAATGTCAATGTGAGTTTGTTTGTTTGTAACGCTTTCACACCTTAACTACTCAACCGATCATCATGAAATTTCTCATACACGTTGTCAGGTGTACAGAAAAAGAGAAAGAGTAACTTTCATCCAGAAAAATGTACTGTCACTAACCTAACTTGACCTACATTTGCGCGTGCGAAGCCTGGAGCTACAAGTACAATCTAATTATTTTTTTATTTTTTTTTATACAACTAGAGTGGCAAACAAGCATACGGCCCACCTGAGGGTAAGTGGTCACCGTAGCCTATAGACGCCTGCAACACCAGAGGCATCACTTGCGCGTTGCCGACCCTTTAGGAAAGGACGTGGGAAGGAGAAGGAACGGGAAAAGGGAAAGGGGTGATTGGGCCTCCGGCACTCTCACTCACCGAATGAAACACAACAGTAGGAATACTGCTATTTCATGTTGATATTCTGTGAGAGGGTAGTCCTTCCCCGGTCGAGCCGGCCCATTCATGCTGAAATCAGCGAAGCTCTACTACTACTAACACCAAAAGAACAATAGGATGTTGAAAGCTGCACTCGATAAATCCATAAATATATATCCGACTAAAACTACTAAAACCCAACTCTTTATATTTTCTTCAACTGCCGCAGTGGTATATCGAGATATTCGGAGGCCATAACAATTCTACAGGATGTCTATACGAGTCGGTAGTACGGGCAATTTAGTTACTAACTATTACACTGAGTTTCTAGAGAAGGCTTTATGTCATACATACGAGGTCCGATATCGGATTATCGCCTTCACTACGTTCAAACTTTCAGGTATCGATGCCAATATATATGTTTGAGAGATGTGAGACGTTGAGTTTAGAATTTGTTATTTGATAAGCAGTGTTTTAAGCTAGCCAGTTACCGATTATCAATTGACTAAATCACGATACGGCAATTGAATATATGTGAAACATAATTAGCAAAAAGGGAGTTTTTATAGGTATCTCCCGCATTACGTATAATTTCTGTGTTGCAGGGACCTTTACTAACATCCAAAGAACGAACACAAAGAGCATCTAGACTTCGATCAATTTTTTTTTATACATTTCGATTGGCAAACAAGCTTACGGCCCACCTAATGGTATGTGGCCGTAGCCTATGGATGCCTGCAACACCAGAGGCATCACGTGCGCGTTGCCGACCTTTTAGGAAAGGAAGTGGGAAGGAGAAGAAGCGGGCAGGGGAAAGAGGGTGATTAGGCCTCCGGCACTCTCGCTCACCGAATGAATCACAACAGTAGGAACACTGCTATTTCACGCCGATATTCTGTGAGAGGGTAGTCCTTCCCCAGTCTAGCCGGCCCATTCATGCTGAAATCAGCGAGGCTCTACTACTCATATCATATTTAGGAATCACACAACTTTTTGTCCCAAAAACTCAGCGCTGTGGCAGTAGTGAGCATTTAAATCACTACATCATCCTTGCAGTCAAAAATACATGCCTGCCATGGAATGACGATATTATGTATAAATAAATAGGTATACAGTAATACCCCGAACTTACGCGATAGGTGGGACTGAGCGATAACCGCGAAAGTCGAATTCGCGTACGTCGGGGTATAGTTTAGCATATAAATACCTACATATTGGATTTTACAAATATAAAATCACCAACTGCCGTTATTGTGATTTAAAAGGCTTCATAAAATCTAAGAAACTAGTTTGAACACTCAAAGACTTTCTCCTGCAATATTCGCTCAATTCCTGACAAATCGACAATCGAGACTTGTGTGATCAAACAAAAGACGAATCCACGAGATTTTAAAATCGCGTAACTCCGTCTTTGCGTATGTCGGGGTAGCGTAAGTCGCGGTATTACTGTATTAAGTTTCTCTGTTATATTATATAACCCTAAAGCTTTATTAGAAAACATGAATTTGACATTTATAAAAAAGAATGGACGACGAAAGACTGACTAAGAAAGTTTATAAGGCTAGTGTGAATGGAACAGTCGCAAGAGGAAAACCTAGGCGAACGTTTCTCGATCAGATCGGAGGCGTTCTGGAGAAAGGCCAGGTTAAGAGCACCTTGAACCGACGGGCGTGTATGAGGAATGTCATGAAAGTGAATGAAGCCAGAGAAGTGTGTCAGGATCGTAGCAAATGGAAATTCGTAGTCTCTGCCTACCCCTCTGGGAAACGGGCGTGAATCTATGTATGTATGTATAAAGAGGAAAGATTCAATATTTTTTGTTTGTAAGGCTTTATCTCAAAAATAACTCGAATGATTATAAAAAATCTTTCACCATTAGCAAGCTATTATATCACCGAATAATATAGGCTCTATTTTATTTTAAAGAAAGTACTGTTACTAACATAACCTAACATACTGTTACGTGAGTGAGGCCGCGGGCAAAAGCTAGTATCTCATAAGTCATAACCCTAGAGCCTGTATTTTTAATAGAAAATTGGTTGGGCATGTTTAATAGAAAGGCATACACGAGGTGTTAATCACGAAATTAATTAATTTGTCGCTACTAAGCGGCGCGCTCTTTATCTAAAAGAAAATGCTTTGAACAGGTGGCCTCTACCAAGTCATATCAATTAGCTAGCTCGGTAATATATTTTATGACGTCTAACAAATACATAAGAAACAAATATACCTTAAATTTTTGTTTATATTTCCAGTACATTCGTATACATTTTGTTTAGTTCGGCCACGCGCATAATTGCAATTTTTGTGATGTTTACATTTTTCTTACCCCTGGGGTCGAAGACATTGGGGTATTATTACTGAGCCATAGAAAATCTTTGCTATTTTGGTAATATTTGAAGCAGTATTTTTGTTTTACAACCGCACCGATTCAAACGACTTATATAAACTTTGTTACATAGTCTCGGTAACAGTGAAGGAAACCATCGTAAGGAAACTTGTATGTTCTCCATAACATTCTCGAAGATATCTTCGATGTTTACCTTCTCCGTTATCGAGACTTCACATGTGTGAAGTCTGCCAACCCGCACTGGGCCAGCATGGTGGACTATGGCCTAACACTGATAAGAGGCCAGTGCACAGCTGTAGGATAATTTAATGCCGTGTATATCACCAGCCCTGTATTAAAGTGTCTCTTGCCTATATCTACGAATATTACACCTACAATACAGTTTTGGTTTTAGATCCTACATAATATAGAGCCAGCCTTTTGACATTTACCGACCTTTATTGGATTTTTCTATAAAAAAATTCTTTGAGACCAAATGACCTGACACTGGCATATATATCTTCGGTTAAATGATTAAAATTAAACCCGATTGGTATTTTATTTTACACTAGATATGCCCGCGGTTTCACCCACGTTTATCGTTACTGCGCCGCCGTGCGCCGCTGCGTCGTAGCGTGATCTTATATAGCCTATAACCTTCCTCGATAAATAGGCTATCCAACACTAAAAGAATTTTTCAAATCGAACCAGTAGTTCCTGAGATTAGCGCGTTTAAACAAAAAAACAAACTCTTCAGCTTTATAATATTAGTATAGATTAGTACTTTGCCAACCTACATTTTTTAAATGCATCTTATGATTGAACAATGCTAATTGGTTCCGACTTGTGATCAAGACGCGTAGACGCTGCAGGTTTGTGGACCGTACATTATTGCACTACGTCACGACTGTGTAAGTTCTATAGGAACCAGCTGAGCCAAATGTTTGTTTGTTGCGTTAGTAATGTAACACAAGCATTAGCTTAGCACAATATATTAACAATGGCACCAGTAGTTTGAAACTAATTGCTAATAAACGATTTTTTTTTATATTGATACGGCAAAGTGATATTAACGGACCTGATGGAAAGCCCAATTACGAGGAGAAGATAGATGTCTTCTAGCCGTCGCCAGTGTCAAGCCGGTCTGACTAGATGCTTTTTCACACTACGTTTGAAGGACCCAATGTTGCAGAAGGGAGGGAACACATGCGCCGGAAGACCATTCCAAAGTTGTATGGTACGGCATAAGAAGGAATTGCTGAACTTTTTGGTGCGAGACGGGATTGTGCTAACCGTCCATCCGTGGTTACGAAGACCGGCACGTGTGGTTCTCAAAAGGAAGGGGTAAGGTGGAATGAGGTCAAATAACTCTTTGGAGCATTCGCCATTATAGAGGCGATAGAATACGCTAAGGGATGCAATATCTCAACGAAGATACCAATTCGGTGTCCTCCGTAACCTCCTAGCTGTCGATTATACGTACGGCATGACGCTGCAGTTTATCTAAGGCATCGAGTAGGTACTTAGCGGAACCATTCCAAAGGTGCGAACAGTACTCCATGCTGCTACTGACTTGGGCTTTGTACAGCAAATACCGCTGTTCAGGAGTAAAGAAACGCCGCACCTTGTTTAGAATCCCGAGTTTGCGTGCAGTTGTGGTTACTACACTCTCGATGTAATCCCTAGTATCCCTAGAGTCAAGAGTAGTAATCCCTAGAGTCAAGGTCGTGGATGTGATCACAAAACGTTGCTTGCTAATTGCTATCATCTTCTTTTTTTTTTAAAGTATCGGTCTGAGTAACTTACTTGCGTCTAGCAGATCTGAAAGAAAGCCTTTTGAATATATGGGTAGTTTTATTTGACACAGCGGTTACATCATTCGTTAGGATGTGAAATAATATGCCTTAGTCCAATTTGTTTTTATGAAAAGACTATTTAATGATACGATTGTAATTTAATAGAAAAGGTCAACGGCTGTTGATTTTGGTGACAATGGGTCTTTTTCATTATGTCGAGCACCTGTCGACCTAACGGTAGGTATTCCTCGACGGATTTTCTTTTCTTGGTGATACATTTGCGAGTATTATTCCATGTCCTCATCTTAATAAAAGAAAAATATTGGAGGCACAAATGTTTGGCCGTATTTCCATTTGGTATTGTAATAATATTTGGCGTACGACATGAATATTATGGCACGTATTCGCTTGCTTTATAATCTAAGAATTAATTATCTATATACTATAAGCTCAAACACAAACATTCGTCTAAACCCTGATGTCTGTCGGCCTTGATGTTTCTATGTATAATACGTATGTATTTAAAAGTATATATATATATATATATATATATATATATATATATATGTTTATCAATTTTCTAGTACCCATAGTACAAGCTCTGCTTAGTTTGGGCTAGATGGTGTTGCGTGTATGTGGTAGAATATTAAAAAAAAAAAATTACTATGTCTTGCTTACACAAATATTTGCTTTATATGGCAAAAGCTATATTCGCTTTTGGAATGTACATAGTTTCAAATTGAATCGGTGGTGTAGCTCAGTTTTTATATTTCAACAGAAAAATCAGCAGCTTTTAGGAATTGCCTGGCAAAACATCCTGGAGTCCTGTTGTAGGGTGGATACCAGACTTCTTGGCACTTAGTTTGAGGTCCTCAGTTGCCGAAGTGTTTATGCAACTGGATCAAGAAGACGATTTTATGACAACACTTGTTACGTATTAACTGCTCCATATAAAGCAGCCAATTTATATTTAACCCTATTATTTTTAAGACATTCGTCACTTATTACCTAGACTAATGATACTTTATTGACACAAATATTGACATTATTAATTTTAAAACGAATTAACCTAATATATATTTACAAACGTATTACAGCTCCATAACTTCTGAAACATAACCTAGTAGCTTAAGAATTCTTAGGTTTTGTTCTGGGAAGAGAACTACTGTTTCTTTTTTGATTTTCTAGGCGGCATGTAGTCTGGAAACAGACGCGCTAGAGGGTAATAAGTATTTATTTTATTACGTAGGTTCTAAGACATTGACAAAGTGTTACTGAGCTACATCTCTACCGTTCAGACGTAAATAAACATACATACTAAGTACATAACTATGTATATAGGCCTTGTGTCAATAAAATATTAACAACAATGTTGGCAAACAGAAGCTTAAATACCTGGAATTTGTATTTGATGAGTATCAAATACAAATTCAATGAGTTACATAGTGTTTCTAACTGATGTTGTCCTACAATATTAGCATACAAATTAGATCCACCACCACTTTCCTTGAAACAACCACTTGAACTCTGTTACAATTAAGATTTAAACATATATTTATAGACTCACCTATATTCTCGAGGGCAACGGTAGTGGAGTATTATGCCAACATTTTGCTAAGGTTTTAAGGTCTAATGTAACGAGATGGTGTAAAAACCCAGGATTCAACCTCTTGGTCTTAAATGTACATCATGTGGGGTCTTTTGACCCACAGGGCCCATATTCAAACTCGACCGACGTATGACCCTAAGGTGTCTGCACACCAAGTTACAAGTCAATATTTTTCCATTTAAAATACATGTGACCTTGTGACCCCTATATCTCAGGGGTCTTTTGATTCACGAGGCCCATATTCAAACTCGACCGAGGTAGCACCCGAAGGTGGCTGCTCACCAAGTTACAAGTCAATCGGTTCCAATGATTCCGGAGTTATGCCTGTCACTAACAGACAGACACACAGACCCACATAGTGTTTTCATTAACCTCTTCGAAGAAGACTTAGAGGTTAATAAGGGGCAGCCTATTACCATTTATCGCCGGGGCACCGTTCGAGACTCCGAGGGCTACTGAGAATGTCTTGAAATTCGAGGCGCTCATAGCCAGTTGCACTCACTGATCGGTAAACGATTAGAGAGATTAAGAAACGTTGGGTGCAGTCAGTCTATAGATGGGTGACCGCTTAGTGGTATTTCATCTGAGAGTCTCCGTGCTTCGGAGGGCACGTAAAAAGTCGGTCTCGGTTGTTGCCAAATTGACAGCAGTCGTTAAGCCATGTCAGAGGCATACAGGCTTGAACAACTCTTGACAACAGGTTGGCCAAACTACACGAAAAAAGAAGAACTAGGAATAAATCCTGTATCGCGGGGGACTTTACAAATAATGAAACATCGGACACAAAGAACATCCAGACTCGGAACAACTATTTGTGGATCATACAAAGTTTTGTCTCGTGTGGGTATCGAACCAACGATACTCAGCGCAGTGGCAGTAGCGAGGCAACCACTTAAACCACGTCACCATCTGTGTAAACTCGAAAGGGTAATCAGTGTTGTATTACACTCACATTATGCCAGGTTAAGGTTTTAGGACCCATGTAATAAAAGGGAAGGGAGGGAAAAAGGGAAAACTGGAGCCTATTGTCGTTTACCGGACACAGTTCTAAGCTCTGTGCTACAGCTGAAATTTTTTGTCAGAAAATCCCAAAAAGGATGTCTTATGTCTCATTAGTGCGTTGCGTTGCGTCGTCGCAGCATCGACGCTGCGTCGCTTTCCATATATTTTTTGTGATATGCTACATTAATGCGTTGCGTCGTCGCACGCGACGTTTTAACGGATCGACGCGGGTGCGACGATTGTGGAATGAAGACTGAAATCAGTGCGTGCGTCGCCCTTTTCGTGTCGAAGCGCAGATGTGACATGCAATGCGTTGATCCGTTGCGACGACGCAACGCAACGCACTAATGAGGCACCTCCCTTATACTTCGCTAAAATCTCGTTACGCAACCGTTTCACTTTCATAAAATCTCGTTACGCAACCGGTACATAAAAACAGTGCGGGGAATACATAGAAGTAATCTTCTTTACCCCTAAACTACTTATTTCTTTATTCGTTCGCTCGAAACCTTTTTTAAGAGGTACAGCGAAATTCCGACTTAAACATGAGATTTCGCTTAGATTGGGACAATCTGAATGGGGTAGCATCTCCACCCTACATTATGTCAGTTTCATACTCTTTAAGAAGATGATGTGTTTTGAAGAGGGGTGTCTGGTTACAAGCACGCATAGGCTACAGTTGCTGCTTACTGTAAGATGGTAAAATGCATGCCACGTTTGTAATATAAAAGTCTTTTAAATCAAAATATACTAAGTTTTCAGTATGCATTGGACTATGATTATAGATTCTTAGAAGAATATTTATTCATAACTACGTATCTTCTCGATCGCAGAAATAATGAGGATTGAAAGCGATTGTTGGAGCATAAGTAAAATACACACAAGATCAAAAATATTATTCTGAAAATATGAATGGAATTGTTGCATGATTGCCACTCAAATGCTATTCTAGATTATATATGTATTTGAGCAAATTGTTATTAGAATTTTCTATCGAAAATTTCTCACTGAGCCTAACATTGTAGGCACTCTGTAGCTGACAATAGACTCGCCCCTTATCAAATGGGAGCTAAAACCATTACTGGTGAAATGTGGATGTACCTATTACACCTAGGCGTAAGACTACCGATGTATAGTTCCTTATTTTTCTTTCTATATAGGCAACTCCTGCACTAGGAATAAATCCTATGTCGTGGGGACTTTACAAACATTCAAAGAACGAACACAAAGAACACGCAGACTTGAAACAACCATTTGTTGATAACACAAATTATTGACCCGTGTGGGATTTGAACCACACTCGGTGCAGTTGAAACGGCTAGCGGACTACTTAAACCACTACGGCATCCAAGCAGCCGTGTTGTATAACTGTCAAGATATCACTCATTTCTAGCCTTTTCTTCCTTTTCACACACAAAGCAAGGGATCCGTTGCAAGGGATTCTGGTCTAGTAGTCATCCAAATTTATACCTTATACTTTTCTGAAAATGCATTTGTCTATAAGGCTACGGACACGAAGTCAGCGGGCGCGAAGCGGCGCGCCGAGAGGCGGAGAGCGGCGTACGAGCGGTGCGCGGCAATCTAACGGTGCCCGTGCGTCTGCATTGACGTAGTATTGCGTATTTTATTTTTTCTTTAATCGACCGATGTTTGTATCAAAAAGATGTTGTCGTCGCTGTTTAGACATTTCGTTCGCGAACAAAGACACTATTTCTTTTACTGTTACTAATTTCTCACTACGCTCTGGCGCCCCGCGATCTGCCCACTGGCTTTGAGACCGGGTCTGCGTTGCCGCGCCGCCACCGCCGCCGCCCCGCAAACGCTGACTTCGAGACCGAGGCCTAATACTCTTCTCGAAACGCATTTATATATTACAGTCTTACTAGCAATCAAAAAACACTTTAAATCTACTCTTCTTTAGCCTTATATGTTGATATTGATTCGCTATCAAAGCTTTATTTCATTCATAAACCTTTAGACTGGATTGAAGATTTCCGTTAGCTAAATCCAGATACCTCTCGGGCAAAGTCTAGTACTAAAATAAAACCAATCGGTATCTTACGATCTCTCGGCGTTTAGTTCGATCGTAAATCCTAAAGTGAAAGCCGACTGAAATTTGATGATCAAAGGCAGGACGATAAACTCAAAGTAGATGAGATAAACCATTTAAATAATGGCTGCTAATGCAAATACAATAGAAGTATATGCCTAAACTATTAAGAGACAGTAAATACTATTATGTTCTTGAGTGGAGACCGCGACACGGCAAACGTAGTGTAGGACGCCCTCCGACCCCTGACGATCTGCGAAAGACTGCAGGCAGATGCTGGATGCGGCAAGCTGAAGACAGGGCGCTATGGCGCTCTTTGGGGGAGGGCTATGTCCAGCAGTGGACTATTATAGCCTGATGATGATGATGATGAATACTATTAATCCGGCTGCCTCAATGCCGCAGCAACGAATGCAGTGCATGAGATCTCGGGATCGTATTCACGATTGGACAGTGTTTTTGACTTCGCCGGTCCTTTACGTTGAATCTAAACTTACATGGCAAAATGTAGGTATATTTCACCGCTGACTACCTCTACGGGGATTCGGCAAGAGACTTTATTCAGCGTAAAAGAATAGCGTTTTGCATGTCCAGAGTTCCTATGTGTAAAAATACTATCATTATGAGTCTGTCAGACCGCCTGCTGTAGACTGTAACGTACCAACGATGGATGGCTATTGCCACTTAATTTGTTTTTAACTCTTATTTTGTAACTACTACTAAATTTTCGGTCGGCATTGTATATGAATCCCAGAGTCCGAAATAATGTACAGTAATACCCCGAACTTACACGACAGGTGGGACTGAGCGATAACCGCGTAAGTCGAATTCGCATAAGTCGGGGTACGCGAATTCGACTTACGCGGTTATTATTTTTGTAAAATCCAATATGTATTTATATGCTAAAGCATATAAATACATATTGGATTTTACAAAAATAATATCGCGAACTGCCGTTATTGTGATGTAGAGGCTTCATTAAATCTAAGAAAGTAGTTTGACGACTCAAAAACTCTTTCTCCTACAATATTGCCTATATTCCTGAACAATATTGCAGGAGTAAGTCTAACATCCATGTTTGAGAGTTGTGCGATGATCAAACAAAAGACGAATCGACGAGATTTGAAAATCGCGTAACACCGAGTTCGCGTATGTCGAGGTAGCGAAGTCGAGGTATTACTGTATTATTATTATTTATTTCTATGACTACTATTAGAGGCAAACTGACGCCATAACCAATCAGTAACATAGATACTGGTATGTATGTGCCTACTATTGGTTAATATTCCGTGGATCAGTATTTAGGAACAAAATGTGACGTCTATTATAAATCAGATGTTATCGCAGAGGGCTGTTGTTCAATCCCGACGTGAATAGAGCCAATGAGATACCGATTTTAGATCATCTCTGATGATGGCGCACAACAATAGTGGAAATCGGCTACAGCGCCACTACTGCAGTTATTATCATTTGCTATTATTTTACATTATTTTATAGTATACTAGCTGTCCCGCGCAACTTCGTCTACTTCATATAGGAGAATTTTCCTCATTTTCGCAACATTTTTCATTGCTGCTGCGCTCCTATTGGTCGTAGCGTGATGTTATACAGACTATAGCCTTCTTCGATAAATAGGCTATCCAAAACTAAAAAATGTTTCAATTCGAACCAGTAGTTCCTGAGATTAGCGCGTTCAAATAAACAAACTCTTCAGCTTTATAATATTACTATAGATTATGCCCGCGGATTCGCACGCGTAAATATAGGTTAGGTGAGGTTAGTAACAGTACTGTTTATGGATAAAAGGTACCCTATGTCCTTTTTTGTATCCCTGACAATGTATATAAGAAATTTCATGATGATCGGTCGAGTAGTTAAGACATGAAAGCGTAACAAACAAACAAACTCACATAAGTATTTATAATATTAGTTAGGATAAATTCGAATATACAGGCTGTCCCAGAAGTTGACGTCAAGCCGGAATCTGGTAATAGGCTAAGTTATAATAAATATCAGAAAAATATTAAAAAATCTACGTACCTATGTCTTTTAAAATTATAGGCATTTTACACTTTAATAAAATCAAAAAATCTACATCCTGTGACGGTCTTTTCACTCCTGTTACTTCTTTAAGCTCTCGATTGTTTTCAATTGTTCGAGATTACATAAGAAAAAAATAATTAAAAAAGTAAATATCTGTAGTAACAGGAGTGAAAAGACCATCACAGGATGTAGATTGCTTGTTTATTTTTTTTAAACGCCTATCATTTTTAAAATTGGTACGTAACTTTCAAATCAGATTAGTTTTAAGGTAAATTTTTTATTTATTTAACAATTAGACTATTTTACATTATTAATTTTAAAACGAATTAACCTAATATATATTTACAAACGTATTAAAAAAGGTAACATAATTACAAAAACACAAATATTTATACTACTAAATATTTACAGAAAAGGTTTAGGCATCGTAGAATTCTTCAGCATCGCTATCAACTGGTAACGTGCCCAGAAGATACGTAACTTAGGTTTTTTTTATATTTTTCTGTTAGCTATTATAACGTAGCCTGTTACCTGAATCCGGCTTGACATCGACTTCTGGGACAACCTGTATATATTTTCTATAATAATTATATTATTAATTATATAATACCGTCCAATTTCCAACTTTCATCACGTGTTGATATGCGAAAACAATATATCTGTAGTTTGAATGAAAACTCATACAAGCTTTCATACAAAACGGAGCTCTCATTTGGAACGCAGATTTTCGCGAGACAATAGATTTATTGTGTTATATGCCAGTAGATAAAACACTGAATAAATAAATCCGTATTGACATTTACCTGGTTTTTATTTTTTATAGCTCAGTGGGGAGACCAACAGACTGCAATGCAGAGGGTCTCGGGTTCGAACCCACGTCGCGCACCTCTGATTTTCGGAAGTTATATGACTTTTCGAAATTATGTGCGTATTGATTGACAATTATCGCCTGCTCCGTGCCTCGGCGAGCACGTTAAGCCGTCGGTCCCGGCTGCCATGAACATCTATGGCAGTCGTTATTGGGAAGTCAGTGCCCTCTAATATCCTGACACTGGTCTAGCCTTAAGGTATCGTTAGCCTTCGGGTTGCGGAGGTCAGGTGGCTGTCGTTCCGTATAAAAACTGATATCCAGTCAAATCCGGTTAGACCAGAAAAGCCGATCCCAAGTGACTTGGGAATAATAAAGGCAAGGGAGAAGAAGACTTGGTTTATATTTATGTTTAAAAAGAGACAACTCGCGCAGTAGGAATAAATCCTGTATCGAGGGAGACTTTACAAACATTCAAACAACGGACACTGAACATCCAGCCTCGGAACGACCATTTGTGGATCACATAAATTTTTGTCCCGTGTGGGATTCGAACCCACTCTGCGCAGTGGCAGTGACGAGGCGACCACTTAAACTACTGCGCCATCCGTGCACTCATCAGTCAGTTTTGTCCTTATAGCACAGTATTTTCATAGAAGTGAGGTATTTAGACTCATATCTCTATTTTTATGGTATGATCGACGTGAAATAGCAGTATTCCTACTGTTGTGTTTCGTTCGGTGAGTGAGAGTACCGGAGGCCCAATCACCCGCTTTCCCCCAGCCCGCTCCTTCTCCTTCCCACTTCCTTTCTTAAAGGGTCGGCAACGCGCAAGTGGTGTCGCAGGCGTTCATAGGCCGCGGCCACCGTAGTTGTATAAAAAAAAAGAAAAAAAAGTTTTTTGATTCGGCAATCCAACTTGAGATCTCATGCCGCCAGATCTACGAATGTGCTCGCTAGACAGAAATAGATGTTTGCTGATTTCTTGAAAACAGTGCTAGTTAAGATATCGTATTATTATTTTCCGCAAACTTTGTATAAACTTTTATCAATTTAAATTGTTTTAGATATTTCATTTCGCAAACTTGGGAGACAAGTGGCTGGTTCTTTTAGTTGTAATCAAGTTTGGCAAGCATTATTTACAGTTGGGTAAGAATTATTTCTAACTATTCCAAATTTTAATGTTCAAATTATATTAAGTGCCAAGATAAGCAGCTGTGACCGACGAAATAACACAATAAAGTTTACATTTTACCATTATGGTACAGTAATCTAACAAAGATAAATGGTTGAACTCAAGATAATCGATTCTTACTATACGAGGATATTATATGTAAACTAGCATTTGTCCGCGGTTTCGCTTGCGTAAATGTAGGTTAGGTTGACACCCTAATCACCTAGCGGTATGAAATATTTTTTACGACCTATTCTCACACCTACCAAATTCACCATAGCCTTTATTATTCCCAAGTCACTTGGGGTCGGCTTTCTAGTCTAACCGGATTTGACTGGATATCAGTTTTTACACGGAGCGCCTGCCATCTGACCTCTGCAACCCGAAGGCTAACGATACCCTAAGGCTAGACCAGTGTCAGGATATTAGAGGGCACTGACTTCACAATAACGGCTGCCATAGATGTTCATGGCAGCCGGGATTGACGTCTTAACGTGCTCTCCGAGGCACGGAGCAGGCGATAATTGTCAATCAATACGCACATAATTTCGAAAAGTCATATAACTTCCGAAAGTCAGAGGTGCGCGACGTGGGTTCGAACCCGAGACCCTCTGCATTGCAGTCTGTTGGTCTCCCCATTGAGCTATCGCTGCTTTTTTTCACACCTACTAAATATACATAAAAATTTCATATAAATTGGTCGAGCCGTTTCGGAGAAGTGCGACCACAAGCACCGTGGCACACGAGATTTTTATATATTATAGATATACATATGTACATAGGTACAAGATGTGTTCTTTGATGACGACCTAACGATTATTAGTAGTCTGCCTAAAGATTTCCTAAAATAAACACGCTAGGGATAATTTATATATTACACTAGATCTTATTAAGGTTGTCAATTGTCATGACAATTATTTCGATATGGTTCAAGTATATTTGATGAACCCTGGAAAAAAGAGCTAGAAATGTTCTTATGTATTGGTAATAGGCGTTAGGTAGCACACGGCTATTTTTAGATTATCTGGTAAAGTTATGCACGATAGGAATACAACACAAATTTTACAAAATCCAAGTTATTTCATTAGATATAGACAGTTATTCAATTGGGCTGCTTCTGTAAGAGCTTTGAGTCTGCTGTGCCTATCACACAAACAACATATCCTAAATAAATAATTCATAATTCATACTATTCGGTCGACATCTATTAAGTCGCTGTCGCTGAAATGGTGTTAAGTCGGAAGGCGGATCGGCTTATGTATTTATAATAAATGAAAGGCAGAGTAGTACAAGGAAGTGTCCTTTCTCAAAAGGCTTTATTTTTCAATTAATTAGGAATATTCCAGGAAACCAAGCCCTTTTTCAAGCTTTTATTTACTGCTAGACAAATATCCGTTATTCTTTGTGCTCGATATTTTACTTTTATTATCGACAATAGTATGGATAGCATATATTTAATTGTGGACGCTTTTTTATTATCTTGATAAAAAGTGGGGTGTGATCGATAATCGAAATCTTACTTGAACGCCTATACATAAATATGCACATACGTCATAATGAGCAATGTGCCTTCTTTTTCTGTCATGTGACAATTTCTTCCTACTAATAACATAGGTATAATTATTAGTAATTATTTTTAATGGATTTATAAAATATATTGACCTTTTAAATGTTGAAATATTTTTTGACCAAAACAACAAAAATAATCAAATTATTAATAGCCTAATAGGTAATTTGATATTACTAAGACTAATTAAGAATCTCATAATAGGCATGCAGAAGAATTAATAAGTGTTGATAATATAATCAACAAATATATAGCTAAGACAAAATATTCTATAAAAATTTAATTGTGTTTACGATAGGAATATCAAACATCCTACTTATATTATTTTTAATTTGATACACAATTGCTACAAACGCAGATGATTGCGTCTTCATTACATCATTTGGATACATTCACATTTCCCGAACCATTCCAAAATCAAAATAAAAACTATCCTATAACACATTTCATTAAAATTCGTTCCATTGTCAGTTCCGTTGTCATTCTGCCGCCAATCTCTGACAGATGACATCGAGCTACCATTTAATTATTTGCAAAGCCTCGTGACTTACGATTAACAAACCCGCCAGGGCTTCCTATATGTCGTACGAGTCACGTGTCGGGACGTTGTGGACTCGTCTAATTGAACGTAAAGTTTGCTCGGCTCGTTTTCTCAAAGGAAGGCTTTTAGTTCAGTTCTCGCAGTCTACGGTGCTCTAGTGTGTTTCCAACCGTAAACTCGCCTATTAGGTCCAGATATCAGGAACGATTTCAATAAGCCCTTTATTGCATGGAGACAATGCCTGAACGTTCTTTTGCGCTTATTCGAGTGTTAACTATTGCTTAGTTGTGTATAAAATCGATGTGCCAGTTCATAAGCTGAGGACAATAAAAAGAGTTCAACAATAGTGCGTGACCATTGTTGTAAAATAATTAATATTTTGTTAATATTTACCTCTAACAAAGGGTGCACTTATATTTCACAAAATATGGAATGGCGTGTGGATGAGCGCCTTCACCAATTATTTGATGATGGTACAAATTAGCCGTCTCATTTGCGACAGAACTACCTTGTTACAGGAAAATGGCATAAGTAACACAGTCTTTGTATTTTGCACGGGTTGTTAAACTCAGGAAAAAAGTCCTATCGTTTGGATTTCTTTGTCTCTATACCTGATATTGCAGTCGTCAATGGGTTACGGTAACCGCTTGCCAAAAGGTGGTCCGTTTGCTCGTGTATGACTTAAAAGTAATAATTTCGGAATAGAGGTGTTTGTGTCCCTTATTCCATCGATTAAAGAAATTCTTCCTTTAGATCATTAGTTCCCAAAGTGGTCCAGGTGGACCCCAGGGGTCCACAGGAGACTCGACGGGGGTCTACGTTGGCGTGACAAAAACGTCACAATTCGTAAGCGGGGGTCCACTAAAAAAAAAGGCCAGCCCGTAGAGATTTGATAAAAAAATGTTATTGCATGAACTTGTTTAGCTGCAGGGGGTCCACCGGAACCAGCAAAATTTAGAAAGTGGAGATGATGAGAAAAGTGTTCTAGGAATCTCTGCTTTCTGCTGCTACTGAGATCTTTGTATAGAAAACGGGAATGTTTTCATTATCATATAAAATATCAAACTACATTACAAAAATAGATGGAAAATGTTTGATCCTCAAAATGATATATATATATTTATTAGTCCAATAATATATTGGTTTTAGCCGATTGGTGTGCCGTCATTAAAATTAAATACTAATAAATGTTTTTACTTCACATTATTGAAGCTCACTTCGGGAGTTATTCGAAAGGGATTTTGGAAGTCATTGATTTTTAATTAACAATAAACTAAAATAATCAACGGTTCGACTAAAATGTTAGACTTAGCCATCGCAAAAGGAAAATTATTCGAAAATTATATAGTGCTTATGTTGAATCGAATATACCCACTTTCTTTAATGTTCTTGTTCAGAATTGAAGATTGTTTAGTGTTCAAAGTTTAAAATAGATCTTTGTGTAGTTACAGTTTGAGGAGATAAAAAAAAAAAATTGCCGTTTATCTCGGTCCTTCTCTCTATAACAAAATTAACGCAATATGTCCTATCTACGGATTGTTAAACCATCATTGCAAAAATACTGTTACAAAATTGCTCCTTTCTTTTAATTATGAATGCACCGAAGAATTCATAAATAAATAAATACACACACACGCCCTAACACGCACACACACACACACTCACACACACTATCACATGCACCCACACCCTCACACACACACACACATACGCACACACACACACACACACATACACACACACGCTACTTAATAAGAAATGTAATTGTCTAATTGGTTTACTTACTACCACTGCTGTTATTAATTCTAATAATTCAACATGACACGTGCATCAAAAATAAAAAAATATTTATAGGGGATTGGCATTGTACTTCTAAACACAGGCTATTCAGTAGCCTATCTAGGAGAACAGTACTCTACCCAAAACTTATTGTAGATTACGCATACTGTCAACTAAGAGTATAAATGAATACCTGTAACACATAATAGCCTAAGTCAATGTTAACATACAATCTCATTTCTGTAAATAAATAAATAAATTATTATTATTATTAGATAGCAATCTTTTCAAACTGTAACAAAATTACTGGGATAAATAAGTCTTGAACATAACCTGCTGCCAAACCATGCATTTGACAGTTGACACGTGGTGAACGCCACGTAGCTATTGATGTACACGTTGCCTGCCACGTCTGAGGCACAGATTAAAAACTTAAATGTCGATCGCGCGTGACGTGCATTCTCAATGTTGAAGGTTGTAGTATTTTTTTTAGTTATAGATTGTAGAATCTCGTAGCGTAAGCGGGTGACCAAAGTTTATGTACTGGTGGCACATTTGAAACGTGGCATTTGTGGCACAGCGCTGTCACTTTTAATTAATGTTTATGTATCTATGTGTTCTCTTAAAAAATTGACATATTATTTACATGATATTGTGAAAGCTTTCGTGTTTTTAGAAATAAAGTATGTTTTCTTTCTTTCTTTCTTCCTCCACTAACCACACGAAAGAAGAAGAAAAAGATAAGAAAATGTTTCATAAGCGTTGATGAAACAGTGGCGATAGAATGCTACACAGCCTACAAATACATCATACATTTTTGCTGAGTGTACCGTGCTGGATGGATAAGCTTTCAGGTGGAACGGGCGAGCCCTACTGCGGTCTTGAGTGGTACTATGGTAGAACGGAGGTGGATTTCACATAAGGCACCTGTTTGACGATGTATAGTGTTTGTATTTATGTACGTATTGAGCACGATAACTTATAATGTCACCTAGAGACGCCTGTGATAATTGGTCCAATTCAATGTTACGTTAAGTTTATTTTAGTATATACTACATTTATGGCTGAAGGTATTAAACTGATAAGTAAACTAAATATTGATACAGCATACAAATATATAAATATGGGCAACATTTTCTAAAGATAACTTAACGGTAGATACACAAATCAAGGGTCTATAGATCAAGGTTTCTTACAAATAGTTTTTAAGCTTATATTGAAACGTCGATTTAAGCAATACATGGCGGAATTTCATTGTGATATAATAATTGGGTACCCACCACGCACCCTCGGATTGCCGACCCCAACTATTGTAACAAAAAATGTGCATAATAGGGTTATTATATATCCATAGGAAATAACATTTACAAAGGAGACAATTAATATTTTTCGGCATGAAAAAATTTGGGGTCGTAGTCGGGATATCTCAGAATCTCCCTCGCACGCTTGTATTTTTTATTTTATTTTGTTCGTCAAAATGACCACACTCCGCCTGGTGGTAAACGATCATGTGGTCTAAGAGAAGTGGCCTTCACACCATCCTGATAGCAGCTGAGGCGATGTTGAGGTCCTTACCTTGACGGCCTAAGAAGGTGCTATTTCACGCCCCGCTTAAACGACTCAGGATTGAAAGAAGAAGGAAATAAACGCCTTGGCATAGAATTCCATGCCTTACACAAAGACATAGCGGTTACATTATAATATGTATCGTGCATGTTTTTTCTATTATTTGACAACTATCCCGACCACTTACTATATTTGAGAAGCTTTTATGATACTTAAAGATATATATATATTAAATCTAAGCGGTTTAGATTTTAGGTTACATAACTTTTGGAATCTTAACTGGTATTATGAATGCGGTTGTGAGTTTGTTTATTTGTTACGTTTTCACGCCTTAACTACTCGACGGATCATCATGAAATTTTGCGTACACGTTGTCAGGGGAACAGAAAAGGACATAGGGTACCTTACATCCAGGAAAAAGTACTGTTGCCAATATAACCGAACTTATACAAAATCTAGTGATATAATAAAAAGACGAGGCCCTATCATATACCGAGTGTTTTGATGCTGATCATGATATCCGAGAGTAAATGAATTTGCAGTATTGCGCTTCAAAACGCGTGCGTGCGTGGATACGCGTATCGCCTCTATCCGATGTATTACCCGCCCGTGTGTTTATTGCTTTTCTATATAGAGTTATAGTTAGGGTAGCTATCACTATCGCACGGATGATAGTGTGAATTATGGTGTGTGTATACAAATAAATTTAAGTAATGGAGACGTGTTGAAAGTTTTGTTGTTTGTTCAGTAAATAATTTTAAGAAATAACGTCATTCTAGATGTGACCCCTCGTATATGCAAACTAAGCAACTTTCCAGGAGAGACAAAAAACTGCTTTGTTAACAAACTATATTAGATATCTTTTATTTTGTTATAAATTTGAACTGAAAATATTATACGTTATGTTAAGAATAATAAAAATATAACAAGATATTCCCTTTTATTATGCGAATTATTTTAAAAAATACATTTTGATGCCTTTTTGATATAATAATTATGTCAAGTGACAAAAGTATGATTATGACCCGATTGTAGCTAATCTTCACTAAAATTCGATCATTCTGGATTATTTATGAACGTAGGCGTTCATATACCTATATCCAAGCTCAAAACTGTGACTTATCTGTATATTGTTATACTTGTAGGGGCCACAGATTAATTTATTAAAACCCGAAATTTTTCTGTTACTTATTTTGTTTTTCAATTAGGTACAAAGTGTTTCTAATAAATTACGTGGCCAAAGGCTATGTTTATATCGTTTTTCCTCAATATCCTTGTCAATCTGTCATTTATACTGCCCAAATAATTTTGCACAGTGCGGTACTCGAAGGAAATATTTGTACGTAATGATTTTGTCTGCTTCATGACCTATAGAGGCGGTAACGTTTCCAGAGCGATAGCCACAGCCCGTTTCCGAGAGCCAGTTTCCAACATTCCTACGGTTTCCATTACTTCTTCTCGGCTCAAATTGTCTTATCGTCGTTGACTTCAAAATATATCTGTCTGTTTATATTTTTTCGACTAGAAAGTTTGGCAGAAATCGCACTGTATTTGTGAAAGGATCAATAGGAGTCTAGAATAATTAGGCCCAGGACATCTTTAGCAGTAATTTTAAGCTAAAAGATGCTAGATACTTTCGATGTTTTCAAAGATAGTGAGCATATGTACTTTTAGATGTACAACGTATTTACATACATAAAAAAGTGCTATCGGGTCGGCTTTTTTAAAGACATCTGCACTAGTAGTAAATCCTGTGTCGCGGGGGACTTAACAAACAGTCAAACAACAGACACAAAGTACACCCAGACTCGGAACAATCATTAGTGGATCACACAAAGTTTAGTCCCGTACGGGATTCAAACCCACAACACTCGGCGCAAGACGACCATTTAAACCACTACGCCATCCGTGCAGAAACATACAGCAATAACAAATAACAAAAGTGTTTGAAACGTTTAAAGTGTTTTCATCAATACCATTTCATAGCAATCCTAATCCTAATCATAACATCCTAACTAATATTATAAAAGCGAAAATGAGTTTGTTTGTTAGTTTGTTTGTTACCTTTTCACGCCTAAACCACTGAATCGATCATCCTGAAATTTTGCATATACGTTGTCAGGTGTACAGAAACGAACATAGGCTACCTTTAATCCCGAAAAAAATACTGTTTCCGAGGAAAAACAACAAAAAAGTTCTTATGATAATAGAAGGCGCCACTTTTCTTTCGTATCATGATTGAATTATATTATTACAAGCAGAGTGCAACCCGAATTGATTGTCAATTCTAAATTAACGCAGCAAAAGATAATGCTCTATAAAGTAAATTTGTATGTTGCTACATACTTGTGTTGTATGTCTATGTACCTAAAGCTTATGTTTACAGAAATGATACCTAGTGTATTTGAATGGCACAAGGCTGAATGCGTCTATGCAGTCCTCCTCTGTAATAATAGCACATTAATTGAGGCTTCTCTAATTAGGTACGCATAATACCTCGTATTATCTGATTAGGTATAAGGTAGTATTACCCATAATAGTAAATAATTACTTACCTTCAATTATACGATAACATATTTGCATTACAATTGAGTAGCTTTGACAATAGGCATCTTCTTCTCCCTAGCTTTTATTATTCTCAAGTCAGTTGGGGTCGGCTTTCTAGTCTAACCGGATTTGACTGGATATCAGTTTTTACACGGAGCGATTGCCATCTGACATCTGCAACCCAAAGGCTAACGATACCCTAAGGCTAGACCAGTGTCAGGATATTAGAGGGCAGGACTGCCATAGATGTTCATGGCAGCCGGAACCGACGGTTTAACGTGCTCTCCGAGGCACGGAGCAGACGATAATTGTCAATCAATACGCACATAATTTCGAAAAATCATATAACTTCCGAAAGTCAGAGGAGCGCAACGTGGGTTCGAACCCGAGACCCTCTGCATTGCAGTCTGTTGGTCTCCCCACTGAGCTATCAACTGATAATAGGTATCTGATTTCAGCTATATGAAGTCGTGATAAGAAACAAAAGATTGTTCGTTGAATGTAAGTTATGATAGCACGTTCTGCTCGTAAATCTTCGCTATAAACCCCAACGTTAAAGCTGAGATAGCCCTTGACAAGAACGTAGCTAAACCATTCGAGTCAATCGAGATTTCTGAAAGTACAGGCTATTCAACGTGTAACTGGAAGGCAAGTGAATTGTACTATAAAAGGCAACCTACGCGACTCGACTACATTTTGAATGATGTAAATGTTCCATTTGCCTAAGGGAAAAGAGTGATACGAGTATGGGTCCTTGCTAAGTTTCTTGTGCCTCAAGCCAAATGGCCGTAGGCGACCCGGAAAACCTTTATAATGGTTCTTTTTTAATGTTTTTACCATTTTATTTTGTGTATGATGCAGTACAAAAGTCTGTTTCTTTCATCTAGAGTAAATGTTAGAACAAATTATGAGTAATGAGTTTTATTATTGTGTTATGTTACGCGCGGATGAAAGAAAGCAGCTGTTTATTCTCGCGCAACTTATAAGGGATCGTTTAGAGGTATGTTTTACTTTAGGGTTGCGGCCTGTTTACCGAACTGCTGTACAAAAATTTACAAAGAATAATATTCCAAAGAGCGGTCATTTGCTGACTATAAGAGAATATGACGGTGATATATGGTTTAGACACTTCTATGGCCTAATATATGATTTATATTAAACGATGACCCGCGCAACTTCGTCTGCTTCATATAAGAGAATTTTCCCCATTTTTGCAACATTTTTCATTGCTGCTCCGCTCCTATTGGTCGTAGCTTGATGTTATATAGCCTTCCTCGATAAATGGGCTATCTAAAACTAAAAGAATTTTTCAAATCGAACCAGTAGTTCCTGAGATTAGCGAGTTCAAACAAACAAACAAACTCTTCAGATTTATAATATTAGTATAGATGAGACATTCCGTCACAACAACTGCCTTTATTTAGATCATCAATGTATGAAAAGGTGTTTGCGCATTGGATCAGTTTCTCGACATACCCATCTAAATGACTTAATTCAATGTGCTTTTGTCCTTGCTGACGTTTCAGCCGTCCTTAAACAATATGCTCTAGTACGGATTGGATTAGAAGATACCTAACTGGCATATGAGTTACTGTTCATCTTCCAAGTCGGAAGACACAGGATTTTAGTGTGTGATGCTAAGTGCGTCAACATCAGAATCTATTGATTGCAGTATTCGGCATTATTAACGTATGTATGAGTCAAGAGAAAAGTAAATATCGATACATTCAATGTATGGCATACAACATTACCTTAGAAATTTGTAACTGTCGTAGATTTTATACAACACAAAGATATCATTACTCACTTAAAAAACAGGGGCTTGACAGTAAAAAATGAATGAGGAAAGACAGCTATTTCTTTTTACAAAACGTTTTATATTTTTGTAGAAAATATTGAAAACAACCCGGGGCGTATACTTTGCGCGTGTAATTAAACTTTCACAAATAAGCTGTCACAGAAATGGAAAAATATTCTATGGTGACATTTTTAAAACACTCAGGGCGGATTTGTTTCAGCGGAATCACTTAATAACGCGACGGACGCGGTCGGTGCAAGTGGGCTAACGCCGCGCCGGGTGACACCGGGCCGGCGAGTAGGTAACTTCAGGAGGGTAGGGTCGGGATGTCCCTTCACGGCTTAATTCAGAAAAAACGTGAGATCGTCAGATCTTTATGTACTGTTTGCGAATCCGACCGTCGATGTTTCAACCCTTCAAGGCTTCAGTACCTATAATATAAAAAGTTATTTCGCATTACGTCCCGACAATTTTTCATGCTTAGGGTTGGCCGGCGGAAAATACGTATTAGCCTTTACCAACCACTCCGCATTACGTCGCTGTTTTACACGATTCCATTGGAAAATAGTATACTACGTATTATATCCCGCGCACGTACCTCTTTTGAAATTCAGTTTGAAAAGAACACACTGTGTTCAATAACAATGTAATAAGCCTTAAGGTGGCTGTACACATTGGGCCAGCGTGTTGGGCCAACGTGTAGAGATCTACTTGACGGTATGTTGATACCGCCAAGTAGATCTCTACACGTTGGCCCAACACGCTGGCCCACTACCTGGACCCAACGTGTAGAGATCTACTTGGCGGTATCAACATACCGTCAAGTACATCTCTACACGTTGGCCCAACACGCTGGCCCACTACCTTGGCCCAATGTGTACAGCCGCCTTTACATGTAAAGGTGACCTTGGCTTCGTACACAAATCCCACTGAGTTATTTACCGCATGTCGAGTGCCTTAAGTATTCAGCTTTACGTCGTTGGCAATAACTTAATTTTCAAATATATATTTTGTACTACCTTTCTTTGGCGTTGAGAAAGGGCTGATTGATGAATTTCAGTACGATATGACACCCTTGCATATTCCTTTATGGAGCCACCGGTAAGTAATACTCACGATCATTGGCGTGCGCGGGTTATTCCGCGGGCTTCATGGGCAGGTTACAGACGCGGAGGTGCGCGAGGGATGATGCTGATTGTAATAAATTTCCTGGTACCTCGAAACATCTTTTTGGATGCGTAACTCGCAGAGTCCGCACACGAAGAATATGCGTGCAGCAAGTACGTCTGCCTATGTCGCGCCATTTACTCGCATTGATGTGCAAAAACCTTAACAAACTTATTCTTCTTCTCCCTAGCCTTTATTATTCCCAAGTCACTGGGGGTCGGCTTTCTAGTCTAACCGGATTTGACTGGATATCAGTTTTTACACAGAGCGACTGCCATCTGACCTCCGCAACCCGAAGGCTAACGATATCCTAAAGCTAGACCAGTGTCAGGATATTATAGGACACTGACTTCCCAATAACGACTGCCATAGATGTTCATGGTAGCCGGGACCGACGGCTTAACGTGCTCTCCGAGGCACGGAGCAGGCGATAATTGTCAATCAATACGCACATAATTTCGACAAATCATATAACTTCCGAAAGTCAGAGGTGCGCGACGTGGGTTCGAACCCGAGACCCTCTGCATTGCAGTCTATTGGTCTCCCCACTGAACTATCGCTGCTTACCAAACCTATACTATAACCTTAACAAACTTATTATTATAAATATATTAATTCACAGAAACGCTCCTGTTCAAGTATCGACAACGCAATTTATTGTGAAGTACCGCCCACGTTGCTTTTGTCTCCTACAGATTGATTCTATTACAAAAGGAATAACGACCAACCATTCCCTTTTGTCAGCATATTTCAAATTGTAAGGCACGCGGTGTTAAATACTGGAAATCAGAGGTTTATTCGTAATCTATTTGTATGCCGCAGAAATTTCACGGAATCTGTATGTTGAGTTTTCTGACAAAGCATAAATTGACTAGTCACGTTTTTAATAATAAGTTCAAGGAATGAAGACTGCGTCATGGTAATGTTATCTAACAGTTTTCTATCTTCATACAAACGGTCGGAAAGCGAGTCCTACGCGCCTCGAGGTCGGTAGGCACTTGGTTCGTAACCAACCAGTCGCGAATGCACTGCAGCGATGAACGACCAGTGTGATGGTTTTGTAAGCAGTAAGCGTGCGACTTGTTAATATTTGATTGAAATAAGTACAAGTACTTACATAATAATTATGGCTAAGTACCTACAATTTGTAAACAAAAGTATGATTAATTAGTTTTTATCCGAGTACGGATATTTTTTATACTATTAAATTTAACAATAAAGCTTTTTGTACGTCTCAGTTGAGGCGCAAATATTTTTCAGCCTCAAATATATAAGGTTGTTTTTTAATTAAATCTACTAATCTAAAAATCATGTTAGATTTTTATTGAACATTTGCTATTAATTTTTTTTATTTTTTTTTATTGCCATTGGTGGCATACGAGCAAGTGGCCCACCTGATGGAAAGTGGTAACCGCTGCTCATGGACTTCAGCAATGTCAGGACACAGCAAAGCCGCTGCCTGCCGTGAAGAAAGAACTCTCTTTAAACCTCGTTTGAAGAAGGATATATCATAGCGCTTGGGAAACATTCCCAACAAATTACATTTTTTTAAATAAAAATATAATATTTGCAATCACTAAACTAGAAAGAAACTCAAGTAGGTAGATGAAATTAAAATACCGTAGGTGGGCAGCCCTCTCGCGAATTCGCGGACCGCGCGGTTGTATGTAATTATTTCAAGGACAGAGACGAGTTACAATACTGTTACATAACATTACAGTGACTGCGTAGCAACTGTTTGCAAATGATTTTTTAAATATTATTATATGAAACTGAAGCATTGTTTTTATTACTTTTACGAATAAAAGTGGCGGTAACCTTTATAAAAGGGATTGGCCTTGCATATGAGGTAAACGCACTCTTAATACAAGCATAGCTGGAGAGGTTAGAGGATTCACTAGGAATTTGTACCTCAACCCGCAATTGTTGGAATGTCAGATATAATTAAAAGCCTATTGTGTCTGGCCGCCAGTGTTCACAAGGTGTGTCAACAGGTTAAATTGCCAGTAATTTTTTTTTGTGGAACTGTCGTAAGAGGTAAACCTAGGCGAACGTTTCTCGATCAGATCGGAGGCGTTCTGGACAAAGGCCAGGTTAAGAGCTCCTTGAACCGACGGGCGTGTATGGGGAATGTGATGCAAGTGAATAAAGCCAGAGAAGTGTATCAGAATCGTAGCAAATGGAAATCTAGTCTCTGCCTACCCCTCTGGTAAACAGGCGTGAACCTATGTATGTATATTTTTTAAAAACAAGACCCTCTTACTAAAGGACGTAAAATCGTTTGGTACCGACTAAACATTGGTTTGATATGAGCTTAGTTATAATTAAAAAGTAATAATGGATCTTTGTGGATACATACATTCTAATCCTTAAAATGAAATGAAATGAAATGATTATTTATTTGCATGAAACATGGTAGTAGGTTGTTCAAATGTACATGATAAAAAATGTTCACATATTTCGCCGGTTTACCCGACATGCAAGAATTTATAATAATTATAATTAGCCACAAACTTTAAAAATCAATAAAGGTCCTAATATTAAGTACACATTTTAAGGTTATGTCAAAATAAAATTAGAAAGTAATGTCGATAATTCATTTAAATACAATCAAAATAAAAAAAATAAAAAACTAAAATTATATAATGTCAAGTAAAATATCAAATTATGATTTGTAAAAATTCATCTACCTTATTGAAACATTTCTGTAATAACCAATCATTTAGTGATTTCTTGAATTTCCCATTTGGCAATTCTCTTATACATTTTGGGATTCTATTATATATTTTAACAGTCATGACATAACAATTTTTGTGAGACAAGGCAGTTTTTCTCATTGGCATTATCAGTCTTGATGGATCTCTTTTTTTGACTCTAGAGTCCACCTCGTCTTCATATTTCCTAAACAAACTAGCATGATCTCTTACAAAATTACACACCTGCAATAGGCATAGACCCGCCAATGTGTGAAGTTTCAGTTTTTTATATAAGGGTTTGCATGATGTTAATGTATCGACTGCGCATATAGCCCTAATACACTTTTTTTGTGCAATAAATGCTTCATTTACATTTGTTGAGTTTCCCCAAAGAAGTAAACCATATAATATAAAGACTAATGCTTTTAAGAAAGTACAATAGGTTTCATATTTTATGAGCGCCAGAGGTATGCCCGACATATCTCATATTTATATGCACATATTACATAAATAATTTGGAATACAGGTCAAGATTTGTGCCCAGTAGATGCCACCAGCCAGACCACTTATTTTAGTGAGACCCATAACCATAGCTGGTGTTAAAACCACTATAATAATAATAATAATATAAAGATATTGTGGTGATAGATCGATTAGAGCGCCTTGCAATGATCATCGATGTCACCATCCCTCATGACGAGAATCTCGTGAAAGGTGAAAAATATAAACAAATTAAATACCTCGAATTGGCTCGCGAGGTTGTCGACATATGGGATGTAGGCTCGGCGATCATTGTACCGATAGTCTTGTCGGTAAACGGATTAATTGCCAAGAGCCTCGACCACCATCTTAAGAGGCTCGCGTTGAATAGCTGGGTCAAGTCCTCGATTCAGAAGGCAGTATTGCTCGACACGGCGCGCATAGTGCGGAGGTTCCTTTCTCTGGAGCCCTAACCACCGATAGCTTGGTCCTGCACCCGATACCGGTGGGTCATTTCAGTTTTTATATTTTTAAATTAAATATGTATAGTTTTTATATTTATATTTAAAAATGTAGTTATTAGAAAAAAAGTAATAAAGAGAATAATAATATTCTATCACATACACACAATACCATCTAGCCCAAATTAAGCAGAGCTTGTACTATGGGTACTAGACAATGGATAAACATACATATATACTATTTTTTTGTAAATACATACATATTATATATAGAAACACCCAGACCAATACAAACATCCATGTTCATGCACACAAATGTTTGACTTGTGCGGGAATCGAACCCGCGACCTCAGGCGTGGCAGTCGGTTACACTAACTACTACGCCATCGAGGCCGCCAAACTGACTGTCGTTAAGGGATATAAAGCTACGTATGTATGTATATATTCTACACACACACATCAGCAACGTCTGGGCTGCATACTATATATCGGCGAGGTCACAGGTACCTGTAGGACAATACAAGTGAAGGCGAGTGTGTTCTGGAATTTTCCGAAAATTGATCGTTCCCGCTCCAAAAGTTTCAAATTACGGTTGGCCCCAACGCTCTGCTTTTAGTTCACTGAAATATTATACGCAATCACTCGTTTGAATTCTAAATTACTTTTGTAATTAAAATTCCCAGTAAAACGTTTAGAGCGTCCGCGGATTTCAGTTTAAAATTGACGGATATGAGACGGATTCAATGTGTAAAGGAAACTCGAGCGGCTTGGCGGAATTAAAGCAGAAAAATCTACTTACTTGCAGTTGGTAAAGTCTTAAATCCGCTGACGACACGCCGCGAGTCCGGACCCTTCCCTGACTGCCTGATTACAAAGTTTCAACAGAATGATGGCGAGAAAGATTTTTTAATGAATATTAATTCCTTTCAAGTAAAACAAAGTTTGCTCTCGCCGCTGATCGGTAATTGCTTCGTTTTTCGTTTGGGTTGAAATTCCTAATTCCCTCTAAGATTGTCGAAATGCTAATACAGCAGAATTGATTTTCGCACTCTAAGCTTTTGTTTTGATTGAAGAGCCTGGTATTATATCTGTTTTGTAGAATCAAGTCGATAATACTTAACGGTTTCACGGTTCTTGAGCACAAAATATTGTGGATTTTTGCAATCTAATAGATATTGTTTAAGAACTTAGTATTGTACTTAGGATCTAACAAAGTGTACATTTACTGTACAAAACCATGCTTTAAGGACTTGAAAGTAAAATACATACATACATAGATTCACGCCTGTTTCCTAGAGGGGTAGGCAGAGACTACGGATTTCCATTTGCTATGATCCTGACACACTTCTCTGGCTTCATTCACTTTCATCACATTCCTCATACACGCTCGCCGGTTTAATGTGCTCTTAACCTGGACTTTGTGCAGAACGCCTCCGATCTGATCGAGAAACGTTCGCCTAGGTTTTCTTCTTGCGACTGTTCCATTCACATTATCCATTATCACTGGTATATTAGTTAACTAAAGTCAACATAGTGCTGACGGGAATATTGTAATATGGTTATAGTCTATATATACATAGATTCACGCCTGTTTCCCAGACGGGTAGACAGAGACTACGGATTTCGATTTCCAGTCTATACCTTCATATATACTTAACTTTTAAAAGATACTAGTCCTAAGTTACTTTATAAAATCACTATAAGTATATTATTTACACATTTTAGAGCAGCGATAGCTCAGTGGGGAGACCAACAGACTGCAATGCAGAGGGTTTCGGGTTCAAACACACGTCGCGCACCTCTGACTTTCGGAAGTTATATGACTTTTCCAAATGATGTGCGTATTGATTGACAATTATCGCCTGCTCTGTACCTCGGAGAGCACGTTAAGCCGTCAGTCCCAGCTGCCATAAACATCTATGGCAGTCGTTATTGGGAGAGTGTCGACACAAAAGATCCCACTAAGTCGAAGTGTCGCCGGTCTGCACTGACTGGACCCCACATAAGATAAGATAAGAAACTCGCTTTAAAATAATTACTTGCACATTTTCATGCGTAATAAAACTGTATACACCACGTTTCAAATATAATATCTGGTATCGCCGAGTAGGTACAATTATCAAAATTTCCTAAATTAATGTAAATGCCTTTATTCTTCAATTTCTTAATTAGGTCTGCTCGCGTTTCCAAAGAAAATATATAAAGTAATGTATTTAAGACATTCTCTTTAAGCATCTTATTAAGACGCCGAGAATTTTTGCTTTACATAATTATACATCTTGAATATATTTTTGGATTTATAAGTTGTCTGATAAAATTGCTTTTGTTAGTCATACAAAAGAGGTAACTAAGATGTTTCTTTGAAGCTGGGTAGCCTAGAGGCGTAATAAATAATCTTGAATTTGAAACTCAGACCAGTAACTAGACGTAACGAGCTTATTTTTTTCGTAGCCTCCAGGGCTCTGTTCTATACAAAAATGATTACAGCTAAAATTAAAGCAAGTAATTAGAAAATATTCTGTTTATCTTGCTAGTCTAAGTATTCTTTTGAATTAGATGTTGTTTGATTTGCAAAGTACCTATACTAAATAGCCCTACAAAAACCCGCAGATTATTCTGTCCTATGTGTACCTAAGATGGCAAGTTGTGATGATATGATATATACAAATTTGTTTTTAATTTTGTTCTTGTAAAATAATAATAATTGTTAGCATGATCCTTACTAATATTATAAATGCGAAAATGAGTTTGTTTGTTTGTTATGCTTTCTCGCCTTAACTACTCAACCAATCAGCATGAAATTTTGCATACACGATGTCAGGGGTACAGAATAGGACATAGGGTACCTTTCATCCAGAAAAAAGAACTGTTGCAAACCTAACCTAACCTAACCTACATTTACGCGAGCGAAGCCGCGGGTGAAAACTAGTATATAATAATGATGTTGTACCCTAACAGGGACCTTATGTTTGAAAAAGCAAACAACATAAATACAATAAATGAATATGAAAATGTAAAGAAAATAGCAATACAGACATATTATTAAAAGTTATATTTATATATCCAGAATTAGAAAGAGCTCATCAGTATTATAACGTAGTGATGATATTTCTCCGTAAAAGACCGCAGGTTTATTAACTCACAGTTAAATATTAGTGTAATACTCTTTCAATCTTACAGGTATATTTGAAACCAAATATGATATTAGGAAGTTCATAACTCTAGTGTATACTTCGGTAAATACCGAACCTATAATTATGTGTTTTTAACTAGTGTTTGAGGCTTAAGCTGAAAGTTTTAGCTTTGAAGGGTTGTGGAAGTCCGATGTATGTAGCGGCCGACATAACTTTGAAACGATGTTGAACGATCGACGTATCTACACTAATATGTATACTAAAGCTGAAGAGCTTAATTTTTTGTTTGAATACGTTAGTCTCTGGAACGATTGATAAAATTTATTTTCGCATTTGAAAGCCCGATTCTTCAGGAAGGTAGTAGTAGGTTATACGTTACGAGCCACGGAAGCCGAGCAGTAATACTCCGTAAATAAACGTTGGTGAATTTGCGGTGCACGGCTAGTTTAGAGTACTATAAACTATAGTTTTGAGTTCATCTTTTTATTACATCATCAGTTTAAAACAAAAATTATACTTTATAACAGTTTGGTTAGGAGTATGTTGGAATATTGTAGCGTAGTCTGGCGGCCACATTATGCCGTACATAGTTTGCGCATCGAACGTGTTCAGAAGCGCTTTCTTTGGCACCTCGCGTTTTCCAAGGGAGTGTCAAAGAAAATTCCTTCATACAAAGCTAGATTAGAACACTTTTCCATAAGCTCTCTTGACAAACGAAGACGCCTAAACGATGCTTTATTTGGGAGTAAAATTCTTAAAAACTGTATTCAGTGTCCCGAACTGCTAGCTTTGTGCAATATCCGTGCGCCGTCTAGACTCCCGCGAACCTCTATCACTCCACTATGTCCTCCGCTTAGGCGAACAGTTCTAGGCACTAATTCACCATATGCCAGACTTTGTAAGGTTATAAATGGCTGCAGCGATCAAATTGACCTACACCATGACTCTGTTGCAAATCAAAAATCTAAGATCCTCAAATGTTTGGCGGATATTAAATATTTTTATCTTTTTATTTTTATCGAATTAGTCGAAATTATTGTCATCATCCTTGTCATAATAATTTAAATTACAACAAGCTGGCTCTATCTTTGTTATTTTTGTATATTTTGTTTTTACCATGCATAGTTTTCTTATTCTTATTCTTGTGTTATATTAGCAACCGTGTTTAGATTATAAGTTTATTTTGTTAACATTTAAATAATTCATGTGGTGTTTACCTATAAGTAATTGTTACACAATGTTATTTACTATAAGTTTGTATTAAGTGTAAGTAATTGTGTATACAGTTGTTGGTGAACCAAATAAATAAAACAAAAAAATAAAAAAATTACTTGTTATAAATGAGCTCTGTTTGTAAAATTTCCAACTGCTAGATACGGGTTTCTTCTCAGCATGAGCCGGGTTAGGCTGTACGGCTCCTGTACACAATGCCACCGCCGCGTCGTAACCGTTCCGCCACCGCGCCTCTATGCTGTGCATACGGTCGCGACCGCACCGTCACCGCGTCGCCACCGCGTCTCCGCCGTTTGATTTGAATATACCACTAGACAGTTGTTAGTAATACATTGCATAACACTGCTCTGTCCTCCACTGAAGTTATGAACGTTTCGGAATCAAAATTATCTATTATAGATTACTAAAAAGTTAATACGAGCGCATATGTTGGCGGCCGCCGGTAATGGAATAAGCAAAATTAAACACTGGCGAATGGCGGCGCGGTGTCGCGTCGGCGCGGAGGCGGTACGGCCGCGAACGTATAGTCAGCTGAGAAACACGGTGACGGAGCGGTGTCGGCGCGGCGGCGGTATCGTATACTCGAGTGCTTAGTCCACCATCCTGGCTCCATTGTTTGAACGTTTATTAATTCCCGTGCGATACAGAAATTATTCCCAGTTCCTTTTTAAAGGAGATAATTATGTATTATTATTATCTACCTTTTTATACTACCAAGGAACTAAATAAGCGAAGCACCTGCTTGATGGTAAGAGTCTGCAATCTGTGTCAATTTTCTCTAATGGGTTGGTAATTTTTAATGGGTCTCGGGTTCGAACCCACGTCGCGCACCTCTGATTTTAGGAAGTTATATGACTTTTCGAAATTATGTGCGTATTGATTGACAATTATCGCCTGCTAGTGCTTCGGAGAGCACGTTAAGCCGTCGGTCCCGGCTGCCATGAACATCTAAATCCGGTTAGACTAGAAAAGCCGATCCCAAGTGACTTGGGAATAATAAAGGTTAGGGAGAAGAAGATTGTAAAGCAAATATATGGTCGACTATACTAGGTCGGAATTTGTATTAGAATATTCTTAAATGATTGCTTATACTGTATAGACATGTGCCTGCTTTGTCAAGTCTGTAGCATAAGATTGCGCTTACTTTTGCGTGCTAACGACCGTACCATGTGATCTGTCGGTAGGGTAGCCTTTTATTATATGCGACTTAAAATCATAGCGAGAGAAATGTGAGTGTAATTCGCCTCTGTTTACCAAGCGTTAATATTCAAGTGTAAATCTATACAGCATGTAATGAATTAATAAGATGATACTTAATGTAAGTAGGACAGATGTAAAGACTTGTATAAAGTGTTTCTAAAAGAGGTGTATTAATGAGATACCAGATTAACATATCCTTAGTGCGTGAATGAAACGAAAGAGCTAAGATAATTTTGAGCCTCTCGCTTCAGACAACAGCCTGTCAAACTATATCGCGACTTAATAATAAAAGCATTGTGTGTGGACGTCGGCGTCCGCACACCGATAGACGAATTATATTAAATACAAAAACGGAAATGTTTGTTTAAAATTGTACGTTAAATTTTAACAGCAAATAGTATTCAAAGGAAACCTCGTCATGAAAACACTATCAAAATTGGTCGTAAAATGAAGGAGCAATTAATGTTTTAATTTTAGGTATGAAAACGGGTGGGTCGTAGTGAGACCTGCCTCCTACGTTTCTCGCATGCCTCAACTTTTATAGCAGTTACGTCACAACGTAGTATCGTTCGCCCTTTTTCTGTCATTTAACACTTATCCCTATATACAGATTTCAATGGAATGCCACTTAAAATTTCTAATACAATTTAGAGTTTAAGACTTTAGGGAACGTAACTTAAGAACTAATTAATAAAAAAAATATCAGCTATCCTATTAAACATTTTTGAATTTAGCACTAGGTAAATATGGCTTAAATCCTCTCATACTGAGAAAAGATTTGTGCCTAGCAGTGGGAAGAAGCAAAACTAACGTGGACATTATGATTGCAATTTAGTTTACAGAAGTCTAGGACTCAGGAGTCTGGTAGTGTTATTGGACTTTTCTTTTGAGAAAGTTTCAGTAGCAGCAGTCTGGGGCTATGGCCAGACGACAATAGGTTACTCTCTTTTATAAGCGACCTAAACCCATAACCCTGACAAATTGTGGGTGATACGCCTATGCCCTACCGTTTTGGCAATGTAGAGACTATTTATGAACGATTCGATTATCTTTTAATTTATAGTTGAATATACAGCAGTGCAGCAAATTGGAGTATTCCGCTTTCGGCACCAATTTTTTCGGCACCTATGGTTTCGGCACCTCAGCTATTCCACTTGCAGCACCAATAGGTATTTTATTCCACATTCGACACCAAGCAAAAATACCTGTTGGTGCTGAAAGTGGAATAGCTTAGGTGCCGAAACCATAGGTGCCAAAAAAATTGGTGCTGAAAGCGGAATACTCTAGCAAATGGAGTATTCCATAATTTTGTAATTAGAGTTTACATACACAATGATAATAGTTAATATATAATTTATTTGGTGCTACCATAAATCTTTACGCATTTATATTATACTTTGGTAAAAGCCGCGTTAATATTAAATGTGAATGTATAAAAGAAAAATTTATATACAAAAATCAAGTAAATTAATAATTTAATTTCGTGGTATTTCATCATGGCAACAAATAAAAGCGCCCGCCAACAAATTACGAAATGAAAGATAGTATTCAGACTTAAATCTTTATGGATTTAAGATTAATTTGTAAAAATATATTTTCCCTCTTAAAGCTTACTGGCAGCCATAAATACAAATTACCAAAAATTTTAATCCTAGATGTGGTAGGAGGAGCGAGCTTTGATATTATATTAACATGTTAGAGAACTCAGTGTCAATTTTCAATATGAGTGATTAAAACTATCTATATATTAATACGTGAAACAAAAACTTTGTACCCGTTTTTACGAAAATTGCGCGGACGGAGGAGTATGAAATTTGGCACAGTTAAAGTTTATATGGAGAAGGAGGGAGGAATTCTAATATTTATATAAAATATGCATTAGAAGTA
Source organism: Catocala sponsa (assembly GCA_963564715.1). Taxonomy (NCBI): domain Eukaryota; kingdom Metazoa; phylum Arthropoda; class Insecta; order Lepidoptera; family Erebidae; genus Catocala; species Catocala sponsa. Next base: position 28,537,371 of record OY751329.1, read on the forward strand.
CATTAAATTAATGAAAAAACACGCACACAACCATGCATTTGACGCACGCAGTCGAATCGCGTTCGTAGTATTTCGACATTGTTCGTCTGACGTCGTACAATTCTTTGTAACTATGGTTACCTATACCTTATTTATATGTAATAGAGAAAAACAGAAAACAATGTAGCAAGCTTAGGAATTTTGGTCGAATTTTGACCACTAGGCGACCGCTAGTATTTATAATTCAGACATCATGTTGGCATATGTCAGCTGACAACTTAAGATTCAGTAAAATGACCAAATTTAAAGGGCGCATCTATGATTTGCTCATTACCATTTCTTTAGCACAGCTAAATACTTGTTCTATGAGTGGGTTCAAGTCAATATTGCTATCGGTACGGTTCGAGCACACGCTGTACCCGCTTAGTTGACTTAATTGATTATGTTGTTTTTATCGATAAATAGTTTCTGTTTCTTTTTCACACCTACACGATCTGACTCACCATTTCTAAGGCTACGGACACGAAATCAACAGACGCGGGGCGGCGGTGATGGCGGCGCGGCGAGCGGCGCGTTTCAATGCGATAGATTTATGTATATAGAACTGGCCTCGAAGGCAGCCGCGCAGGGAGCGCCGGGGAGCGGCGTACGAGCGGTGCGCGCCAGTCTAGCGGTGCCCGCGCCTCTGCATTGCTAGATGTTCCCGCGGTTTCACCAGCGTTTATCGTTACTGCGTCGCCCCTGTGGGTCGTAGCGTGATGTTATATAGCCTATAACCTTCCTCGATAAATAGGCTATCCAACACTAAAATAATTTTTCAATTCGAACTAGTAGTTCCTGAGATTAGCGCTTTCAAACAAACAAACTCTTCAGCTTTATAATATTAGTGTAGATTGTGCTTTGTGTTTATTTTTTTATTTTTAACGACCGACGTTTGTATCAAAAAGATGTTCTCGTCGCTGTTAAGTCATTTCGTTTTCGAACAAAGTCACTAATTTCTCATAATACAATACTACGCCGCTGTGGCGCCGCGCAATCTGCCCGCTTGCTTCGAGACCGAGTCTACGTTCGTAAAGTCCTCTACGACATAGGAATTATTTCCAGTGCGGCTTTAAAAAAATAAAATAAGTATTTCAAGGCAACTGATAGGTACTCCATATACTTATACTGTCACTCGTGGTTAGGAGTGCATGATAGGCTAGCCATGCTCTTCAAAGCAGATGACAGGTACTATCGTTTCTTGGATTGTACTCTTATAGAAATAAAAATGTTTTAATGCGCACCGGAATCAAAACTGGCTTTCACGATTGCGAAACATTCAGAAACTGGACCAACAAGAATATCAAAGTCTGAACCATATTATTTAGGTCAAAGGAGCTTATGCAACAATAACATAAGTTATTGGTTTGTTTAACTGAACAAGAGCTGTTAGTTAGAAGTACTATAGCACCACTGCTATAGTATCTAATAGTTTTCTCCAAAGAGAAACTAAACTGAACTCTTGTTAATAAAGGAGCCTGTCTTTCCCAATGATTTGGTGACAGCAGAAATGAGTAGGCTTGTCCGAGGAAGTGCTACGCTTTTGCAGAAAGCCGGCGTAAGAGTAGTATCACTTACTGGTTTTCTCCTGGTGACCCACGAGTCGTGGAGGTTGACGTACCTACCTCAATTCTCTTTTATCCAATCTTTATTTCCTTTGCCTTCAGCTTGATGGCGCGCGATTAATACTCCTAGTAGGTATTGCAAGTGACCGTATCCTACTTTAACCGCTTCACATCAGATAAGTAATATACTTGCTACCTTGGTGGTAGTAAATGATTGCTGTGGTTGGTTCAATTCCCGGATGAGGAATATTAAGGGAGGAAAGGATATATAATAATAATAATAAAGTTTATTACTCCATAGGAAAAACACTTAATCTAGGTACAAAACTTAGAGTAGTTAGATTTATATAAGCCTCACAAATGGTTATAATCATTGGTATTCTCATAAATAGTGAGAAAATACTAAGTACAAAATAGGGCTAGGGAAAATGGAGAAAACTATCTTTCTTTATTGTATAGAAGGAAGTAATAGTAGTAAAAAATTAAGTTACTATGTTTTTCTTTTACACACAACACCATTTAGTCCAAACTAAGCAGAGCTTGTACTATGGGTACTAGACAATGGATAAACATACATAAATACTTTTTTTTGTAAATTCATACATATTATACATAGAAACACCCAGACCAAGACAAACATCCATGTACATGCACACTAATGTTTGACTTGTGCGGGAATTGAACCCGCGACCTCAGGCGTGGCAGTTGGTTACACTAACCACTACGCCACTACGCTTGGCGGGGCTTGGCAAACTTTCACAAGCTCCTAGCATTTAAAATGGCTATCCGAATCATCCCCATGTATCTACTGCGATTTCTCATAATGACTATTTAACTTAAAAAAATTCTTTAGAAGAAGTAAAAGACCTTTTCGAGTTTTTTTTTTGGAACTGAATTTTTTTCATTTTTTCTTTTATGCATAAAATAATCAGCTTCATAACTGTAATAAAAGTTATGAAAATGATGATCTAAAGTAAAATAATTGGGTTCGGTGAATTATGACTTCCGTGAATCATAACCCGAAATTATGAGTAATCGTGGAACATACATGGGGTTGATTCGGATCGTCCACGTTACGAGCAAACAAATTTTTGAAGTGAAAACTTCTTTAGCGGCGTTGTGCACTTTTTTGTGATGGGTAAAAAATGTTAAACTCGCGTCAGGACACGTGACCTGATCGAAAATTCGTAAGACGGAGGGAGAATTGTCGTATTTGTGTACGATAGCGCAATAAATGAATATTGTATTTTACCATATAAATGATAGTACTTTTATACTGATAATTAAAGCAATTCGTGGAAAATTATTCCCTAATCATTCCAAAATATCAAAAATGCACAACGTTAATATTCAAGTTTTCACTTCTGACGGCACTCCTCCGGGAGTCCAGCCCGTTTTTTTTATTTGGACGTCATTCTTCCGGCCATCCTGTATATCCCGTTCAATATTTATAAACACCACTTTCGGATATATTTACATAATATCTCAAGCGTATCATTATTTCTGAAAAGTGTGCACCCTTACAATTTATAAGTAAAAGCGCGACTGTCTCAAAATATACCTACATACTATGAAACAGTCAAATCGCGAGTTGAGGACTTTCAAATCACGATTTCTTTATTTAACATAAATTGTAAGCATGCTTACGTTTGACAATCATTCAGCCAGCAAACAAAGACCCTTCTTGTATCAAAGCGAAAAAATAATAATATGGCTCGTAAAAGGACGTTTCAAATCGCTCGCGAATCTTATCATAACGCATAATCCTGTCTGTGGAGAACATTTTGATCCAACACAAAGGACTGACAAAGCCGCGGGCTGCGAGGTAGGGAGACACACCAATCACGGCATGCATAACAAGGTCTTCCGTTTGGTTATAGGGCAATCTACACTAATGTTGCTACTTATTCTATATGATTACGTTCAATGTGAACTATTTTACGGTCGGAAGTAGCTCGGATTATAAGATATCCATACCGTGTAAAGTATTAAGGAACAGGTAGTTGTAGTGTGTAAGAAGTCTTATAAGTGTGTTTTATCTATACTAATATTATAAAGCTGAAGAGTTTGTTTGTTTGTTTTTTGTTTGAACGCGCTAATCTCAGGAACTACTGGTTTGATTTTAAAAAATCTTTTAGTGTACTATAATATTATAAAGCTGAAGAGTTTGTTTGTTTGTTTGAACGCGCTAATCTCAGGAACTACTGGTTCGATTTGAAAAATTCTTATAGTGTTTGATAGCCTATTTATCGAGGAAGGCTATAGGCTATATAACATCACGTTACGACCCACGGGGGCGGCGCAGTACCGATAAACGCGGGTGAAACCGCAGGAAAATCTAGTTATTTAATACACGTACATACCTATAGTTTAGGCCTTTATCTTCGAAAGGTTAGACAGAAGAGAGTGCTGAGAAAGCAGCAGAACTATGCCCAGTAGTTAGTCTGCTAATAGTTAATCTAGTATTTCTATTGCTAATAAGAATATTTTGACGAAAATCTCAAACCATCTGGCAGACCTGGGAATTAAGCTTTATATTAACACAGCAGTCACCGAGCAAGTCAGTTTATATTTAGACTAGCTGATCCGCGCAACTTAGTCTGCTTCATATAAGAGAATTTTCCCCGTTTTTGCAACATTTTTCATTGCTGCTCTGCTCCTATTAGTCATAGCGTGATGTTATATAGCCTATAGCCTTCCTCGATAAATGGGCTATCCAACACTAAAATAATTTATAAATTCGAACCAGTAGATCCTGAGATTAGCGCGTTCAAACAAACAAGCAAACAAACAAACTCTTCAGCTTTATATTATTAGTATAGATTATCATTATGAAACTGTGCAGAAGCAGTGTCTGTATATTCTAGGCTAGATGTTACCGCGGTATCAACTGCGTTTATTATTACTACGCCGCCCCCGTGGGTCGTAGCGTGATGTTATATAGTGCAGAAGCAGTGTCTGTATATTCTAGGCTAGATGTTACCGCGGTATCAACTGCGTTTATTATTACTACGCCGCCCCCGTGGCTCGTAGCGTGATGTTATATAGTGCAGAAGCAGTGTCTGTATATTCTAGGCTAGATGTTACCGCGGTATCAACTGCGTTTATTATTACTACGCCGCCCCCGTGGGTCGTAGCGTGATGTTATATAGTGCAGAAGCAGTGTCTGTATATTCTAGGCTAGATGTTACCGCGGTATCAACTGCGTTTATTATTACTACGCCGCCCCCGTGGGTCGTAGCGTGATGTTATATAGTGCAGAAGCAGTGTCTGTATATTTTAGGCTAGATGTTACCGCGGTATCAACTGCGTTTATTATTACTACGCCACCCCCGTGGGTCGTAGCGTGATGTTATATAGTGCAGAAGCAGTGTCTGTATATTCTAGGCTAGATGTTACCGCAGTATCAACTGCGTTTATTATTACTACGCCGCCCCCGTGGGTCGTAGCGTGATGTTATATAGTGCAGAAGCAGTGTCTGTATATTCTAGGCTAGATGTTACCGCGGTATCAACTGCGTTTATTATTACTACGCCGCCCCCGTGGGTCGTAGCGTGATGTTATATAGTGCAGAAGCAGTGTCTGTATATTCTAGGCTAGATGTTACCGCGGTATCAACTGCATTTATTATTACTACGCCGCCCCCGTGGGTCGTAGCGTGATGTTATATAGCCTATAGCCTTCCTCGATAAATGGGCTATCCAACACTAAAATAATTTTTGAATTCGAACCAGTAGTTCCTGAGATTAGCGGGTTCAAACAAACAAGCAATCAAACAAACAAACTCTTCAGCTTTATAATATTAGTATAGATTAATATGAAACTGTGCAGAAGCAGTGTCTGTATATTCTAGATATTAAACAAAACTTATTTATCTTCTCTATGTTTTTTAATGACAATATATGATTTTTCTTACATGTTTATGTGGAGAACACTAAACATATTTTAACGCAGGTCTCAAATATTTTTAGCTTAGGTTCAACATAAAATCTAACCGACATTCGTTTAGTTTTACTTCGTTAAGTAAATCTTAATTACAAGTTCCACGTAAGTTACGTCACGGCTGAACAGATTCGAGCTAACGAAGTCAACCATAATTTAGTTAGTAATAAACTTAAAAGTTACGAAAATCAAATTTTTTGACGTGACAACGTCTAATAAATCGATGAACGCCGGCTGCACGCACGAAAACGGATGAGTCATTGTCCCGTTACGCTCATTGTAACGTTACGGGAAAGAAATTTTGTCATGACGTTGTCACGTTAAACTATCGTCCGTAAACCGACTTTACAGACAACCAATTTTTTTTCTTCTGCACTACAATATGCAGTTTACTTATGTAATAAACTGATAACCTCGGCCGATAGACTATTTATTTTTTATCCTTAACTGCTCGGATGGCGTGGTGGTTTAAGTGGTCGCCTCGCCACTGCTGTCTCGCTGAGTGTTGTGGGTTCGATCCCGAAATTTGTGTGCTCCACAAATAGTTGTTCTTAGTCTGAGTGTTCTTTGTGTCCGTTGTTTGAATGTTTGCAAAGTCCCTCGCGATATGGGATTATTTCCTACTGCGGATGTTGTCTTTATTGCACACAAAAAAAATGGGGCCGTCTTTGGGGACTGCCGATAGTGAAAACTTTAATCCTTGATCATAAACACTTCTTTATACATAAAATAAAAAGGGCGGGTCGGCTTCCTGATACTCTCTTGGGAGTTATTAAGGGGGTCAAAATTTCGTTATTTTTGCGTAGGACGCACCATTTCTGAGATATTGTTAATATTCTAAAATAATTCAAAAATGGAAAGCGTCGAAGCGTGACGATGACAAAGCGTGACGATGACGCGAGTTCTATGATTTTTGTTCACCCAAGAAGTGCTCAACGCGCCTAAAGCAGTTTTCACTTCAAAAATTCAACAAAAGAGGTCTTATTGTTCTAACGGTAAGCGGCTATTAGCTATAAGCGTAAGGTAAGTAATCATACTTCCCTGTGCCTATCAATTCCGAGTCGTAGTTTTTCTCCCATTCCTTTCGTTTTATCCCATTAAAAATGGGTGGCAACGAATGGGACGATAGGATTGGGACGAGAGGTACGTAGGTATATAAGCCACCGGCCTTAATTTACAGGGCGAAATGTAGTAGAAGTGTTACTAGACTAACGCCGCGCGTCGGTTTCTTAAAAGAGGGTTGTACTAACATCTTTTAAAAGGAACTGGACTAAATAAATACTAAGACGGGCTCTTCCCCTCATGTAATATGTAGGTGAAACAACATAATGCTAGTTGCTAGTTTGAAAGCCGCTCGTTTTTTTGGGCTGAGTTGTTTCGTTCGGTTTTCAAAGTCTCTTAAATATACCTATCCATCTGAGACAGCTGGACAAGCAGAGGTGTTGAGTTAGATCCCAAGACACGCACCTCTGACTTTGCGTAGTTATGTGCGGGTTAAATAGGCAATTTTAAATAATAATTTGTGTTAAACTTTATTTATAAGAAATTCAAATCTGTACATATAACCACAATTCTTTAAAAATAACTTATGCCTAAAATATTATAAAACAGAAAGAAAAAGAAAACTAAAACCTAATAGGCGTCATAAAATTCCTCCGCATCCCAGTCGACCGGTAGTATGAGCAGAAGACTGGCAGTATTGCCACGTTGAATGGCAATGCTTATTCTTTCTGCAAAATAAAGGCCAGCCCTCTGGTCACGGGAAGCGTTGATGAACCTTTCTGCTATGTCTCTATAGAGCGCACGAGCACAGGGACCCCATGACCCTAGCGTTTCGACCCCAAACGGTTTAAAAACATAATCCCCTACCAGGTTTTCGTATTTGCGCCGTTTGAGAAAATAATAAATTAATTTGAACAATTCAAAAGCAAACTCAAATATCACATTTTGAACAATTTTTCCGAATTTACATAAAATGTTATAAATAAATGACTTTCTGAGTGCTACTTGGGCCAATAATAAAGATGTAATTGAACAAGACTAATCGACAATTATATTGTATTATTTATATAGTTTCGTTTTATAAATACGATGATAGAAACTTTATTTACCCTCAAATGAAACAAAAATAAATGTCTATTTTCTTGAATATAGAAATGCTCTTTAAGAGCAAAAAATATCTTGAACCATCCTTCGTGAGGAAACCTCTCCATAATGTTCTCGAAGATATGCGAAGCCTGTCAACCCGCACTGGGCCAGCGAGCGTATTGGACTATGCGAGCAATAGGACAGTTTATATATAAAACTGATATATATTATAAGTAATATACATATATACAATTCAGGGTTATTACTAATAATATACCTTGCATGCACAAACTACAAACAAAATTAGCTTGTTAATGTCGGCTTGTTAGCCGATGTAACTTTGTCGAAACGTCAAGCACCTAGGCAAACAATATGCATGATCGTGTTAATTACTGTTACGAATTATATAGATATGTAGACAAAATGCCTGCTTAAGCTTTTACTATATAGATAGATATAGATTCAGTATAATTGCGACTAGTTAATTAAAATGTCGTCAAGTGATAAACATAATGACAAAATTATTACATAACCGACTAATTTTGTATCTTAGAAACGTTAATAGCTTGACATTCTCTTGAATTCTGATCTTGACTAAATTCCTTGAATTTCAAATTAATTTAATTTAAAACAAAATATCGCTCAGACATGTTTTTTCTGAACAAAGGTAAGCAAAGGAGACTCTACCTTTCGCACATTATTATAAATTTTATTCTCATTGCCATAGAAAAATAAAAGTTTATATTAAAACATTGCGAACATTGTAAACTTATTAACAGACTTCAAAAAAAGGAGGAGGTACTCAATTCGTCTGTATTTTTTTTTTTTTTTTTTTATGTTTGTTACCTCATTACTTTCGACCGGGTGAACCAATTTTGACGATTCTTTTTTATCTGAAAGCTGATGCTTCCCGTGTGATCCCATTTAATTTTGATCAAGATTTGACCATTCGTTTTCGAGTTATCCTTAATATTGCGTATTTGGCTACATTGATGATGTTCTCATTTTTGGCAGGGTTCACTAAAAACCGAGAAGAAATAAACAAAATTTTAACAAAAACGAGAACCGACTTCAAAAACTTATATTCTAATACTTAAAATGCACTAAAAAGTTAATAAATAATTGCATATTCTTGTGAATAAATAAATTATTGTTATTTTTGAAGTCGGTGTCAGCCGCCCGCGCCGCGTGCTGCGTCTATTTGTGTAATTGTGCATGCCAATGTTATGTTATATTTATAAATGTTATGTTGTAGTAAGACATCTCATGTTTAATTAGTTACAAACCTACCTTGGCTGACACCGACTCCAATAATAACAATAATATAATTATTCACAAGAATATGCAATTATTTATCAACTTTTTAGTGCATTTTAAGTTTTAGAATATTCGTTTTTTAAGTCGGTTTTCTTTTTTGTTAAAGTTTTGTTTATATAGTAAAAAGTTTTCTACGGGCTTATGTCACGTTTCGTTTCATTGTAAAATAAAAAAAAACAAACTCAACTCGTCAACGAGCCACACATGTGTGAAATCTTTATTTTTCTAACTCGCCGCGAAATTTGCAAAATGCCGGCTGTCCGAAAATGGGATCTGGCCGCGCCACCTTCCACCGAGCATTTTGGAAAAGGAAAAAGAAATAAAAACGGGTATAGCACGACTGACTCATAAAAATTTTAGTAAGCGTGTCCCACGAACGCCGCGGGAAATGGCTAAAAATGAGGACGGTTCCTGACATCGTCGAGACTACTGTTTCATTGAAATCACTCTCCGACTGCTAATAATGAACAAGGAGGTTGTATCTGTAATTTTTGACTCGCAAAAATACTGACGATGTCGCGCCGAATAAATGTTTTGACGATAACTGTTAAATTAACGGCTTCGAGAATTCAGTTCATCGGATTTTGTTTTGTTTTGTGTAATAGTTCGTGATTCATTCGGTTCGTTGAGTTTCAGCTAGTATTGCTGAATTTCTGGATATTGAAATAGCCTCTTTATTAAAACAGAAAATGTTATTGGCGTATATTTCCTTAAATTAGCAGTTTTGAAGCTCGATATTGAAACTTCTAGAAATGTTATTTTAATATATTTCTAATTTATTATTTTAATAAAACTGCTGTAGGATATAGGCAGGCAAGAGACGAAACCAGTGATTCGTCGGTCCTTTGAATTGAATAATGTAAACATTTTGCATCTAGAATTTATGTCACGACCGCAGTGGTTTATTTGCATAAAATCTGTATTCCATTAAACTACGTAGATACTAGTGCGTATAAACAGTTTGTAATAAATACATTTACGAATTCTAACTGTGAGATTACTTGTGTTGATTCAGGTATCTGTGGATAAATTTATAGTTATGAATGAATAAGGGGATATCATGTACCTATTCATACATAATATTCATATTTCCTCAGACTACTTTTAATATATAAAATGGTATTTGTTTCGTAGAAATGAAGGTTTTATGTATTTTTAAAGGCTTATTTAAAGGTATTTAAAAATTTTAAACCCACGAATTTGTAATCGAGTGTTCGTGAGTTCGTTCTCCATCCATTCCAATGCTGACTTGAATCCAGTCCTAACACAAGCAAAAGCGTTAGCTGGAGAGGACAGTAATACTACATACTAATAATTTGTAACCCAAATAGCAAGTATATTTAAATCATTACTTGGAATATTAATACATACATACATAGATTCAAGCCTGTTTCCCAGAGGGGTAGGCAGAGACTACAGATTTCCATTTGCTACGATCCTGACACACTTATAAATAATCCTTACTAATATTATAAATTCGAAAGTAAATGTCTGTCTATCTGTCTGTGTGTCTGTTACCTTTTCACGGCTTACCCACTCAACTGATTTAGATGAAATTTGGTACAGATATAGCTTAAAACCTGGGGAAGGAAAATGGCTACTTTTTATTCATTCATGTAGGTACCACGCGGGCGGAGCTGCGCGCAAAAGCTAGTAATGTATAATGGAATATATATAATGGAATATTAATGTACTTAGGTAAATCAATAATAACAAGGAGTGGTTTCTATAAATAAATAAAAATATACGACAAGATATAAAACATAATGCCGTCGTGAAAGCAAAATTTAAAAAAATTGCCTAGTCATTCTTTGGGCGCGTACCATATAGTGGACAGATGTATGTACAGTTATTCCTAAATGAGAATTTACCCCAAAAGAGTCAATGTACAAGACTCAGAATATTAAACAATACTTAAATAGGTCTGTCTGCATAGCTAAGTTTCTTTGTAACTAATTGTAGCTAGAGATACAGTTTCATTTCATACACGTCTTTCAAATTAATTTATTTCAGATATTTCACCTAACAAACTTTGGAATGTAGTTAAATATGTATTTTAGAATTGTTGATAATAAAACAGCTGTATAAAAAGGAATGAAAACATCTTTAATAATGTACAAATGAACTCTATTATTTATGATAAGCCTTTTGACTCACTAATCCCTCTTTAAATTTGTGACCTATTCTAACAACGCTTTCTGCAATCCTAATCCTAATTAATATTATAAAAGCGAAAATGAGTTTGTTTGTTTGTTACCTTTTCACGCCTAAACCACTGAACCGATCATCCTGAAATTTTGCTTATACGTTGTCAGGTGTACAGAAACGGACATAGGCTACCTTTCATCCCGAAAAAATTACTGTTCTCGAGGAAAACAATAATAACGTTCTTATGATAATAGATGGCGCCACGTGTCTTTCGAATCATGATTGAATTATATTATTACAAGCAGAGTATGACCCGAATTGATTGTCAAATTCTAAATTAACGCGAGCGAAGCCGCGGGCAAAAGCTAGTTAGAATATATTTTTGTTTATCCTATTGTTATAATAAAGCTGAAAGTTTGAGATAATGTGTGTATGTTTGTTACTCAATCACGTTTAAACTGTGGAACACATTTGGATGAAAGTTGTCACATATATAGATTTCTTGGATATGGTCGGCGATTATTGGGCTATTCTTTCAAGAAATTCTTGGAGTACGGAACAGTGGCCGGTAGATGATAACTGGCTCGACCCCTATTATGGAGAAATAGCTTACCAAATCATAGCAGAAAATTTTAGAAAAGCTTTTATTTGTGAACATGCACTCAACATAAAATATTATATTATAAAGAACATTTTACTCATAAAAACATACAGTTCACTTTTAATTAAATATAGCAAAGGTATACTGCTATAATAAAATATTTCGCCTCTGTGGCGCTTGTAAACAATTTTTTGTACATATTCTTTAAGTTGGCTTTTGTTTTGTTCTTTTTCACTCTTTTATGTTCTTGAGTAATTTATTATACAGTTTTGCTTCTTAGAATAGTATTGTTTCAATCGCGAGTAAATTAATTGAAGAATGTTTTTTATTTTTCAGCCATGCCTGGTTAAATGGAGTTTGTCGTAACTTAATATACCTTACGTTGATTTATATATTTTAATCATTCCGCTTTTATATATATACCTATTCCCGACCATACCAACGAGATGGGTGTAAAAACTCAGATTTCAACCTCTTCGTCTTCATGTGACCTTATGACCCTATACCTATATCTCGATACCTTGGTCGAGTTTGAATATGGGCCCTGTGGGACGGCCCATATTCAAACTTGACCAAGGTATCAATCGGACCTGCTGCTGGGCATGATGCCCACAGTTAGGCGTCATACCAACTGTTAGGCATTAAGCCCACTGTTGGGTATCATGTCCACTGTTGGGCATCAAGACCATTGTTGGGTATCATGTCCATTGTTGGGCATCATGCCCCCTGTTGGGCATGTTGTATTGCAAAGCGCAACACAAGACAAAACTCGACAGCAAACAGCAGCAACCAACTTCAATCAGCACACCACCACTTTGCATATAAATGAAGCCATTTTGCCATTTAAAATACATGTGACTTTGTGACCCCTATATCTCGGGGATCTTTTGACCCACAGAGCCCATATTCAAACTCGACCGAGGTATGACCCCAAGGTGTCTGCACACCAAGTTACAAGTCAATCGGTGCAGTGGTTCCGGAGCTATACCTGTCACTGACAGACACACAGACCCGCATAGTGTTTTCATTAACCTCTTCGAAGAAGACTCAAGAGGTTAATAATTAAGTAAGCTAGTTTCTTTAGTACATTGTAATTATTTTGAAATTCGAGTAAAGTAATGTTACATTGTTTTATTCTTGGTCATGGTTTTCGCTTTGTTTTGTTGTTCGTCAAATTTATTCAGTATATCGATATCGTTCGGATTTGTTTTCGTTTGACTGCATAAATCGTTTCGCAAATTGATTGAATCGATTATACTTTCAGATATCCAGTATTTTTAGGTGGGTTATTTTTTGTTTTATTTTTGTTATTGTTTTCCAGGTCCTGCATAAGTCTTTAAGATAGCAATAGACATAATAATTTTAGTATCATAGTTTGCTTTCAGCAATTTTTTTATAGTGTATATTTTACTTCTGATTGTAAAAATTTTTACAAACATGCCACATTTGGTCCTGCTGCCATAGTTGATAAATCCAGGTTTGTTTTTCTACGACTGTATTGTAAATTTTGAAGATTTTCGAGGTAACATTTCGCGGATTGGTTGGACAAACTTATATGATGTTGTTATCTAATTCCATACATAAATATAATATGCAGTGTTATTAGGCAACTCGATTTCGATTAGCATAGACATAATGTTGATGCATTCACGCTTGCATTGAAACAGAGAGAGATATATAGGGGAAAAATAATACTGCGTCATATTTATGTAGTAGTGATGTTCCGGATATCCGTATCCACGGATGTCCGCGGGCGAAAAAAGATCCGTATCCGTATCCGTAACATTTTTGACGGATCTTTTACTTTATTAATTTTTAATACATAGATTCAATTCTATATGTAGCTGACTAGGTATCAATAAAAAACTATTACATTTCAATCAAACAATTTTTTATTTCTAAATATGAAATATTTGGCATCAACATTTATCGTACTGAGTTAAAATACAATACAATACTGCACGTAACTTAAAGGAACTAAATCAACTATCTAATATATGTTTAAACACTTATTATAGTATAGGAAGTTATTATATCCGCGGTTCTACATTTTTAATTATCCGGCACATCACTACTATGTAGCAGACACGAAATTTTTGAAATCTTTTTGAGTGTTGTCAAAGCCTCGCTTACGCAGAAAGCTCCACTCGGTACGTAAGTGGTTGAAACATGTTCGTTCTTTGGCAGTTACTGGCCTTAACTGTGTTACGTGTGATTCTGTTAATTTTAGTCGAGCGTCATATCGACAATGCTTTGTTGGGCTCTTGGCATAGTTTCCTTTTATACGTACGATCGTACGTCAATCGTGTTTTCTGGTATTTCTGCTAGGAACAGATACAATGGTTCTCTATTTCGTAGAATCTCAATACATAACATGCATACTGTGGGTGTAATATTGTATATGTATATACCAAAAATATTGTATATCCCCAAACGTAGACCGGATCACTGTCCGGTCTACGTTTGGGAATATACAATACTTTTATAGTTCAACAAAGATGCGGTCATTACAACGATAGCAGCGATAGCCTAGTGGGGGACCGATGGACTGCCATGCAAAGTCAAAGTCAAAAATCATTTATTCATTTAGATCACAAAGTAACACTTATGAACGTCAAAGTATATAGGTTAGTGAGTTTACTAAGTTACTGAAGCTACATTTAGGTTAGTTGTTAGGTTCAGGCAAAGGGTTGAAACCTGCAAGTTTGATAAATAACAACTGCAAGTTTTAACTCACTACAAGAAACTCACGGCCACTCTTTTAAAACGCCAATTAAATATAATTTCAGTATTTTACAACTCAGATTAACAAGGTGTTACAGCCGTTATGCCATATACTACTGACTATAAAAAACAAAAGATAATAAAACGCAGAGGTCTGGATTTCTATTCTAAGGCGCACATCTCTGAAATTTCGAAGTTATGTGCGTGTTAATTAGTTAATATCGCTCGCTTTAACGGTGAAGGCAAACATCGTGAGGAAAACTGCACGTCTGATAGTTCTCCATAATGTTCTCGAAGATATGTGAATTCTGCCAAACCGCCCTGGGCCAGCGTGGTGGACTATGGCCTAACCCTTCTCACATTGAGAAGAGACCCGTGCCCAGCAGTGGCATAGTTTAATACAGGGCTGATATTATAAACTAGCTTTTGCCCGCGGCTTCGCTCGCGTTAATTTAGAATTTGACAATCAATTCGGGTTGTACTCTGCTTGTAATAATATAATTCAATCATGATTCGAAAAACACCTGGCGCCATCTGTTATCATAAGAACGTTATTATTGTTTTCCTCGGGAACAGTAATTTTTTTCGGGATGAAAGGTACCCTATGTCCGTTTCTGTACACCTGTCAACGTATATGCAAAATTTCAGGATGATCGGTTCAGTGGTTTAGGCGTGAATAGGTAACAAATAAACAAACATACTCATTTTCGCTTTTATAATATTAGTTAGGATTAGGATAGGATTACAAAATCTTGTATGTATTATGTGACTTTCAGCCAGAATATGTAGATATTCTGACTGTTAGTCACATAACCTGTAATTTCGTTTGAGTTTCTCCAGCGGTTACCGCCTAAAGCAACAACATAATTTTATCTTGGAATTGTGAACCGTTACAATTAAGGCGTCAATATCCGAATCAGTGTCATGAAAATTTCACCAACTACCCAACTAGGTAGATGACGAACAGTTGGGTTCGGGTCGGTCAGTATTTACTTGATATAAATACAGCCAATGATAGTACCAATTAAGCGAAATTTAGGTCAAGCTCAACTAGAATTTGCTTTAATATAAGTGGATAAGCATGATCTATTTCATCGTTATATAACGGTCCATACTAACATTATAAATGCGAAAGTGTGTTTGGTTTATCCTCCTTTCAGTTAGCAACAGAGTGTCAGATTAACTTGTTCTTTTTTTGTTTAGAGATAGTTTGCAGGGTGGAGTGCCTACTTTTTAGCCGGAAAATTATTTGAGGTTTTTGTGGTCGTGGCCGGTTAATTACAACAGTATGTTTCGGCCTTATTTTAGATAGTCATATCGATCGAAGATTATCTTATTTTAGGTCAGTTATTTTGACTACGATAAATTATTGGAAAAGTTTGATTGAGAAATGAAAAACGGGGATCTGATTCATGTCTTTAACTCTTTATTAAGCTTTGTATATAGGAAGGTCAGTATTTTGTTTATCTATTCTAAACAAAATATCGACCTTTCATTAAATGAAAATATGTATTGTTGTTGTAAAGAAATGTTAGAATATATTTAAAATTATTATTATATAGCTTGTACTTGCGGTATTACTTCCAATATCCCAGATAAAAGTAGACCATGTCACTCTCCGCTTTATAACTATTTCTACGCAAAAACATGTTGGCCTCTATGTGTAGACCATTGCTACATTCAAGAATAACAAATCAACGAACACACTTTCCCATATATAATATTAGTAAGGAAAGATTAGTGTTACAAGTAAGGATACCTTTATTTTGCACGACCCTCTTCTTTTTCTTTGAACAGTGGTAGAACCACGCATTAAGAGTCAGCCCACAGCGATCAGATGAGGTAAACCAAAAAGAAAAATGGCTTTCGTCAGTAACCCGCAAATGTTATTACTCACGGCTTTCAGAAAATACTCGTGCGAAAATGCGGATAAATACGTAATTACTTGTGTAATAAGATGGCAAGTAGAATTAATGACGGGTCTTGACGATGGGTTGTGGGCGATCGGCAGACGTCTCAACATTCCCATCAAGGTTGCCAATAGATTTATAACATCCAGCATCGTTACATCCCTAATTATGTTTACGGGTCGTTTTTATTTGACAGCTCGTAAGATGTAAGCTTGGCGAAATTGATGCCCTACTTTTCCGTCCATAACGACGTTGCTAGCGATTCTACGGAAAATTCGGTATTTCTATAATGTAACTTCACCGAGCAATGTCCGTTTGAATTAGTTTAGTAGCTGTTTCTAGGTAACATAATCAAGAAAGTAATTTCTTAAAACAACAATCGACCATTAATAACGAAGTGGCGTTGGAAATGCTAGCAAAGTCAAGAAGGTCGATGGAAGTCTTAGTGAGTTATTTAATGTCTGAAGCGGGGCTCAAAGAGCCGAGCACGTCGAGATTAATAATGGCGTCATAAACTCTATTACCTATTCCGTAATCAAGTTAAATGGATAAATTTTACCCAAGCGTTGGGCCAAATAATTAATTTTTGGACTGAAACATTTTATCAAGGAACTTTTTGAATTGTGACCTTTTTGATTAAATCAGGCGTCTTCTATCTTGAGCTTTACGATCAACGTGTCTACCGAGGTAATACATTTAGATTTCAAAGACAAATAATAAAAATATTTAATCAATAGTAATCTGATAAATCGTTAATTAGAAAAGTTTTATGTACCTACTCATGTAACTTATATAGCTGCCTTTTATGTACTGGTTGTTATCCGCGTTCATTATTAATTTAATAGTAATTATGTGTTTACTCTACAAAAGACAGATATAAAGATCAGTCAAGTAATATTTAAATATTATCAAAATCTGATTAGTAGTTCTTTCGTGAAACTTGGTGATTTATACAAACCTTTCTAAAATCAATATTTTCGGCGTCGAAAGTATTACTGTTGGATCAAATAGCAATTAGTCCTTCTTTTAAATATGCAATCTAAGGTTTTGATAATTTAATTAACAGTATTGAGCATAGAAATATAAAAAAGAGGAGAAGTGCCAAGGGGGCGTGTCGGTGTCCGCGCGATATGCCCAAAGCGGTCATGTCATAAGCTAATGGCCGTCTCCGCGAACTAGTACACTTTTGACCGTGATCGCGACAAATTATAAGAATGCCGTCCTGTTCAGTGGTTATATCTATGGTATTGAGGTTAACACGATTATAAAATACCTGTCGACTTAATATTTTATTGATGTTTAGTTGCTTAAACACGAGGACAGCGACAGTTACCTGAAACGAAAAAACACAATATTTAATGCATTTGTCAATCAAATGGAACATATTTTATGCATTACTACATTGTATATAATATGTATTATTGTATTGTATATGTAAGACGGCATTAACGCTTTATCATAATGCAGCCTAACCTTAAAATTATCACAAGTACACAGAACACGGCGCAGCTCTTAAAGAACTTTGCTGTAAGTACAACAATCCTTTTTTGCAAGCTCGGTAACATGCGATTACTGTTACAAACGACTATAGTTTACGGTAACCGATAACTAAAAGATTAACCATGTACATAATAAATATGTCAGAAAATCCGTTCCCTCGTAATTAGATTATATAATATTCTATCACGTACACACAACATCATCTAGCCCACACTAAGCAGAGCTTGTACTATGGGTACTAGACAATGGATAAACATACATATATACTTTTTTTTTGTTAATATATTCATATTATAAATAGAAACACCCAGACCAAGACAAACATCCATGTTCATGCACACAAATGTTTGACTTGTGCGGGAATCGAACCCGCGACCTCAGGCGTGGCAGTCGGTTACACTCACCACTACGCCATCGAGGCCGACGAATTTTTCAGACCGTAAACTGTGTGCCGTGTTAATAGTTCACTTACGCAAGTCGATAAGTTTTGTGCAATTAATAGTATTTATAACTTTCCCTACACATATATGATTGCACGAATATTGCAACGGTTTTAATAATAGCCACATTGTTACCACGATGCGTTGACTGAACAAAAACTTGTGTGAGCCACAAATAGTCGTTCCGAATACGGGTATTCTTTATGTCCATCGTTCCAATGTTTATTAAGGCCCTCGTAATACAGGAGACATTCAAGCACAGGAGTTGTGTTCTTTAAAAAAGATAAGAAAGAAGTTCAGAGTAGGGTTCAAAAGTTGTTTTCGGTTTGTTGTATCTTGCAGGGGAGCTTAGTTTGGCAGTATTACCGATTATAAAAGTAAGGCGGCCAACTGATATTTGCAAAGATACTACTAGGCTAGCCTATTCTTTTTTATTTTATACTAGCTTTTGCCCGCGGCTCCGCTCGCGTTAATTTAGAATTTGACAATCAATTCGGGTTGTAATCTGCTTGTTATAATATAATTCAATCATGATTCGAAAGACACGTGGCGCCATCTATTATCATAAGAACGTTATTGTTGTTTTCCTCGGGAACAGTAATTTTTTTTGGGATGAAAGGTAGCCTATGTCCGTTTTTGTACACCTGATAACGTATATGCAACATTTCAGAATGATAGGTTCAGTGGTTTAGGCGTGAAAAGGTAACAAACAAACAAACAAAGAAACTCATTTTCGCTTTTATAATATTAGTTAGGATTAGGATTAGGATTAGGATTGACATGTCCTAGGCCGTGCTTTTGTGGAATAAAGCAGCCGATTTGGAATTCATTCTAATAAAGCGCGTTATACTTGAATTTCTTATTTAGGTGCACCAGTATTATAACCTTTTGTGAGTGGTAATTACAGTTTGTTAGTTTATTACGCTTTCATGCCTAACTACTCAACCGATAACCATGAAATTTCGCATACACCTAGTCAGGGGAACAGAAAAGGACATAGGCCTTTCATCATCCAGAAAAAAGCACTCCTAACTTATGTTTACGCAAGAGAAGCCGCAGACAAAATCTAGTAATGTTTTAAAGCGATTAAGCTCTCATGTAATGTTCTGATCTGGCCGACTAGTTTCGATCTTCATCGGAGTCTTAATCGTGAGCTCGACATCCTGGCGCGACGGAGTCAGGTGCTGCCCATAACATTGGTGTACGGGTTCACCAATATCTTAGTAAGAACAGAAGATATCCATATTTCAGATAGTCCACCTTATAGTCCTAAACCCGCATAAAAGAACACATAGCTGATGTAAAACACCAACGCTCGTTGAAATCTGCTGTGTGTGAACATGTGCAACAGGGGACCAACCACTACCTGAGATTTGACAAACCACAGATGCTCGCTAAAGAACACCGATTCCTACCAAGGATGCTTCGCGAGGCTATTGAAATCAAGAAACATCCTAATTTCAATAGAGAAGATGGTTGGAATGTACCACCAGCTTGGGATCCAGTAATTCAAATAGTCAAACCCAAGAAGAAGCAAACCACAGCTAGACTTCATGATACTTTGAGCTCATTCTGCGTAAATAGAAACACCCATGATTAAATTATGTTCGGGTACTTTGAAAGAACTACACTGGAACATTGAGACAACTACCATCTTAGTCTCCCCGTGACCATGGCTGCTGAAAAGCAACCGAAACGTCGGGGAAAGTGTAAAATAAATTTAAATAGTATAATAGTATAGTAATAGTATAAATAGTTTTAATAGTTTCAATAATTTAATTAGCTTAAAAAATTTGTAAAGTTTAATAGCGATTATAGTAGTGTAACAGTTTTTCAAAAAATTTTGTAATCGTGTCAGATAAACAACGCGATAAAATCCGTATATAGTTATTTAATTTCAATGAATAACATTCGCGTAAACAGAAGACAATATTATACTAAGTCTAATAATTAATAGATGTTTAACCACGTTTGCGATTGGACGCAAATATAAGCGCCAATTTATGCCGCGGGCCATACTAATTAATATTCATGAATGCGAATGTGAGTATGTTTGTTTGGTACGCTTTCACACCTTAACTACTCGACGAATCATCATGAAATGTCGTCTTTTATCCAGAAAAAAGTACTGTATCCGAGGGATTGAAACTTACTAAACATAACATTTACGCACGTGAAGTTGCGGGTAATATCTAATCTATACTAATATTATATAAATTATTTTAATGTTTTTTTTTAATGACACGGCAACGTGATTGTAAAAGCCCAATTACAGTCCAGAGACAGTGACGACGTGGATAGCCTATTTATCGAGGAAGGTTATAGGCTATATAACATCACGCTACGACCCAAGGGGTGGCGCAGTAACTATAAACGCGGGTGAAACCGCGGGCGCATCTAGTATTTGATATATGTACGCATTCTGAAAAAGTACTCAGTAGATGGCAATAAACTCGGCACCTATTACGTGCACTTTACCTACCTCATTCGAGAATATACAGACGTGACTATGTATTATAGTAATCTCGAGAAATAGTATGACCCAGTTTTAATTTAATATCCAACGCGTATCGCACGCAGTGTAAGGTCAATACACGGAAATAGTATCAGAACACGGAATATAGACATTGATCGACAGGCTTTTTACCCTCTAAACATTTTTAGTTCCCCTAAACGTATACAGCGAGCCGCGGCTTTTCGGTAAATAATTAATCTTGGAGCTTATCGCATTAGTTCCCTCACGTTCGAACTATTACAAGGTGCGCGGTGCGTGCACAAGGGCCAGGCCCGCCGGCCACCTCACAGATTTATGCTCCACTAACGTGCCCAAAAATAATTGGATCGCGACCGAAAAATAAATTGCCGCGGATCCCTCCCTCGCCTACTAGAAATAACTCGAACAATTTGTTATTGAACATCCCTGAATTACAAGGTATCGTGGGTTCCTCGAACGTTATTTAATAATATCTTTCTATATAATATCATAAATTCTTACTCGCGATGTAACGGAAAATGTATCTGATTCTGAATATTCGCGTTATGCTCGAACATCTAAAAGATTAAAAAGTTATAGCGCTACTAGTTTCTACGCGCGACTTCGTCTGCGTAAATCTTACGGGAACGAATATAAGAATAAAAAGTATTGCACGAATTAATGCAGTTCATGTTCCATCTGTGTGCCAAGTTTCTTACAAGACTGTTGAGCAGTTTATGCATGATTGACTTACAAATACCCAAAAATTTACACAGACTTTTATATTAGTGGGATGGATCAGATCAGAGATCAGATGTTAAATATAATAATAATATTCTATCACATACACACAACACCATCTAGCCCAAACTAAGCAGAGCTTGTACTCTGGGTACTAGACAATGGATAAACATACATATATTCTTTTTTTTGTAAATACATACATATTAGGTATACATAGAAACACTCAGACCAAGACAAACATCTATGTTCATGCACACAAATGTTTGACTTGTGCGGGAATCGAACCCGCGACCTCAGGTGTGGCAGTCGGTTATACTAATCACTACGCCATCGAGGCCGCCCAACTAACTTAAAATACATCTAACTTCTAATTTAAATAATACTGTAGAGGTCAAACAGTCTGAATAGATTTAGTCTACCTTAGATATTCCCGCGGCTTAGCTCGCTTTTATCTAAACTTTCAATAAATATCTATCCCTCGAGAATAATACTTTATTGAGTACTAGCTTTTGCCCGCGGCTTCGCTCGCGTTAATTTAGAATTTGACATTCAATTCGGGTTGTGTTCTGCTTGCAATAATATAATTCAATCATGATTCGAAAGACAGATGGCGCCATCTATTATAATAAGAACGTTATTATTGTTTTCCTCGCGTATCCCATAGCCCATGTCTGTATATGCAAAATTTCAGGATGATCGGTTCAGTGGTTTAGGCGTGAAAAGGTAACAAACAAACTCATTTTCGCTTTTATAATATTAGTTAGGATAGGATTAGGATTAGGATGTCCTCTTTTGCACTCTTGACAACATGTACCTATGCGAAATATTATGTCGATCTGTCGAGTAGTTAATGCGTCAAAGCGTAACAAACAAACTCACATTCGCATTTATAATATCAATTAAGATATCTGTATTCTAAAATATTTCAGAATGGCTAAACAAATTTGAATAGAACATGCTACTCTTAACTTAAAAAAAGGCAAGTTTTATTTCAATCAGTCGAGTAATGCCTGAGATGCAACTTGATCTCTCTATTGTATGCAGTCCGATACAAAGGTCTGATCAACAGGATTAAAATGGCGTTTCCGTTGACAATTCAATACGTACTATAGTTAGTGAAACGACTAAAAATATGTTATGGTATGATAAAGTCACGTTCTACCTTCTATTATTTGTAATACCCTTTTTACTCGAAAAAAGTGCCATCACCACTTTGTGCCGAGTGCGGAGTAATAGAGGATGTATTACATACTAGCTTTTGCCCGCGGCTTCGCTAGCGTTAATTTAGAATTTGATAATCAATTCGGGTTGTACCTACTCTGCTTGTAATAATATAATTCAATCATGATTCGAAAGACACGTGGCGCCATCTATTATCATAAGAACGTTATTATTGTTTTCCTCAGGAACAGCAATTTTTTCGGGATGAAAGGTAGCCATGTCCGTTTCTGTACACCTCTCAACGTATATGCAAAATTTCAGGATGATCGGTTCAGTGGTTTAGGCGTGAAAAGGTAACAAACAAACAAACTCATTTTCGCTTTAATAATATTAGTTAGGAAGTTAGGATTATGTTAGAGTGTGTCCGAAACGAAGACATTAGATTTGATGTATTGAGCCAAGTTTAAAAAATGTCGGATGCTGTAATAGTGTTCTTGCATACCCGCTGTCTAAGACAGCAAAATTATTGTATCGTACTGTAGAAGTTGGCATACGACGACGGGTACAGTGATTAGTTAGGTACATATTGTTTAAGTTTTTGGTGTGAAGTATAGTGTAAGAGTAGGACCAATGGAGCGGCAGAGTCATATAATTGACAAAGCTTCTTTAACAAAGAATAAAAAAATAAAAAAATAATAGTGTGGCTTTTTTTTTCTTTTTCATGTGGTTAGTGGCCAACCTGTTGTCAAGAGTTGTTCAAGTCGCTCGTAGGCCTCTGACATGGCTTAACGACTGCTGTCAAATTGATAACAACCGGGACCGACTTTTTACGTGCCTTCTTCACGGAGACGCTGAGATGCAATACTACCAATCGGTCACCCATCTATAGACTAACCGCACCCAACGTTGCTTAACCTCGCTAATCGTTTACCGATCAGTGAGGTGCAACTGGCTATGAAATGTTCGTTTCAAAACTTGAATAATAGTGTAATAGTATCCTTTACCGTTTTCAACGACGATGAACAAGATAATGTTCGTATTACTAATAAGGCTTCTTAAAATGTGAATTCGTTAATAAAATGTTATATTTATACATTGGTAGATTTCGTCCGCGGCTCCGCTTGCGTAAGTGTAGGTTATGTTAATTTTCTATTCTTCTTTTTTTCTGGATGAAAAGTACTTTATATCATTTTCTGTACCCCTGACAACGTGTATACGAAATTTCACGATGAACGGTCGAGTAGTTAAGACGTGAAAGCGTAATAAACAAACAAACTCACATTCGCAATTATAATATTAGTTAGGATGTTAATTCTAAATGATGACTCCCTTCAATATTTGTTAATATTTAATCAATATATACTAAGTCAAATAAATCTGAAATTTGAATTATAATCATTACAACTGAACAAACTTGGCCAATTATAAAATATTAGGTCACAGAGACTTCTATTACTAAAAATAATTAGGTTTCATTATACAGAAAATATGTAGACGAACTACTCCAATACCTTTCTAACTACGTCCTGTGATTTCACCCGCTCTAAATGTGATCTGCTCCGCTAAAATCTTTATACATAAATATATAAATCTTCTGTGCGTGTGTTTGTACCTAAACTCCTCCTAAACGGCTGGACCGATTTTGATCAAATTTTTTTGTGTGTCTTCAAGTGGATTCGAGAATGGCTTAGATTTTTTTCATACTTTTTTCGTGTTTACAGGACAACGTCTGTAGGGACAGACAGCTAGTATAATATAAAAATGTATGTAAATTATGAACACCAATCTTATTAGCGGCTGATTATGAGGTCTTAAGTCCGATTTCCAGGTCGATCAAAGATCACTTTGTTCTACCTGGAAATCGCACTTAGAATAACCGTAGGTGCAATAAATATGGCTTTTCTGATCAAAATTCTCACCAGCAACACTTCGTTTAGAAATACGGTAGTCGACAATTGGCTCGCCCACTGCGTACAGCTCTTGCAACTCACAAAGGCGAATGGGTTACTTGTAGTTGAACGTGTACATGCACGGTGCGGTAGTGTGCGTGTTTGACAGAGCGGTCAGTTGTGAGCGACACTTACACGCACACACATACATATACGCGTTTACCACAAATAAAGCCCGCTCGCCTTCGTGAGTTGCAAGAACTATACATATAATTTAAAACTATAACTAGTCTGTATAAATATAGGTAGAAGTGAGTACCTATATAAAATGTATGAATAGTTTCGAAGATGAGTTGCACTTAATTTTAGGTCGAAACTGTGCAAGGTCCGTCCATTACGATCGTGTCGAGCCTGTGAATTTTGTATTAAAAGAGTAAATCAACGGCCAGTGCACTCAAATTCACGATACCGCCGGCAGACAGCTACCGGTGGTAGGTATCATCAATTTGAGTGCGGTATTATTAGCTTTAGTGCATTGATATATAAAAAAAATTATATATCAATGCTTTAGTGTCGCTCACTTGTAATCCTAATCCTAACTAATATTATAAAAGTGAAAATGAGTTTGTTTGTTTGTTACCTTTTCACGCCTAAACAACTGAAGCGATCATCCTGAAATTTTGCATATACGTTGTCAAGTGTACAGAAACGGACATAGGATACCTTTAAAGGTATCCTATGTCCGTTACAGTAATTTTGTTCGGGATTAATCCCGAACAAAATTACTGTTCCCGAGGAAAACAACAATAACGTTTTACATAATATTGTCTTCTGTTTACGCGAATGTTATTCATTGAAATTAAAATACTATATACGGATATAGAGAAGCATAGGCACCCGCATAAAAGAACACATAGCTGATGTGAAACACCAACGCTCGTTGAAGTCTGCTGTGTGTGAACATGTGCAACAGGGGACCAACCACTACCTGAGATTTGACAAACCACAGATGCTCGCTAAAGAACACCGATTCCTACCAAGGATGCTTCGCGAGGCTATTGAAATCAAGAAACATCCTAATTTCAATAGAGAAGATGGTTGGAATGTACCACCAGCTTGGGATCCAGTAATTCAACTAGTCAAACCCAAGAAGAAGAAAACCACAGCTAGACTTCATGATACTTTGAGTTCATTCTGCGTAAATAGAAACACCCATGATTAAATTATGTTCGGGTACTTTGAAATAACTACACTGGAACATTGAGACAACTACCATCTTAGTCTCCCCGTGACCATGGCTGCTGAAAAGCAACCGAAACGTCGGGGAAAGTGTAAAAATAAATCTAAATAGTATAATAGTATAGTAATAGTATAAATAGTTTTAATAGTTTCAATAATTTAATTAGCTTAAAAATTTGTAAGGTTTAATAGTGATTATAGTAGTGTAACAGTTTTTCAAAATTTTGTAATAGTGTCAAATAAACAACGCGATAAAATCCGTATATAGTAGTTTAATTTCAATGAACAATAACGTTCTTATAATAATAGATGGCGCCACGTGTCTTTCGAATCATGATTGAATTATATTATTACAAGCAGAGTACAACCCGAATTGATTGTCAAATTCTAAATTAACGCGAGCGAAGCCGCGGGCAAAAGCTAGTCGGCCAACTTACTACCTCTGAAAACATCGATTTGTTATAAACAACTGGATTATCGTACTACCTACAGGCAGAAACGATCTTATGGACTAAATATGTATGCATTTTAGGACGTATACGATTATTCGTTTGTCTGTCTTTGAGGAAGAAAAGTTTTTTCAGTATTAGTACACCTACCAACCCGATCGATTTGACAATACGAAGTGTGATCAAATGATTGTAAACAAAGAATTACAGTAAATTGGATTCTCGTGTGATCAATAATATCTAATGTCATCTTTCTATTCTGACGTCCCCTAACGCAAGAATAAAAATATATTAGTTGTTCTCTCGGTCTAGTTCACATGATCTCTCTTGAGAACTCGCTTCAGTGAAAATTATAGTTGTATTTTTAACTAGACGAAACACAACAACGATTTGTATTGAAAGTCAATGACCTTCAGGCATGTAAGCGAATATTTGTTCAACGCTCTTCAGAAACTTCCAAGAAATTTGTCTGAATATAAAAGTAAAGAGACAGCATTTGCTAAATCAACAGCGCTTTTGCAAATCGAGTATACTCATACTTAAAGATTTAAACTTGTTTATTTCGAAGGTAAGTAAAACGAATCTGTAAACTTGACGCCGTGTACTTATTTAATAAAAATAATCGATCCAGAATCTAGACTATGAAAATTTTGGATACATAACATAGATGTTATTGAAACTAATATTCAACAAACACTTTCTGTCTACATCTACCAGTCGTTTTTTACGTAAGTTAAATAATGTATACTAATATTATAAAGCTGAAGAGTTTGTTTGTTTGTTTGTTTGAAAACTACTGCTTGGATTTGAAAAATTCTTTTAGTGTTGGATAGCCTATTTATCGAGGAAGGGTATAGGCTATATAACATTACGCTATGACCCACGAAGGCAGCGCAGTAACGATAAACGAGGGTGAAACCGCGGGAACATCTAGTTTATATATAAAATGATATTTAATATTGTCTTCTGTTTACGCGAATGTTATTCATTGAAATTAAACTACTATATAC
The DNA here is from genome assembly GCA_963564715.1 of Catocala sponsa. Lineage (NCBI taxonomy): Eukaryota > Metazoa > Arthropoda > Insecta > Lepidoptera > Erebidae > Catocala > Catocala sponsa. The sequence goes on from OY751329.1 coordinate 28,564,589, forward strand.
GGATTTTATCGCGTTGTTTATTTGACACTGTTACAAAATTTTGAAAAACTGTTACACTACTATAATCACTATTAAACTTTACAAATTTTTAAGCTAATTAAATTATTTAAACTATTAAAACTATTTATACTATTACTATACTATTATACTATTTAGATTTATTTTTACTCTTTCCCCGACGTTTCGGTTGCTTTTCAGCAGCCATGGTCACGGGGAGACTAAGATGGTAGTTGTCTCAATGTTCCAGTGTAGTTATTTCAAAGTACCCGAACATAATTTAATCATGGGTGTTTCTATTTACGCAGAATGAGCTCAAAGTATCATGAAGTCTAGCTGTGGTTTGCTTCTTCTTGGGTTTGACTATTTGAATTACTGGATCCCAAGCTGGTGGTACACTCCAACCATCTTCTCTATTGAAATTAGGATGTTTCTTGATTTCAATAGCCTCGCGAAGCATCCTTGGCAGGAATCGGTGTTCTTTAGCGAGCATCTGTGGTTTGTCAAATCTCAGGTAGTGGTTGGTCCCCTGTTGCACATGTTCACACACAGCAGACTTCAACGAGCGTTGGTGTTTTACATCAGCTATGTGTTCTTTTATGCGGGTGCCTATGCTTCTCTTGGTTTGACCAATGTATGAGAGTCCGCAGTCACAATCTATTTTATAGACCCCTGCATCTTGTAAAGGTAGTTGGCACTTGACAGATGGTAAAAATTGACTTATCTTCGTTGGCGGCTTGAAGTATGTATTGATTGAAGCTCGCTTCAAGATGTAGCCAATCTTGTCAGTGACACCCTTCACATAAGGTAGTATAGCAGGCTGGCGCTCGACTGTGGCTGGCTTTTCTCGGGATCTGTGACAGCGGCGCGGCTGTTGGAGCTTGTTGTCTTGCAGTACTTGCTTGACATGTTGAAGCTCGGCGTCCAGGTGTTTCTTGTCACAGATCCCGTGGGCTCTCTGAAACAAAGACATTCCCACGGTAGCTAACTGTTTAGGATGGTGGTGAGATTCACCGTTTAAGTACCTATTTGTATGGGTCTTTTTCCTATATACAGTGTGGCTCAAAGTATGATCAGAATTCCTGATGACAAGGACATCTAAGAAAGCTAATGAATTATTTGCCTCTAATTCCATAGTAAATTGTATGTTGTTATTAAGGGAATTAAGATGTTCTAGGAATACACTTACACTATCTGTTGGTAATATTGTAAAAGTATCATCTACAAACCTCTTATAAATCCTGGGTGTGATGGGGGCAGTCTGCAAAGCTCGAGCCTCAAAGTCTTCCATATATATGTCGGCAACAACAGGCGATACTGGGGAGCCCATTGCCACACCATCGACTTGTATGTAGAATTTATTGTCCCACAACAGATAGCCAGTTGTTAAGCAATGCTTAAGTAGTTCTGCATATTCCTCAGGCATATTGTACTCTATTAGCTTCCTTTTAGTTATTTCAATACAGTCATGTACAGGTATGCATGTAAATAATGACTGTACATCAAAACTAACCATAGTTTCATTGTTTGTGAGACGTAGGTGTTTAATCTCACTCACAAAATGGTATGAATCCTTCACATGTGCTCTCGAGTTGCCTCTGAGTGGTGAGAGTATCTTCGCTACGTGCTGAGCCAGTCTGTAAGTTGGTGTGTCGATCTGGCTCACAAAGCTGTATGGGTTACCAAAAATACACAAGGAAAACGCTCCCCTACGTCCTATTGTGAGCCAGATCGACACACCAACTTACAGACTGGCTCAGCACGTAGCGAAGATACTCTCACCACTCAGAGGCAACTCGAGAGCACATGTGAAGGATTCATACCATTTTGTGAGTGAGATTAAACACCTACGTCTCACAAACAATGAAACTATGGTTAGTTTTGATGTACAGTCATTATTTACATGCATACCTGTACATGACTGTATTGAAATAACTAAAAGGAAGCTAATAGAGTACAATATGCCTGAGGAATATGCAGAACTACTTAAGCATTGCTTAACAACTGGCTATCTGTTGTGGGACAATAAATTCTACATACAAGTCGATGGTGTGGCAATGGGCTCCCCAGTATCGCCTGTTGTTGCCGACATATATATGGAAGACTTTGAGGCTCGAGCTTTGCAGACTGCCCCCATCACACCCAGGATTTATAAGAGGTTTGTAGATGATACTTTTACAATATTACCAACAGATAGTGTAAGTGTATTCCTAGAACATCTTAATTCCCTTAATAACAACATACAATTTACTATGGAATTAGAGGCAAATAATTCATTAGCTTTCTTAGATGTCCTTGTCATCAGGAATTCTGATCATACTTTGAGCCACACTGTATATAGGAAAAAGACCCATACAAATAGGTACTTAAACGGTGAATCTCACCACCATCCTAAACAGTTAGCTACCGTGGGAATGTCTTTGTTTCAGAGAGCCCACGGGATCTGTGACAAGAAACACCTGGACGCCGAGCTTCAACATGTCAAGCAAGTACTGCAAGACAACAAGCTCCAACAGCCGCGCCGCTGTCACAGATCCCGAGAAAAGCCAGCCACAGTCGAGCGCCAGCCTGCTATACTACCTTATGTGAAGGGTGTCACTGACAAGATTGGCTACATCTTGAAGCGAGCTTCAATCAATACATACTTCAAGCCGCCAACGAAGATAAGTCAATTTTTACCATCTGTCAAGTGCCAACTACCTTTACAAGATGCAGGGGTCTATAAAATAGATTGTGACTGCGGACTCTCATACATTGGTCAAACCAAGAGAAGCATAGGCACCCGCATAAAAGAACACATAGCTGATGTAAAACACCAACGCTCGTTGAAGTCTGCTGTGTGTGAACATGTGCAACAGGGGACCAACCACTACCTGAGATTTGACAAACCACAGATGCTCGCTAAAGAACACCGATTCCTGCCAAGGATGCTTCGCGAGGCTATTGAAATCAAGAAACATCCTAATTTCAATAGAGAAGATGGTTGGAGTGTACCACCAGCTTGGGATCCAGTAATTCAAATAGTCAAACCCAAGAAGAAGCAAACCACAGCTAGACTTCATGATACTTTGAGCTCATTCTGCGTAAATAGAAACACCCATGATTAAATTATGTTCGGGTACTTTGAAATAACTACACTGGAACATTGAGACAACTACCATCTTAGTCTCCCCGTGACCATGGCTGCTGAAAAGCAACCGAAACGTCGGGGAAAGAGTAAAAATAAATCTAAATAGTATAATAGTATAGTAATAGTATAAATAGTTTTAATAGTTTAAATAATTTAATTAGCTTAAAAATTTGTAAAGTTTAATAGTGATTATAGTAGTGTAACAGTTTTTCAAAATTTTGTAACAGTGTCAAATAAACAACGCGATAAAATCCGTATATAGTAGTTTAATTTCAATAAAATGATATTTATGTAAAATTAGTATCAAATTTAGTTGCAAGATCAGGGATATTACTTAGTATTTAATATTCTCACACACGTCAGGAAAAGTCAGTGTGTAATTAAATTGGGGTATTTTGTCGGATGTGTCGCAACATGGTATCGTGCACCCCTTTTTAATTATTTGATAATTACCCCTTCTACCAGGTTTAAAAAGCTACTGCGTAATTTATTTTAGAGCGACTTTAATACATTATTTTATTACTTAAGGTAACGTTACTTCATGGCGGTGGCGGGCTTGGTGAGCCTGCCCGCCACCCGATCAGCACCGGGTCCTAGAGACGGCGTGCGTGTTCCCACGCGCGCGTCTGTGTCGTGTGTCCGTCCTCCCTACAACGGGGGAGAGTAGGGCTTAAATCTGGTGGTAACCAAAGCCTAGTCTTGTCGTGTAGTGGCCTGCCGTTTCATACGGCGGGCCGAAACCTCGGCGGGGTCGCGGCCGCATGGAAAAGTGATTGTCGACGAAAACCGTGGTAGGTTTAGTCGGTATTCCGGGAGATCCATTATTATCATTATTACCATCTCTCTCTTTTACCCCGGTGAGTTCGACATAACCCCTCCGCCCGCCCCCGCGGAGAGGTATGCGTCAATGCATTACACCGAGTACAACAAAAAAGAAAAAAACGTTACTTCATAATTAAAATAATATAGTACCTAAATAAGTTTACTACTCTATTATTCCTCGTGTCTGATACTGTGTTTACATACAAATGTTTGCTAGTGAATATATGGCTAAAGATGTAAAAAATATGTTCATACAAAATAATCAGTTAATTCACAACGGCTCATTTTTATTATCTCGTATCAGCCAATATTCGAGGGTCTTTCTACCGGAGCCCGTTGGTTTATGAATCATACCGAGGAAGAAATTTATTACATCGTCATTCGACTAAATTCCTCCCGAGACGTGGCAGGCTAAAAGGAAACAAGTTTGGCAGATGTTGCTCAATATATAAAAAATGTTGAATATTAGCTCGTAAAGATGACAGTTATTAAATCTTATAGCCGTTGAACAACTCTAACAAATACTTATGAAAGGCAACGATAATATTGATCGACCCCATGCAGCGAATTCTAGCTTTGAATTGGAATGGAATCCCTAAGGTAAGTGATTCAAATAGTTCGTAATAACTACGGCTGAGAAAATTGCTCTCAGAGACGACGATCATGCAATCTCTACAGTTAGGAGACCTGTTCCTGTCTGTACCGTATTGAATGGACTTGATGGCGGTTAGCTATGACATATTCCGAATCGAGCAAATACGTTATCGAAAATTGATATCAATACGAAGAGTGTTTAATAAAGTCTGTACGAATATCCTAGGTTTATTTGTAGATCGTCGAGTGAACATGAATTATCAACGCATCTTAAAGTGCTTGAAAAATGGATATTTTTATTTCATGAACGTATTGATTATTACCAAATACTTAACTAAGCTTAGTTCAACGCATCACCGAAAACTATATGTGAAGATTAGCGTGTAAATATACATTAAACTTATCTTTCTAACTATTGGTAATACATAAAGCTGTGAAATAAATTATAAGGGGCGGTAGCTGAATGGTCAAGCCATACGATTTGCAATTAAAAACGTTGTGGGTTTTATTAGCACTTATCGCATGATTTATCGACGTACACCCATTTTCATTATATATGCTACTTATTTACAAGCAGGTAATGTTTACAAAAAGCAACAAGAATGCGTAGCTTTATTTTTTAGAACAAACTGATTTCCTAAGCAAGACAAACTAAGATAGTGTGTACTGTAAGCCTGTGAACATTTCGGCGACGGATCCCAATGAAGGGTGGGTGTTAAAATTAAGTTGGACAGATATGCGACATGGTGACAAGGGTCGGCCCGGGCCACGGGACGGCACTGTCTTGCCCAACTCCGCTGAAGCTTATACTGCCCAAACATTTTTACATTTATACATCTATATCTTTCCCTCTATCTAACCCGCTGAACTTATTAACATAGATAAAAAAACGTGGACATTACGCTAAAATTAAATATGTCTAGAGTAAAAGTCACGGATTGCGTAGAAATGTTAAACATTTTGCTGAAAGAACACATTTCAAACATTTTAAATTATTTATCGAAAGCATTCTCCTTATCGATTGATTTCGAATATCTAGCTTTGGGAAATCGAATCTCATAGGTGCCGAATGTGAAGAACTGAAAAGACATATAGTTATTTGTAGCTAGTTCTGCCGAAGCAATCTCGAGATACGTTCGCTTTCATAAATAATCAAAACATTTCTTCGTATATGAGGATATCGACATTGATTGCGAACATCTGAAGATATTTCACGCATCGTCTGTTCAGTCGCCATCGGAATGTATCTTCATTAATATAAAATGCTTACTCACTTATGTCTTACTTACTTATGTGTTACTTATGTCGATGTACGACATTACTATAAAGTAAATGTACTCGTATATACTTAAATGTAAATATAAAAACCCTCCAACAAATACGATGTAAATCAGAGAAAGAAATATTTAACGACATAGGCGTTAGAGGGTATGAATCTGATTTGCCGGATCAGTACATTCTAAATGGATAAGCACAGTATAGCAGCGTGTCCACTTAAAAGGGTTTTTGTGAAGAAAACATTAAAGAGGTATGTAACAAAAATTTGGGACTTATTCCACCAAATTCACCGTTATTAAGCACTTGACATCGGTCTTCGATATAGGTATGAGTCGATCTCAAATAAAACAAGGCTTTAAAGCGATTTTGCAAATACACTTAGAGTAGTAGAGCCTCGCTGATTTCAATATGAATGGGCCGGCTCGACCGGGGAAGGACTACCCTCTCACAGAATATCGACGTGAAATAGCAGTATTCCCACTGTTATGTTTCGTTCGGTGACTGAGAATGCCGGAGGCCCAATCAGCCTCTTTCTTCCCGCTCCTTTTCCTTCCCACTTGCTTTCCTAAAGGGTCAGCAACGCGCTAGTGATGCCTCTAGTGTCGCAGGCGTCCATAGCCTAGGGTGACCACTTACCATCAGGTGGGCCGTATGCTTGTCTGCCACCTTAGTTGTATAAAAAAAACCCAGCGTTTGTTGGATAACAAAAAGGCAAGGAAATCCATTAGGCTCTAAACTAATAAAAACTTTACGTGACGAGGTCTCTATAAGGCGGGTGCTATTATGTGTACTAACACGTTTGATTTTATGAGCTGACTTCATAATAGGTATTGCCATGAGAAAATGAAGTGGTTCAATATTTTAAAGCTGACTTTATAGCCGCTATTACACTGTAAGCTTTTATTGTTTTTTTACACGTAAACATTGTATTGTAAGTGTCGCATTTCTTTGTACAGTTCCCGAAAAGCAAAAGAGAGCCGTAACAGCAGGATTACTGACGATAAAGTGCGCTACATTACGCGCGCGTAAGGGGCAAAAGTCACACGATTTATATGAGAAATGGGTAATATGCCATACCGCAACTTAGGTACGTATGTTACGTCGAGGCGAGGAGGTTTGCTCGCACAACACATTCTGCCTATTACTTATTCGTTTACTCTCTTGTAGTTTTGACATTCTAATGCTAATGCTATGGAGAGAGCTATGCTCGGAGTTTCTCTGAAGGATAGGATTCGTAACGAATACATCCGACAGAGAACCAAAGTCATCGACATAGCCCAGAGAATTAGCAAGCTGAAGTGGCAGTGGGCTGGCCATATCGCGCGAAGAACAGACAACCGCTGGGGTAAGCGTGTTCTTGAGTGGAGACCGCGACTCGGCAAACGTAGTGTAGGACGCCCTCCGACCAGGTGGGATGACGATTTGCGAAAGACTGCAGGCAGATGCTGGATGCGGCAAGCTGAAGACAGGGCGCTATGGCGCTCTTTGGGGGAGGGCTATGTCCAGCAGTGGACTATCATAGCCTGATGATGATGATGATGAATGCTAAATAAAGGTATGCCAATGCAAATTGCAAACCGTATATAATATCATAATATGTTTTATTTTGCAATGTACAATGTAAGATACTGTTTTATAGGTCAGTCACATGTCAGCACTTGTGCTTTTGAGGGACTGTTGGTTGCAAAGAAAATTAAGTGCGTAAAAGGTTTCCCTTTTTTAAACATTTATTCATGAGAGCTATTTATTAAAGCAACATCAGTTACATGTTAAACAGTAGATAAGGGGTGAGCGACCATGTGGCGGACAGTGTATATATCAGCCTGACAAGGGCATCCATCTTGAGGATGGAGAACGCCCAACCTTTAAACGATTTACGAGGGGCAATGGGCGCCGTTGGTAAACACCAATGGATCGAGTTCAGACCTATAAATAACACCATTCCTCTAATTGTTGCCGCTCTCTCTTCCTTAAGTAGCTCAATATTCGTGTGGTTTGTGAATAAATGCAACATACATGCTCAGCAAATGCAAATTTGTGCGCCGAGCGCCGCGCACGGGTTAGAAAATGTAAATTGAATGGTCAAACTTAGTAAAGATTCATGAATTAAGCATCCCTTTAAAATTCCACATTTAAGAGGATACATAAACCGGATCGGCTGGATGTTCTAATTTAATTTGCAATCTGACGAGCCGACCTTTGTTGTCAAGTGACGAACGGATAATGAGGTTCAGTCCGTACTCGTGGCTTCGCCATGTGAGCTCCTTTGTTTAAACATTGTAAATTAGACGTTATTAATGACGCCGTACGGAAACCTTTCCTATGTCGTTTATTTGAGCAATAAATTTGCGGACGCGATTGTGACAACCGCAAGCACATTCACCTAAATTGGCAATACATAAATGTGAATGTCTCAAATTATACATCAACTAGCCCAATATCGTCTGTATGTAAATGCGAAACGTTGTTATTTTCAATCTCATATTGAAGATTGGATAAAGCAAAAGACTGGTCATTGTTATTCGAATGAAATATGAGTGGAGTCGCTATTCAGTGGATATTGTCTGTTGGGACAAAGAGGACGCGCGCCATCTACGGACGGGACGGACTTGCTATACAACATTTAATTTCTATGATTTCGAGCTCATTTTTTCTAGAGCGGACGTCTTTGTCGTCGATGGCCTTTATGTGCTTCGAGTAGAATTCCAGTCAATAGGGATTCCATATCGTGTAGCGTTTGGGGAATGAAAATGAAATGACTAACACAATTGCATTGTTCTTGAGCACTCGGTGCAGATGAAAATAAAGTGAATTTCGTCGCGATAAAATGTACAATATATTGAATGTTCTACTTGTCTGTTGGTCTTACCACTAGGTGCTGTTCTAACACCCAAACTGTCTATTAAAGTGCTTGTTTCGTTTCTATGTAGCGTTTAAGAATAAAAGCCAAGTTATTCTGGTTTAATTGCATTTGTAATATTGCTTAACTTAAAACTGTGTTTGAGAAAATGAGTTAAGGGTTTGTTTGGGCTTTAAAAGGGACCCTTATTTCTTTCATCGGATAGTCAATGGAGCTTACGCACATTAATTACGGGGACACAAAAGGGTTTGATCAGTACGTACATTCTAATCTCATTTGCAATCAACAGAGATATTGGCAAGGGACCGAGATGACATTGATGTGCCCACTCGAGGCTCGTTCAGTCGATAAAGACAAATGTACGAGGGCTAATTTTTTTAAAGAGGATTTCTATTTATATTATAGCCTTAGAACCGTTGAATGGTAAATATTCTAATATATTTTTTATAATCAAACTTTTGGTATTTTAATGCGACTGCTGTAAAGATTTTTTAGGCGAAGTAAGTGAGTTCAAAACAGTTTCTAAATTGTGGTTCATTTCAAGCGACTAGTTCATATGAATATAAATCACAAGCACTTAAATTGATTCAAAAGCAACAGCGTTCTGCAATTTCCTATTGAAACAAACTGATTTACTACTTGCCCCGGCTCGCAAATGTAAAGGCCTCAATATAAATCGACACATAATGTTATTAAATTGAAAATGATGCAATTTATTGAATCAAAGGCAAACAGACGAATGCAAATAAACAGAATGGTTTTGAATTAGCGTATTGTATATTAATGAATGGGCATTCTACCGAATGATGTATTGATGTGAGATTTGATTCTATGTTCAGAATAAATCAAATTATGTCTATATATGTATACACATGTCGACTGATTTGTATTGAAAATTTATTTTAATAATATTATTTCAAATAATTATTATGTAGAATACAATAAGTAGGAAAAATTACAGCGATGAACAGTATTCGTTTAATTAACTAGACAAACTTTTTTTTATTAATTTCGGAACCGACAGGGGACGCCCCTGTCGGTTCCAAAATTAATATGAAAAAAGTCCTTAGACATAAGCAGAGTGACTTGTCACGCAGCGGCGTCGTCAGATGCATCACTGAGGCATGATTGTAGCTGTGAGCCACGTTTACATCGGCTCGCACGCGAATGTGCGTCACTGCTGGCGTGTACGACATGAATAAGGGCCCTAGCAAACACGCTGCTTCTGGCATCAGCGATGAACTATTTGGTCGCTCGACTAGGCGACAGTACGTGTATGAATGTAGTCAGCTTGAACGCTATAAACTCGCCGTTTGACACTAATACGTGTGTGTGAGTCGCGTAAATGCATGCAGTATCAATGCTTTTCGCTACAACGCGTAACTTTGATACCGCGTTCGAACGCAGAGTCGCACAAACGTGATCAGCATCAATGCATTCGCTAAAACGCGCGATTTTGATACCGTGTTTGAACGCAAAGAGACTAAACGAGATGCAACATCGTGCACGGCCAAATTGCCTATAAGGTTCGAGCAGAGTGCTCTTGGGTTAGCACTTAGTGTATATTGTCGATTATATTAAGTAAAGTAATAATGAGTTCCCTGTACATATTGGTTACCTATGGCTTTTAAATGAATCGGTCATAGTTGTTTTATTTAGGTCGCTGTTAAGATATATTAATATCTATTTATTGTGTTTATAAAAGACACACACATTTTAATTTAAGCCTTTGTCGCGGGCATCTTTACAAACATTCAAACAACGGACACAAAGAATACTCAGACTTACAACAACTTTTGTCCCGTATGGCGAGGCGTTCACTTCCATCGATGCAGTAAGAATATGTATAACATCAGCCTTGTATTTATTGTCCCTCTGCTGGGCACAGGCCTCTTTTCACTATGAGAAGGATTAGCTGACGTCATATATCACGGAGAACCTTTAGAAATACAGGTTCCCTCGCGATGTTCTCTTTTACCGTTAAAGCGATCGATAATTAATGATTTAATACGCATATAAAGGCACACAGTGCCGGCGTCAAGCCGCTGACCGCGGTGCACCCGGCGGCATACAAAGCCGTCGGTTTTGTAGCACAAAGGAGCCGCCGGCATACCCGGGCGCCCATGTCGGCATACCGCGCAGGTTGCAAGGTCATTTCGCTCCCGACATTCACGAGGAACTGGAATAATGCTTGGCGGGTTTGTGCAAGTTTCTGCGGCATATGCCGGCGGCACAAACGCCAGGGAAAAGCCGGCGGCACAAACGCCTGGCAAAAGCCCGCGGCACGTGCCGTTCGGCAAAAGCCCGCGGCCCGTGCCGCCGGCATTAAAAGAAAGAAAAGTAATTATTTTCTTTCTTTCTTTTTTGTGTCATTGTGTGTAGTTAGTGTGTCTTTACTTCAAAAAGTTAGATATCCGCGCCATGGGATCTACTTGACGCTTTTCCAACTAGGTTGTTGTTGCTAAAACACTACAAAATAATGTCAGGAAGAACCTATAGTCACCAAATCACAGTGCAGCTCATGCATACAAGCGGCTAACAAACGCAGAATTGTAGAACTAGACAGCCGTGGAATAGGCGACAAATGTACCGACAAATGAAATGTAACGAAAGACTATTCTGCGTATCGGCCTCGCAGGCGCGTGTAATATAGTATATATATATAAGATGTTAGAACTTTCCGTTTCTGCATCAGTAGGTACTTTGGAAATTCATTCATATGAAGATTATAATGTATTCGCCATATTAGAAAATCGTTCTAGTCATTGAATGCGAAACGGTTGAAAATAGAAAACTTGTCTACAAATTTTTGCTTTTAGTACCTATATAAAATATTAATTTAAATTGGACTGCTCGTGGCACAGCAATTGGCATATCGATTGCTGTACATGATGATTCGGTTTCCTTTCCCAGCTCGAGTATAAGTTGGTGAACTTCATACTAATCGAATACATTATGGAGAAATTCAAAACATGAAGTATTTACGCGACGTTGCTTCGCTCTTCAAAGCGAGATTATAAACTACTTGAAGCGTTTATAACTTCGTCAGTCGTCTAAAGTGTGCGTGGCATTGGATGGAACTCGATACAAACCACTACACGTCAGTCCAACACTCTACCCTCTGGGCTATTGCCACTAAAATAAATAAATTATGAAATTTTTTATCATTCTTTGATCAGTTAATTCTACATAATTCGGCTTTACAAAAACTTTTCGAGGATAATCAAGCGCAATATTATCCAATCATAAGAGCAGCGATAGCTCAGTGGGGAGACCAACAGACTGCAATGCAGAGGGTCTCGGGTTCGAACCCACGACGCGCATCTCTGATTTTCGGAAGTTATACGACTTTTCGAAATTATGTACGTATTGATTGACAGTTATCGCCTGCTCCATGCCTCGGAAAGCACGTTAAGCCGTTGGTCCCGGCTGCCATGAACATCTATGGCAGTCGTTATTGGGAGAGTGTCTACAGAAAAGATCCCACTGGGTCGAAGTGTCGCCGGTCTGCACTGACTGGCCCCCACATAAGATAAGATAAGATCCAATCATATCGCAATGAGAGCCATTCACATTGGATCCTAAGATAGGCTATTAGGATTCACTTAGTTTATTATAGTATCATAACCAAATCATATAACATTAAGATATAATGACGGAAATACAATATTGTATCCTCAGGAATACACGCAAAAAAATACCATTATTAATATTGGTTAAGTGTGCGGTAACACGACTGACGGACTTAAACATTGTATCATGACCTGTCCGAAACGAATTGAATATGAACACCATTGTAAGTCCAATTTCCATCACAAAGTGTAGCCATTATTCTAATTTTAAATGTACTGTAGAGGCACTGCCGAATTTGCAAACGAACAAAATGCTATGTCGCAAATTAAGTGTACTCATTTAATTTGCAGAAAAGGTAAAAGGGTGGATTGTGTCCCTAAATGTTTTCCACTGCCCTACCTATTTACAAGTCACTATTTACCGGGGCCTTACGGAATTCTCCGCCATTCAAATTCAATTTACCGTCAAAATGGACGTTAGGCCTCATTTGCTATCTATTCTCAGTTTAGGTATCGCCACATAACAACAACGACAAAAACGTGAGTGTTTAGGATTTTATTAGGACATCGGTGAAATTGTTAGGCTAGACTCGTGTATTGTTAGGTATTTTTAGCACCTTACTTACACTACAGAGACATGTACGGTTTACTCGACAATTTTGTAGAACATTTAGTGGCAATTGCCTCCCTCGTTGTAGTGATATAAGTTTTCGCCTACGTTTACTGCCAATTGTCTGATCCAGGGGATGCCAGGGTAAGGCAGTTATTGAAGTTTACTGTAACAGTTTATCAGGTTAACTGCAGCTGTTTCAGGAATTCTCTGTAGCAGGCTGAGTTTGGGAGCTTGTTGTATAAGCTGTAATAGGCTCACGCCTATTTCGTGGAATCAAAATTGATTGTTCAGATTTGTGTTCAGTTAGCGTGATGGAGTGCTTGACTATCAACAATTCGTCAAAGCTATACAAGGCACCCGAGGTTATTATTTGACTTGATAATCCTTTGAGCGCGTTTCCAACTATGATCAGTTACAATATACGCGGCAATGCATTACTTGAATTACTTCTATAAATACTTATCTATACTGCCTTGTTGGTCTTGTGGGATTAGATTGCGCTAATGTATGCATGCTCCCACGTTCGATACCCAGGCCTAGCAAACTGTTATTGGGTTTGTAAGACAAAACTTAGTATGAATTCTGGAAAGTCTCCTGGCAGACAGTAATACATAGGTTCAACTATTACGTAGGATCGACTAGCTGGCGAAATATGGACGCAATACACTTTCTAACTACTTCTTTGTAGTTATATAGGCGTAAGTCTATATGTTTACTTCATCATCTCAGCCGTAAGACGTCCACTACTGAACATAGTCCTCCCCCAAGGCTTTCCACACAGACTGGTCTTGGGCCACCCGCATCCAACCGCTTCCCGCGACCCTTACCAGGTCGTCGGTCCACCTTGTGGGGCCTACCCCTACTGCGTCTTCGGTGCGTGGCCGCCACTCTAGAACCTTTCCGCCCCAACGGCCGTCGGTTCTGCGTGCTATGTGCTCTACCAACTGCCACTTCAGCTTGGTTATCCGGAGAGCTATGTGGGCAACTTTAGTTTTCCTGCGGATCTCCTTATTTCTGATTCGATCGCGCAGGGAAATTTAAAGCATAGCTCTCTCCATCGCCCTCTGAGTGACTTTGAACCATCTGATAAGGCCCATAGTGAGTTTACTTATCTAAGTCTATTTATTTCCGACAATTAAACCGAAGGCATCCAGTAATGACTACCGCGGTGAATGTTTTATTTCCTGGCTCACGGACAGTCTACTGATAACGAGGCCGGCTTGATAGCATCGTGTCTAAGTCACGCAATAGCTGCGGTTACCCCACGACGTTCTTTATTCATTGAGAACGTCTGAAAATCTAAGCCGTTACCACAAACAAGGCTCATACATATTAATGCGTTATCTACATTGCCTAACACGCTGGGGAGTCATACTTGCTTTAATGTGTTTGGGGGAACTTCGCTTTTACCTGTCTAAATTGTGACGATCTCGTCCTTAATCGGGTAAGCGTTTTTAAAACTAATATCAACAAGTAAAAGGCTTTACATTGTTCATGCGACGTAGTCAGCATTATTTTATGTAGGACATATTGTTTTTATTTTTTGTCTTTAAATACGAATATGTAAAAATAATTGATTTCAAAAACGACTGTATTAAAAACGGCGCTCGGAACGCTTTGCGTTGTTTGTACTTTAAAACCGATTAGGAATTAATCTGTATGTTCTTGTAGTATGCAATGCGTTTTGATTTAATTTATAGTATCTGCTTATGTGTGTTGTACGCCGAAAACGGTAGAATAATTTGAACATTGTAATAAATTTAAGATCCATTGTAACATTATTCTGACAAATAAATATTATTATTATTATTATTATAAAAACAGTCTCAGACCTATATCTTCGAAGGGGTAGGTATAGGCTAGACATGGGTTTAGGTTTCACGTAAAAGAGGGCGAGCATATTGATGTCCAAAAAAAAAGTGGGTAACCGTTGGACTGCCACGCAGAGGTCTCGAGTTCGATCCCAAGGCGCGCATCTCTGATTAAATAGTTAATTATCGCTCGCTTTAACGGTGAAGGAAAACATCGTGAGGAAACCTGCATGTCTGAGAGTTCTATATAATGTTCTCGAAGATATGTTACGTCTGGCAATCCGCACCAGTCTAGCGTGGTGCACTAAGGCATTCTCACACCGAGAAGAGTCCCGTGCCTAGCAGTGGGACAGTTCAATACAGGGCTGATATTATTTTATAATATATTGCTGTCTATGCGCGGCGGTTACCGCTTACCATCAGGTGGATCGCTGGCTTGTCTACCACATATTAAGTCATCATCATCATCATCATCAGGCTATAATAGTCCATTGCTGGACATAGCCCTCCCCCAAAGAGCGCCATAGCGCCCTGTCTTCAGCTTGCCGCATCCAGCATCTGCCTGCAGTCTTTCGCAAATCGTCATCCCACCTGGTCGGAGGGCGTCCTACACTACGTTTGCCGAGTCGCGTAGTGTAGGATTTAAGTAATAAAAAGAAATCTTGCAGATGGTGTGGGGTAAGCCACGTAAAAAGTAGGCGTTTGATTAGTTGGTACTGCCTGTCATTTGGTAGGCTGTTATAGAAGGGATGATTGTCACCTGTCAAAATCTTTGAGAATCATTAGCCCACGGTATAATTTATTTTTAGTTAGACTGTGGTATCGATATTAGTCTGACATTGAAATTGTTCGTAAAAGTCAAAACATTAACGTTCTTCTAAAGGTTGTCTACCTTTTGCCAGACTGATAATCTCACTTTGTTAGTTTAAAATAATGAAATAAAGCTTTAAATTTTATGTAATATGAACACTTGCAACGTATGACTAATCATTACTAGGGATTTGGACAATCTGTTCTTGCAAAAGACAAAAATATTCCGCGGGCCAACCAAACAAAAAGGTGGAAAGAATGTACTACTAGGTTTGAAGTGCAGTAGAGAATAACTCATTTACTCAAACTCAAGAATAAGATAATAAAGTGATATTTTAAGCTCATTTTGCGTAAATATTACCAATACAATATATGGGTACTGTAAAATAATTTTATAAAGTCAATGGCTTCTTAAAAGCAGTCTAAAATTCACGGAACGTGTAAATATTGACTACTTTAAAATAACATGTAATAGTTGAAAGTTATACCCTAATTAAAATAAACAATATAAAGTAATTTAATTTGATATGTTATTTAAAAAGATATATTAATTACGTTACACCTATTCATATATAATAGTATTTTTTTCTGGATGAAAGCTAGGTTAGCTACCTATGTCGTTTTCTGAATGCATAATTATTTATCACAGATTCACATTCACATTCATAATATTAGTTAAAATTAAATGAAGCTTTGTCTTTAATAGGTATTTTAAGAATACTTTTGATACTTTACACGTATTTATTGTTGCATGCATCATACCTATGTTATTTGCGCTCCCTTCCTCATGCCATCATTCTAAAAGCATCGCACTGACATTTTAACGGTAGATAAAATACTTGTATTTATTTATTTTTATACAATATAAGTGGTAGAATATGGGCTATTTGATAATAATCTGTGTAGCCTACGATAGCTTGCTATACAATAGAGCTATTACTTTCGCGTTGTCTACTTAGGGGCAAAAAAAAATTAATCTGGACATAGTTGTTGAGTCTGGGCTTTCTTTGTACCCATTGTGTCGATGTTCATACTGGCCCCACAATACAGGGATTATGCTTAGTACGGCATATGTCTTAATCAACAAAAAATACACCTAGATCCCAAACGATTATCTGTGAAATATAGAAATATTTAATCCTAATCCTAACTGCCTAACTAATATTATAAAAGCGAAAATGAGTTTGTTTGTTTGTTACCTTTTCACGCCAAAACCACTGAACCAATCATTCTGAAATTTTGCATATCCGTTGTCAGGTGTACAGAAACGGACATAGGCTACCTTTCATCCCGAAAAAAATTACTGTTCTCGAGAAAAACAACAATAACATTCTTATGATAATAGATGGCGCTACGTGTCTTTCGAATCATGATTGAATTATATTATTACAAGCAGAGTTCCTACAACCCGAATTGATTGTCAAATTCTAAATTAACGCGAGTGAAGCCGCGGGCAAAAGCTAGTAACTTATAAGTATGAGTGGTTATGAGTTGGGTGGTAGGGATATAGCAAAATTTTCAAGAGGCTGCGTGCGTGCCTTCACCTTAATAAAGATCGTAATTTTGTTTTGAGCTTTTGCAATATGTTTAGTTTCTAATCCATGAGACGTATTATTGCCAGAAGAGAGTTCAGGCACTGGTAATGCAGCAATTAGTTTTCTTTTGCCGTTTTTGCTGTTACAAACATAATTTAGCTATGATAACCGTTTAATGCCAGTAAATGGTTGTCGTATGGTGCGGTAGCTGTGCCGTGTATCGATCAGTAACTAGTATAAAGCAGTGAAGAAATCAAACCTGTGGTAAGCAATAATAATAATAATAATGTCCTCCAGACCGAATTTCGGTCACGGCGGCCAATCTTAACGGAGACTGACCATCGGCGCAGGAGATATTATAGTGCACAAGCGTGTGCGCAAACATGAGTGCACTCTCTGTTCCCTAACCCTCAAGATCCGATGGGACGGTAATCCAACACGACCGGAGAGAGATCAGGCGCAGGACCAACGGCTTTACGTGCTTTCCGAGGCACAGGGGTGTCTAACACCGCTAACTTCCTAACTCCGGGCTGCTATTGAGATTTCTTAATATATAAATCCAATAACTTTTTGTTGGCCCGACCGGGGATTCGAACCCGAGACCTCATGCACAGCAGTCGCATTCACTACCGCTGCGCCACGGAGGCCAATACTGGCGTAACGTTTATAGACAAATCGATAAAAAATACATTCTCGTTGGAGTTCCAGACGAAAAAGAAAACAAATTTGTTTAGTTCTAAAATTAAATTTGGTCCAAGTTCTATAAAAATATAAAACGAAAGTTTGGAAACTGAAGTCTTACCAAAGAAACGAATGTGGGCGCTCAAACATTGAAGCGAATTTAAGTATTACCTTCCAGAGTAAGGCTTCTTTCAAGGTCAGTTTAACAATAAATTACTAAAATGTCAAATAAAATATTTTTAGTATTTAGGTTTGTGTAAGTAGGCCCTGTATAACGAGAATTCAGAAAAGTGTGCTGAAATGGTTTGAGCGTTGTGGAAAAAAATAGACGACGAAAGAATGACTATGAAAGTATCTATTTAAGGCAGTCGTGTAGGAAATACCAATGGATAAATATTCTATTCAGTTGCCTTTCAGAAAGCTCTTATCACCAGCAAGAAGTCTAAAAGCGAATACACCCATTTTCAATCGGCCGTAATTGACATGGTAATTGAACTGTCGTTTGATATTAATACCGAATCTAAGCAAACGTAGCATTCTGTCAACTACTTTCATGTGAAGATTATAAACGAAGTCACTGACAGGGTTGCCAAACGTAGAACTTCATTTTTCGTACAGAAGCAGGCAAAAGCTCGTATTTTGGATCTCAAACCTCGTACATTCTTATTTTTCGATAGAGAATAACTAAAAAAAAAAGGTCAGCCTGCCTACCGCGCTAGGGTCAGTACCGAGAATTTCTAAAAAATAATGGTCAGCCCGTAGCACTATACAGGTTGTGGCCCGTAACAGGAGCAAATAATTTAAATATAGGTATTTTAACTTATCATTAATCGTGCCCATGTGGATTCAATTAATTAATATTATAGATTTTATTTTTGTTATTTTCTAACAAAGTTAATCGCACCAGCAATGTATAACAAACAATCAATTTCACCATCGTGTGTTTAATATTGGGTATTGATGATTGACAGTTTATGATTTGTCAACTCGCATTGTCAATGGTTAAAGTTTTTATAATTATTTAGAATCAATCAATGTAAGATTATTAAAAAGTTCAAACGCCCTAAGTATGGTTTGTGGAGGTTTGTTAAATCCTCAATTAGAAACATTAGCTACTGTCATGAAACGCCCAGTACCAAGACATCTAACGACCGATGAGCGACAGATTGCGATGGTAAAAACCATTGATTTTGGGTTGTAACTTTAAATGATTATTTCTTCGATTTTAAACTCTGAAAAATTATGATCACTTAAAGGTAACTGTGGATACCCTAAGGAATCATTATTTTAATTTATTGCTCCTGTTACGGGCCACACCCGGTATATAAATCTCGTAACGAGGCTGACAGTGTCTATGTACCTCGTATGAGATGCCGCAAATCTCGTATTTGTACGAGGAACCTCGTATGGTTGGCAACCTTGGTCACTGACCACGTGACCATGTCATCACCCCGCGTTTTTGCATAAATGTATTAATTCTTTACACAAATATAATAACTTAAAATACAGTCGTCCATGCTTAAAAAAACACAAGAATAACAATACGTATGTAAAACGCAGAGAATATTCAGTCAAATGTCTTAAGTTATGTGAATACACAAAGAAGATATTTCGTTGTGATCTGCGTTAAGAATTCAAGTAATTTTGTTGTGCGCTTATTTCGCTTTAAAAATGTTCATGCATGACAAGGAAGCTTTCAGTAATCTGCCTCGTAAGGTGTTGACTGAATTTTGTTTATAAGGCTATCATTGTACATAAATAAGTAATGAGCACTCCGTGGGGTACACAACTTTTTTTCAGCCAGCAATTTTTGATATATACATGTAATGTTTTGGTTTATTATGGCGGCCTCGATGGCGTAGTGTCACCGACTGCCACGCCTGTGGTTCCATTCCCGCATAAGTCAAACATTTGTGTGCATGAACATGGATGTTTGTCTTGGTCTGGGTGTTTCTATGTATAATATGAATGTATTTACAAAAAAAAAGAAGTATATAGGTATGTTTATCCTTTGTCTAGTACCCATAGTACAAGCTCTACTTAGTTTGGGCTAGATGGTGTTGTGTTGATGTGATAGAATATTATTATTATTATTACAGTAGGTATCTATTACGTCTTTACTTTAGGAAATTGCCGTTTTTTGCCTTTTGGCTACTACTACTTCCTATTAATAAAAATATAAGAATCACATTTTTACAAATACAGTGTCTTTTTGAAAATTTATATTACTTTCCGGAAGAGACTATGCATAAAAATCTACACGAATTTATATATACTTTTACAATTCGTTTTCAAAACAGTAGTTCTTGTATTCCCTGAAGTAATGAGCTTCAATTTACCATGGTTACATGATAGTTGCTGTTTTTGATAAAGCTATAGACAAGACATACCATTCTTGGCATAAAGTCAAGCAACTTTTCATGTAAAATATGCATCGAAATTGAGTTCGCGATAAAACTATTGAAGTAATAGTTAGAAACACGGTACTATGTTTTGCATACTGATATACATCGATTTTTATCATACAAAATGGTTATTGAATAGATGCAAACAACGGCATTAGGTCGAAGAAGCGCCATCAGCCCTTGATGAGATGTAATTACTGTGTGTAAGACAGCATTGTAAAAAATGTTTGCGACAATCAAGGCATAGTATGCAAACAGAGCAGGCGCGGCGCAAATGCAAACAGAGCCTTACCCGGGTCAATTAACCGAGACGTCAAGCAAAGCCCGTTGCACCCAGGGGCTCCAGGGATATTCTCAGACGTCCACAGTCACCGATCGTTCTCCCACCCTATAAGTGCTCTTTAAATTTGCTGGGACGTTACAGGCGGCGGTTGAGTGTTTATTTTACAGTCTTTAATAATTCCATTATTCCTAGAATTTTTATGTTCTCATTAGCTGCTTAGAACCTACCAGTCTACTCTGTCTAAATAGAAAGCAATTAGCGTTAAGTATCTTGTTAAAGTATAGTGAAGGTAATACCTTATTGATTCGTAGAATGTACTGCTACAAATTGATAAGCTCAATTATATTGTTTCATTAAAACTTCAGCAGCTTAACATTATTATACAAAAGGAAAACTACCGTCAATTAGCTTCGCTGCGTTCCTAGTTTTTATATCGCGAAGTTAAATGGAAGTTGTTTAAAGCTAGACTATGGAAGCGACGGTGCCTAATGGAATTAAATCTGGAATCAGTTCAGTACCACCAAAACTTGGCACGGAGGTCGATCATAAAATACAATTTTTCGCCTCGTATTGGAAACAAGAATAGGATATATTTTTATTGGAGTATTTGTAGGTATTCGGAGAATCAGCCGCGGACGCATTTGAAGCAAAAAGAGATTGTTTGCCGACTCAGCTCCCGGGTTTAAGTAATTTCCTCTCACAACTCAAGAGTCGTTTCCGTTAGTTGACTCCGTTGTTGGTTGAGTGTTATTTTAGTGATTTAGCAAAAAATTGCGTGAGGGAAATTGTCCTTTGGTAGAAATATCATTCGTAAACGGCGTGTGTTTTGTGTTCAATCCTATGTTTCATGTTCTCCTTTGGGCAATTGCGGCAATGCGGAAAACGTTTTGGAAAATATTTTGGTTAGATTGCGCCTAATATGTATACACTTCACTGGAACCAGTTCGTGAACTGCTTTTCCAGTTCTTATCAGTTGGAGGGAGGCTTTACTGGGAATCTTGTACCAGATTTGTCGTTTTTGGGGGTTCATCTATGGGGGCGGCGTAAAAACGACATATAGCTTCACGACCGTATATCTGAATTGTATAGGATCACCAGAGAAGTACTGCAGTCACATTAAAGCATCACGTTATAGAAGGTTAACCTATTTCTGTTTACCAGGCACAATTCTAGACATCATGACTGAGATTTTTTGTCTCGAACATTCATACTCAGCAAAAATATACATAAACGCTTCGCCACTGTTGCCAAAACGAATACTTGGTTTAAATAACAGTCAATATACATATAAGTAGCAGCGATAGCTCAGTGTGGAGACCAACAGACTGCAATGCAAAGGGTCTCGGGTTCGAACCCACGTCGCGCACCTCTGACTTTCGAAAGTTATATGACTTTTCGAAATTATGTGCGTATTGATTGACAATTATCGCCTGCTCCATGCCTCGGAGAGCACGTTAAGCCGTCGGTCTCGGCTGCCATGAACATCTATGGCAGTCGTTATTGGGACAGTATCGACACAAAAGATCTCACTGGGTCGAAGTGTCGCCGGTCTGCATTGACTGGCCCCCACATAAGATAAGATATTAATATTATAAATTCAAAAGTAACTCTGTCTGTCTATCTGGTAAAAGGTAACAGACAGTTACCTTTTCGCGGCTAAACCACTCAACCGATTTAGTTGAAATTTGGCACAGATATAGTTTAAAACCTGGGGAAGGACATAGGCTACTTTTTATTGATGTAGGTACCACGCGGGCGGAGCCGCGCGCTAAAGCTAGTACCTAATATGTATATTGTTATAACATATTTAATAAATAAATTTGTTGTTGTATATATTGATCCCATCCCATAGGTTTGCGCTTTTATGAATATGCTTGCGATCGTAAGGTTGTAAGTTCGATTCCCGTTTTGGGCAGTGTTTTGTTGGGATTTACTGTTAGAAAATTTTCATTGGCAGACCAAAATCTGGCAATGTGCCCGGGGGACGGAAATAAAATGACCCCCTATGACGTGGCATCTAAAAATATAGCTTGCAAAATGCGGTTGGCTATAAATAAACTCACTGCCGCATTTTTTAACGGATATAGTTGATGAAATATTAAATAACTTTCTTACTTGGCACAAGAATTACACAGATTATTTATGATAACTTTTTGATAAACCAAGCGTTTGAAATCGCGAGCGCCATTAAGTGTTGATAATTTCGTCATCAAACAAGCATTAAAAGTAGTAACTGGTTTTAGCAGTGATAAAATAGCAGAACCTTTACATAAGAGTAAACGCATAGCGTGTTTTAGTTAAATAACTTATTATTATTATATCCAATATCACAAAAGCACCAACGCACTATTTACTAGTATGCTCGCAGAGTGCTTTGGTGAGCTTATCTACGATGGAAGTGAAATTACACAAGATGGATGTAAAAACCCAGGATTCAACCTCTTCGTCTTAAATGTACATCATGTGACCTTGTGACCCTATATCTCGGAAGTCTTTTGACCCACAAGGCCCATATTATTCAAACTCGACCGAGGTATGACCCCAAGGTGTCTGCACACCAAGTTACAAGTCAATCGGTCCAGTGGTTTTTTTGTTTATTCGTCCAAGGTGGCAATCAAGCATAGGCCCACCTGATGGTAAGTGATCACCGTAGCTTATGGACGCCTGCGACACCAGAGGCATCATTTGCGCGTTGCCGACCCTTTAGGAAAGGAAGTGGGAAGGAGAAGGAGCGGGATGGGGAAAGGGGGTGATTGAGCCTCCCGCACTCTCACTCTCCGAACGAAATACAACAGTAGGAATACTGCTATTTCACATCGATATTCTGTGAGAGGGTAGTCCTTCTCCGGTCGAGCCGGCCCATTCATGCTGAAATCAGCGAGGCTCTACTACTACTTCCAGAGTTATGCCTGTCACTAACAGACAGACACACAGA
This sequence comes from Catocala sponsa, assembly GCA_963564715.1. Classification (NCBI taxonomy): domain Eukaryota; kingdom Metazoa; phylum Arthropoda; class Insecta; order Lepidoptera; family Erebidae; genus Catocala; species Catocala sponsa. Next base: position 28,587,915 of record OY751329.1, read on the forward strand.
CCCACATAGTATTTTCATTAACCTCTGAAGAAGACTCAAAGGTTAATAACAGGTAGACCCCAAGATGAATATCACTTTATTTACAGTTAATAAACAGGATTGTTATACACAATGCACGAATTAGGCGATTCTATTATAATCTTTTAACAATTAAGAGGATACACTGAAAAAATGCACTAACTGCCATCGAATAGTATAGGACTATGAGAAGACCAATTAATCTAGAATTTTGATATAGGTAAAGGGAATAGCTACTTTCGGCTTTGCGTGGACAAATTGCTCAGTACAAAATCTATTTACAAATAATCATAATTAATTAATTAAAAAATATTAGACGATACCTCGTTGCAGGAAATATTTCGGGAAAAAGGACGCATAAATAAATATTTAAACTGATAGCAATCATAGGCACCGCCATTTTTCTTCTTTTGCGCTCCATTCTGGGTTAGCATATAAATAAACGTGCATTTTTAATAAGATACTTGTTTTTCTTAACATGTTCTTCTTTATTACAATAATAAGGTACCGTTTTTATAATATATATATAGATATTATTCAATCAATGAAATGTTCATTTTCAGTCAATTATAAGTGACAATATTGCAATTTTATGTATATCAAGAAAAGTCATATTTTAACAACTTGCCGCAGCTTTATTATCATATTTAGTTTGTTTTGGGTATAAGATATTAAATAAGCAATGCATTTATTACTACAATTAATGTTCACGCCAAGCCGAAGCACCCTAACAAACTGAGCAATTCCCTTTATGTCTTTAATAGAATTTCCTAGCTCAAAAACACGATATTGTGATATTGGCTCGATCATAATTATTTCCGAAAACACCTCTGAAAAATTATTATTTTTGAAATTACAAGGAAGTTACACTATCATTATGCTTAGGAATTACTCAAATATATTCGTAACATCAATATTAGTAATTTGCTAGCTCATTATTTCCATAACTAAAACCAATCATTTTAAATAATATTTTACAAACAATTTCTAAGCGCTCTCGATCATTGCGGGCGCATCGCAATTTTAGACCTTATGATTGCTCTTTAAGGATTGATACACAATGAGTGTCAATGAGTACGGGCGTCGCGTTTCGCAGTGTCCCTTTAATTGAGTGAAATACATCTCGCCTGATGAAGCAGCGATAGCGTAGTGGGAAACCGTTGGACTGCCACGCAGAGGTCTCGAGTTCAATCCCAAGGCATCTCTGACTTTTTGAAGTTATGTGCGTATAAATAGTTAATTATCGCTCGGTTTAACGGTGAAGTTAAACATCGTGAGGTAACCTGCATGTCTGATAGTTCTCCATAATGTTCACGAAGATATGTATATGAAGTCTGCCAATCCGCACTAGGCCAGCGTGGTGGACTATGGTCTAACCCTTTTCACACTGAGAAGAGGTCCGTGCCCAGAAGTGGGACAGTTTAATACAAGGCTGATATTATTTATATATTATTTATTTATATATATACATCTCGCCTCTTTATTCTTTAACTAGCTTTTGCCCGCGGCTTCGCTCGCGTTAATTTAGAATTTGACAATCAATTCGGGTTGTCCTCTGCTTGTAATAATATAATTCAATCATGATTCAAAAGACACGTGGCGCAATCTTTTAACATAAGAACGTTATTATTGTTTTCCTCGGGAACAGTTTTTTCGGGATGAAAGGTAGCCTGTCCGTTTCTGTACACCTGAAAACGTATATGCAAAATTTCAGGATGATCGGTTCAGTGGTTAAGGCGTGAAAAGGTAACAAACAAACAAACTCATTTTCGCTTTTATAATATTAGTTAGGACTAGCTGTTACTTGCGTCTTCGTCCGCGTAGATTTTAAATAAAAAGTGTTTGTCTCCGCGGCAACTTATTTTTTTTCTAAAATCAAAGTAGCCTAAGTTACTCCTTATAACATCAGCTATCTGCCAGTGAAAGTCCCGTCAAAATCGGTTCAGCCATTTCGGAGATCAGCCGGAACAAACAGACAGACAGACAGACAAAAATTTTAAAAATAGATGTTTTCGTATAGGTACCATATATACTTTCATATGCATTAAATAAAAAGCTGTTATTTTGACATTACAAACAGACACTTCAATTTTATTTATTTGTATAGATAGGATAGTTTACATAACGAATAAGGTCAATAGGAAAAGTAAACTATTACTTTATTTCCCGGTTTCTGAGAGGGTGGCTCTTATAAGAAACAGGCGTAATAAAACAAATATCCTAATAATAATAAAGTACCATTACTGTATTTCGCTTGGATATATTTTTCTTCATACATCCCATCCCAACTTATAAATGTGAGTGTGTTTGTTTGTTACGCTTTCACGCCTCAATTACTCAACCGATCATCATGACATTTCGCACACACGTCTCAGGGGAACAGAAAAGAACATAGGGTACCTTTCATCCAGAAAAAGTGCTGTTACTAATCTAACCTAACGTATTCCCTATTAACATGGATGCTGTAAAGCTACCGAAACGTCGGGGCAAAGTATAAACTTAAATATAAATAGTTTTAATTTAAATAGCTTAAATTTAGTAAAGTTCAATATTAGTAGTGTTAGAGTTACAATTGTTACAAAGTTATGTAATAAACGTGTTTTAAAATAAATAATGGGACAAAATCCGTATAAAGTAGTTTAATTTCAATCTAACCTAACGTACCTACATTTACGCGAGCGAAGCCGCGGGCAAAATCTAACCTATACTAATATTATAAAGCTGAAGTGTTTGTTTGTTTGTTTGAACGCGCTAATCTCAGGCACTATTGGTAAGAATTCAAAAATTCTTTTAGGATTGGATAGCCCATTTATCGAGGAAGGCTATAGGCTATATAACATCACGTTACGATCAATAGGAGCGGAACAGCAATGACAAATGATGCAAACATTCTCTTACATGAAGCAGACGAAGTTACGCGGGTCAGCTAGTATTTAATATAGTTTACCTAGCGTGGACAACAGACTGCAATACAGAGGGTCTCGGGTTCGAACCCACGTCGCGCACCTCTGACTTTCGGAAGTTATATGACTTTTCGAAATTATGTGCGTATTGATTGACAATTATCGCCTGCTCCGTGCCTCGGAGAGCACGTTAAGCCGTCGGTCGCGGCTGCCATGAACATCTATGGCAGTCGTTATTGGGAAGTCAGTGCCCTCTAATATCCTGACACTGGTCTAGCCTTAGGATATCGTTAGCCTTCCGGTTGCGGAGGTCAGGTGGCAGCCGCTCCGTGTAAAAACTGATATCCAGTCAAATCCGGTTAGACTAGAAAGCCGACCCCAAGTGACTTGGGAATAATAAAGGCTAGGGAGAAGAAGACCAAGCGTGGACAACAAGCGACTGGTACGATTGAGTGCAACCTTTGTTGTTATAAAAACTTTGTTATATTGTACTTCATAGTAAGTTTTTTAAAAATAAGATGCGAGGAGATTCTTGATGTAACCTTTCCAAGTTTCATTACATGAAGTGACGTACGTCACTGGACTTCTGTATTATACTGACTGCGTATTTATATGTCCGTGATCAGTAGTCATGAATTAAATTGAGTAGTAGAGCCTTGATGTTTTCAGCATGAATAGCTCGACCGGGGAAGGACTACCCTCTCACAGAATATCAACGTGAAATAGCAGTATTCCTACTGTTGTGTTTCGTTCGGTGAGTGAGAGTGCCCAATCACCCCTTTTCCCCCATTCCCGCTCCTTCTCCTTCCCACTTCCTTTCCTAAAGGGTCGGCAACGCGCAAGCTCTGGTGTTGCAGGCGTCCATAGGCTACGGTAACCACTTACCATCAGGTGGGCCGTATGCTTGTTTGCCACGTTAGTTGTGTAAAAAAAAAACAGTACAATGTTATTGTTTCATACGTTTATTTTCACGTTTCATTTTCACGTCTCTATCTCCGAAAGGGTAGTTGGCAAAATATAATACATCTGTAGTAATACAGATGTATTATATTTTGCCACTTTATGCCAAGGTGTAAACCTATATTTCGCCATCTACGAATTGAGACCCCGTGTAATAGGAGGATGAGTCAATAGCCCGCACAAGACTATTATTGTAAATAACGTCGTTTATTTGTCAAATCCAACGGTACGCTTTCAGCGACCATTTCTCCCACGTACGTGCAAGCTCTGGAATGAACTGCCTGCTTCGGTGTTTCCCGAGCGCTATGATATGTCCTTTTTCAAACGAGGTTTAAAGATAGTTCTTCTTTGAAAGAAAGAAAGAAAGAAAATACGTTTATTTGCAACAGTACACTTACAAAATTAAATATGGTTAGCAAAAAGTAAAGTAAAAAGGAACGGTAGGCAGCGGCTTTGCTGTGTCCTGACATTGCTGAAGTCCATGAGCAACGGTTACCACTTTTCATCAAGTGGGTCACTTGCTCGTCTGCCGCCAAAGGCAATAAAAAAGTAAAAGAACATAATCTATATACGGTGGGGTGAGTACCCTACCCGATATAATTTTATTATCGGATTTAATAATTAACCTTCCGCAAAGCAATTATATTGACCGGTATACTAATTTAAATGTTAATAAATTTATACATACTGCCGCCTAAAACGTAAGCCGCGTATGTCGACAGATAACGAGTAATGGCTCTATTAAAGCAATCTGCTACTTATCGCCTAATGGATCGGTATAACCCATTTCTAGTTATTACCAGGGAGTAAGAAAATACATTTTACATAAAGTGTTGACCCTACGTAAGCCATTTTACTACGATTTAGCTAAAACCACTATAAATTGCAGTAAATTCAAAATTAACTCTTAAAACCGCCGCGATCATCGATAACCGCGATCAATAGATTATCTTTTGTGGTTTACTGTACGGCAATCAGTATGTAAAATACGTTAGTCAAAATTCATTTATCATTTAGGTCACAAAGTACCTAACACTTATGCATGTCAAAATATATAGAATTTACTAAATTTACTGAATTTACATTTAAGTTATTTACTAGTTTCAGGTTTACGTTGCTAAAGATTTTTAAAATGTCATATATTTGATATCCCTATTCATAAGCAATGATTGTGCCAGGCATTGATAATCCACATCACTTAAGAAACCTTTTAGATGTGTTTCCTTTATAAGAATTAGAACGGTTGACTTCCAGCACTCAGACGGCACGACGCCAGTGATCGTAATACATTTGTGCTTACTACCTGGCTTGATAGTAGTCGTAGGTATAACATAGACGTTATATTATTTTATGTTCTACTAGATTTTGCTTGAGGCTTCGGTAGCGTTAATCTTAATTTTGTCAATAAATTTCTGTCCTGTATTCTGTACACCTGACAACGTGTATACGAAATTTCATGATGATCGATCGAGTAGTTAAGGTGTGAAAGCGTAACAAATAAATAAACAAACTTAATTGCGCATTTATAATATTAATAAGGATGAAATAGGATGAGACCACTGGTATCCACTGATGTGTTACTGTGGTAATGTTACTCAAGACTATGAACTATGAGTGTTTCGAACTACAGCGAACCGTCAGTGGCCACACATTTTTCTACTACGTCTGGCATTCCAATAAATGACAGAATACAAGACGGTAGATATGTCGCATGCAATTTGTATGATTCCGCGTTAAACAAACGGCGTCGTCCGCTTAAAAACGCTCGCTGTTTTAAAATATGCCGAAGGCAAAATGTAAATTGCCTTGTCACTTTATAATATGCCACAACACTTGAGAGACAATTGAACAACATAACGAGCACCTATACGCCTCAAATCAGTGATTTGAGGGGCTCCGTCGACGGTCACCCTATTATAACAATCAACGAGCGTTTTTAAACGGACGACGCCGTTTGTAAAACGCGGAATCATACAAATTGCCTGCGACATATCCACTGTAACTTAACATTGTAATATAACTTGAACATATTTCATTCATAAGACGTCAGGCTTTTGAGACAAAGATTAACAACAAGTTACTAACCACCCCTACTTCACGTGGGCGGGGGCCCGAGGGCCGAACTTAGTTACGTAATAACGATATTAAGACTACCGTACATTCTCTTACAATTTTATTATACATCGATTGTTTCGTGATGAAACTAAATATGCATGAACACCACCAAATAAGAAAGGCGTGTAATTACCCTCTATTTATATGGAAAACAGCAATCGACTTAACTGGCAAGCATTTTTCCGTCGTAATGCCATACTTAGGAATAATGAATAAAGGGCACGAGCTCAACACTAACCTTAATGAAGGTGAGAGGCCTCCCTCGAAGGAGTTACGTAATGGCGACGATGATAGCTATATAAAATCTAATAGGCACCTTTAACAATGGTACATTTAATTCCCACCAGCGGCAGAATTAGTGAACTACGCCTGCTTGTCGTAGTGGCGTATTTCATACGTGACCCTTCGCGCCAAAGGGTCGCGTCATAATACCCAAACCCAGTATTTATCGTACATTAAATTTCCTTGACATCTCAAGTAACGGAGTTATGTAAATTGTAACTTGTTAAAGCAGAAACAAAGCGAGGCGGGGCTCACTACTGCTTTCACACAGTATCTGGTGCAGCAGGGTTTGAAGGAGTTCGAAAACTCTTAGAACAAGGATTCGGGTACTCAGTTTTAGTATCAAATAGATTCGGACGAGTTGTAATAAGAATTCCGGTAAGGGGTAACATCAATCTATATACATTGAATGAGCCTAATGACAGTGGCGTTAGGTCGAAATTTGCCTGACTTCGCAACTTGTTGACAACAACTAGTTTGTTTATATTTCTGCTGAACAGGAATACAGACAGACAAGACTGAGTTCCAGAGATTTCTTGCTACGCGAGTATAAAAAGAGGCATATACACTCCTGAGGTATCCTCCAGCGATAGCTCACTGAGGAGACCCACAGACTGCAATGCAGCGGGTCTCGAGTTCGTACCCACGTCGCGCACCTCTGACTTTCGGAAGTTATATGACTTTTCGAAATTGTGCGTATTGATTGACAATTATTGCTTGCTTCGTGCCTCGGAGAGCACGTTAAGCCTTCGGTCCCGGCTGCCCTGATGATCTATGGCATTCGTTATTGGGAATTCAGTGCCCTCTAATATCCTGACACTAGTCTAGCCACTAGTCTAGTGTAGCTTTAGGATATCGTTAGCCTTCGGGTTGCGGAGGTCAGATGACAATCGCTCCGTATAAAAACTGATATCCAGTCAAATCCGGTTAGACTAGAAAGCCGACCCCAAGTGACTTGGGAATAATAAAAGCTAGGGAGAAGATACGCTCCTGAGGCATTCAGTCCTCTTTACATACGGACGAAGCAAACATTGGAGCGATCATCGGCGATTACAGTGCGAAGTGAGAAGTGACGAAGAAGACTATTGTCCAGAATGTTACCATGTTCCGTATGTTTCTGTGATAGTTCTGAAGTATATAGATATTGGATAGCTCACAGAGCTTTAATCGAGCCTACATTCTGACACGTAACAGTATGTTTAGGCTATATTAGTATAATGAAACTCACTCGTCTAAAATATTATGGGACTATATTACCAAATTCACAGCAATTACACGGACTGTTGAGACCGTCTTACTAAGTTGAATGCTCGTTCCTCACTACTGAGCGATCTTTCGCCGAGAGACAAGTTACTTTTTCCCTTCCACAATAACCCCACTATTTAAAAATGGTGGTTGGCTGTGTTGTCAGTCGGGTAAATAAAAACTCCCGAACGAAATTATTAACAAAAATAAGAAATCATGACATTAGTTACGTTGATTACTAGAATAAATAGTATTTAAGTATTCCGATGAACTGGGATGAGCTATTGAACCTACAGACTACGGTTTTAAGTGTCAAGAGTACTAGGGTGTAAGAGTCTTGAAAGGTTTCTTGCAAAGCAGTGGAGAGGCTTAATGAAAATGCAATATAAGGTGGAATTCCTGTAATGTAGGTTTTTGCACAGTCGAAGGCACTTTTACTGCAAACACGTAAAAACCGCGGTGGTATTCATAACCTGCACGTAGACTTTGTGATTGTGTACTTTGTTCTGGTGCACTGAACATTCATAGAACATTTCCGTCTTGTAAGGTTTTATTACATTCATTTTTAATATATAACGAGATGGGCGTAAAACGACGAAGAGGTTGAATACTGGGTGTATTCAACCTCTTCGTCTTAAATGTAAAAGTAATGGAAAGAAATTACCCCTATATCTCGAAGGCCTTTGACCCAAAGGGCCCATATTCAAACTCGACCGAGGTATGACCCCAAGGTGTCTGCACATCAAGTTACAAGTAAATATTTTTCCATTTAAAATACATGTGTCCTTGTGACCCCTATATCTCGGGGGTCTTTTGACACACAGGGCCCATATTCAAAGTCGACTGAAGTATGATCCCAGGTTGTTTGCACATCAAGTTACAAGTCAATCTGTCCAGTGGTTACGGAGTTATGCCGGTCACTAACAGATAGACACACAGACCCACATAGTGTTTTCACTCTGTACCTCTTCGAAGAAGACTCAGAAGTTAATAATATCAGCCCTGTATTAAACTGTCCCACTGCTGGGCACGGGTCTCTTCTCAGTGTGAGAAGAGTTAGGCCATTGTCCAGCACGTTGACCCAGTGCGAGTTGGCAGACTTCACATATCTTCGAGAACATTATGGAGAACTCTCAGACATGCAGGTTTCCTCACGATGTTTATCCTTCACCGTTAAAGCGAGCAATAATTAACTATTTTAGGTAGTTTTATTATTAGTAGGTTAGGTAGGTAAAGGTTATTACATCCACATTTCCCCAGCATTGGTTATATGTATTTGGCCGTCCCATGTTGGGGGTTGCGTATTGCTAGTCAACAAATTCTGTAGACGCCGGGCTCAGAACAAGAGTGCGTGCTGCTACGAATAATTTATTGATATCAAATATCAATAACGCTTTGTTCATCCCGGCAATTGAACCCGAGACCTGGAGTGTGCGACACTACCGCTGTGACACCGAAAAAGTCAAAATTAATAGGTTTTCCTTTTGGAATCCCGCAAATTGACAAAATCAATGTATAATAACGAATTTATATGAATAAAATCTTGTACGACATTGTGTTTAGAAAACTGGCCTACCGTCACCTTGTTCGAATGTACTCATATTCCAATATCTTAATATATATAACAGAGCATCAGAAGTGCCTGCGGAGCGGTCTCGGCCGTCATTCTCCATTGTGAGCGTGTAGAAGGAGGGTGATTCGAAATAAACACACAGTCGCACTAGTTAGTCTTCTATAATTTCAATTTATTACACTAACGCACGAAATATATTACAATGATGTGGATTAAACTCGATTAAGAGCCAATAGGTTAGCACGTGTCCGCCTCGCGTGTCAGCTGTCAATCGAATGACAAGCTGTCACTACGTTTGGCGCCACCCACTACTCTATTCGGGGTTACCCGCTCTTATTTTTATTTTACCCATAATTTTAGTACAATATAAATTAACGACAATCATATCGATTTAAATCTTAAACAATTTTATATTAGCTAAATCAATTATCATTTTAATCGCTTATTCTTTTAAAATAAACAAAGTAATATTCAGCCAAACCGCGCGCCGTCATATATAAATTACGTGTCACGTTGTTTGTCCGCTTTGCACTCCTAAACTAGTGAACCGATTTTGATCAAAATTCGTTACCATCTGTAATTTGGTCCAACTTTAAAGATAAGATAGTTTTTTTTTTAAACGAGCTAAATTTGTCTAATGTGAAGCAGACGAAGTTGCGCGGGACAGCTAGTAATAATATAAAACTGTACTGCCCAAGGTAGTGTAACCTTAAGGGTTTAGATATGAGTACGACAGGCCAAGCTGTAGGGGCGTGGTGTCTTGAAGTTACTTTAAGCAGAGATGATTCAAAGATAGTACAACAATTAACAATTTTAATAAAAATGAGTATTATATAAAATACACTTTAAGCAAGCTACACAAACAAGACTTAGGGCGTGGTTCTTAAAGGCTTCCTACGTGGTTCTATAAGGAAGAACCACTTAACCTCGGCGTGCAGCTCAGCGGAAGGAAGGAGGACTCCGCCAGGACGCGATCCACTTATATAGGCCGCCGCCGCTCGGAAGGGGACTAGTGATGGCACCATCTCGCTCGCCGCGCACGCAGCCGTGCGCCGCGAGTCGATTACGTGACAGTAGTACAGTTTTAAAATATTTACAGATTTTTGAGGATATTTTGAGAAGTTAATTGAAATCGACTATTTAAAGAAGTCTTAACCTAAAATCTAAGGCTACTTACTACCCAACATTCGGCGCACAGCGTGACCCGCGTACATGAACTCACATTCAAAAACTAGTCCTATATGATAACGAGTCAACCAACCATTATAATTCGACCACAGTTATGTCAATCATGGCTGTGGTCGTAGCAACTCCGACCATAAAATACAGCGGATGTTATACAAAACAAACAATATGAACAATTTGCATGAGCGACGTAATCTATGTGTAGACGGCAGACGCAGCGGTCACGGTATTATGCTGTACTAGTAAATTTGTCGCAATAAATTTTCCGTGTCGCTGATAGAAAAAGTTTTGCCAGCGTAGACGGAGACGGTCTTGCCAAGTCCCCCATCCCTTGTTTTATACTACGCCTTCGGTACGCATTACTTATAACAGAGTTGGCTTCGATTACTGCAGTACGTCCAGATAGGATTAACGAAACCTGATAGTTGCCCCTCAATACCCGAGACAGGCCTGACATCCACACATCATACAATCCTAACTAATATTTTAAATGCGGACGTGAGTTTGTTTGTTACGCTTCAACGCCTTAAATACTCGACCGATCATCATGAAGTTTTGCATACACGTTGCCTGGGGAACAGAAAAGGGTACTTTTTACCAAAACCTTTATTTTAGAAAGAAGTACCTATAGTTACTAATCTAACCTAACCTACGTTTACGCGAGCAAAGCCGCGGGAAAAATCTTATTTTATAAAGTACGAACTGCATATCCATACTAATATTATAAAGCTGAAGAATTTGTTTGATCATTTGCACGCGCTAATCTCAGGAACTATTGGTTCGAATTGAAAAATTCATTATTTGTTGGATAGCTTATTTATCGAGGAAGGCTATAGGCTATATAACGTCACGCTACGACCCACGGGGACCGCGCAGTAACCATAAACGCGAGTGAAACCGCGGACACATCTAGTCTAACATAAATTCACGCCTGTTTGAACTAAAAGGGATAAGCATATATAACCTAAAATATTTCTAAAATACAGATCTACACAAACATTTGTTAGTAACGTAACGTTAAACACATGTCAACTGCTGTGTGTTGTGGTTGACTGAATTTGCAACAGCCAATTGGATCACTTGACAGGAATTTGATTTTGGATTGTCATTGATTAGACTTTGAGAAAGCATGTAGTAGAGATATGAAGGTAAATAATGGGTGCGACATTTCGTCAACTGTTTCAGGTCCCACAAATCGGCTAAGTAAGTGGACGACAATAGGCATATAGCCGTCAATTAGGCGTATTTATGGTACTCAGAATTACCCAATAACTCTGTGCCCGACCTCAAGACCGTACGCGAACATAAAAGCATGCTCTTCTTCGCGATCATCGTCATCAATCATCAATATACTTATATTATTTATAAGAGAAGTCCTAACTCACTTGCTGGTTGACTCATAAACGCCAAATCCAAACCCCCGAAATTATGCGCAAAGGTTTTGTTTACGATGTAAACAACGCCAGATTTCGAAATTCCCACGGGACAGGGAATAAATCGCTTCAAAGTAGCCTTGTTATTATATTATGTTATATGTTATTAATAGAGACTATAATTAACGATTATAATCACTAGTAACTATTTTCGGCACTCATCTAAATTCTGATGGATTAAGATAAAACTAGCGGTCGCCTAGTGGCCGAAATCCGATCATAATTGATTTAAATTTTAAGTTATTAAGGTTTTATTGTCTTTATACCCTTATTATCACATTTCATTTAGATTTCGATCTATACAGGTTAATTTACCTATCTTTGTCAAACAAATTATTACATTGCTATATTATGTAGCCATAGTTACGAAGAATAGTACTACCTCAGCCGAACTATGCCGAAATACGAACGCGATTCGACTGCGTGTGTCAAATGCATGGTTGTGTGCGTGTAGTGATTTTTCATTAATTTCATGTATTTCTAATGCATTTTTATATAAATATTAGGATTCGCCCCTCCTTCTCCATATAAAGTTTAACTGTGCCAAATTTCATACTCCTCTGTCCGCGCAATTTTCGTAAAAAGGGGTACAATGTTTTTGCTTCACGTATTATAAGTATATATACTAACATCCAGTCCAGTAAGGATAGTATCGAACGCAAAAGCTATCATGAGAAACAAATAAAACAAGTTAATATGGCGGTTTCCACATTAGTATAACTTTTAATAAATTTAACGACGTCAGTGACAAACATAAAATGGAGCAATAACACACGCATAATGCACTTGTGAACCCGTTACATGTTGTTAATAGGAAAAGTTTTTGCGTAAACCCGAACAACATTTTATTTGCGCTCTGTCGTATAAAAACGGCATGCATTATTTATGCTCTACTGAATTTGCACAATTTATATGCTTTGTTAGATTTGGCAGGGATAATATCGCCACTACTGTCCGTACTGCGTCATATTGTTATGAGAGAACGCTGTGAGGCTTTTATTCCAAATCGGTTAACGCATATTCCACTAATCTGGTTTCTAAAAGCTAGATCAACACAAATATTAATTATCAGACGGTCAAACATATGCCAAATGCTCGTATTGGCTGACTGAATTAGCAATAGCCAATCAAATCACTTAACGTTATTTTGAATTTGACGGATCGTTGATTAGCCATCTAGAGATCGGGTGCTATTAATACGATAATAATTGTATTTGATACGATTAGACGGTTCGGCTTGCACTGGTAGATAAAATGTTGTATAGAGATATCTTACACCAGGTAAATAAATGTTCGTTATTGTAAATCCTAACTTCCTAACTAATATTATAAAAGCGAAAATGAGTTTGTTTGTTTGTTACCTTTCACGCCTAAACCACTGAACCGATCATCCTAAAATTTTGCGTATACGTTGTCAGGTGTACAGAAACAGAGGCTACCTTTCATCCCGAAAAAAATTTCTAATCCGGAGGAAAACAATACTAACGTTCTTATGATAATAGATGGCGCCATGTGTCTTTCGAATCATGATTGAATCATATTATTACAAGCAGAGTACAACCCGAATTGATTGTCAAATTCTAAATTAACGCGAGCGAAGCCGCGGGCAAAAGCTAGTTATATTATAAATACGAGTGTGAGTTTGTTTGTGTCACACCTTCACCCCGTCTACTCGACCGATCAACATCAAATTTCGCATACATGTTGTTAGGGGAACAGAAAAGCTTTTATCCAGAAAAAGTACTGATCATGAGGAATAGAAAATTGACATAAACTTTATGCGAGCGAAGCCGTAAGCAAAATGTAGTTGAAGCGAGATGAAGTGTGATGGTACATTTATGATACTAAATGGAGTGCCATCGGTTTCTAAAATACGAGCAAGTCTCAGTTTAGGAATCGCTGTGTCCCTTATTATGTTATTGTACTACCATCATAATGTATGCTTTCTCATATTTTGTTTACATATTATTTGTTGTACTTTTTAAGCAATAAAAAAATATTATTAAAATATTATTATAGTTACATAATGAAATACAATACACGGATCAATAGTCATGTCCTTATACTACGAATTAACTAATCATTGCGTGTTGTATGTTTGATTGTTATCGTGAATTTTATTAAAACGATTACTTAATTGTATTCCATTCTGAAAGTTATACTTGATTTTGCAAAGCTACGCGGCGAACAATACGGAACCTTTGCTATTTTCCATGTGAATTCATTTGCAAGTGCGAGTGGGCTCGGGCAGGCCGGCCCCGTGTGTTCTATTTTGCGCTACACAAAGCACATCGGTAGTTTGGCACGTCCAAGCTTCCGGCTTGCCAAAACGTCAGATCTCTATTGTTATAGAAAAGTTAACAATTTTCACTACCTTGTCGAACAATTCGAATGAGAAGAAACGAATGAAGAATTTTCAATTAAGCTACACTTTTGTTTTAACAAAGGATAGTAACATTTTATAAAATGCTTTGTGTGTGGTGGCGATAAGAAAAGAAGAAAGACAAAGACATCGATCAAACCGAGCTCGTCGACATTGAAGGGTACGGGTTGATATAAAAAATCCATAGGGACGTATTTATATATAAATATAGACGCGCATAAATGACACGCCTTTTTATATACTCTGTATATATTCTGTGGGTATTATTATAACTATTAGTAGTCTGTCGGGACGTGGTGCAATATTCGTCCATCATAAAGATCGTGTTTGGCGGGCCGCGGCCCGAAGGTTAATGCATTGATCTTGCATATATAGTGACTTGTACTGAACTTCGCTTGCGTGAGTCAGGATTGTTTAAAAAAGTGTTTTATTGAATAAGGCGCCATCTCTTGCCGTGAATCGTAACTTCTTCGAGTCTGGAGCCGCTACTAGTAGCTGAATTGTCTTCTGTAAACTCTCCTGTCTTCCATTCCATTTCTCCCTATCTACCATTTTTTGCCCGTTGCTTTTATAGGTATCCATACTTATAGTTTCATGTTGTCGCATCTTTTTTATGTGTAGTTTTTAATTGTTTACACGTTATTTAAATATTAAATCAATTTATGAACATTTTGCATAATTGATTAAATAATATTTTCGGTTTGTTATTTTGATATAGTAAAGTAAGATGGGCAAATATACAAAATATAATAGTAATAGGTTGAAAAGGAATTTCAATTCGAATTTTAACTGACTCTGTTGTTTGTTTGAACGCGCTAATCTCAGGAACTACTGGTTCGATTTGAATAATTATTTCAGTGTTGCATAACCTATTTATCGAGGAAAGCTATAGGCTATATAACATCACGCTACGACCCACGGGGGCGGCGCAGTAACAATAAAAGCGGGTGAAACCGCGGGAACATCTAGTTTTTACATAAAATAAATATTATGTTACACAATCATTTGTGTAAGTATTTTGTTGTGTAAGTATGTACACACATACTTACATTCAACAACATACTCACGTTCATGCACTCACACATTCATACTGACACACACACATTGAAAACAAAAGCATTTTATTTTTTTAATTGATATTGAATAATTATATACCTTAGGGCAAAGTTACTGAAACACAACTACTGTTAATTCAAAAGCCAGAGGATTGGTGACAATGTACTTTTCGACGCCAATAAAACATTAATTTATTATTGTTTTTATATAAGTATGTTTATTGTGGCGCATTGTATTGAGTCGTCAATCTATTAATTCTATGTTTACTTAGGATCATCATCATAATTGACTTTGGTTGTACATATTGTACTTACTTACAAATACAAATCACATTGCGTGTATCTCTGCACAAATCCTTGATGCCGACGATATACACACACACATATAAATAAATGTATGTATTTAAATATGATATGTACATATGTATGTGTTGACTTCATTTACGTTCTTTGCCAAATCCTTTACAGAACGAAGTCAATTTATGTGTAATCTCATTCGAAGGCGTAAATATTTCGAAATGAAGATACATTTCTATACATCATATACGTTTGAAGTCGAAAAGTCAATTGACGAACATGAAATACGCACCTTGCATCCCTGCTGTTTTACTTTGATGGAATATTGAAAGATATCATTATTGGTTCATTAAATGTCAATAGAAATATAAATGGAACGGGAGAATGTTTACTGGACGTAGATTTTTCCCCTTCACTTCCTGTAAATATTAGAATACCTAACAATATTGGATCAAATTTAGGGTAGGCAAATATTGTATTTTTAAGAAATTATATTTTATTTATGCTTGTAATAATTAAAATTATATGTAGGAGAAGTTCACTATACAATAGGAATTGATTCTGCAACTTCGATTTACCTGCGCGGCTTTTCCCCGAGTCTACAGTCAATTTCGAGAGGAAATTACGCAGATGGAACGTTCTGCGTGGTTAAGTAAAGCTGTGATACTGCGATGTGCCAGTGTGATAGCCTAGGTAGTCTCCTAATTGAAAGTCATAGTGTTCTGAGTCAAGTCATATATAACAGTCGATACGGAGAGTATCAAATATTCTGACACCAGATTTTCTTTAGGATATCGTTATCCCTTTGGGTTGGGAATGTCAATCGACGCTGTTAGACTAAATAACCGACCCCAATTTACTTTGAAATAATAAATCAAGAGCGATGACTTACTAAATTTTCCTTAAGTTAACAAGTAAATACCAGATAGGATGTATTGTTTATATCACGACTATATTAATTAATTATTTATTTGGGTAAACCAACAGCTATAAGCAGAGGATTAGGTGACTATGCTTAGGTAACATAAAGCCAATTACACGTATCCACGCATAAAAATTAAGTAAGTACTAGTTTTTTTTAAGTGAAAAGTTCTTTAGACGCATTGAGCACTTCTTGGGTGAAACAAGATCATAGAACTCGCGTCATCGTCACGCTTCCACACTTTACATTTTTGAATTATTTTAGAATATTAACGATATCTCAGAAATGGTGCCTACGCAAAAAATAAAGAAATTTTGATTCCCCTAAGAGAGTATCAGGAATCCGACCCGCCTTTTTTATAAAGAAGTGTTTATGATCAAGGATTAAAGTTTTCACTTCTATCGACAGTCCTCAAAGACTGCTCCAATTTTTTTATTTCTTACATTTACAGCACACTAAGGTTCAGCTGACGTCTTGCCATGTTAAATGGATTAAAGGAGAACTCTTTGCACAGTTCATTGAAATCTCTACTTGCTCGCACAGTGTAACAAGAATTTTGTCTGTAGTTTAAAGTGAAGGTGTAACAGATACAGGGCCATTATATCTAAGTGACTTATAGGGAACATTAAAATGCAGTTTGGCATTCCATTATGCATGCACGGATGGAGTATTGGCTGAAATGGTCGCCTCGTCATTGCCACTGCGTCGAAGGTTGCGGGTCTGATCCCCACACGGGACATAAAGTGTGATCCACAAATAGTTGTGCCGAGTCTGGGTGCCCTTTGTGTCCTGTGTTTGAATCTTTGTCAAGTCAAGACTCAGGATTTATTATTAGTGCGAGAGTTCTTTTCTAAAAAAATATTATCAAAATCCCGCCTGTGTGTCTCTGAGAGAGTAAACGCTCGAGTACACGATACCGCCGCCGCGCCGACACCGCTCCGTCACCGTGTCTCTCAGCTGTGTATACGTTCGCGACCGCACCGCCCCCGCGCCGCCGCCGCGCCGCCACCGCACCGACACCGCGCCGCCATTCGCCAGTGTTTGATTTTGCTTATTCCATTACCGGCCGCCAACTTATGCACTCGTATTAACTTTTTAGTAATCTATCATGGATTATTTTGATTACGAAACGTATAGAGGCGCGGTGGCGGAACGGTTACGACGCGGCGGCGGCATCGTGTACAGAAGCCGTAAGCAGAACTACACCTACATTCCGCCAACTAAGTTTTTAATTCCCACGTAAAGACATTAATAGTATTACATAAAAAATATCTTCAGTCCTATTGCCGTCTACGTACGGCACATTTTCATACTTCGTGCTGCTCCGAATAATTTTTCCAATAATATTTTGTCCGGGATTACAGTCATTCGATCGCACGCAAACATAGAAGCATAAATGTCAATTTATCCATAACTATTAAACGTACAAGAAATTTTATCAAACATTATAATGATAACATCTCTAATGGGACATGACACTGCAGCATTTTCTCCATCAAGCATAATTTCACTGGCTGAAGAATCACGTGTCGAGTAAATACTGTCATCGAGCCAGCAACAACGGTCCATCAATCTTGTGAGACAAAAAGAGCGCCAGTGTCGATAGGGCACGGTGTTCGGCACCTCACTTTGTTTTACTGTTTACCTACTGGTGACACATATTACTGACGATTTTAGCTTTAGCTCTATACAACTATCTGAAATACTACCGATTGTAACATTTTTGTATTAGTTTATGCCTACGGCATTGCCCACCTAAGTATCACGAAAACACATCTAGACTAATATTATAAAGCTGAAGAGTTTGTTTGTTTGTTTGAACGCGCTAATCTCAGGAACTACTGGTCCGAATTGAAAAATTCTTTTAGTGTTGGATAGCCTATTTATTGAGGAAGGCTATAGGTTATATAACATCACGCTACGACCTACGGGGGCGGCGCAGTAACTATAAACGCGGTTGAAACCGCGGGCACATCTAGTATTGAGATAAAATGTGATCTACAACTTAATCCAGGACATTGACTATCTGATTGTTAAGTTTTATCCAAATATGTGAAATAGTTTACGCGTTATTAAGTAACAAATATCTTGACAAAATTTCACATTTATAATACCTATAACACATGCAAAATACTATTCCTGAGGAATAGCTGATTCCTCACGAATAGTTATTTTTTTCTGGGTGGTAGGTATTAGATGTCCTTTTTTGTAACTCTGACTTGGTTATCATAAAATTCTTTATACACATTGTATGCGAAATTTCATGATATTCGGTTGAGTAGTTAAAACGTGAAAGCACAAACAAACAAACTCACATGCGAGTTTGTTTGTTAGTTACACTTTCAATGTATTAGCTTTTGTTAGAATTTAGTAGGCCACCAATAAGTTCAACACACGTATTGCAAAATGCCAAAATGTATTATTAATTCGTTCGCAGTTATAATACCTATCCTGTATTTTATACACGATCATGCGAACCCTGGTTAAAATATTTGAGATATAATTTTCATACTTGTATATTTTCCAGGCTCGCTGTTTTGAAAGACAACATGACTCTTTCTGTCAGACGATTAATAAAATAATAAAGTATAGAATAAAAACAGAGACTCTTCAATATTGCTCTTCACTTAAAAAACTGGTGTGATTATAAAATGTATAGGTATTCATTTCTACAAATATTACATTGTGAAAAATGTTGTGACGTACATACGTCACAACATGGCCATCCTAGACTTAAGAACTTATTGTCTTGTTAATCTCCTAGTGGGTTAAGTAGTCGCCTTGCCACTTTGTGTGTTTTATGGTTCCTCTACATTATCGGCGATGATCGTTGATCGTGTGATCGTCTATAATCGGCACAATCATCGTGCAAGCATCCACACGATCGTCTGTAGTAGTTTCTAAAAGGCAAGCGTCAAGATGGACATGGAGTGTGTTGTGGTTCAACGAAAAGTTGTGGAAAAATAAAGGAAGAGATGATGGTGGTGTTTGACCATGCATCGTAATAGAATCAAGTAAGTAGTCACAATAAATTTTAATATATAATACAATTTTATTACCTTTAGGCGGGCTTGTTCGGTTTAAGTCAAGACGGCGAATGAATTATCGGCGATCGTGTGGGCACCTCAACGCAACCACCGAGCGATTCCCTTTGATGCGTGTCCGAAAAACCGATAATTCACAGGTTGCAGGCGATCACAGACGATGATCGGCGAGTACAGCCGAGTATGCCTTCTACACGATCGTGCTCGCGCGTAATCGTCTGTAATCGCCAATAATGTAGAGGAGTCTATACAATTATTTGTACGGAATTAGGTTGAGACACCCAAAATCAGGGATTACTTTTGTTCAGGAGATGAAGAAAAATGCCGTACACTAATCATACTTACTCTACTTTATAATGTTTCCTTTATTGTATATTGGATATTACCCGCGGCTTCGCTCGCGTAAATGTAAATTATGTATAATTTTATCCCTCGGGAACAGTACTGTTTCTGGATGAAACCATGGTACCCTATGTCCTTTCCTGTATCTCTGGCAATGTGTATGCAAAATTTCATGATGACCGATCAAGTAGTTAAGGCGTGAAAGCGTAACAAACAAACAAACTCATATTCGCATTTATAATGTTAGTTATGATCGCCTTTAAAACATATGCTTTATAAAGATAATTAATTTGAATAAACGCCTAAAACTAACGAGTGCTAACAGATACCGCTCACCCGGTTAATTTATATCCTTTCCAGTTGTTGTCGTCAAAGGAACTTAAATGACTTTCCTTTGACGCCGACCTCGCGGTTGAAACTTTAAATATACACTGTACCATAACCATAATAAACAGTCTATTACTGGTCTCTGTCACAAAACTTTAGAGCTTTTAAGTTTAACAGTAAAGATCTCTGTTATACTTATGGAAACATACATACATATTGTGTATGATAAGTGGCTGAGTGTTTCATTTTGTAAATTGCTCTCGTACGAGGACTAGATTTTTTCTCGTAGAGAATATTATAGAATACTAGCTTTTGCCCAAAGCTACACTCGCTCCAAAACAGTACTTTTATGGATAAAAGTTACTGTATGTCGTTTTCTGTACCCATGACAACGTGTGTGCGAAGTTTCATAAAGATTATTCAAGTAGTTAAGGCGTGAAAGCGCTATATACATTCGCATTTATAATATAATTAGATTTTGCCTTTCATCGAGAAAAAGTTATGTTAACTTTTTTTCAATGAAAGATACCGTATGTTCATTTCTGTTCTTCTAACAACGTTTATGCAAAATTTCGAGTCGAGTACCTAACGCGTGAAATCGTTATAAAGAAAATAGTAGAGCCTCGCTGATTTCAGCATGAATGGGCCGGCTCGACCTGGGAAGGACTACCCTCTCACAGAATATCGATGTGAAATAGCAGTATTCCTACTGTTGTGTTTCGTTCGGTGAGTGAGAGTGCCGGAGGCCCAAGCATCCCCTTTTCCCCATCCCGCTCCTTCTCCTTCCCACTTCCTTTCCTAAAGGGTCGGCAACGCGCAAGTGATGCCTCTGGTGTCACAGGCGTCCATAGGCTACGGTGACCACTTACCATCAAGTGAGCCGTATGCTAGTTTGCCACCATTGTAGTATAAAAAAATTTAAAAAAGAAACAGACAAATTCACATTCGCATTTATACCTAATATTAGTTAGGATAAAGGATACACTGAAACAGGTGAAATAGATCACTAAATCGTAATAACTAATAATAATAATGCACTCCATACCAAATTTCAATCACGACTACCAATCGTAACGGCAATAGGCCATCTACACAGGAGACAATGTGTAGTGTACAAATGCACTCACATAGTCTGATGGGACGGCAATCCGATACGATCGGGTAGAGATCAGGCGTAGGACCAAAGGCTTTATGTGCATTCTGTGGCATGGGAATGGAACATTATTAATAGCCTAACTCCGTGATGTCATTGAGAATTTCTTTCTCAATAATTGTTTGTGTTTCGACACGAAATTCGAATACGGAACTTTATGATCGGCAGCCGTGTTCACTAGCGGCTACACTGCTTCCTCCGTCTGAATCCCTCAAGTATTCGTCACGTGCGAAGATAGAACACGCCACACAAGGCATACGACAATAGCAAAATTATTACTTAAACCATTACGTCATTCGTGCAGTGTTCCATTTTTCTGATTTACAGGTATTGGTTCATTGCGTTTGTAGGTAAAGCCTTCTGCAAATAGGGCGTGCTTAATTACTGCGGTCTGCTCCATAATGTAATCATAGACGAGCAGTACAATCACAGGCCGTCATCACTACGTAAATACAGATAGCAATCTATGGATAGAGTTTTAATTGACCCGACATATTCTATAGTTTGTTTATTCCTATAGCAGCGCGAAAAAGTCGTTCGATCCTATTTTCATAGCGGGTTAATGCGAGGCAATGCTTTTGAGATCCCATATCATATATGTACACATAACTTTATCATTTTGGGACATCGCGATCGGATGACCCGGAATTCCATCTCTCTGTAAGATTCCAACTACGCGCATTTTATCGTACTTTGCTCTATTTTTTATAGATGAAAATATGAAGCTGATATTTGTAATGTAAAAGAAGCAACTATGTAATTATTTGGGTTATTGAATTGTCCCAGAAAACTTTGCAATGGAAGAAGTATCTTAAACCTTGTACATTAAACAACTTCGGTGTAATTGATATTTTACCTTAAACAAAGATTAATTGCTCGGGTATCCCATCAATATTATCATAAAACAGATAATATTCCCGACGTTTATTACTTTAAACTTTGTTATGAATACAAAGTGAGGGGCCAAACTTTCATAGAAAACATAAACAATCAGAATATATAATAACATCTACTCTTTGTTTATCGACGATATTGGATGTCGAAATACTATATATTATATTATTATGTGAATAATATATGTGTTTCGTGAATAGCAGTATATTTAAAGTACATGATTCAGTACTTATATTGCAGGAATTGTAGGTATAGATATTGATATGAATACGCAGCATATATCTATTAGGTGAATTCGAAAAACCTCAGTGTTTACTAGAATTAGAGTCAAGAGAGCCGATGACTCTAGAAACAAACCAGTTCTGAAAACATGTAATAATAATTTAGGCTTGTAGTAGCAATCAATCTGAAATGAACCCAACCGCAGTAGCGTAAAGTAGCGCTAACGCTCTCGATTCATTCAGTTCTACAAACTAGTTCAAACGTAGCGAATATCGCATCGGAGCGATCAACTTCAACGCGAAGTGAAGACGAAGACTACTGTGAAGAGTGTTTATTCGTCTGATAGTAGTCAAGCAGCTATATAGATTTTCGTACAATCGGCATTTATAATAGAACGACCGTCCCAATACTTAACAATCTATATATATAAAGGAAGATGTCCTGACTGACTGACTTAGAGACAACGCACAGCCTAAACCGCTGGTCGTAGGAACTTGAAATTTGGAGAGCATGTGTGTTTTAATTTGTAGGGGGGTTCTAAGAAAGGATTTTTTCACCCCCTAAGGGGGTGAAATAGGGGGGTAAAGTTTGTAACGAAATTTTCTCATTTCTCGACTTAGCAGTATGAAAATTGGTACATAAGTTTTCGATTACAATTGAAAAATATCTGTGTAGGTGAAATGGACAAAACTCTCCCCTAAAGGGGCGGAAGAGGGGATAAAGTTTTTTATAAAACATTTCTCACTTCTGGACGAGTACGACCCGAATTGATTGTCAAATTCTAAATTAACGCGAGCGAAGCCGCGAGCAAAAGCTAGTTATCTATATATTAATACGTGAAGCAAAAACTTTGTACCCCTTTTTACGAAAATTGCGCGGACGGAGGAGTATGAAATTTGGCACCTTCGATCAATAATAGACTAGACTAGTAATTATTGATCGAAGTTTGGCACAGTTAAAGTTTATTTGGAGAAGGAGAGGCGAATCCTAATATTTTTATAAAATATGCATTAGAAATACATTAAATTAATGAAAAACACTACACGCACACAACCATGCATTTGACACACACAGTCGAATCGCGTTCATAGTATTTCGGCATTGTTCGTCAGACGTCGTAAAATTCCTTGTAACTATGGCTACCTATACCTTATTTATATGTAATAAAGAAAACAAAGTAGCAAGCTTAGGAATTATGGTCGAATTTTCACCACTAGGCGACCGCTAGTATGAATTAAAATCCCTAGTAAGAAGTCCATTAGATCCTAGAAGATCCTAGAAGAAGTCCAGAAGAGGTATGCAAGATTCGTGTTATTATAAAGAAGTATATTATACATAAAAAAGCGTGTATAACCCATAAAATTGTCTTTTTGGGCGTATATACACGTTTACTTTATATCAACTCATCGTATATCTTGATTTATGCGCATTCTTTAACGACCAGCGGTCGTGATGTTGCAGGGACATATTTCCTCCTTCTAGTCGGCCCATTGTCCATAAAGGAGATTGAAAAATTCCAAAGCTCAGGTGGTGGAAATGACTCACTCTCAAGAAGATATACCGCTAAGTTTTACTTTGCAACATGTTTGATATGTTTTTCGGGTATCTTTCTACTGGTAGGATTAATAGAACGTTATGTGGAAATAAAAGTATGTTCCGTTTACGTGTTCATATAGAATTATGTAATACTTGTTTAAACCGCTGCCGCGCTGCCACTAACTGTCCAGTCAAATATGGCGTAACCTCCACGATCAATAATTTACGCTCTAACTCGACGGCCACAACACACATGGTTCCAGCGAACCGTTGCGTTGCGTCAAAACGTTTGTGTTTGAAGCTAGTCGAAAAACAAAAAATACGTGTGACAAGGATAAACCCTTGTCACCCATGTATTTTTCATAGCCTTTGAGTAAGATTGATCAACAAGGCAGTTAATCTGACTATGAGCTATAAGTATCACGACAGTGCAGCCAGATAATTATCTTATCTTATGTGGGCGCCAGTCAGTGCAGACTGGCGACACTTCGATCCAGTGGGATCTTTTGTGTCGACACTCTCCCAATAACGACTGTCATAGATGTTCATGGCAGCCGGGACCAATGGCTTAACGTGCTCTCCGAGGCACGGAGCAGGCGATAATTGTCAATCAGTACGCACATAATTTCGAAAAGTCATATAACTTACGAAAGTCGGAGGTGCGCGACGTGGGTTCGAACCCGAGACCCTCTGCATTGCAGTCTGTTGGTCTCCCCACCAGTCAGATAATTAATCAAATGTCATTTTACTGATTATATTTATTTAATAGCACAACCACGTCATACATATTTATTCAATATTAAATTTTGTTACATAGTATTTTTCTGATATGTATGACACTTGCGGTGTACATAACATTGACTAGTTATAGAAAATTAGGTGTTTATGTTTTTATATCACTGTTATAACCTCATTTTTGTTTTATCTTAAAAAAGGTTACACAATACTAGAGTTTGAACAAAACGGTTTTAACAATTGCGTTTTGAATTTCTAAACGATTGATGATTAACTCTAACAATAATGCAAATTCAAAATGCTATAGAAATCGGCCCATATACTTGGTTTTATAAATAAACGGTTTTGTGGGTTTGCGGTGTCAGAAAGTTACAGAGAAACGTGCAAGTACAAACCACGGTTAGGCAAATATTTGCAATGTGTCTCAAACGGTCCGGCTTAGACAAAGCGGATGTTATTCTCACAAGAAACAAAAGACAAAACATTGCAAATGGAAACATCCAAGATGGAGCGCCACAAACCCGGCCGACTGTTTTAGAGCAAGCTCTGTATCTCGTCGCGTACACATTATGAATATTTAGATAATGAATGAAGCTCTTCGTTATTTATCTTCATGCTTTGAAAGATTTTAGTTCCAGATGCGTTACGGGTATATATGTGCAGCTTAGATGCGCGATATACTTTCGCTGCTTTATATTTCGAGATTTGCAGTGTTATTTTGTTAACGTTTTCATCTCGAGGTTCGTAATCGATTACAGTAATCATAATAGTCATATTATATTACTATAATTTGCTTTTGTTTTCACAGCAGTTTCGAAGGGAAGTTTGATATGCGAATTTAGGAACAAAATTGCCCAGCATCTTATTCTTAGACTAGAAAACAGAGACTGAATTACCGTAAAAGTTATTGATCGATAACATCAACGAGGATGTCACAGTTTTCGCGACAAACACAAAGATCAGATGTCAGATAGATTGTTATTAAAGTAAATTCTCCAGCGGTCGGCCAAACTAGCTTAACTGCGTAAACGGGAAATTCAGAACGCACCCTAATCTACAACCCCTCACATATTGGTCGAACATTTAGATAATAAACAAAGGGAGCCTCCAAGCTTTGCAATTTGACCTTTGTCTAAAAAGCTTTCAACGAGTTTGGTAATAGGTTAGAATGTACCCGCGGGGGCTAATTTGTGCTAATGTAATGAAAACTTAACTGATAGACATCGGGCTTCTTCACATAAATATTGCTGTCCAAAAATATAGCAAACTAGATTTTGTGCGCAACTTCGGTCGCATAAATGTAGGTTATGTAATTTTTTTATCCCTCGGAATCAGTGCTTCTTCTGGATTAAAGGTAACCCATGTCCTTTTCTGTATCCTTGGTAACGTTTATGCATGTAAACAAATAAAAAACTTCACTTTCACATCCTACCTAATCGTAACTAATATTATAAATGCGAATGTGAGTTTGTTTGTTTGTTATGCTTTCTCGCCTTAACTACTCGACCGATCATCATGAAATTCCGTAAACATGTTGTCAGGAGTATAGAAAAAGACATAGCGTCTCTTTCATCCAGAAGAAAGTACTTTTACTAATGTTTTTTTTTTACCTGGTGGAATGCATTGACGCATACCCCTCCGCGGGGCGGGCGGAGGGGTTATGTCGGACTACGACCTAACCTTACCTAACCTACATTTATGCAAGTGAAGCCGCGAGCAAAATCTAGTTTATTATATTAGCAAGGATACCTAAAACACTGGCTACTTTTTAACATAATCGTTAATTTATTAAAAGTCCTTTGTTTCAGTTGTTCTGCTGTCAAAACGGTACCAATGGACATACCTACTTGCCCATTTATAAAATTAATATGTGGCGAGTACAAAGTAGATTAGGCTGAATTTTGAATCTTACACATTGGTGCCAATTCTGTTGTCACAAAATTCTTTAAGCTTAACTATAAACCACTAAAATTTAGTTTAGTCCTCTCAAATGACATTTCGTATTCTGAAATCGTTAAAAGAGACAGGACTAAAAAAATTTTAGTGATTTTTAGTTAAGTTTAGAATTTTTTTTGACAACAGAATTGGCACCAATATCACAATAATAATTACTATTGATGACAAAGAGTAAATCTGTTTCCAGAGAAAAACCAGTTTTATATACGGAACCTGCATGAGCCCATTTGTTCTCTTTCATCATATCTTTAATTTATTTGCCCAGGGTCGGCAATGTGCGAGAGATGCCCCTGTTATTGCAAGCGGTCATAGGTTACTCTGATCGTTCACCATTAGCCGCTAGGCTTGTTTGCCACCTTTATTGTGAAAATAAAAGGTAAAACACACAGCATCAGTCGCGTGCCTAAGGCAAATTCAAACAAAGGCGAGCTCAATATTAGTATTTCATCAGAGAATGAACTGAAATTTATCATGCTCTCTTGTAATGTTCAAATTCACTTGTATATCGTAAGCATAAATTTACACTAGCCTCTCTTACGCTTGTGTAAAATTAAAAATAATAAATCTGTAGGAACGCACGCTGGGGTTTTGAGCTTATATGAAGAAACCGCGACTGCACAGCACCTTTGCAGAACATTTTAATATGAATTTTGAATAATGTTTATACTAACCAATATTACAAACTAGCTATTGCCGCGGCTTCGCTCGCGTTAATTTAGAATTTGACAATCAATTCGGGTTGTACTCTGCTTGTAATAATATAATTCAATCATGATTCGAAAGACACGTTTTTGTTTTTTTTAAAAATAGAACTATCTAGCCCGAACTAAGCAGAGCTTGTCCTATGGGTACTAGATAATAGATAAACATATATATAATATACTTTTTTTTGTAAATACATACATATTATACATAGAAACACCCAGACCAAGACAAACATCCATGTCCATGCACACAAATGTTTGACTTGTGCGGGAATCGAATCCGCGACCTCAGGCGTGGTAGTCAGTTACACTAACCACTACGCCATCGACGCCGACAACGGCCGACAACGTGGCGCCACCTATTATCATAAGAACGTTATTGTTGTTTTCCTCAGGAACAGCAATTTTTTTCGGGATGAAAGGTAGCCTACATCCGTTTCTGTACACCTGACAACGTATATGCAAAATTTCAGGATGATCGGTTCAGTGGTTTAGGCGTGAAAAGTTAACAAACAAACAAACTCATTTTCGCTTTTTTACATTAGTTAGGATTAGGATGCGAAAGTGAGTATGTGTGTTACGATTTCACGCCTTAAGTACTCTACATCAGTATAATCATGAAATTATGCAATGACCTTGTGAACAAAAATGGACATAGGGTACATTTCATTAAAAAAAAAGTATTGTTACTAATATAACCTAACCTAAACTAGGCGAGCGAAGCCGCAGGCAAAATCTAGTAAGTTTATAAATATGTTTTCAACACAATTATTATTAGAAAAGCCCAATAGTTTTTGAGACTGTACACAACTGTGACAAGCGATTTAAATTAATCTATTGTCTTCAAAGTATCAAATTATAAATTTACTAATCACGTTACCGTTGTGGACTGTTTTCGAGCATCGTATTGGATTCAACTACTATTGTATAAAATGGTAACTTTGCCGAGTTTGATGGATCAATACCGATTTGGAAATAAAGGAGAAAATAGAGATTATTACTATGCTGTCATCTCCAGACCGCAACCGCGACCTCGACAAATGTTTAAAGCTTTACGTTATACCGGATGAAACAATAGCGAGTCAGCAACCGGAACTTATTTGTATTTGTACACAAGTTAACTGCTATGTTTATATTGTTGTTCGTCACCGGTTTAATCTCACGGCACCGGTGCATTAAATCACCTTGTTATAGTATCCACGATAAGGCATCTTTTTTACTGTTAGGTTTAGTTACGTTTTAATTTTTGAAATGAAAACTTCTTTAGGCGCGTTGAACACTTCTTGGGTGAACAAAAATCATGGAACTCGCGTCATCGTCACCGAACGCTTTCCATTTTTGAATTATTTTTGGTTTATAAAGAAGTGTTTATGATCAAGGATTAAAGTTTTCACTTCTATCGGCAGTCCCCAAAGACTGCCCCAAATTTTTTTGAAGTGAAAACTTCTTTAGCGGCGTTGTGCACTTTTTTGTGATGGGTAAAACATTTTAAATTCGCCTCAGGACACGTGACCTGATCGAAAATTCGTAAGACGGAGGGAGAATTGTCATGTTTGTGTACGATAGCGCAATAAATGAATATTGTATTTTACCACATAAATGATAGTACTTTTATACTGATAATTAAAGCAATTCGTGCAAAATTATTCCTTAACCATTCCAAAATATCAAAAATGCACAACGTTAATACTCAAGTTTTCGCTTCTGCCGGCACTCCCGGAGTGCAACCCGTTGCTTTTTTATCTTATCACGCACTATGTGTCACGGTCGACTTTACATGAAACGGTCACAAAATACACATATTCAGATCAATAATTTGTGGATCATATAAAAAATTGCCTCTCGTTTGATTCTTCCCACAACACACATCGCGGCAAGCGGCGATATTGACAGGGCGTTCATTCGCACTGCTTTTTTGCTACTGCTTGTGCCCAAATTTCAAGTTATCTATATACGTTGTTTAGACATGGAAACGAATCGCATTTTTTATAATACTAGTGGTCGCCTAGTAATCGAATTTCGACCATAATAATTATTGACAATTTGCAATATTTTTTCGAGTAGTATTTAACTGCACAGCAAAAAAATACTAATTGCACAACAAAATATGCTTAACAAAAATACTAATTGCACACCAAAATATATTTAAAGAGATCAAACTAAGTCGACGGAGCCTCTTTTTGGGCGGGTTTAGGAAGGAACCTAACATAACCTAACCCTTCCGAGACGAAAAGCAGTGATTTGAGGCGTATATGTGCTCGTTATTATATATTTTAATAAGTATATTTTGGTGTGCAATTAGTATTTTTGGTGGTCATTATATTTAATCCCATTTTTCAACTCTTTTACAGTCATTTGGTATTAAAAAAAAGTCAAACTCAAAGATAATTTATTCATTTGGGTCACAAAGTAACACTTATAAACATCAACGGGGTTAGTGAGTTTACTAAATATAGTGAATTTTCATTTATATTAGTTGCTAGGTTCAGGCAAAAGGTTGAAGACTATATAACCTGCAAGAATCTCACAGCCACTCTTACTCTTAAATTGCAATCAAATTAAAATTTTCAATATTTTATAACTCATTTACACACCAGGTATTGCAGTAATTCTGTCATAAATGTTACAGTCTATATAAAACAAAAATTTAAAAATAAAAGGATATCAGTTCATAAACTAGAAAGATACTATTTATATCCTAATCCTAACGAATATTAAATGTGAATGTTTGTTTGTGACGCTTTCACACTTTAACTACTCAAATAAACATCATGAATCGCACGAAACAGAAAAGCACATGGGCTACCTTTTATCCAGAAAAAAGTACTGTCGCTAATCTAACCTAACCTATCCTACATAACAAAATCTAGTATAGATATAAGGATGTAGAAAAGTAATAATTGCGTCCAACCGAGAGATGTCATCCAAGTGTTCACTTCAGCATTTCGAACAATAATACACGTCCAAAACGAATGTCTCGCCCACTACGAGTGCGTCACAGGAGCCGATGTCAAAGCAAACTCGGCGTTCGCTTACACACGTTCTACCGAAACAATATAGTCACGTTATCCATTGCTGGTTTTGAGGTAAAACAAGTTAACAGTTAGTATAGAACAGGTTCAGGGTATACAGTATTGTGTAAGTCAATTAAAATCGTCTATATTAATATAGGCATTTTTGTTCAAGAATATACAGGCTGATTGGTAAAAGACTCTTTTAAACTATATCATGCAACAAAATATAGAACAGAAGCATGTTTCTTAAAACTATGTACTACTATTTTTACATTTGGTTTAGGTGCCTTTTATTATGTGGCTAATGAATTTATTTAGGGAAACAGAATGGATATCTATGATGTCACTATATTCATTCAGCAGCTTATTTAAACGGGGAACCGGTGAATTTGTACCAAATTCTGTCCTGCGGAGAGGTGGGATCAGAGGTGTTGTTGGTCTCCCAGGAGGTTTACGAGGGACTAAGTTTTAGAGGGCCTATAACCGTCTGCTCGAAATGTTTCTAGAAAATGTTTACATTTTCTAACAAAAAATCCGATAGTAATTTTCGCGATTTGGAAATCAAACCAAGACACCTCATGACCGTATGCAATCGAAACGGCAAGCACAATACAGTAGTATTGAGGCAGGGTTTGATCATATATTTAGATAATTTAAGAATCACACTTCATTTTAAATCTATTAATTAATATTGCATAACTATATTAAAAACATAAACGTGATTTTCGGCAAGGCCGGTAGGACGGTGAGGGAAGGGATAAAAGGGTTAAATTTAGCCTGCAGATGAAAAACATTAACAGCTTGATTAAACTGTCATAACACCTTTCGCTTTAGTTAAACCCAGCCTGAACACACAAAGTCCCTTTACAAAACGCTTTTAAGTCAGTTTCGCTTGCTCACTGGATACTAAGCACATAATTATCAATGCTAAAGTAGCAAAAACTGAAATCAAAATACGTAAGTGAGTGAACTTATTTGTTGTAAACTCCCCTAAACGGCGAATGCACAAAAAGACAAATGCTTTGAAATTAGTAGGGTGTTTCAAAATTCGCGGTAGGTAATCCAGCCACGGCATGTCTCCCTGCCATTAACCTTATACAGTTTTTGTTACACGAGGCGAGCGCTTTGTTTCCCTGAATAAATTTACATCTTAACAAATGCCTGCTTGGATGCAAGGCCTTTTTGCTATAACACGGACCCTAATAAGTTCTTAATGGGGAAATGGAACTAAAACAATCACATTCGCCTTAATAGGACCCGAGAAAGTTAGTCACAAAATGTAGACAAAATTAACGTTGTTAATTTAGTTTAACCTTTCAACTATAAGAGCATTTTGGTTTTATCTGTTTGTCTTTGTAGTGTAGCTGCATTTCTACTTAATTTCGTACCTACATATCGTTTAATTTAAAGAGGCAATTACTAGTTCCTTATTCGCTCAATTTATAAGTCATAGTTGTTCCCGCGGTTTACCTGCGTTTATCATAACTGCGCTGCCCCCGTAGGTCGTCACGTGATGTTATATAGCCTAGATAAATAGACTTCCTCGATAAATAGGCTATCCAACACTTAGAGAATTTTTTAAATCGAACCAGTAGATCCTGAGATTAGCGCGTTCAAACAAACAAACTCTTCAGCTTTATAATATTAGTATAGATTATATTAAAACAGCATTAAATAACGTAGGTACGTATATGACGTATGATACAATAAATATTAATCATGAAGTCGTCTACTCGATACAGTAACAAATTAGTCTCTGCAAACATATCCGAGGTGCTTCTGAGTACTCAGGCTAAAAGACGGAGACACATTTACATAACAAACAAAGGGCGACTGGTCTGAGTTCTGTATAACATCTTCCAAAATTATAATATGAAAGGGAAGACGGGATTTTATCAGTAAACAACTTTGACAATACGACTTTAGTACTTTTAATTGATTTACATTATAGCTGATTTATTTTTGAAATTGAGAAGTTCAAATAGTTTTATTTATTTATTTATGTATTAGGAAGACCAACAGCTTTGAAATAAATAGTAGTGAAAATAAATATGCAACAGAGAGCCAATGATAGGTCTCCACGACATATTATTATATATTATATATTTATGATAAATCTTCGTGAGATGTTTTGATATGTAGCATTAAACAGAGAGGCTCGTGCAGTTATTTTATATCTTTCTTTATTTAGATTTATATTTCGGATATTTCAGTATTATTGATTCCCTCAAAATATTTCGTCAGTTTACAATAAAAAAACGGTTTATAATATTCTATGGATCTCCATATCACATACTACGTTTACATAATATTGTTTTATGTTTACGCGAATGTTATACATTGAAATGAAACACTTTATACGGATTTTGTCACGTTGTTTATTTTACTTTAAAACACATTTATTACATAATTTTGAAAAACTACCACTACTATTATTAAACTTTACTACTATTTATACTATTTAATTTAATTAAAACTATATTTAAGTGAGACATGGCTGCTGTAAAGCAACCAAAACGTCAGGGCAAAGTGTAAACTTAAATATAAATAGTTTTAATTAAATTAAATAGTATAAATAGTAGTAAAGTTTAATAATAGTAGTGTTAGTTTTTCAAAATATGTAATAAAAGTGTTTTAAAATAAAATAAACAACGCGACAATATACATATAAAGTGTTTAATTTCAATAATACGTTTACTTAACAATTCGGAGAAATTCTATGACTTTTTCTGTTCTTAGAGGTTTTAGATTTACATTTTTATTGAATTTTATTGATATTGATAATTATACAATATTTTCGATAAAAGATCATTAATTAAGATATAATTGTTAGTATAATATTTATAATAATCATTAAATATATACATTTAATGATTATTGCCATTGATTAAAAATCTAAGCAATGATTTGTTTTTATTACGACTTTAGTTACAAATTACAATACTTAGATTTCGTTCAACTCTTAAGTAAAATCAAGAGCTTCCGTACACTGAACTCGAACATAAACAAACTTGTACGATAAACCAATCACGTAGACTTTTCACGTTAAACACTTAGTAATAGATAGTATCTGCCCGCGGCCTCGCCCGTGTCTATCCCACGGGATATGTTACCGGAATAAAAAGTATCTCATGTGTTGATCCAGAAAATGATTTATCGATGCGGCAAGTGTTATCCAAACTGGCTCAAAGGTTTAAGCGAGGTTAAGTTACAGACTTCTAGAATTTATTTCTTACTAGATTTTTCCCTCACCTTCGCTCGCGTAAATGTAGGCTATGCCAATTTGGTATCCCTTATCTTAATTGTCTTACTGATGTGGGGCCAGTCAGTGCAGACCGGCGACACTTGGACCCAGTGGGATCTTTTGTGTCGACACTCTCCCAATAACGACTACCATAGATGTTCATGGCAGCCGGGACCGACGGCTTAACGTGCTCTCCGAGGCACGGAGCAGGCAATAATTGTCAATCAATACGCACATAATTTCGAAAAGTCCTATAACTTTCCAAAGTCAGAGGTGCGCGACGTGGGTTCGAACCCGAGACCCTCTGTATTGCAGTCCGTTGGTCTCCCCACTGAGCTATCGCTGCTCGTTTGGTATCCCTTAGGAACAATATTTTTTCTGGATGAAAGTTACCCTATGTCCTTTTCTGTACCCTTGACAACATGTATGCGAAATTCCATAATGATCGGTTGAGTAGTTAAGGCGTGAAAGCGTAACAAACAAACTCACATTCGCATTTATAACATACATATATTAGTAGGATCGCAGTATAAAATAATCCGTGGACCTGTAGTTGCCTTTTAGCCTCAAACTCACTCGGAAGGAGTATGCAGATGTATATAACACCCAATATCGCTAACTATGTATTTATTCGGTCTCAATGGCGTAGTGGTTAGTGTAACCGACTGCCACGCTTGAGGTCGCGGGTTTGATTCCCGCGCAAGTCAAACATTTGTGTGCATGAACATGGATGTTTGTCTTGGTCTGGGTGTTTCTATGTATAATATGAATGTATTTACATAAAAAAGTATATATATATAGTTTATCCATTGTCTAGTAGCCATAGTACTAGCTTTGCTTAGTTTGGGCTAGATGGTGTTGTGTGTATGTAGTAGAATATTTAAATGGCTAATTATTTAAAAATGGCTAATTTCCACGTAAAGGCCTACTGTCCTCAGCATTTTTAGATTCCGTACTGCTGCTATTATTTTTCAATCAAATAAATTTGAAAAAACTTTGCCCTAAATGACCTATTATGTCGAAGGATAGTTATTATGGGTCACTACAAATATAATTATATAATAGGCGATCACTTACATTTATTGAACTGTCAAAATTGTAGCTATATTACGAATTTTAGTTGACCTATTTCCATGAATTCTAATAGGTATAATGATGTACATTTGTTGAATAATTATGATGGATATTACTTCTGTATATGGAATTAATTATAATTAAATACGGGTAGTATTTAACTGCACAGCAAAAAAATACTAATTGCACAGCAAAATATATTTAAAAATATCAAACTAAGTCGACGGTTTTTGGGTGGGTTTAAGAAGGAACCTAACATAACCTAACACTTCCGAGACGGAATGCAGTGATTTGAGGCGTATAGGTGCTCGTTATAATATATTTTAGTAATTATATTTTGCTGCGCAATTACTATTTTTGGTGGTCATTATATTTAATCCGATTAAATACTATACACGCATAAACTTGCGCCTTTATTATTAAAGAGGTTAGAGGTGTATCTATTATAATGGGGCGTGAGACTATTGCCGCCTGCCGGGGTACTTGCCAGACTCCGTGCTTCTACTGATCTTTTACTAACTGAAAAACTTAATCAACTTTACGTCACGTGACCAACGAGGCCGGGTACTATGCACATCTAGCATGGTTTTATATTTTCATCGTTACATACTGTTCGATAGTATAATTAAGTACATTTTTCAAAGAGAAATGGATTTTTTTGAGGTTATATTGCTATAGCCTAGTCTCGATTTCGATCCCAAGCACCTCTGACTTTTAGAAGTGCTGTGCGTTAATTATTTAATTGTCGCTTGCGGTGAAGGAAAACATCGAGGAAACCTACATGTCTGAGAGTTCTCCAAAATGTTCTCGAAGATATGTGAAGTCTGCCAATCCGCACTAGGCCAGCGTGGTGGACTATGGCCTAACCCTTCTCACACTAAGAAGAGGCCCATGCCCAGCAGTAGGACAGTTTAATACAGGGCTGATATTATTATTATTATTTAAATCGCTGTCAGCCTTAGTATATAACCCAATAATGCGTTATTCTTGGACGTCAGCACAAATGAAGTTTAAATAAGATTCTTCTAAAACGATTTTATTAATACTTGTGTTAAGTTTTAGTGTGGAATTATAAGAAAATTTGTTGATGAAGACCAATAAAATCAGTTTATTATATTTTTACACTACTTACTCTTAGTCAACCTCTAAAATGATCTCCGAAATTCTGTTCTGGCATTATAATACCAGACCAGTGTCATGTCATAAACGCAACAGCCCATAATGCGCCGACGATCTAATAGAAGTGTTCACTGGTTCCTAGACAGAAATCAGTGAACACCGCTTTGGTAGTTTAGTTGTCAGACCAGGAATATCATATTGTAATCAAATATAAACAAAGTAGGTACTACTTGAAATATAAAATTCGTGTCAGTCTATCAGGACATTCTATCTTAATAGAACCAAAAATCTAGTTCACTATTTAGTTCTAAATGAGACAACATCGATGTCAGAATACAGCGAGCGATAGCTCAGTGGGGAGATCAACAGACTACAATGCAGAGGACCTTGGGTTTGAACCCACGTCGCGCACCTGTGACTTTCGGAAGTTATATGACTTTTCGAAATTATGTGCGTATTGATTGACAATTATCGCCTGCTCCGTGCCTCGGAGAGCACGTTAAGCCGTCGGTCCCGGCTGCCATGAACATCTATGGCAGTCGTTATTGGGAAGTCAGTGCCTTCTAATATCCTGACACTGGTCTAGCCTTAGGGTATCGTTAGCCTTTGGGTTGCGGAGGTCAGATGGCAGTCGCTCCGTGTAAAAACTGATATCCAGTCAAAGCCGGTTAGACTAGAAAGCCGACCCCAAGTGACGTGGGAATAATAAAGGCTAGGGAGAAGAAGATAGATGTCAAAATAAAAAGAATGACAATTCAACTTAGGGCAAAATGAGTCTATAACAAAGATATCTATAATATCTTTGGTCTATAACGTGTCCATGTCACATGACAATTAATGGATAACGTTAAAGTAATCGAAAACAAACAATCCGCGGTTGTGATATTTCGTTCAAGAAACAACCACAAAAAACAAAGACCAAACGTCAGTCAAGAACTGTCAAAAATTGTCATGGAAACGGCAACATCACAATATAACTTCAATAAATAAAATCTTACAAAAATAGTAAAATAACCATTGACTTATATATTACTGGCGTAAAAGAACTTTTCATTTAAAATTATTCTAGTATGTTTCTTCGACAATGTGTGACAATTTAAAAATGATAGAAATTTGATTCCTATATGTTTACACTTTTAGATGCCTCCAGTTTAGTCAAATAAGATTTCGCCATTGAACTTTACGAGAAGAATATTAAAAAGAAATGCTTATGTTTGTAAAGTAGTAAAAAAAGGATGGCTCATAAATATTCAATTGGGTTTGAAGCTCGAAAAGTCATCGTTAAGTCTATTTCCGATAAAATGCTGAAGCGCTTTCTCCGATCTTTAATGGTGATTCTGTCCTGACCCACCTACCTCTGCTAAAAATATTAATGCTCTTTCGAAAGCTATTTGTATACCTTATTTGCAGAAAATTGTCTTATTTCGAAACATTATAGGTACCTATAAACATTGCTAAAATGTGTTGCCATGAAAATCTGTATCAAATTATGGCGATATTAAGTACCATTATATTAGTCAGTATCGATATTCTATTGTAAATAAAACCGTATAGCATCCTCTATTAATTTTTTGTTACGAAGATGGGATATTATGTAATCAAGTGAGTACTACAACCCAGCTCAACTTTTGTGGATTGTGAAATTATTTAGTACTATGGGAACGGGAACAACGAATTCTGATACAGTGGGTTGCCCAAGGGACTGGATGATATCCAACCGTGTGTAAATATTATAAGATTTAGATATACACTGGAATAATACAGATGTATTATTTACATAAAGGGCGCTACAGATAAACTACTTTCATTCTGCAAATACAATTTTCTGGAGCGTATTAATTTGTTATGATTTTGTCTTTTCTTTTGCTACTAACATATGATATAAAACGAGAGCATTTTTTTATTTCTTTGCGATATTTCTGAAAGCTTTGATCACATTAGTAAATTGGTACATTTTGGAATATGTGGCCAGCAATCGAATGTGTTTCATTAATATACAATTCGTTCTTGTTATATAAATAGGTATAAGTAGGTAGTATAAATAAATATGTATTTAATGCATCAACAAACTATCGGCAAAATAGTTTTATGTGGCGGGCAGGCAAGACCCTTAGGCGGTTGCTCAGCCAAGATTTTTTCCAAAATTAATGTGTTATGTATAGATTATTTTAAGTTATTTCTAATATTGTGTTCCACATTTTTATATGTACTATATAGCTTATAAGTGAGGACCTGTTAATGGCTGTATGCCACGTAATATTTTGTATAAAAATAGTGATAATGCTGTTGGTCTTCCATGAAAATAAATATGTCTTATGGATGTGTATTAATTTTATTTAATTTTAATGTCAACTTAGTGTACATAAAGTGTTACAATGATGTGAATAGTGCTTATAACTTAGTGCCTTGTATTATGTACCTGGCTTCATTCGCTTGGGTCTTTAGATTCTAAACCACAGGAATCACCATTCTGCTTTCGCTATATTCTCTCTTATATATAAAACTAGATGTTCCCGCAGTTTCACCTGCGTTTATCGTTACTGCACCACCCCCGTGGGTCGTAGCGTGATGTTATATAGCATATAGCCTTCCTCGATAAATAGGCTATCCAACACTAAAAGAATTTTTCACATCGAACCAGTAGGTAGTTCCTCAGATTAGCGCGTTCAAACAAACAAACTCTTCAGCTTATAATATTAGTATAGATTTCACTATGCGCTTTCCTTGTACAATTTTAATATCCTAATAGCGTTCCTCGATATCACTCTCCAGACCGGCAAATGCACAGTTTACGTGTTATACCATAGGAAATATGCATTTTGCCATCATTAGTAGCCTACGGCACTGTAGGGGCTTATAAACTCTATCATGTCTATGTAAAAATCACGTCTTTCTGTTATTTGATACGTAGAAGAAAGACTAACTAACAGACGTATTTTCGCATTTACAGTATTAGGAAGGTGAAGGATAGTAAGATATACATAACGAGGAATGTATTTGTCTTCAAAGCTTAATTGGATTAAAAACAGTCGGTTTCGTGTCAATCTATGTTTGCATCCGACTCCGTTCTACCGTGTCGACATTAAATCAATACTTTTATCCGTAATTAAGTCTATATATTTCTCAAGCACGATACATTGTTTAAGCGACGGTTAAATTTGTTATAAATGCCTTTACATGTCAATTTAAATAAATTAGCTGCTAACGACGTTTTATTCATGGCAGCCAACGAGTTGACGAGTCGTTTACAAGCATCTAATATTATTAATGCGTTCCCAGATTTGATCGACAGCTCACTTGCGTGTTTAGTACTCACTAAAGAAACAAAATTATGTCACATTCACTGGTTAAATATCTGAACGTCAATTGGGTAATTGGGTACCTACCGTGGTGGAGATTATAAAAAAAAAGTAGGCTACCATTTTGTCTACAATTGCTTTTTCACATTTATTGTAGTCACGGACTGTTTATATAATAATAATCCATACTAATATTATAAGGCTGAAGAATTTGTTTGTTTGAACACGCTAATCTCAGGAACTACTGGTTCGAATTGGAAAATTCTTTTAGTGTTGGATAACCTATTTATAGAGGAAGGCTATAGGCTATATAACATCACGCTACGACAGACGGGGGCGGCGCAGTAATGATAAACGCGGATGAAACAGCGGGAACATCTAGTAATCTATACTAATATTATAAAGCTGAAGAGTTTGTTTGTTTGAACGCGCTAATCTCAGGAACTACTGCTTCGAATTGAAAAATTCTTTTAGTGTTGGATAGCCTATTTATCGAGGAAGGCTATAGGCTATATAACATCACGCTACAACCTACGGGAGCCGCGCAGTAATCATAAACGCGAGTGAAACCGTTGGCACATCTAGTAAACACTATTTGTTTTGCACTAAAGCTAGCTCTAATGAAATAAGGACCAAAAATATTACTCCATACATATAATACCAGCCCTGTATATAAATTATTCCACTGCTGGGCATGGGTCTCTTCTCACAGTAACGCCATAATCCACATATTCGAGAACATTATAAGGACTCTCAGACATGCAGGCTTCCTCACGATGATTTTCTTCACCGTAAAAGCGAGGTGTGTGCTTTGGAACCGAACTCGCGAATTCTATGTGGCAGACTGGCGGACTGCCAGTCTGCCACATAACGTAGCGATGGCCTAGCGATAGACAATTAGGCTGTCGCTGCTTGAATTTAGGGACTGATTTAAAAAATATTTTGTCATTTTAGTGTTAATGTACATAATAAGAGCGTCCGAAATACAGCTTATTTTAAATGTATGTTAGTTCTGTTTGTCACTATAGTGAATGTAGGCCACTAAATCGACCGGCCTTGTATTAATTTAGACGAAGACGCGTTACCGTCGAAACAGTTAACCCCAAAATATATGTATAAATGAAAACGGACAGCCGATGACAGACGGGCGAGATTGAGGAAACTGACAAAAGAACAGAAGCTGTGAAGTATCATTTATTAAACAAATTGATAGATACGAACAAAAAGCTACTGAATATTAATCGTTTAAAAGTCTGTGCGTCCGCTCTACTAATAACAACCGTATTGTAATATGAGTAAGGATAAAATTGATTTCTTTAGGGTACTCGTGATTTGAGAGTTCTGGCTTAGGAAACAAACTCACGGTATGTAGGTCAACAACTTGAAGGGAGAGAATCAGTAGGTAATTGGAACGTAAGCCATGTGAACCTCCGATTTTCACTAAAATCAGTAGACGATTTAGAGTTGATATATTGACGTCACCGGTTCTTTTGCATCAGAAGAAGTCACGTTCGCATAGATAACGTTATCAAGAACGTTTCCAACACAGTGATGAGCTGAAAATCACTTACCTTTTAATTACGAATTCCAGCTACTGCAGTTCATAACTGAGTCCGATTTAGCTTTTACGTGCCAAAATACATTTTTGTACCAATCTTAATATAATCTACATAAGTCGTTTTTACCTTTCATTTTTATTCAAAAATCGACCTCGATTCGCTAATGTGATGAACTTTTCTAACGTGGACCTTAATTTGAAGGGGAAACGGGATGATAGAGAAGGCAAATCCCTGATTTCACGAAGCACTGATATCCTCGATTGGAGAGTTTCTTTTTAAAAGCTACATTTTCTTTCAACCTGTTGAGAAGTTAAACAATTTTGCAAAGGAGTTATCTGTGGATTTTGTTAACTACCTTGCTTATCCGCCATAATTTGTGTAAAAAGTAAAAATATACAGTCAGTAAGGGGAGATAGCTAAGTGAAGTACGTGGCTCAGGTGGTCGTTTTAAGCATAATTAGAGTTTCTACCGAGTGGAAGTTTTCGACAACGTTTTCAGCTACATTTCCCATTATGACTTCATGAATATCAATTAAAGTTTACGAGTGAAATTGGTGTTCCACCAATATTTAATGCTATTTGCATGTTGTGGAGTCATTAACTTATCCGACTATTACCATGGTAATGGTTTCTGTGCATTCGCCGATGGCATGCATAATTTGTCGTATAGTTATTGAAAGTTTTTGGTGTGGATACTGGTAACAATTTTATTTTATTGTATTCGGTACAGGGTTGCTTTTTTAATATACTAACGGCATTTATTTGTGAGACTGATATCTAATGGTTTCTTTTATTGTTGGCAGTCGAAATTACTCCACTCTGCCCATACAATATCGATACGTCAGCGTAATCAAATAATAAGTAAACGCATGTGGACTGTGGAAAGACTACTAACCCAATTGTTATGATTGCACATTTTGGCGCCCTTAATAGTATATTGTAAGTATATAGAACTTATGTTGACAATATCTAGCTCGGTTTGAAACTCAGTTGTCAGAATATTTATCTACGGTGACTCTTAGAGCTATGGAGGAAGATAGTAATAGTAATATTCTATCACATACACACAACACCATCTAGCCCAAACTAAGCAGAGTTTGTACTAGACAATGGATAAACATACATATTTACTTTTTGTTTGTAAATACATATTACATACATACTATACATAGAAACACCCAGACCAAGACAAATATCCATGTTCATGCACACAAATGTTTGACTTGTGCGGGAATCGAACCCGCGACCTCAGGCGTGGCAGTCGGTTACACTAACCACTACGCCATCGAGGCCGACAGGAAGATGGTCCCTAACTTGATCTTCCCTATTGCTAGTGATATTTTTATTGAAGTTTGTTGCAAAAGAACTTGCGAGCAACTTGTAGTAAACGGTAACCATTATTTTTATATCAAGTTATACCAAGGAATAATATTTAACGAAGTTGCTACTGATCGTAAAGCAGTCTTCATGATAGAGAAATTACTGTAGCTTATATGCTCTTGTCACACCGAGGCACATATAAATAGTACTGTACATTTTGTAACTGTATGATGTATAGCTATTTAAAGATCGTATAATTTTATGACAGTCACAGCTTTTACTACAAAATAAACCAAATAATAAAAGAATAATAAAATTGTGCTATTGAAAGAACAT
Organism: Catocala sponsa; assembly: GCA_963564715.1. Classification (NCBI taxonomy): domain Eukaryota; kingdom Metazoa; phylum Arthropoda; class Insecta; order Lepidoptera; family Erebidae; genus Catocala; species Catocala sponsa. Next base: position 28,630,164 of record OY751329.1, read on the forward strand.
CCAATTTCTTATTACATAGATGAATGATATAAATTAAATGTAGGTAATCATTTTCTAGGATGTTAATGATATGTTTAAAACGTGTGACTCTAAAATTAAGAAGCTTTATTACCGATAATCATAATGAGAAAAGCCGATTCTGAAAAGCAATTTATTAGAATTTTACTTTTATTTCTTACTAGATTTTGCCCGTGGCTTCGCTCACACAATGAAGTAGGTTATGTCTTAGTACCAAAAAGTACTCTTCCCGAAGGATAGAAATACCCTATGTTCTGTATCCCTGACAAAGTGAATGCGAAATTTCATGATGATCGGTCGAATAGTTAAGGCGTGAAAGCGTGAGAACCTGACAAACAAATTCACATCCACGTTTATGTTAGTCAGGACGACATATTACGTTATTAATACACTAAATAAAATAAAAAAAACATTAGGGCAGTCTTTGGGGACTGCCGAAGTGAAAACTTTAATCCTTGAACATAAACATTACTTTATAAACGAAAAAAAAGAAAATGGAAAGGTCGGGTCGGATTCCTGATACTCTCCTGGGAATATTAAGGGGGTCAAAATTTCGTTAGTTTTTGCGTAGGACGCACCATTTCTGAGATATTGTTAATATTCTAAAATAATTCAAAATGGAAAGCGTGGAAGCGTGACAATGACGCGAGTTCTATGATTTTTGTTCACCCAAGAAGTGCTCAACGCGCCTAAAGAAGTTTTCACTTCACAAATATTATGTTTTTACAACCATTGAAACAGAACACGAAGTAAGGGTCAATCGTGTAGCTAGTCGTTTATCTGGCTTCGCTTCTGCGCTTCCCTAATCCTACGAGCATGACATACACGATGAAAGCCACTGATTGCCGGTCTGTATAACATATAAATTTATTTATTTTTATAAAATATATTTTTTATACGAATTCTGTTCTAAAGATCATTCTTTGTGTCGCGGGGTACTTTATATACATATAATTATACGAAACATGAAACAATCATTGGTGGATCACACAAATAATATATAGTACACTTGTATGGCCTGCTTCGGTGTTTCCCGAGCGCTATGATATGTCCTTCTTCAAACGAGGTTTAAAGAGTTCTTCTTTCACGGTAGGCAGCGGCTTTGCTGTGTCCTGACATTGCTGAAGTCCATGAGCAGTAGTTACCACTTTCCATCAGGTGGGCCACTTGGTCGTCTGCCAGCAAAGGCAATAAAAAAAATGGAATTCAGATTGACAACACTCGGCGCGGCGGCCATGCAATAGTAGGTACATGTAGCCATGTTTTACGTACGTTAAACAAATAGCCAATGATATAATTAATTGTTCACTTAAACAATATTATTTTTGTTTCTGGGTTACACAATATTGGAATTGTGTTATTTATTTAATTTTATTGGACCGCTTACAGACTAATATTCTAGAATATAGTTACAATGTGTAATGAATGTTGCTATTAACAAGCTTCCACAAATATTTTTTTATGTAGGTACCTAATTTAAAATATACATATAACTTTAAAAAAACATCAACGGGTTGCACTCCAGGAGTGCCGGTAGAAGTGAAAACTTGAATATTAACGTTGTGCATTTTTGATATTTTGGAATGGTTAGGGAATAATTTTGCACGAATTGCTTTAATTATGAGTATAAAAGTACTATCATTTATGTGGTAAAATACAATAATCATTTATTGCGCTATCGTACACAAACATGACAATTCTCCCTCCGTCTTACGAATTTTCGATCAGGTCACGTCTCCTGAGGCGAGTTTAAAATTGTTTACCCATCACAAAAAAGTGCACAAAGCCGCTAAAGAAGTCTTCACTTCAAAAAAATTTGGGGCAGTCTTTGGGGACTGCCGATAGAAGTGAAAACTTTAATCCTTGATCATAAAAACTTCTTTATAAACCAAAAATAATTCAAAAATGGAAAGCGTTCGGTGACGATGACGCGAGTTCCATGATTCCTGACGCGAGTTTAACAATTCTCCCTCCGGGCCTCCGTCTTACGAATTTTCGATCAGGTCATGTGTCCTCACGCGAGTTTAAAATTTTTTACCAATCACAAAAAGCAAAAGTACAAAAATATAACATTGAGAATTGCATTCAATTTATACTATATCCACAATAATATTACAATAACATTTTATTAATTATGGATTAGATATGCATTAATACATTAATAAATAAATAAATAGCAGTACCAGGTAAACACAAATATAATATATATTTCTTAGTTATATGTCTCAAGTATTATCATCAAAGAAAACATTTTCCTGAATGATGTCACAGTTTGTTAAAATTGACAATGTATGAAAATATTATCTTGGTCGTTATTGATTCTCAACTTATTTTCATAACGAATACCTAATTAGTTTTATTAATTAATGAGACAAGCAAAAAACGTTAAAAGTTTTGCAGAGTGTGTCACGGTGTGAAAGCAGACTATTATGGAATATATTTAGTTAACCAAACGGTAGGTCTGGGAATTCTCAAGATGGACGTCCTGTATTAGGTAGAAATAAAAAAGGGAAAATATTTTTATCAAGCGCGCTCACGAAAATGAGGACTTATTTACGTAATACTACAACGAAAAGATTACACGATTTAATTTCTACTTATCCTTAGATATTGTTAAGATTACGCTTCGGATATGTGCGTAAATGTAGCTTATAAAAGTAATATTTTACTAGAATTTGCCCGCGGCTTCGCTCGCGCATATGTAGGGTATATCAATTTTATATCCCTCGGGAACTGTATTTTGTTGAAGTGAAAACTTGTTTAGCGGCGTTGTGCACGTTGTGATGGGTAAAAGATGTTAAACTCGCGTCAGGACACGTGATCTGATCGAAAATTCGTAAGACGGAGGGAGAATTGTCATGTTTGTGTACGATAGCTCAATAAATGAATATTGTATTTTACCACACAAATGATAGTACTTTTATCTGATAATTAAAGCAATTCGTGCAAATTTATTCTCTAACCATTCCAAAATATCAAAAATGCACAACGTTAATATTCAAGTTTTCACTTCTGCCGGCACTCTAGGAGTGCAACCCGTTGTTTTTTTTTTTTGGATAAAATGTATTATGTATCCCTGACAACGTGTATGCGATATTTCACGACCATCGGTCGAGTAGTTAAGGCGTGAAAGCATAAAAACAATCAAACTCACAGTCGCATTTATAATATTAGTTAGGACTCTGAGGGCCACTTGCACAACAACTAGTAAATTACGTTTAGCACTAAATAGATGGTGCTGTCGCAGTCATCCGTGTGAAGGTGACTGAGATGCCACGATGTTTTGAATCTATTTAGTGCTAAACGTATTTTGTGAATTGTCGTGCAAGTGGCCCTGAGACTGTTACACAGTTTCCATGACATATTATACTTACGTCCAATCATGAGGGGTTGTATTGCCACGTCGCCAAAAACGTATTAGGTCTTCTATCTGTTATAAAATTGTCAAATTGCAGCACGGACTTTGGTAGAGAGCAATAAACTTACCTCCCTTGTGTGACATAAACATAGCTGAGGATATAAATTGACTCTTACAAGTTGTATGGAATGTAACATGACATGTCTTTAGGTATTTCTTGTAAATGGGCACGTCTGGTAATGTTCTTACACGTGAATAATTTACATGCTTAGGTATATTCGAGAATACACCCTTTTATGAATGTTAAGCTGACATAGTTACGTAAGCCTACGAATAATCAATATGTACCAGTTAACTGAACCATATTATAGAACACGACAGCCAAAATAATTCGTAGAAGACACGATTAACGCGACTTAAGCGATTATATAAAGATCGGAATCTAAATTTAAACACCGCAAGAATCCTTGTCGTGCTGTAATCCTGAAGATAGAGCGTTTGGCGGCGAGACGACTTGCTCTCGCCAGCCAAGGCTTTATTGATAGCGAGAGGCTCCGATGCAAGAAACCCCTCGGAGATATAATAATTATTCACGTCTAAAGCCAGCTTTAATAACGTCCTCGAAATTCCCCCTTTGCTCATACAAAAATACGTCTGTCTGTTTTTATATTCGGTTTTATTTTTCTGATGTAGATGAAAGGTAATATCTACATAGCGAATGTTGTTTTTAAGTATAAAAACGTGTTTGTGTAAGAGATATAAAAAAATATTACCTCTCTGGTTATTGCACTTCGGTGTAATAAAGAGACAATATGTTCCGTTATAATAGAAGAAAAGAAATACGCGAGAGATTGAACGAGATTTAGGGCCTGAATAAAACACAAGGACGAATTCAGCTTGTCTAACATATACAAACAATAATTGTAAAGAGCGGAAATGCGTTATTTTGTTTTACAAAAACGAAACGCTCGTGGGCAAGCCTTTTAAAAAGTATATGAAACTAAAATTAAATACTCATGCAGTTACATTTCAATACCGTACGTCTGACTTTCGGTTGTTTTTTCAAAGGGTTGTTTTGGTAACGGGTTTTGGGGCTGCGTACCTACTGAAATGTTGCCAATTACGAGATCCCTATTACTAAGTCTACGTCGTCTACTAGTCTGTTCTACCCTTCAAAGGCTGGCTTTTTATGTCGGTTCAAAACCGTAATAGAAAGCCGACTGAAATTTCACAGAATGTGCTTTATTATGGCAGACATCCTGAGGAGCTCGTATAACTATAATCGGCAACTTCAAATATTTCTGCGCGGCCGCTTCGCGTAGTAAATGAATTAAGATTATTGTATTCTATATTATTAATTACAATATTTTCTTATGGCCTATGTAACTTAGGTAACTAATTAACATAATATTCTTAATTAATTAATACATACTTTTGCTTTTTATGTTTTACGCTAAACGAAAACATACTTCCAAGTAAATGCTCGTATTGAAATATAATACTTTTATAATAGTGTATTTATTATTACTTTAAAAAGACCCAAGTGTGTGGTCAAGCATCAAACTCTATGTGGTTACAGTTCTTCAAGCATTTATTCCACAGGCCTCGGCACCATATCACTCGTTTCTATCAGACACGCCCCGTTTGCAGTCTTCTATGTAATTCAACCTGTCCAAGCAACAACTATACATGTGATTACTAATATTATTAGGACACTTATACTGTCAAAGCGTGCTTCATAGAGTACTATTATAATAATATATAGGGCGTGCTTCTAGAGGTCAGCTCAATACGAAACACGTTGTCACGAATATTATTATTATTTTCGTATGTGACTAAATAACTCTGAAAAAGGAAGGTCATTCTATATTCCATTCTTATATTTTTTCAATGATTTCTCTGTATTGATTTAGCAGATTTTAGTAATTTTATTTTATTTGATTGGGTATAGATATTTCTTGTGTGTTATTAATATGGTTAAGATCTTATAATAGATTTCAGAGATAATTAAAGGAACTTCACAACAATAAACAACATATCATACTGCCAAATGTGTTTTAGCTAAAAACACATTTTGCCAGTGTACTTGAGCTAGTGTTGATGTGTGCATACATAATTTTAAGTGCTTATTCCTAACCAGTTCGTCAGAAGTATATATGGCACCCATATTATAAAAATAGATCTATATCTTAAGAGAGCGCTTAGAAATAGTTAAAATCTTAAAATTAAAAATCATTGGTTTTAGTTATGGAAATAATGAGTTAGCAAATTACTAATATTGATGTTACGAATATATTTGAGTAATTCCTAAGCATAATGATAGTGTAACTTCCTTGTAATTTCAAAAATAGTAATTTTTCAGAGGTGTTTTCGAAAATAATTATGATCGAACCAAAATCACAATATCGTGTTTTTGAGCTAGGAAATTCTAGTTAAAGACAAATTTACCTATATCAAACTTCTAGATTAATTGGTCTTCTCATACTCCTATACTATTCGATGAAAGTTAGTGCATTTTTTCAGTGTATCCTCTTAACGGCATTTTAGTCCTCATGTACTCTGTACAAAATATGATACACATATGTATATCTACTCTCTACTAAGCTTTTGTTGGACCACTAACAAAAGCTTTTCACCAGCTCCTACTGTAGCTGTGTCATCTTTTTGTGGCTAGTTTTGTATCCAACAGTAACGAAGTGTATCTGCAATCTACTTAATATCTACTAGCTTTGGAGCTTTTGCCCGCGGCTCCGCTCGCTCGGAAACAGCATTTTTTCTGGATGAAACTTTATGTCCTATTCTGTACTTCTGACAACGTGTATCCGAAATATCACGACGATAGATTGAGAAGTTTACTGAGAGCGTCATAAACTAACGAACGAACTCATTTCCACATTTATAATATTAGGAATCACGTTTTTTTTACTGGATTTTAAATGTATAAGCATTTAAAACTCTCTACAAATTGATGCAACTAAAACAATTTACATTACATAATTATCTTAGCGTCGTAATTTATATAATATTTTGTATAACGGGTTGTGTATTGATACTTTGATAGCTAATTAATAGACAGCCCCTAGCTACGCTCTTCAATATATACTTAAATACGTTCACGCCTGCATATCCTTTAAGTGCTAAGCATAGAACTCTGCCTATATCTTGCCGAGTAAATAGATCCATAGTGAAATCAGTCCGTAGGAAAAGGGTCGCCCTTATTTACTGGAACAAATCTAGATCCTAACTTTAAACGGTACGGATACATTCGATGTTGGCTGTTGTTTTATAAAGGAGCAACGAAGGCGTTAAGTGAATTTCTAAATTTCGTTTTCAAATATTGAGTCGAGGAAAACTGTGTGCGGGCGCGCCCTTTGTGAGTAACTTTGAACATGATGTTTCTGTGTCTGAGGTAATATTACTGTGATGTTTAGTTGAAGTTTTGTACGAAATATGACGCGAATTACGTAACCATATTAATCTAAACAACCTCATTTCCTCACTTATTGGGTTGTTGAAATGTAATTTCTACTTTGAAGTGAAACATTAAATTTCAATTTAAATACGCTATTTTCTGTTACATTCAAATTTAGAATAACCCTCGAATCCAGAAAATTAATGTGTTCATTATCTAAATAATGGGATAAAATAAAAGCGAGCGCGCAAAGCTTTGTAATACAACGAATGTTTCTACATCAAATCCGCCGTATCTTCTCCTATTAATTTTCGTGTTACACACTGACACAGTAGCCTGTCCCTCCGTAATCCGTGGATTATGCGGTTCCGGCCCGTGAGGATAAATCGCGCGGTGGCTCGCGTCGCAATCAATAAGCCAGCGCTGATCTTGCGTCAGCCTGAGCCCAACTTAATGAAGTCCCCCAGAAGTCATTCAGCTTTACTACTGTCGCTTTCTCAACATACCATTATTTAAGTAAGCTCTATCGATCTCCCCAACGCGCTGTGTACGTTGAGCCTGAATATATCGTGTATTAGAGCCCGTTTTTACGAGGGTGTTATGCCCGACTATGATTGGTAGTCTGACGTCACATCGATTTGCCTCTGTCTTTCTTATTTAAAATAGAAGATGACTTGCGATTGGATCTCGCGTAGTGTATGGTAATTTTATACATTGCGATCAATCAATCTGTTTCTTTCAGTAGCAGTTCGAATACGTGAATACATAGTATAGTTTGTTATATATGTATTTTCATTTGCTTATATCGACTCGACTGCTTATATCGCTTATAACTGGAAAGGGTACTTAATCAAAATGAATAAAGTAAATTTCGATCATTTTCCGGTTCCGAAACCACCTTGATTAACAATACCGAGGATTGTTTTCAGAACTTGTATTAGAAATTAACTGAATTAATTTTGTTTTATAAAAGAAATACAAGCTGAAGGTTCGATAAAAGATAAACAATCTTTTGTCTATACTACGAGAAGTATCTATATATTTAACTTTCAAATTTCAAGCTGGTTTTGTCCGACGAAAAGCTTTGAGGACGTCAAGTCAACAAATATAAATATACTAGCATAGTGGTTCGAAATCTGTACAAAGTTAATACTCCAGAGGTCTGGGAAGTCGTGCAAGCTTGTATAGCTGGCATTTAACAAGAAATGCACAATTTAACATTTGCAAATGCAATTTATTTGTATTTTGCTCTCGCCATCGAGGCGAGCGGGCGGCGGTGGCGTGACGGTGACACGAAGCTGCGAGTTCGTTTGGAGACCACAACAAACACATTTGGGCGATTCCGTTCGCTGCGAGGCTAGGCGATAAACTTTGTTGACAATGAATGATGCCGCGAGTGCCCGATCGGGCCCTGTTCGCTGCGTCCGCGCCAAATGTGCAATTTTCGAACGTGCCACTGAAAAGGACTAAAGTTTCCCCTTTCTCAGTATTGTAACTCAATTTCGAAGACAGTGACACAATGCTGCAGGCGACCCACTTTAACTTTGCAGACTTATTTTGATATGAGTTACGAACTCCGAGGATACTTCATTGTGGTATTCCGAAAGTTTTTATAAAATTATACTCCTTGCTCTATATCATATTACCGTCTTGTAATTATTTTCACGCCATAAGCACAAGACAGTAATTTTACTTAATTAATAATAACATCCTTACTTCCTTACTAATATTATAAATTCGAAAGTAATTCTGTCTGTCTATCTGTCTGTCTGTCTGTTACCTTTTCACTGCTAAACCAACAACCGATTTAGATGAAATTTGGTACAGATATAGTTTAAAACCTGGGAAAGGACATAGGCTACTTTTTATTGATGTAGGTACCACGCGGGCGGAACCGCGCGCAAAAGCTATTAAGATAATACATATATGACAACTATGGTTTGATGAATAAACAGGCCAAGAATATGAGTATATATCGCAATATGAGTATATATCGCATACCCCTTATATGGAGTGGAGGGTTGGTAACCTGAGATACAGGAACCATCCTAGTTCAGGTATCAACCCCCCATAGTATATTTTTATGTGTATATTGTTTATAAATGTTCTTTATGTTACTATGGCGAGAAATAAACGTTATTATTATTATTATATTTGTATAGCGTAAAACATCAGTAGGTAGAAATACCGCACTAAAATAGGCCTTCTACAGTCGTTAGGCGGAGCTTGTTTGAGCCCATTCGGTAAACACAGTTAGCAACTCGCCACTCTTAACAATTGCAGAAATCTTAAACTTAAATATAATGAGGATAGTTCGCACATTAGGGTGAGCGAGGGCTCATTACGCGACCTCAACAACTTACTACGACAATCGTAAACATTTTGACGGTCGAGACATATAGCTCGCAAAGTTTTGCAAGCCAGAACCATTAATTGTACGTAAAACTACCCGAAGACAAATTGTTATTTAACTAACAGCGGAAGTCTAGAATTCTTTATATTATAAACAGGCGAAAAAAAGCATGTTTTCGTTTTGCAAACAAACTTCGTTAAGGTTTTTATTTACAGCAAGCTATATTTGGCATCGTCCGCATCGGTTCAAGATTTTCTAATATTGCTTTGAATTAAAAATATTCACCATTGATGGTATGCACATATTAACTATTGATGGTATGCACATATTTTAAGGAGCTTATCACATCTCGCTTATTCATATAAACGAGGTTCATGGTATTCACAAACCTCTTTAATAAACAACTCGGCTAATTTAGTAAGATATCTACAAAAAAATATAAAATTAAAAGGCTTATGTTTAACTTATCACCAGATATAGTAAAATATAACAGTCAAAAATAGTAAATGATCGCCAAAATTAAAACCGCATTTCAATACCAAAAATATTAATTGCACAGCAAAGAGATCTAAATAAGTCGACGGAGCCCCGCTTTGCAGGGCTCCTATTTTGTAGGTGGGTTTAAGAAGGAACCTAACATAACCTAACCCTTCCGAGACGGAATGTAGTGATTTGAGGCGTATAGGTGCTCGTTATGATATATTTTAGTAAGCATATTTTGGTGTGCAATTACTATTTTTGGTGGTTATTAAATTTTATCCCAAATTAAAATATGTAAACTAGAATAATTTTTATAGTTTTTGTAACGGACATAAAGAAAATAACTCGTAATCCAGCCGCTCATATAATATTCTTATATAAAAAATCATAACTGAACCCAAAGATTTAACGAAGTGCACAGGTAACACAAAACTTTTATGTTAATTTGAGAACGCTTAAAGAAGGTTTAAGTTTAAGTAAGGGTTCTTGATTCTAGTCGTTTAATATAACTTTGGAAGCTGCATTATGCGAAGTGAAGAAGTCTGCCAACTTGAGTATAAAAGTATAATATTATGGTCCAATGTCGGCACGTTAATTAATAGAAATCGGTGAAATTTGTTTTTACAGTATCGTTGCGTATCATTTTTCAACTAGCGACCTGCTCGGCTTTGCACGGGTAATACAAAACCTTAACAAATTATACACTTAAACGTTCCTCATAAATCACTGTCAAATGGTGAAAACCGCATGAAAATTAATTCAGTAGTTTTTGAGTTTATCGCAAACAGATAGACAGACGGACGTGGTGGGGAACTTCGTTTTATAATATGTAGTGATTTGGTGAAAAAACGTTGCACCGTGCATTGCAATGTAAGAGAGCAAACAAAATCTGTTCAAAAACAAAAAAATGTAAACAGAAAAGGAGCATGCCCCACAATAACACGAGCACTTGGCGTACGTAAGACTCGTGTAATGACGCCTGCGCATACTAGCGTGTGCAGCGGGAATCTGCTAAACTTGCTTGGCAGGACGCCTTGGCACAGCTGCCTGTTTTATTGTGAGGCCGCGCCAACAACCGGGAGATTTACCCCATCTGTAATAGCTTGCCTCGTTTATTAATAGCTACGAATGTTGTGGTCGTATAATGTTTCTGCTGGCTAACAGGCGTATCATGGTTTTGATAAATCTGTAGCATTTGGTTGTAGCAGGTTTCCGAAGAGTGTCATGTTTTACGGCAATGCGGATTTTGTAATAAGGAAATACAACAACAACACACTACAAATATGTAATTTAGTGGAACTTCAACTTATGTTATACCTTCCTTGGCCGATTTCGGCTTCCTCAACTCCTTGAAAGTTGACGTTCGTGTGCTTACGTAGCGGAACTTATTTTTATAAATCCGCTCTCTTTGCGAGCAGGTTAACACGTCATCGACATAATTATTGTATATTATTGCACAAGGTGCGATAGCTCAGTGGGGAGACCAACAGACTGCAATACAGAGGGTCTCGGGTTCGAACCCACGTCGCGCACCTCTGACTTTCGGAAGTTACATGACTTTTCGAAATTATGTGCGTATCGATTGACAATTATCGCCTGCTCCGTGCCTCGGAGAGTACGTTAAGCCGTCAGTCCCGGCTGCCATGAATATCTATGGCAGTCGTTATTGGGAAGTCATTTCCCTCTAATATCCTGACACTGGTCTAGCCTTAGGGTATGCTCCATTACAAAAGCCAGAATTAATCACACCATCACTTTTCTCGTTTTAATTCCCAAGTAATGTCCAAAAGTATTTATTTCATTACTGCTAACGGGAGCGCGTAAATTTGATTAAATAATCAAGCGCAGGGCGCTCTTTATCGTATAATCAAGTTTACAGATACGTCATTTTAAGCTTAAATTAAAAAAGCGTATGCAACACAAACATATTATTGTACTGTTAACAATGAACCAGTTACGGTGACCATATTTTGTTAAAAATATGCTTACGGAGTGTAAATATTCATTATCATATGACGTAATTTATGGAAACATGTACATATTATATTATATGTACGGGTGGACATATCAGCTATTTTGTATATATCCTTTAATAGAATGCAAGAGGTTTTATGTTTAAATAAAATGAGCAGATTTATTAGCTTGCTCGGCTTAAAATGTATAAACAAAAACCTGTTTTGATTAGAATGCTTTTATTAGCATGGTTTTATTAACTCGCTGTATTTGTGTGTTCGGAGCACATTTTGCTCTTGTGTTTCAACTTAATCTTGATTGGCTAGAGACTTGAAACTTCAATCATAGTTCAGAACTAGATAAATAAGCAATATTAAAAGACGAAAAAAACAGAAGAATTTAAAGTTATTGAAAGTTTATTTTTTTAAGTATCACTAAATTTCTATAAATTATGTATGTAAGTATCCTAACTAATATTATAAAAGTGAAAATGAGTTTTTTTGTTTGTTACCTTTTCACGCTTAAACCACTAAACCAATCATCCTGAAATTTTGCATATACTTTGTCATGTGTACAGAAACGGACATAGATTACCTTTCATCCCGAAAAAAATTACTGTTCCCGAGGAATACAATAATAACGTTCTTATGATAATAGATGGCGCCACGTGTCTTTCGAATCATGATTGAATTATATTATTACAAGCAGAGTACAACCCGAATTGATTGTCAAATTCTTAATTAACGCGAGCGAAGCCGCGGGCAAAACCTAGTATTTAATAAAGAAAAAAGAACGTTTAGGTATGTCATTTAAATTACATCCAAAAATTATGTATAGGTACACATCAATTTATTTTCTACTTTTTATTCTGATATATTTCGTTAGTAAGATTTATCAATCACGTAATTAATGAATGATTACTTCATTGATAAATCTTAGGGTTACAAGTCGTTTGCATGCACACAGAAATTTTAAGCCGGATGTCGTGCAAAATCTAATTTGTTCACATCGACCCAAGGGTCGTGGAGGCCATGAGTTACTCATCATCATTCAAGCGACAATAGCCCCGAGGCAAAGAGTTCACTAAGGATAAAAAGGTCGTCAGTTTGATGCCGTTGAAAGGAGGGAAAGACGGCAACAAGGGGAAGCATAACGCTCTTCCCCTAGTTGCCGTCGGCGATATCTAACAAATAATCTAAACTAAATCTTTCAAATAATAGATATCCATATGTCTGTCAGACAAAGTTATTTAATGTATGAAACTAAATTTTCTGTTCTAGACGGAAATTTCTAGAAAAGGATATTGAATATCAAATACAATTGTAGATATATGATGCCTTTATCATACAACGCGAAAGTTTAAAGTCTATTGCTGTTTCTGTCATAGTGTTTATAATACTTACTGTAACAGGCTGAATGAACCCATGAACTCTGTGATTAAATAAATTGTTTGTCTTGTAGCTGTTTGTTATCGTTCCACGAGGTCTGATTACAGGAATATACACTTAAAATTTAAACCAGAGTCAGCTCATAAAATGAAACACTTAAAATTTAACTCAAAACCAAATTTACATAATAAAGGACACACCTACCTGTGAAGTATTTAAAACCAGTTATTTATTTTGAAATTAAACAAATTTTATACGGAGTTTATCGCGTTGTTTATTTTTTATAAAACACTATCCTAATCCTAACTAATATTATAAAAGCGAAAATGAGTATGTTTGTTTGTTACCTTTTCACGCCTAAACCACTGAACCGATCATCCTAAAATTTTGCATATACGTTGTTAGGTGTACAGAAACAGACATAGGCTATCTTTCATCCAGAATAAAATTACTGTTCCCGAGGAAAACAACATTAACGTTCTTATGATAATAGATGGCGCCACGTGTCTTTCGAATCATGATTGAATTATATTTTTACAAGCAGAGTACAACCCGAACTGATTGTCAAATTCTAAATTAACGCGAGCGAAGCAGCGGGCAAAAGCTAGTTATTACATAATTTTGAAACTTTAAATTACTATTGTTAAACACATTTACTAGTTACTGTGCTGTCAATTTAGGATATTTATATTATACAACTATTTAGATTTACTTAATTTTGCACTTTCCCCGACGTTTCGGTTGCTTTTCAGCAGCCATGGTCACGGGGAGACTAAGATGGTAGTTGTCTCAATATTCCAGTGTAGTTATTTCAAAGTACCCGAACATAACTTAATAATTGGTGTTACTATTTTGTAGTAAAAGTGTTTTACACTAGTAGTTTAAAGTTTAAAAATTATGTAATAATAGTGTTTTATAAAAAAAAAACAACACGATAAAATCCGTATAAAGTTTGTTTAATTTCAATGTACCTACCTATAACATTCGCGTAAACATAATACAATATTATGTAAATCAGTTATTTATTGTTTGTTTGCATTAAAATAAAATATATTTGCAAAGATCTTAAAAGTTAAACATAATAAATTTTCTACTAAGACCGTGAGTCTGCAGAAATAGACGTGTAAGATGCAGAGCAACATATATGATATCAGTGCGATTTAATCATCATTCATGTTCTCTAAATACCTACGCAAACGTTTTGAAATACCAGCCAAACATACGAAATTACAGTTTAACCCGAGTTTCTACTAATGGTTTCTGGCGGAACATCGGATAACGAGCTGAAAGTTCGCGGCATAATACTGGAATAATAAATAAACGGGTCTATGTGTTACTTACAGCGAGCGTTCAGTTCGAACGCGCTTCAAAAATGGCCGAAAATACTCTTTAATATTTTGTATGTTATATCTTTTTCCTAAAATATACTGCCCGCGTTAGAAATAATTCTAGAGACATGGAGATATATATAAATATTAAAACAACAGTCGCAAATAAATCATATTGAGACTCGGCAAAATTATATGCGGATCACACAAGATGTTGTCCCGAATGGGTGGAATAAGGACAATGTTATTTAATTACGCAATACTTTCTATTTAGATTAACAAAATGCAAAAATAAACAATGATACTGCTTATTAGCGGTAAGTGGTTATCGTAACCTGTGGAATCCTAAGTAATATTATAAAAGCGAAAATGAGTTTGTTTGTTACCTTTTCACGCCTAAACCACTGAACCGATCATCCTGAAATTTTGCATATACGTTGACAGGTGTACAGAAACGGACATAGGCTACCTTTCATCCCGAAAAAAATTACTTTTTCCGAGGAAAACAATAATTACGTTCTTATGATAATAGATGGCGCCATGTGTCTTTCGAATCATGATTGAATTATATTACTACAAGCAGGGTACACCCGTATTGATTGTCAAATTCTAAATTAACGCGAGCTAAGCCGCGGGCACAAGCTAGTCTTACATAAGGTTTAGCAACAAGTTTAGAAAAAGTGTCGCTGGTTATCGACGTAAGGGAAAAGGTTGCTCTTGAAGACAGTGCCACTTTCAGATGATTGATAACCGCTCGTACCTTATGCAGTGTGTTCTTACACTGCAGAAAAGAGCAGCGATAGCTCAGTGGGGAGACCAATAGACTGCAATGCAGAGGGTCTCGGGTTCGAAGCCACGTCGCGCACCTCTGATTTTCGGAAGTTATATGACTTTTCGAAATTATGTGCGTATTGTTTGACAATTACCGCCTGCTCCGTGCCTCGGAGAGCACGTTAAGCCGTCGGTCCCGGCTGCCATGAACATCTATGGCAGTCGTTATTGGGAGAGTGTCGACACAAAAGATCCCACTGGGTCGAAGTGCCGCCAGTCTCCACTGACTGGCCCCCCCATAAGATAAGATATACTGCAGAAACTTCGCCAACCAACGGAACAGAACCAAAGAAATATTGTGGTATATCGGTCACTTCATATCTTTCTAGTTAGTGTTGAGGTGTCATGAGTAACAGACCACACATCGGTCTCTTACTCACAATGACCAAATTGCGAGGCTGATTTGGCATGCCCTACCTCATCGTGTTGTTTGTATGAATTTTACTTGCTTTATGGATGTATCAATTATACTTTCAGTGTGGCTACTAATCTTACTAGCCGCACTGAAAGTAAAAGCAAGCAAAAGTACAGCCAAGAAATATATTAAGAAAATTAACTAATTTACTTAATATATTTCTTGGATTCCTTACTTGCGGTTCTAAGGAGTATAACTAACTCTTAGGAACCGTGCATATTTGCCAGGAAAAAGTTGTTTATATGGCTCTTCTTACCATAAACTGCCCCTTTGCAAATATGTCGATTCGTCGGTCAATGAAATAAAAGACAGACCACTAAACACATTTTTACATTTATAACTTCAGTATGGATAAGGAAGCGATCTTTCTTTTATTAGTCCGATAACTGGAATGAACTGCCAGCTTCGGTGTTTCCCGAGCGCTATGATATGTCCTTCTTCAAACCAGGTTTAAAGAGAGTTCTTCTTTCACGGTAGGCAGCGGCTTTGCTGTGTCCTGACATTGCTGAAGTCCATGAGCAGTGGTTACCACTTTCTATCAGCTGGGCCACTTGCTCGTCTGCCGCCAATGGCAATAAAAAAAAAAAAAACTGGGCAAATAATATGGCTCGTTAATTGGCCAGCAGTTAGCACACACTTCAACGGTAGCCTACAGGTTATGGTAATCGCTGGCGTGTCTACAGACACTTGCAATATCCAACTTGCAATAGCATTGTTGTATTGGGTTTCCAACGGTGAGTAGACTTCAGTGTTATCTTTGCTTCTTACGTTATCGGCACGAGTCCTTTCTTGGAAGGTCGGTTACGTGAGAATCGCCCTATTCTCACGTTACCGACCTTGATAACACTGAAATCTACTCACCGTTGGAAACCCAATACAACAATGCTTGCCTGTAAACTTTTGTGGAGAAAGGTTCTACCACAACGGATCTGCTCCAGTTTGAGCCAAACCACAGGTTTAAGCGGAGCGCTCATTCCTAAAACCGCTCTCTTAAAACTTGTGTCAAACGAATTAAAGTAAAGTCACAGGCAACAAATGCAATTACTAGAGCAGGGCTACTTTGTGATATTTCATAAGATTTTGTAGCCTTTTCTCGACGCAAAGGCTGCAATATTTAAAATTAAAACTCAACACGTTTTGCATACATCACTGCATTTACTGGCATATAAAGAACGTTAAAAAATACATCGAATGCCGTCGCGTTAAATACTTTAAGCTGGTTTGTATACCACGTAGACCGTTTAATAATAATTGCTAGGTATATTGCTAGTTGTTTTTCTCTCATACTAGTAATTCGGATCAATGTTATAGGCAAATACTATAAAAGGTCTGCCAGAACTCACTGATGCCCTTTATTACCAATATTAACAGAACTGTAGTTATCATTGTCCACGTAAAAAATCAAGACAACCGATGATTTTAAGCCAGTGGTAATCAAAGAAACGCTATTGATATAAGAACTTTAAGATTCAAATTATGTCATAGTAAGTACACAGGTAATATCATAATACAATATTTAGTAACACCATATAAAAGTACTCGTAGATAGGTACACCATGTATAGTGAATTAACTTTCAAGTAACTTGTTGGATAAAAATGTTTTGAGATGAACAGGAAAACTTTCGAAGTTCTGTTGAAGACAAACTATCTTAGGTTCTTGGTTCTCGGTACAATGCACGCTTCACAAAGCTGGTCTTACGTAAACTTAGCAATTGAATATATTTTGTTTCAGTCCTCACTATTGTGCTAAAATACAAAAGGAACTACTATTGCCGGTATTGACAGAGGTATAGTTACATGTCTATCGTTTGGGATAAACGTTTTATTATTTAGTTCGTATGTGTATCTTATCTTGTGTGTGGGGGGCCAGTCAGTACAGACCGGCGACACTTCGACCCAGTGGGATCTTTTGTGTCTCGTTCGTATGTGTAACTCGCAGTGTACTAGTTAACATTGATTACCTATCGATAAGACAGTAATAATGTATTTTTTTCAAAATTCAGGAGTACTTCTAATGTATCCTTTGAGTACCTCAGTGCAGTTTATGAAAATAGAGCTGTATAAAAAAGTATAGATCGATTAAAAAATGTATTTTAACTAAGCTCCACATCGAGTTTTTGTGCCAATGATAAACCTATAATCTAATATTAACCAAGTTTACTTGCAACCGGTTTACATTTGGAAATATATGTTCTTTCTAATAAAAAAAATAACTGAATCCATTTAGAAATGCCAGATATAAAAACAACACACATAAAGTAAATAGTCTCCTCTCCTCTTTAAAGTAGGTTAAATGATTGTATGATTGTTCAATCCATTAATAACCTTGTATCTACCATGCATCAACCCCGCGGCAAACAGTGATTGTTTACTAATTACTTACAAATATTGTACTGAACTGGATAATTTTATACAAACATACAAACTGTATTGGTAAACTGTAACAAGCGTAAGTAAGTGTTTCGTATAGTAGACTCTGTGGCTAAAATACTGAGGCATTATACAAAATTATTCCGAATAAAAATAAGGCGAACAAGTTACCGATATTCAGATGCAAACATAATACATACATACATAGATTCACGGCTGTTTCCCAGAGTGGTGGGCAGAGACTACGGATTTCCATTTGCTACGATCCTGACACACTTCTTTGGCTACATTCACTTTCATCACATTCCTCATACACGCTCACAGGTTTAAGGTGCTCTTAAACTGGCCTTAATAAACATAATAAACTGTACTTTAAATTATGAAGCGTCATCGTGAGAGAGCTAGACCTCTGCCTTTGCGAAGTTATATGACTTTTCGAAATTATGTGCGTATTGATTGACAATAATTATCGCCTGCTCCGTGCCTCGGAGAGGACGTTAAGCCGTCGATCCCGGCTGCCATGCACATCTATGGCAGTCGTTATTGAAAAGTCAGTGTCCTCTAATATCGTGACACTTGTCTAGCCTTAGGGTATCGATAGCCTTCGGGTTACGGAGGTCAGATGGCAGCCGCTCCGTGTAAAAACTGATATCCAGTCAAATCCGGTTAGACTAGAAAGCCGAACCCAAGTAACTTGGGAATAATAAAGGCTAGGGAGAAGAAGATCGTGAGAAAAAGCAAATTTAAAAACAAATGTTTGAAAATCTAAGAGCCTCTTTATATAGCTTTCGATAATATTATATCTATAGGTATAATAGAAATAACTTAAATATTGAAATTAAACTACTATATACGGATTTATCGCGTTGTTTATTTGACACTTTATTACAAAATTTTGAAAAACTGTTACACTACCATAATACTATTAAACTTTACTAATTTTTAAGCTAATTAAATTATTGAAACTATTAAAACTATTTATACTATTACTATACTATTATACTATTTATATTTATGTTTACACTTTCCCCGACGTTTCGGTTGCTTTTCAGCAGCCATGGTCACGGGGAGACTAAGATGGTAGTTGTCTCAATGTTCCAGTGTAGTTATTTCAAAGTACCCGAACATAATTTAATCATGGGTGTTTCTATTTACGCAGAATGAGCTCAAAGTATCATGAAGTCTAGCTGTGGTTTGCTTCTTCTTGGGTTTGACTATTTGAATTACTGGATCCCAAGCTGGTGGTACATTCCAACCATCTTCTCTATTGAAATTAGGATGTTTCTTGATTTCAATAGCCTCACGAAGCATCCTTGGTAGGAATCGGCGTTCTTTAGCGAGCATCTGTGGTTTGTCAAATCTCAGGTAGTGGTTGGTCCCCTGTTGCACATGTTCACACACAGCAGACTTCAACGAGCGTTGGTGTTTTACATTAGCTATGTGTTCTTTTATGCGGGTGCCTATGCTTCTCTTGGTTTGACCAATGTATGAGAGTCCGCAGTCACAATCAATTTTATAGACCCCTGCATCTTGTAAAGGTAGTTGGTACTTGACGGATGGTAAAAATTGACTTATCTTCGTTAGTCTAAACATAAATATAAATAGTATAATAGTATAGTAATAGTATAAATAGTTTTAAGAGTTTCAATAATTTAATTAGCTTAAAAATTAGTAAAGTTTAATAGTATTATAGTAGTGTAACAGTTTTTCAAAATTTTGTAATAAAGTGTCAAATAAACAACGCGATAAATCCGTATATAGTAGTTTAATTTCAATGAATAACATTCGCGTAAACAGAAGACAATATAACTTAAATATGTTTTTAGAATTATACGAGCTACACGTAGACTGTTTACCTTCGTAATATCTGTCATTTTGTGTCTGACATCTTGAATTCTATCACGATCAGCCTTGGGCCATAGATTCATAGCATTCAAATAATTAAACATTCAATTTGCAAGTTTCACTGCAAAGATTTTGTATTTTAAGGTGTGGTTGTGGAAAATTAATATTGACTACGAACGTAATTTCAAAGTTGTTACAGACAGACACTAATTAAACTCAGCTAATTAACAATCTAATTTCTTTACTCCCACTGTTTCTGTAACATTTTATTATGCTTTATATTTCTCTAGCTTTTGTCCGCGGCTTCGCTCGCGTTAATTTAGAATTTGACAATCAATTCGGGTTGTACTCCGCTTGTAATAATATAATTGAATCATGATTCGAAAGACACGTGGCGCTATCTATTATCATAAGAACGTTACTATTATTTTCTTCCGGAACAGTAATTTTTTTCGAGATGAAAGGTAGCCTATGTCCGTTTCTGTACACCTGACAACGTATATGCAAAATTTCAGGATGATCGGTTCACTGGTTTAGGCGTGAAAAGGTAACAAACATACAAACTCATTTTCGCTTTTATAATATTAGTTAGGATTAGGATTATCATTTCAACGTTTCTATTTTCTTAACAATCTTTAATATAAGCTAACATAAATTAAAGTACCTACTTCAATTAGTTGGTGTTTTCTTAAGTCTTTAGTGCAATATGCATTTTATTAAAACTAGAAAGATAATTTCATTAAAAGTGTGTTCATAGCTAATATAATTATGTTACCGCTACGTCTCCGAGCGATCGTGAGATCTCAGATTGGATTCCTGATTTGGGCAAAATAATATTGCGTTTCCGTCACAAAATAAGCATAGTGATTAAACATTCACATCAAATATGGACTTAATGGCCTAATATGATAATTTATGTGGATTTTCAATGCAATAGTTTTCATTTTAATTCAATATAACTCCTTAGTTTTTCTTAAGATACAGGTCTTCCAGCGTACTACTTGGTAACATAGCAGGATTTATCTATTCTATGTAGAAAGGTTCTTGTCACGGTATGCTTAGCCCGATCATTTCTCTCACATAGAGTTGGAAGAACTCCTTTCCTTTAGTGTTGCACGAGCTCTGACACTTCCTTGTTTAAACAAGTTTTAATAAAATAAGAAGTGCTTAAGGCTTGCTTTTGGAACATGTGGTAGTGGACTGTAGTTAGATCGCTGCGACGCTGTTGTTATGCACTGTGGCTCATCTGTCCATGATTGAAGAGGAAAAAGAAAACCGAGCTTAGTGTGCTGCTAGCATAGTAGGTAGCGGTTACTCTCTGTATACCTCTAATATTGTCCAAGTCCATAAGTGGTAGTGTTCACTACCACTCATGGTCTTACTCACTATCAGATGGACAGCAGTCCAACTAGTTAGTGAGTAGGTAAGCTAGCGAGATTACCTGCCACTAAAGATAATAAAAAGTTAAACATAGATTATAAACCATTTAATATTCGAACTTCAAAAAGCATTTAAAACTCTTTCACTAGTATTTTACTTTATAAATTAAGATCATAAAATAAGTAGCATTTGTATGAAAAGAATATATGGTCACGTAATACAGACTCGTAATAATTTTCAGACAGGCACGTACCATTCGTTCTGGTCTGAGAATACGTTCGTTCGTGTATGAGAATAAGACATTCGATATTTAATTGTACACCACAGTGGATATAGAATCTACAAATTGAATAGAGTTGTAGACCTTTGGCGTGTATATACTTAATTGGTTAAATAGGTTAGTAACAACTATTAATCGGTAACGTTTGAACTCTTACTTTCTAAATTGCTTTAATTCCACTAAGTAATTCCTAGTTCTCAGTGGAATTATAGCAATTTTCAACTAATGTGTAGGTATGTAGAGATCAAATAGCAACGCTAAAAGCTAAACGAAACAGAAACCAATTAATTTTGAAATAACGCTGCGATTCGGTCTGCCGCTTATCAAAACTAAACAAGTTACAGCGTTATTAGACGCCCCACTAGAGACAGCCTCCGCCAACTTTATTAGCTTTTAAATAACGAAGTTCTGGTGTTATCTGCATAGAAGTTGGAAGGGAAACTTTTTCTCAGCAGAACAAACACATTAAAGGATCGCGTCCACGTCCTCGGGCGAGGCTCGAAGGCGCGATAAACTTGGTGTGCTGACGTTGATTTATGTCTCCGTTTGTTTGTCCCGGAGACAGCCAGCTCCCAAGTCCCGGTTCATCCCGGAATACCGGCTAAGATAAGACGCCTCTAATGCATACTACAAATTACTGGACGAAATTGCTGTTTACGCATATACAGGGTACGGGGAGCGTTTGCTAATTCGTCTGGGGGACTATCCTACCTTATATGCGCAGTTGATTATTTCGTATCTCAAGGATACTATAATGAGCTTTAAGTAAACGTCATAAAGTTCGCAATTCTATGCTCCCCTATAATGGAAAGTCGGAAGCGAAATTTGTTGGTAAGAGATGACTTGAAGTTTGTTGATACAATGAAACACATTTTGGGGGGATGGCTATATATTTATATTTGGGCAATTTATATTGGTGAAATGACAAATTGGTCTCTTTAGCTAAGTAAAAGTTTTTTGGAGATGAAAAAAAATACAGAATAAAGAAAAGAAACGAAGGAGCACATCTTTGATTTGATATTTTTATCACACTTTATTGAGTGTAAGCAACAGAGAAATAAGGGTTGTTAGACAGTTTCTTATTATTTTACCTTTTACCTTTTATCATTGTCATTGTTATGCCATTTATAATAACATAATAATGATAATAATATTCTATCACATACACACAACACCATCTAGCCCAAACTAAGCAGAGCTTGTACTATGGGTACTAGACAATGGATAATTTTTTTGTAAATTCAGACATATTATACATAGAAACACCCGGACCAAGACAAACATCCATATTCATGCACACAAATGTTTGATTTGTGCGGGAATCGAACCCGCGACCACAGGCGTGGCAGTCGGTTACACTAACCACTACGCCATCGAGGCCGACAAGTTAATTCAAGTATAATTCGCCACTGGCTTTAAGCCCGCCCTGGTTTAAGTCACAGAGGTGAATTTATCCCACATTTATTGCACGTTATTAATACTCATTAAAACTGAATGACTTTATTCACTATAAATATTGGATACTGAAACTCAGTAAATTTACGTTCTCCGTACTGTCCTCAAAGAAGACATGAATGTGAAACTGCAATTATATTTGATACTGCTGTGTTGTGTTTGTACCCCACAAAGGCATCTTGCTTTCCTAGAAACTGCCTTTGGAATCAAATGCCTGGTTCGTTTAAGTTTATTAAGTACCATATGTTTTAATATGTCATAATATACTACTCAAAACAAATTAAAAACCTAGTTATGTTAATAAATAATTTAATAATAAATCATATTTATTATCATAACATTTTATATGATATATTTATTTACGTCGAGTCAAGAATAATTAATGGTAAATGTGAATAAAGACTACCTACAGGACAGGCCTGGCCTAGTGTAGGAAGTCTTTGGCAAAACAAAACATTATAATACTATTAAAAAAATAAAAAATATGGAATATATCCTTTTCTTAAAGGTGTCACAGTGAGAGAAGTAATGTTTCAAGATATCTTAAAAACATATGTTTTATCTGGTAGGTACATTTTAATTAAGAGGCGCTGATTGTCTGTTGGAATCCACTCCCAGAACGTATTGTCATCTATGAGATCCTGATGCGTGTTAATAGGAATATCATTCCAGAAATGACATTACATTTATATATTCACGTTTATTTCACTTAAAGGCATGGAATTCTCTGCCAAGGTACGTGTTTCGTTCTTCCTTCAATCCTGGGTCTTCAATGCTGCAAATAAATGTATCTTCTTTCTTTTAAGTGGGGCGTGAAAAAGCCTTTCTCAGGCCGTCAAAGTAGGGACCTCGACGTTGCCTCAGCTATGAGGATTGTGTGGAGGCTACTGCTCTTGGATGACATGATCGCCTACCATCAGGCGGAGTGTGGTCATTTTGACGAGCAAAAAAAGAACCTACCAATTCTTAATCGATTTCAGGCACAATTTTCTTGCTAACCAACACTAGGTACAGCTAATCTTGAAATAATTAGTAGTATTTTGTGAATGCATGAACCATTATTTCGATGTTCTTTATACAGCAGTAAGAACAGGCGATGTTCATCATTCGAAAAAAATACCAAACATTTATCACGTAAAATCAATGCAGCTCAGATCTGAATACTCCAATCCAGGTATTTGCCTTGCAAATCTAGAAGGATTTGCAAAATAAGCTGACGTTAACTGGATGCGAAAAATCGTGATCTTTAGTATTTCTGCTCTTCACAAGCTTGATTCCGCACGGTTTGGTCGCTCATATCGAATAACTTGCCGTAACGTCTTGTAGATATGTCCAGTAGACATTCACTCTCTTCAAGTGATTGAATGATAATTGACCAGACTGATAGACTGATGTCTTCTTGAGCTGTTCAAACCCAAACACTTCAGATCCACGATAAGTAAACGACATTATCCTTCTCATGGTACCGGTTCTAAACATTTTGAATAGCTCACCGCGAATACCCCCACATTAAGCTTTTGACTGTAGCATTCCTGGATCAATGTTGTAATCCTAGTAGCCTTAATAATGTCAAAGTGTGTCCTAATATTACGTTTATAGGTACATTATACGAAAACAAAAACGTTAGAATAATGACATTAAACAAGTACCAAAGCGTAAATTTCAAGTGTTACCAAATAAACGAGAGAACCAAATTTTAATGGAGTTATGTTGCATTGGAGTTTCTCGAGGAGATGTCGTTTAATACAGACTTGTGTATATTAAAACAAAATCACTTCTAAATCGTAAATATTTACTAATCTTTGCTAGAATATAAATTTTATATCGAGAATTTAGCATCGTAATAATTCTAAAATATTCTCGATTTATAAGATGTTTCATGTTCGGCTATGAAATGTACTATCAGCCAAATAATAGCAAAAACAATCGGAATCGGAGAAAAATATTATTTCTTGAATTTAAGTAGAATTACGTTTGCGCTTAAAAATAATAGATTTTATATTATTGCCATTATATTCAATGTGGCGGTGGTTCTCGGTCATATAATTTTGTATGCGTTCATAAATCATATCGAAAACTGTACGAAGGTACTTTATAATAATGTAAATAATATATAAATATATATGTCAACAATAAATATATTTTAGAGTATCATTTATTAATTTCAACTATCATACACATCTGTTCAACAAACAATCAACATAAAAAATATATTCTTATAATATGATACTGATTTTGCAGGGTGCACTACGGAACGAAACATTTTGTTTATGTTTGACATCAACTGTCAATGTCATATTGACTGATAATAAATATTCCAATGCTTCTTATTACACTTTCCTGAATTCATACGTTTTCCTTTCATTTTTACAAGAATGATCTATTCTTTGGTGAATATTATTGCAGCAAGAGTTCTTTTACTTCTGACAATTCTAGCATTCTAGGTTATGTATAAATATCATCTACCAACTTGTTTGTCATAGATAGTCCGCACGACAAACGTCAAACATTTTATTTTTTATTTCGCGCAACGAATATACTAGAAATTAATAAAGAATTTGTTTGGACATGTAGAAGGAATGGACGAGGAAAGACTGACTAAGAAAGTTTATAAGGCTAGTGTGAATGGAACAGTCGCAAGAGGAAAACCTAGGCGAACGTTTCTCGACCAGATCGGAGGCGTTCTGGACAAAGGCCAGGTTAAGAGCTCCTTGAACCGACGGGCGTGTATGAGGAATGTGATGAAAGTGAATGAAGCCAGAGAAGTGTGTTAGGATCGTAGCAAATGGAAATCCGTAGTCTCTGCCTACCCCTCTGGGAAACAGGCGTGAATCTATGTATGTATGTATGTATGTAATAAAGAATTGCTTAACTAAATGTATTTCCCAGGTTTCCCGTGGATGTATAGCCGGAGTCCTATACAAAAGTGAAACATCTCCTTTATTTCCAAATCCAACAGCCAACGGACTGGACATTGGGCTATGACAGTACAAAGCTCAGTCCACACTTGGGTTACAAACATCCAGTGACTATGCCTTGACATATTACGCGATTCACGCGACACGGTGAAATATTTGTTGAGTTCAGGAGAATTTTGCATGGATCGCTTTGAATATGGCACACAAGTTTGACGAGCTCCGATGTCATTGTTCTTTTGTCATGAGTGTGAATGTATCTTAAAATTGTTTTATCTTGTTCAGTCAGCGGTATTTCTCTCTGTATTTATATATTTTGCAACCAAATTGTTTACAATGACTTGCCATACAAATAGTGAGACTGCTATAAATTTTAATGTGCCTATATTTGCTGATGCCTGTCGACAAGTTGAAGTTTATATACGTAAGCTCACATATATACCTAAAGGCAGAGACGTATTAAGCGTAAGTCTATCTATATTCGCTAGCTGATTTCGGTCCCAGCTAAAGGGTGCTGTCTACAGGGTTGCCAGTGTCTATGATGCTACTCTTTTCACAGTATAGAGCATTAGTTCCCAAAGTTGTCCAGGTGGACCCCCAGTGGTCCACGAGAGACTCGACGGGGGTCTACGCTGGCGTGACAAAAATATAGGAGTCCACAATTCGTAAGCGGAGGTTCACGAGAAAATTAATTTGCTTTCGATAGTGAAGAACTAAAATGTTGGCTTGACTTCACCTATCAATGTAGGCAGATAATATTTTAAGAAGCTCAGTGACTGTTACTTGTGAAACCTTACATATTCCATATTTAGTACCAGTGGTCTCGAATCTACCGATTTTTAGGTAGAGAGTTACTTTAAAAAAAAAGTAACCACAGAGATTTGATAATATATTTTAGAATATGGTAGAAATGTAGCTGCAAGATTTATTGTGTTACAAAATAGTCACCTACAGTCAGACTCACCGCGCAGTTGACTTCACTTTGATGTGCGTAATTGGTTACTATCGTCGATCAAAAGATGAATAACACATATAACTTGGTTCAATTATATAAATGTACTTTATAAAATATTGGCTTCGTATTCAATTATTAATTAATTAAGGAAAAACGGAATGGAAACGGAACATGTAAAACATATTAATTTAACTTGTTTCTATGGAAAACCTGTGTAGGTATTCCCCAATGGTATACAATGCTAATAGTTTTAATTATAACGAACTAGCTTTTGCTTGCGTCTTTGCTTGCATAATAGTAGGTTAGGTTGAGTTATGTTAGTAACAGTACTTTTTTCTAATGCCACCATTATTTAACTTTCTAATGGTGAATGCATTTCTAAAATCGGATGATTCGTTTTTGAGTTAAATTCTTACAAACCCACAAAAATCAACTCTTTCCTCTTTATAATATTAGCATAGATAATCTATACTAATATTATAAAGCTGAAGAGTTTGTTTGTTTGAACGCGCTAATCTCAGGAACTACTGGTTCGATTTGAAAAATTCTTTTAGTGTTGGATAGCTCATTTATCGAGAAAGGCTATAGGCTATATAACATCACGCTACGACCCACGGGGGCGACGCGATGATCATAAACGCGGGTGAAACCGCGGGCACATCTAGTATTGAATAATTAATGAACAGCCAGAACCATTCATGGGTCGCACAATATCGTGTCCATAGCGTGTAGTCTAAAATTGGATAGCAGACATTTAGGTAAACCAACGCTAACTCGGCTTTGATTTTCTTCAGGGTTGCACGAGTAATTTACTTTACGTACAATTGAGCGTGTGACATCGCTCGCTACACGTTTATTTTAAGCACAAAACGTGAAGTGTAATTGTTACGAGCAGTTAAGCATTCCAAATTAACATACGTGCATGCTTTTTTACTATTTAGTAAGAAACTTATACCGAAAATTATAAAAGTTTTGTTAGTAAAAGTCCTATCCACTTCTTCTCCCTAGCCTTTATTATTCCCAAGTCATTTTCCCAAGATGTCAGATACAAAATGACAGATATTACGAAGGTAAGCGGTCTACGTGTAGCTTGTATAATTCTAAAGAATAATATTTAAGTTATTTCTATTATACCTATAGATATAATATTATCGAAAGCTATATATAGAGGCTCTTAGATTTTCAAACATTTGTTTTTAAATTTGCTTTTTCTCACGATCTTCTCTCAAGCATTTATTATTCCCAAGTCACTTGGGGTCGGCTTTCTAGTGTAACCGGATTTGACTGAATATCAGTTTTTACACGTAGCGACTGCCATCTGACCTCCGCAACACGAAGGCTAACGATACCCTAAGGCTAGATCAGTGTCAGGATATTAGAAGGCACTGACTTCCCAATAACGACTGCCATGGATGTTCATAGCAGCCGGGACCGACGGCTTAACGTGCTTTCCAAGGCACGGAGCAGGCGATAATATTCAATGAATACGCACATAATTTCGAAAAGTTATATAACTTCCGAAAGTCAGAGGTGCGCTACGTGGGTTCGAACCTGAGACCCTTTGCATTGCAGTCTGTTGGTCTCCCCACTGAGTTATCGCTGCTATACTCAAAGACTCATACGCTTGATAAGTACTATTGTAAACATGGCGATGTATGCATCTGCGCTGGCTCAACCCTCAATGAACGCATATGTTCCACAAATGCCAAAGTAAAGGGGACATTAATCCTTATAAAGCAGGGGACTCTACAAATATTGAAGAAAGTAAATAATACTTGGACAAATATCACACACATTTATATCTCGTGCTAAGATTGCATCAACAACTTAAGTTAGAGAGGTCTTAACTTACTTGCATTGTGATTGTATGTGCGCGAACGAGACAAATCCATACGGTCTGTAGCGTGCTATCTCGTTCTCAAACATGTATAAAAGATCGTGTTAACGTATGACTACTTATTTCATCGGCAATTCACTCGAAACGACTTATAATTGAAATAGGAACATTAATAATATCAATTTTATAATGAAATTTTAAATGATTACAAGCCCATTTTTTAAAAATAACTAGCAGGTTCGAAATTACTAATATTCCAGTTAATCCTTTCAGCTAAACTAAATGCTTATGTTGAGCGTGGAGTCACGTCAGTAGAGTAAAGGTGGGTCTACGCTAGAGGAGCCGAGCACGAGCTGAGCACAAGCCGAGCCGCATACTCGCGGTGTCAAGTGTGGACGTACAACGAGCCTAGAACAATCACTGTCCTCGAACGTAGTGAGCGCGATGCAAATCCCTGTGTTCGTCAAAAAACCGACAGTAGGCGGAGCACAGTCGAGCACGAACCAAACGCTTGAAGCGCGCTCGTTCGAGGCTTGTAGTCGGTCCACACTACACGAATTTGTGCTTGGCTCGTGCTCCGCTCGTGCTCGGTTCGTCTATCGTAGACCCACCTTAACAGACCGAACCCACGACCTCTTGCAAGTCCAACGCTAACACTAATAGCGACCGATTTACAGATGTGTTTTAGCTGTAGTCAATAATGCGTACATATTCTGGGATTCAGAATGTATTAATGACTAGATGTCCTCGCGGTTTCACCCGCGTTTATGATTACTGCGCCGCCCCCGTGGGTCGTAACGTGATGTTATATAGCCTATAGTCTGCCTCGATAAATGAGCTATCCAACACTAAAATAATTTTTCAATTCGGACCAGTAGTTCCTGAGATTAGCGCGTTCAAACAAACAAACAAACTCTTCAGCTTTATAATGTTAGTATAGATGTGCGTAAAAACAGTCCAGCAATAATATTGAGAAAGAACAGGATAAATAAATGTATGTAAATCGCCGCGAGTGATGTTCAGCTTAAATTGGTAGATAGTCTTGTTAAGCCTCATAAATTGTGGTTACATTCAGGGTCTCCGTAAATAACCGGCAAGCATTTTAAATGCTTTTCAGCTCAATATTTTCAAAGTAAACATTATCACAATGTGCCCGTTAACTGTTCGAATTCATTTCAACGGCATAATGATTATTTTGATAAAAAAATATTTAAATGGTTCCTTGCACAGATGGAAATAAAATTTGCTTTTATAATATTATAGATGTTCCCGCGGTTTCACCTGCGTTTATCGTTACTGCACCGCCCCCGCAGGTCGTAGCGTGATGTTGTAGCCTATAGCCTTCCTTGATAAATAGGCTATCCAACACTAAAATATTTTTTCAAATCGAACCAGCAGTAACTGAGGTTAGCGCGTTCAAACAAACAAACTCTTCAGCTTTATAATATTAGTATAGATAAATTGCATATTTATATATTTGTAGGTTATAATAAATTATATACAAACACGATCTCGCAAGTCGTGAGACTGTATGTATGTATGTATGTACATTTATAATTTTCATGAGTCACGACTATATCTTCGAAATGGTAGACAGGGAGAGTATTATAGATTTTAGGTTCAAAGCATTGATGCGAGTCTTTTGGCGTTTACGGGACATGGTCTCAAATTTTGTGTCGGTACTCAATATTTTTTGAAAGAGAAATCTAATAACACTATCTAGTCGAGGATTCGAGCCGAGATATTTTACACTGCAGTCGCATTCAACTACTACTGCGCCATCGAGGTCGTGAATATTAATTTTATACTCTCTTTTAACACGCTTTTATTAGCTTCACCTGTATGTTTGTTTGTTAGTTTGTTTGTAACCGACTCCTTTGGACTTGATGTTGACCCATTCCAAACGGTCAGATTTCATTTAAACGTTGTAGACTTATCGAGGACCGATGACAATACAATAATTTAGAAAAAATATAAATAATAATTGTTTAAAAAACTAAAAAACACGGTTTATTAAAAAACCAAACTAGAAAAGTAGAAAATAATTTAATTAATGTAAAAAAACGTGCAGTGGAGGTTATCAAAATATCTTAGAAAGCATCCCACGCTTTTTTAAATTAAAATTATTAAATTATTTTCTGCTTTTTAGTTTGTTTTTTTAATAAACCGTGTTTTTTAGTTTTTTAAACAATTATTTATTTCAAGTTTACTCCACTTTGATGTCACTGCTTTCAGATATCAATAAAAAATTTAGGTAATTATATAGTAAGTTAAAGACACTTAATACATTATTATGTGTGTTTTTAAGCGCGCATAATATAATAATAATAAAATTTATTCGGCTAAAAGTCATTCGGCTAAAAAATAATAATTATAGTAATAATGTTATGGCAAGAAGCGATAATTAAACATCTTTAAATTATTATAAGCTACTTGCCTGAACTAGGTTAGACTTGTGTTTCAGGCGATCTTTATTATCTAGGTATATCACCTTTTTAAAAGCACAGGACTGACTTTCATTAACGACTATCGGACGGTCTTCACTACCATCGGGCAACTCAACACAAATATGCCTAATAACTGTATATACGGTCTATGTTTGGACTAAATCTGCTAGAATTATATTAATTAATTATCTTATCTGATCAAATGTGCCTGTGTGCCTGTGATAATCGTTAACCGCTAGTGCGACAGTGGAATAGGATCGCGGTTACAAATATAAGCATAATATAGTTCAAGTGCTTAATAGTATTTATTTGCTAATGGAAACGCACAGTTGGATTATCATAGTAATATCAGTAGTGTGCTTACTGTTTAATAACAAAATAAGTGAAATGTAAAAAAAACCTCCGACACAAAATAATAAAAATAGTAATTCGCCATTTTGTGGTGGCGGCCATCTTGGATATGAAATTTATCATATTCTACTAATTAAGCCCTTTCATTTGATACCCATATTGAGGGAGTTGTGAATAAATATGTAATCCGCCATTTTGTGGCGGCGGCCATCTTGGACCGATTTTCATCAAACATAGCTAAGAACACTCCCGACTAATCCACATTAAAAAAAAAACATACCAAAATCGGTTCCTTCGTTCGGGAGCTACGATGCCACAGACAGACACACACACACACACACAGACACGTCAAACTTATAACACCCCGTCGTCATAAGTTCGACGTGTATGTGTGTGTGCCTGTCGACGTCGTTGCGTCGGGGGTTAAAAATGAGGCAAGCCTAATACATAAGCTCTTTAGCTGTACATGATGTGAAACCCAACTTGTTCCTTCTCCAGTGCCAGTTTCATGTCGTGGCAAGATAGTGTTATCCTAACTTCCTAATCCTTACTAACATTATAAATGCGAATATGAGTTTGATTTTCACTAGTACTGTTAGTAATCTAAACTAACCTACATTCACGCGAGCAAAGCCGCTGGCAAAATCTAGTATCTATAATTCTATACTATGTAATATTATATAGCTGAAGAGTTTATTTGTTTGTTTGGTTGAACGCGCTAATCTCAGGAGCTACTGGTTGGATTTGAAAAATTCTTTTAGTGTTGGATAGCCTATTTACCGAGGAAGTTTATAGGCTACATAACATCACGCTACGACCCACGGGGGCGGCGCAGTAATCATAAACGCGGGTGAAACCGCGGGCACATCTAGTATAATATAAATAAACTTTTATATATTCTGTACAAGCTTTTGCCCGCGGCTTCGCTCGCGTTAATTTAGAATTTGAACATCAATTCGGGTCGTACTCTGCTTGTAATAATATAATTAAATCATGATTCGAAAGACACGTGGCACCATCTATTATCATAAGAACGTTATTGTTGTTTTCCTCGGGAACAGTAATTTTTTTCGGGATGAAAGGTAGCCTATGTCCTTTTCTGTACACCTGACAACGTATATACAAAATTTTAGGATGATCGGTTCAGTGGTTTAGGCGTGGAAAGGTAACAAACAAACAAACTCATTTTCGCTTTTATAATATTAGTCAGGATTAGGATTCAGCCCTTTTATTAGGGTACGCCTGCTTTCGTGTGTATTCGTCCAGGTCTAACACGTTATTAGAAAATACTCAGCAAATTACATACTTCATTAGAACAAAACAACACCAAGTTTGCCATGCAATTAAAGTGACAACAACATGATTGATAACATTACCATGTTACGTATAATGTTATTTTAATAAACAATTTGAAACGTTTTATCGCATCGTATAACGACGTCCACGCGATCTCATAAATTACTCGAGTACCTTACTTATAAATGAATTTCTTGAAAAGGTCGTAGAAATTAGAAGTTCACGTCAGTGTCCGGTCACGCAAGCACCAAACTCTTTGTACATATTTACCTGTTGTATTATTTAACTGGGGTTATAACTAGCTTGTATTTTACTGTTCGGCCTTTAAATAATTACTGTCGACGTTATTCGACAACGCCCATGAGTGACGGGGCTGAAAACTTGAAGGATGCGATGGAAAATAGATGTGACCTTCTTTTCAAGTACAATCTTACTTAGTTTTTATGACTGCTAACGTAGAATATAAGTATATGGGCTGCCTCATGATGGGCGCTCGTTGCCGAAGACAAGGCAAATAAATTAATGATAGTATGAGAGGAAGAAGATGGGAGAGATAAATATATAAGCAATCGAGCAACCTTAAGAGGAAACACAAGGGCCGTTTTTCCATACAAACGTGGTCCCCTATTTCTTCCCTGGATAATGCCAGTAGAGCAATATTTTTTTTCCAAAAAATGTATGGGCACTATTGGCATGTCCCTATGTTTTCCTTTTTTTCATGAATTAATTATTAAAACAGACATGAGCCTTCAAAACCTCAAAAATTGACCAGATTTTCCGCTGTGTTCAAACATCCAGAAAACAAATTTGACTAGATTATATAAAAAAAGTAAAAACATAGGAACACGCCCAAAGTCTTTCTTTAATTTTTAATGTAAAATGTAGTTAAAGCGGTCAAGTTTTGGAGAAGGAATCAGGGGACTACGAAACGTTGATTTTGTGTACTTTTAATAGGTATTTTCGGTTGAAGCTGCAGTTGTCTCTATCGCGCTCATGATATTAAACATGGACTTGCGCGACAGCAATAGATTTTACAAATACCTATTTTCAATTCTCTCGCCCTTAGTGTTTCCTCTTAAAATCTTTAGTTAAAGAAAAAGAACGTTGTGAAATATTTTGTCTTAAAACATTTGGTTTTGATTCAATTATGAACTCCATTACGCTTTGTTCAACTTAGGATTAATGGATGCAAAGTTCTAGCTTTTTTAATTTCTCACAAAGCTAAGGCAGCTGTAACAGATTTGAAAATAAAATTCAATATACATTTATTTAGCAACATGAAGCCGCCCAAGAGGATTATCTCAGCAAAATATAGGTAGTATTTATCTGTGCACAAAAACCTTTTTATGCCAGTCTGTCTCGTGTTTTAACAAACTAGCGAAGTGCCCGTTAACAAACATAATTAACAAACTACGGACAAGAACATGAAAAACGGCAATTGCATTGCATGGCATGAAAAAAACTGGGAGATCAATAGAGGTGGACCGCTCATAAATCGGCATCGGCGGGCGTGGAATAAAATAATCGAGTGACAAAGCGCTCGTATTCAACAACTCGATCCCTGGTATTCCATGCATAAGCAATATAAAATGTTATTCTGTTCTGGTGAATAATTTATTCTCGATTGTCACCCTTGTCGACATCGAAATCGAACTTGTTCACCTGGTGTTCGATCAAACAATTACACGTGTTTCACAATTACGTTGCTTCTGAATGCGTAACCAGTTTAGGATCAGCCATTCAGTCTAATATTGAATATTTTGCTTAATCTGAAAAATACTGTACCTACTGTAGTGTCTTATACTATACTGTTAATGGTCTGGGTGTTACGTATTTACAAAAAAAAAAACAAAAAAAAAATGTAAATATATATGTATGTTTATCCATTGTCTAGTACCAATATTATACAAAAAAAATACAATCTTTAAGTATAGCTGGAAGGATTAACTGGAATACTAGTAATTTCAAACCCAACCTGCTAGTTATCTTAAAAAAATGGGCTGAAATGATGACAATCATTTAAAATTTCAGTATAAAATTAATTTCATTAATGTTACGGTTTAAGATTTAGATAGTTACTGCGCCACCCCGTGGGTCGTAGCGTGAGGTTATATATAGCCTATAAACCTTCCTCGATAGATAGGCTATCCAATATTAAAAGAATTTTTCAATTCGAGTCAGTAGTTCCTGAGATTAGCGCGGTCAAACAAACAAACAAACTCTTCAGCTTTATAATATTAGTATACATTACCTAACCCGCGAATGCAAAGGTAAATTTGTTTGTTTGTTACGCTCTCACGCCTTAACTTGTGCCTTAACCACTCGACCGATCATCCTGAAAGTTCGCATATACGTTGTTAGTGGCACAGAAAAGAACATATACGGTACCTTTTATCCAAGAAAAAGTACCTACTGTTCCCGAGGGATACAAATTTATTGAAATACCCTATCTACATTAAATTACGAGGCCGCAAGCAAATTCTAGTAATAGATAAAATCAAATTAACATTATCAGATAATTTTTGGAAAATTGCAATTATTTATCCTTATTTAATTATTTATTAATATTATAAATGCGAAAGTAACTACAGAGTTACCGACAGACAGACAGCTGTCTGTCTGTCTGTCTGTTAGTTTTTCACGCTCAAACCGCTGAACCGATTTTGATGAAATTTGGAATGGAGATAGCCTGAGACCCTGGGAAGGACATAGGCTATATAACATCACGCTACGGCTCACGGGAGCGTCGCAGTAACCACAAATACCACTGACACGGGTGAGACCGCGGGCACAGCTAGTATAAAATAAATAAAAACTACATATGACAGAAATAAACAAACATTCCAGTTATTGGATAAATCATCGAACAACATGTATATTTTAAATTGTATCTACTGTTATTCCTAGAATGCGAGTCGTTCAGGTGCGTTTGTGAATCGTAATTCTATTTAGTGCATAGTGTATTTCTCTCAATAGAACAATTATGTATTTAGATATGAAACTTGATTATGTCCGCGAATGCTCCCGCGTTTATTATAGTCTGTCCCAATATAATTTACGCGGACAACACAAGCTTTGTTTTTAATAAATGAAATTAGATACCATACCCACACCTCGGTCACTAAAGCAGCTTAACGCTCTCGTGGACTTTAACCCAGAAGTTGATATTTTTGCGGACGAATGGAAAGTATTATTATTAGAATGTATGAGGTACTGTGAGCAGAATGCATGAATGCAAAATTTTAAATTTATATATTACATTATTAAATAGTGTAATTGGCGCAAGTCGCTCTATTTGATGTAAATAAATAAATAGATGAAAAGGGCTTATAGCTTAAGTCGACCACGTTTTTACGTGACGTTTGAATCTGAACATAGATTCAGACTAAGAAACTCTTAATTAGTTAATCCGCACTAAATTTTGTAATGTACCGACATTGCCCTCAAGTTTTATATATATTTTCAAGCGTATATATTACAAAAACTGCAGAATTACCAATAAGAATACTGTAGAATGAATAATGGAGAAATTCGAAGATAAAACAAGAAATACAAAGAAAGTTGACATAATGAATAATGCCGCCGATAATAGCAAAGGTCATTAGAATTCATTACTTGTACGTTAGTTCGGCGAAACTTGCTGTATTAATCAAACCTTAAGAATATTTAAAGTGATACAGACTGAAATATTGTAAACAAAACATCGAGCTACGCGGCGACGCGACGCGACGGCCGACGACAGAACCAAACAAAAACTTATTTTGATGACTTTGATGGATGTGACGGCGAAGCGCTAATACCGGTCGGCAGTAATGCCTGTTGTGCCAAATGTCTATATTTATTTTTGTTTAGTATCATACTTTAGATAAAACGAACAAATAAAGATACATTAAAATTGTTAAATATACTGTACTAGCTTTTGCCCGCGGCTTCGCTCGCGTTAATTTAGAATTTGACAATCAATTAGGGTTGTAATAATCATGATGCGAAATTGAAAAAAATCGAATTGTTTTCCTCGGGAGCAGTAATTTTTTTCAGGATGAAAGGTAGCCTATGTCCGTTTCTGTACACCTAACAACGTATATGCAAAATTTCAGGATGATCGGTTCAGTGGTTTAGGCGTGAAAACGTAATAAAACAAACTCATTTTCGCTTTTATCATATTAGTTAGGATTAGGATAAACCTTTTTCTTCGTACCTAACTTATTTACATTAGGGGTGTTAATAAATATATATAACTTAGTAGTAGATAAGCTGCCATGTAAAATTGCGTTAATCTGTTATTAACCTCCGAGTCTTCTTCGAAGAGGTTAATGAAAACACTTTGTGACGGTCTGTCTGTTAGTGACAGGCATAACTCCGGAACCACTAGACCGATTGACTTGTAACTTGGTGTGCAGACACCTTGGGGTCATACCTCGGTCGAGTTTGAATATGGGCCCTGTGGGTCAAAAGACCCCCGAGATATAGGGGTCACATATTTTAAATAGAAAATATTGACATGTAACTTGGTGTGCAGACACCTTGGAGTCATATCTCGGTCGAGTTGGAATATGGGCCCTGTGGGTCAAAAGACCCCCGAGATATAGGAGTCATTTCTTTTTATTACTTTTACATTTAAGACGAAGATGTAGAATCCTGGGTTTTTACACCCATCTCGTTTAAATAGTTACTATACCCCGTCCATTGTTGTAAGTCGATTGTAAAGGATTTACGTTGAAAGAGATGTAATATTGCCGTTCAAATCGGGCGTGACGGTTTAGGAGCCGCTCGCATTAGATCGAAGTCGAACATTATTTTCCTCTTTTCGGTAATCTGAAGCCCATGCTTATTATATATATATATATATACATACATACATTTTATGTAAGTTTCGTGATTTATTAACGATATGAAATATAATATAATAATATGTTTACTGGAATAAAATGAAACTACCAAGATAATGAAGCAATATTTTACCAAATATGTTGAACTAAATTAGAGACGAGAACCGAGAATAATAATAGGTATTTATACAACCTCTTGGGTTTTATCATATTATATATACGAATCGTGGGTGTTTCGATTTTACGCGCATTATGTATTAGGAAATTATAAAACGTTAAGGTTTTTTGTATATCGGCTATAAACAATTAAATTCTGTAGCGATCATTCACGTCGTACATTTTTTAAACTATTAGGCTAGAAAAAGTGGCAATCACGTGGTAGAGACAGCTAAAATATTTTAATTTTAAGGCATCACTTGCGCGTTGCCGATCCTTTAAGAAAGGAAGTGGGAAGGAGAAGGAGCGGGATGGGGGAAAGGGAGTAATTGGGCATGCGGCACTCTCACTCACCGAACGAAACACAACAGTAGGAATACTGCTATTTCACGTCGATATGCCATATCAAAGTATGCTTTGAATTAGAGACCTTCGCCACATTTGTAATAAATATTTAAATACCACTCTCGTGGCAAGCATTTTGTGATTGTTAGTGAAATAATCCATGCCCAATAAAAGAGTGTTTCTTGTTGTTGGGTTCAGCCGACAGTCAAAGGTTTTGTTTTTTGTTTTTAGACGACTGCTTCACTTTAGCAACGTGGTTTACTATGGTCTAAGTCCTCTTATATACATATTATTTAAGGCTGGTACTCCTAATTTCTTAGCAAACGCCAAGTACTTAAACGTTGAGTTATCTTGCCGAAAATATGCGTGAGCTAAATGACACAATGGATTTTCAAGACACTCTTCTCCTTAGCCTTTATTATTCCCAAGTCGCTTGGGGTCGGCTTTCTAGTCTAACCGGATTTGACTGGATATCAGTTTTTACACGGAGCGACTGCCATTTGACCTCCGCAACCCGAAGGCTAACGATACCCTAAAGCTAGACCAGTGTCAGGATAGTAGAGGGCACCGACTTCCCAATTTTTAAATTGTTTTTTTGATTTTCAAGTCACTATCGATAATATATTCGCATTTCGGAGAAATCCAGACGCATGGTATAACAAAGTAGTCTCATTAATAACTTTTATAACCATGTATTATATATATATTCTAAAGCCAAGTTAATTTGTTGCAAACTCAATTAACTTGTTACTTCGCTAACTCACTTCTTTGTCGGCCTCGATGGCGTAGTGGTCAGTGTAACCGACTACCACGCCTGAGGTCGCGGGTTCGATTCCCGCACAAGTCAAACATTTGTGTGCATGGACATGGATGTTTGTCTTGGTCTGGGTGTTTCTATGTATAATATATATTTATTTACAAAAGAAAAAAGTATATATGTATGTTTATCCATTGTCTAGTACCCACATACATATGTGTACAAGCTCTGCTTAGTTTGGGCTAGATGGTGTTGTATGTATGTGATAGAAAATTATATTATTATAAAAATATATTAATAATAATCTTAAGATTTTTAAATGGTACTTGTTTCATATATTCTTTTAGAAGACTATAATATGTGTAACATTCAATTACCTATTTAAAGACACTTCGAGTCGTCGATAAACGTTTTAATTAAACTACATCTCAGTGACCCAAATACTAAAAGAAAACTCGTCAAAGAAATACTAGTACTGTGTCGGGAGAAATCTTTTGACGCTGGTTTTGTTTTATTTGAAGCAGACCCTCAGTAATATGATAGCTAGCAAGTTTAGCTTTTAAACTGTCATGACAGCTTATTTAAAATTAACATGACAACGACCTGATTTCTTTTTAATCTTGCTTTAAGTATGCCCGACACGCATTCGTAGCATTGACCGCATTAACTTAGTTCCACTAAATCGGAGGGTCAATTATCGATATAAACAAAATTTTAACAAAAAAAAGAAAACCGACTTCAAATAAGAATATTCTAAAACTTAAAATGCACTAAAAAGTTAATAAATAATTGCATATTCTTGTGAATAATTAAATTATTGTTATTATTGGAGTCGGTGTCAGCCAAGGTAGGTTTGTAACTAATTAAACATGAGATGTCTTACTATAATCATAACAATACATTGGCATGCATATTTACACACATAGACGCAGCACGCGGCGCGGGCGGCTGACACCGACTCCAATAATAACAATAATTTAATTATTCACAAGAATATGCAATTATTTATTAACTTTTTAGTGCATTTTAAGTTTTAGAATATTCTTATTTGAAGTCGGTTTTCTTTTTTTTGTTAAAATTTTGTTTATTTCTCGGTTTTTAGTGAACCTTGCCAAATATGAGAACATCATCAATGTAGCCAAATACGCATTTTAAGTATAACTCGAAAACGAATGGTCAAATCTTGATCAAAATTAAATGGGACCACACGGGATGCACCAGCTTTTAAATAAAAAAAAAATCATCAAAATCGGTTCACCCAGTCGAAAGTAACGAGGTAACAGACAT
Source organism: Catocala sponsa (assembly GCA_963564715.1). Lineage (NCBI taxonomy): Eukaryota > Metazoa > Arthropoda > Insecta > Lepidoptera > Erebidae > Catocala > Catocala sponsa. Next base: position 28,670,206 of record OY751329.1, read on the forward strand.
AAAACAAAAATACAGACGAATTGAATACTTCCTCCTTTTTTTGAAGTTGGTAAAAAACTGTTTAATATTGAGTACCAATCTAGTCTGATAAACGTTAAATGTAAACAGAATTCCAATTAAAGTTTACATTTATTCTTTATTTTAATTTAGGAGAATACCATTTTATAGTATTAGCCCTGTAATTAAACACTTCAATTGCTGGGCACGGGCCTCTTCTCAGTGTGCCACCACGCTGGCTCAGTGCGGGTTGACAGACTTCACATATCTTTGAAAGCATTATGGAGAAATTTTAGACATACAGGTTTGTGATATAATCCTAACTAATATTACAAAAGCGAAAATGAGTTTGTTTGTTTGTTACCTTTTCAAGGCCTAAACCACTAAACTGATCATCCTGAAATTTTGCATATACGTTGACAGGTGTACAGAAACGGACATAGGCTACCTTTCATCCCGAAAAAAATTACTATTCCCGTGGAAAACAATAATAACGTTCTTATGATAATAGATGGCGCCACGTGTCTTTCGAATCATGATTGAATTATATTATTACAAGCAGAATACAACCCGAATTGATTGTCAAATTCTAAATTAACGCGAGCGAAGCCGCGGGGAAAAGCTAGTAATTTTATAAAGCCCTTATAATATTAGGCACAAAAATATTGCGAAGACACTACTATGTCTGTGAGATACGTCAATCCGATCATAGTAGAGATGTACGATCGTTACTAAAAACATCGATTGAATTGAATGTGTGATCCCGCACTGGAATGTCGAGTAGCTACTCAAATAAGTGAAGTAACAATCGAACATTCGGTGCACGATTTGATGACACATTTTGTCTTGTTGCACTGGATCGTATTGAACGCTCTTTTTTGAGTTGTCATTCGAATTTAACGCTGCACTGCCCATGCACGTACCTGATGAGATTGATAAGGTTTTTCTCGGCGCTTGACTGATGCAACCTATGTGCATTACTTTTCTTATTTCTAATAGGTAGTTATTCATTAATTCGCATGAACCATTCAGAAATTGAAACGCTATTGTGTATATGCATTCCTCAACCATATTTTTAAATAAAAAATAGAATGCTTGTTGTTACTGATATTCGATATTTTTACGAATAACCGCGCGTTTCTACTTAGTTTTTTGTTAGTATTCTAGAGTACGGATTAAGTATTACCTCATTTTGATAAAGGTGCACCAGTGAATTGGTACAGCTTAAAAAACGGGACATTCATGGTGATATTAATATAATTATATATAATACGAGTTGATGCTATTAGAGTATTCAAGGCAGACGCCGTTTTTCATCCATAGCTACCAATCTAGCGGTCCATCAAACACCCATACCCATAGCCCATATATATTAGAATCCATATGTAGCAATACTTGTCCTACGTCTGCTGCGACTAGTGCCGCTGTAGGTGTTCCATTCAACCTTTGATTAAAACTTTCGAAGGGCCTCTTCTCGTTGGACCTGTCTCCGTGTAAGCCTCCCAAAGGGCCAGGTATTTTGCTAATCTACATATATAATCTATATATTAATACCTTAGCTTGGACCGAAAATACATATTAAAAGTACACAAAATCAACGTTTCGTAGTCCCCTGATTCCTTCTCTAAAACTTGACCGATTTAACTATTTTTCCATTAAAAATTAAAGTTTTCTGGATGTTTGAACACAGTAGAAAATCTGGTCAATTTTTGAGGTTTTTGAAGGCTCATGTCTCTTTTAATAATTAATTTATAAAAAAAGGAAAACATAGGGACATGCCAATAGCGCCCATACATTTTTTGGAAAAAAATATTACTTACTCTACTGGCATTATCGAGGGAAGAAATAGGGGACTACGTTTGTATGGAAAAACGGCTCTTCTGTTTCCTCTTAACAAGTTAAAAAATACTTCGGCTCGCCTATTTTGCCAAAGCAAACTGTAAACGTACAATCTGATACGAGAAACGATAATAATACAATAATTTCGTAGTATAATATAATAATTATACTCGGCAATTACGTTTTTGAGCCGTTTGGGGAGGAAACGTTAGGCTCATGGGATCCGAGCAGTCGTATCTTGTATGGAGAGATCGCAAAACGCCTGATCGACGCTTCGCGTGATCAGAGGGCTAATCTTTTATTACCCCAAAGAATCAGCATTGCCATTCTGCGAGCCTTCTGAGAGCGTTGACAGCGATGCTGACAAATTCTACGGCGTTACGTAAATATTACCTTTATAATAATTATTTGTTGTTTTTATACTTGTGTAAATATGTATATAAACAGTTGTTTGATTAGTTGAAATAAATACTATTGTTCAAATATTATTCATTGGAAGCTATTGTCTTATTTGAGCGCTGCCTACGCTGAATGAAATGTCAGGGCGAAACTAATGGAACTCACATTTAATTATTATATTTATTTTGAGCCTTCCGATATTAGGTATTGTATGTACTTCACCAGCCCTTTATTTTTAAGGACTGACGTACCCGGCAGTAAGAGCTTATAAAAGTAACATATTATTATTACTACATACAAGTATCCAGGAGGTCAGTTCATATGTTGAATTTATGTATTTACTGTCCGTATGTACGTATGTGGATTAGTTGTTTAAAAACAGTGATTTCTTCTACAAGTATATTTTAATTCATAGCACACAAATTTAATTTATCATGTGCGATAAAAACTGTTCCTTGTTAAATCAAAAATAGAACTAATAACGTTATAAGCTATAAATAAGAAGATAATAACCTCTTTACACGGAACTAGTTCCGTGTAAAGAGGTTATAAAATATATGTAGGAAGGACTAGTCCTTCCCACATATATTATGGTAATGTCATCTCCGTGTAGGTAATATAGTAGTCATATACAGAGTATAATAGTAAGGAGAGGTCACATTTTTGGGTCGTAAATTCGCTGGTCCAATATTACAAGGTTCTATGCAACATTTTTGAAAAAAATTAGTTATGAATATTGCATGGTTCTATATATGTCATTCCTTATTGTTTAGACTAATATAGTAATAAATGGAAGCACTTACCACAATATTAAATCGCAAATAGTTCTAAGTTACTTTTTAAGTTATTTTTACTGATATTCAAATTGTAAACCTAATTTCCCCAAAGTTAAAAAAATAACATAGAACCTTCTAATAGTGAGCCAGAGAAATGTTGACCATGAATATGTATCGCGAGTTATGTTTGCCTGGCTATATCATTAATTTAGCCTCTTAATTTTTCTCTCGGTAATTTCCGGATATGCCAACAGCACCTTCGAGAACCAGCACGTACGTGATTTAGTTTAGCCATTTGATGAGAAATTGGATGTATCGGCATCTTTTTAAGTCAATAATATTAGTAAATGTAACATTCACAGTAGTATGAGGTCTCGGAATGGAATCCCAGGTTGGGACAACAGAAAAGCTTATTGGGTTTTTCGTCTTAGGAAGTTGCCGGTGTTGTACAACCCGTGCGTCAAAGGCACGTGAAGCCGTTGGTCTTGCCCTTATCTCTCCTCAGTCACGTTGGATTGCCCTCCCGTCTGACTATGCGAGTTAGGGAATAGAAAGTGCACTTGGGTTTGCACACATAATGGTGCACATATTTGCAGCGCTAAATCGAAATTTAGCCTGGAGGATATTATTCATTTTGTCATTAATGTATTATTTTTCAAGGATAACCTTGGTTAAAGTTAAAGGTTATTTTTTTTGCCCATAGACGAAAAGGTGCAAGGAGATCGTTTGACTTGGTATGGACATGTTATGGGAAGAGATGATACGTATGTAGGTAAGCAAGTGATGAATATGAGGGTAGAGGGACAAAAAGGGAGTTGAAAGCCAAGGAAAAGATGGATGGGCTGTGTGAGGATGGATATGAAAGGGAAAGGGGTAAATGTTCAGATTACGGGTGACAGAGAAGTATGGAAGCGAAGGACCTACTGCGCCGACCGCAAATAAATTGGGACCAGGGCAAGAGGATGATGATTTAGAAGATTCTCACAACGATATTAAAATATAACTGCAACTTACTGTGATAGACGCTGTATATTTATTAATTTTAAAATTCTATTACTAGCTGTTGTGAGGAGGCTGCGTAAAGAAAAATGTTTGCTTTTTCTCCCTATTGAATTCTTCGCAGTTTACGTACGGAATTCATATTGTTGATCTGACATTCCACTCAAGTTTAAGATAGCAAAATTATCTATTCTGTCAACAGTATAAACACATTGCTATTTTTTATTATATAGGTTTATTCTTTACCTTATATTTACTTACTAACAGCTTGCTCAAACTGATTTCATAATTTACCTTTGCAGCTTTAGTTTCTTTCATTTAGTAGCTCGATAATTGAGTAGTTTAGTTTCAAAATCCTCTAAAATACTTTTTACCAAATAATGGTAAATCTCAAAAAACCATTTAAAGACATAATATAAATGGACTATTTTAGCGGTGTTTGCAACAAACTGCTACTTTTGTGAGCTGATTTAATAGAATTTAGTGGGTTTTGTTGAAAACTATCAGTGCTATGCGATAGAAGCAACGAAGGAGCTTCATATTCAATCGGAACATTATTTTTGTTCTGATATCGTTTTGGCGGGTTTTGAAACCATACTCTTCAATTGAGGAAAGTGTCTCAGTGACTCTTATTGTATTTTTTTCTTAAAATCACAGATCTATTATATTGTTTCGTTGCCTCGTAAATTATAGTTCGTTTCTTACTGGTCAGTTATTATCAAATATTAAGTTGAGTGCATCGTTGATCGAATGTCATAAGTATGTGCTTATGTTGGCGGTATCATGATGGCAGTGTGATAAGGTTTCTCTTAGGTAGGAAATTGTTGTTATCAGGGTGTAGGCTGGTTCGCCATTATTATGTGGGATCTTAACAGGTTCATTGCCGAAAACTCCGCGCGGAGTCAGACGGTTATCGCGCGGATTCAGACGGTTATTTCAAAACGGTGCCGCTAACTTATTAACTAGAAGGGGGAAGGGGAACAAAATCTATCTAACCTAAAATATACGAAAGCACTAAAAAGTACATAAACACACAAAATTTACACAAAAAAGAAATTGGATCCTGGGTGACAATTTTTGATTTGCATAGCTTGGACATCGGCAGTGAACCTGTTAAACATAGCTTGGCAAGTTGTGGATATTTATGATACGACTTATAATAATATAATATTAACCTCCCTATTATAAACAATGATATTTATTATAAAAGCGCTTATATTACTGCTATACGTGTGTTTAATCATATCCCTGTATACATAAAACAATTAAATGGCAATATGTTTAAAAATGCCTTAAATAAGTGGCTTATTATTAAAACCTAAATATAATAATATATGTTATAGTCTAAGGGAATTTTTTGATAATAAATAATATGTATAGTCTTTTTTTTAGAATAGAATAGAATAGAATATATTTTAAGTACTTCTTGATGTTTAATAAAGTTACTGTTTACTGTGAAGTTGCAATACCCGAATGGGTAACTGTTGATTCTAATATTATGTAACACCATTGTACACACAGTTTTATGCAATAAATATGTCTATGTCTATGTCTAGCCTAACCGTTCAGAGATGAACGTCTGCTTCAGACATGACTCTACGTATTAAGTTGTAAACAAAATCTACCGTTATCATCAATTGTTATTAAACGATGCATAATGTATGCATTATTTATACTATAAACTCAAAGGAAATTGTCTCTTTTTAATTGCTTAGTCGCCGAGTCAATATTGATAAAATATGAAATGTATGGAGACGGAGATAACCTCAGCTTAAAAGGACATTAACCACTTTATAAAAACGCTGCTTTAAAATAAATAGTTAGAATGAATCTAAAAATAAGTATATATACACTGACTACTAAGGCCTAGAACGCACTAGCGGCTGGCCGCGATGCGGCGTGCCGTTGCGGCAGGCCGTAGTATATACGGTCTGCCGTAACGACACGCCGTATTTCGGATAACCGTATCGTCTTGGTTCTATTGCGGTCTGCCGCAATCGTCAGTACTTCTAGAAATATTGTACATGATGGATGTCGAAGAAGTTGCGGCAGTTATTTATTTATATTATAGTAGAAAAAATATTCGAAAAAATTAACCAAAACAACCGGAGCGGTTGACGGCTGGCCGCAAATCAGTGCGTCGTTATCATGCGGTTTCATTCTGAGCGAGTCGCATGTACAATGCGGCATGCCGGAGTGTTGATATAGACATTTTCTTTACTAGTGTCACTAAATTAAAAAAGCAATTGTGTACCGAGTTCTTTAATTACATCTAAAGAGTGATATCACAAAATGTCTACTTTTGCGTGTAACTATGTTCAGGGTTTATAATATATTTTAACAGTGAAAACTTTTAATTGACCTTCACCTTATTATTATGTTAATAATGTATTTTAGCTGTAAGTTTTCCTAAAATGTTAAAATAAAAATAAAAGAAAATAAAATCAAAAGATAAATATTTTTTTGTTGTAACGTGTCCATTTAGTCAAAATTGAATATCTATTTTTATACCACTAAAGTGGCAAACAAGTATACGACCCACCTAAAAAACATTTCGTAAACTTTTATTCTTAGATCATTATATAATCCAGTACAAGTAAAACATAGATTTAGATTACAGGTTAGATGACACTAGTACACCAAATAATTAAGAATGGGACAAATAGACCTAATTCTTGCCTTTACAAATCAAAGTGTGTTGTACCTTGTTGTAGTTACTGTTGCAAAACCGAGCAATACTTGTTGTGTATAAATTGTTCTGGATGGAAAACGCTGGCGACTGTGATACAGTTCATACTAGTACGTCGTCAAAGACGACCTGTTATTAATGTATAATATTGTTAATGGTTTTATTTTTGTGTACCTAGCTTAAGAGAAATGTGTAAATCTTTTTACAATAATAAACTATTTTATTATTATTATTACCTACATGTATATCTCGCAGTCATTTGTAGTATTCGTCCTCTGCCAGACATTCCATTCCACCAATACTTCATGCAGAATATATACAGTTGGAAGACGAAGCGATTACTTTGATTACACTTTGATAACTCGATTGAAATCGGACAACTTTATAATATTGCGATTACATGTTTTTACAAATCACAGAATCTGTTGTGTAAAGCCCGCAGCCATTTGTGTAGTTCTCGTCCCCTCCCCAGACATTCCATTCCATTCGACGCTTCACGCAGAATATATTCAGTCGGAAGGAGCGATTACTTTGATTACACTTTCCGTTTACAATACCCCAGCCAAACCACGTCTTCATTGTTATCGTAAAAACATTAAGATATTGAAAAAACCGGAAATATTTATAACTATGTTGCTTTGAGATTAATTCTTTCTTATTTTCAATTCTTCGTGTTCTTATTGGTGCTGCAATCAGATAAAAACCTCTATACATCCATTATGGCACAAAGAAAAATAAGCTACGTAGCGAGAGTTGTATTTTATTTTGTACATTACTTATTATTAAGTATTCACAGCGCACACACAATTCATAGCGATACCGTTTGCTGTATTGTACTGTGTTTTGTCTACAAATGTTCGACAAACATCCTAATCTGAGATACTGACTGTCAAACCAAATCGTTAAGATAGGTAAGACTAATTAGAAATAATGTAGTCGGCTTGCCCGTGAAAGAAGCACCTTAAAGGAAACTGGCGATAGAGTAGGAACACTGTTACTCCATTACGCCCGGTGAGCAAAAGTTTCCGCGACTCACAAAACTGCCTCTTACATTACTTTCCTTTATTCTTTTCCTAGGGTCGATAATGCTCTGGTAATGTTCCTCGTATCGCAAACGAGCACATAGGCTTTGATAACCGCTTACCGGGTGGCGTACTGTCGCGCGTCGGGCCGTGTACCTATTTGCCACCTTTGTATAAAAAGTAACGCTTCACAGTCGGACCGTTATAGTGGACAGTAAATTGGGTTACGTATAATAGATCTGGTTGAAACATTCACGATGATTACATTCATAATTATGTTTGGTTTGCTCTGCGCGCAAATTCGTGATTTATTCCACTCGCAGAGGAGTTATGAGTCGCAGTGTTATATTCCAGTTTCGTGCAAATACATTGAGATTAATGACAGACACCAGACGAAATAACGACATCATCTGGACTCCATCGAAGTGTTTTTATGTTTTTTATGAATTCTGAATTTTTGTGATTGATGCAAATGGCTACAGTACAATTTGTATAGATACATTTGAGAATAAAATGAATAAGCTGCAGTAAGGTGAGATAATGGTACTATGATAGATATATAGAAAAACAATGTAGAGGTACAGTTGTTCAGTTGTGTTTTGTATGCGCAAATTTATTCTTAGGAAATCATTTGTGAAAAATTTAGCAAGTGATTTATTTCCAAATCTTTTTTGGCGATAGGTATCATGTATATACGTAAATATATCATGTATATTATATACCTACGTAGGTAAATGGTTTAAATTATTCTAAGGTTTAAGGTCATATTATCAACAAACAATTTTGTGCATTAGCATTCACAAAATGATAGGTACATTACTGATAAAATTTCTAGGTAACAAAATTGAAATACGTGTATTATGATTACACTTAAATGATAAATGAAAATTAATGATGATATACTTACTTAATTGTAAATTATGGATAATGTCGCATCATGGTACTAAAACGATCGAATTCCCAGTACCTTTATGCTTAATCGTGTCAAATAAACTATAACATCTATAAAAAAGTTGGCAACATCAGTAAATATTAGACTCACGTAGTCACTGAATGATCTACCTAGTACTCATGGTTTATTTACAACAGCTTTCATCGTTGATATTTGCTTACCTTATGTATAGGGGTTCCCCAGAAGTCATTGAAGAAAATATTGGAGATAGGTGTCTGTGGTCTCAAGTCTCTGTTTTCTTTTATGGCACTTATGTCATCAAAAACGAAGCCGCAATACAAACAGTTGTGATAGACTAGAATGCAAACGAGTACTAAAACGGCGCCTAGACCACGACACGGATTGTCCGGCTCCTCCGCCGGTACTTGACGCTGTACTGCGAGACGTCGTTTACCACGACCAGTTCTGGTTCTTACGGTCGACATCACTCCTCCGAACCTGCACACGCCACTGACGCGGTTCATAATTTATCACATCTGCAAACTTTTATTACTCTCTTTTTAACACGAAACACAATTTTATCAGTATGTTATGAATGCAATAATATGTGAAAAGTTAAACCAAAACAACCAGATACGTTTTACTATAGGCAAAACCACAATCACCAATAGAACCGGGATAATAAATATCGCTACACAAAATCTGAAACTAAAAACGCCTAACACATCGATTAACACTACCTAACAGTAAAAATGTAATGTCACAACGAATGTTAAGGTTATAATGAAGCACATGTCACTATGTTTTTTCGAAATTATTTCATTTGACACTTATGTGATAGTTTCGATACGACGCGCGCGGACACGTTCGCTCACAAGGCAGAATCGCCGATGACTGCCGAAGAGCGACGAGCGAATGCCGCGTCGAGTCACGTGACCCGTCGTTTTACTGCGGGTCGTTTTGAAATGGCGCATGCGCCCCTAAAAGACGAGCTGGCGGCAAAATATTTTGTTAGACATGTATCCATAAGTATACGTATTTACTTTGTGTTAAGTGTAACAATGTTTATTTATTAGGTATCATACATTATTAACTATAAACATGTTAATTTAAGTTACATTACATACTTAACGGTTGTATATTTGATTGTGAGTGACGTTTGAACGAACTAAAATAAGTAAACATTGGCGTTAGATTCGCATGTCATGTATTTTGCAAAATAGTGCATGCACTAAAAAAGTGAAGTCAGCGTAAAGTTATTAAAATGACAGCTTATAGGTAATAATTATAATCCCAATTTGATTATACCTATTACAGTATGGGCGCATGCTCGAGAGGTAGCGAGGGGGCGGAGGCGGGGTTGGAGTAAATGTTGATGACGACATTTGGTCGGGTTCGGAAACCTGAGATGAGAGCGCTCAGCTATCGGGATACGCACCGTTCTATTACCAATTTTTCGAAATGGAAATTTCAAATATCAGCTAGCGAACGCTCCGAATTTTCTTAAATCTTCTCAACGTCTATTAAAGTTCTTAATTTAAAAATACCTCCAGATTTATTTTATATATTTCTTCTAAATGGATATGGCGTAGGCGAACAATTTAAAGTGGCATAACCAGTTTTATTTGATTCGGCCGAATCAACCTTACCGAATGATCAAGTGCAAGTATTAATAATAAAAGGTTTTTCGTGTCGCAGAGTTGCTTGCAATTTAGGAGTAAAGTTTGGCAATCTCTCTGCGACTTTTATAAAAAAGTAACTGAATGTTTTTGCTATAAATCAATGTAACAATTTTATATTGTAAGCAAGAAACTGTGTTTGTGTAGATGTGGGGATCATGGAAATATAACTACATGGCAATATATGTATAAATAAATTAAAATTTATATTGAAATAAATTATTTATTGGTGTAAGTGGCCGCATCGCCACTGTTGTAGCCGAGTGTTGTGGGTTCGATCCCCCATACGGGACAAAAATGTGTGTTCACAAATACTTAGTTGTTTTGAGCCTAGGTGTTCTCTGTGACCGTTATTTTGAATATTATGTCCCTCCGCGACACAGAACTTTATAATAGTCTTTGTTGTGTCCTAAAAAATTAAAAACGAGCTATAATATATATTTTTTGGGTTAACTCATAATTTGTATGATAGTTATACTAACTAATAGTAGACGTTGAATAATGGCAGTCAAAAATTTGTACTTATTCCTCTATACTTACTAATATTATAAAGCTGAAGAATTTGTTTGTTTGTTTGTTTGAACGCGCTAATCTCAGGAACTACTGGTTCGATTTGAAAAATTAGTTTCGTGTTAGGTAGCCAATTTATCGAGGAAGGCTATATAGGCTATATAACATCACGCTACGACCCACGGGGACGGCGCAGTAACGATAAACGCGGGTGAAACCGCGGGAACATCTATAAAAATATATATTAAAAAAAGAATAAATAAACGGATTTGCATACTAATCGCACGCATAATTGGATACAGCATCTAATAGATAGCGTGGAGGATGAATAAATGTTTTTATTACTGGAGGCCTACTCACCCGATAGTAAGCGGTAGCCGTCGCTCAAGGACATAAATTGGCTATTTACATTGCTGTGTTTTCTTGGCATCACGGAAGCAATTTAATGGAAATACAACCAAGCGACTGGGTACCGTAAACACATAGGTGTTAAACAAACACATAACACGTAACTATTGGTAAGCAGACACCTTAGGCTATGTGAAGTTGATGGGAGGAGAGAGGAATAGACGTAAGGGAATGAACGCACCGAGGTGCTGATTGAGCCGTCGGCACTCTCATTCTTAGAACGAAACGCAACAATGGACACGTATATTGGTAATTTTTTTTGTTAAATTAAAATTGATGCCTTTAACTAGAATTTCCTAGCTCAAAAACACGATATTGTGATTTTGGCTTAATCAATATTAGTAATTTGCTAGCTCATTATTTCCATAACTAAAGCCAATCATTTTTAAATAATATTTTAAGATTTTAACAAACAATTTCTAAGCGCTCTCGATCATTGCGGGCGCATGGCAATTTTAGACCTTATGGCCGCTCTTTAACGATTGATACATAATGAATGTCAATGAGTACGGGCGTCGCGTTTCGCAGTGTCCCCTTAAGGTAGAACGACCTGTATATAGTTTGCTATATTTACAGCTCCCTACGTTGACGTCTTCAGGTGGTTTGTGACTGTGCGTTACTTACGCTTGTTTATGATGTCACAACAAAATGTTACGAGGCGCCGGTGTGTTAGAGCCTTTACCCTTTGCCCATTTATGGCGCAGTAACGGGTTATTTATATGTGTACACATTCACCCGCACTGCTGGCTGGATGCGTGACAGAGAGCTAGTCGACGTTGTTAAATAAAATGCCCAGTATGTCATAGTAAGTTGCACTCACTGATCGGTAAACGATTAGCGAGGTTAAGCAACGTTGGATGCGGTCAGTCTATAGATGGGTGACCGCTTAGTGGTATTTTATCTGAGCGTCTCCGTGCTTCGGAGGGCACGTAAAAAGTCGGTCCCAGTTGTTGTCAAATTAACAGCAGTCGTTAAGCCATGTCAGAGGCTTACGGGCGGCTTGAACAACTCTTGACAATAGGTTGGCCACTTACCACACGAAAAGAAAGAAGAAGACTTACAATGCCAAAATTAATATTTTTCCATCACCAAAGTGAGTGCCTTTTTTGGTAGTAAAGCAAACGGTGATATGTTGTGTGGCTGTTTTATGTCGATTGTACATTGACAGGGCGGGTATCAGAAGCCAAAAATGAACGCGAGCAGTCAATATAGTACCGGTACTGTACTGACTGCTCGAATGGCATAGTGGTTTAAGTGGTCGGCTCGTCATTACGCCGAGAGTTGTGGGTTCAAATCCTACACAGGACAAAAATTTGTGTGATTCACAAATTGGTGTTCTATGGGGTGCTGTACTTCCGCAGTCTAGTTTTTTGTGGTGAATATCATGCTGTGCTCTATCTCTCTTAAGACTAATTACACGATCGTTAAATAGCCCAACATGTATATTTCAACGAACTCCCCACGCGGCTCAAAATTTCTCTTTCTCAAAACCTCTTTTCAAAAATCCTCTTTGGTATTAAAAATCAATGTTTAAAGTTTACTTTTTATTTACGAATCTGTGCAGTTATATACATAATAAAACCCCGTATCTGTTATTATGTGCTATAACACTTCAAGGTACTAGGTATATCGATCTCCAATACATAGCATATACAATAGGTATGTCGCGATATAGTGACGACCTCAAAAGTGTTAAGATAGCGCTGTTGGTAAAATGGCCGAGATAGTAAAATGGCCTTATTATATAAATATACTAGACTTTGCCTGCAACTTCGCTCACGTTAAAATAGATTTTGTTAGTAAATTTCTGTCCATCGTAAATAGTACTTTTTTGGTTGATACTTTATGTTATTTTTTGTACTCCTGACAACGTACATACGAAATTTCACGATGATTGGTCGAGTAGTTAAGGCGTGAAAGCGTAACAAACAAACAAACTCACATTCACATTTATTAGTTAGCTTCATGGCCAATCAAGTTTATGCAAAAAGTCGATACCAATCTTCTTCCAACTCGCGCTGATAGCAAAACCAAAACAATATTTCTGGCGCCGTAATCTAAGCCAAGATCTCACTACCAGCAATCGCGATTATCCCAGTGGAGACACTTTTTATTTCCATACATTGTCGGCCTCGATGGCGTAGTGGTCAGTGTAACCGACTGCCACGCCTGAGGTTGCGGGTTCGATTCCCGCACAAGTCAAACATTTGTGTGCATCAACATGGATGTTTGTCTTGGTCTGGGTGTTTCTATGTATAATATGTATGTAATTACAAAAAAAATGTATATATGTATGTTTATCCATTGTCTAGTACCCATAGTACAAGCTCTGCTTAGTTTGGGCTAGATGGTGTTGTGTGTATGTGATAGAATATTTATTTATTTATTTATTTATCCACAAGTTTATTATAAGCCTATGTATGAAAATAAACGAGTGCATATTTAACGGTGTCAATGTAGAGTGCAAAGACTTGCCACTGCCAATTATCTGATGTCAGCACGAATGAGTCGGCTTGTCCATGTGAGGGTAGTACCACTTTTACAGGAAAACTGGTGAAACAGTAATACATTAAAAGGATTTGTCTGTTGAATAGTGCTGAAGGACGGACTATTAGGCTGGTCATAAGTGCGATTCGTACGTTGAGGATTTCATACAAAGACAATGGTTGCACTCGGCATATTTATCCTACTAGCTGTGCCCGCGGTCTCATCCGCGTCAGTGGTATTTGTGGTTACTGCGCCGCTCCCGTGAGCCGTAGCGTGACGTTATATAGCCTATGTCCTTCCCAGGGTCTCAGGCTATCTCCATTCCAAATTTCATCAAAATTGGTTCAGCGGATTGAGCGTGAAAAGGTAACAGACAGGCAGACAGACAGAGTTACTTTCGCATTTATAATATTACTAGCTTTTGCGCGCTGCGTAACAAACTCACATTCGCATTTATGATATTAGTCTGGATTACGATTATCCTCCTATAGCTATAAATTAAAAGATTATTGGTGAGAGAAAATACGCAAGAAATAATGGCATTGCATTTGTTTTGGTATCCTCAAAATGCGATAGTGACCTACTGAAATTCAAGTAGTAATTGCTGCTGAAATAAGCAGTCATGATAGGTAAATTATTTCTATGAATAACATCGCTGTCGCGGTCCAAATGTTAACACTAAAATACGATATTTACCTATATTTCATGTTGCACGTTATACAACATATATATTATATATACAAACATTCAAAATAATTATTGACGCGAAAACCGCATCAAAATTGGTTGCAATATGACGGCGGAATAAATATTTTAATTTTGAGTATTCGCAGAATTGGGGACGTATTGATGCTACACGCTATTTCCCTCTCATGCCTATAATTAAGTACGCGTCTAGAATGTCACAAAATGTCACTATTTTGTGTGTGGGGAGGGAGGGGCGTGAAAAAGCACCTTCTCAGGCCGTCAACGTAGAGACCTCAACATCGCCTCGGCTGCTATGAGGGCGGTGTGGGGGCCACTGCTCTTAGACCACACGACTGCTTACCATCAGGTGGAGAGCGGTCATTTTGACGAGCAAAATAAAATAAAAAAACTCCTATCGCATTTAAAAGGCTTCTTCTATCTTATTATTTTTTTAAATAGGTTGTTACCTTCTGTATAAAATAATAATTACATTTTAGTCGAGTACCTTATTACGTATCTGTAAATTTGATTAAAGGCGCTGATAGACTTGAGCATTCACTTGTAATGAGCATTCTAGTGAATGTTAGATTACAGAAATACATAATATAAGCAGCAGAGTAGTAGAGCCTCGCTGATTTCAGCATGAATGGGCCGGCTCGACCGGGGAAGGACTGCCCTCTCACAGAATATCGACGTGAAATACCAGTATTCCTACTGTTGTGTTTCGTTCGATGAGTGAGAGTGCCGGAAGCCCAATCACTCCCTTTCCCACTTTCCACTCCTTCTCCTTCCCACTTCCTTTCCTAAAGGGTCGGCCACGCGCAAGTGATGCCTCTGGTGTTGCATGCGTCCATAGGCTACGGTGACCACTTACCATCAGGTGGGCCGTATGCTTGTTTGCTACCTTAGCAGTATAAAAAAGAAAGTGGCGTACAGTGGACCACTTAAGTTAGAGACAGCGACGGATTTGCGTGACAAGGAGTATGCAAAGGTGGAATACGTAACCATTTCGCCAACTATGATTTTTGGCCCTACGTAATGGGGCGACGAACCTATTGGAGTCCGTTGGGCACAGTCCCAGACTCCATGGTGTCACTGCGAATTTCTTTACAGAAAACTCCAATAACACTGCCCGTTTCGGCAATCAGTACACGAGACCTCATACACAGCAGCTGTAAGCACAACCACACCACCAAGGCTTCGAGGGTCCTCCAATTATGAGAGCAATTTCCGTTTTTTAATAAAATATGAAATCTTCTTTTTCTTCTCGAGTCGATGGTACAATTATTTTAAACTAGCTTTTGCGCGCGGCTCCGCCCGCGTGGTATCTACATCAATAAAAATTAGCCTATGTCCTTCCCCAGGTTTTAAACTATATTTGTACCAAATTTCATCTAAATCGGTTGAGTGGTTTAGCCGTGAAAAGGTACCAGACAGACAGACAGATAGACAGATAGACAGACAGTTACTTTCGAATTTATAATATTAGTAAGGAATAGTAAGGATATGTCCAAAGATATGTCCTTTTTGGTACAAAACACTACTTCCTGTAGATATGAAATGAAAGGTGTACATTGTCACAGGAAATTTCATAATCGCCTTTCATATTAATAAATAACTTTATTAACGTATACGCAGAAGCACAGTCGCCCACACTTCCACATTAATCCAACATATTACGAGTAAAGCTTCACCAGGTAGCCATAATTTTAGCAAACAATGTCCACTTCCCTTAGTTGAACATTTTTCAATTACGGTAGCGATTCACTGCTTTAGGCCCTTTGTGCTTCACCGCTGAGGAGTTTCGTTCAATGAAATGTTAATTATTTTCTTAGAGGCATTATTGAAGGGGAGTTTATGGGACTAGAACTTTCTATACAAGTATTGTTCCGAGAGTTTTTGAAATTGTTAAATAACCTTGCGCGACAAGATTGAAATGGCAACTTCAATTGTGTATACGGGAAATTGAATACGAATTTGAACGAGTGTCAGAGTGAACGAAAATTTGTTGGCCGTGATAAATTTAATTGATCGCGAGATTTTTACATTATTATGCTGCAATGGTGTTTTAAATAGAAGTGATGGTGTGGAAGGCCGAATATAGCGTGACTCGTGAGCTTATTAGCCCCGAGCCAAATTAAACGTGTTATTGTGACTGACAAAAGACTAAAAGGGTATGTCAGAGTACCTTTTATTTAGTGATTGTGAACTATGAATTTAAAAAAGGTTTACCTATACCGCGGTTTCACCCGCGTTTATCGTTACTGCGCCGCCACTGATGTTGGTCGTAGCGTGATGTTATATAGCGTATAGCCGTCCTCGATAAATAGGCTATCCAACACTAAAATAATTTTCAAATCGAACTAGTAGTTCCTGAGATTAGCGCGTTCAAACAAACAAACAAGCAAACTCTTCAGCTTTATAATATTAGTATAGATTATCTATATATTAATACGTGAAGCGAAAACTTTGGATCCCTTTTTACGAAAATTGGGCGGACGGAGGAGTATGAAATTTCGCACACTTATAGTTTATACAGAGAAGAAGTGACGAATGCTAATATTTTTATAAAATATGCATTAGAAATACATTAAATTAATGAAAAAACACTACACGCACACAACCATGCATTTGACACACGCAGTCGAAGCGCGTAACTATGGTTACATATATCAATATATAATGACACATATTATCAGCAATATCTTACATACTCAACTTTGGTCGAATTTCGAGCACTAGGCGACCGCTAGTATTATTAATTATCGCTCGCTTTAACGGTGAAGAAGAGCAGCGATAGCTCAGTGGGGAGACCAACAGACTGCAATGCAGAGGGTCTCGGGTTCGAACCCACGTCGCGCACCTCTGACTTTCGGAAGTTGTATGACTTTTCAAAAATATGTGCGTATTGATTGACAATTATCGCCTGCTCCGTGCCTCGGAAAGCACGTTAAGCCGTTGGTCCCGGCTGCCATGAACATCTATGGCAGTCGTTATTGGGAGAGTGTCGACACAAAAGATCCCACTGGGTCGAAGTGTCGCCGGTCTGCACTGACTGGCCCCCACATAAGATAAGATAAACGGTGAAGAAGAACAGGAGAACATCGTGAATAAATGTGCGTGTCACAGAGTTGTCCAAAATGTTCTTGAAGATATGTGAAGTCTGCCGACACGCACTGAGCCAGGGTAGTGGACTATGGCCTAACCCTTCTCACACTGAGAAGAGGCCCGTGCCCAGCAGAAAGAAAGTTCATACACAGGGCTCATATTATTAATATTAAAAGCTAAGTTACGTTTCGATCCATCCATATTGTGATTCACATAAATTATGTCACGACCATATTGTATTTTACGCGGGCAAAGTGTAAACTTAAATATAATTAATTTAAATAGCTTAAATTTAGTAAAATAATAGTAGTTTTAGAGTATCAAAATTATGTAATAAAAGTGTTTTAAAATACACAACGCGACAAAATCCGTATAAAGTAGTTTAATTTGAATACTAACGACTTTTGGTTTATGTAAATTCCGATATTGCTTTAACTTGTGCGTATTATTTGCGCGTAGACGTGTGGGTTTACTTAGGAGAGTCACCTTACCACAATAGTTATTTTTTAATTAAGTAACATTGTTTTGGGGAGCTTTATAAGCTTGTTGAACAGTGTTATTCAATATCCATTTTAATTAAAATTATGGGTATCTTTCTTTTCCCTAGTCTTTATTATTCCCAAGTCACTTGGGGTCGGCTTTCTAGTCTAACCGGATTTGACTGGATGTCAGTTTTTACATGGAGCGACTGCCATCTGACCTCCGCAACCCGAAGTCTAACGATTGGTCTGCCCACTGAGTTATCGCTAAAATTATGGGTATCATAAATGTATTCACAAACTAGAGTATTGTTGGAAATGTTTACATTACTTAAAAACAAAGCTGGCTAATGTAAAATATTGACATTTCATTATTATACAATGTGGTTTACAATGTATTAAATATAATTAAATGAAATTGTTTAAAGTTTAACGATAGCTCAGTGGGGAGACCAACAGACTGCAATGCAGAGGGTCTCGGGTACGAACCCACGTCGCGTACCTCTGACTTTCGGAAGTTATATTATGATGATCGCCTGCTCCGTGCCTCGGAGAGCACGTTAAGCCGTCGGTCCCGGCTGCCATGAACATCTATGACAGTCGTTATTGGGAAATCAGTGCCCTATAATATCCTGACACTGTTCTAGCCTTAGGGTATCGTTAGCCTTCGGGTTGCGGAGGTCAGGTGGCAGCCGCTACGTGTAAAAACTGATATCCAGTCAATCCGGTAAGACCAGAAAAGCCGACCCCAAGTGACTTGGGAATAATAAAGACTAGGGAGAAGTAAGTGTTTAAAGTTTCCACCTTAGACGGGTACAGGCATTCGCTGAGTATGAAACAGTTACGTTAACATTCTGCATTATTCTTGAGAAGAATTCTCTTACATAGGTTTACATTAAGTCAGACGTGGGTGGTCCATTGCATGAGTGTACAAGACATGCCTCTAACCGGAAGAAATGGCAGAACATCGTGAGGCGTGTGACGTCGACTCTTCTGGACACCTAGACAACATGATGTCCACGACCATTCTGGCAAGAATGAACGACTAAGAAGCAGGTTTACATTTCCCCATAATTACCTTTCCAAATTGAAAGTATATACTGTTACACAGGAGGGAACTGGCCACGTTTCAGTGGAAGGGATTGTAGGGGGTTAGCCCCTGTGGCACGCTGGCCCAGAGAGGATTGTAAATTTGACAACATTATGTAGATTCTGAGATTACACTGGGGAACAGTCATTTTGCGGCATGGTAAGTTGAAATCAATTTTGTGTAAGTTCAGTGTGCTGAATACGAAGAAAATATCAGAATAAATTTGTTGACTCTAGTTTATGAGATAAGACTTTATAACTATATGACTGAAAGAAGGTCGAAATAAAAATACAATTAAATATGAAATATATATTTTAAAAAGCGGCTATATAATAACGACAAGAAAACTTAACTAGCTACTAACAAAAAAATCATAAAAAATATATTAGAATAGTTTATCTGTAAGCTTTTCTACTGTTTTTATGTTCAGGACAATTTCTTATTAAGCTCAAGCAATAGTCTACCATTATAATATGGCTGTCCGATCGGCCTTGGTATCTTTCTTTCATTGTTGTAATGTCCTGATGGAACCGTTCTATAAGTTGAATATCTCAAGAAATAGAGTCAATCCATGCATAGTAAATACATTTCGGGTATGACTGATGAAGGTGTTTATTAAAACCAGTAACAAGATTAATGCCGCAGATAATATAAATATTTTTTTTCTCAGTGTTATGCAGGTTTTCTCATGATGTTTTCTTTCGCCAATAAAGCGAGTGATTATGAACTATTTAATACGTCAAAGTTACGTGCCTTTAGATTAAACTCCAGACCACTATTCTCATCCCGGCTATTTTCAATTAACAACTGAAATGACGTCATAGGCTTGATAGCTACTGAGTTGTAGACATCGGTGTTTACAACTAAAGGTCGGCCTTTAGACACTTATTTCTGTATCGATCTGTCCAAAATTAGAATCATACTAAGTCTTTAACTGTGAAATTGCCTTGAAATTTCATTGATTCGGTCCTAAATTTCATTAATATTTCGAGAATGGATTAAATATTTTATTAATATAAATAATACATACCTACATATTGTATTATCTTTATATAGGTATATAAATCTTCTGTTGCCCAGAGGGGTAGGCGTGAATCTATGTATGTATGTATGTATAAATCTTCTGTGCATGTGTTTGTAATTAAACTCCACCTAAACGGCTGGACCGATTCTAATGAAATTTTTTGTGTGTGGTCAAGTGGATTCGAGAATGGTTTAGATATGGTTTCTTTTTTTTTTAGTGTGTACAGGGCAACGTCTGTCGGGACAGCTAGTTTATAATGAATATTTTATTTTATGAATATTATCAATTTACACAATTATTTAAAACTTATACCTAAAATATTATAAAACAGATATAAAAGGGAAAACTAAAAGTAAAATCCTGTAATAGGCGTCATAGAATTCCTTCGTATCACAGTCTGGTAGTGTGCCCAGAAGACTGGCATTCTAGTCACGATAATGGCAATGCTCATTCTTTCCGCATAATAAAGACCAGCCCTCTGGTCACGGGAAGCGTCGATCGACCATGTGGATCTCGTATGATTGGATTGGAACAACATTTTTTGGTTCATCAAAGCATTGGCTTATATTGACTTTGATTAACCAAAATGCGCAAAAACTTACCGAATTCGCTTAGAATCACTTGGTAGTGGTTCTAAGCGAATTCGGTAAGCTTTTCCTAGTAACTCATCGACAAACCGTAAACCAGTAGACAGTAAAGATATAAAGTTGAAGGTTTATTAAAAAAAAACATGGCACCCAATTACTTAGAAGTATGTTATTTTCCAGAATATTCATTATTTCATAATATTGAAAGATGTGTGTGTTGTTTGGTGCTGTGATGTTTTCAAACAACCTGAAATAACATTTTATCCTGTTTCCGTAAATAATCGTGAAGCACTTTCATACAAGAAATTGGTGTAAGTAGCAACACTCTTACTAAATTTCAGACCGTAAATAAGTGTTCTGGAGGATTATGTCTCATAAGCATAAGTATGTCTCTCTCAACCCTTATATCTGATCTTTAATTCCTTGCTGCTAACTGTTTAATGACACTACCGCAATGTAATGACAATGCAAGTACTCATAGACTAGGTTAGCCATAGACAAACTGTTTGCAATCCTTCCATCCAAAACTTAAGTGCTTTGCACTTGTCGGTGTAGCAATCTCCATCTTTCTCTTTCCAATGCCATCTCTACTTTCACAACTTCTTTCAGTTGATCGGTGTACCTTCTTATTGGTATTCTTCTCTTCCTTTTTGCTTTTATCTTCCCTTCCATTATGTTTGTGATAAATTTATCATGTCGAATTAGGTGTCCTATCATTTTACCCCTTCTGTTCTCTATGTGTTTGCAATCAGCGTGGCCGAAATTTTATTAGTTGTATAAAAAGTAGATGGGTTTTACTAATTTCGTATATTCGGCCTCGATTCGACTCGATGGTGGACTATAGCTTAAACCTTCTTAATACGGAGAAAACACCCAGCTCACTCTCAGCTCATTTACTTATCTCATAAATACATTACATTAATTAATTATGCTTAATCATACACAGCTCATTACCAGTAGCGTGCCTCGGGTTTCTAAACAAGGCAAGCCCGATAAGTATGTTTAATTAATAATAAATTACGTTAAATCCATTTTTGCTCTTTATGCCTACTTCAATTTCAATTGTATGTCATGAATAAGCTCAGTAGAGCACGCCTTATATTACAAACTATTGGATCTATTATTCTGGATCTAGCAGTATAGTAAGACAAGCAAGCAGGGTTTTGTGGCCGTATATAATATCAGCCCTGCATTAAACTGTCCCCCTGCTGGGCACTGGCCTCTTCTCAGTGTGAGAAAAGTTAAGCCTCGCTGGTTCAGTGCGGGTTGGCAGACTTCATAGTCAAAAGTAGCCGCGACGCGTATGGACGTGTTACGTATCGTGTGTGCTACTATTAATCAAAAAATATATTTATATTTTACGTTTGAAAGTCTTAAATGGAATCGAAGTGTAGCGGCTGCGATGCTGTCGTTAGTGACTCACAGTTTATGGAGTGTTCGCGAGTAAAATGTAAGAAGAAATTCCATCTTATTTGTCTGGCCTTAACGATGGAAGATGTGGAAACTTTTACGCCCGAATACAGGAGTCTATGGGTATGTCCCGAGTGCACATGCACAATGCCGAAAAGGGGAAATAAAGACACACCTGTTCGAGGAACCACGGTCACCAGCAAAGCGTTTTCACCGAGCAACAATGTGAACACCGCACAGAGAGGCAGTCGACGGAATACAAGCGAAGTAATGGATACGGATAGCTTACTTCTAGACGAGATACGGGAGTTTCGAGGGGAAGTGAAGTTTTATTTGGAGGAGCAGCGGAAAGAATATATATTAATGCAAAATAGATTTGTCAATACGGCAACAGAGTTAAAAGAATTAAAAAAAATGTTGGGGGTATTACAGCAAAAGGCGAACAAAATTGATATACTTGAAGCAAGAATTAAAACCTTAATGGATAGAAATGAGACCTTAGAAGCCAGTCTACAGAAAAGTCAGGCAAAAGTGTCAAGTAAGATTGAACAAGGCTCTACAAGGTTTACACCGTCTTTTGCAAAAATCGTCATAGATAAACAGAAGCAGGTAGTGAGCAATAATGTGCCAGCAAAGGAATTTGTGGCCACGAAAGCAGCGGAAGTAGTATCGAAGGAGGAGCAGATGCCAGTAATAAATAACGAGAGATCTGGGAATGTGTTGATCGAGGAAAAGCAAGATCTAGAAAAAGAGGCAAATTGGACTACTGTGGCAAGGAAGAAAACTAGACACTCGAACAGTGAAGTAAAAAAAGGCGGAAATACGAGCGCAATTGACATACAGGGAACGGAAAAGAAAAGATACTTGCACGTATGGCGTTTACAAAGACAAACAACAGTAGAAAGTTTAGAAAAATATGTAAGGAACATTTATGACGAAGAAGTACCAATTAAAGTGGAGAAAATAAAGCATAGAACTGAAAGGGATTATGCATCATTTATCATTGGAGTTCCGGAGAGCAGATATGAAAAGTTATGTCAGCCTGAAAGCTGGGCCGTTAATATAGAATTTGCAGAATGGGTGTGGTTTCGTAGACCAACCAACAACCTTAGAAACCCTTAGTAACTCCGTCGAAATATTTTATCAGAACGTGCGCGGGCTTCGGACAAAGCTTGAAGAATGTTTTACAAATATTTCAATGGCAAATGCAGACTTGTTCGCCATCACGGAAACCGGCTGCAATGACTCCATCCATGATGCAGAAATATGTCCACCTGGATTCACTATTTTACGGTGTGACCGAGCAGACGGACGGAAACAAGGCGGCGCGTGTTTAGTGGCCACACCGCGTTTTGAGTTGCGACGAGTGTCATTACCCGATGACGTCAACGTGGACGACCATATGTTCGAACTGGTTTGTGCTACTGTTTACCTACGTAACAGATTTTTGTTTTTGCTTTGTGTCCTATATATTCCACCTGGTAGTAGTGATAGTGAATACATGGTTATGTTTAACATTATTGAACAATTATGTAATAAGTACAGGGATATACTAGTTTTAGGTGATTTTAATTTGTATTCGTGTTCTGTAGCCATAAATAATTATTATGAATACTTCGAAACTTTCTGTGAATTCACTCAGAGTAACGTAGTGAGAAATTATAATGGTCGTCATTTGGATTTAGTGCTAAGTACACTGACGGAGGGAGGGAGTGTGAGCGTGCGCGCGGCAGAGGCACCGCTCGTACCGGTAGACGCGTACCACCCGCCGCTCGACATCTCGGTCAGTACACACACGCGCCTGCGCCGGCACCCTAGCTCAGCAGGCTCAGCTACACCTGATGGTAACGCATGTGTACTAGACGGGTGGAACTTTAATAAAGCCGATTTTTTGTCCTTATATTCATTAATTGCAGCCGTGGATTGGACTCCATTGTATGAAATGGACTTAGAAGCAGGTTTAAATTATTTTTATTATGTTATTAATTCTATTATAGATGACTGTGTACCCAAAAAAAAGCGAAGTCGTGTAAACTCAAGATACATTTATCCTGAGTGGTACACTGTTGAAATAATTCGCAACATAAAGTTGAAAGCTGCGCGGCATAAGCAGTACAAAGTAAGCGGATCAAGGGTCGATTACGAAGCATTTGCTCGATGTAGAACTAACATCAAAAATATGTTAATAGTAGCAGAGGAACAATATCGCAGCCGTGTTCAAGAGCAAATGCTAAGTGATCCTAAATCCTTTTGGAATTATGCCAAGTCCAAAAAAGGTAGGAGAAGCCGGCAAGCGATCTTGAAAGACGGTGTGGCATTATCTGGGCAACGGTCTGTGGAAGAGTTTGCAGCTTACTTCTATTCTGTGTATAGGGCTGAACGACCAGAGTTGGATGTAGACGCGGCTGTAGCCAGCGCGGGTAGCGGTAACGGAGCAGCGCGGGTGCACTTGGACCAATTACAGTTAGGAGATGTGAGTCATGCGCTCCGAGATCTTAAACCAAAACGCTCCGCAGGGCCTGACGGCATCCCGCCTTATATATTCAGGGATTGTCGAGTAGCGCTGGCAAAGCCGTTACTTTATATATATAACCAGTGCCTGAAAGCGGCGGTGTTTCCGGAAAGGTGGAAAGTGACCCGTGTTGTTCCGGTTCCGAAGTCAGGGTCAGCAGAATCGGTGGATGGTTACAGACCAGTTGCAGTATTGTCTACGCCAGCGAAAGTATTGGAGACTGCCATATACAAAAGTATATATCTTCAGGCTAGTGCACAATTGTCAGACGCTCAACATGGGTTCCGACCGGGAAGAAGTACCACCAGTAATCTGCTTTGCCACATGGCTCATCTGGTGCCGACGGTGGATAGTGGGGGACAAATTGATGCTGCTTACTTTGACGTTCGTAAAGCATTCGATCTCGTCGAAAATGACATATTGCTTAAAAAGTTTGCAAGCGTCGGTTTTACCCCACATTCACTCCGGTTTTTTGCTAGTTATTTGAGAGATAGGCAGCAATATGTGGAATATGCGGGACACGTGTCAGATCCATATTTCACGAGGTCCGGGGTGAGTCAAGGGAGTAATCTTGGCCCTTTGGGCTTTCTTTTGGTGGTTAACGACCTGCCAGGAGTAGTCCTAGACGCATCTTGTCTGTTGTTTGCCGACGACCTAAAATTGTCCCTTGAGATAAAGAGCGTCGATGACTGTGTCAGGCTACAAAGGGATATAGATAGGGTAGTGAAATGGAGTAAGGAAAACCTATTGCAATTTAATAGCTCGAAGTGTGTTACCATCTCTTTTTCTCGCGCACACAATCCCATTTTACATACCTACTATATTGACGGGTTGCCTATGGAACGGGTCACAGAAGTAAAGGACTTAGGAGTAGCATTTAACACTGGCTTGACTTTTCGAGAACACATCATTCGGAACTGTAAAAAAGCGTATAGAAATTTAGGTTTCATGCTGCGTACAGTACGAGGGCTCACTAGTGTGAAAGCTATTATAGTATTATATAATGCATTAGTGAGAAGCCAGTTAGAATGTAATGCAGTCATCTGGGCTCCGCATGAAACTAAATATAGTCTCATGCTGGAGAAGGTACAAAATAAATTTATAAGATATTTATATAAGCGTTATTACTGAGTCTATCCCTTTTACCCGTTAATGTATCCGACTTTATTTATTTTAGGTATGGTCGGATACAATGAGCTAAGGGTTAGAAGGGATTTTGCATTAGCTTTATATATATTTAAATTGCTTAGAGGGAAAGTGCATAATGCAGTTATTTTAAGCCAGGTGAGTCTATGTGTTCCGGACAGGTACGTGTGGCGACGACGAAAGCCACGACTGCTAGTGGAACCGCGTGCTCGGACTAACCTTCTTAAGGAGGCCCCGCTGACGCGTACGCTCCGCACACTCAACCTCATAGCGAGTGAGACGGACTTATTCCACTGTTCTCTGAGTGAATTCACAAGGAATGCTTTGTTTGTAATTAGTTATAAGTAATAAGTAAGTTAGGATTAAATAGTTCGCATTTATCGCATTGGGTCATCCTGTAATGGTAAATGTAAGTAAGTAAATAAATAAAAAAAAAAATAAAAAAAAAAAAAAATAAAAAAAAAAAACTTCGAGAATATTATGGTGAAGTCTTAGACATGCAGATTTCTTCACGATGTTTTCTTTCACCGTTAAAGGAAGCTATAATTAAGTACATATTTAATACGCACATAACTTTTAAAAGGCAGATATGCGCGCCTTATGATTGAACTTGAGACCTCTGCGTGGCTAACAGTTTCACTCTAGGCCAGGGATGGCAAACCAATGGCACGCGTGCCAGTGCTGGCACGCAATAAAATAATTCACATTCGCCAATAATTCACTAAGTATTACAAACCAATTGACGAATCTATGTACAACTTCATTGAAACGCGAAACATACTTTATGTTTCTTTGATGGCACATTAAATACACATTATTATTTTTCTATAAATAACGGCACGTTAACCAATAAATCCTTGCTCTAGGCTATGGCTGCTTAATATTGTTGCGGTATCGGTACGTTAATATAAACCTAAACATAATTAACTTTTGAGTAGTAGAGCCTCGCTGATTTCAGCATGAATGGGCCGGCTCGACCGGGGAAGGACTACCCTCTCACAGAATATCGACGTGGAATAGCAGTAGTCCTACTGTTGTGTTTCGTTCGGTGAGTGAGAGTACCGGAGGCCCAATCATCCCCTTTCCCCCATCCCGCTCCGTTTCCTTCCCACGTCCTTTCCTAAAGGGTCGGCAACGCGCAAGTGATGTCTCTGGTGTTGCAGGCGTCCATAGGCTACGGTGACCACTTACCATCAGGTAAATATGCTTGTTTGCCACCTTATTAGTATACAAAAAAAATGATTTTATAACCACTGCTCAATACAGTGAAAACTTTGAGCTGATCACCTTGCCAAATATTTGGTGATTCAGCCGAATATTTGCATCGCTAAGACTTATCAAATACCAAATGCGAAACGGATATTAGTCCATCCCTAAAAAAAACTTATAAAATTATTGACGATTATCGGATTGACGGACAGCAGAAATACCGCTGCTTCTACTGAACAGAAGTAATAGGGGATTCAAAAGTGAAACACAAGATTTTATAAAATACATACTAGATTTTAACAGCGACTTTACTTACGTTAAAGTAGATTTTGTCAATAATTTCATTCCCTCGGCAAAAGTACTTTTTCTGTGGACTTATAAAATAGGAATAATCCCACCATACATTGTGTTTTTATATCTCAAAGGGATCGTTTCCAATAAAAGTCCAGTCGGCGTGTTTTATTCCGATATCTTTAATAATCATCGTCAAATTTCAACCAATTCACACAAAACTTTAATGAATTATACACTCAAACCTCTTCCATGAATCACACTGTCAATTGGTGAAAACTGCATGACATTCCGTTCAGTAGTTTTTGAGTTTATCGCAAACATTCAGACAAACAGACGTGGTAAAGGACTTAGTTTTATAATATGTAGTGATTATTATTTTGTAAACGTGCATAAGTTCAAGGACACTGCAATTTAATAAAGGTATAGTTTCATAAAATTCAAATTGATATAACTACGCAGTGTTACATGAATTTTTGTGCCACCATATTAAACTTAATGGACTCTCCCGGTGGTAGGTACTCGAAAAGATAAAAATTTTTTCAGTCAGATGTTGAGAAGCTCTGCTTAAAGTTGTTTTTTGATCGAACGCGAAACGGTGAACGTAGAACGAAGGTAGTTGACATACCTTAGAAACTCTGGCACAACAGTACACAAATGCGGATGAAAGACGTTCTCGAACGAAAATTGAGGACACGATGTTTATCTTAGATTAACTTTATACAAGTCGTGTTTCTGTGCGATATACATTGCTTTGGATAGTTAGTAATAAATCATTAAATAGGTCAGCACTTTTTAAACAAAAATAGAAAGTATTTACATTCCTATAAGACGTATATCTTGGACTTTATCGATAAATTAAAGCTGTAGACAGGAATCCAAATGACAAATAAATTGCTTCATCTCATCATAACAGTTTGCGATACATTCACAACCCATCATAAACATTCGGGCTCGGATACCGGTTACTACAAAGTCATGGTGTTTAGAACTGTGCCTAGTAAAAGGCAAAAGCTACGCTTCATAATACGTCAGACCTAAAAGAATGTAAGGTTGTTTGTTTCTTTGTTTCGTTTTTAAGCCTTAGCTTCTCGACCGATCATAATGACATTTTGCATACACGTTTTCAGGGGAACAGAAAAGGAGATAAGATACCTTTCTTCCAGAGAAAAAGTTCTGTTATTGATCTAATTTTATCTTGTCTTATGTGGGGGCTAGTCAATGCAGACCGGCGACACTTCAACCCAGTGGGATCTTTTGTGTCGATACTCTCCCAATAACGACTGCCATCGATGTTCATGTCAGCCGGGACCGACGGCTTAACGTGCTCTCCGAGGCACGAAGCAGGCGATAATTGTCAATCAATACGCACATAATTTAGAAAAGTCATATAACTTCCGAAAGTCAGAGGTGCGCGACGTGGGTTCGAACCCGAAACCCTCTGCATTGCAGTCTGTTGGTCTCCCCACTGAGCTATCGCTGCTCTCAAATCTAACCTTACCTACATTTACGTAAGCGAAGCCTCGGGCAAAAACTAGTATTGAAATATTAGTATAATACCCACCCTTTCAGTGAAATACAGGCGAAAGTCTTTTATGTATATTAAGTGGCTATTTCCTAATTTATTATGACCTGATTTAATAATTCGGCTATGCAACAAATTTGACACTCACTTACAAATTGTTGCCACAATATTATTGTCAGATTGTAATAAGATAATGGGTTAATATTACACTGCAATATTACAAAGGTGTGCCTGAAAAGGGTGAGCAATTAATTTTGGTCTCTTTTAAAAGAGGTGAACTTTAAGGGTAATGTTTTGTTAATGTTGCGATGCTTCCGGCCAGGGCACGACCTGAATAAGTTCAACGGAGTAATTAAATAGATAATTATTAAATCCGGATTACTTTTTACACGTTATTGCCTGACAATTAGTAATGTAATGACTGTTACAATTATACCGTTTAGAAGCTGAACAATTGGTGAAGTGGTTTAAATATTTCGTTTCTTCACTGCACCCCGCCAAGTGCCCTGAGTTAAAATAGATTATAATATTCTAGATATTGGTCGCGACTTCGCTCGCGTGAATATACATTACGTCAATAACATTTTAGCCCTCGGGAACAGTAATAATTTTACGACGATCGGTCAATTTGTTTAGGAGTAAAAGGGTAACAATCAAACTCATATTCTCATTTATAATATGAATTAAATCTAATAATATTCTATCACATACAACAACGTCTAGCCCAAACTAAGCAGAACTTGTACTATGGGTACTAGACAATGGATAAACATACATATATAGTTTTTTTTGTTAATACATACATATTATAAATAGAAACACCCAGACTAAGACAAACATCCATGTTCATGCACACAAATGTTTGACTTGTGCGGGAATCGAACCTGCGACCTCAGGCGTGGCAGTCGGTTACACTAACCACTACGCCATCGAGGCCGACAATTTTGATTTGAGATTTCATACCGCATCACCATTTTCATACCCAGACCCCAATTAAATTCGGCCCAGTATGTGATTTTCTTTCTAATGTTGAAGTTTAGTAGTAATTCAGTAGCGATATGCATAGATACGACTGTTCAAACGAGGCAATCAATTTTCTTCTTATCCCTAGCCTTTATTATTCCCAAGTCACTTGGGGTCGGCTTTCTAGTCTAACCGGATTTGACTGGATATCAGTTTTTACACGGAGTGACTGCCATCTGACCGCCGCAACCCGAAGGCTAACATTACCCTAAGGCTAGAACCAGTGTCAGGATATTAGAGGGCACTGACTTCCCAATAACGACTGCCATAGATGTTCATGGCAGCCGGGTCCGACGGCTTAACGTGCTCTCCGAGGCACGGATCAGGCGATAATTGTCAATCAATACGTACATAAGTTCGAAAAGTCATATAACTTCCGAAAGTCAGAGGTGCGCGACGTGGGTTCGAACCCGAGATCCTCTGCATTGCAGTCTGTTGGTCGGGGCAATCAATTGTATAACACACAAATAGATGTACGGGCACCTGGATGTTCTTTGTCTCCGTTGTTCCAATGTTTGGTGGGCCCTACACCTCAGTAGTAGTAAATCGCTTAGACACCTTGACAAAAATGCTTCGAGAGTAATAATTATTACAGTGATACGAGTAAGTAGAAATCATCGTGTTTATACTAGCCGTCCCGACAGACGTTGCCCTGTATACACGAAAAAAATAAACAAAAAGAAATCAGTGTCGGCAGAAGTGAAAACTTGAATATTAACATTGTGCATTTTTGATATTTTGGAATGGTTAGGGAATAATTTTGCACGAATTGCTCTAATTATCAGTATAAAAGTGCTATCATTTATGTGGTTAAATACAATGTTCATTTATTGCGCTATCGTACACAAACATGACAATTCTCCCTCCGTCTTACGAATTTTCGATCAAGTCACGTGTCCTGACGCGAGTTTAACATTTTTTACCTATCACAAAAAAGGTGCACAACGCCGCTAAAGAAGTTTTCACTTCAAAAAAATCTAAACCATTCTCGAATCCACTTGAACACATACAAAAAAATCTTCAAAATCGGTCCAGCCGTTTAGGAGTTTAATTAGAAACACACGCACAGAAGATTTATATGTATAAAGATTTGTACATACGGACAGAGAATTTATACATTCGAGCTATATAGAATCTGTATCTGTTCACGCCTTAATTTAAATTTCGGATACATGTTATCGGGGACACAGGAAAGGACAATAAGTACCTACCTTTCATCCAAAAAAAAATCTATTTCCGAGGTATAGAAATTGATTCACAACATCTAGCTTAACGCGAGCATAGCCGTGGGCAAAATCTAATTAAAGATATTTAAAAAACATAACATATCAACTAATTACATAAGGGTTTTTGTATCCGCAACTAAGTTTGTTTTGTTCATGCATGTATGTTTGTTCGGGCTTCACATGAAACCATTGAACGGATGTTGATGTGGTTTAAACAGTTTGATGGTTAAACTTAAAATCTAAGCCACGTGTAACTAATTCCAAGTAGTCGTTGGTATTACGATCCGCGTCACGTTTAGGCCAAACTGTAGTTCACGCGGACAAAGTTTAGGATTAGCGCTCCATTAAAAGGCTAGTCAATAACGTTTCAAAATCAAACACATCGCACTCTTAATAAAACAGCGACTTAACTCAAAATTTGGAAGTAAGGCAATTTTAACTCTAATTGTGATTATAAATTGTACTATTTATATTTGTATTAAGTAATTGCATCAGAGTTTAAATTTGTTTAATCCATAATACTCAGATAAGTCCCTGTTGTATTATAAGTGCGACATGTCAAATGGTTTGATTGCCTGTTGCTATTACAGTTAGCCAATACTAGCAGTTGTTTTTAAAAGCACTTTACAAACATTCAAACAACGTAGACAAAGAACACCGAGATTCGGAACAACCATTTGTTGATCCACAACTTTTTGCCCCGTTTGGGATTCGAACCCACAATACTCGACATAGTGTCAGCGGCGAGGCGACTACTTAAACCACTACGTCATCCGTTATCTGTTTTGACCGGCTATAACAACTTTTTGTGGAGATTTGCTTTTTAGAAACCATGTGATTTAGGCCTGGTTCCTATATATATCAAGAAACTACATAGTTGTCTTTGGTACGGACAGTTAAATTTTGAACATTTTTCTTCGAATATGAGTTAACACGTTCCCTGTCCAATGAACCACATATGGTACATAACAATTGATTTTCTATTGTGTCTATCACGGGACTGTGAACAGGTTAAAATTCACAGTCCGTAGGTAAAAATATAGTTTTTTGAACATAGAAACCAATCCTTCTACTGAACTAACATCTACCTACATATACTCAGTACATCGTCTAAAACAAACAGTAATACGTAAAGGAATACAACGGTCAAAAGTCGGAATACCGGGTTCACTTTAATTTATATCCCAATGGAGGATGGGCTCACATAAGTTTTTTAGGGCCAGTACGTTTAGGGATGTCAATTGCAGCTCGTTTCCTGCGGGAGATTTGGTCCCGAAACTGATCCGACCCTTCTGTGATTGATGAAGAACCGTGTAAGCACCAAATAAACAGGACTCGGTTCGGATGCAATAGCGGTCAGGTGCTTTTGCTGCCTGCATTCGTTCACTGTAGGTAGGTATTCAGTGTAATTTGGTCAGTTACTTTGGTGTGTCTATGATTTTTATTTGTTCTGAGTTGTATTGTTGACGTATAGAGAGGTGTTAAGAGGAAACACTAAGGGCGAGAGAATTGAAAATAGGTATTTGTAAAATCTATTGCTGTCGCGCAGTGCCATGTACAGTATCATGAGAGCGATAGAGACAATTGCAGTTTGGATTTAAAATACCTATTAAAAGTATACAAAATCAACGTTTCGTAGTCCCCTGATTCCTTCTCCAAAACTAAATTATCCAGGTAAGAAACAGGGGACTACGTTTGTATGGAAAAACGGCTCTTGTGTTTCCATTTTACGCCAATTATATCGAGTTTATACAGTATAGTCACAGTACATAAATATACAGTATTGTAACTCGGCCGTATCTTTGAAATAAATGCCTACAGCCGCGCGGTACGTAAACATGCGATAGGGCTGCCCACCTACAGCATTTTAATTAAGTCTGCCTACTTTAAGTTTCTATCTATTTTTGTGATTGCAAATATTTTTTATTTTATTTAAACAAATAAAATACTTTGTGAATGGAATAGGAAGTGTTCAATAAAAATGCATTTTGTTCACTCGTGTCAATCACTTTTCTTTACTTATTCACTTTCAGTCCAGGCATTTCTTTTTCGAGAGGAAAAAAATCTTTAAAAAGACTTAAATTACGTACCTACCTACTAGTAAGTATAGTCATTTTATAGTCTTACCTTTCGGAGTTACCAGGTAATCTAAAAAAAGTTATCTCTGGGTGCGTTATTGAGGAATTCATGTAACCAAAAACAGCACAATATATTCTACTTGTCATATTAAATAGGCTATACTTGTACTTATTTTTGGTAAAAAAAATCGCGCGGTTACTGTTTAAAAAACATCACACCGTCCGTTCGTCACTGCGGGCATTCGCGACTGGTTGCGTGCCGAGCGCATGCCGACGCCGAGGCGCGTAGGTATAACTCGAGTTCCGACCGTTTGTATGAAGATAGGTTACTGTATTACCGTGGTATAGTATTCGAGTATACGTTAGTAACATTGACGTATTATTTCGTGAATAAATTACCAAAACAAGAAATAGTTATTTACTTACAGTTTTAATTCGTTTACGAAATGAATTCTTACAAATAGATTAAAACGTAGGGATTATTTTTAAAATAAATATAGTAAATGTATTGTTTATATTAATGTACCTATCAGCAGAAGGTAGATGTTTAAGGGAAATATGTAATTTAATATTTATAATGGGTGTTGTCCGTTTTTGAAAAGCTGTCGGACTAAAAAGCCTTCGTGGTATAATAAGGGATTTAATTTCGCGTTGCATGAGTTAACGCATATGAAATAAACTTTTCCCACGCGTGCCTCTGTGTCGTGTCCGTCTCCCCTCTAGGGGGGAGACAGTAGGGCTTTTTTGTAGTGGTGGCTAGTGGGTAGATCTTTTCGTGTAGTGGCCTGCCATTTCATACGGCGGGCCGTAACCTCGGCGGGGTCGCGACCGCATGTGAAAGTGATTCGCGCGGCCCCGCCGATAGTGGTTTGTCGAGGAACACCGTGGTAGGTTTAGTCGATATTCCGGGAGGTCCATTTTATCGTTTTAACATCTTTCTGTTACCCCGGCGAGTCCGACATTCGCCCGCCTCCGCGGAGGGGTATGCGTCAAAGCATTCCCCCAAGTAAAAAAAAAAGAAAAATGAAATAAACTTTTGAATACAGGCTGGCCAACTATGAAACTAAAAATTCCCTGTATGTTTGTATGGAATATAATGTTTGACAAAAGGCCACTTCTTACAGTAAGTATAACAAAAATAAGCTCTGTTTATAGCACTTCTTATTATAAGAAAGAGAGGTATTCTTTTAAAGATTTATCAGGCGCTGTTGAATTTGGTGATGTTAAGAGGTTAATCAAATCAAATCAAATCATCATTTATTTGCGAATATGGGTACAATGGTCAATATGTTACAATTATATTTGGTTTCTCCATACTTCACCCCGAGGCATGCAATATTACAAAAAATAAGAATAATAAGAATAAAATAGTATAATAAAATAAAAAAAAGAAACAAAAGAACAATTATAAGTCATATGATGTAGAAACAAAACAAAAAACAATGGATAAATCAATTACACTATTTAATTTAATTAATTGATCTGGTAACAGTCGCCTCTATGTTTTAATGAGATATGTCTCAAACCGTCTGTCGCTGTTTCCTAGTTCTGTAGTACAAATAAGTACGAAGTATTCTTATACCATGCTCTAAAAATTTATATTCTGCTAGCGACCCGCTCTGGTTTCGCACGGATAGTAAATAACTTTTACAAATTATAAACCTTCCTCATGAATCACTGTCAATGTCTATTGATGAAAACCGCTTGAAAATCCGTTTAGTAGTTTTTGAGTTTATCACGAACAGACAGACAGACGCGGCGGGGGACTTTGTTTTATGATATGTAGTGATATTACATCATCCTTACTTACTAATATTATAAATTCGAAAGTAACGCTGTGTGTCTATTACCTTTTCACGGCTAAACCACTCAACCGATTAAGATTAAATTTGGTATAGATATAGTTAAAACCCTAAGGAAGGATATAGGCTACAATTTATTGATGTAGGCACCACGCGGGCGGAACCACGCGCAAAAGCTTGTATGCTATAAATAGATCTGTGCTAATTCGACTAGGTACTAAAGTAACGTTACATCTAGCGCTACAGATATTCGATAAATCAAAACTTCGCCATTAAAACAAATGCGAGACCTCAACACATTGAGATCAACTATCCCGACTTTACTTCTGCGACTTTATTGTTCGGAAAGTTATGTGACTGTAACCCCTCCTTGGTAGTATAACTTATATTTTATATGGAGCAGCGATAGCTCAGTGGGGAGACCAACAGACTGCAATGCAGAGGGTCTCGGGATCGAACCCACGTCGTGCACCTTTGACCTTCGGAAATTATATGACTTTTCGAAATTATGTGCGTATTAATTGACAATTATCGCCTGCTCCGTGCCTCAGAGAGCACGTTAAGCCGTCGGTCCCGGCTGCCATGAACATCTATGGCAGTCGTTATTAGGAGAGTGTAGACACAAAAGATTCCACTGGGTCGAAGGGTCGTCGGTCTGCACTGATTGGCCCCCACATAAGATAAGATAAGATATATTTTATTTGAAATGGCTTTTTTTTAACCTGGAGAATGCTTTGACACATACCTCTCCGCGGGGCGACGGAGGTTATGTCTGACTCACCGGGGAAATGATACCCCGGTAATACCGACTAAACCTGCCACGGTGTTCCTCGACATAACCATAGACGGCGAGGCCGCGCGAATCGCTTTTACATACAATCGCGACTCCGCCGTGGTTTTGACCCTGTGAAACGGCAGGCCACTACACAACACGACTAGCCTTTAGTCACCATTAGATTCAAGCCCTACTGTCCCCCCTATGGGGAGGAGGGGAGGATGGACACACGACACAGAGGCGCGCGTTGGAACACGCACACCACCTCTCAGACCTGGTGCTGGTCGGATGGCGGGCAGGCCCACGGAGCCCACCACCCCCAGGTCAAACCTCAGTGTGGCTGGAGGTCATCTCGCGTATTTGACCTGGCTACACTAAGTCAATTTATCTGTATAATTATAAATGCGTCGATAGCAATAAAGCGTCGAGTAAAGAGTAGTAGAGCCTCGCTGATTTCAGCATGAATGGGCCGGCTCGACCGGGGAAGGACTACCCTCTCACAGAATATCGACATGGAATGGCAGTAGTCCTACTGTTGTGTTTCGTTCGGTGAGTGAGAGTACTGGATGCCCAATAACCCACTTTCTCCCTTCCTGCTCCTTCTCCTTCCCACTTTCTTTCCTAAAGCGTCGGCACCGCAAGTGATGCCTCTGGTGTTGCAGGCGTCCATGGGCTACGGTGACCAGTTATCATCAGGTATGCTTGTTTGCCAGTTGTATAAAAAAGAAGAAAAATTAGTTTCCCAAGATGCCTTACAAGCTTAATAATCAAACAACAATGGAATAGGTTCTCAGAACTAATCACTAAAATATTGGATAAATATAAAAGAGCTGTGTGCCTTTATAATAAAACTAGATGTTCCCGCGGTTTCACCCGCGTTTATCGCTACTGCGCCGCCCCCGTGAGTCGTAGCGTGATTTTATATAGCCTATAGCCTTCCTTGATAAATAGGCTATCCAATACTAAAATAATTTTTCAAATCAAACCAGTGGTTTCTGAGATTAGCGCGTTCAAACAAACAAACTCTTCAGTTTTATAATATTAGTATAGATGACCTAATTCTCTGTACGTAGGATGTAAAATTTTCCAACATCTTTGTAATTACGTATTAAATAAAATATTTGATTAAAGCTACCTACACAATACCGTTTTATTTCTTTAAGAATAAATTAAGACTAAACAGAATAAATCATTCTATTTTCTCAAGATTAAATAGTAATGTATTCAGTAAGTTATTTAAAAAGGAATATCATAATTATATTGTACGATTTCATTTATTTTTATCTTGTGGGCCGGGTTTAGTAAGTACACTTACAAAAATTAATTGAATAAGTTTGTAGGTTTTATTAGCCTACGCACTTGTGTGTACCTAGTCTTGCCATAAATATTGTTATAAAGAAAATCTTATTTTCTATTGCATAAAACATTTATTATTGTAATGTGTGTTAGTTTATACATCTATATATTAATACGTCAAGCAAAAACTTTGTATGCCTTTTTACGAAAATTGCGAGGACGGAAGAGTATAAAATTTGGCACAGTAAAGTTTATATGGAGAAGGAGGGGCGAATCCTAATATTTATATAAAATATGCATTAGAAATATATTAAATTAATGAAAAACACTCCACGCACACAACCATGCATTTGACACACGCAGTCGAAGCGCGTAACTATGGTTACATATATCAATATATAATGACATAATATATATTATTAGCAATATCTTACAGACAAACTTTGGTCGAATTTCGAGCACTAGACGACCGCTAGTTAATATAATTACATTAAATATAATATATGAAGCTCATTCAAAATGGTTTCCATTGACTTTAATACAGTCGTTAAACGTTGAGGTTAGTTATCAATAGAAACATGCACTCTCTCCATGGAAAAATTTTCACTGCCAGTCTTATGGATTGTTTTAGGGACTTCAAATTATCATGGCGTTTATTTAGAGCATGCTCTTTAAAACTTTGCTTAGCTTGCGTGTGTAGGACAACAACTGTGTAGGATACACAGTTGTCTTTTTTGTTCATTTTACATCGACATAAAATGAGAACATAATCAATGTAGCCGAAGTCAACAAAACATGCATTATGAAGGATATCTCAAAAATCATCAAAATTAAATGGGACCAAATAAAATGGAAAGCACCAAGTTTAAAATAAACAAAGAATCATCAAAATCGGTTCACCTAGAAAAAAGTTCTGAGGTAACACACATAAGAAAACATACAGTCGAATTGAGAAATGCCTCCTTTTTTTGAAGATTATTAAAAAAAAAATCCCGCGTTAGGAATAATTCCTGTGTCGCGGGGATCTTTATAAACATTCAAACAACGGACAAAGAACACCTAGACTCGGAACAAATATTTGTGGATAACTCAATTTTGTTCTAATTAATTATGTTCGTCCTTTTCCTCGCTGATTTCAGCATGAATGGGCTCGACCGGGGAAGGACTACCCTCTCACAGAATATCGACGTGAAATACCAGTATGCCTACTGTTGTGTTTCGTTCGGTGAGTGAGAGTACCGGAGGCCCGATCACCCCCTTACCCCATTCCCGCTCCTTCTTCCCACTTCTTTTCCTAAAGGGTCGGCAACGCGCTATTGATGCTTCTGGTGTTGCAGGCGTCCAAAGGCTACGGTGACCACTTACTATCAGGTGGGCTGTATGCTTGTTTGCCACCTACGTTGTATAAAAATAAATAAAAATTATTGAACGAATTGTAGGTATGAGAATTTTGGTATATCACAAACTATGAAGGTACATATCGTTGGGATTTATTAAAGATGGTTGAGGCTTATTATGTTTTTAGATATATAAAGTTATATATTCATGTAAAGTTTCGATGTAGCAAGGAAGCCAGCGTGAGTGTATATAATTTTGTATCATAATGATATAAACTTACACCGGTTTCTCGGAGGGGTTGCTAAAAACTATAATTTGCACATGCTACGATTCCGGGTAATCTGGATTGAACCGTCTTGCCTAACTTTTCTACTAGCTCAAACCAACGTACCAGGTATTTACACCTTACACCAAAGGTTCCCAGGTTTTCTTTCTCATAGACCTCTTTCAAAATTTAGCTGGTACCGGTGGACCTCCTGCAGCTAAAAAAGTTAATTAAAAAATTTGATGAAATCTCTACGGGCCGACCTTTTTTTTTTTATAGTAATTCTCTACTGAAAAATCGAAATACCACTGGTACTGAATATGGAACATGCAAATGCATATTCCATATTCAGTACCAGTGGTTTTTTATAAAAATCTTATATAATTATATACTTACATATTTTATACATATATCATATTTCTATAACGCCTACTCTTAAAATGGCGGCAACCAATTATTACAATATAACTACTTAATTGTAACAAAAAGGTTAGGCGTTGATATACCGAGATATCAGGATACACTTCAATTATATATATATTATACCTATGATAGATATATTTAGATATAACAGAGGAAAATATGATGATGTAGGTACATATGTATTTATTGATTTATATTTACTTACTTTATTACTAAATCGAAGTTAGCATATGACAAAGTTAGCGGTCTTAATATTCTTGGTTAAGTTCTTGTAACCTATCTCATAACAATTTGGCTCAATGGCGTAGTGGTTAGTGTAACCGACTGCCACGCCTGAGGTGGCGGGTTCGATTCCCGCACAAGTCAAACATTTGTGTCCATGAACATGGATGTTTGTCTTGGTCTGGGTGTTTCTATGTATAATATGTATGTGTTTACAAAAAAAAAGTATGTATGTATGTTTATCCATTGTCTAGTACCCATAGTACAAGCTTTGCTTAGTTTGGGCTAGATGGTGTTGTGTGTATGTGATACAATATTATTATTATTATTATTATCTTGTAACCAATCGTTAAGATGCTAAAACTTTAAACACGCTAGGGTCAATGATATTATTTGACTTGCTGCCAGCAACTGCCTCTTAAGAACCTTTGAAAGTCTATTCACCTAAGGAGTAGGTATAACATAAAAATTGTTGCTGAAGTATTCTGTTAGTTACTACCTAACAGTGCTGCTCTAATTTAAGCACGTCACATACCACCTGCCAAACTCATTTCAATCATGTCCTGCAGATCTCATTTCAATCACGGTGGTTATCGCATTTCTTTAACAAAGACTAGCCATCCGCGCAGAAGACATTAGAGCGCAAAAGTGTTAATCTTTCTTTCTTTTCGTGTGGTTAGTGGCCAACCTATTGTCAAGTGTTGTTCAAGCCGCCCG
Source organism: Catocala sponsa (assembly GCA_963564715.1). Classification (NCBI taxonomy): domain Eukaryota; kingdom Metazoa; phylum Arthropoda; class Insecta; order Lepidoptera; family Erebidae; genus Catocala; species Catocala sponsa. The sequence continues at coordinate 28,710,136 of OY751329.1, forward strand.
TAGGCCTCTGACATGGCTTAACGACTGTTGTCAATTTGACAACAATCAGGACCGACTTTTTACGTGCCCTCCGAAGCACGGAGACGCTCAGATGAAATACCATTAAGCGGTCATCCATCTATAGACTGACCGCACCCAACGTTGCTTAACCTCGCTAATCGTTTACCGATCAGTGAGTGCAACTGGCTATGAGCGCCTCCAAAGTAATATAAATATAATATAATATAAACATAGTAATTGCACTTTCCATTCCATGACCATGACTCTTATAGTTCAATGAGACGGCAATCCAATAAGAACGAAGAGCGACCAGACGTATGACCAATGGCTTTACATGCCTGCCGAGGCACGGAGATGTGTAACACCGCCATCATCTAACTTCTGATATTCTGTATATCTTGACTATAACACAATCCTACTACGACTAAATCCCAATAACTTCTTGTTACCGAACGGAGACCGCATGCATAGCAGTCGAGCAAATAACAAGAGCACAAAATAACACTAGCAAATACGTTTACTTGACACATGCTTCTTTTCATATTATTGTATTGAATGTGACCTGAACTACGTTGTTAAAGTTCTTTGAACTTTGTTCCACCCGGGGTAGTTAATGACATCACCGAGAACCGGTTTGTTATGGTCTTAGAGTGACCGGGGTGTTATAAATCAGCCAGGCACCCAATTAATAGCAACACTAACTGTTGTTTAACACGCAAAAGCCGCTAATCGGACAATTTTCCTTTGTTTAATGGAATTTATTTTTTAACCACATATTTTGACCGGTTTTCTTCGTGCTGCGTGCAGGAGTAACATGGTAAACTATGCAACCAGATTATACAAATCTGCTAACGATATATCAGCCTCATTGTTCCTATAGCATATGTTTACAACTACTTATGCCGTCAACTGTCGATCGACCTCCTAGAAGTCTATGTCAAAATACGAGCATCTGTCGAGACGCCTCTAGGAGGCGTCCGATCGACCTCTAAAAGGCGTCTAAACAGATGCGTATATTTAGCATGTTTAAATTATGACTGATTTATCTAACCTTAACAAAAGGGTATGGCAAAGACAATTTAAAGGATTGCATAAAATCACATGCTACGTATATTAAACAAATGAATATCTGTTCCTTGAAGTGACAGTTGCGTAAAGTTGCGGCCATACATTCGAGCGGTTAAGGTCAATCTTAAGGTAGCGGGTCTCCTAGCCAAGAAATTCACTGACATATGAATATCGGTACGTCTGGTTGACGACAGTAGCGTCACCCTCTATTACGTGGAATCAAGTTCCACGAAAAAATTGTAGAATTGTTCTTTGTGTGATAAAAAGCTTACGCACTAGAGATAAGGCTCTGCATCGCGGTAGAATTTAAAACATCATACATACGAACACTTAGTACACCCAGGTTCAGCTAGTTATCATTTGTGGTTCGCACAATTGTCCCCTATAGGATTTAAACCCAGAACCCTCAGCATGGCCAAAGCAGCAAGACGACCTTGCTTGCTTGCGACCAGGTCCAGAGGTCACGAGTTCATTGGAACTTCTGCAACTCCGTAGGGACATTGCCTCATTGGCATGTTTCTACAGAGTATACCACGGGGAGTGCTCTGAAGAGTTATTCCACCTTATCCCGCCCTCCCCTTTCCTATCCAGAACAACGCGTGCTGGGCTCAGATGCCATCCTTACACGGTAGAGTCGATTAGAGCGCGTACCAAAAAGTTTGGGTCCTCATATCTCTGCCGAACGACCAAGGCATGGAATTCTCTGCCAAGGCACGTGTTTCCTTCTTCCTTCAATCCTGGGTTCTTTAAGCGGGGCGTGAAAAAGCATCTTCTCAGGCCGTCAAAGTAGAGACCTCAACATCGCCTCGGCTACTGTGGGGGCGATGTGGAGGCCACTGCTCTTAGACCACACGACTGCTTACCATCAAGTGGAGTGTGGTCATTTTGACGAGCAAAATAATAAAAATAAAAAAAATAAATAAAAAAAGGCAGTCAGAGAAGTAAAAACTTTTCGATGTCGATTTTATACACGTCTATCTAAACCTTCAGCTTTTTATTTTCGATCATATTTCAATTTTAATTGAAAAATTTAATATGACACCTTCCGGCAGCCTTAAACATCATTCACTTCATTATTAATTTCGTGTTTCCTGAAAGGATCACACTATGAATTTCATACAGGCGGCCACAAAGAACACCCATTAATATTTTTAATTTAAAGCGTGTTTGACGTATGTAGGTCACTCTAAAACACAACAGCATATTGTGATTGTATTTATTATTTACTAGATTTACGCCGCGATTTCGTTCGCTTAAATGTAGGTTATGACAATTTTTTTTGTCTTTAGGGAGCAATACTTTTTTCTGGATGAAAGGTACACTATGTCCTTTTCTGTACCTACCTCTGTCAGCGTGTCTGCGATATTTCATGATGTCAGTCAAATAGTTAAGGCGTGAAAGCGTAACAAACAAACAAACTTACATTTACATTCTACATCCAGGTATTTCCAACAAAATCTTATCAGAAAACATATTTAACTCGTACCGAGAAGCAAGATTCTTGGTATAAGTGAAAAAATCTTGTAGCAAAAATATCTGAAGAATCTTGTCGCTAACATATTTACGTATACATTCTAAGAGTGTCGGGAAGTTCTTTGAAATATGTTTCGTGCTTTGTTTAACTATGCAAGATATATTTCTTTGGTCTCGAAAGTTGTGAACAGATCTGTAGAATTCAACAGACGTCTGCACAACTTTTGCATTGATTCAACTCAATCCGTTCTACTTATGCACAGTTCGTGTTCACTTTATCAGTGTGCCGCTTAGTACCTTCCAGTTACTGTACCCACTCTTTTAGTTTACTCCTATTTTGTGGTGATAAGTCGATGGCTCACTATTACAAGGTTGTATGTTATTTTTTTTTAACTTTGGGGAATTGAGGTTTTTAATTTGCATGTCAGTAAAATTAACTTAAAAAGTAACTTAGAACTATTTGCTATTTAATATTGTGAGGTGGTAATTGCTTCCAACTATTACTACATTAGTCTAAACAAAAAGGAATGACATATAGAACCATGCAATATTGATAAATATTTTTTTTCAAAAATGTAACATAGTATTGAAATTAAACTACTATATACGGATTTTATCGCGTTGTTTATTTGACACTTTATTACAAAATTTTGAAAAACTGTTACATTACTATAATCACTATTAATACACGTATATATTAGTTTAATTTCAATGAATAACATTCGCGTAAACAGAAGACAATATTATGTAACATAGTAACTTGTAATATTGGACCAGCGAAGTGTAAACAATTACGTTTAAAGTAACTTTATATTAATTTTATAGAAACGAAGCTATCCCTTGGACGCAGTACTTTTTTTTGGCTAAAGCTATCCTATTTTGTTTTCTATACTCCTGAAAACGAATATGCGAAATTTCATGATGATCGGTTGTGCAGTAAAAGCGTAACAAACAAGCTCACGTTTGCTTTTACAATCTTAATATATAAAAATCTCGTGTCACGATGTATGTTCGGGATAAACTTTGAAACTACTGAACCGATTTTGATCAAACTTCGCAACTATCTGTAATTTGGTCCAACTTAAAAGATAGGATAGTTTTATCTTAATTTTTTCATCGTGTGTACAGGACAACCTCTGTCGGGACAGGTAGTATTATATAAGAAGATTAGGATTTCTCCTGAAATTGTCTACATGAAACGCTTAATGACTTAAATGGCCAGCACCACAATGCACCGTTTAGTGTTGTGGCCCACGCGGTATAACAATTGCTCCTGATTCACAAAATAGTGTGGGTGGTTTTCTATATTTGCAAAGCAACGCGTTACAAAAATTATATATTGCACTTATAAATAGAAAGGAATGAGTCTATTTGCAACACGTATAATGGTTGAATAAGTGCAAACGTGATATTAACACGATTTTGTCCGTTTGCTGCCTGTGAAAATAATACAAAACTTGCTACCAAGCTTAAAAGTAGTTCATAAATACGGTATCTGTTAAAGGTTGAAATAAGATATATGAAATAGTTTGATGATGTACACGTTTAATATAAAATACTGACGCAGCAATGTTGCCATTTAATACCAGTCGTATAGTGGGGTAAAGACAGGTCGGGCAGGCTCATATCACATGTTGCGCGACGATCTGTCACCGACGAACCAGATACACACCATCTGTTCGTGATTGATCGACAGTATATTAAATAAACCGTACCGATATTACATTTCAAACATATCGTTTCCTACTACAGCGAAGATTGATTGAGCCCCGGTCGAACAAAACTTTGACCTTGACAACCGCCAACCAGGAGAACATTTTACGCAAGAAATTAAACAGCCAGGACTGTTTTGAGTAAAATCTTCTGTTGTCATCAATCAAACGTTATAAAATCTATTACAATTAAAATGATAAATGTGCTAGTGCGTTAAAGTGTATTCAGAGATCTGCGGTTACCCCGATTCGCGTCGCTAATGGGAAACTTCTGATTTGTAAGGTCGCGTCCGCCCACGGTGAAGTCAGAAAACAAAGAAATATTTCACTCGTGTAATGGATTGAAGTGAGCTTCAAACTTTTCACATTCAGCAAGTTTTCGAACAAATTTATCTCTAGAGGAGCGGGCGCAAATACATCAAACTTGAAGCAATTTCAAACACTTGTTTCTTGAGAACGTTTACAAGCAGTCGAAATTATTAATTCTCTTGGTATGGTCATATTTAAGAAGTCATATAATGTCTATGCCAACTATAATAAACCATAATAGTTCCACAAACTTTTAGACCGCAGAACTTGACGCATTGGCAGTCGCATAGAAGACATAAATATTCATTCATTAATTAATTATTGATTAAATTCCGCAGCTTGATCAATGGTACTCCATTTTTTATGACACATAATCACATAGTCGTCTGACAGCAGTTATTGTAGCCGAAGAATACAGAATAAAAGATCTGTTGCTCCGTCTTTAGCGCAAAGTGTATGCCCACTGTTATCTCTGCTAGAAATTACCTGCCTGCATTTCAAATGCTCTTTTCATTTCATTTCATTTTCATTTATTTATTCAATAACAATTTTAACATTGTGTGTGAATATACAATAATAATAAGTAGACAATCAATTTAATAAAAAACAACATTGCACATAAGATAAAAATTAAGTAAATCAAAACTAAAATAATAAATAAACACAAATCAATAAGTAGTCATATCAGAAAAAAAAATATAATAAAATTTAAAAAGAAAATGTCTAAAAAGGAATGTCAAAGGAAAATATTAATTATATACATAATTGTACTTGCATATCACAATTACAAATAAATTATATTAAAGATGTTTACATGTCATTGATTTGGTTACGACCTTTTCTGTAGGCACTTTTCTAGTTAGACTAATTCGGTTTAAGCTTAGGTTTGTTATGATTTACATATTAACTTGCCTGCAGTAAGCTATTATTACTAGAAAATGTATGTATTTGACTGTAGGGCGAGTGCAGCCTCTTTTCTTGTTATATAACAATTGTCAAGAGAAAGGAATAGATTTATAGATACACTAGATTTTGCCGACGGCTGCGCTCGCGTGAAAGTAGCTTAGGTTATGTAACTAACAGTACTTTTTTATTTTTAAATAAAATAGAGCCTATGTTACTCGGTAAAAATATAGTTTTCTAATGATGAAATAATTTTTAAAATCGATTGAGTAGTTTTTGAGTTAAATCCTTACAAATTAATCCTTATAAACAAAAAATCCAATCTATCCTCTTTATAATATTAGTATAGAGTATAGATTACTAAGTGTCTTACTGTTCCGATGTATTTGAAAAATAAACAATAAAATTAACTTGTCTACAAAATTTTGTCTATGTAGTTCCAATAGGTACCGCGTAGAAAAGTTGATTTTAAGTTCTATGTAATAGCGGCCAGGCCTTTTGCCGTACACAAAACACATTGCCAGACTCCTGGTACCTACTGACACTTAAACCTTCTCACAACCCGGGGATTAAACCGTTCACCTCATAGTCTAAGAAAAATTTAAGCGCAATCTTATTAACGAGGTAATCAAAAAGTTACTAATCAATAGATATGTTACAGTCAAATCTTTTCAGGTTAAAACTGGTTTGAAGTTAAAGCCTTAGCTTTCGTAGTAATTTTATTTTTAACCAACTAGAAATAGGTCGCGATCGAGCTCCATCGAATAATCTTTTGAGTAAGAAGTAGTTTTAACCGATAGAGTCTCGACTATAATATATAAATAATCCTAACTAATATTATAAAAGTGAAAATTAGTTTTTTTGTTTGTTTGTTTGTTACCTTTTCACGCCTAAACAACTGAACCGATCATCCTGAAATTTTGCATATACGTTGACAGGTGTGCAGAAACGGACATAGGCTACCTTTCATCCCGAAAAAAATTACTGTTCCCGAGGAAAATAATAATAATATCCTTTATATAATAGATGGCGCCCCGTGTCTCTCGAATCATGATTGAATTATATTATTATACAAGCAGAGTACGACCCGAATTGATTATCAAATTCTAAATTAACGCGAGCGAACCCACGGGCAAAAGCTAGTTATAATATATAACAAGACAAGTTCTGACTCAGTCACAGACTGACTTACCGTTAGACCTAGAAAGCTGAAATTTTGCATCTTGTTCCGCTTATGACGTTAGAGGAATGAGGAATATGGCCGGCATTTTCAAATTTCCCATGGGAATAAAAAGCATTTTCGCTTTAAAGATGTCTTATTTTTATATTATGTTGTATTATTACTAGAGACTTCATATTTGAAATGTAAGTCGCTACTAATATATATATCCAGGATTTTACGAAATTTCTCGGAGTTAGGATAAAAATAACTTAAAAGTAAAGTCCAGACAGACGAAGTCGTGCGCAACAGCTAGTATATGTCTATGTTTAATGAAATACGTATATTTTTTAACTAAACAATGTATATAAAACTAGTTTAAGCCCATGGCGTCGCCCGCATATACCGCACGGGAACGGATACCAGAATAGAATGTATCTTATTTGTTTCAACAACTATGGATTACCGGGACATTGTCTTGCCGTGTGCCAAGTTTCAGCCAAATCCGTGGATTACGTGTCATTGAGTAACAAACATTCAAACATTTTCACAAACTTCCACATTTAGAATATTACTAGTAAGATACAAAGTCGGATATTTCCGAAGATTGCGTATTGTCAAGAAAAAGAAATAGATTTATAGATACACTAGCTAGCTTTTGCCCGCGGCTTCGCTTGCGTAAAAGTAGGTTAGGTTATGTAACTAACAGTACTTTTTTTTTTAAAATAAAATAGGGCCTAAGTTACTCGGTAAAAATATAGTTTTAAAATGATTAAATAATTTTTAAAATCGATTGAGTAGTTTTTGAGTTAAATTCTTACAAATTAATCCTTATAAACAAAAATCTAATCTTTCCTCTTTATAATATTAGTATAGAGCAGAGGTTCCCAGACTTATTTTCTTATACACCACTTTAAAAATTTAGCTGGTGCCGGTGGACCCCTGCAGCTAAACAAGTTCATGCAATTAAAAAATTTGATTAAATCTGTCTTCTACGGGCTGAACTTTTGTTTTAGAAATTTTCGTTACTGAACCTACTACGGCAATGGTATAGAGTATAGATTACTAAGAGTCTAATTTTTCCGATGTATTTGAAAAATAAACAATTTGTTGTAGTCTGTATCTTAAGTCTGTAATGCACTAATGCTGTTGCAGCTCATTTGCGGAATGGTTCTTAGATCGTATTTCTCTTTTTCTTTATAATTTTATACTTTTTAATTACATAGTTACTAATTTTGTATTAATAATATTTTTACTTTTAATTTGATTTCATGTATGTAGTACTTTGTCCGCGTGCTGTGATCTCTTGTAAGTAAGAAAACATAAGACCTACAACTGTACTTAGCTTTTAATTGAAATTGATGTGAATTTCTTGTTGGAGTTCCTTATCCTAACTAATATTATAAAAGCGAAAATGAGTTTATTTGTTTGTATGTTTGTTATCTTTTCACGCCTAAACCACTGAACCGATCATTCTGAAATTTTGTATATACATAGTCAGGTGTACAAAAACGGACATACGCTACCTTACATCCTGAAAAAATTTACTGTTCCCGAGGAAAACAACAATAACGTTCTTATGATAATAGATGGCGCCACGTGTCTTTCGAATCATGATTGAATTATATTATTACAAGCAGAGTACAACCCGAATTGATTCTCAAATTCTAAATTAACGCGAGCGAAGCCGCGGGCAAAAGCTAGTAAATAAATAAATCTCCAATAGCTTTAAAAATAACTTGAAAGTGAAAACACAATATGGTGCGTAAATGGATTGCTTCTAATGAACGTGTCGTCAACAACTAATTAACACCGCTTATCGTTGAAATACGTTTTCATTACACCCTATAATTACCAGAGTAATTCTAGGTCAATATCTATTCCTAGTATATGCTACATACAATCTATCATTAAATTGTTATTATATACCATTACTAGTTTTTGTCCGCGGCTTCGCTCACGTAAAAGTAGGATAGGTTAACTTCGGCAATGTTAGTGATAGTACATTTTCTAAAAATAAAATATTGTCTATGTTACTCGGTGATAATATAGATTTCTAATGGTAAAATAATTTTTCTGCTTTTTTAGTAGATTTTTTTGATTGAAATCTTAGGTATACGGATTTTATCGCGTTGTTTATTGACACTTTATTCAATAATTTAGAAACAGTTACACTACAACTATTATTAAACTTTATTAATTTTTAAGCTAATTAAAATTATTAAAACTATTTATATTTAAGCTTACAGCTTCCCCGACGCCGACGTTTCGGTTGCTTTTCAGCAGCCATGGTCACGGGGAGACTAAGATGGTAGCGATAAAATTCGTATATAGTAGTTTAATTTCAATGAATAACATTCGCGTAAACAGAAGACAATAATAGTAGATTTATAATTAAATCCTTACAAACAAACAAATTGTTTGTAAGGATTTTTATTATTAGAATGTATATAGATTAGGATATATACTCAAATAATAAATACTGAAAGCGTTTTAATTTTGTTACTTATCCATTTTAATATTATAATGTGAAAGTAATTTTCTGTTTATTATCTTTTAAGGGAAACAGCTAAAATATCTTTAATACAATACGCGCTAGCTTCGGAAAAGGACATAATTACGCTATTTTAAACACGCAAGCGATAGCATATTATTAATTGAACATATTTGTGTTATAGTTCGTTTTGGTTATCGTTAGACATCCATAAGGTCACCAATTTATTCTTTATTTGGTACATAAGATACGTAGGACGTAATAAAAATTGGGATTAAATATAATGACCACTAAACATAGTAATTGCACACCAAAATATGCTTACTAAAATATATCATAACGAGCACCTATACGCTTCAAATCACTGCATTCCGTCTCGGAAGGGTTAGGTTATGTTAGGTTCCTTCTTAAACCCACCCAAAAATAGGTCGTCCGTCGACTTATTTTGATCTCTTTGCTGTGCAATTAATATTTTTGGTATTAAAATGCGGTTTTAATTTTGGTGATCATTTACTATTTTTGACTGTTATATTTTACTATATCTGGTGATAAGTTAAACATAAGCCATAAAAATTCATATAGATAAATCAAAACCGCCATCATTATTTAGTTAGCCATATATCTGACAGGTAACAAAGAGGGTTGAGAGTTACCTCTAAATGTCATGGTGTAATGACGCATGACCACGAACGAATCCTGGCTCAGACACAACTATTAATTGACGACGGATCGTTATGTGTGTGACATTTATTAATAGCGAGCTTGTGGTCGCCACGAACCAACATTATGTCCTTGTTTCTGTTACTATTTATAAAAGGAATTGTATCAATCTTTGACGAAAATTACATTAAGGCACAGAAACAGACTTAACCTGCCTAGTTCGCGACTAAACATGCACTCGACTAGTCTAGCTTATGTCTATAAAAGTATATAATAAATTACCAGGTACCATAACAAACGAAAATAAATACAACAGCTTTATTAATAAACTAAGACAATTTCTCCTCAACAAAAGTTATTACAACATAAATTAATATCTAAATGACAAACTTTAATTACAAACTAATTTAATATACCTACAATAATTTAAAACATAGTTTTTAAATAAATTAATATTATTATTACATAAATATAAAGAAAAGATAAACAAGTTGAAAAATAGAATTTAGGTACCTACTTAAATTTTTGATTACTCATTTCCATTTAATTATTTATTGTTGCAATATTAAAAATTATACCAGTGTCTTCTTCCTTTCTTCTCTTCTATCTATTTTGCCGTACCCGACAAGGGTTCATATTTGGTGGTTTATATTATTTTTTGTAACAACATGTAATTAAATATGGAGAGCAATAAAGTATTGAAATTGAAATTGACTGTATAGTTGCTGATATTTAATCTAGTATTACAAACTGTTTCAAAAGCTTAATCGAGCGGCTCACATATATTAGCCATACTCAATAAGCGTTCGACAACTTAGCCAAGTTTTTACACACATCCATCATGCTTCGACAGTTCCATCGTTTGTCAAACATCTAAACGACAATAGGAAGTAATTAAAGAGTAATTGGCTTCGTACTTCCATACTTCGCATTATGTATACAAATAGTAATAACAGGGTAAAATATTGCCTCAAACTTCCACGGAAGCAATTCCCATCGTCGCTTGTTCTTCAAAGAGTTTGTATGGAAAACGGACAATTCGGTAAGCCCACCCATCCCCGAACGTATTCACTCGAACTAGCCGAGGAGCGCCCCCTAACGGGAAAGTTTTGATTTAGTGCTTATAGCTGTCCCAGTCGGGAGAGGGCCCTCTTTAAAGTTTTAGTCGTGTAATAGAATAAAACTGTTGGAACAATGCTTGTGCTCGTATTCATACCCTGGCTCGGTAACACGTTATAGACATGCATAAACTCAATTGGGACCAGTATACATACATAAAGTACTGTTATTGTCTATGGTAGCCATTAACTATTATTATAAACTTTGTGGATAGACGGCATTGGATTTTTATTTTAACTAACATTGCTTGAAATTGAATTGTCATCAGAGAGGCTTGTTCTATATTCTAGAATTATTATGTAGGTCAAATACTTTCTTACTTAGATCATGTTATTTTATGTATAGGTTAATATAAATATAGGTATTCAGGCCTAGAAGCAGCGATAGCTCAGTGGAAGAGAGTATTGGATTACCACAAAGAGTCGAGTTTGATCCCAAGGCGCGAATCTCTGACTTTTCCTAGTTATATGTGTATTAAATTGTTAGTTATCGCTCCCTTTAACGGCGAAGGAAAACATCGTGAGGAAACCTTCATGTCTGAAAGTTCTCCATAATGTTCTCGAAGTTATGTGAAGTCTGCCAACCCGCATTGAGTCAGTGTGGTGGATTATGGCCTAACCCTTTTTACAGTGAGAAGAAGCCAATGCCTAACAGTAGGACAGTTTAAAACAGGGCTGATATTATTATATAAGCCGCAGTCTAGTTCCATACAACATGTTATCGAGGTTGATTCAATATTTTATCCGTGAATACATAACAAAAGCTGACGAAAGTGTCTATTATTTAGAATAGAATAGAGGGGCATTGTTCTCAGTAGAACATCCTATCCTAACTAATATTATAAAAGCGAAAATGAGTTTGTTTGTTTGTTACCTTTTCACGTCTAAACCACTGAACCGATCATCCTGAAATTTTGCATATATGTTGACAGGTGTACAGAAACGCACATAGGGTGCCCTTCATCCCGAAAAAAATTACTGTTCCCGAGGGAAACAATAATAACGTTCTTATGATAATAGATGGCGCCACGTGTCTTTCGAATCATGATTGAATTATATTGTTACAAGCAGAGTACAACCCGAATTGATTATCAAATTCTAAATTAACGCGAGCGAAGCCGCGGGCAAAAGCTAGTTAATAAATAAATAGTGTACAAAATTATTGTGATACCAAAAATAAAAGGTTCATGCATACTACGCTTAAAGCTTAGGGCCTCAAGACTTAAACCCAAATTGATATGGGACTAAGTTGTAAGTCAGTCCTTTAAAATACAATAATTAACAATTACTTTATAAACAAAGAAGTTACGATCGTCCGGACATCGTACTACTCACTGCTCTACCAATGAGAACCCGCTCCTGATACGAGCATTTAACTTAGCTGAAGGGGTTAACAAGGATACAAACTAGTAACCTAAATAACTATATAAAGTATATTTATATAACTGAAATCTCCCAGTTTTATATCGGTTTAAAATAACTCGATCTATAAAAGCACGAAATTCACTCTGAACTTTGTTTTGTTTCACGTAAACATTACCGGCGCGTCAGAGCCTTAAGTTATTTAGAAAACAAAACGAGGACCTGTTACTGATGACTATTCTCAATCCAAAAGTTTTCAGAGTATTCCATTTGCGTCGCAGAAAACTTTTGATTCATTATCGTCAGCGCTCGGCGCGTCGCGTCAACTTCGCGATGCCTGCCTAATGGTCCGATGTCACTTTCAAGTTTTCCCATTTTGTTATTGTTACACATTTTTCAAGTTGATCCCATTTGTTCCTGTTCCTATCTTGCACTAAAAGTTTATAATAGACTATAGCTAAATATAAGTTTTGTTGAACATTTGCTGGGTAAAGGTAGGGTAAAGTGTTCAACAAAACTTATATTTAGCTATAGTCTATTATAAACTTTTACTTACTTAACTTAACTGCACGGATGGCCGTGCAGTCAAAATAATGCATTTAATTAAGTAAGGACAAAGTTACTTCTACATAGTGACACGCCTATAATCTCTAACGGCCCGTTTACGACCTCGCCGCTGTGAGCGGCAGCTTAGAGCGGGGCGGCGAGCGGTAAGATCAAATGTATTAAAATGTTTGAAGCACGCCACGAGACGCCGCTCATAGCGAAAACGCGCGTGGTTTTCTCTGAGCGAATCGCTACAGCGGCGCGCGGTGTGGGGAGCGGCGGGAACAAAAGTACAAGCGAATGAGTGCGACGCCACGACACAGAGCGGCGCGGACACCGGTGTAGGAGGGCCGCTGCCGCTAACCGCTACTGAGGGTACGTGGCGTGCACAACGCTCCGCCGCCCCGCTCGCCGCTAAGACCGAAGTCGTGACCGTAAGGCCTCATTTACGGAGACGCGGGGTGTCGCGCGTTGCGATGGGCGGCGCGGCCCGCACTGAATTCAAACATAAAGCGTTGCATGGGTGCGTCTACGGAGAAGCGATTTCACGCGTTTGCTTAGTTGAAGATTGAAGCGTTTTTTGTGGCGCTTCTGTGACGCCTAGACAGTGGCCGCTCATAGGCATGAGTATGTCTATGAGCGGCCACTGTCGGTAACCGGGGGTGACGTCTCGTATAATTAGAATAAAATATCCTATTAAATAATAATATGTGCCATTGTTTCGAAAAATAAATTAGTTTTGAAAATAATATAATTGCGTATCGGCATTTTGATGAAGGCTGGCTGCATACATACGTTTTCCGAATTCGATTTCCTAACACGTAATCTCGATTCGGAATTCCGTGAGACTAGCGCACACGTTAGTTTTTTTTCATTCGGAATGTATACTGTCAGTACGGATAGTGATAGCGTAGTGAACGCACGTCGATGGAGGACGATGATTTATTAGCAATTGCATTTCAATAGTAAACAATTATAACAATATTTAACAGTTATCAACAATAATAAAACAACATTAAATAAAACAAACATATTTAAACGAAATTATGTGAATAGTGTGAACTATACCTCTTTAAATACCTGCTCCCAGGCCAAATCTATACTAATATAATAAAGCTGAAGAGTTTGTTTGTTTGTTTGAACGCGCTAATCTCAGGAACTACTGGTTCGATTTGAAAAATTATTTTAGTGTTGGATAGCCTATTTATTGAGGAAGGCTATAGGCTATATAACATCACGCTACGACCCAAGGGGGCGGCGCAGTAACGATAAACGCGGCTGAAACCGCGGGAACATCTAGTCTTTTATATCTCTGTTGTGGTAGTCCTTGTCATGTATATTCCACAAGCAAGGGTATTTTTCAATAGACAATATTAATGTTTCTGCCTCACACATTATAACTATCGTTTACGTACGTACGATGCGCGCGGCGCGGGCGCTGTTCCGAATGAGAATTTCCGAACGTGTGCGCCGAAACAAACAAAATGTATGCAACGGCTGCATTGCGCATGACGTCATTAGGTTTTTTCCGAATGGTTTCTCCGAACGCACGGGTTTGCATTCGAAACGTACATACGGAATCTTTTCCGTTCGGAGAGAAAGCGGACGTGTGCGGCAGTTAGTGTATTTTATATTGATTCCATGCATTCGGAGCTCCGAATATGGAAAACGAATTCGGAAATCGAATTGGGAAAACGTATGTATGCGGCCAGCCTAATACGTTATCATGTTGACATGACTGACAAGTCGTGGTCGATCGTGCTGACGATGTTCTCGTATGGAGCGAATGACGGTGATCCTTGTTTTGCGTTGTTTTATTAAATCTTTAATATTTGTACGCCCCTGGTTATGCAGGCGCACTATGGAAAATCGTAGAACAACTACTGAATAAAAATGGTTTTTGTCAATGTCGCTACTGGCATGCTTTTTTATTTTACTCAATAGTTTAAGGACCAAACTATAATATCAAAAAATTATACATATTATATGAAATTGTTTTTTTACAATACCACAAACTTTATAGTTTTGACGGACGTCCATGTTAAGCCCGTTCACTTCATCACTTTCAAATTGATTTTATTGTTATACGTTACAGGAAAAGGTATAATGTATTATATATTTCTGAAAACCTCGTCTTTTGAAGAATATGAAACAACTAATATGTATTTAATATTATGTTAACGTTTATCTTAAAATAATTGCAAAATAAAATATGGTGAAAAAAAAGTTATTTAAAGTTCATCGAGACTTTTCACAGTTGCCCACGTTTACCCCTGCTTTACATTTAATGATGATTTGTAGCCAAGGTATCCATAAACATAATAAAATTAAAAAACCTGCGGATATTTGCGATTTTCGAAGTAATTAGTAGAAATGTGATAAAAGTCAGAAAACGGAAAACCGCTCGCTATCTATTGCGGTTTGAAATGTTGCTGTTTACATCAATAGTTTGGAGTAAGTTTTGTAATTTATCATTGATATTAGGGCGTTTATCTTTTTTGCACTCATGTTGCGTGTGAAAATATTAATCAACAAGATGCACACTACAGTATATAAACAGTTGTTTCATTTCATTATAAATAACAAAATAGTGGTGAATTAACAGAAGTGTAATTGTTACGAATACAATATAACTACGTGTTTTGTTGACTCTTCAAAATGTCTACTTTCAAGTGTTCTAAACGTGAAATAATACTTTCGTATATCGAAGGAGGAAAATT
Source organism: Catocala sponsa (assembly GCA_963564715.1). NCBI lineage: Eukaryota > Metazoa > Arthropoda > Insecta > Lepidoptera > Erebidae > Catocala > Catocala sponsa. The sequence goes on from OY751329.1 coordinate 28,725,660, forward strand.
ATTGGAGGCATTATCAACAGTTTTAAAAGAAAATTATCATGTATCTGAAGACAACTTATGAGAAACGACTAAAGCAAGAGAAGAAAACCCTGGTACAAAGTTGTTTCCGTGAAGAGCTAGGATTGATCATCGACAAACCAAGACAAGTAAGTGGTAATTCTAATGACGGTAATACTGCCAGAAGATTTTTCACAATGCAAGCTGCTCTGCTGAAATTACAGGAGTGGATATAAATTTGATTAAACGACTTTACATAATTATTGCAAACTCTTTCATCGGGTGTAATGATAAATGCTGAAAAATTTGGCAGTTACGCTATGGAGATTGCCAGGATCTATGTGAGCAATTATGAATGGTACTATATGACATCTTCAGTTCACAAAATTTTGATTCATGGAGAAAGTGTCATAAAGCATTTTGCAGTACTTCCTATTGGTCAACTTTCGGCAGATGCACAAGAATCTCGTAATAAGGATTATAAAAAATTTCGTCTACATCATGTTAGAAAATGCTCAAGATCCGCTACAAACAAGGATGTATTTCATACTCTTCTTTATTCTTCAGATCCTTACATAACCAGCATTAGAAAACCGTATACTAAAAACGTAAAGGAACTTGATGAAGACACCTTAGATCTTTTGAAAGTGAACGAATTAATTTTAGATCCCGAAGTTCATCAAGTATAAATAACATAACATAGTAAACATTACAATTAAATTAATTAATCTGTGTTCGATTTTAATCACAAAATTTTTATTTTTCATACAAAAATGTTTTTATTATTTAAATTGATTTGTATTTTGATGTACTATATGATTTTTGGTTTTTGTAAACATTAAAATAATAGTATTCATTGTTAAAAAATAAATATTAGACATTTTTGATAATTTTGAATTTATTTATTTTTTAATGTATGGTTTTAAATTCAATCATAATAAATTACATTCCATTTGAAGCCATATTTACTATACTATATTTGTGCAAAATTTTAGAATATAATATTCAGAAATAAAAAAGTTATTGATTTTTAATCAGAAACAGACCTTTATTTTCCATAGTGAGGCGGTGCGAAAAATAACCTGGTGGTATGTTCACTGCCTTTATATATTCGTACACTATATGTAACTATACAATCAATTAATGGAAAATATTAATGTTTCGAATGATTCGGTTGAATCGGTTTTTATTGATAAGCGCGAAGGCAGTAGAAGAGATATGCACACATCGCTTAATCGAAATCGAAATTATGTCTAACTTTTAAACGACTATTGTAAAAGTATAAGTACAGTCCTCAGATATTGCCTTTAGCGAGTATACTTTACTAAGATTATTAAGAATATTAGATCTAGGTACAAGTAGACAATTGAGAATCACTTAAATCAAAATAGTTGATAAGTATCGTTTCAAAATAATAAAGTTCTTTGTTTCAAGATGTGGATATGAATAATTCTACGAATATGCACTTACAATAGAAAATTCTGATTGAATACACAGTATAGACTGTATAGATTTATATCAAAATATTTTTTATAGGTTCTAAATACAACACTACATTACAGATGATTTTAACCAGGAGCGAAACGTTCTAGTGTCGATGTAAGGTGCCGTACTTAAAACCAGTCGGAATAGTAATACAAATTGGTTATTGGGTTTTCAGTACGCAAGATAATATCTACCGGTTTATCTGCTGACTACACAACCATTCTCTAAAAACTCTACAAAAAAGTGGTCGTCTCCTATAAGGTGGAAAAGCTTCCTAGCGACATCACTTTGGGTACGTATTACAATACCGAAATTTTATAATAACTATGACTGAAATACCGATGTCCAAAACAACGAAATTCAAAATACCGAAAGTTTTAAATGCCGATAGCCGTTATATCGAAACATAAGATACCGATGTTCAAATGCCCGAAAGGATGAAACCCCGAATGGACGAAATACCGAATGGACCTAATGGGAGTTTTGGACGGGTTATTTCTGGATGGGTTTACAAAAGAGAACCTAACACAACCTACCGCTTCCGAGTCGGAATCGTACGGATGGCCTAAGCATTAACCAGCCAGTTTATTAAATGTTACAAACGCTACGGCTGAATATCGAATTTTGACCTTCGGGATATGGAACTTCAGGATTTTAAACTTTGGGATATGGATCTTCGGGATTTTAACCTTTCGGGCAAATGAACTTTCGGGATTTAAAAGTTCCGGCCAAACAATCATTCGGCTTTTATTTTTTCGGGATTTCTTCCATAGATATTTTACAATACGGTCTTTTAAATTTGTGTATTGTAATACGTACCCGTCACTTTAGACTCTGTTAGTCCAGGTGTGTAGGATACACAGCCCTTTCAAATATTGCTAATCTTACATTCAAGAAACGTTTTCTTCATCTAAGTTTGTATATTAGGTTTTGGACACAGTACAAGGACTAACTTTTAACGAGATCTTATTGACTTGGCGCTTGTCGCAGAGCTATCCAACTTACAGAGTCTTATTTAAACTACAAAACTTTTGGCAATATTGTGTAAGCGATTTCCTCTCGTTCGCTTAAAGTTTTTATCTCGGCTCAGTGCAACACGTAAATAGAGCTGAAGACTATATAAATGCAATCAACTAACTAACTCGAAATATGAAACACGTTGCGTTAAAATTTATAAATAAAGTGCGTGCATTTGAATTATGAATATGAATAAAATGTCGTATGTGGTTTTTATAACCGTTACTCGTCAGAATTTGTGAAAATATATGCTGTGAGAATATTGCCATAACTCGTTGGAAAATAAATGAAAATCCGTGTTAAGTCTTTTCTCTAGAGTGCAATATATTTACTTTTTATATTAAAGCAGCGATAGCCTAGTGGGAAACCGTTGGACTGCCACGCAGAGGTCTCGAGTTCGAACCCAGGGCGCGCATCTCTGACTTTTCGAAGTTATATGCGTATTAAATAGTTGATTATCGCTCGCTTTAACGGTGAAGGAAAACATCGTGAGGAAACCTGCATATCTGAGAGTTCTCCATAATGTTCTCGAAGATATGTGAAGTCTGCCAACCCGCACTGGGCCAGCGTGGTGGACTATGGCCTAACCCTTCTCATAGTGAGAAGAGGCCCGTGCCCAGCAGTGGGACAGTTTAATACAGGGCTGATATTATTTATATATTTATTATTAAAGAAGAGTCTCATAATAAAAATATTAAAACGAACAATAACATGCTTGCTATGGAGCTACGACGTCAATATTTTACCAAGTCAACAGACACGAATGCTTGGATGCACATTGACAGTTTACACAATCTATACTAATATTATAAGGCTGTTTTTTTGTTTGAACGCGCTAATCTCAGGGACTACTGGTTCGATTTGAAAAATTGTTTTAGTGTTGGATAGCCTATTTATCGAGAAAGGCTATAGGCTATATAACATCACGCTACAACCCACGGGGGCAGCGCAGTAACGATAAACACGGGTAAAACCGCGGGAACATCTAGTTATCTATATTTTGCCGTACAAAACAAATTGTAATTGTGAAGTTTGGATTTCTATAACACTCCGCAAATAAAGACCTTGCTAACATTGTTAACAGCTAAATGATGTAGCATTTTAGAAATAGCAGAATAATTTTATGTTTGTGAAAGTATTCATCATCATCATCATCATCAGGCTATAATAGTCCACTGCTGGACATAGCCCTCTCCCAAAGAGCGCCATAGCGCCCTGTCTTCAGCTTGCCGAAAAGTAAAAGTATTAAAATATTACAATACACCTTTTATTCAATACCCTTTTCTTCATCCTGGAAGAACGCTCCTGTTCTACTGCTAGTTCATAGCTAGTTGCACTCACTGATCGGTAAACGATTAGAGAGGTTAAGCAACGTTGGGTGCAGTCAATCTATCGATGGGTGACCGCTTAGTGGTATTTCATCTGAGCATCTCCGTGCTTCGGAGGGCACGTAAAAAGGCGGTTCCGGTTGTTGTCAAATTGACAGCAGTTGTTAAGTCATGTCAGAGGCCTACGGGCGGCTTGAACAACTCTTGACAACAGGTTGGCCACTAACCACACGAAAAAGAAAGAATGCTAGTTAAAGTTGCCAGCCTCATCGATTAGTCAGTGCCGACCCATATTCATTTTACCGATCCTATTGAACGTCCTTGAGAGCGTCTATAAAGAGCGATCTCCCTATCTCACCTGTAAGCGTTAGGCTTACAGGTGAGATAGCCCATTGAGTTCATACCTATCTGGTTTTAAACGAGATTGGTATATACTTCTATGTACTGCTACTGCACTGATAAAATAATCGATAACGTGCGAGTGATGACGGTGGTTCTTCAGTTTAAGTAAATCGTCTGGCATCGTTTACAATACGAAGTAATTCTAAGGCAGACATATTGAAAAATTCAACATAATATGTCTGCCTTAGAATTACTTCTTAGGAGAGCTTACAGTACACATAAAGTTTATAAAAACTTTATACCAAATAAATAATGTTACTCTATTCATTTAGGTCTATCTATGCAAAGTCGCGGCCGATCACTAGTGGAGCGCAAATTACTAGATTTTAACGACTATTATTCGGTTTTTATCATAAAATAAATAAATAAAATTCACTATAAAAGATTTTAACACAAGAAAAAGTTGTGCGCTTTATGTCTTAAGTTGAGATATTAAGGAGACGTAACGCAACAAAAGCATTCGTCGGAACCATAACAGTCAACATTGTAACATAAGAAGCAAATAGTACATCGCTCAGCTAGTAAACAACACGCCTTTTATCTAGCATTCGGGTCACGTCACTCAAGCTACTCTCTTCAAGGGAAAAGGAGTACCATCTTCCTGTCAAATTATTAAATCTTTGATACAAACATCGACGTGACGTTTCTCCTATTGATGCCTCAATATGAACAGAAAAAGGTAAATAACTCAACGGAAAATCGGTTCATGATTACATCATTGTCCCTAAGGACTGAAATAGAACGCGCCGATTTCGATATGTATTGAAGACGTTTACAATACTGCGTCCCACTGGATGTTTCGCATGTATCTGTATCGATTAAGCTGCTAACACGTGTACTGAAGTAGTGGATGAATTACGCCTTCTCGAATAAGATGTACTCGTATGTCATATTGTAAAAGTTAGAACGTGTGCTACTTATTGTTTCTTTTTTGAGAGCAGCGATAGCTCAGTGGGAAGACCAACAGACTGCAATGCAGAGGGTCTCGGGTTCACACCCACTTCGCGCACCTCTGACTTTCGGAAGTTATATGACTTTTCGAAATTATTTGCGTATTGATTGACAATTATCGCCTGCTCTGTGCCTCGGAAAGCACGTTAAGCTGTTGGTCCCGGCTGCCATGAACATCTATGGCAGTCGTTATTGGGAGAGTGTCGACACAAAAGATCCCACTGGGTCGAAGTGTCGCCAGTCTGCACTGACTGGCCCCCATATAAGATAAGATAAGATACTTATTGTTTGGTGGAGTCATAGCAAGGCTTCAGTTGAGGCTTCGGATTGATCGAGTCTGTTCGGTTTATTAACCTCACAAGTTACCGCGTCAGCGACACACCGCGCACTTGACCGCGTCAGCGCATCACAATACTTATACATTTATTTGTTTCAATTATTTACTTTACAATAAGTCTTTAGCAAGATAAACTCGTGTATCAAGAAAATAAATATATTCCAATCATCAAGGATTTTTCATTTAGCAAGATATATCAAGTGTGTCGTTCGGCAGCATCAAGGCAACCTCACGACAGAGTCTATTAACTAGGATATAAGGATTTTATTTAAAACATTTTGTATACGTTGTATCCAGCGTTATATTTAGACACAATGGTGCCAATTCTGTTGTCACAAAATTCTCTAAGCTTAACTAAAAATCACTAAAATTTAGTTTAGTCCTGTCAAATGACATTTCGTATTCTGAAATCGTTAAAAGTGACAGGACTAAACAAAATTTTAGTGCTTTTTAGTTAAGTTTAGAGAATTTTGTGACAACAGAATTGGCACCAATAGCTATTGTCTTTAAATATATCGCCAAATATAATTTCTAAAAAAAAATGGAACCTGTTTTGAAAAGAACATTTAGCTAAAGATTGTTTCGTGTTTTTATGTAATGTGTCTTTTGTAACGACACGAGTATTTTGGCATGTAACATTTCATAATTATATTTAAGATCGAAATGTTACCAAAAGAGATTAATGTTAGGTAATACTAAGTGTCAATATAGAGGAGGTACACACAACAGACAATATCGAGTAGAAGATCTTGCCATAACCAATTATTTGGTGACAATGCCAATGAGCCGACTCGTCCGGGAAACGCGACGGAAGGCCTACGTAAGAGTAGTAACAATGTAACCGCAAATACTTAAGTTTCAGAGGGCCGCATACAAACATGTCTGGCCCCATGCCTTTTTTATTTAATTCAATCTTTAATTCCTTTCCTTAGGGTCGGTGACATCCCTTATCCCCTCATCTTAAGCAATCATGCGCTACGGTAACTGACGTAACTAAAGCTACTACATTTGCTATGTATTAAAAAGTATTCGCCCTTGCGATGCGAACTTTAGAAATTGCAACTGAATAAGGATGATGGATTTGAGAGTCAAGGGCCTGCGAGTGCTGCCCACTGACTACTGCTTGCAGTACTCCACTTTGGAAATAAACAAAATGCTTCGATACTTGTTTCGCTTCTACGCGAGGCATCCTCACAACAGATTGGTACCGAGCGATAGCTCATTCACTACCATACTATTGTGAGGTTTCTTTTCAACCGTTTGTGGACAATTGCATTTGTTTATACAAAAATATATTTTCTTTCAAATAAATAAATTCCTTTATACTAATATTTGATTTCTTAAATTTAACAAACAAACAGCATCAAATATTTGGTTGCTTTAACAGACTGCATCAGTCTAAATCGCGTCTAAATGACGTTGTCAAGGTACACATTTTAAGACTACGCCGAGCGAAATGTGCCAAAACAGGCGGTCACAGTTAAGTGAATAAACACAAAAGATCCCACTGGGTCGAAGTGTCACCGGTCTGCACTGACTGGCCCCTACATGAGATAAGATAAGTGAATAAAATCAACAGCTTATGTTTAATACAAATATAAAATATACATTTACCATAACAATGAATGTGATTACAATTAATCCGTGTAAAAAACTTAAAAGTAATTAATATTTTCGCCTACAGAATTACGTAAAAATGCAAAAACGTAAGCTCGTGTTACGTGATTTTTAGATTATAACAGTAGAAATCTATCCAATTTTACAGCTTAAACGAAACATAAATAATTATATTACAACTTTACTTATGGCGGCCGCGCACCGATTTGAGTATGCGCCGCACAAGCTCTGTCATTATCTGTCTTACGCTCGGCGCCGTGCTCAGCGCAGTCTTAAAGTACAACAACAAAGTGATTGAAGCATGATAAAACAATAACACTGGCCACTGCATGAACATTACAGTGACAATACAGATGACAGCACTTCTGACCCGTAAACAATTCAAATGTACGAACTAAGAGTGCCAGGGGCTGTACCTTCTAATATAACCATTAAATGTAGAGTCGTCTCACCCGGACTGGATGTGATAGTATTACTATTTTACTTGATATTACTGTTACCGTGGCGGGTTGCTCCCTGCATTTTATTACTATTCAGATAGACACGTCTAGAGGACTCATAAAATATACGAAGTATTACCAACTAGCTCTATTCATGACGTCTGAATTTATGGCGCTCTAATCTTAAATTTGCTGATATTGCCAATATCAAATTTTATGGTATGGATATTCTTACGAAGATATATTATATTGCATACCTATGCAATATGATGGATGAAAATATCTACCTAGACAGTTCATTTTGTTATTACTTCGTCTAGGTGAAGAATATAAAAGGTAATGGGTATTTATTTGTTTTGCGAGTAAGCGTCCCTTGTACTAGCCATCCGCTTGCAATGAAACATAATGCGTTATATGCACACTGCGGCAAACATGTCTTCGAAACCGAAATATTGGTGAAAGCAGTGTAAATAGGGAAACCGTTGGACTGCCACGCAGAGGTCTCGAGTTCGAACCCAAGGCGCGCATCTCTGACTTTTCGAAGTTATATGCGTATTAAGAGCTGCTTCCTCAGATGCAAACGTAAAGCGTTTCAAACAAAAATTTCATTGTGCACTGTCTTTTAAATATAATCTAATGTTTCAATTTTAATAGATGTTTTTTGAGTAGAGGAAGCTGCTAATGCCATTTATATAGTTAATTATCGCTTGCTTTAACGGTGAAGGAAAACATCGTGAGGAAACCTGCATGTCTGAGAGTTCTCAAAGATAGAATTCTCGAAGATATCTGAAGTCTGCCAACCAGCACTAGGCCAGCGTGGTGGACTATGGCCTAACCCTACTCATAGTGAGAAGAGGCCCGTGCCCAGCAGTGGGACAGTTTAATACAGGGCTGATATTATTATACTGTAAAATAGTTACCTAATAATTAATAAACATATCTGATACTTATATTAAGCCCAGTTACAATGACTGAGATTGATATCATCATGTCTTATACTGGGAAATAAACTTTCAGTTATGTCCGAGCTCCGCTAGATGGTGGTAGGTACGTACGAAGCGTACTAAAGGCCGCTGACATCGCGTCGTTACGTTCTTATCGGGACATTGTGTATGTGGCGTTGTCGTCACGTGTTTCGGCACAAATTGTATTTTATTTTTCGTGTCTTGTAACATTCTTTATGTTTCAACACGTGTTCCACGAATGTGTGTGGCGTTATTTTTCGTGTATTCTATAAATTGTTGGATGTAGCTTCTTGTTGAGTAGTTATGTCATAAACATAGAAAGTTACAGTAAGAAAAATAAAGCATAGAAATGTATTGCTTGAATATACGATAGTCAGATATATAACGACTTAATTCTGTACAGATTCTGAACATAATTAATAGGTTATTAGAATCCTGATCTTTCTTTTTATTAACTAGTTTAAATTGAATTAGATTTTAGTATGGTTACTGATGCAAAATTAAGATACCCATGAAGCGAACAACAAAATTTATAATTTATCTCGTAAACGTAAAATGATTTTAGCAATTCAAATGAACGTGTTTTAATTATTTGAAATTTATTTGAAAATCCAAATTAATCTTTACTAGATACATTAAGGTACCTTAATTTTATTTAAAACTAGCTGTTACCCGCGACTTCGTCCGCGTAGATTTCAACTAAAAAGTGTTTGTCTCTGCGGAAACCTATTTTTTTTTCTAAATTCAAAGTAGCCTATGTTACTCCTTATAACATCAGCTATCTGCCAGTGAAAGTCCCGTCAAAATCGGTTCAGCCGTTTCGGAGATTACTCGGAACAAACAGACAGACAAATGGACAAAAATTTTAAAAATATATGTTTTCGTACCTTATATACTTTATATGCATTAGATAAAAAGCTGTTATTTTGACATTACAAACATATTTTATTTATATAACAATTTTATTTATTTGTATAGATTAATGTCTAATTAAAAATAACGGGGTGGGTTAGATATAGCATACTTCTAGAATAAATAAAATGGTTCCATTAAAACCTTCACGTTATAATCATGTCTTATATTTTGACTAAAATAATCTAAGGTGAAATGTTAATCGAGAATTTATATTTCGGCGGGTGCAAATCAAATTTACACGTTTGATTATACAGGTAAATTAAATCTCGTTGGTATTCGAGCACATCGTAAAATAGCAGGTTAAGCACCCGTCGAACAATTTAATAACATTAAAATGGCCGGTGAAAATGTTCCGCCGTTGTATTTAATTAAGCTACGGTCCTTTTGTTCAGCCCTTTATGTAAGGTGTATGCCCAAAGAGTTTTATTGTATGTTATTATTTCCAGATATTGCTCGAAATTACTGGGAGCTCATCTTCAGTAAAATTTTATTATTTTGTTCGTTGATGTGATAATTATATCACGAAGGTACCTCTTTTAGACAAGTTGGTTTTTAACAATTTGGTATATTCAATATTAGATGGACAGTAAGAGCAGCGATAGCTCAGTGAGGAGACCAACAGACTGCAATGCAGAGGGTATCGGGTTCGAACCCACGTCGAGCACCTCTGACTTTCGGAAGTTATATGACTTTGCGTATTGATTGACAATAATCGCCTGCACCGTGCCTCGGAGAGCACGTTAAGCCGTTGGTCCCAGTTGCCATGAACATCTATGGCAGTCGTTATTGGGAGAGTGTTCACTAGGTCGAAGTGTCACCGGTCTGCACTGAGTGGTCCCCACATAAGATAAGATATGGACAGTAAATTTTAGAACGGGGCAGATTATAAAGGATAGATTCGATCTGTAATAAAGAGATCAGTTACACAATTTATAATTATACTAGATTTTACCAGCAGCTTTGCTCGCTGTTGTAGGTTATGTAATTAACAGTACTATTTGGATGAAAGGTACCTTATGTCCTTTTCGGTTCCCCTGACAACGTGTATGCATAATTTTATGATGATCGGTCAAGTAGTTAAGACGTGAAATCGATTTTTTTAAGTCATAATTTATCTTACTGCGTGCAGGCCCAAAATGTCCACTCTCCTTTGCTTTATATCCATATACGCTTGAATATCTGCATAAGCACGGCCTTTAAATGAAAAGATTAAGTGAGTTATATCGTTTCTTTTAATGGCTATAGTTATCATTAGACATTGTATCGAAATCCAAATAAGTTGAATTTATTACAACACAAATCAAAATATATTTGTTTTAAGTTATTAATTATTGTAGTTCACGTTATACCAAAGTTTACCGATAATTATAAACAGTTTTAGAGCGTTTCGTGTTGCTTCTATTTTAAGGAGCTTTTGTAAAAGTAACGACATTACCACTTCGTTGAAAAAGTATTTAATTATTGATTCATTGAAAAACCGATTAGGTACCGATTTTTCACCGATACGCAGAATTAATTACTTAATTTAATAATTAAGTTAACAGTGTCGCGTATCGAAGCAAATCGATAACTTATTGGTTTTTATACCTGAGGCTCTTTAAGTTTTTGATATACAAGTTAACAGACTTATTGGCGACGATGCGTTGATTACGTATCTAGCCAATAAGCCTGCTAACTCTTCTATCTAAAACTTAAAGAGCTTTAATTTAGTTAATTAGCCCTAAGATGAGAGCACACATAAAATTAAACTTATACTTAGTATGTACAAATGAAGTCATTATTTTGATGATACATCATACATCCTTACTAATATTATAAATGCGAAAATGAGTTTGTTTGTTTGTTACGCTTTCACGCCTTAACTACTCAACCGATCAAGATGAAATTTTGCATACACGTTGTCAGGGGTACAGAATAGGACATAGGGTACCTTTCATCCAGAAAAAAGAACTGTTGCAAACCTAACCTAACCTAACCTACATTTACGCGAGCGAAGCCGCGGGTGAAAACTAGTTTGAAATAATGAGAGAAATATCTTTTGCCAGTAAGTGTAGCTTTAGACTTGTTGGTGATACGTTAAGATGCTCTAGGGTGATTTGTTATCAGCCAGGATGCATCTAGGAATGAGGTAGTGTTTTTGACTGCATGAGTTGCGTGGCGGATTCTGAGGTCGCTTCATCACTGCTACTTGGCCGAGTTCTTGGGGTTAAATCCCAATACGGAATAAAATTTTGTGTATTCCACTGAGTCGGTCTCGATGGCGTAGTGGCTAGTGTAACCGACTGCCACGCCTGAATTGGCGGGTTCGATTCCCGCACAAGTCAAACATTTGTGTGCATGAACATGGATGTTTGTCTTGGTCTGGGTGTTTCTATGTATAATATGCATGTACTTACAAAAAAGAAGTATATGTGTATGTTTATCCATTGTCTAGTACCCATAGTACAAGCTCTGCTTAGTGTGGGCTAGATGGTGTTGTGGGTATGTGGTAGAATATGGCTGTGCCATATCTGGGTGTTCTCTGTCTCCGTTATTTAAATGTTTGGCTCCCCAGGCGATACAGAAATTATTCGTAGTTATCTTTTTAAAAACTAAACAGTTCATCATCTGGATATAGATTGTTCTCTTTTTCGATCTGAATTGTATGGTTTCGTTTGTCTTATTATAATTTGTTCTTAGAAATCTACACCACTTGTATGCATAAAAGTTAATTTCAAAGTAAATTATACCAACTATTATAATGAGATTCATTCGAGAACAGAGTTCAAATGCCGAAGTAATTGAATACTTACTAAGTAAATTGTTTGTACAACTAGTCTTTGTGTGTAATGCTTTACCGTAGATAAATAGTTTTAATGGTACCTTTACAATATCGATTGCACGGATAGCTTATTAGTTAAGTAGTCGCCTCGCCGCTGCTACCTGTGGGTTCCATCTCCACACAGTTTTTTTTTTCTGTAAATAACAATCTCTGTGGTCCTGTGCTTGATCCCTTTCTGATCGTGTCTGATTACCGTCCTATCAGCCTATGACAGTAAGGGAAAAAGGGCACTTATGTTTGCGCATATACTTGTGCTTTATAATGTATCCTGTGCAGATGGCTAGACTGTATTAAGTTGGACCGCCGTTACCGAAATTTTGTCTGGAGAACATTATTAGCTCATAATAATGTTCTCCAGACCAATGTCGGCTACGACGTGTTATCAAATATAGCAAGCAGACGATAATAATATAAGCACGTCATAACTTCAAACAATGTGCTGTAAAAATATAATGCCATCAAAAACATAACTTGTAAAAAAGAACCAAGTCTCGCAACTTTGTTCTTCTACCGTCAAAAGTTGTGAGATCAATGTAATAAATACCAAGTCGGTTAATTTATTCAGTCCCTACTTAAGGGACCTTCTGTCTTAAGTTATTACGTAATTAGCTAACCTAACAACATCTTATAGTGACCATATCAATATTAAAATTCTTTTATGTTTTAAATAAATAGATTGATTTTGCCATCGCATGAAAACACAATGTATCTCACAAGTAATACATATTATATTAAATTAGATTGTTTAGTTCAGGCTTCTAGTTTTATCCACAACGAAGTTATAGGGGGGTCGAAAATGACGTGAACTGTTTCGAGAAAAGGATGGTACGGCCGTGCCGCTTTTTAGCTCGACTTGGCGGGGACACTGCCATGCCTCCAGATTCCAAAATTATCGTTAAGTTAGTAAATTAAGTTTATATTACCGTTTGTTGCTTACGTTGATATTTCCGTTTAACATTTAGAGGGTTATGTGCTTATGAAGGCGTAAAATTGTATACTCCGCTACAACTCCTCAATTATAGAATATCTAATTTAAAATATTAGATAATATACTTAAATCTTTATATCTTATGATTTAAATCCTTTCTTTTCTTTAATCTTTTGCCTTTATGATTTGTCAACATAAATATTATTTTTCGCATGTCATGCTTCAAGTTAGTTCGACTTTTCTTTTGACAAAAGTTTATTACTTAACATTCTACATAGAATTTAGCTTAAGTCTTGAAAAAGCTTGCGTAAAATTAAAAGGATAAAAGTTGATTCGCAAAGCGATTAAAGTCAAAAAACAATCCCCCATCTCACACACACTCCCCCATCACACATTGTTTTTCTCTATTTTTGGTAGATCAATTTCAAATTCAGAAGGTTTAAACAAAAGACTTCTTCTCCCTAGTCTTTATTATTCCCAAGTCACTTGGGGTCGGCTTTCTAGTCTAGCCGAATATGACTGGATATCAGTTTTTACACGGAGCGACTGCCATCTGACCTCCGCAACCCGAAAGCTAACGATACCCTAAGGCTAGACTAGTGTCAGGATATTAGAGGGCACTGACTTCCCACTAACGACTGCCATAGATGTTCATGGCAGCCGGGACCGACGCCTTAACGTGCTCTCCAAGGCACGGAGCAGGTGATAATTGTCAATCAATACGCACATAACTTTGAAAAGTCATATAACTTCTGAAAGTCAGAGGTGCGCGACGTGGGTTCGAACCCGAGATTCTCTGCAATGCAGTCTATTGGTCTCTCCAGTGAGCTATCGCTACTCAAACGAAACAAAACATTGGTTTAAACAAAAGCCTGTTCAGCTATAATACTGCTGCCAATCAAACACCACTTAATTGTACAGTAAATTCATGTAACAGTAACAATTTGCCTTGATTCTGTACATAGTTAAACAATGTTGTAACCATAGCAATGCTTCGATACATTTATGATAAGCCTACATACTCACCGAAGTCAAACACAAATATGTGTAATCAAAATATTTAATCAATGGTTTCAGGACAAACAAAGCCAATCAATCGAAAACCGTACGTACATACAAACCCATCATGGTTTATTAAATACTTCCAAGAGTAGATTGCTTAATACACCACCAGTCGAGGCCAGATTGAAACGGAATGCAATTATGCTAGAGCCCGAGGCGTCCCTAAATAATTGGAAATCAAGGGACGGTTATCTTTAACTCCTTAAAGAGTAATCGACGATCAATAAGCAGAGGCAATCGCTCTCAGGTGAGTTCGATTTGTCCTTAGATTTTAAATGTATGTGAGATTTTAACGTTTATTTGTCCGTAGAATTATTGAACATTCTTACAGTATATTTTTGTGTCGCTTTTTTAGCATTTAACTATTTTAGGTAAATACTTCCTATTACTATAAATGTCTACAAAAAGCTCAATGTATACATTGGTAGCCTAAAATTTTCTAAACACTGTGTATATCGTACATTTGGACATTCTTATGTGCAGTATGTAACGGCAAGACGATTTGTCATATTTCTTTACTACGAAGGTAACAAGCTAGCATTTCAACAACCTACCTTAGTATAAGCGATTACTGCAGTAACCGCTCGTCTACCCTTGATCCTGTTATCGCTTGCAATACCAAAGACATCCCTATCTTTCGATATTCCGTCTTTAGTTGGGTTCCTGAGGGTTAACTCAGGGAAAAGGCAAAATATGAAATGTTAAAGTGAAAGGGAAAAACCAATTATTCATTTTTGGCCACAAAATAAAACTCATGAATGTCAAAATTTATTTAGTAAAATAACTGAAATTACTGAACTTACATTTAGCTTAGTTACTACATTCAGGACGTTCATTAGTGTAGGACGCCCTCCGACCAGGTGGGATGACGATTTGCGAAAGACTGCAGGCAGATGCTGGATGCGGCAAGCTGAAGACAGGGCGCTATGGCGCTCTTTGGGTGAGGGCTATGTCCAGCAGTGGACTATTATAGCCTGATGATGATGATGATGATGATGATGATGATGACTACATTCAGGCAAAAGGTTGAGGCTATAAGAAGATACCTGCAAGAAAAGAAATGTAATAGATAACGTGTACCTGTCAGAACAGAAACGTGAGCAGTAGCAGTATACTAATATGGCCACCTCCACGTCGTACCACCAAAAACCCTATATTAAACTGTTCTACTGCTGAACCCGGGCCTCTTCTCAGTGAGAGAAGTGTTAGGCCATAGTCCACCACGCTAGTTGGAAGACTTCACATAACTTCGAGAATATTATGGAGAACTCTTGGACATATACGTTTCTTCACGATGTTTTCCTTCACCGCTAAAGCAAGCGATAATTATTTATTTATTTGGACAATTAACAAGAATATACACCTTAAAAGCCAAGTTTCAAAATTAGTGTTTTACAAATATTGGTGCTGCCTTAATTACAGGTTGCCACGGAAAGCAAATTACAAACGATAGTTGGGAGCATAAGGCTTCCCAGAACTTAAAAAAAAAACTTATATAAACAATTTTTTACATAATTATTATTAGCATATACTAAAAGAACAAAACTTTATGCTACTGTATATCAGCTTAGTGATAATATTTTCTTTTTAAAAGTTGGTAAACTTAGACTAAATATATCAATTTCCTTATTTTTACTAACAGAGTTATATTCCGATTGGAGCCTATTTATAGGAGAGAAAAAGCCTAAGTTAGTTTTGGAACGCTTAGGTGTAAACAAGGAATCTAAACAGCCGTGGCAGTTTATCAGTGATTGTAATATTAAGTTTCTGTAGCAGATGAGGACAATTTATATTACCATTGACTAATTTATGTAAAAAAGATAAATTAAAAATTTTACGGCGTTTTTTAAGTGATGTTATATTGAAATGAGTTATTCGGTTTGTGTAACTAGTTAGCTTCTTTGACAAATTAAATTTATATGCCAAGTGGTACACAAATCTTTTTGGACACGTTCAATTTTATTAGAATGAACTTCATAATGCGGATGCCAAACTACACAACAGTATTCAAGAAGTGACCTGACCAGACTCTCGTATAATCTTAGAATAGTAGTATTGTTTTTAAAGTTCTTGGTGTTTCTTATTATAAAAAACGCACATAACCTCGAAAGTTAGAGATCCTTGGGATCAAACTCGAGATCTCTGCGTGGTGCAACGGTTTTCCACTAGGCTATAGCCACTTACATGTCGCTGAGTAGTAGAAATAGTAATAATAATATTACTCTTACAGTATTATTACTTTTACGCCGATTTAAGCCGACTGTAAAAGGGTGTTAATTCGCTGCGCGAGCCGACTCATTCGTACAGTTTTCCCACCATATGTAATTTAAGTCGTAATCGTAAGATCGTAAAATGCAGCCAATTAAAATCTTGTCAGCCTGGCCAACTTTATATGTCGATAAAGATTAATAAATCTTAAAACGGTACTAAATTTTAAAGTTACTTTTAATTTATGTTTTTATTATTTTACATTGTCAGTTTTGATAAATCTGCATATGACAGCAACTTATGCTGATAAAGCATGTCTATACATCTATGACAGGGCGTTATGGCGCTCTTTAGGAGAAGGCTATGTCCAGCTGTGGACTATTATGCCTGATGATGATACATCTATTCGAAAGAGTTTTGATAGTATCGGCTAAATTTCCTATTAGATATGTACGGTTTCACCGTACTTCGCTACTTTGTACGCTCGTACGCCAGTGTCAGCATATTTTTGTAATATTGTTAATTTCATATAATTCATATTTAGTTCCTTACCGGACACCAACCGCGCCGTGTGGGTACTCATTATCAATCATATATCATAGCATTATCATTTTTCCTTTATATCAATAATAATAATCAATCTCTAAGCCTCTTTCAATTATCTATCAAACAAAGAATCCGTACAAGATAATCCCTGATTTTTTATATGGTTTAACTGTCGGGGCTTACCTTATTCATGGCTACTGTCAGACTGTACTAATAATTATATATATACACACGCTGTATATCAACTTTATAATTATATTTCTGTGATATATCTGATATTGTAGATGTGCTAGGACTGCATTTAGTAGACCCTTAAAGCGATTTTATTTCAAACCCTTAGTTATTTGGTCACATATCAAATATAACTGTTTCATTAGACCCGCGGCGCAAGTTTGCGTTTTTGCTTACGTCCGATCATAAGGACGTGTACTGATTTCTGGGTTGAGCTAAGAGTATACTTAGCTCGACCCAGAACTTACTTTCATTTTGATTCTTAGCTCCAGCATATAGTCTCGAAATCGTGCGCCTTAACGAAAGGGGGAGAACAAAATAGTGTGTTATAAAATTCTGCCTCACCTTTTAGGGACAAGAAGGCGTGGTGTGTGTTAATTAGCGCTAGTTTTTAGGCTATAACTGCTAACCATTATGTTAAATAAACCTGAATACCGGTATCGGTTTTGATGGCGCCTGGATAATGACACCGTGTGGTTTGTTGTATCCGATATTTAGAAATGTGGACAATTTCTACGTGATTTTAGAATTGTAAATACTGATAAGTATACTCACTGTTTTGAAATTATGTACAAGCTGATAGGTTAGGCTCGATAAGCCGTTTATAACAATTTAATTGTGTGTTACTAAACTCGACAAACATGTACAACAAAGACAAATTCTTCGTACAAAGGCTATAAGCGAATATTAATATTTCAATTCGCGACTAAAATGTTTCCAAAAGATGGAATATTTATTTTAGAGCTGGTCTCCATTCTAATTGTTTATCTTTCCCCGGAATTATTTGAATTGTTTATCTTGTGAAGGATTGGCAAATTTGAATAATCGGACGAAATCTTTTTCAAGCTAGAAGTATTTCTATCGCTTTTTTGCTTACTTTTCTTTACACAAAAATACTTCTTATGTTGAATGTCTAGACTTGATTGATCAGACGTCTATTGGGTATAAAAATGGGTAGGTATACCAACGCGAAAAATTATTATTTACGTATAATAAGTAGTGTCAATTTTCAGTTTTTTTATCTTTCGGATAACTCTTATAAGCAAATATTTATTTGCGAAGGAAAACATCTAAGTACAAGCACAAAACAATAAACAATACAATGTTCATAAAAATGATTATCCTCATAGAGCTTAGTATAAAGCACAAATTAATGAAATTCACAAGAAATTAAAATATACCAGCAGCTCAAGTAATAATGTCTCTCTGCTAACAGATTCACCTCCAAGAAAGCCGCAAAGGCGACGCTATTGTGATATTTTGTCTATTGTAATACATCTTAGTTGAAGTTTTAATTATGATAAGACACTTTTCTTCGGCTTTTACTTGTTACTAATAATATCAAAAATAATATAATTTTAATGTACAATATATAATATGAATAGAGTTTTTAAACTCAACTAAAATTACCTAAGTTAATCAATGCCAACACAGAGTAAAAGATAAAATGAGATAATTTTGTTTACATCAACTCTTCTCCCTAGCCTTTATTATTCCCAAGTCACTTGGGGTCGGCCTTCTAGTCTAACCGGATTTGACTGGATATTAGTTTTTACACGGAGCGACTGCCATCTGACCTCCGCAACCCGAAGGCTAACGATACCCTAAGGCTAGACCAGTGTCAGGATATTAGAGGGCACTGACTTCCAAATAACGACTGCCATAGATGTTCATGGCAGCCGGGACCGAAGGCTTAACGTGCTCTCCGAGGCACGGACCAGGCGACAAATTGTCAATCAATACGCACATAATTTCGAAAAGTCATATAACTTCCGAAAGTCAGAGGTGCGTGACGTGGGTTCGAACCCGAAACCCTCTGCATTGCAGTCTGTTGGTTTATTTACATCAACATAAGCTTAAAATCAATGTTGTTGAAATACGTAGAAAGACGGCATTCAAATTGCATATAATTCTATGAATTACGCAAGTATCTACGCACCACGTTCATATTATTCGAACCTTCTTTACCGAGCATGATTTAATTCCGTGTCCTGTAAGTAGGTACCTTACCTTTTATCTTCATTTCGTTTAATACATGACATGTTAAAATTTTGTGAAAGCCTTATAAAATACCGGACCAAAAATGATCGACGAACGTTGTGAGCAGGTCTTCACATTTAATTCGTAAATAGTGATTGAAGGATTGCAATAGCGCTACCGTAGTAAAAAACAAAGTTATAATGACTATTCATAATAAATACAAAAATATGAAGTGTATTTTATTTTTCTTACTTATTTAACGTTAAAAAAATTAATTATATTACTATTTGTCACCTTAAATGACTTGACGAAAGAGCGCAGTGTGCGTCCGACCATGCTGACATAAGAATCTGGAAAAACAATATTGTGGTTTTCGGTCAAGATATTCTCAGGAACTGCGATTGGTAAATAGCAATAAGCAAGCTCCTTATTACGTAGATGATGAAGTGTTCGCTGAAAATACAACTTCTATGAATAAATGTAATTAAAAAATGTGAGAGTACTTTTGATAAAGAAATTTTTAATTTGATTTTGTTAGCAAGTAAGTTAAATTCTATGGGTTATACCTGAAATAAACGATTAATTATTATTATCATTATTAAAGCTAATTAAACTATTGATCAACGCTTGATTTACATACTCACAATAAATACGTTTATCTTTTTACTAGCTTTTGCCCGCGGTTTCGCTCGCGTTAATTTAGAATTTGACAATCAATTCGGGTCGTACTCTGCTTGTAATAATATAATTCAATCATGATTTGAAAGACACGTAGCGCCATCTATTATCATAAGAACGTTATTGTTTTTACGCACAAGCCCAACACACGTCCAACTAACTAAGAACGTTATTGTTGTTTTCCTCGGGAACAGTAATTTTTTTTGGGATGAAAAGTAGCTTATGTCCGTTCCTGTACACCTGACAAAATATATGCACAATATCAGGATGAGCGGTTTAGTGGTTTAGGCGTGAAAAGGTAACAAACAAACAAACTCATTTTCACTTTTATAATATTAGTTAGGATTAGGGTAGGATAGGATTAGGATTAGGATTCACTATCGGTACAAGGTAACTTACCAATGCAATGCACTATCCGTTTACCAGTATGAGTTCTGATTCAATTATGTAACACTCTTCTGAATACCTATCAAAGTATAAAGTTTAAATTTATAAGCTGGCCAACTTTTCCCATTTTGAAATGAATCGATCAAAACCTTTGCTTATCCGGTAAGGCGATTAACACACGGCACCGCTTCTCCGCGCGTACGGCGGTGGCGGTAAAGCGAAAGAGCACCGCTCGACCGCGCGGTCGGGCGTTGTACGTTTGTTAGGCATCAACGGATTTAGTAGAGGCTAATGCGACATGAGATCCGCTTCACCGCCTACCGAGGCGGTGCGCGGTGCCGTGTGTTAATCGCCTAAGCTGTAGATTGTGTAAGCCTATAGTTACGTCTTAGCATTGCAGGCCAAACTGGTATACTGTAATTATGCCTAACTCGACTACAGTGTTATATAGCAAACGAGGCGGTAGGCTTCGCAGCAGTTGCAATTGTTGATGATACTAAGGCGTAAATTTATAGTAATTACAGGGTCATTGTTTGCCATCCTGTATATGTCTATCAATTAAATTTACGGTAACAAGCAGTGCAGAAACTCTGTACGGATATTGGATAATAATTGTCTATGCTATGTAATCGCTCTACAAGATATTCTGATAATGTCTGCCATCGCTGTCCTGAATACGCCAATAGCACCAGGTCTTATGGTAAGACAAACTCGCAGACTTTATCTTATCATGTGTGTGGGGGCCAGTCAATACAGACCGGCGACACTTCGACCCAGTGAGATCTTTTGTGTCAGCCCCAAGATTTATCCCTTAGCTATCTCCTTATGAATGTACTGCATTAGCCGCAGTGTACAATTCAGAGGGAGAAGCCTGAAGTCTTCAGGGTTTGGATATCGCAGACTTTAAGTTTATAGGTCTTAAATGCAGTAGAAGGCAGTACAGCCATGGGTTTTGTGAAAACAGACACCCAAAGCGGGTTTCCAATGCCGAGCTTCGGGGACCCTGCAAAATATGCTTACCAAAAATACTAATTGCACAGCAAAATACATATATTTAAAGAGATTAAACTAAGTCGATGGAGCCGCGCTTCGCGGGGCTCCTATTTTTGGGTGGTTTTAACAAGGAACCTAACACAATCTAACCCTTTTGAGGCGGAATGCAGCGATTTGAGGCGTATAGGTGCTCGTTATGCTGTGCAATGTTTGCTGAGCAATTAGTATTTTTGATGGTCATTATATTAATTCCCAAAATAAAATATGATTAAATTCAATCAAGTGCGAGATGGCTTCGCATATTGAGGGTTTCGTACCCCAACAGAGAGACGCAAGCCCAAACCGGACTATGAATAATCCGCTTAAGTACACTCACATTATTTGTTCAGAGCCTTTAAACTTTATTGCAATTAATTGTTGTTTTACTTAAAAGTACTTTACCATGATCCTTGCATGTATTTTGCTTTCCATTTAACATGCAACCGGGTACCGACTGAAGTATATGTTTGATTGATTGCGGGATTCTCAATTCACTTAATCTCCTGTATAAAAATTGTTGGTAACAGTCCTGAGTTGGAAGAGAATTAAGTTGGAAGAGTTTTGTGTCTCGATAAGCACGTGACTCCACTCACATGCTTCACGTGCAAAACTCTTCCAACAAAATAGAATGCATCGTGACCGTAATTTGACTTAAAGGACATTATTATATCTAGACGATTAAATATAGATAAAGATTTAGACTATTAAACCAACTTTGATGTGAGTGTCATCATTAGAAATATACATTATTTCGGTCCTCTTTATTTCACTTTATTAAATAGCAAATTTTGCTTGTGGTTCCGCTCGCGTAAAAGTAGGTTAGGTTATGTTAGTAACAATACTTTTCTTTATATAAAATATAGCCTATATTACTCGGTGATAATATAGCTTTGTAATAAAGAAAGAATTTTTGAAATCGGTTGAGTAGTTTTTAAATCAAATCCTTACAAACAAACAAACAGCCAAAAAAAATTTCCTCTTTATAATATTAGTATAAATAACATCCTAACAATAAAGGTGAATGTAAGTTTGTTTGTTGGTTTCGTTTTCACGCCTTTTATTACTTGACCGGTCATCATGAAATGCCGCATACACGATGTCAGGTCAGGGGTACCGAGCTTGGCGGCGGGCAAAAGCCAGTAAAGTAAATATCACAATCAAACTCCCCTAAATTTAGATAGTTGTATATAAATTTAGGAGAGATTGAGTGTGATACAAATAATTTTATTCCATTATACAACATTAATTACAAGGACGTTTCTACTCTATTCAAATAGGCTTGAGACAAAAGGTAAACAAAGAAAGCAATGTTTCTCAATCTACAAGCACGCTCGGTCCAGGTCTAGGCTTGTCACTCATATTTATTGTTTACGAACAATAAAACAAACAAATACTTATAAACTAAACACAACAAATAACTTAACAATTAACAACGAAATAACAGGATAATAACAATAATATTAGAAAATGTGCACTCTCGTATCAACAAGTTGACAGGGAATGAAAATGATGGCTATAACCCGACTTATAACAAAATGATACATTCACAACAGAACATTTGTACTAGCCGTACTTTTTGATTTAGCGGTACTATAATGCGTTCTAACTTTGATAATTATTACATTTTTAGGTTCTTTTTATGTCACTTTTTTAAACTAGGGTTTTTAAAATTCTCGTAAAACAATTAAAAGAATTTAATACATTAAAATGTTATGTATTTTAATAATACATTGAATTTTAGTATATATGCTGCTTTTAAATGCGATACAATATATTTATAAATATTATATTTTAGCTAGTTTATTGATTTTTGTCTAACTTTATAATATTCACAGTCAAACGTGACGTACGTATTAAATAACCTTTTTTATTGATTGTTTACATTTTATCTCAAGACGAAATGTTGATTCTATATACAACTGTATTCTTACGACAGTGTTGGGCATAAGCATGTTTCGATCCTAATTTCCGTATTCGTCGAAACACTACACGAGTGTGCGCTATGTATTAAGTATTCCTCTGAATACTTTATACTAATGCGTATTCTAAGAATCCAAGCCTATTTACAAAGGTCATCTCGTTTTAAATTTAAGCTTAAAATGACGTATCTGTAAACTTGATTATACGATAAAGAGCGCCCTGCGCTTGATTATTTAATCAAATTTACGCGCTCCCGTTAGCAGTAATGAAATAAATACTTTTGGACATTACTTGGGAATTAAAACGAGAAAAGTGAAGGCGTGATTAATTCTGGCTTTTGTAATGGAGCATACTCTAAGGTAAGACCAGTGTCAGGATATTAGAGGGCACTGACTTCCCAATAACGACTGCCATAGATATTCATGGCAGCCGGGACCGACGGCTTAACGTGCTCTCCGAGGCACGGAGCAGGTGATAATTGTCAATCGATACGCACATAATTTTGTAAAGTCATATAACTTCCAAAAGTCAGAGGTGCGCGACGTGGGTTCGAACCCGAGACCCTCTCCATTGCTGTCTGTTGGTCTCCCCACTGAGCTATCGCTGCTTGAGTATTTATTTTCAACAATTCCGATAATATTTGTTGTTATTCGTCTGACTTCACACTATAATTACTCCAAGCATGAAGCGTGTTCCTTTTCAAAAAAACCGAAACAAAACTCCTAACTTATTATTATAAATGCGAATGTGAGTTTGTTTGTGACGCTTCCACGCTTTAACTACTCTACCGGTCATCATGCAATTTTGCATACACGTTGTCAGGGGCACAGAAATCATCCAGAAATAAGTACTTCTTTTACTTGGTGGAATGCATTGACGCATACCCCTCCGCAGGGGCGAGCGGAGGTGTTATGTCGGACTCACCGGGGCAAAGAAAGATGGTGAAACAATAGCGACATTCCGGTAATACCGACTAAACCTACCACGGTGTTCCTCGACAATACCGCAATCGACGGGGCCGCGTGAATCACTTTCACATGCAATCGCGACCCCGTCGAGGTTTCGGCCCGCCGTATGAAACGGCAGGCCACTACACAAAAAGACCTATCTTTGGTCACCACTACTTCAATCCCTACTGTCCCTCCCCTCCCTTGAGGGGACACATGACACTGGACCTGGTGCTGATCGAATGGTGGGCAGGCCCACGGAACCCACCGCCTCCAGGTCAAACCTCAGGGTGGGTGGAGGTTGTCTTGCGCTCTCCGGCACCCAATTCTGCGGTTGGAGTGCACCCTCTCCCGCACCGCCGCCTCCTTGACGGAAATTACTTCCTCACAAAAGGAGACGGCGTTCCACGACCTCTCACTCCAGACGATGGACTGAACCACGGCCAGGAGCGAGAGAGCAACCATACCAACTGCCGCGACGAACTCACGGCGCTGCGACTACAAAATACTAGTTTGTTAAATAATAATAATTATAACATTTCTGCAGGACAATATAATTGTTTCTGATAATTTCACTTGTAAGACAACCAGAATAGAGCTGCGATCTTATTGGTAATATTTACCACTTATTTTGTTTTTTCCTGCTTCACGTTTCATGAATCAGTAACAATGCATAATGACGTATGACCTTAAGAGGAAACACAAGGGCCGTTTTTCCATACAAACGTAGTCCCCTATTTCTTCCCTGGATAATGCCAGTAGAGCAATATTTTTCCAAAAAATGCATGGGCGCTATTGGCGTGGCCCTAGGTTTTCCTTTTTTCATAAATTAATTAAGACACATGAGCCTTCAAAAACCTTAAAAACTGACCAGATTTTCCGCTGTGTTCAAAAATCCAGAAAACAAATTTGATTTGATTATATAAAAAAAGGAAAACATAGGAACACGCCCAAAGTCTTTTTTAATTTTAATGAAAAAAGTTGTTAAATCGGTCAAGTTTTGGAAAAGGAATCAGGGACTACAAAACGTTAATTTTGTGTACTTTTAATAGGTATTTTCGGTCCAAGCTGCAGTTGTCTCTATCGCGCTCATGATACTGTACATGGCACTGCGCGACAGCAATAGATTTTACAAATCCTATTTTTCAATTGTCTCGCCCTTAGTGGTTAAATTAAAATGGTAAATTGAGTTAATACAAAACTCTAGAACAAAGTAAAAGATAAAAATGTTTAAATATCGAAATACGTTAACGGATTCTAGTAGTATAAGAGCATATTATATTCAGTGATCCTGCATAAACTATTAGGTAACAAAAATAGCGGCTGAACAGTGCTGTCTATAAAAATCAGTCTAACCCATTATTCATTGAGTGAGAGAACTGCGAGAATATAAAAGGAATTTAACAAAATAGCTTTAGTTATTTTCGGAAGTATTTGACTTTAGAGAATAACGGAGAAGATGTTGTTGCACAAGTCTAGTGAGCGGAACGAGACTCTTTTATTCATAAACAAATACAGGTAGATGGCAACACCGAATATTTTATTAAAAACTAGCTTTTTAAAGTTATATAACAGTACTTTTTTGAAATAAAATGTTGTCTATGTTACTCGAGGATGATATAGTTTTCTAATGTTAAGAGTATTTTTAACGCGGTTGATTAGTTTTCGAGTTAAATCCTTAAAAACAAACAAAAAATCTTTCCTTTTTATAATATTAGTATCCCAACTAATATTATAAATGCGAAAATGAGTTTGTTTGTTTGTTACGCTTTCACGCCTTAACTACTCAACCGATCAACATGAAATTTTGCATACACGTTGTCAGGGGTACAGAATAGGACATAGGGTACCTTTCATCCAGAAAAAATAACTGTTACAAACCTATCCTAACCTAACCTACATTTACGCGAGCGAAGCCGCGGGCGAAAACTAGTAGATGTATAACTTAAAATTAGCGTATTTTAGTTGTTATGAACGGTGTTGTTTAATAATACCGCATTAATAAATCCATGCTGACTTCTGAATTAAATTATATTGGAAAATTCAACGATGTGTAGCAGTGACTGCGATAGGTTGATTGATTGAACGCTTTAAAATATTTTAGCAGTACTTTTAAAATATCTTAATTTAATGAATAACCTGTGCAATAGACTGCTTGTGTTTAAATCCAATCCCATATTTTAAAATGTTATGTTTTATTACATGTTCATTTCAATTGCACTGTAATTATGCAAACATAAAATATACACATGTGAGATATAGAATATACTTTATACTGTACATATATAGTAATTTAGAAATACTTTATTAGTAGGCTACAATTAACGTATTTTTATACATAGGTACATTTAAAAATAAATAATAGAATATATTTTGAGTTTACTTCATGATTTTATCGCACGACGCATAATATTATTTTGATTGTAATGTATGTAGTTTTGACTTTGATTTAGTCCATGACTTTAATGGATAAACTTTAAATAAATTTGTAACAGTAATAAATTAAAAATGCCCAATTATTATTACTATATAGTAATTAATTCTAATTAAAATAGTACCTTTAAATATTATCGCTGTTCTGTTATGAGAAAGCAATTAAAAATCTCTTAAACTTGATCGACATATGTCGCTGACTGTATATGCTGTTGAGTTCCAAATTTGTCACGGACATTTACTAGTCTAGGTTGATCGTGATTTGCTGAGCATAAAACCAAAGCATTGATACCTAATTTTGCATTCGTACTAATTAACTATCAAAGCAATTGGATCAAATTCACAAAACCAGGACGTGTATTTGACGTTCTAGATTACAGTATATATACCTACCTACATTGTATATAGGTATATAGGTACATGCTGTAATAGATTGCCCTGATTTGTTGTCTCTTATTAACTTTAATTCTAGGTTTAGATCACGTCATCCCCAATAAGTTTTATTACCCCTATAGCCCCTTAAAAGTTTTATTCTAAATGTGCACATTAATAACAACTCATTTTACAACCCGATGGTACGGATGTGTCGACTGTACAATGATTTACTATCAGCACATCATAACACTTTGGACATATTCAATTGCCGATTCGCAAAATTTAAAAGTAATGTTAAACATTTTATGTTTAATGTATAATAATAATAATAATAATATTCTACCACATACACACAACACCATCTAGCCCAAACTAAGCAGAGCTTGTACTATGGGTACTAGACAATGGATAAACATACATATATTACTTTTTTTTTTGTAAATACATACATATTATACATACAAACATCAATGTTCATGCACACAAATGTTTGACTTGTGCGGGAATCGAACCCGCGACCTCAGGCGTGGCAGTCGGTTAAACTAACCACTACGCCATCGAGGCCGACTAATAATAATAATAGTATAATTGCTGAGTATTAGTACGATTCTCATTTTATTTTTTATTTTCTTTTCTTTTTCTTGACACAGTCCATTGTGATCATGTAGTGTACACATAGTTAGGAACTTAGTTTAGAACATAACTGTAATATGTATTTATTTTCAAACCTACTTGTACTTTGTTCTGTTTTGTGTACCTAAAAATAAATAAATATGTACATTTGTACAATTTAGAAATTAGCAATGCATGTATTGGATAACGATAGCAAGCCGTCGCCGTCGGAATTGATGGAGTCCGTAGCAGGTTACATACACTCGGCGGGCAACGTGCCAAATAGACGTTTGGGAGTCTCTCTAGAAACTTATTGCTTCGACACAGCTTTACCGCGAACTTGTCTTATTAAATGTATTACACTATCTATAAATAAAGTATTTGATTTACTCCGCAGTTTTACGTGCATGAAATAAACGATACAATACGAATTGTATAACAGCAATTATGCTACCGCTAGTTATTGCTTCGTAGTATCGCTTCGTATGAGTTTATTTTTCAATGTTGTCTTTATTTAAATAGTGGGACAAGTTGAGCCTTTTTTATTACACTATATTTTTTATCTGTATGCCGGTGTAAATATACTGTATTTATGCGTACAGATGCAGCCACTGTCTCTCCTTTTCTTCGTGGCTATCTATCAGGCAGCGGGATCAGCCTTCTTGCTTCTGCTCTTCCACATAGCTCGCACTCCTTCATATGTTTTTGCACAGCAGCCTTCCACCTCGCCTACTTTAATCATTGTGATAGTATAAACCGGCCACAAGATAATCAAGGCAAACTTCTAATTAAAATTGTCGATGCACTAGTGATTTTGCTTGACAGGCTTTTATTATTGTTACGTTTTACAGAGTGTATATTCACGTCTTGCGCAAGTAAAAACGATACTTTAAAAGATAGTGGTACGGCTTGTATTAATAAAAGCATATCAAAATTACAAATCCGTAGTTACACTTTTTCTTGATAGTTTTATCCAAGGCTCGTTCGTCCAATGACTAATGTGTTCGGCCGCAAATCATGAGTTAACCCGGATTCGGGCTAACAAAAAGTTATTGGGATTCTCAGTCCAAAAATTGTTATTAGCAGCTCGAATTAGGCAATGGGCAATATTACATTCACGAGCCTTGGTATAGAGTTATCAAAACCCACGAGCAGCGTTTTCTACTTGCCCGAATTACAGGCAGAGTTCTAACTCGTCTTGTCATTAGAGGCACAAATACGAAACATTACATATATGCCCCTAACCTCCTTTTGAGTAGCAAATATATAAACATACTAGATTTTTCGCGCGGCTTCGCTCACCTTAATCTAGATTTTGTTAATAAAGTATTATTCCTCGGAAACAGATTTTTCTGGATGAATATGTCCTATTTTGTACCTATGACAACGTGTATGCGAAATTTTAATGAGAATCGGTCGAGTGGTTAAGGTGTGAAAGTGTGACAAACAAATAAACAAACTCACATTCGCATTTATAATATTAGCTAGGACATGGCATAATAAGTATCCTGTGTTCCAGGACATGATTCATGTATGTGCCAGTTTCATCTAAATCCATTTCACGGTTTAGGTGACTGAGTAATTATCATAAAAACATCTCCACAATTTTTTTCATTTATTAAGTATATTAACGTGTCAATTGCATGCGAGACATAATTAAAAACCTATGTTATCTAGCCGCCGGTGTGCCGCTAGGACTCAATAGTTTATAAAATTATAGCATTTCTATACACACCTACTCAATACATGTTTATTAAGCCTCTTTACTAATTGTTTACTTCTTACAATTTACATATATAAATAAATATTTACTAGAATTATAATTGCTGTGTTTGAACACGTGCAACAGGGGACCAACCACTACCTACGATTTGACAAACCACAGATACTCGCAAAAGAACACCGATTCCTACCAAGGATGCTTCGCGAGGCTATTGAAATTAAAAAGCATCCTAATTTCAATAGAGAAGATGGTTGAAATGTAACACCAGCTTGGGATCCAGTAATTCAAATATTCAAACCCAAGAACAAGCAAACCACAGCTAGACTTCATGATACTTTGAGCTCATTCTGCGTAAATAGAAACACCCTTGATTAAATTATGTTCGGGTACTTTGAAATAACTACACTGGAACATTGAGACAACTGCCATCTTAGTCTCCCCGTGACCATGGCTGCTGAAAAGCAACCAAAACGTCGGGGAAAGCGTAAGTACAAATATAAATAGTATAATAGTATAGTAATAATATAAATAGTTTTAATAGTTTCCAGTAATTCAAATAGTCAAACCCAATAAAAAGCAAAACACAGCTAGACTTCATGATCCTTTGAGCTCATTCTGCGTAAATAGATACACCAAAGATTAAATTATGTTCAGGTACTTTAAAATAACTAGGTACACACAGCGACGAATCAACTTAGACTGTTTGGACTTTGAACTATTAGAAGTTGAACGCTGCGAATCGTGCGAGAGAGTGCGTTATATTTTTGTTACGCTCTATCCTTACCATTACATCGACACCACTGTGCACTGTCCCTTTCCGACAATTCTCTATTTTGTATGTAGCTTAGTTATGTGTATATAGGGTAGACATCCTGATGTGTAGCCGAGTGCACACTGCAGAACATTGAGACAACTAGCATCTTAGTCTCCCCGTGAACATGACTGCTGTAAAGCAACCGAAACTTCGGGGAAAGTGTAAACTTAAATATAAATAGTTTTAATTAAATAAAATAGCTTAAATAGTAGAAAAGTTCAATAATAGTAGTGTTAGAGTTTCAAAATGATGTAATCTTCTTCTTTCTAGCCTTTATTATTCCCAAGTCACTTGGGATCGGCTTTCTAGTCTAACCGGATTTGACTGGATATCAGTTTTTACACGGAGCGGCTGCCACCTGACCTCCGCAACCCGAAGGCTAACGATACTCTAAGGCTTGACCAGTGTCAGGATATTAGAGGGCACTGACTTCCCAATAACGACTGCTATAGATGTTCATGGCAGCCGGGACCGACGGCTTTACGTGCTCTCCGAGGCACGGAGCAGGCGATAATTGTCAATCAATACACACATAATTTCGAAAAGTCATATAACTTCCTAGACCTACAAGGAAAGAATTAAAGACCATCCGAACAGCCTGGCTGGAGTCTTGATGGAAGACAGCAGTATAATTCGCAGATTGAAACTAAAGATGCCCCAAGACACACTTAAAATGCAACAGTGAAGTAAAGTAGGATACGACACAGGTCGTATACCGAGCACGCCAATCAGAAACCCAACCAATCCACTGAAAATGTCCCTGTGGTGACAGATCGCAGTGTAATGGGAGACGAAAAAGAAAAATATAACTTCCGAAAGTCAGAGGTGCGCGACGTGGGTTCGAATCCGAGACCCTCTGCATTGCAGTCTGTTGGTCTCCCCACTGAGCTATAAATTTATACTAATATTATAAAGCTGAAGAGTTTGTTTGTTTGTTTGTTTGAACGCGCTAATCTCAGGAACTACTGGTTCAAATTGAAAAATTCCTTTAGTGTTGGATAGCCTATTTATCGAGGAAGGCTATAGGCTATATAACATCACGGTACAACCCACGGGGGCGGCGCAGTAACTATAAACGCGGGTGAAACCGCGGGCACATCTAATTATGTAATAAAAGTGTTTAAAGTAAAATAAACAACGCGACAAAATCCGTACAAAGAGTTTAATTTCAATAAAATTATAATATACTTATTATGTTTGGTGTTGTATCACAATCTAGCTAGAGATTGGAGTATTAATACTACAATCTCTATTACACAGACATTTTATTCCGGGAATTGATTACAAGAAATTATAGTACCTTTCCGAACTTACACCCTTTTATATCGCACTCACGGAAAACTAATGTTCTTCGCCAACGAATAAACAAAGATGTTCTGTAGACGTCGATCCTAAACCTAATGCTTTATTGAACCGATTTGGCGAGATTGAGATTTATAACCTGTGCCTTTCAAACTAATGAAGTTCTATTGGTTCTATCGTATTTCCACTGTGTTTAGTTCACAATAAATAACGATTTCTACTCTTCGTTCCTTTAGTTTATATTTAGACCTTTAAATGGAGTCGCATTAAATATGCAGACCGTGGAGAAAAGTCGGTGTTCATTGGAACCTGTGGGCTGTTTATGCGAACTTGTGTCTTACTTCTTAACGTTTTTAAAGCGCTTGCACAGATGGTACAGTGATATTATTGGTCTTGTTGGTACAATAATAATAATAATAATATAATAATATACCCCTCTGGGACAGTCGTTATCTCCTTATGAGACTAACGCGATACCGGAGGGCATAGTATACTAGCTTTTAAACTAACACCTTCGCCTTGTGATATAAACATAAATGTATCACCAGGTTAAATAAAAGCGCACAAACCACAGGGCAACTTGTGGCGAGCTGAATGTGAGTGGCGACACTGCGGTCCTGAATGCCTCAGAGAGTCGGTGAGGGCCTCGTCCCCAGTTTGCCGTTACTGGTTGGCTGCGGTGGAACTTCAAGAGCGCCAGTAGGACTCTCAACTCTGGCTTGCCTTGATCGGCCGGTCAGAGGGGGGCCGCTAGAGCTACATGCTTGGGGGTGGAAGTGTCATTTTCAAGGGCATAACTACGGGGAAACCCGCTCCGGGTCTCCGTTTTGACGAGACCCGTGATGGCGAAACCGGCGCCGCACCGCTCGACACCCCCAGCCGCTCGCACCGGTGTTGCCCTCTGCTGCTGGCTTGTATGCCTATAGTGGCTATTTAGGGGGCCCATCTAGTGAGTTGGCGAGTCACCGTCTGTCCATTCGATTGATGCTATTAGAGTATTCAGGGCAGACGCCGTTTTATCATCCATATTTACCAATATAGCAGTCCATCAAACACCCATACCCATAGCCCATATATTAGAATCCATACGTAGCAATAGTCCTACGCCTACTGTGGCTAGTGCCACTGTAGGTGTTCGATCCCACCTTTGATTAAAACTCTCGAAGGGCCTCTTCACGTTGGACCCATGTCTCCGTGTAAGCCTTCCAAAGGGCCGGCTATTTTCCTAACGTATTAGGAATATACCCGTGAAAGAGAAACAAATAATAATATTGTTTATTTACTCTCAAAAAGGTAAGTACATAGATATGTTACATTAATAGGTACAGCATGAACAAGACCTTAATGAGAGCTGGTGTTTGTACTAGGTACGAAACCTGTGTGACAAATCTCCAGGCTCTCTCTTTTAGTAAAAATATGCAGCTAGAGATTGTAGAATGTGTCAGAAACAATATGTACTTCAAGTATACAAGAAAAAGTAAGGCAATCGATTAGGTAAATTAGCAAAAAGTGCGGAGATGAGAGTGTATAATTAAAGTGTGTGTGTGTGTGTGTGTGTGTGTGTGTGTGTGTGTGTGTGTGTGTGTGTGTGTATGTGTGCGTGTGTGTGAGTGTGTGTGAAAGTGTAAGTGTGTGTGTGTGTGTGTGTGTGTGTGAGTGCGCATGCGCGTGATAGATATTTACATAAGTCAAACTTATGTATATTAGATAAATATAATAATAAAATATGATTTTTGTAATATCCATATCAGTTATAAAAACGTTCTGTGTACGTTCTGTGTAATATTAAATAATTTCTAATAAATCACTTATTTGACTCATCATAACGGACATTTGAATAGATATATCAAGTTAACATTACATTACATAATATTAGCTAATAAGTTAAGTAATTATAAATCATGTTATGATAGTCATTTCAGTTATAAAATTATTTTATGTAATATTAAATTGTTTCTAATGGAAGTGCCGTTATGACTCGTCCGGTCGTTCTAACAAATTTAAATAAAACGTAAAATAAACTAAGTTGTATGTTTAAATCAATATTAAAATTAAACACAATGTTTTGTAATAGTAAATACCGTTCTAATACTATTTTGTATACAATTAAATAGCTTTTAATGAAACACTGATTTGACTCGTTATCACAAATGTGAATCATCCGTTGTTTGTGAGTCGTTATAAAAGGAGAGAGCCAATGTTCTGTAGTTCAGTTGCTCCTCGGCAATCAAGCGTAACACATAAGATACGATACCGTTCTAATTATATTATGGCTGGTGTAATTGTTATTATGTTGTTGTTTGATTATAATATATAGTAAAATGTGTTATGTGTTATAATATAGTAGCTGATAATAATGTTATTGGTACATAACAAATATAATATAAATAAATATTGATATATTGGTATTGAATTATTGCTTTTATGAATTAGTTTAAGGGAACCATATGCCTGCCATTAATATTTAATAAAAACAAATGCTTCACCAAATTGCTTATTTACTTCACTTACACCAAAAATCTAACACGCGCGTGCCTAATTGTTTTAAACAATACATACGCGAGGATAATATTCGACTACATTATTATTACTAGCTTAGCCTACAGGCTACATCTAAACGTATTATTAAATGAAATGTGATCTGCTGTGACTGTTAGATAATACCGTAATCAATTATTCATTAACTATTTTTTCCCTGAATGAACACACTAGCTTTTATAAGAAAATAATTGTATTGTTAGAAACGTTCCAAACCATTGACAATTTCAAAGAGTTGCCATGAGTTTCTTATATCTTATATTTTCTTCTCATCATCAGAGGATTAATTATTGCCGCTTGTGCTAATCTGGAATAACAATGAGTGACGTCATTAAAAGTAAGTTGTCCAGTACTGCTTGAATCTTATAGGATACCAAGAAAGAGTATTCTATGAGTTAATCCTTGTCATGATCTTTTTGTCTGCCAATGTTTCATCTAAACCCGTTTAAGTTTCATTAATTAAATATATCCAAACATCTTCACAGACATTTATAATATAAGTAGGATGTTACGATTTAAATCTCTATTACACGCAGTGCTGACTGCGGTTTGTAAAAGTTACACGTTGATACAAACACTCCGCTGTTTGTACCAAGTTTTGTAGGTGTTGCGAAACTTGAATGTGCTTAAGCTTCAACAGGTATACTTCAGTGATACATGTAAACTCGCCCAGAAGCCTAATTCTCGTAAAATATGATATTCGTATCAGACATTTTCACTAATCACAAATGACTAAGGAAAAAGTTTTTTATATTTGTCAGAAACCTTATTTCGACGATTTTAAAGCTGTATGCATGTAAATATCGCACTACCAATATTCAGATATCATAAATACTACGTTACATTATATTCGCAGCAAATATATACATACATACATAGATTCACGCCTGTTTCCCAAGCAAATGGAAATCCGTAGTCTCTGCCTACCCCTCAGGCAGAGACTACGTATTTCCATTTGCTACGATCCTGACACACTTCTCTGGCTTCATTTACTTTCATCATATTCCTCATACACGCCCGTTGGTTCAAGGTGCTCTTAACCTGGCCTTTGCCCAGAACATCTCCGATCTTATCAAGAAACGTTCGCCTAGGTATTCCTCTAGGTTTTTCGCAGCAAATACCTAATTGTAACAGTAATACTAATACAATTTTAAGATATGAATGTCTCGTGCGATCGCCTTCACTCCACGTCGTCGTACGCTGGGCA
The DNA here is from genome assembly GCA_963564715.1 of Catocala sponsa. NCBI lineage: Eukaryota > Metazoa > Arthropoda > Insecta > Lepidoptera > Erebidae > Catocala > Catocala sponsa. The sequence continues at coordinate 28,760,858 of OY751329.1, forward strand.
CAGACAAATGTCTCATGTGACATTTGGAAAATAATGAAAGACCGTTTCACTCGGAACCCACCATTTTATTCCGATATTGGTCTATTAGACAAAAATATTTTACTACCTCGATGGCGTAGTGGTTAGTGTAACCGACTGCCACGCCTGAGGTCGCGGATTCGATTCCCGCGCAAGTCAAACATTTGTATGCATGAACATGGATATTTGTCTTGGTCTGGGTGTTTCTATATATATTATGTATGTATTTAGAAAAAAATGTATATAATATGTATGTTTATCCATTGTCTAGTACCCATAGTACAAGCTCTGTTTGGTTTGGGCTAGATGGTGTTGTATGTATGTGATAGAATATAGAATATTATAAAAATCATCCTTGGCAGCACATTGATTACATTTTAACAGGTCTATATATCCACGAGTGGGCAGGCTAGGCACAGGGTTATTGCAGTACCTTTCACTAGCTATGTTTACCATTTTGCACGACCTAATATCAATCTGAAAAAATCGTAAGTATTGCAAACAAGTATTACCGCTAATTTATAGCAAAGGACCAGGGGAATTGTTCCTTTTACTAACTATTAAATTAGTTAAATTATTTTCAGCCGACACAGTTACCATCGGTCAATATGGCTCTGTAACCATGTCTCATGCGAATAAACTTTCATTTCATTTCATATTTCTCTCATAATAAGTACCTAAGCAATATTAATAAATTCACAATATCCCTAATATAAAGGAAATTAATATTTCTACAGTACTTGTGTCGAAAGGTCAGAAACTTGGAACAAAGTTTTCCAACAATATTATTTTCAAGGTTCGGTAGTGTTCTGTTCCCGCCATCTGTGACCAATACAAGTATTTATTAAGTTCCATGTTAAAGTCAGCTATAATTAATTAAAGTCAGCAACCTGATAAATCAATACTAGTAATTTATCCCTAAATAAAAATAAAGTCGCTAATCGGGTTTGTCTGTCCATTTGTACATTATGTCATTTAAAACTACGCAACGTAGGTATTTTTAATTTTGATGTAAATTTTACTATCATGAATTTTCTGCAAGGCTTATAGTAACTAGATTTTTTCCCGCAGCTGCGCTCGCGTTAATGTAGATTTTCAATTCAATTTATATCCCCCGGGAACAGTACTTTTTTTCTGGATGAAAGATCTATGCCATTTTATTTATTTAAGTATATGCGAAATTCCATGATGATTAGTCAAGTAGTTAAAACGTAAAAGCGTAACAAACAAACAAACAACAAACTCACATTCGCATTTATAATATTAGTTAGGAATGCATTAATAATACAAAAATTATATATATATTAATAATTATTGTAATTATTTCGAAGTTTAAAATGAATGACCATTTTGCAATGCAGCAGAATATTTCCGACTCAATTTTTGGACATCTTTCTAAAGAATGAATTTCTTTTTCTGGATGAAAGGTCTTTGGCAACACATTGATTACATTTTAAATTTGGAATTTGGATATTTGGATTCTATAGGATGATTATCGGATCACTAACGAACTTCTAAGTCAGCAAGATACTCGAGGATATATCTTCCCGGACGGTTGAGTATGAGTTTTTGATAATGGTTACTTGATGATAAGGAAACGTGGGTTAACTTCGCGGTAGATAAAACGACCGATCGATAAAACTATTCGCCACTGCGCTGCGTTACGAACTAATTTAATTACTTGTTTGTATCAATATTGAATAACATTATTTGCATTCTATCGTTATTAAAATGCGAGGCTTTTGATAGATTTACTGGAAAGGATAACATGTATATTTGCAAAACAGGCCATTCAAACGAGTGGTGTGTATTTGAATTCAATATTGAATTATTAACTGTAACATTTACAGTGTGATTCAATACTAAAATTATTAGTTTGATATTAATGTTTAATGTTTATTTTCCTTCTTTAATTAATGAACCATTGACCATTCTTAGTTATAATAAAAATGCCAATGTAAATTTGTTTGTTTGTTAAACCACTTGACCGATCATCATGAAATATGGCATATACTTTGTCAGGGGTACAAAAAGGACCTTTTATGTAGAAAAAAGTACTGTTTCCGAATTAGCAATTTATTGAGAAAGTCTATAATAACGCTAGCGGAGCCGCGGGCAAAATCTAGTGTTATATATTTAGCTCTAACATGACATTCACTAATAAAGTAATAATAACAAATTAACAATTAAAATACTCGCCGGCAAGTTTGCAAGTCAATCAAAATACCGACAGTAACAAGTTAGCTAATAACAAGCGTTGTTTGTGTATATAGATCGTGTAGGGACCTCCCCATAAGTATATTACGAAGACTTTACCCGCAAACCCTCCATTTCACGCCGAATTCGATTTACCTAATTGATCTCCACTTACGAAACTAACTCCCAGGCGATTACGCAGCTACCGACTGTACTGATTTAAATGTGTGCTAAAGGAAATTGATTTTCTAGAACTAGAAGATTTTATTTTTGGTAAGTGCTATATACTATAGGTTCGTAAACGATTTTGTAGATCGAAACAGGAGGTAAGGCACAGGGTAAGAAATAATAACGCATTTAAAAATGATTTTGACAGTTAAAGGGTAGTAATTTTGTTGGTATTCTTTCTATTTGACTCCTAATAATGATTTTTACTAAATATTTAAATATTTTTTCGTTTATTAGGCATTAGTTTTTGCCCGTGGCTTTTCTCACATTAATGTAGATTTTCAATAAATTGTTATCCCTCGGGAACAGTTCTTTTTTCCTGTATTAAAGAAACCCTATGTTCTTTTCTGTACCCCTGACAAAGGATGCGAAATTGTATGATGATCGGTCGGGTAGGTAAGGCGTGAAAGCGGATCAAACTCACATTCGCATTTATAGTATTACTAGTTAAGAATATAAACGTATCGTCAGCGTCGTCCCGATGGATTGCAAAAATCTAAAAAAGGTTACTTCATGACAGCGATTGGATTGGCATAATAGTAACAAAAAATTTATCGGAATATTCGAAAGTTGTATAACTGCGTCTGATGATCAATTCGTTGTCACTGATTATAATTCGAATAACAACCGAATTTTCGAAAGTTGATTGGATGATGTTTTATGGATGAGAGGACCATGGCTGCTGAAAAGCAACCGAAACGTCGGGGAAAGTGTAAAAAAATAAATATAAATAGTATAATAGTATAGTAATAGTATAAATAGTTTTAATAGTTTCAATAATTTAATTAGCTTAAAAATGAGTAAAGTTTAATAGGGATTATAGTAGTGTAACAGTTTTTCAAAATTTTGTAATAGTGTCAAATAAACAACGCGATAAAATCCGTATATGGTAGTTTAATTTCAATGAATAACATTCGCGTAAACAGAAGACAATATTATGACAGGATGTTTGGTTTACGAAACGAGGCTATAGCCTAGAATGTCAGTGACTATATTTTAGCACACTGAATGACGATGTTTTCATCCGTGTCTCAAGCCGACGGCTAGGACGTTTTTTAAGTCTTTCTCGTCACATTTGTAGCCCATATTATAATAATCGAACGGCATTATCGCATTCGTATTGGCGTAAGAATATTACTTAAACATATAATTTAAATAATAAATATAAAAAATTAATGCATTTTAAATATTACAATTTGTTTGAAGAGTCGAATAAATTAACTTTATCGATAATCGTCAATCGTTACTTCATATCAATCAACAGTTAAAATATATGTATATACCTATTATTACGGCACATGAACGGAGTGTGATATTTATATAACATTGAAAATGTTGGAAGCACTTCCTACGCTTTACATAAGGCTCTACCTGAAGTACGAAACATAATGTAAATACAGAACATCTAACATCCGGTCGTACACTGCAGTGGCCTGTCATATGTTGAAAGAACTATTCGTCTGTGTACCAAAAGAACACCGCCTAACTCAATTTGAGTGCGGTGCTCTGAACAGGGCTATGCCCTATCTGCTAATGTCCTATGTGTACCAGCACTCTTCACGACCTGATGGACGTCACTGAAAATGAACGTGACCACCGATAGCATAAATATTTCAGGAAAACTAATGTCGACAAAAATGAATATTAACGCACTGATCATTAAAATATGATGCTGTTATCAAATAAAAATAGAATTTTATTTTACCAACTAACCAAACATGAGTCTGATACACAAGTAATACTAGAGGTATGGTATATTTTTATTTGATAACTGCATAGGATCACACGCATAGATAGGATCACCCTCTTATGTGGCTTAGGGTGATCCTAGCGCCATCTACGAGGCTTATGCCGTAACATATATAATGTCAAGTTATCCAAATATATATTCGTATATTTTTGAAATAATTTCCTCACTTTACAAGATTGGAGTATGCCATAAAACCGAAAATATCTATTTCCATATCAGACGATTTAAGCAATCTTCTAATTCTATTGGAAAGGGTTTTTTCCTTTAACGCGAGTTTGCCCATCAGTCGGTGTTATTTACATAGTAGGCCACTTGGCAAACCTCAGATCATTCAATGCCGGATATTGGTAGTACTCGGCCGTTCGATGTTCCAACCTAATTGGATGGGGCATTCGGTTTTATATGAGGCCACTTCATGACTTACGGACCAATAAAATGTGGAGCCGGGTATTCAATAAGAAGTCTTATTTTTGGATTGGTGTTGGATTCCGGCGAACTTATTTATTTTCTTGTAGAAAGAAATGAAGACTAATTTTGTTTACTTATTTATTATTCTGATAATATTTTGATTTTTGTTTTGATTTGGTTTATTATAATTATCATATTGATGTAATAATGCAATTCGTTTTCTTTCCATAGTTAATTTATCAGTAGAAGTAAAATGAACTAAAATGTTATACTCATTTCATATAACATTTGTTTTATTAGAGTACCCGTGGGCGATGAAAAATTCAGTGTTCCGCAAAAATAAGATGAATGAATTACTTATGTAGAATATCAGCAATTTGCTGAGGCTCAATTTACTGAGAGAAATTGAAATTTAAGACGGTTCACCAATATTTTCAACTGGAAGATTCTGAACTGAAAGATCCGCAAGAAAATGGTAATCTGTTTAACCAAAGTATTAATTTCAATAGAAATGTTCGTAGTGACTTTGAATTCGTTTGTTTAGAATTTGCAAAATCTTTCGTAATACGAATCCTATTAGTTTGAGTAAAATATTTGAATCAAATCCTAGTCGCGAACACTGGTAGATGTATAATAATAATATATAATATTCTACCACATACACACAACACCATCTAGCCCAAACTAAGCAGAGCTTGTACTATGGGTACTAGACAATGGATAAACATACATATATACTTTTTTTTTGTAAATACATACATATTATACATAGAAACACCCAGACCAAGACAAACATCCATGTTCATGCACACAAATGATATACATATTCGCATACTTAATGCTCCTGTTAACTTGAAGTTATATAATGGCTTGGTTCATATTATAATACAATAATATCTAAAAAATAAAGAAGTGGAGCCTGTTGACAAAGTATAACGGGCAAGTTTTCATACCTTTATTAATAGGTTTTTAGGGTTCCGTACTTAAAAAGGAAAAACCTTATAGGATCAGTTTGTTGTCCGTCCGTCCGTCCGGCCGTCCATCTGTCTGTCTGTCAAGACTCTTTATCTCGGGAACGCGTGGAGGAGGTATCGAGTTGAAATTAAAAAGATTATACTCAGGTCTACAGCTCTTGAAGTTGTGAAAAAATCAAACTTCTAAGTTAACGTAAAAAAGAGATACGACCGTTTATGCCGCAAAAAAGTATATTTCGATACTCTCAAGGAAATCAAAATTTATATATTTTCCGTCGACCTAGAACTATGAAACTTGGCACGCAATACTGTCTTATACTACAAATATAGGGGAAAATCTGAAAACTATATATTTGTAATTAAATCATAAAAACCAGGGTGTTTATGCAAGGACAAAAAAAACAACGGGTTGCACTCCGGGAGTGCCGGCAGAAGTGAAAACATGAATATTAACGTTGTGCATTTTTGATATTTTGGAATGGTTAGGGAATCATTTTGCACGAATTGCTTTAATTATCAGTATAAAAGTACTATCATTTATGTGGTAAAATACAATATTCATTTATTGCGGTATCGTACACAAACATGACAATTCTCCCTCCGTCTTACGAATTTTCGATCAGGTCACGTGTCCTGACGCGAGTTTAACATTTTTTACCCATCACAAAAAAAGTGCACAACGCCGCTAAAGAAGTTTTCACTTCAAAATTTTTTTATAATATGTACCTGCAAATTTGTACGGAACCCTCAGTGCGCGAGTCCGACTTGCACTTGTCCGGTTTTTTTATATAAGATAACGCCCGCACTAAGAATAATTCCTATGTCGCGGAAACTTTACAAATAATCAAACAACAAACACGAATCACCTAAACTCGGTACAACTATTTCTGGATCAAAAATTTTTGTCCCGTTTGGGGATCGAACCCACACACAATAGACGCAGTGACAATAGCGAAGCGACCATTTAAACCAATACGCTATCTGTGCAATCAAACTGTAGCAGCAGGTTGCTTTCAATTAAGTGATTTTGATAATTAAGTGATTTTGATAATTAAGTGATTTTGATAATGTCTATAATGTTTATATCCACGAAATAAGAATTGGCGTCGTGTTCCTTAAATATACCTTACGTACCTTTATATCACATGCTCTAAATAACGACATATAGGTCGGGCCACACTGGCGAACAGTGACGTCGTCGCGTCAATGATTACGTGAAAACCGACTCTAAGCATATGCGGAGGTAATACGACGATAATAATGTTTTTGAAGTGAAAACTTCTTTAGTGGCGTTGTGCACTTTTTTTGTGATGGGTAAAAAATGTTAAACTCGCGTCAGGACACGTGACCTGATCGAAAATTCGTAAGACGGAGGGAGAAATGTCAAACTCGCGTCAGGTCACGTGACCTGATCGAAAATTAATAAGACGGAGGGAGAATAATTGTCATGTTTGTGTACGATAGCGCAATAAATGAATATTGTATTTTACCACATAAATGATGGTACTTTTATACAGATAATTAAAGCAATTCGTGCAAAATTATTATTCCCTAACCATTCCAAAACATCAAAAATGCACAACGTTAATATTCAAGTTTTCACTTCTGCCGGCACTCCCGGAGTGCAACCCGTTGTTTTTTTTTTGTTTCGCATCCCTGCCGCAACACCAGTGCGGCTTCGGCCTTAAATTCCTATTAAGTTCTCTGCCAATTTGTTTTTCGTAACTGTAAATCCTCAACCCAAAATCGAAGCCTACTTTTTATTAACATTCTCTGACGCAGTCTCACTCACAAACCTCAAACATTATTATGAAAAACTTTCGGTGATGCAGGCATCTACATGATGTTCTACTTTGGAGTTTGAACAAATGGCAAACAGTTTATAAATTAATTTTCTGACACTGATTATAGTTTAATCGTATAACAGTAACCTTTTGTATAGAAGTTGGCGAACAAACAATTAGTAAAAGTTAGGCTGAGGGCTCACGGCTGAATCTATTTGCTCTAAGTCCGTGTTTGTGGACTACAAACATTGCTTCCCGGATATGAGACCTTATCCGGATGTGTGGAAGAATGCGTCTGTTTCAATTTCTATTAGTCGTTTGACGCATTTTGGTGTAAATAAATCTGACCGGAAGAGACGTTATTTGCTGTGAATATGTCGTATAAATTAACCTGTGATCTTGATATAATATACACATAATAAAATTAAAACTAATACGATAATGGACGTATGACATATTTAAGAAAAATCATCAGGGATGTTTATAGAATATATAGAACCCAAATAAATTATTTGTTAAATTATTATCTGTCTGTCTGTGTGTTTGTACGCAAAAACGGCTGCATAAAGTTGATTGTGGTTTTTACATTTCTATTGTTTGTCTTAAAATCTTGTGCAAGTTTCATTTTGATATGCCGCCTAAAAGTCAAATATATATCGTGTGTAGGTCAGCTTCTTATTACATGGAAAGAAGGCTAGCCAGTCTTAAATGATTTAGTCTTAATTACTAAAAATATATATTATGGCACATTTATATTAACACTAGCTGAGCAGCGCAACTTCCTCTGCTTCACATAAGAGAATTTCTCCCGTTTTTGCAACATTTTTCATCGATGCTCCGCTGCTATTGGTCGTAGCGTGATGTTATATAGCCTATAGCCTTCCTCGATAAATAGGCTATCCAACACTAAAAGAATTTTCTAAATCGAACCAGTAGTTCCTGAGATTAGCGAGTTCAAACAAACAAACAAACTCTTCAGCTTTATAATATTAGTATAGATTAATTAATTACATCATTAATCTAAGCTATATAAAATCACACGCTACGACCCACGGGGACGGCGCAGTAACGATAAACGCAGGTGAAACCGCGGGAACATCTAGTCTTATTAAATATTGACACCATAATTTTGTACATTTATAAATTGACATAATTATATAAATGATGACTAAACTTTGTAATTATTAATATTTAATTTTGATACAGCAACAGCTATTATTGTAATACCGATATATAGCAAAGTAAATGATTTTAATTTAAAATTGAATTTGTAACGCGAATGTTTAAAAGTTGCTATACGATAAATTATAAGTAAATTAAACGCGAAATGTTTTTAACAAAGATTAGGTTACCACAAAGCGTCGAAGGCATATTTGTCATTTTACTAGCCGACGGATGTGTTATCGTTAGCATCTATAAATAATCACTAAGAATAATTTATTACATGCTTTTTATAAACCGTTTTTATATAACAAAAATGTTTAGTAGAGTGCCTGGGGAATTTCACCTCGGAATCCAATTACTTTGAATGTATTAATGTGAAGCCTTTTGAATTATGTTTTATATACATAGGTATAAAATATTTAAATATTTTCCCATTCTATTTATATAATAGAAGGAAAACCAATTTTTCTACACATGAAATACAAAATGAAAAGATTTACAGGTTAATAAATTATTATACGAAAAAGTATTCATACTTTATATGATGTACCACAAATGAAATAATCCTTTTTACGAAACGATAAAAAGCAATCTACGATTACAATGCAGACTTATTGGCATATCGATCAGATTTGTATGTCCTTATTCTAATATTCTTCGATTTGGCACAATTTATTTTCTATTTTCTCCTAATAAAAATAATCTTTAAGTTACATGTAGTACCTGAGCTGCTAAGTCGGATAATTTGCCCGAGCAAATAAAAACAATAGTAAATATATAATATCAGCCCTGTATTAAACAGTCCCACTGCTGGGCAAGGGCCTCTACTCAGTGTGAGAAGGGATAGGCCATTATCCAACACGCTGACCCAGAGGTTCTATATTAGACATATTTTTAACGATCTGTAAGATTATATAGTTTTATTTGAAATTTCTCTGTATGGTCGCCCGTAAATTTAGTCACTGTCTTACTTTGTCCCTGATAAACGAGATTGATATTTAATAAAAATGATAAATTCTTCGTAAAAACTAAATAGCAATAAATAACACTTGCCTTTTTAGTCTTGACGCGCTTTTAATTAAATATAACCAATTTATTCTCGGTATGAAACAGGTCGCAAACGATGATAATAGAATTATTTTCAATAAATAAAAAAAGGGAAACTATAACGACAGCTTCAAGTTTGCTTGGCTCCTCGTCTGAAATAGTTGTGTCACTACGAGGTCGTGAATTCGAACTCATTTCTATAGTTTGATATAACAAAGTAATTGGCTACTTAAATTGCTAATATATAGTCAAAAATAAAAGTAATCTTAAAACGCTTTGATTACTACAAAATATGATTGAAAGTCACAATTATTAGTACAAATAATACATACCTATTATTTTATATATAAAATGCAGTATAGTCAGCGTTTGAGTGGAACAGCCTAATCATCCGAGGAATAACTATTTCATAGGAATACTTGGAAGTAGATAACACTCTTTCACAGTCAATCAGCGTAAGGGCCGGCGTAATACTTTTACTGAGTTTCGCCAGGTAAGCACCTTCCAGAGGCTCACATATCACTCCAATTCTTTTCCCTTCGTTAAACTTTTTACTCCTTTTCTCTAGTATCGGAAAAGGATCATATATGTATGAAGCTTGTGTGCCTTTTTATACTTGAAAAAAAGAAACTTAAACTAAAGTATAAATATTACCTCAAGCAATTTTAACTAATGTATGTAGTATAAGTATTTTCAATTATCAAAATAAATTGTCGATACATACACGATCCTGAGCGATCGCGTATGTTTCATACTAATTCGAACAATACAAAAAAAGCGTCGCCGGTACTGCCTCCGTTGTCTGTGTGTGGCTTAAAGATGGACACACAGATACTGGGTATAAGGGACGGTGTACCGAAAACTGAAATAGTAGATGCAGACCATTATTCTGAGTTAAAAATCGTTGGAACTTTTTTCAACAATCACAATTCCTTTTTTGCAATTTTTAATTTTTCTGACTGTCACATTTTTCTACAACACAGCAATGTAATTAAATGGTCGTGATCTGTTTTTATGCGCGCGGAACGCAGAGTTCATTCGTCGAGTGCGATGTATTGGTAGCAATCCATTGCGTACCGCGTAATAATGTTAATCTACATTACATTTCTTGTGTTTTTTTATTAATTGAAGTTTGCGTCGTGATAAGTACTTATAGAAAGACGTCTTGCTAAAGTTTTCGGTACGCCGCGCGCCGTCCCTTACACCCAGATATTATGCTGGTTTACATTTTTACCGGATAATGTATTCGATGATAGGATAATAGTAATTTCTTTTAGTTTTAGTTATTAAAATTCGGTCTGGAGCACATTATTAGTTACTTTATATGTATTACTAGCTTTTGCCCGCGGCTTCGCTCGCGTTAATTTAGAATTTGAGAATCAATTTGGATTGTACTGTGCTTGTAATAATATAATTCAAACATGATTCGAAAGACACGTGGCGCCATCTATTATTATCATAAGAACGTTATTATAATTTTCCTCGGGAACAGTAATTTTTTTCGGGATGAAAGGTAGCCTATGTTCGTTTCTGTACACCTGTCAACGTATATGCAAAATTTCAGGATGATCGGTTCAGTGGTTTAGGCGTGCAAAAGGTAACAAACAAACAAAAAAACAAACTCATTTTCGCTTTTATAATATTAGTTAGGATTAGGATTAGGATAGTTAGGAAGTTAGGATAGGATTAGGATGTAAGCATCATTTTGGTTCGAAACTGTTGCAGTTGAGCAAATCCTTTAATACTGACCGTTTTGAAAAACCTAAAATTGTTTTGTTTTCAAATTTTGATCCGCAAAGTTAAAATGACTTCATAAACAAACCTTTAAATGTAACCCTTGGATTAAGTGACTCACATTATTTTATACATTTTACATCCTTTTAATAATACAAATATCGTGCCCCAAAATACAGCGAGGGTATAATCTTTCTATAACGAGTGGCTTAAGTACTTTAAACCTCACAGGACAATGTCACAAAATTTGTCACGAGCAAGTTAAACGGAAAAATAATACATAACAGGCATTTTATTATTTCTTTTGAAACAGATTTATATGACAAAGTCGCAAGAACATATTCACATCACATACTTATTGACATTTCCTTCAATAAGAAATCTATCAAACGTCGAAGGATCACAACTTATTACGGTAACAAATGAACCGATAACAATACAACCATAAATGTTTCTTTACAAAGGCGACAATTCTAAATAGAGCTCTGGAGGGCTTGATGACATGCCTCTGTCGTCCGTAAGTCTTAATGAGGAGGCGGCGGAGGGGCTTTTGTTGTTTTGGTCGGGACGCATTGTGTCGCTGTAGGAGAATTCATATAAGCTACGGGCGCCTTCCGCCGCGACGTTCGTTGTTATGCTGAGGAAATGGACCCAAGTCTTGAACGGAAAAGTGAGAATGCCGCATTTCGCTACGGTTACGTAAACAACTTAGATACCAAGGATTATCATTATTTTAACATAGTTTTATTGTATTATTTTTCTTTGTATCTCAATCTTGATCTTGTCTTGATCTTAATACGGGCTTGAAACATATATCCATGACAGATTTTATAACAAAACTAGCTGTCCCTCGCACTTAGTCTGCTTCATATAAGAGATTATTTCCCGTTTTTACAACATTTTTCATTGCTGCTCCGCTCCTATTGATCATAGCGTGATGTTATATAGCCTATAGCCTTCCTCAATAAATAGGCTATCCAACACTAAAAGAATTTTTCAATTCGGACTAGTAGTTCCTGAGATTAACGCGTTCAAACAAACAAACTCTTCAGCTTTATAATATTAATATAGATTACGGTAATTACAACGACGAACTAGACTGCTAAAACATTTCGGAGCGTGAAACCTAACTTTCTAATATTATGTAGGTAAGCTTTACGTACTAAGAGGCGTTTTGCTTATATCGCTGAAACAAACTAATTAAAAGGATCTCGTAGAGATCGTGCAACGTACCCTATAATTGAAAGTTTAGGATAATGGCAATCGGCGTGACTAGTTCGTAGTCAAAGTCAAAGGCAAAAATATTTCTCAACTAGCTATTGCCCGCGGCTCCGCTCACATTAATTAAGAATTTGATAATCAATTCGGGTTGTACTCTGCTTGTATAATAATATAATTCAATCATGATTCGAAAGACACGTGGCGCCATCTATTATCATAAGAACGTTATTGTTGCTTTCCTCAGGAACTGTAATTTTTTTCGTGATGAAAGGTAGCTTATGTCCGTTTCTGTAAATCTGACAACGTATGTGCAAAATTTTAGTATGATCGGTTCAGTGGTTTAGGTGTGAAAAGGTAACAAACAAACAAACAAACTCATTTTCGCTTTTATAATATTAGTTAGGATTAGGTTACAAAGCAACACTAATTGTTATCTAATTGACTACATATTCAAAATAAGTAGACGTAATGATAAAATAAAAGTTAAAACACTACACCTCTTTATTTCTATGGTTAATTTATTGCACGGAGTTATGTTTTATGTTTATTTTCATTACAAAGTAAAATATAAGAGAACCCTTTCGTTCGCGATGTCTCACATTAAGATTAATTAACATCTTTATACACAAAACACAGCAAGATTTCGTGATACTTTAAGGTTTTGCATAAAAATCAACAGTAAGTCAGTCATGTAAGGGTATTTTGTAATAACTACATCGCACCATCTGTCTCCCTGTGATCAGAATCACTGAAAAGAAATCGAAATATCGAGTAAAGTATAAATATAACTAGTTTAGGTATAAGTTTTAGAAAATATTGTTTGATATAAAATTCGTATAAAGTAGGTAATTTATTCTCCAGAATATGACATTTGTATTATAATCTCTTCAAAAAGAAAATAAATCCTTAACCTGTGGCGATCATTACAAATAAATGTCCCGAAAAATAAGCTGTACTTTCACAGAAACTGTACGGAATGCTAAAATTTATATCATTGCAAGTGTAAGATTTACGGTGAACGTTCCGTGCGTGGGGGTTTTCTAAAACGTAGTAGATCTTCCTTATTTATGTTTACAGCTTATACCGGCCGCTTCCATTTCGTATATAGTTTGAATCCGTTTATCGGATTTCGAACACGTTTCGGTCGAATCCCATATCGGTGGACTTGATATATAAGCGTGGTCGGGTACCCTTATAAAATTACCGCGAAGGAAAGAATCGCAACGAATGAGAATACAATAAGAATATTCAAATGGCTAAGATCGTTCTTTTATATGAATATAGAAAGAAGCTTATTTATTTGAGAAAAAGATATGCCTGTTCATCTACTAGATTTGGACTATATATTGGATGTTGAGGCAAATTGAGGGTGGGCCTGAATAAAATAACGGAGCATGTTTACCGAGGAATTTGTTTAGCGATTGTGAATGAGGCACGCATATGCACTATAACAATACAGGTGTGGCAATTGATACCTCATTATCTTTTCGTACGTTTTTATCTTGGCAAACAAAGATAACCTAGCTAATGCTTATCTTGCGCGATAACTCAACAGTTACGATTCGACCTCGAGAGTGAGTGGACAGCACTTATTTAGACTTTAACATAAAATTGTTAGTGGTGTAGTGTATATCTAAAAAGATGGCAGGAGCTGGTAGAGGTGAAGGACAGGGGTCGGCGGTCGGCAAACTCGAGTCCCAGATCTATTGTATCAAGTACACTTTGTTTTGCTTCAACGTCGTACTGTGGGTGAGTACCTACATGGCAAATTGAAACCTCTGTTCAACTTTTCCGTTTGACTCTGTGAACAAGCGTATGTTGTTAGTTTCAGAGGTACTTTCTATGCTCGTTATGGTCCATTATTACAATGTTATTAGTTCTTTTTGTAACACTAAACTGACGTGACGCGTAGTCACGTCAGTTTAGTGTTTGGATATGAGTCATTTTAGGCATATACTAACAGTCGATACAGATTCGTACAATTTAATTTCAATGTATTTGAAATATGATAATTTGAACGTTTTACAGCTATAGAACATTAATTGAATTGCCTGGAAACATTGATATTATCATTTAAGGAACATAATAATAGGCGTTACAATTTTGTGTAAAAATTATTTCAACGTATTTGAAATACAATAATTTTAATGTTTATCGTTTACAGAAAATAAATCGAATGTCCTGGAAACTTTGATATATAATATTGAAAATGTGCGTTCATATTGGCTATCAGTATTGTGTATGTATGTGTAGGTTTGATTCACAGTAATGCCTATTAAGTAACGCGTAACAATTTTATATTGCCGGTTTGTAATATCGTATTTTAATAACTCTTCATAATTTTTGAGATTGTGTCATTGATTTTGTGCCATAAATAAGCACTTATGCTTACCAGCGATATTCGGTTCGATTCCGGTCGGGCAATGTGAAAACTCTATAATATGAAGGCAAAAGGTTATATGACTGTTATTTTTGTCTGCGTAGCATTGAAACAGTATTCTGAAGGTTGTGTTGTTGCACGAGTCAAACTTTGTGTGAATAATAGTAAGTTTTACTAGTCTGTGTATTTTTTATATCCGTAGATCCAACTTTTGGATCATATAATGCTTTGTGAAGAATGGGCATCGATCCTATATAGATACTTCTTAGAACTTAAGTCAACGCGTTGATATACATAATTGTGGTGAATTACCTCCACATTATACCAGCTGTGTCTTTAGATCTAACGTAATAGAATGTGAGGTTCTAAAGGTGGGTCTACGCTAAACGAACCGAGCACGAGCGGAGCACGAGCCGAGCACAAATTCGTGTAGTGTGGACCGACTTACAAGCTTCGAACGAGCGCGCTTTAAGCGTTTGGTTCGTGCTCGACTGTGCTCCGCCTGCTGCCAGTTTTTTGACGAACACAAAAGAATTTGCATCGCGCTCATTACGTTCGAGGACAGTGATTGTTCTAGGCTCGTTGTACTTCCACACTTGACACCGCGAGTATGCGGCTCGGCTTGTGCTCAGCTCGTGCTCGGCTCCTCTAGCGTAGACCCTCCTTAAGAACTCCTAATAACACTACGCTGGAGAATCGAATTGGAAACCACATTCACAGTAGTAACATTCACTGCCACGCTTCTTAATTTGAACGCGTTACATTATTTTTATTCCTCGCTATAGATTATAGCTTGATATCACACAGTCAACCTAAAATAAAGGGTCTAGCATAAAGAATGCGTTATCAGTAGATAACGCTGTCCTGTTTTCCAAGTACGAACAGTCATAGTCTGATTCATATCATACACACTCTGTAAAGAGATTTTCATATTAACTACTGTATCCGTTTATGTATGGCTACGATCGTTGCAATTTCTATTTGATGAATGATTAATGAAATACTTTTGTGTGGTGATTTCATTTTAGTATCCACGTGTGTCTTATTATAAATTAGTAATTATCGTTAAGTGTATATGTTTATAGATATATCTATACGTTCGCCTATATTATGTACATGATATCTATATTAACATTATTGTTTTTTTCTGGATTTTGCCCGCGGCTTCGCTCGCGTAAGTGTATTTTAGGTTCGGTTAGTAAAAGTACTTTTTTCTGGATGGAAGGTATTCTTTTCTCTTCCCCAAAGAGAAAAGAATACCTTCCGTCCAGAAAAAAAGTACTTTTCTAAAATTTTATGATGATCGGTTGTGTAGTTAAGGCGTGAAAGCGTAACAAACAAACTCACATTCGCTTTTATAATATTTTTATTTCTTTTAAGATTAAAGGGGTTTAATCTGTCACGTGTTAGAATACCAGACATAATTCAAAATCTATTGCGACTGGCCATCGGTGTGCCGCTACGTCTTAGTATAACCTTTTGAATTATATAGCAATTAATTAATTTCAACACGCACTTTGTAGAGTGAGACTATACTAAGATTCAAGCTTGCTATGTGTGACTTGGTAAACTTCATACCTCTTTGAGAACATAACGGCGACCGTCCAGAACTTTCAGGCCTGCAGGCTACCTCACGATGTCGCCGACCTTACATCATATAGCATTTTAATATGCACTTAGCACCCATCAAAGGCATGCCTTTGTATCAAAGGTGTTCATTTTTACCGCAACTTGTCTGGTACTGAAAAATGTATATTTACAATTATGAATTTAAAATACTTATGGTCATGTGAGTGATAACTTAATTTGCAATATTAAGCTAAATGGAAATGCTGTTTATGTTGGACAACTAGTAAGTAGGTACGCCTAGTATCATATATAGAAAAACAAAATTTTAACAAAAAAGAAAACCGACTTCAAATAAGAATATTCTAAAACTTAAAATGCACTAAAAAGTTAATAAATAATTGCATATTCTTGTGAATAATTAAATTATTGTTATTTTTGGAGTCGGTGTCAACCGCCCGCGCCGCGTGCTGCGTCTATGTGTGTAATTGTGCATGCCAATGTTATGTTATGATTATAGTAAGACATCTCATGTTTAATTAGTTACAAACCTACCTTGGCTGACACCGACTCCAATAATAACAATAATTTAATTATTCACAAGAATATGCAATTATTTATTAACTTTTTAGTGCATTATAAGTTGTAGAATATTCTTATTTGAAGTCGGTTTTCTTTTTTGTTAAAATTTTGTTTATTTATCGGTTTTTAGTGAACCTTGCCAAATATGAGAACATCATCAATGTAGCCAAATACGCATTATTAAGTATAACACGAAAAGGAATGGTCAAATCTTGGGACCGGGACCGGACGGGAAGCACCAGCTTTCAAATAATAATAATAATAATAATAATAATATTCTACCACATACACACAACACCATCTAGCCCAAACTAAGCAGAGCTTGTACTATGGGTACTAGACAATGGATAAACATACATATATACTTATTTTTTTGTAAATACATACATATTATACATAGAAACACCCAGACCAAGACAAACACCCATGTTCATGCACACAAATGTTTGACTTGTGCGGGAATCGAACCCGCGACCTCAGGCGTGGCAGTCGGTTACACTAACCACTACGCCATCGAGTCGTCAAAAAAAAGAATCATCAAAATCGGTTCACCCAGTCGAAAGAAACGAGGTAACAAACATAAAAAAAAAATACAAACGAATTGAATACCTCCTCCTTTTTTTGAAGTCGGTAAAAATATTTATTACTGTTCATCATTTAACTGAAGCTCTGTTACCGTATTTGTGAACGATGTGTGTAGTTTTAAGTGGACTGCAGACTTGAAGCTGTAGTGTGTTCAATTTATTACTATGTGATTACTGATCTGTTGTCTGTAACTATACCAAGTATGTAAAAAAAAAATATGTACTACTAGCTTTTGCCCGTGGCTTGCGGTAAAAGTAGCTTATGTTAGTAAAATTTTATTCAAATAAAAAATAGCCTATGTTTCTCAATGATAATATGAGTAGCTTTTTAAGGGTGAAAGATTTATAAATCGGTTGAGTCGTTTTTGAGTTAAATCCTTACAAACAATCTTCTCCCTAGCCTTTATTATTCCCAAGTCACTTGGGGTCGGCTTTCTAGTTTAACCGGATTTGACTGGATATCAGTTTTTACACGGAGCGACTGCCATCTGACCTCCGCAACCCGAAGGCTAACGATACCCTAAGGCTAGACCAGTGTCAGGATATTAGAGGGCACTGACTTCCTAATAACGACTGCCATAGACGTTCATGGCAGCTGGGACTGACGGCTTAACGTGCTCTCCGAGGCACGGAGCAGGCGATAATTGTCAATCAATACGCACATAATTTCGAAAAGTCATATAACTTCCGAAAGTTAGAGGTGCGCGACGTAGGTTCGAACCCGAGACCCTCTACATTAGTCTGTTGGTCTCCCCACTGAGGTATCGCTTAACTTATATCCTTGCAAACATACAAACAAAAAATCAAATCTTTTCTCTTTATAATACCTATCTATAAGAATAGAGAACCATGCATGCGATATACTTATTTAATTAGTTAGTTTTATGATGCAAGTGTCAAAATCACGCCACGATCATGTTGTAGGTATATAATTTATACAATGACTAAAGTTGTGGCGTAGACCAGACATAACGAGCACATGGCGTCGTCCGCACTAAATCTTGGACTTACAAGTTGCGCAACTTGTGATACAACAGACACTGAGCTCACTTAATTAACGGAATCAAATACATTGAGAACGTTTGAAGCAGCTGTACATAATAATAATAATAATATTCTATCCCATACACACAACACCATCTAGCCCAAACTAAGCACAGCTTGTACTATGGGTACTAGACAATGGATAAACATACATATATACTTTTTTTTGTAAATACGATCATATTATACATAGAAACATCCAGACCAAGAGAAACATTCATGTTCATGCACACAAATGTTTGATTTGTGTGGGTATCGAACCCGTGACCTCAGGCGTGGCAGTCGGTTACACTAACCACTACGCCATCGATGCCGCTACTTTTAACTAATCAAAATGCAGCAGATAATTAAATTTTAACAAGAAAAATATGGGCTTTGTAAGTACCTACTATAGAAGCCAAAACAATATTTTTTAGAATTTTGCCTGTCTGTCTGTATGTTGGTTTGCGTATCACCCGCGAAATTGATGTGGCTTTTAGAATTGTATGTTTGGAAATCTGCTGGCGACCTAACATTAAAATCTGGTGCATATGTCATCTTGATACGCCGGTTATAAGTATTAAAATAAGGGTAGTATTTAACTGCACAGCAAAAAAAACTAATTGCACAGCAAAATATGCTTAGCAAAAATACTAATTGCACACCAAAATATATTTAAAGAGATCAAACTAAGTCGACGGAGCCCCGCCGAGCGGGGCTCTTATTTTTGGGTGGGTTTAAGAAGGAACCTAACATAACCTAACCCTTCCGAGAGGGAATGCAGTGATTTGAGGCGTATAGGTACTCGTTATGACATATTTTAGTAAGTGCGCAATTAGTATTTTTGGTGGTCATTATATTTAATCCCTTAAAATAAGGGTTTAAATTGTACGTTACCTACTTATCATTAAATATATCTATCAATAGTGTTGCCACATACTTTTAATATAACTAACAGACATTTTTCATTTTATATCAGTAGTAATGGTTTATGTCGATCAGATATTCTTTTATATGCAAAGAATAAAAATATTGATAGGTATCTACATCCAAATTTCACGCGTACAAAGTTGAGGGCAAAAGTATTAAAATATAAGTACAACGCTGAGATAAGCGACTATTCCAAGATGAATGCAGCCAGAATTTGCCTGAGAATTATTACAGTGTTGCATTATTTAGTGCTTGAATATCATGTAAGTAGATGACTCTAGTAGAAAATGTGCAAAGAAAAACTTAGGTACTTAAGTTCTTATGAACATTTTGTGGTGTATCATCATATGACCGATGACGTCGCGAATCAATACAACGCGATTAATAATGTGCATTTGCTACAAACAATTCGAACATTCGATAATTGTCTGTTTAGTTTTCAACTGTATCAATTCGTTTTCACCGATTACAATTCTGATCGGAATCGAATATTGTTGTTAGGCCGCGGTGTACCTTGCGGTGCGTGCATTCGTCTTAGCATATAATTAATACGTTATCATATAATTCATTCGAATAATTATCATAGTCTCGATTAATTGAATTGACTTAAAGATTAAAGTAATTAGAATTTTAATCTATACTAATATTATAAAGTTGAAGAGTTTGTTTGTTTGTTTGAACGCGCTAATCTCAGGAAACACTGGTCCGAATTGAAAAAATATTTTAGTATTAGATAGCTCATTTATCGAGGAAGGCTATAGGCTATATAAAATCAAGCTATGACCCACGGGGGCGGCGCAGTTATCATAAACGCGGGTGAAACCACGGGCACATCTAGTTTATATATAAGTAGGTGCACATCGCTATATGCGATACTAGGCTCTTTGTAAAAAGTTCACTGTAACCAGCAGTGAAACATTTACAGTGATTACTATAAAACGCATTAGGACATAAAAGGCAATTTCGCAGATATACGGTTTTTTGTTTGCTAAGATCCTGCTATGTCACTTCAGTCACTCTCATCTCATTTTTTTTTTTTTTAATAATAATTCATTTATTTGCTCAAACATGGTAGAAGAGTTGGTACAAATATTATTAGCATCACATGTTCTGCCAAGCATGGCGTGCAAATATGTATGTTAATTAAAAATTATCATAAAATAAATTAATTTAAAATATGGGATTAAATGATATAAAAGAAATTATGAAATAAAATTATGGTATGACATTATTAAATGAATAATTCAATGAAATTGTTACATTATGTTATATGTACATGATCGTCCAGGTAATCTTTTAAATAGTAATATTGTTTGTCTAATAGCAGGTTATGGAGTGTTTTTTTAAATAATAATAATGGAAGACTATGAATATTGTTGGGTAGATGATTAAATATTTGAATACACATGCAGTAAACATTTTTCTTAAATACCTCGAGTTTTATGGGTGGTATATGTAACCTGTTTTTATGTCTAGTTCGGGAATTTGCAGTATCGCCGAGCTTTTCAAATAGTTCTGGATGTTTTTTCACAAACAGGCATATTTCAAGTATGTATTGGCATGGTAATGGTAGTACTCTATGTTTTTTAAATAAGGGTTTACAGCTGTCCATGACATCAGCGCCACATATTGCACGTATACATTTCTTTTGGGCTTTAAATACACGATCGGCCTCAACCGAGTTACCCCATACAATTAGACCATATCGGAGTACAGAGCTTATATAAGCATGGTAAGCAATCAAGGCTGTGTCTAAGTTAACTGTTTGTCGGATATATTTTAATACTTTCTTCATGACTGATCGTCGATTTACGGTACTTTCTAAATTCATCAAAAGCGCATATCTAGTCAAAGAACGAATTCGTATGTCTCCCATTCTGACTGCTCCACTTGCCTTATTAATACTTTCTAGGATAACTTTTGCCGCCATAGCTATCTTTGAAATAGGTACAATAATTATTATTCCCAAGTTACTTGGGGTCAGCTTTCTAGTCTAACCGGATTTGACTGGATATCAGTTTTTACACGGAGCGACTGCCATCTGACCTCTGCAACACGAAGGCTAGCGATACCCTAAAGCTAGACCAGTGTCAGGATATTAGAGGGCACTGACATCCCAATAACGAATGCCATAGATGTTCATAGCAGCCGGGACCAACGGCTTAACGTGCTCTCCGAGGCACGGAGCAGGCGATAATTGTCAATCAATACGCACATAATTTCGAAAAGTCATATAACTTCCGAAAGTCAGAGGTGCACGACGTGGGTTCGAAGCCCTCTGCATTGCAGTCTGTTGGTCTCCCCACTGAGATAATTTATGTCTCAATAATTACTAGTAAAATTTTTACTAATAATTATTTTACATGTATCTATCTACGTGTAAATGTATAATTAGTTAATTTGGAACATCGCATGTACAGAAACGATTGTGTTGTAACTTATTTTAATTAAGCTGCTACCCGTAGTTCTGAACTGTTTCCTAATTGTAAAACTATAACTCAGTTGCTTTAAATATTCCATTTAGACTCTATATTTTCTTTTTAAATATATATCCAACTAGGGAGGCACACAAGCATAGGTACGGCCCACCTGATGGAAAGTGGTCACCGTAGCGTATAGACGCCTGCAACACCAGAGGCATCATTTGCGCGTTGCCGACCCTTTAGGAAAGGAGAAGTGGGAAGGAGAAGGAGCGGGAAGGAGAAAGTAGGGTGATTGGGCCTCCGGCACTCTCGCTCACCGAGCGAAACATAATAGTAGGAATACTGCTATTTCACGTCGATATTCTGTGAGAGGGTAGTCCTTCCCCGGTCGAGCCGGCCCATTCATGCTAAAATCAGTGAGGTTGAAATAACTACCACCAATATACTACTAACATAGTGTGACAGTCAGAATTGTGTTAAGTTTTAGCACAGACTGATCTAAAATGTTATGACTTTGCATGTTTTCAGCCCATTAACGACCACTAACCCAAAAACAAAGCTCTGAATCTTGTATTATAAAACAGCACAATAAACAAGAGCACTTCACCGTTCGTTAATCACCCGAGCTGTTCACTATAAATTGGAGGGCGAGAATACGCCAAAAACTGTGGGTAGCCGACGCTGAGTGTCATTCAAACCTCACCTGAGCTCTCGTTAAGGTGTTTCTGAAATGAGAAATAATTGCCGAAGTTACGGACAAAGTTACAGACGCAGTATTGATAATTGACTTTTGGGCTTGAGCCAAGACAAACGTCGCCTATTAAACAGCAGGATTGAATAGATTTGATTAATTGAGTTCTCCGATAGGAAAGTAAGGGTAAACATGGGAGTAAAGAGAAAAGTTTATGTCATTATTAAGTGACCAGTATTAATCTGTCAAGTCTTAGAATCCCAGACATAATTAAAAATCTATAGTGTCTAGCCGCCGATATGCCCGTGTGTATCAATAGCTTAAAGACGTAAATCTATATATTAAAACGTGAAGCAAAATCTTTGTACCCCTTTTTACGAAAATTGCGGGGACGGAGGAGTATGAAATTTGGTACAGTTAAAGTTTATATGGGGAAGGAGTGGCGACTCCTAACATTTTTATAAAATGTGCATTAGAAATACATTAAATTAATGAAAAAACACTACACGCACACAACCATGCATTTGACACACGCAGTCGAATCGCGTTCGTAGTATTTCGACATTGTTCGTCTGACGTCGTTCTTTGTAACTATGGTTACCTATACCTTATTTATACATATGTAATAGAGAAGAACAGAAAACAAAGTAGCAAGCTTAGGAATTTTGGTAGAAGTTTGACCACAAGGCGACCGCTAGTAATAATTATTAAACTTTGTAGGCATAGTAATAATTATGTTTCTGATAACAATCAATAGAAATCAAGCAAAACAAGGCACATGTTACAAAGCCACTTAAAATTTAAGCATCTTGAATACTTTTAAATGTTGTATTGTGTAATATTGTCTTATGTTTACGCGAATATTATACATTGAAATTAAAATACTTTATACGGATTTTGTCGCGTTGTTTATTTTAAAACACTTTTATTACATAATTTTAAACTTTAAACATTACTATTATTAATGTTTACTACAATTTAAACTATTTTAATTAATTAAATCTATTTATATTTAAAGAAAGCAGCGGTAGCTCAGTGGGGAGATCAATAGACTGCAATGCAGAGGGTCTCGGGTTCGAACCCACGTCGCGCACCTCTGACTTTCGGAAATAATATGACTTTTCGAAATTATGTGCGTATTGATTGGCAATTATCGCCTGCTCCGTGCCTCGGAGAGCAGTTTAAGCCGTCGGTCCCGGCTGCTATGAACATCTATGGCAGTCGTTATCGGGAAGTCAGTGCCATATAATATCCTGACACTGATCTAGCCTTAGAGTATCGTTAGCCTTCGGGTTGCGGAGGTCAGGTGGCAGCCGCTCCGTGTAAAAACTGATATCCAGTCATATCCGGTTAGACTAGAAACGCCGACTCCGAGTGCCTTGGGAATAATAAAGGCTAGGGAGAAAAAGTAATCTATTTGTACTTAAGTTTACACTTTTTCCCGACATATCGGTAGCTTTACAGCAGCCAAGGTCACGGGGATACTAAGATGGTAGTTGTTTCAATGTTCTGAAGTGTAGTTATTTCATAATACCCAAATACAATTTATTCATTTGCGTTCCTATTTACGCAGAATGAGCTCAAAGTATCATGAAGTCTAGCTGTGGTTTGCTTCTTCTTGGGTTTGACTATTTGAATCACTGGATGTCAACTGGTGGTACATTCCAACTATCATCTCTATTGAAATTAGGATGTTTTTTAATTTCAATAGCCTCGCGAAGCATCCTTGGTAGGAATCGGTGTTCTTTTGCGAATATGTGTGGTTTGTCAAATCGTAGGTAGTCGTTGGTCCCCTGTGGCACGGGTTCACACACAGTATTGTTATTGTGTATAAAAATATCGTTTCATATCTAACATAGGCTCATATTTACTCTCTAGGATAAACTCCATAATGTACGTAATAGTACGTAATTTATGTGCGTACTCTGCTCTGGTTATTAAAGTTTGCCGTAGATATACCAAGAAAGTTGAAATTCTTTGTCAACTTAAGCTTGTTGGTGTGTCTTGTCTTAATCCATATTATGACATAATTAAAAGTTGTCCGAACTTGCTTTGCTGAACGTGGCAGTAAATGTAAATTCACAGAAAAAAATTTGTGTAACTTTGACATTCATAAGTATTACCTTGTAACATAAATTGAATAAATTTCTTTTTGATTTTGAAAAGCTAAAGAGTTTGTTTGTTTGTTGGAACGCGCTAATCTCAGGAACTATTGGTTCGATTTGAAAAATTATTTTAGTGTTGGATAACCTATTTATCGAGGAAGGCCATATAACATCACGCTACGACCCATTGCGGCGGCGCAGTAATGATAAACGTGGGTGAAACCGCGGGAACATCTAGTAATTATATATTTTGATATGAAATGGTCAAAATTACGATATTTTCGAGAGTTTTAATGATAATGATCGCGGATAAAAACTAGTCTAATAATAAAAAAACTTGTGTGATATATAATATTGCCTTCTGTTTACGCGAATGTTATTCATTGAAATTAAACTACTATATATGTGACCATGGCTGCTGAAAAGCAATCGAAACGTCGGGGAAAGTGTAAACACAAATATAAACAGTATAATAGTATAAATAGTTTTAATAGTTTCAATAATTTAATTAGCTTAAAAATTAGTAAAGTTTAATAGTAATAGTAGTGTAACAGTTTTCAAAATTTTGTAATATTGTGTGATATACCTACCTTACACGATAAAAGTAATTCGTAAGATAAAACCAGTCATAGATAAGTTGTGTTCTAAAAGTTTTATAATCTCATTAATGGCGCGAGTGAGTCGTCAACTTTATTCCGTTGCCAACGTCTACAGATCACGAGCTTTCTTATAATAGCTTTGTTTTTGTCTTCCAAATAGCCAAAGATAAAGCTGAAGGCTATTGTCTGGGTAATATTTACTCTGTACCTACAATCCTCTATGTATTTGTGTAGCATGGTTATGTTTATTTACCCAGCGTAGACAATCGATGCTATCGGTACGGTAATTCACACGAGTTTACGATTGTTACATTGTTTTGTCAGAAATATTGTTATTGTCATAGTTACAATTGTGTAACCTAGGATTTATAAAGGTTAGAAGACATTTATCGGCTTGGGATTCCCATAAAAACACTGTGGTTCCTTATCATAGGTACGACGTTTCATCTTCTTCTTCCTAGTCTTTATTATTCCCAAGTCACTTGGGGTCGGCTTTCTAGTTTAACCGGATTTGACTGGATATCAGTTTTTACACGGAGCGGCTGTCACCTGACCTCTGCAATGCGAAGGCTAACGATACCCTAAGGCTAGACCAGTGTCAGGATATTAAAAGGCACTGACTTCCCAATAACGACTGCCATATATGTTCATGGCAGCCGGGACCGACAGCTTAACGTGCTTCCGAGGCACGGAGCAGGCGATAACTGTCAATTAATACGCACATAATTTCGAAAAGTTATATAACTTCCGAAAGTTAGAAGTGCGCGACGTGAGTTCGAACCCGAGACCCTCTGCATTGCAGTCTGTTGGTCTCCCCACTGAGCTATCGCTATATATTACCATTGTTAGATGACGTTTCATTTAACCTACTTATTAATAAGACCTATTTATAAATAAGCTGTACCACTGCTGGGTAAGGAGAAGGGTTAGTTCAATATTCACCAGGTAAGCCGAGTGCGGAATCAGGGCAGTCTATAAGTATATTTTGAATCACTGCCAAAAATATAGATTTCTTCACGATGTTTTCTTTATCGCCAAAACAAGTGATAATCAACTTCTTGATAAACATTCGAATAAAAGTAAAAGTACAAATCAATTAAGATTCACTATTTCAATTAAAAATATACAATAAACAATATTAGTTATAGAATATAATATAGACTAAACAATATTAGTTAAACATTATTTTAATTATTCTACCATTTGCCGTAATAGTACACAGCTTAATACATAGTTTCATATCCCAATTTTTATGCTGAAATTTGCACACGTGAAATGTGTCGATGGGCCAAAATATACAGCAGATTTTTTTGAAGTGAAAACTTCTTTAGGCGCGTTGAGCACTTCTTGGGTGAACAAAAATCATGGAACTCGCGTTATCGTCACCGAACGCTTTCCATTTTTTAAATTATTTTTGGTTTATAAAGAAGTGTTTATGATAAAGGATCAAAGTTTTCACTTCTATCGGCAGTCCCCAAAGACTGCCCAATTTTTTTAATTTTCTATTTGAATAATAACACTGTTAGAATATAAATAACGGGTTTGTTCATACAATTTTCACGTAAAGAGGTTTAAGTAAAATATTCAGAGAACAACAATAACACTTCTAAACAATCCATGTTGACATGCAAAAAGTTTTAATACAGTCTGCATTTGAAACAAACTTCATATTCATGTTAGGTCAGTGCACGCCGCACGTACATACATGAGACAAAAAGGAAACGAAACAAGTTCAATGTACGGCCAACGATCTACGCTTTGTTCTCTTTAGTCTCAAAGCAAATTTTTCAACGTAGTTACCTGTTGTTATAGCAGAATAACAAAAAACGTTGTACATAAATATAAAACGGTCTACTTGTTCTTTTGATATGAGTACAAACATACATCAAGGTTGTCATCAGCACCTACACAGACGAGGCAAAGACTCAACAGAAACGATGTCTGCTAACGTGTTTGCTAACGTGTTTGCTAACGTCAAAATACTATAAGGAAGTAGTTTAATCTTTATTATCTATGCCGCATGTTACAGTAGTAGTACCTGCATAAATTTAAGGTTGCATTATCATACATACATATATACACACACATGTATACATACATACATACACACATCTGCGCTCGCGCGAGCACACTTACGCACACACACACCATGCATGCTATGATTATAAATTAGTTTTAATTGATATTTTTATTTTATTTTCCTTTTAACAAATACAGAATAATATTAGTGATGTCTAATCAATGGATGCTTACTTGTACACGGCAGAGCGGGGCCTCCTAACACAGACAATGTTATGGCTAAAAGGAGCGCTCCAACAATATTGTAACTAGACTAAGCTTAGTTAATGAAAATAAATCATTTTTTTTTTTCACTTGCTTCTAAAGATAATTACAGTGTTAAATAAAATGCGTGGAAATGTTTCAGGCCTGAGTCTGATCAGACATTTTTATAAAACCCGTTTTCATTGTTTGAAGTTTTCAATCCTAAAATAGTAGGTACTTTAAACCATTCCTAAACACATGAGAAACGGCAATGAATTGCCGCAAATCTTAGAGTTCGAAAAAATGGTTCAAGTAATATGCAAAGGTGGTGAGGTCAGAGGTGAAAGGTCATAGTCATTTCGGCGTATATCGAATATGCTGAGTCGAATGGCGTTGACCGCGAGTCTCTAGTTCTTACGGTTCTTGAGTTGAAAGTTGTATAACAGTCAGACGGACGGACGGACAAAGCTGTTGTATAAGAGTTTTTTCGTACTCTAAGAAACTATAAATAAAACAAATTAATGGATGGATCTATATCGGGAAGAAGTTTCTTATTCAAACTTTATGAATATTTAACGTTCATGTCAGTTCCTTTTATTATGCTCCTGCTTACTTTGGGAACATAGTGGAATTGGTTAGTTAAAAAAATTATAAACACTAGAAGAAAGCAAGAATTTAAATAAATATAAGTATGTCACGTAATTCAACTACCAAACAACATTATTTTACCCATACTGTTCAATCTGGGAACCGTTAGCGACAACTTTATGTACATTATTCGATATTTATATCGCATACAAGAACACGTGCAAATTAAGGCATTTGCACGGGAGGTTATATATCGTGTAACAACCAACGCGAGCCCCGGCGCAAGTCACCCATTCGATTATCTTACGTAAATAGCTTGAGCGAATAGCTTGTAGAAAAATCAAGCCTTTTTTATAAAACATCTTCATGTTGTGCACCTTCAGCAAAACGGTATCAATTTGTAACGATTTTGTCTGTTTAACGAATAAGATATATTTTACCAAATAAAATTAGGTGATAATCATCATCTTTTCTATGTACTGTTTTGTCACTTTTAAGATAATTTAAAACGGTATTTCTTATTTGTTTATATAGCCATACTTCTATTCTGCTACAACAATTACATACCACATACATATTGTTCACAAACAGCCTTGATGTAAATATCAAATCAAGATAAAATCAGACTGCCGTCATGCAAAAATAGTACAATATTTCAGAATCTCTGTAGGTACTAAAGATTAATGAATGTAGGTACGTGGATATAAGAAAAGCTACCGCGGACCGGAGTAATGCCTTCTACGCAATCAGTTGGGGAAACAGAGAACTAGAGCATAACCGCGCGTCATTATACTTTGTCTGCAAAAAGCGCCGTCGAGACAACAGCACTGTTCGCAATCCATTAGTATCTCGCCAAATGATGCGACAAGTTGACTTGTACGTTTGTACAAATATTATATGATACCGAACCAATGTAAGCTCACCATTAATGTTCAGATTCTTTGATAAACCGCGCAGACAACCGCGCTGTGATAAATGAGGACGTCTGTGAGCGAACTTGACTAAGTAGTGTCTTTAGAGATAAATTTATTATACACACCACAAATTTTGGTACTTTCTATTGGGATTAAATATAATGAACACCAAAAATAGTAATTGCACACCAAAATATGCTTACTAAAACATATCATAACAAGCACCTATACGCCTCAAATCATTGTATTCCGTCTCGGAAGGGTTAGGTTATGTTAGGTTCCTTCTTAAACCCACCCAAAAATAGATCGTCCGTCGACTTATATTGATCTCTTTGATGTGCAATTAATATTTTTGGTATTAAAATGCGGTTTTAATTTTGGTGATCTTTTACTAATTTTTGTGATCATTTACTATTTTTGACAGTTATATTTTACTATATCTGGTGATAAGTTAAACATAAGCCCTTTCTATTTGACGACTGATTTTGACTATTTGATGTACTATAGGTACTTACTCAATAAAAGCTTATCAACTAAATTAATACGGCTCAACTTGGCAACAATTTTAATTCTTATAAGCCCCAAGTACTTTCATAATAGAAAATTAAAAAATAGATAAGCGTTAAGTATCTTGATTGTATAAAGTTTTGCAATGGATTGTATCAGCGAGGAAGTAAAAGAAAAATAAAATTGTTTCTGCGTCTTTTCTCGTTTTAATACTTAAAATCCGGATAATCTGAAATGAGAACTGTCTTATTTTAGGATACCGTAGTAAACAGATTGTTTTATATTGTATTTTTTTTTACAATAAATGAGTTACATAGTAACTTTTTTACAAGCGTAGTGTAGGACGCCCTCCGGCCAGATAGACCGATGACCTGAAAAAGGTGGCTGGAGGCCACTGGATGGCGAAAACGGGAGATCGGGCCTTGTGGCGCACCCTGGGGGAGGCTTATGTCCAGCAGTGGACTGCAATAAGCTGAAATGATGATAGTAACTTTACGTTTTAATTTCCTCGTCCTCTGAAACTAAATATCTATCTTCCATATAAAGACATTGTTTCTTTAAAGTGTTTTTGTAACTTTTAGTACGCCTCTACACCTTTGACAGAAACCTATCAACTAAGTACTCACGTATTATTCTATAGCTACAGACAGCGACGCGACAGGACGTATAGACGAGACGATATACGACACAATATCACGTGACATATGTCCTTTTCGACATCGAATATATGTCAAAGAGCGATATAGTTGACATACAACGTAAAGTGATCGTTGAAATATCAGGTCATTACTTTTCATTATCGAAAACAGTACTAACCATCACGTTATTCTGTAGAACTAAAGCAACGAATCCGCGAAAACAATAATCAGCTAACTTTAACACAAATTTCATAAATTTATTTGGTATTATGTAGATTTAGTAATTCATGTTTATTAGTAAGTAATAAATAATATCGAAGTCTTTTCTCGAGATAAATTTTATTTAACAATTCTCTAAATATATATTGTATTTTTAAATAAATCACAAATTTAGATGCAGGCATAAAAGCAACTATGTGGGTAAATACAATACCGAAAACACGCACGGCTCATATGGCATTATAAACTGATTTATCCGACAACAGCCTGACCGGTATGGTCAACAGCAAGTAGTATGTACAATACAGCAACAATGTACTTCACAAATCGAATATGCGTTTTATTTTATTAAGTGAAATATTTCAAAGATTACGTTAATAAATTGCATCAATTTAAACAGCTAAAATATTAAACGAATAAAACTTAAACGCTTTGATTTTTGAAGTGAAAACTTCTTTAGGCGCGTCGAGCACTTCTTGGGTGAACAAAAATCGTAGAACTCGCGTCATCGTCACGCTTCCACGGTTTCCATTTTTGAATTATTTTAGAATATTAACAATATCTCAGAAATGGTGAAATAAACGAAATTTTGAACCCCTTAATAACACCTAAGAGAATACCAGGAAACCGACGTACACCTATTTTTTTTTGTTTATTAAGAAATGTTTGTGATCAAGGATTAAAGTTTTCACTTCTATCGGCAGTCACCAACGATTGCCCCAATTTTTTATGTATTGAAACATCACAACGATTGTGAGTGATGACTATTTTTATAAAAGGCATGTGAGGCCCTGGATGTATTTATGTACCGTACCTACTGCAAATAATTTACTGAAATTAAATTTTATAGGCTTACTTTCGACCATACTCACTTAATGTTAGTCGTAATTTCTAGTATAGCAAAAAAGCGTTTTAATTTAACTGTAACCTTATATTGTGTATATATAAGATAAATATATACAATCTCGCAAAATGAATCTGTCTGTTGCGATGGTGAAGAGTTCCAAGGGCCCAGAGATGCCTAACCAGCGTGATTTAGGGAAGCAGTTTTAAATAGGTAAAATGTAGGTAAACTCTGAATGCATACTTACTAGTTTGAAAGTGGAGCTGATAGGCGTTTCGTATCTATCTGTTCGCTTACAATAAGGCTTGTAATAGTAACCCAAACAATATAAATTAAATGGGCCTGCACTGTATTATTATAACATAATCTAAGTTATAACATTATGAAAGTCCAGAGATTTTACTTAAATCATTTAATAATAGTAGTCGGAAACTTTGTCCCACTCAAATGCCGACTACTGGACACAATTGCGGACTCCACGCCGCTACTTAGAATTTCTTCTCAGAAAAAAAAATTGGAGCTGTCTTTGGGGACTGCTGATACAAGTGAAAACTTTAATCCTTGATCATAAACACTTACTTATAAACAAAAAAAAAAGTAAAACAAGTCGGATTCCTGATACTCTCTTGCGGGTTTTTAAGGGGGTCAAAATATCGTTATTTTTTGCGTAGGACGCACCATTTCTGAGATATTGTTAATATTCTAAAATAATTCAAAAATGGAAAGCGTGGTAGCGTGAAGATGACGCGAGTTCTATGATTTTTGTTCACCCAAGAAGTGCTCAACGCGCCTAAAGAAGTTTTCACTTCAAAAACTTGTAACACATTGCTTATACCCGGGAATCAAGTCCGTGACCTTGTGCACAACAGTCGCATTTACTACCGCTGCCTCATCAAGGCAGACTTACTCTATATACATATGTATATAAAACTTCGAAAGTTGTGTTCATAGCGGTTTAAATTACGTCCCTAGTTGGTCCGTGTCCAAAGTTAAAGTTGCCCAAAGTTCACACATAATAAATGACAACTTTTAAATGCGGGCTTTCTAGATTTCGCATTATCCTATTCATTACCATATACCATCCTTTAAATGTCTTATGTATCTATTTACCTACTGTATTGTAACCTAGAATTTGCCAGCGGCTTCGCTCGAGTAAATGTATTGGGTTATGTCCTTTTATGTTTCTCTGATAGCCTAGTGGGAAACAGGACTGCTTCGCAGAGGTCTCGAGTTCAAACCCAAGGCGCGCATCTCTGACTTTTCAGTTTTATTTAATAATAGATAATTATCGCTTGCTTTAACAGTGAAGGAAAACATCCTACATGTCTGAGAGTTCTCCATAATGTTCTCGAAGTTCGGTGTTGGTGAAGTCTGCCAACCCGCACTAGGCCAGCGTGGTGGACTATGGCCTAACCCTTCTCACAGTGAGAAGAGGCCCGTGCCCAGCAGTGGGACAGTTTAATACAGGGTTGATACTATTATATGTTTCCCTGATAACGTGTAAGCGAAATTTATAATAACTGGTCAAGTAGTTAAGGCGTGAAAGCGTAAAAAACAAACATACAAACAAACCCACATTCGCATTATTAATACATTTTAGGATTATATTAAATGAATACCGGAATGGAACGCTACTGAACAATATAATACTCTAGCAGTAACGTTATGAGCTCTTTTATGACGAAACTTTAAGGCTATATCCAAAAAATGCTTGTGTCAACTGTAATAAAAATGAGATAAAACATTGTATATGTACTGGGCTAGCTCAATGTTGTTATTATCCTTCGTAAAAATTGTTTCAGAGATATGAAACTGTTTCTATGTTAATCAAACTAATTCAATAGCTTATTCGCCTCGTGAATCATCGCTGTTTTTACGAGCTTCTGAAACTTATTATTTCATGTAGGTGGTGTCAGTATGGAGCAAAATAAGGTCATTTGCTTCTATAGAAAGAAAAGACGAAGAATTAAGTGGAGATTTCGGTAAAGACTGCAAGTACTATTAGTCTAAGGACGTGTATTATTTCAAAAGTGGCGCTTTTGTTTTCTGTTCCAAAAAGGAAAATGGTCGCGTAAAAAGATGTTTGTACATAAGTTACATAGGGAGGGATAGGAGAGAAACTCTATGTTTTCCAACAGCAAAGATATCGGTAAAAAGTTATTTATTGCCACTTTAGAGACACATATTATGTAGAGACAGACCGCTGACGCATTAAATATATGTACATGCGCGCGATTATAATTATGAGTGCTGCACAGCAGTCGCCTCCCCGCACTTGATTCGTTAACATGTAACATTTGTAAATCTATACAAATAAATAAAATTGAAGTGTCTGTTTGTAATGTCAAAATAACAGATTTTTATCTAATGCATATGAAAGTATATAAGGTACCTATACGAAAACATCTATTTTTTTAAATTTTTGTCTGTCTGTCTGTTGTTCCGGCTAATCTTCGAAACGGCTGAACCGATTTTGACGGGTCTTTCGCTGGCAGATAGCTGATGTTATAAGGAGTAATTTAGGCTACTTTGATTTTAGAAAAAATAGGGTTCTACGGAGACAAACATTTTTTAGTTAAAATCTACGCGGACGAAGTCGCAGGTAACAGCTAGTTTGTAAATATACCTTTATCGCACGATAAACTATTAAACACTCATTTGCTTAAAATATACAAATAATTTCAGCCAATGCTGCCATTTGTCTAGATCGTTGTGGGATCATAAACAGTAAATGTAAATTCTATATTATTTATATTCATTTAGCTTCAAACGAATTCAGTTATGTGTTTTGTAATCGCGCCAGAACTACGTCTGGTTTTTACTCTTGTAGGGAGCAAAAGGACGCTGTTTTTTGGAACGTTAAAAATTTATAGGGTCGTAAAAACTCGCACCGAGCTCGTTTGCGATGCCAGGAGTGGTTTCTAGGTACAGATATGATGTTACGTAGTAGCATGTTTAAGTGATGTGCTGAGAATTATGACACTCTTATGCCCTAACTATCATTTTGACGTCAAATTAATTATTTGTGTATTATCTAGGTCTTATACTATTTGTCTTAAGTATCCACACATAGTATACTGCTGTAAATAAACGTAGCCTCAGTTTCCTTGAATAGGTTTCTCGTGACAAAAATATGTTCATCTATTCCAAGAACTAGAGTTCACACGATTCGTTTCGTTTACACAAAATATGACGTCATAAGTTTTTATCTGAGTTTAGCCACAGCTAAGCGCGCGTTTTTAGAGTGCAAAAAGAAACTATTATTTTGGTAGCGCTGTCCCGGTTTTCCACAGCCGGTAGCAGCCGTCAGTCCCGGTTCCCATTGTATCTCCTTCGAGACACCTGCAAAGCTGGAATAATAAAGAGTTTTACAACGTTTCAAAATGTGACTTTTTCTCGCAATTCAACCGCAACGTGCACTTAAGGGATTTGAATATCTTATATGGTACGTTTTATCTGTTCCACGCAACTCCCCATTGAATGAATTCGTCTCAGCGTTTTAAGATCTTAAACCATTCCTAAAAGTTCCGGTAAGTCAGATCGTCAATCGGATACATTGATAGTTTAACCGCCGGTAAATATATGATGTTCCGATTTGTTTACCAATTTTGAAGAACGATGCTATATTTTATTTTAGAGATTCTGGAACCTAGCAGAGGTATTTTGCGAGAAATGGTTTTCGGTATAACGTGTAATCAAAAATATAATGTCCCCGTGCTTCACCTAGGTTCTCCACCTGGGTGAAGCACGGGGACATTATATTTTTCGGGTCTGGAGTCGTATAAACGTATAATAAAAGGTCAACCCTATAATCAAAATCAGCGGAATACTGGACATTAAAAGTAGTAACCGGAAAACGTGAACAAAAATGTTTTATTAAATTTTCTTCTGCTTTTCTTTTCTTTTAAATACAAAAAGTACTCATTCTGCGTTATATTCATTTTTATTTCTTTCATGACCATAACGACACTCTCCGAAGTACAATATTTAAGAAAATATATGGAGCAACTACGAGTATATGTCATTAAATTTTATAAAGTCTAAAACGTTTCTTATTTCAAATATTCAAGTGCTATTATGATTATGAGAGCACATAAGTGCTAAGTACTTAATATTTAGTATTTTTTGAAAACTCGGTATCTTTTGTTGAATTAAAAATACATTCTTAGATGCCTTTTGTGGACTAGGCTAGTTGCCATTCGCGCAGGTGCCATTCGGACGGGTGCCCTTGTTGGACTACCTCGAATGACTAGGTTAAGACTGCGCCGAGCGTAAGACAGATATTCAAATCGACGCGCAGCCGCCATAGTAAAATTATATGCAGGATTTGAAGTGCTTTCTTGATAAATATGTATCTTTATTGTCAACCAATAACTTAAATATTTGGGACGGACAAATTGTAATATAACTATTTATGTTTCGTTTAAGCTGTAAAATAGGATAGATTTCTGTTATAATCTAAAAATCACGTAAGCTTACGTTTTTGCAATTTATGTAATTTTATAGGCGAAAATATTAACTATTTTAAGTTTTTTACACGGAGTGATTGTAAACACATTTATTGTTTTGGAAAATGTATATTTTATATTTGTATTAAACAAAAAGTGTTGATTTTATTCACTTAACTGTGACCGCCTGTTTTGGCATATTTCGCTCGGCGCAGTCTTAAGTAATTTATAACAAACTAGATGTGCCCTCGCTTTCACCCGCGTTTATAGTTACTGCGCCTCTCCCGTGGGTTGTAGTGTGATGTTATATAGTCTTTAGCCTTTCTCGATAAATGAGCTATCCAACAATAAAATAATTTTTGAATTCGAACCAGTAGTTCCTGAGATTAGCGAGTTCAACCAAACAAACAAACTTTTCAGCCTTAATATTAGTATAGTTAATTAAGAAAATCCTAATTGATTTTCAATTAGACTAGGTATATAGCTGGTGGCGCAGCAGTAGTAAATGAGACTGCGATGCATGAGGTCTCGGGTTCGATACCAGGTTGGACAAAGCGTTATTGAGATTTCATTCAATAAATTCTTGGCAACAACACGGAATCTGGCGCAGTGCCCGATAAACAGTACTAGTCTTACACTCTTTAACATAGTATCCTGAAGCATAGTACTGTAAGTGAAATATGGGTTTAAGATCATCTATGTATATTATATATATAATATTTAACGGGTATTAATGCGATCATGCATAATGTTTACCTTTTTTAGGCTTGACGTTTCGACCAGGTTACACCGGCCGTGGTCACAAGCTGACTGGTGCTGCGATGGCTGATGTAACCTGGTCGAAACGTCAAGCCTAAAAAAGGTAAACATTATGCATGATCGCATTAATACCCGTTACATAGTATATATATATCATGCAACGCGAAAGTTTAAAAGTTATCTATGTATGTACCTATATGTAAAAGATTCATAAAGATTCATATTGTATGGGATGAGCGCTGTCGTCCGAAGTACAGATAATTAATTTTATCTAGTTCGGACACAGATGACTTTTCTCCAGAAAATAGAATAATTATAATTAATAATGTATTCCTATTGATAACATGTTTGTATAATTAATGTAAATAGTATAAATAAAAAAAATCAACGGGTTGCACTCCGGGAGTGCCGGCAGAAGTGAAAACTTGAATATTAACGTTGTGCATTTTTGATATTTTGGAATGGTTCGGGAATAATTTTGCACGAATTGCTTTAATTATCAGTATAAAAGTGCTATCATTTATGTGGTAAAATACAATATTCATTTATTGCGCTATCGTACACAAAGATTACCATTCTCCCTCCGTCTTACGAATTTTCGATCAGGTCACGTGTCCAGACGCGAGTTTGACAATTATCCTTCTGTCTTACGAATTTTCGATCAGGTCACGTGTCCTGACGCGTTATTTGTGATGGGTAAAAAATGTTAACATTTTTTACCCATCACAAAAAAGTGCACAAAATGGCTAAGGAAGTTTTCACTTCAAAAAAATTGGGTCAGTCTTTAGGGATTGCCGATAGAAGTGAAAACTTTAATCCTTGATCATAAGCAATTCTTTATAAACAAAAAAAAAAGAATGGGGCGGGTCGGATTCTTGATACTCTCTTACGGGATATTTAGAGGGCCAAAATTTCTTTATTATTTGCGTAGGACGCACCATTTATGAGACATTGTTAATAATTTAAAATAATTCAAAAATGGAAAGCGTGGAAGCGTGACGATGACGCGGGTTCTATGATTTTTGTTCACCCAACAAGTGCTCAACGCGCCTAATGAAGTTTTCACTTACAAAAATGTGAATTAAAATAATGATCATTTTTTATGTCTGTTGTAATCAAAACAAATAAAATGCCACAATCATTTTAATTAACAAGAGATTGTTAATTATTTTTCAGGCATCAGACATGACTTTTTGAAGTTAGGTGTATGTTAAATTGTTAATTATCGCTTGCTTTAACAGTGAAGGAAAACATCGTGAGAAAACCTGCATGTCTATAAGTTCAACCCGCATTGGGCCAACGCTGTGAACAATTGCCTAATCCTTCTCACACTGAGAAGAGACCCGTGTACTGAGACCCAGCAATGGGAAAATTAAACACAGGGCTGATATAATATAGTACCCAAAATAATTTAAAATCCTAACTAATATTATAAAAGCGAAAATGAGTTTGTTTGTTTGTTACCTTTTCACGCCTAAACCACTGAACCTATCATCCTGAAATTTGCATATACGTTGACAGGTGTACAGAAACGGACATAGGCTACCTTTCATCCCAAAAAAAATTACTGTTCCCGAGGAAAACAATAATAATGTTCTTATGACAATAGATGGCGCCACGTGTCTTTCGAATCATGATTGAATTATATTATTACAAGCAGAGTACAACCCGAATTGATTGTTAAATTCTAAATTAACGCGAGCGAAGCCGCGGGCGCGGTTAATATAACCGAGCATAGTGTCACTTATAAAGTTCTTTGAAAGAGTTTATTTGCACTTAAGAATCTGATTTTTATACCGCCAATACGAATATTTTAGAGGGAATGAATCAAAGGAAAGAAATTGAACTGTTTGATCAACGTTCTAATTAATATTGCCTTTTATATAAAAAGGAAACCAGGCAAGCACAAACTAGGAAATTAAGTAAAGTAAAGTATGTTGAGGGAAGCCAGATAAATACGTCTGATGGGTTTATTTAAAGGAAATAATTATATAAAGTGGTTCGAAAGCGATTTGCTTTCGAACTTATTTCATACTAGTTTTTTGCCGCGGCATTGTTCGTGTTATTGTAGGTTATGTCAATAAATTAATATCCCTTGAGAACAGTGCGTTTTTCTGGATGAGAGGTAGCATATGTCCTTTTTTTGTTCCTTTGACAACGTGTATGCGAAAGTTCATGTTGATCGGTCAAGTAGGTAAGACGTGAAAGCATAACACACAAACAAACATAGTCACACACACAAACAAACATAGTCACACACACAAACAAACATAGTCACACACACAAACAAACATAGTCACATTCGCATTTATGATATTAGCTAGGATAGTAAGTGAGGAGAAATTAGAAGATATTGTTGCATACCTGTAGCAATTTAGCGTCGGAGATTGTCCAACTTGAAAAGAGACTTCCAACTTTAAGAACCTGGTACATAAAAGTTCTAAACAGAGCCTAATTGCTTACGCTCAATAATCCGCCTTTCTATCTGTCTATTATTAACCCTTCAACTCCCAACATAATTATATTATTCAGGTATGTAGGTATTAGTACTACAATATGTAGGTACCTATTTGACTGAAGCCGATCTTGCGTCTCAGTCAAATCAACAGTAACATACAGGAAATATATTTAGCATCGTGTAAAAATGCCATTAAGTTAAGTCAAAGTCAAAATTCATTTATTCATTCATTACCAATATATCCCAATGTATTCACGTATACCACTTTCGCACAACGCCATTATCGGTTTTCAAGAGTACTGTTATATAACAAAATTCATGATAAGTTACATATACACTCGCTAAACTCGTTTAATTGCAAAACAAAACTAAGAGAATATCTACTTACCCTAAATTATGACGACACAGAAAAACTACTAAAACGTCCCTACACGTAACCTAAAACACGCATACACACACCCTACAAACACTATTATATACCACTCAGACACATACTCTCGCAGGCATATACACATACACATTCACACACATACACACAACACACGCACAACACACACACCTACACACAATACACGCACAACACACACACACATGCATACTCGTACATAAACAAAACACAAAAATAAAATACTGAGGAGGAAGATGGCCCTCATTTCCTTTAATTATTTAATTTATTACTTGTTAGTTTTTTTTTCTACCTTCAGTTCCCCTAAATTAGTCTACTTGAATTATATTTGGAAATCAGTTTACTAAGCACAGCATCGTACTTGCATTTGCATCAACAACTCTGTATGTAATCAAAAGTATTTTTGTACTTCCATGACATTGCACAGGATGGAGGGATGTTCCCCGTAACACAGGAACTTCCTAGCTCAGGGGACATTGCTCACATTGTATACCTCAGATGTACCCGACCTATTTCATTTATTTAAATATGATGATGTATACAGCTCTGAACCCTTTTTGTTGCTAATAAACTATTATTATTATTATTTAGTTCACAAAGTAACACTTATGAACGTCAAAATATATAGGTTAGTGAGATTACTAAGTTACTGAAGTTATGTTAGTTGCTAGGTTTAGGCAAAGGGTTGAGCCTATGAAAGGAAAACTGCAAGAAACCCACGGTAAGATTTTCGATGGCTGTTTTTAGAAAAAGCATATATTGTTAGTTTTGAAAGAATTAGCAATTTGGGGTACTAATTACTAACATTTTGTTGTTAACCTCACAAGCTAAGCTAGAATGTGTTAGAAGTGGGGTTCAGGTCGGTAGTGGAATGAGTGGGATTCGAACCTCCGTACGTTTGTAAAACTTAAACACCTTTCGATCGAAAGTTCAATATAGGGTCATGTATCATAGTTCAATGCCGTATCCATTGGGGCACCGGCGCCGCTTAGCTGCCGACGCCGTATTACATACGTACCTACTAAATACATTTAAACAGTAATATTTATATAACGTTACGGTTTCTAAACTACATGCCTTTTCGGAATCACAGATGTGAAACAATTAAAGATTTACATCTGTGAACCCAAAAATAATAGTTAAAAAACTAAAAAACACGCTTTAAAAAGTAGAAAATAATTTAATTATTTTAATGTAAAAAAGCGTGGGGTGCTTTCTAAGATATTTTGATAACCCCCACCCCACGTTTTTTTACATTAAAATTACTAAATTATTTTCTACTTTTTAAAGCGTGTTTTTTAGTTTTTTTTAAACTATTATTTATTTATTTATTTTATTTTCTAAATTATTATATTGTCATCGGTCCTCGATAAGTGCGCAAAGTTTCAAATCAATCCGTCGGTTTGAAAGGGGTGAAAATCACGTTCAAAGATTTCGTTATATAGATTCATAGACACAAGCTAATAAAAGCGTGTTGAAAAGCGTAAGCAAAGCTACTTAACATCCACGTTTAGCCAGTTACGTTTTAAATTCGATCCAGACAAATAGTGAAGAATCTATTACTACTAAAGTTTTACGGCGAATTTTCTAGTGGAAAATCTCAGTAACACTTTGGCTGACTCAGACATAAACTTTAGTTTTCATGAAAGAGCGATTTAAAGAAATAGGTAAGTATACTAAGCGTAGCGTCGCGTCGC
Organism: Catocala sponsa; assembly: GCA_963564715.1. Lineage (NCBI taxonomy): Eukaryota > Metazoa > Arthropoda > Insecta > Lepidoptera > Erebidae > Catocala > Catocala sponsa. Next base: position 28,802,005 of record OY751329.1, read on the forward strand.
AATATATATTTACGAGTATTAGAAGGATAAAACGTAAAATTCACTTATATAATAAGTATAGTATACTTATATTCATAACTAGGGTTGCAAGGAGACGAAAATATCGATATAAATATGGATATTTATATCGAAGGCCTGAAAATATCGATGATCGATAATATCGACAGTTTCAATGCGATATTATCGATAATTAATTCAAAACTTTCAAGTTAGTAGTAGAAGTGGGTAAATAAGAAGCAATTATAATAAATATGTAATAAATATTACCAAATATTATTTTAGGGTCGATATTATCGAATATTCGATATATCGTTCGATATCGATATTTAATTTCTTGACGATATGATAATATCGTATCGATGATGGTTAGATATCGATACAAATATGGATATTTTAGGGTCGATATTATCGAATATTCGATATATCGTTGCATCGCTATTCATAACTTAAGCAATGGAAATAAGCATAAACTAGAGTGTTCATATATACGTATACATAAAGTTTCAAATTTATTTGCGGGTCACTGTATATTACCCATTGACGTCATACATTAATCTTTACTTAAACTTAAAAAGTGTTGTATAAAAAGCTAATGGGTCAAGTTTATTATTAAATTAATAATTACCTGCCCTTTGACAGAGGCTCATGTACGAGCCGCTACATTAGTATCGTGTACTTGTTACCGGCTCATATACGAGCCATTTTAAACCTTATTTTACTAACCTTAACGCTGAAATCTGATTGTTTATCGGCTACGAATGGATTTGTTTTTTAAAGGACATATCATAACGTATTACGAAAATATAAATACGATAGGTTAAAATTTTAAAATCTTATAGTACCATTTGCTTCTTTCATACACGGTTTAAACATTTGTATTATAAATAAATTGACTTATATCACGTTCACTGTGCATGCCCCACCAGTGGGGCATATCGAGTTGCTCATTGTACGTGCATGACCCACGGGTGGGGCATGAAGCTACGAGATCATACGTGCATGCCACACGGGTGGGGCATGAATTTACGAGATCATACGTGTATAAAAACTATTATTTTTTATATGAAAGGGATATAAAAAATGAAAAACAATGCTATAATAATATCATTTTTATACCTAACGCAACATATTATCTACGATTTGCGTTTGCACTTATGGGGTAGTCGTGAGCAGCGATAGCTCAGTAGGGAGACCAACAGACTGCAATTCAGAGGGTCTCGGATTCGAACCCACGTCGCGCACCTCTGACTTTCGGAAGTTATATGACTTTTCGAAATTATGTGCGTATTGATTGACAATTATCGCCTGCTCCGTGCCTCGGAGAGCACGTTAAGCCGTTGGTCCCGGCTGCCATGAACATCTATGGCAGTCGTTATTGGGAGAGTGTCGACACAAAAGATCCCACTGGGTCGAAGTGTCGCCGGTCTGCACTGACTGGCTCCCACATAAGATAAGATAAGATATGGGATAGTCTCTCTCATAATAACTGCACAGTGAACGTAATATAATACGAGTCAATTTATGTATGTAAAGGTATGAAGTATATTTTGCCTTTCATTTGTCACAAAGTGTATGTGCCTTCATGCTATAGGTCCTACTGTCTTTTAGAAACCTGAATTCCTTCAAACCATTAATATTATGTTGTAGTTTATATTTGAATCTTCAGCAGCAATATATGGTATAAGGGCTGCAATACCATAATAATCATTTAATGGCAATTTAGAAGTGTTACTGACAAGTATTTTACTTTTATTATGTTATGAGAATATAGACTTTTATGTTACATTACGGGTACGTATTACATTACCGAAATTTCATAATAACTATGACTGAAATACCGACCTCCAAAACAAAGAAATTCAAAATACCGAAAGTTTTAAATGCCGATAGCCATTATATCAAAACATAAAATACCGATGTCCAAATGCCCGAATGGATGAAATCCCGAATGGACGAAATCTAGAATGGTATTCCTCAGTTCTATGGTAGAACTAATGGCAGTTTTGGACGGAGCCCCGTGCCGCGGGGCTCCTATTTCTGGGTGGGTTTACAAAAGAGAACCTAACACAACCTACCGCTTCCGAGTCGGAATCGTACGGATGACTTCGGGATATGGATCTTCGGGATTTTAACCTTTCGGGCAAATGAACTTTCGGGATTTAAAACTTTTGGCCAAACAATCATTCGACGTTAAATTTTTCGGGATTTCTTCCATAGATATTTTAAAATACGGTCTTTTAAATTTCGGTATTGTAATACGTACCTAACCTACATTACATAACAGAACTTTTAAAATAGACAATTTAATTATATGTTTTGATTAAAAATGTCTTTTTCCTTTCAGTTATTCGGTGTATCCATATTCGCGCTATGCCTATGGATTTGTGTAGAACCGGGCTTCAACGAGTGGATGCAGGTTTTGGAATTGCAGAAATACTTCATTGGCATCTATATCATCCTAATAGCGTCTCTAGGCATCATGGTTGTCGCGTTCCTTGGTTGCGGCTCAGCTCTCATGGAAAATGTTAAGCTTTTGTATGCGGTAAGTCTAAACAAAAGATTTATTACATTTTAAAACAAGAGCTACAGTGAAATTAAGACGTGCCGTCATGGTCTCCAGGTTTCTGCTAACAATGTTTTCTATTGTGTCTGCTGCATGACGTTTAAAATATTAAGAAAATTATAAATATTTTGTGAATATAATATAATATAATGTTAGAGAGAAAATGTATTTCATATATCCTATTCAGCGGGGGTTTGGTATTAGGTTACACCAGATCTTTTCAAATATATGTCGCGAAGCGCTTCGACATTTAGAAATCGGGATCTCTTTCGCTTTAATTTTTTTTTGTGGGGGACTGCTTTGACGCTTACCCCTCCGCGGGGGCGAGCGGAGGGGTTATGTCGGACTCACCGGGGTAAAAGAAAAAATGTTGAAATGATGATAATGGACCTCCCGGAATACCGACTAAACCTATCACGGTGTTCCTCGAAAAAACCGCTATTGATGGGGCCGCGCATATATACATACATACATACATAACATTCAGGTAAACGTAAGACAATATTATATTGTTTCTAGCTTATTTTGTATATTTCATGAAAGACCAGGGTTAAAGCGTTTTTTAAATCAAATCATATCTTTAATGTAAAGGTAAATGTATTTATGTTTACAGTATATAGGAACACAAATAGCTACTTTCGTATTTGGTCTGGTGGGTGCCTGCGTCGTCTTGGACTTCTCAACCTACGACTCGAGCATCCAGCCTCTGATTAAGGATGTCATCGTGAGACTGATGCACAACCCTCAACATCAAGGCAGTCGCGAAATTCTCAGAATGGTGCAAGAAGGAGTAAGTATTATAATATACATAACATAATACCTACCAATAAAATAAAATGGGAAAATACCAAGACTTTTTGAAATCTACTCAACAATTAATAACATATAAGAGTTTTAAAACTGGTAGTTATCAAATGACAGAAAAGGATACACGATACAAACTGTGACGTAAGCGCTATCTAAATGCAATTGTCTAAGGGAGATAGAGAGATATATCATTACATCCCTACTTCTCTTGTATTCAAATATTAATTACAGGGAGTAATTAATATTTGAATATAAGAAAAGTAAGTACTCTAACTAATTTAGATACTGTTTGCACCAAAGATTTATTTTGATTGCTATTTGCTCTCGTGTGGGAGATAGTGTACAAAATCAAACATAGGCAATTACCTTATTATAGACTAGCTGTCCCGCGCAATTTCGTCTGCTTCATATAAGGTAATTTTACCCGTTTTTGCAAAATGTTTCATTGCTGCTCCGCTCTTATTAGCCTTCCTTGATAAATGGGCTATCCAACTCTGAAAGAATTTTCCAATTCGAACCAGTAGTTCCTGAGATTAGCACGTTCAACCAAACAAACAAACTCTTCAGCAGTTCAGCTTTATAATATTAGTATAGATGTACTGCTTTATCGGCGGCGGTTATTACTTACAAGTGAGTAACAGTGCGGTAATAACATGTATAGCTTTAATACAACCTTCCAGTGAAATAAAATAGGAATAAATTATTTATCGTTGGTACCTAAAAAATAATACAGTAAAAAAAATTTGGGACAGTCTTTGGGGACTGCTGATAGAAGTGAGAACTTTAATCCTTGATCATAAACACTTCTTTATAAACCAAAAATAATTCAAAATGGAAAGCATTCGGTGACGATGACGCGAGTTCCATGATTTTTGTTCACCCAAGAAGTACTTAACGCGCCTAAAGAAGTTTTCACTTCAAAAATTATGTTAAACTATCAAAATACCTAAAGCTCTCTCTGTTTTTATTAAAGTTAGTTACAAAATGTTAAGCTTCGCTCAAAAAATATCTATCTTTTTATTTGTGTATTTATTTTTAATTTTATCTACATCTTTTTTTATATTGTGTAAGAGTTTATTAAGACTGCGCCGAGCGAAATGTGCCAAAACAGGCGGTAACAGTAAGTGAATAAAATCAATACTTTATGTTTAATACAAATATAAAATATACATTTACCATAACAATGAATGTATTTACAATTACTCCGTGTAAAAAACTTAATTAATATTTTCGACTGCAAAATTACGTAAATTTGCAAAAACGTAAGCTCGTGTTACGTAATTTTAAGATTATAACAATAGAAATCTATCCTATTTTACAGCTTAAACGAAACATAAATAGTTATACTACAATTTGTCCGTCCCAAATATTTAAGTTATTGTTTGACAGTAAATATCCTCTATACAATTTTACTATGGCGGTCGCACGCCGATTTGAATATGCGCCACACGAGCTCTGTCATTATCCGTCTTACGCTCGGCGCAGTCTTAAGATAGCAATGAGTTTTATGAATGTATCACATCTTGTAGCAGTGTAATCAATTGTTGGTGACTCATATGAATAAAATCTATATATGTAAAAGAAAGTCGTGTTAGTTACACTATTTATAACTCAAGCACGGCTGAACCGATTTGGCTGAAAATTGGTGGGGAGGTACCTTAGAACCAGGAAACGGACATAGAATACTTTTTATCCTGTTAATAAATAAAAAAAGAAACTTTGTTAAAACATTCGAATATTGACGTGTTTCCATTTTATGCTTGCCTGGTACTTGAAGCAGCCAACTATGAATAAATTCTATATATAACTGCTGAAGCTGAACCGATTTGGCTAAAAATTGGTGGGGAGGTAGCTTAGAACCAGGAAACGGACATAGGATACTTTTTATCCTGTTAAGAAATAAAAAAAGAAACTTTGTTAAAACATTCGAATATTGACGTGTTTCCATTTTATGCTTGCCTGGTACTTGAAGCAGCCAACTATGAATAAATTCTATATATAACTGCTGAAGCTGAACCGATTTGGCTGAAAATTGGTGGGGAGGTAGCTTAGAACCAGGAAACGGACATAGGATACTTTTTATCCTGTTAAAAAATAAAAATAAAAAACTTTCTTGAAACGTGGTATAACAAAACGCAACTGACATGGAATAACAACAGGCAACTGACAGCAAAACGAAAAATTTACCAGTCAACACATCAGTCTAGCTATCTAGCCGTTTACTTGTTAAAAATTTTATGGAAAATGACATGGAATAAATTTGTCATAAGGACAAACCGGAGAAACGCCAGGATGTCTTAGTGAGAAAGTGAAATAATATTTGAATGAATTTTTTTGTGTGTGTTCAAGTGGATTCGAGGATGGTTTAGATTCACTAAGTTACGTGCATAGGATTTTGTTTATTTTTCAACATTTTAGTTTGAGTGTATTAAATGTGTTTCGTTATTTTGAGATTTTAATTTTTTTGTACGGTGTCTTGATATTTCAGGTGTCGCATTAAGTGTATTATATTCACATATAAATTACGTACATAAAACAATGCCACGTCTTCGTGGACGAGGAGGAAATATTGGTCGACGGACTCGGAATTCACAATTACTCCAGAACCGTCGGTTAAATAGATCGGCAGAAGACAATGAAAATGTAAGAAACCAGGCTGCAGTCACACGTGCTAATGAAAGTCAAGAGCAATGCAACGAACGTCTCGAAAGCATTGAGACAAAGACTGGCCCGTCAACGAGTCACCGACACATTCAGAACACGTGAACAACAGCGTTTGCAAGTGTATCGCGCATTGACACGTGCATCATGTCTTCGCCTTGCGTTTGAATATGAGTCGGACATCGACTATTCGTTGCATTCACAAATTGTAATCGGTGCTATGAACAAACAATGCCAACACTGTCATGCACTCAAATACAAAGGTGAATCGGCCAGTTTCTGCTGCGCATCTGGAAAAGTTGTATTACCACCATTGAATTCGCCGCCAGAACTATTGAAAGCACTATTGGCTGGCGCTACATCTCAATCTAAATTGTCTTTTCGTAAAATTCGCAAATTCAATTCGTATTTTTAAATTACATCATTTGGAGCAACAAAAACCGTTCAGAATGAGGATGGTCACAATTTTCAATCAACGTTTAAGATTCAGGGCCAAGCGTATCATCAAATTGGTTCTTTAATGCCGATGCCTGATAACGATTCAAAATTTCTGCAAATCTACTTCATGGGTGATGAGGAGCAGCAAATAAACGCACGGTGCCAGTACAACCATATCGAGCAGATGGAGGAGCGAGAAATTGGGGTTATATTAGAACCGTTTTTACAGAATCACAACCAGTTGGTCCAGTTGTTCAATACCGTTTCAAACAGACTGCAAAACGACAACTGTACAATAGTCATCAAAGCAGACAAAGTACCATCTGGGCAGCACGCGGGCCGATATAATGCACCGACCATTAATGAAGTTGCAGTTGTTATGGTTGGCGACGCATTTGAACGTCGAGATATACGAATCCAACGCAGAGATAACACAGTGCATACGATTGAAGATAGTCATCGCTCTTACGACGCTTTGCAATATCCATTGATATTTTGGGAAGGAGAAGATGGATATCATTTAAATATCAAACAAAGAAATCCAGCAACAGGTACAATCTACACAAGTTATTACCTAATATGATAATAATAGGCAAAGTTCTTGAAGCTACAATTTTGACTGGCAAATTTGAAGGTGAAGTTGTTCTCCTACCACGAATCCTAATGATCCCTTCAGACTCACCAATTCCATTCAAACGTCTGCAATTTCCAATTCGCTTGGCATTTGCCATGACTATTAATAAGTCACAAGGTCAAACAATGTCGATTTGTGAGATAGATCTAGAAAATCAGGTCTTTTCACATGGCCAATTATATGTGGCGTGTTCTCGCGTTGGAAAACCGTCAAGTTTATTTATTTATACTCCTCAGGAAGTGACTAAAAATATTGTTCATCAACTCGCATTAAGATAAAATTAAACAAACTTTATTGATTATAACGAATTGTATTTAGAAAAATTGATGTTATTTCAAAATAATGAATAACAAAAGTATTATATTATTTGTCTTACATTTCTTACTTTGTTTAATATCCTAATCACTTGGTATATCATGCAGGACAACGTCTGTCGGGTCCGCTAGTTAAATAATAATATGCAATTTGTCAGGATATTTGCGACTAAACTTTTTTGTAAGGTCCACTGATATTATAATACTCATACAGTGAACCTTATAGATTTCATTATGACCGCTAGCAATAAATACAACCATATTCTCCACTATACGCTGTATATCTAGTAGCTCGATGTATATCTACCCGTATAAAAGCAAAGAGAAAGAAAATTTACATACAGCCGAAGGTTTGCCTAAAAAGAATATTGGCCGTCATTCCTCTCTCGTCAAACTATGGCTACAAAAACGCGGAACAAAACCGTAACATCTAACGAAGCAAACACCAAAACGCATTTACCGAATGGGCAGTTCACGAAACTGTAGCACAGAAAGGACAAGCTTATTGGGGTCTACTAGGAGACCAAATTCTATGGACATAGAAAGTGAAAGTAAAATTCAAAGACGCCTTTCGCATCGAGAGACTTATTGTTTTGTTTTCGGGAGTACAACAGAGTGTAGTAGACTACTCACTATAATATTTATAATACTAAAGCACACGTTTATTTCTCGATAGCTCAGCAGCGATAGCTCAGTGGAGAGACCAACAGACTGCAATGCAGGTCTCGGATTCGAACCCACGTCGCGCACCTCTGACTTTCGGAAGTTATATGACTTTTCGAAATTATGTGCGTATTGATTGACAATTATCACCTGCTCCCTGCTTCGGAGAGCACGTTAAGGTGTCGGTCCCGGCTGCCATGAATATCTATGGCAGTCGTTATTGGGAAGTCAGTGAGTGCCCTCTAATATCCTGACACTGGTCTAGCCTTAGGGTATAGTTAGCCTTCGGGTTGCGGAGGTCAGGTGGCAGCCGCTCCGTATAAAAACTGATATCCCGTCAAATCCGGTTAGACTAGAAAGCCGACCCCTAGTGACTTGGGAATAATCAAGGCTAGGGAGAAGAGACACGTTTATTTCTCAACCATAACTAACACTCATATTAGTTAATTGATTATGAATGGTTAAATTATAAATATCGTAAATGAGAAATCAGGTTTAAATTTTCAATAGTAGGCCTCCGTCCGTCGATAGTCGGGAGACTGGTGCTAATCAAATAGGTCTGTGTGCCACGTTCCGCACCCGATTGAACACTGTTCCAATCATAAACTGTGTTGAGCTTTAACTTGGCTTAATTTTGAATCGTTTCCCATCGCGAATGATGCTTGTCATATACGATTCTTGTGATTACTGGCTTAATACTTACAACTTGTTTGCTTTATTGAAGTGAAAACTTCTTTAGGCGCGTTGAGCACTTCTTGGGTGAACAAAAATCATAAAACTCGCGTCATCGTCACGCTTCCACGCTTTCCATTTTTTTATTATTTAAAATTAATTATTTAAAAATAACGAAAATTTGATCCCCCTTAATGGGGTGTAAGAGAGTATTAGGAATCCGACAAGCCTTTTTTTTAATAAAGAAGTGCTTATGCTCAAGGATTAAAGTTTTTACTTCTATCGGCAGTCTCCAAAGATTGCCCCAATCTTATTATTTTATTTTGTGCATCTGTTTTACTGGAGTATAACCAGGTTTTTATCGATGATATTGTCTATTTCTCTCTTAAACTGATACTACCTTTTGTTTGATACCCGTTAATAGCTAGTTTGATGTACAAGCTAAATATACTAAAATGTAGTGTTGATATGAATTTTCGCCGAAAATTCATATCAACACTACATTTTTGTCCATGCGTCAATTAAAAACATGAATATCCTAAAACATATTTTATTTTCACGTTATAATTTTAATATTGGTTCTGGTTTAAATATTTTGAAATGTAGGTACATAATATCTGCAGATATATGGATAGAGATATACATTGTTAAATATTAATGAAAATAAAAAAATTACATAAAAACAAATATAGAAATAATTTTAATCATAACGGTTATGGCAGCACGTCGAACAATTCCTCTGCATCGCTGTCAACTGAAACGTGCTCAGAAGACTGGCAGCATTGCCCGTTGAATTGCAATGCTGCTTCATTGAGCTAAAAATGTTTTATATATTGATAAATAACAAATATCGACACGTGCGTCGCGCGCACCTTACATAAAATATATGTTGTAGGCAACGATTATTTATTTAATCCACAACAACCAGCGTCACCGAGCTACTATAACAAAAATTACATTGTATTAAGCATGCACAGCGTTTACTATCTACAAACTTTAATTTAAAATAAAATTTATTTAGTACTAGCTTTTGCCCGCGGCTTCGCTCGCGTTAATTTAGAATTTAACAATCAATTCGGGTTGTACTCTGCTTGTAATAATATAATTCAATCATGATTCTAAAGACACGTGGCGCCATCTATTATAATAAGAATGTTATTATTGTTTTCCTCGGGAACTGTAATTTTTTTTGGGATGAAAGATAGCCCATGACCGTTTTTGTACACCTGTCAACGTATATGCAAAATTTCAGGATGATCGGTTCAGTGGTTTAGGCGTGAAAAGGTAACAAACAAACAAACTCACTCATTTTCGCTTTTATAATATTAGTTATAATCCAGGAATATTAAGGGTTTCACCTCGGAATGAGAGATAGTCAGCTATAAACTTGTATAAACCTTTATTTTGGCACCCTAAAACTTGTCTCAAAACCTACTTATCGTAGGGCGTCCGCGTCTACAGATATTCCAAGGTTAGGAATTAGGTATTAGGAAGTTAGGATTAGGATGAATAGACACTATAGCTATTAGTATATTAAGGTCTCAATATTTTAAAATATTGCTTATTATATGTATATTATTTTATATTTAATAATCATTAGCAATTTTTTTTATATATTGTGTGTTTATTAAACAAAGATTTTTTGGATAAGAAAAATGTAATGCTTTTGTACCCATAATTAATATGTTGTATGCTATAATCTAGCAAAGCATGCGTGTACTATATATAATATTGTATCACCACCAAATACGATGTTTTATGCAAATAAATGATTATTATTATTATCCTTTTGATTATACAAGTCTCTATAACATAGATACTTAATTAACCTAGCTAGTGGTTAGTTTTGCAACGTTTAGATATGTTGTTGCCGAACAAAGTTCTAACTAAATTGATTTCCGAACTTCAGATCGGTTGCTGTGGTGCTGAAGGTCCGATGGACTACATCAACTACAACAAGCCCCTGCCTGCCGAATGCCGAGATTCAGTCACCGGTAACGCTTACTTCCACGGCTGCATTGATGAACTTACTTGGTACCTGGAGGGCAAGACTAGTTGGCTCGCTGGCATCGTGCTTGCGTCTTGCATGATTGCGGTAAGTTTAAACATGATTGTATCAATTTTTAATTCCGTTTACCGTAATTCAAGTCTCACTCAGGATTATTGCAGTTTTCGCAGGATAATTCTAGCTCCATGTGGTATATTATAAAAATATATTCACTTAATATAATATATTAATATTACTTAAATATATTTACTACAATTTGGGTTACAGATTACGTAGGTATTACAAATCTTATTATATAACTCTTACCAGAATTTAGCTTATTAGCTTAGATGGAGGTTCCAATTATGTTAAGTATTAATAGCAAAGTAAGACTATAAGTAGGTATTCATGCGAAGACAAATTGGGCAAAAGCATTTTGAGTCTGCTACGAAACTCAAGTACCTACTTGATTATATTTACGTAGTACCAATGAATAGTATACAAAAAGTTTTAGTGAACACAAAACCTAGCAAGCTACTCCTCAATAAGATAAACATAGCTGACATCAGCATTATTGAAGATTGTACAGAAACAGAGATTATGGCGGTTGGAAGAAAGTACCCTACATAATGTGCATGTGTGATGTTAACGATTTCTGACGTGTTGCCTGTCCAAAATTGAATTTGTGGCAGCCACGCTGACCAATTGGTTTTAAAAATCCTGGGGCTATATTTGTATGATTTTTGTTTTTGGTTGGAGTTTTCAGGGCATAATAATTGGGACACTCGTAGATATGCGCCAAATATTTTCGAATATAACTTACATAAAGGTGTTTTATATTTTCAATCATTTACGTATAGCTGATAGGATAAAAGTTATTTTTGTGAAGAATTAACAAAAATGGGCAAAGTGTAGAAGAATTTTATTGATTATATTAATTTCTCAACGCGTAGTATACCGTACTGGCGGCAAAACTATGTAACTACGAAGCCAGTCAATCGCCGTTGGAGATATGCTTACTGAAATTAAGAAGCGTGAGCTTTCTTTTATCCATGTCAGCCTTATAATACATATGATCTATGATATTCATAAACAACTGCAGTAATGGTACTAAGAATAGGATGGCAGCCGGAAAACCTTCTTAAACAATAATACAGCGTTGAGTTTAAAATACGAGGTGATTTTTGGGAAAGAATAATTTCAAGAGAAGGAATAGTTTAGAATTTAAAGTATCTACTTTATTAAGGATAGGTAAGTTTTTTTTCAACTCACATATTCGTTTTCAACTTCATTGTATGAGATTTTAACTATGCTATTCTTTCACATCGCAAGCAAAATTTAAATGAGCAAATGTTTAAAGACTAATGTGGTAAGGTAAATATGTATATGAGAGATGAAATAAATGAAGTTGTGCTAGTTTTAGTGTTCTTGTAAAATTTAACGAATAAAAGAATTATGTACCTATTATGCATATTTATATTCAAGGTTTCACCGAAATAAAGTCGCGACGTAACTTGGTACTGTCAAAATTTTGAGATATTGCTAGATTTTTTCTGGATTACCGTTCTCATCCGAATTATAAATATGATGGTGTTGTGTTTCCTTAACATATTATTGCAAGAGTTCTGACATTATCATATAAGGCTTAATTTGAAGGACCACATCGTCTTTGATTATCATGATAGCATAAAGCGCTAGCTTTGACAGTGCTTGTAGACCTGACATGAAGAAAAATAAAAATGTGATCAACAAGAGAAGGAACAACAACAGGACAGTATTTGAAGTACTGAATAGTATTAAGATATAGAATATTAAGATGCAATATCCATTTCAACCAAAAGACCAAAAAATATTGTGTTGAAGATAAGATTTACTATCGTTACAGCATCAACATTCTGTACTACTAATCGATCAACTGGTTTTACGTCAGATCAGCGCTCTTGGGCGAAATATAATGTAACAACTATAATGTTTACTATCCTACTGGATATTATCGATAGGTATAATGATCAATATACTCGTATATACGAGCTGTATTCAGAAATTATTTAAGTAAAGTTTGCAAAATCCAATCGTCTTGCAATAAAATCATTAAGTCAACGCTGCTTCTATTCAATGGAATATGACAATATCCTTTATAATATTGATTAGGAATATTATACCTAATTAAAACCTGACACTAAAGTCTACAGCGATTGTTCATTACTGATAATCCTCGTGCACTTGCAATAAAATATTGATAATTGAACGATAAAGGTAGTTTTTGGTAAAAGACATAATTAATTAAATAGGTTGGTTGTGGTTTGTAACGCAACACTGAAACAATTAAATTCAAATTCATATTTTTATTGCTTTGCCACAATGTAGTATGTAATAATAATAGATGGTAGACTTATAGCTATGTATCAATTGTGGACCCTGTCGGGCACAACACTCTAAATATATTAGGACTATATATTTATTACTTTAATTAATACATCTATGTGTTACTAGTTTTTGCCCGTGATTTGGTACGCCTGTAATTTCCGACATCTGTTTATGAGTAGTAAAAATAATTTACTCTAAAACTCCAAACTTCGAACATATTTTTTTGATTTTCCATTAGTAATAAGGTAAACGTAGCTTGTCTCTTTCTTCGGCTCCTTCAACTGTTTCCAATAGGGAAGGTGCTGAATAAGCCCTAACAATAGTTAGGGCTTCTAGGCTACCTTTTAGGATAAAACATTTACCAGATTTTAATTTAGACCCACAATTGTAGCAATACAAAATATGAAAAACGCATTCAATTTCATGCAGTAGTTTTTGCATGATGCGCCTACAGACATACAGATACACAGAAAATAATCTAAAATAACTGTTTCGGCTTGTATAGCTCTCCTAAAGATCTCATTACTTTTTAAATATCTTCTATGTACAGACATCGACCAGTTACAATTTAATTATATGTAGGAATTTAATATAATTGTATTCATTATAACAAAAAGCGTTTTTCATCAGTTAAGTAGGGAATAATTAAATAATGGAATGATTTCCGTTCCGGTAACCGCGAACACACAAAGCAAATAGCTACATAAATTTAAATATCGACAGAGACATTACTCGTACTGCAATACATTGAAGTTTTACTTAGCCATTTATTTGCTAATTATATGTAGGTATATGTCACATCATACAACGTAATAGTCAATATGATATGACGCTACAGCCGAGAGGAGCAACACAGTAATCATAAACGTCGTAAAAGTGCCGTGCACAATTAAAACTAGGTATAGGTACATAGAAAAACTACTAATATACTATATATTAAGAAGGGGACCGTGCCTGTACTTTAAATACAGGGCTGATATTATTAGAATATTAGAAACAAGATTAATAATACCAACAAAAAATTTTTGAAGTAAAATCTTTAGGCGCGTTGAGCACTTCTTGGGTGAACAAAAATCATAGAACTCGCGTCATCGTCACGCTTCCACGCTTTCCATTTTTGAAATATTTTAGAATATTAACAATATCTCAGAAATGGTGCGTCCTACGCAAAAAATCACGAAATTTTGACCCCTTAATAACCCCTAAGAGAGTATAAGGAATCCGACCCGCCCTTTTTATTGTTTGTTTATAAAGAAGTGTTTAAGATTAAGGATTAAAGTTTTCACTTCTATCGGCAGTCCCCAAAGACTGTCCCAATTTTTTTTGTTTCTCATAATAAACGCATATTATATTTATTTTAATGTGTATTAACTGTTTGTATTATAATTAGAACCACAACTAATGCTAACTAGAACAATATTTTTAAGTATAAAACGTTTTTATTCCACAGGTCGTTAATGCTGTCATGTCTATTATCCTTATTCAAGCCGTCAAGAAAGAAGAGGAAGAGGCGACAATATACAAAAACTAAAGAATAAACTTAATACATTTACGTATAAGCTATGACAGTCATAAGTGCGTTTATTTTTTTATTCTATTAGAAATAGAACAAAAAGTGAATTGTTGTTTTTAAACCCATCCACCGTGTTTAATATAAGTAACATATAGATTATAATTTTGTATAACTATTTGAATTATTTTAATTAAATTTATTTTTACTTCCATAACTTTGTTTTACAAAACTGCTTTTATAATTCAACTTATGGTCACCAATATTTTACGTCCTCGAAGATAATGTGTAAAGTCTGCCAACCCGCATTGGGCCAGCGTGGTGGACTATGGCCTAAGCCTTCTCACACTGAGAAGAGGCACGTGCCCAGCTGTAGGTCAGTTTAATACAAGACTGATATTATTTTTTTTTATTACCATTGGTGGCAGACGAGCAAGTGGCCCACCTGATGGAAATTGGTAACCGCTGCTCATGGACTTCAGCAATGTCAGGACACAGCAAAGCCGCTGCCTATATTATTATTATGGTCACCAGTGTGACCAGTATTCAATAAAAATCGGAGTGATCCATAATAAGTTGTTGCGATGCCGGATATACTTTGCATCCATTGTTTAATTGTTTGTAAAATCTTCTAGTACCAGGAATTTTACCAGCTCTAAGACTTGTTTTCTAAGCGAAGCAATTAAGTGTAGAGTCACTAGTTTTTTTTTTATACTACTAAGGTGGCAAAGAAGCATACGGCCCACCTGATAGTAAGTGGTCACCGTAGCCTATGGACGCCTGCGACACCAGAGGCATCACCTGCGCGTTGCCGACCCTTTAGGAAAGGAAGTGAGAAGGAGAAGGAGCGGGATGGGGGAAAGGGGGTGATTGGGACTCCGGTAAAAAGTTTCAAAGTATATTAAAGTTTGCATAAAAATACACATTTGATTTCTTAAAGATCGGAATAAAGTCTTATATTAGGTACAAATAATCCCAACATAAATTAATACTTTTCACGACTCTGATATGGTACAATAAAATTATAAATTATTTTAAACATAGCTGAATGATATATTATTATCTACATAATTTTTGAAAGATACTTTCTACTTTCAATAGCAGCGATAGCTCAGTAGGGAGACCAACAGACTGCAATGCAGAGGGTCTCGGGTTCGAACCCACGTCGCGCACCTCTGACTTTTGGAATTTATATGACTGTTCGAAATTATGTGCGTATTGATTGACAATTATCGCCTGCTCCGTGCCTCGGAGAGCACGTTAAGCCGTCGGTCCCGGCTGCCATGAACATCTATGGCAGTCGTTATTGGGAAGTCAGTGCCCTCTAATATCCTGACACTGGTCTAGCCTTAGGGTATCGTTAGCCTTCGGGTTGCGGAGGTCAGATGGCAGTCGCTCCGTGTAAAAACTGACCACCGTTCAATTGCACTGAAAAGTCACGTGCCTCAGACTCTGCTTATAGTCTCAATATTGATATGGTTATTGAAGACGATAGGATTTTACGTTCTCGTAAATGCATTATAATCTATTGCATTAATTTATATAAAAAAGAGGATTTCTCACCATACACCCTAACTTCCTAAATAATATTATAAAAGCGAGAGTGAGTTTGTTTGTTTGTTTGTTACCTTTTCACGCCTAAACCACTGAACCGATCATCCTGACATTTTGCATATACTTTGTCAGGTGTACAGAAACGGACATAGGCTACCTTTCATCCCGAAAAAAATTACTGTTCCCAAGGAAAACAACAATAACGTTCTTATGATAATAGATGGCGGCACGTGTCTTCCGAATCATGATTGAATTATATTATTACAAGCAGAGTACAACCCGAATTGATTGGCAAATTCTAAATTAACGCGGGCAATAGCTAGTATTTTTATAAAAGCAATATTCATGAAAGCTACTTGGCCATCATTAACGTAGAATCCATTTGATAGTTTTCAATTTTAATTTAATAAGAGTAAAACGTTTTATTAACCAGAGGCAAGCTAGCTTGTCCAGCCATTTCAAAACTTTGAAGAGTACTCACTGTTTGCCGAGAGTCACTTTAAACTTTTCAGTATCCAGTGTGATGTTGAACTATGCAGACATTCAAAGTTTTAATAAACTAATTTATTTCTTATTATAAAGGCTGAAGCAGTCTAGTGGGATACCGTTGGACTGTCACGCATAGATTGCAAGTTCGACATCAAGCCATGCAACTTCGACTTTTCAAAGTTATATGCGTTTTAATTATACTTAATTATGTAGTATGTAGTTGTACTTACATACTACATAATTATACTTACCCTTTAATAGTTGTACTTACCCTTTAAGTAGAACCTAGGGCAGAAACCTGCATTACAGGAAATTCTCCAAAGTATTCTCGAATATATGTGAAGTGTTAACCTGTTAACCCGCAATGTCCAGCGTGGTGGACTATGGCCTAATCCTTCTCGCACCGCGAAGAAGCCCGTGCCTAGCAGAGGAACAGTTTTTATACAAGGCTGATATTAATTACTATTAATGTATTTCTAAGTGTTCTACGCGAGTAGTTGATGGCCGCCCCATAATAATAGTTACGATCGAGATCAGTCTATTAAAAAGTATGTTATAACAAATCCGAAACTTGTTCAATACTAATATTCAGCATGCAACAGAATAGTCCGTTGATAGAGTTTTGTTTACGCAGCACAAGTTGCCTGGCATTTTGCATACATTCAAATATAGCCGATAATAAACATGCATATATCGTCTAAAAATTTTGCCATCTCTAGAGACACAAGTGTAATTTAAAACTGTCTCTAGTGTAAACAACGCAGTAAACTATTTGTGTAGTCTATGAATGAATAACATTCAATATTGAATGGAAAAATTCCGCACACATAATTATATTTGCAATGGTTAGTGAAAAAACGTGTGGCAAAATTTACCAGCCAATTAACCTTGTTCAAAAAGGTTTGTGGTGTAAAAATAAATATTACAATCATTACTTCTTAAAACTTGTGTTGTTGTAGCATTTTAGATAGGTAAATAATATATCAGCCGCATTTAAATAGATTGTAACAATTCTTGAATGGTACTTTTCCGTGACTGGTTGCATATTGATAGAGAAACTTCTACGAATACGGTGAGAAAGGGGATTTGAATAGTGTTATATTTTGTTTACTTTTATTGAACTATTGAAACAGACTTCATACATTGTCAGTTTAACGATATTTAGATACATTACTGAGGTTCTATATAACATAAAATATTGTCAAAATTTGATTAGGTACCTATCTACGAACTGTCACCTTATATTTAATTTTTTTATACAATTAATGTGCCAAACAAGCAAAGGGCCCACCTGATGGTATCTTATCTTATTTTATGTGGGGGCCAGTCAGTGCAGACAAGCGACACTTCGACCCAGTGGGATCTTTTGTGTCGACACTCTCCCAATAAAGACTGCCATAGATGTTCATGGCAGCCGGGACCAACGGTTTAACGTGCTTTCCGAGGCACGGAGCAGGCGATAATTGTCAATCAATACGCACACAATTTCGAAAAGACACATAGTCATATACTTCCGAAAATCCGAGGTGCGTGACATGGGTTCGAACCCGAGACCCTCTGCATTGCAGTCTGTTGGTCTCCCCACTGAGCTATCGCTGCTCCTGATGGTAAGTGGTCACCGTAGCCTATGGATGCCTGCAGTACCAGATGCATCACTTGCGCGTTGCCGACCCTTTAGGAAAAAAAGGAAGTGGGAAAGAGAAGGAGCGGGAAGGGGGAAAGAGGGTGATTGGGCCTCCGGCACTCTCACTCACCAAACGAAATACAACTGTAGGAACACTGCTATTTCACGTTGATATTCTGTGAGAGGGTAGTCCTTCGATCGTTCCTTCGGTCGAGCCGGCCCATTCATGCTGAAATCAGCGAGGCTCTACTACTCATGAACGTGTTTGGTACATTAGTGGTATAAAAACGGACATACATTTTTATGCGTGATTCACGTATGTTCTTTAAAATACAATAAACTTGTCTGCGTCCACGCGTGTTTTGCTTGGAGCAAAGTGAGAAAAAGTGACACGCTTGTATAAATTAAAATTCTAAAACCTAGCATATTGCGTACCTTTTATAATCCTGTTACTGCGTTCCATCGCGCCGAGCTGCTGCGCGAGAACACGTTGGAGGTCACTTGAAGGACAATCTACCTCGGCCGACGCCGCCTTCGCTCCGCGTACCGAGCCACCCACTCACTCGCCGTATGTCGCACTGCGCACACGCAACGACGATTACTATTATTGTAATATCGCCTTTCAGAATACAGTTTTTTTTGTACCACATATCGAAGCTGTTTCATTAGCTAAGACCACCAGCATCACAACTGAAACTAGGCAGTCATACAAATCCAAACTAATATTATAAATACGTTTATTACGCTTTCACGCCTTAACTACTCGATCGATCATCATGAAATTTGGTACCTTTTCTCTTGACAAAAGTACTGGTACTAACCTAACTCACATTTACGCAAGCAAAGCCGCGAGCAAAATTTAGTATTAAAATAAATCTCAGCGACATTTCTACAACTATTTTGCTTGGACTTTTGCTGCATTGACAAATCGAAACAGTTTTTATTATAATCAAAGAATGCAAGCTATTGTGAAATATATTGTAAGTTGTAATCCTCATTAATATTACAAATGCAACGTTAGTTTTTTTGTTTGTTACAAAACGCTTAATGTTGAAACCTTCTCCTTTTTTGAAGTCGGTTGAAAATGAAAGATTTTGAAGTTCACAGCGTCAACGGGAGAACTGATAATATGCCCGACAGCAATTGCTTAGATTGTTTGTTCACTCTATACAATTATACAGATACAATATTTTTTTCGAAATTAATCAACAGGTCTCCAACAGACTAAATAAAAAGAATTATGGTAAATTGCGTGTACCTAGCCAAAGATTGAATTTATTTAGTAGAAATGTATATTGTATGGCAATTAAAATTTATACTAAATTACCAACAGAATTTAAAATATTACCGACGAATAAGTTCAAAAGTAAAATGTTTTCTTTTCTTTTAGACAGGTGCTTCTACTCTGTAAATGAATTTCAATTCAATTCAATTCGTTTATTGCACTCGATAATGTATATACAGGTCTTATAAATGTAGAGAGAACAATTATGGACCCCGTCGGGCACGACAACATTAGGGGAGAAGAACGACCATTCTATTATCTTATATCATATTGAAGTAAATTTTAGAGCTTAGTAGATATTTATTTAATTACTCATGTATTATTTATTTATTATAGTTTATTATTAATTTATTATAAAGTAAGTATTAAAGTTATTTTCTAAAATGTACCTACTTACATAATTTAAATTATTAAAATTTATCGTTTAAATATTCGCTTATATCATAGTAACATTTTTGTATTAAAAAGTCTTTTAATTTGTTTATTAATCACAAATTTTTAATTGTACTATTAACAAATTTTTATTGACTGCAATTTTAATTTATAAATATTTACTCACGTTGTAACTATATATGTTGTTGAATATTTTTACATTATTATACTATTCCCTGACATTGTAACTTAGTTTGATAATATTCTGTAATTTTTATTGTTAACTGAAATATTATATTAATTTAATTAATTAATCATTATACTATAAAATTAATTGTCTAATCAAGGAATTAAATCATAATTTTAATATTTGTACACCAATGGTAATATGTGTGAATCAATGTTGAATATATATGACCCTAATGTATCATATACTTAGAAATAAATGCTATTCTATTCTATTCTGTTCTCTGTAACTAAAATATAACCACAAAGTGGTCGTCTATTTTCTTAGCATATACCCATATCTTACGTCCAGCGACATATATGACGGTGAATGCTTTAAACGGCCTCCTAATCCGCCATATGCTGAGTCATCTATAGTGATAGAGGCTGAATGTTTGAGGTTCAGACTATCGTGAATCGACATCGAACTAAGACTTAAGTGAACATCAATCTATCGCTTGTACTGAAATATGTTTACGGTAACTTCTTGAACGTCTAGGGGAAATACGGAAAAAATAATTAAAAATTCATTGTGCAAACACACTTTCCCCGACGTTTCGGTTGCTTTTCAGCAGCCATGGTCACGGGGTAAACATAAATATAAACAGTATAATAGTATAGTAATAGTATAAATAGTTTTAATAGTTTCAATAATTTAATTAGCTTAAAAATTAGTATAGTTTAATAGTATTATAGTAGTGTAACAATTTTTCAAAATTTTGTAATAAAGTGTCAAATAAACAACGCGATAAAATCCGTATATAGTAGTTTAATTTCAATGAATAACATTCGCGTAAACAGAAGAGAATATTAGTCATCTATATCTATACAAATAAATAAAATTGAAGTGTCTGTTTGTAATGTCAAAATAACAGCTTCTTATCTAATGCTTATGAAAGTATATAAGGTACCTATACAAAAGCTGTTTTTAAAATTTTTGTCTGTCTGTTTGTTCCGGGTAATCTCCGAAACGGCTGAACCGATTTTGACGGGACTTTCACTGGCAGATACCTGATATTATAAGGAGTAACATAGGCTATTTTTATTTTAGAAAAAAAATGGTGTTCCGTGAAGACCTACACTTTTTAGTGTAAATCTACGCGGACGAAGTCGCAGGTAACAGCTAGTTATAAATATAATTATTACATTGGATTTTTTTTCGATTTTAATATGTCAGCTGTTACTCATTTGTCATCATTATCATAATGTTTGACAGATTTAGCTGTCAAATATCGCCTAAAGGTTAGTAGTATACTCGATTGCCTTGTTGATCTTGTGGCAAGTGTATAAACGGCTGTGGATCGTAAGGTACGAGTAAGTTTGATAATTGCATTTTTCAAATTTACAATGACAGTCCGGATTTAGGAAGTTGGGGGCTATTCACACCCCCGTGTAGCAATCACGCAAAGCTATTAGTCCTGCGCTTGATTTCTCAACGGTCGTGGCAGTTTGCCGTGGCTATCGGAATGGAGAGTACGCTTGTGTTTACTCTATAATATCCAAAGAGAACAAAGTTGATACTGACTCGAACAAGGGTGACGTGACCAATATAGACATTAATATTCACTCTACGTGGATAGCCACGATAAACCTATAAGTATCTAAGTTGTCTACTATCAACATTATTGAACATTCCAAAATAATGTCCCTGCAACACATGAGTAGTAGACGTTCCTACACTAGCAGTTTCTCTGACATGGAGTCCTCGGGTGATGAAAGCTCCATAAGCAGAGGCATGTTGGACCACACACCGCCGCTAACGATTTTCAAGGCAAAAATAACCCTTTTTTAATTATATTTACGTATTCAGGCAAGATACCTTATTCGTCTACTGTTTATAATATTGTCTCCGTGGCGCAGCGGTAGTGAATGCGACTGCTGTGCATGAGGTCTCGGGTTCGAATCTCGGGTCGGGCCAACAAAAAGCTATTGGGTTTTTCTGTTAAGAAATCTCAATACAAGCCCGGAGTTAGGAAGTTGGCGGTGTTAAAAACCCTTGTGCCTCGGCAAGCACGTAAAGCCGTTGGTCCTGCGCCTGATCTCTCTCCGGTCGTGTTGGATTATTCGTCCCATCGGATCATGAGAGTTAAGGAACAGAGAGTGCACTCGTGTTTGCGCACACACTCGTCTACTATAATATCTCCTGCGCCGATGGCCAGTCTCCGTTAAGATTGGCCGCCATGACCAAATTCCGTCTGGAGGACATTATTATTATTATTATAGACAAAATGGCAGGCAGAATCCTTTCCCGTCACGTTTTTCGGTACTTATAAACTTGAATCCGATTATGGTTCCGCTTATTAAACCTATGCAGAGGAAGCTTAGCGAAAAAGACGTAGTCATTGGTGCCAATGGAGAGGTGAAAAGAAGGAAATACAGAAGACCGCGAAATATCTGCAGTCACAGCTTAACATATCGTATCCCCTGCCTGACGAAACTAGCAACAAACCTCAAATCTCAAACGAAAACGGTGACGTGACTGCACAGAGCAGCGGACATGACAACGCAAAATTTCATTGTAGAAGACTGAGACAAAGACTCTACTAAGAAACTACTACGAAAACGCACGACGGAGTACGAATAACAACTTGAGTAGTAATAACAGCGTGAAAAATCTACAGCTGAGTCCTCATAAGGTGAACAACACGACTGCCGAGGTCAACACGGAACAGTTGTCTGCCCTGAAATCCAGCGTGCAGTCGTATTTCTGCGCCGGACAAACCTTCCGCATGCTGGCGCGCAGCCCGCTTACACACACATATATATATATATATATATATATATACTCGTATATAAGTTTGCAGTCTAGTTGTACAGTAATATTAAGGAATATGATACATTATTAGTATTCCAATAATACGGTCTGCATAAGTGTCTAGTGTCCGCTAATATGGAAAAGAAGATAAGAGGCTGCTGGAATCGAAATACGGTCTCGAGGCCATTACTTTTATTTATAGAAATTAGATACAAAAATTAAATATGAATGCTATTTATTGCTAATATATCATAGCATATCGTGAAATAACTATTTGCTCCAATATTGTTAAAGCAAGTTCAGCGAATACAAGCCTATTATTTGTAGTACGCTCACATCATCGCTATAATTGATAATAATTGCTTTCAACGCGATGTCGCATCGTTCTAGCAAATTCAAAGGCATAAATGTGCGTGCAATGGCCACAGTTCAACAAAATTACTGTGTATGTGTATAATGTTCATCGTATGTATATATTAGTGATATTGCATTGTCGCTTTTTGGTACGTTAATGAACATTGACTGTTTTCACTGAATGCCTCGTTGGACCCGTGCTCTAAGTTAGCACTTATGTTCGTTTGCGATCGTGATGTTCGCGGATTTGTCCACGATCACATCTGTACGGATTTTTTTAGTAACAGCACAGTGTCTGAAAGTGTCTGAAATGCAGCGATAGCTCAGTGAGGAGAGCAACTGACTGCAATGCAGATGGTCTCAGGTTCGAAGCCACGTCGCGCACCTCTGACTTTCGGAAGTTATATGACTTTTCGAAATTATATGCGTATCAATTGACAATTATCACCTGCTCCGTGCCTCGGTGAGCACGTTAAGCCGGCGGTCCCGGCTGCCATGAACATCTATGGCAGTCGTAAATGGGAAGTCAGTGCCCTCTAATATCCTGATACTAGTCTAGGCTTAGGGTATCGTTAGCCTTCGGGTTGCAGAGGTCAGATGGCAGTCGCTCCGTGTAAAATCTGACCAGTCAAATCCGGTTAGACTAGAAAGCCGACCCCAAGTGACTTGGGAATAATAAAGGCTAAGGAGAAGAAGACAGTGTCTGAAAATGTGCCCGATTGATGACAGTAGTATCGCCCCCTAATATATGAGATCCGAAAACATAGTTTATTATTATTATCAATGCAGGCGTGTATATTTTAATATTCAAAGTGGAGTTTTATTTTGTGATATCTAAATAAAATTCCACGTTCATAAACAAGCTAGTTAGCAATCTATAAAAATTACATTAATAGAACATAATACATCGATAGCTACGTTAGAAATTAATAAACTTCTCTGAACATTATTTCTTGTAAACTGATCGATGAAGTGTGATATAACTATATAAGGGATCCAACCAAGCGACCTGGATGCATTTAGTTGCATTTCTCGATACACATACGTAACGGGAAATCAATTTACTCCTCGAGTAATCTTAAGACCATTTCAATTGCGAGAACTCTGAGATCGACTGCACGAATAGCGTAGTGGTTTAAATAATCATTTCGCCATTGCGACAAAAATATGTGTGATTCATAAATAGTCTGGGTATTGTTTGTATATATACGTTGTTGAACGTTTGTAAAGATCCCTGCTGCACAGGATTACATCCTAGTGCAGCTTTTTTTTAAATATAAATAGGCGCCGTGCAATATTTATAAAAATAATGTTTTGTAGCATCGGCGATAAATATGAATAGTCTTTATAAGCATTGGTGATATTAATCACTATTAATTAACGAAACTTAAATATGACCACACATTCATGCTATAGCCGAATATCATCGGGAAAATAAAAGCTACCCGACTTCGCTGGCTCAGACATGTGAAACGAATGGGAGAGGTTCGAGCTGCCAGAAGAGCATATTTCGGGCGACCCACCGAGCGCCGTCCGGTGGGTTGTCCAAGGTACCGCTGGAAAGACGAACTAGCTAAAGACCTGAAAGAGATGAATGTGCCCGATTGGTTTGACTTGGTACAAAATAGGAAAGAATGGCGCACTTTAATGTCGGAGGCCAAGATCCACTTTGGATCGCTGAACCAGCGAAGTAAGTAAGTATTGATGCTATATGTTGTATATACAAAAAATAATTTGAATATGATAATATGAACATGTAAAGATGCCAAATCACCAAATTTTACATTTGATAGATAAGCTGATTAGAATAATCTATGCTTATACGTTAGGTATATTAATATTAGGTAAGGTATATTATTTACTGTTCTAATCTGAAGTAATGTATTTCAATGATTATAACTCTCAAAGATGCTGATGGTATAGAAATGTCCGTATTAAGAAATAAGAAGTCATATTACTAATATCGACAGGCAAAAATAATAAATTGTGATTGGAATATAATATCTGCATTGGGAAAATGAATTTTAAGACAACGTTTTTGAAGGAAACCCAAATTATATATTTTTTAAGCTTCCGATAAGTCACGATTTTAAACAAAAAGAGTCGAAAAGAGTATATGTCCCCGTGCTGGGTGAGAAAGGTTAGGCCATAGTCCTGCACGCTGGCCCAGTGCGGGTTGGCAGACTTCACATATCTTCGAGAACATTATGGAGAAGTCTTAGACATGCAAGTTTACTCACGCTGTTTTCATTCACTGTTTAAGCAAACGATTATTATAATATTGTCTTCTGTTTACGCGAATGTTATTCATTGAAATTAAACTACTATATACGGATTTTATCGCGTTGTTTATTTGACACTTTATTACAAAATTTTGAAAAATTGTTACGCTACTATAATACTATTAAACTTTACTAATTTTTAAGCTAATTTAATTATTGAAACTATTAAAACTATTTATACTATTACTATACTATTATACTATTTATGTTTACACTTTCCCCGACGTTTCGGTTGCTTTTCAGCAGCCATGGTCACCGGGAGACTAAGATGGTAGTTGTCTCAATGTTCCAGTGTAGTTATTTCAAAGTACCCGAACATAATTTAATCATTCTCTATTGAAATTAGGATGTTTCTTGATTTCAATAGCCTCGCGAAGCATCCTTGGTAGGAATCGGTGTTCTTTAGCGAGCTTCTGTGGTTTGTCAAATCTCAGGTAGTGGTTGGTCCCCTGTTGCACATGTTCACACACAGCAGACTTTAACGAGCGTAGGTGTTTTACATCAGCTATGTGTTCTTTTATGCGGGTGCCTATGCTTCTCTTGGTTTGACCAATGTATGAGAGTCCGCAGTCACAATCTATTTTATAGACCCCTGCATCTTGTAAAGGTAGTTGGCACTTGACGGATGGTAAAAATTGACTTATCTTCGTTGGCGGCTTGAAGTATGTATTGATTGAAGCTCGCTTCAAGATGTAGCCAATCTTGTCAGTGACACCCTTCACATAAGGTAGTATAGCAGGCTGGCGCTCGACTGTGGCTGGCTTTACTCGGGATCTGTGACAGCGGCGCGGCTGTTGGAGCTTGTTGTCTTGCAGTACTTGCTTGACATGTTGAAGCTCGGCGTCCAGGTGTTTCTTGTCCCGGATCCCGTGGGCTCTCTGAAACAAAGACATTCCCACGGTAGCTAACTGTTTAGGATGGTGGTGAGATTCACCGTTTAAGTACCTATTTGTATGGGTCTTTTTCCTATATACAGTGTGGCTCAAAGTATGATCAGAATTCCTGATGACAAGGACATCTAAGAAAGCTAATGAATTATTTGCCTCTAATTTCATAGTAAATTGTCTGTTGTTATTAATGGAATTAAGATGTTCTAGGAATACACTTACACTATCTGTTGGTAATATTGTAATAGTATCATCTACACCCAGGCTGAGGTTTGTAGATGATACTTTTACAATATTACCTGAGATTCACCGTTTAAGTACCTATTTACTTAAACGGTGAATCTCACCACCATCCTAAACAGTTAGCTACCGTGGGAATGTCTTTGTTTCAGAGAGCCCACGGGATCTGTGACAAGAAACACCTGGATGCCGAGCTTCAACATGTCAAGCAAGTACTGCAAGACAACAAGCTCCAACAGCCTCGCCGCTGTCACAGATCCCGAGAAAAGCCAGCCACAGTCGAGCGCCAGCCTGCTATACTACCTTATGTGAAGGGTGTCACTGACAAGATTGGCTACATCTTGAAGCGAGCTTCAATCAATACATACTTCAAGCCGCCAACGAAAATAAGTCAATTTTTACCATCCGTCAAGTGCCAACTACCTTTACAAGATGCAGGGGTCTATAAAATAGATTGTGACTGCGGACTCTCATACATTGGTCAAACCAAGAGAAGCATAGGCACCCGCATAAAAGAACACATAGCTGATGTAAAACACCAACGCTCGTTGAAGTCTGCTGTGTGTGAACATGTGCAACAGGGGACCAACCACTACCTGAGATTTGACAAACCACAGATGCACGCTAAAGATCACCGATTCCTACCAAGGATGCTTCGCGAGGCTATTGAAATCAAGAAACATCCTAATTTCAATAGAGAAGATTGTTGGAATGTACCACCAGCTTGGGATCCAGTAATTCAAATAGTCAAACCCAAGAAGAAGCAAACCACAGCTAGACTTCATGATACTTTGAGCTCATTCTGCGTAAATAGAAACACCCATGATTAAATTATGTTCGGGTACTTTGAAATAACTACACTGGAACATTGAGACAACTACCATCTTAGTCTCCCCGTGACCATGGCTGCTGAAAAGCAACCGAAACGTCGGGAAAAGTGTAAACATAAATATAAATAGTAAAATAGTATAGTAATAGTATAAATAGTTTTAATAGTTTCAATCATTTAATTAGCTTAAAAATTAGTAAAGTTTAATAGTATTATAGTAGCGTAACAGTTTTTCAAAATTTTGTAATAAAGTGTCAAATAAACAACGCGATAAAATCCGTATATAGTAGTTTCATTTCAATAAACGATTATTAATTAAAATGATCAATAAATAATTTATGACTCTAAAATAAAACCACAAAAGTCACTACTATCGTTGTTATATCCAGTATATCGAATGGAATACCGCAACTTGTAGGGATATCGTGCCGTTCGTCTCGCTTTCAATACGGTCTTACGGTGCACTCTCACTTGAAATTAATCTGCAAGAAGCCATTGCGGTGACTATTTACAAAGCGTCCCCGGAGCGTATTTCCCCTTGCCTCTACATTCTGCTTGCAAAGGCTCAGGGCTGTCATTTTTAAAAAACATTTTGAATAATATTTTCATATTAATTATTTTCGCAAACGAAACGACTGGCTTCGACAACAAAGCAAAGTCACAGACGTAACCAAGCGTGTTGCAAAGTTGAAGTGGGAATGGGCAGGCCACGTTACCAGAAAACAGGGCTCGTGGTGCAAAGCGTTGGTGGAGTGGAGACCATGGGGCGAGAAGCGACCACAAGGAAGGCAGCAGATGCATTGGCATGACGACATCAAGAGAATAGCTGGAGTGAAGTGGATTGAAGTCGCACAAGACCGTGAGAAGTGGCATAAACTGAAGGAGGCTTACACCCATGAGGTCGAAAAGGGCTAAGAAGAAGAATTATTTTGGAGGGTGACAAAGACACACTTTAGACGATATAACCTATGGTGTAGTACTATAAAAGATATCGTAAAATAGATGAGCGCGATATAGCGAAGTATTAGTAGGTTTAGAATGTGAAAACAGTATCACTGTTTTAATTATTATTGCTCCGTTGAAGTAGTAGTTTAATGGGCTGCCAAGAGCGGATTTGGGTTTGATTCGTTTAAAAATTTGTGTGATCCAGAAACAAGCTGTTCGTGTGCATAAATGCTTGTAAAAACCATTGCGACATAGGATTTGCTCGTAGCGCTGGAGTTCTCTTCATTAAATTTAAAAAAATATAAATATATATAAACATATCGGCATACCAAAATATATTCAATTTCACAACTTACATAGTAGGATATTTAGAGATGCCATTATATAAAATAACGCCAGTAATGAATATAATAATTACTTAAATACTTACTTTTACTTAAACAGAAAGTACACACGGCTACACATCAAGTTAGACACCCTATATACGCATAACTGCCTCCGTGGCGCAGCGGTAGTGAATGCGACTGCTGTGCATGAGGTCTCGGGTTTGAATCCCGGGTCGGGCCATCAAACGATTATTGGGTTTTTCAGTTAAGAAATCTCAATAGCAGCCCGGAGTTAGGAAGTTGGCGGTGTAAGACACCCCCGTGCCTCGGAAAGCACGTAAAGCCGTATATCTCTCCGGTCGTGTCGATTTACCGTCCCATCGGATCATGACAGTTAGGGAACACCACCCTTCCTCTATGACTAGTCCAGTTTATGATATAGCGTTCACCTACACCTACCTTTCGGTTTATTAGGAGAGCTGCTGTACCTTCCAGCGCCCGAAAGCACCTTCCGGGGCCAGTTATAGACAGGTCTTGTCCCTAAATCTCGACTCTCCACCCTATCCTCAGAGATTCGGTTCTCGTAAGCGAGCTACCTCGTGCCCAAGTGACACTACCTATTCTCCAGATAGGTACCGGAGCAATAAAGCCGCTCACCACTCGCAACTCCTAAGAGATGCTAACGAAAACCTCGCTGAAGCCGACGGAGAAGCCGCCTCCCATATCTCCAGTATGGTACCGGAGCTGTATAAGGCACGCTCACTTCCCGACGTACGTCCGTACGCCTACCCATATAGGCCTACAGACTGGGTAAGGCCCGAGTCACTCCAGCTATGACTCTTACTTGCTATGCAGGCAAGCACCCGAGATGCGTTGCGGCAGCGAAACCACGCTGCCACTTCGCTAAGACAACCCTGTGCCTCGCGCGACCGACTGGTTCGCACTAGCCGCGCCTGAGTCCAACGCTCGATCGCTACGTGCTTGCCGAGCAAACAAACGTGTCGTCCTCAGCGGCTAACCACATACCCCTGCGAGTCCAACACCATGTCAGGCACCGCGCACTCTAATCAGCGGCCGATAGAACACGCGTTTCGAGGCGCAGTGGGCTTCCTGACCCCGCAGTACCCTGGTCCTAAGGGGGAGACCCGTAGTTCTCCCCCCGAAACCCTATCTACTCGGGTCCTGTAGTTAGGGAACAGAGAGTGCACTTGTGTTTGCGCACACACTTGTGCACTATAATATCTCTTGCGTAGAGACGTAGCCAGTCTCCGTTAAGACTGGGCGCCGTGGCCGAAATCGGTCTGGAGGATATTATTACTATACGCATAACTACGCTACATACAAGATAGAGAATTGTTGGAAAGGTGCATCATAGTGCATAGTGGTGTCGATGTAATGGTAAGGATAGAGCGTAAAAAAAATATAACGCACTCTCTCGCACGATTCGTAGCATTCAACTTCTAATAGTTCAAAGTCCAAACAATCTAGGTTGATGTGTCACTGTGTGTACTATCCTAACAGCTAAACTAATTATTTAACTTGTTGCTAACTATATTGAAACAACGTAAAAGCAACGATAACAATAAACATAGCTGTATTAAGGCAATGAGCATAAAAGGTAATATAACTAAAGATACCGCATACAGGTGAGACAATTATTCTAAGATCGAGTAAACGATTTACGTAACATTATAAATTAGACTCAAGCTTTGGATAGCCCTGCGCATATTGCCAGCGAGGCTCGCAGACATGAGTAAATAATTTTCCTGATTACCGTGCAACGTCTTCGTCGTGCAAAACGAGGGAGTTGTCGTCTCGACCCGACAAAAATATTAAAGTCCCTTTCTGCTCACGGTGCCTTGTACAAGTTCTCGCGATTGGAACGGTCTTGAGATTACTTGAGGAGTAAATTGATTTGCCGTTACGTATTTCGAGAAATGCAACTGAATACATCTAGGACGTTTGAATCCCGTCTATCGATAGTCGTCGATCAGTTTATTTTAACTAATATTATAAATAAGAATGTGAGTTTGTTTGTTACGCTATCGCGCCTTAAATACTTGACCGGTAATCATGAAATGTCGTATACACTTTTTGGGGGTACGGAAAGGGTTATAGGGTACCTTTTATCCAGGAAAAAGTACTGTTTCCGAGGGATAGAAAGTTATTGACAAAATCTAGATTAACGCAAGCGAATTCGCGGGCAAAATCTAGTAAGAAATAATGTTCAGAGATATTTTATTGATAGTGCTGATTCCTAATATAAATTTTAATGTTTGTTCAATGTATATAATATGTTGTTTCGGTAGATTACTTTAGAGACTAGTTTGTTTGCGAACGTGGTATTTTGTTTACATATCACAAATTAAACTAGGTACGGTAAAATACGCTAGTATGCGTTGTTTAATAAAACAAATATTTGATATTTTTATCTACAAATGGCATATTATTTCAAAAAATGTAGTAGAGCCTCGCTGATTTCAGCATGAGTGGGCCAACTCGACCGGGGAAGGACTGCCCTCTCACAGAATATCGACGTGAAATAGCAGTATTCCTGCTGTTGTGTTTCGTTCGGTGAGTGAGAGTGCCGGAGGCCCAATCACCCTCTTTCCCCCTTTCCGCGCCTTCTCCTTCCCACTTCCTTTCCTAAAGGGTCGACAACGCGCAAGTGATGCCTCTGGTATTGCAGGCGTCCATAGGCTACGGTGACCACTTACCATCAGGTGGGCCGTATGCTTGTTTGTCACCTTAGTGGTATAAAAAAAATTAGTTTTCCATCAAGGTAACCTAAATAAACATAAATAGTCTGACGCCACTCCTTGAAAGATTAATTCTAGTTATGGTTTTAGGTCTGACTTAACAAAGGACGAATTTATTGCCACGGCTTCCAACCATATAATAAATAAATAAAATAAAAAGATTTATTGGACACAAAAGAGAATACATTCACTGTGGGTACATGGTTATTAAACAGTAACTATACAGTATGTATTTCGTTAAAAGTTACTGAGATTGTTTACCAAACTAGGCAAGAGCCTGTATTTTGGCTGACAGTGTTTAGTCGTGGTAATTGACACTAAAGTATATATTTAGGTTAAGAAGTGAATGTTGCTGTACAATGGATTACATTTGTTTGAAGTAAGTATAGGGCTGAAACTTAAAAAATATTAACTGGAAACGGCCTTGCTCAGTGTGGCTGTGGTGAGCTGGAGCAGGCAGTGGCACATTTGTTGGTATGCCCTTCTTGCCCGAGCACTTGCACAATATCAGGGCTTGTGCGGCCACTCCTAACGCAATTAGAATGGCCGAATATCATGTAAATCCTAATCCTAATCCTTACTAATATTATAAAAGCGAAAATCAGTGTGTTTGTTTGTTTGTTTGTTACCTTTTCAAGCCTAAACCACTGAACCGATCATCCTCAAATTTTGCATATACATTGTCAGGTGTACAGAATCGGACATAGGCTACCTTTCATCCCGAAAAAAATTACTGTTCCCGAGGAAAGCAACAATAACCTTCTTATGATAATAGATGACGCCACGCGTCTTTCGAATCATGATTGAATTATATTATTACAAGCAGAGTACAACCCGAATTGATTGCCAAATTCTAAATTAACGCGAGCGAAGCTGCAGGCAAAAGCTAGTAATATATAGTTCTCACTAGAACCATTGACACCAAGAAGAAGAACAGGAAAACCTGGTTACACTTTTCCGGAGTCAGTAATCAAATACAAGACAGCAGTCGCATACACTACCAAAGCGTCCCGAACAAGATTCCTTAAAAAAAAAAAAAAATAATAAAGAGTTCGTTTTATAACTTCTTTACTCACCACACATAACATTAAATTGACGTACAATGTTCAGCTTTTTCATCTCGTACTATAACATAATAATACGATATTTACACGAACCCAAAAGTCATGAAAGCATACACAGAAACATGTGTAAAATTAATGTTGGGTTTGAGACATAACTCTATGTTTTAAAAAGGTATTCCTCCATTAAAAGCTAAGCTTGTTCTATGCGTTTTACCTCTTAGAAATCAACAGTAGACTTTACTTGTTATCGCCGTAGCATGTAAGTCATGAGTGGTGGCACATAGTAATATTAGGATTTTAACGATGAAATTGCTTGTACGAAATGTCCTACACAACATTTTGTGGTTTCTGTACAGAATGCAGTGATTATTTTGAAATTTAATTTATATATTGAGCATAGACTATTTATACTATTAATAACATGTATAAAAGAAAAAGGACAATTTTACTTTAAAGTTATACCGAAATTAATTGCCTATGATCTTAACTAATATTATAATAGCGAATGTGAGTTTGTTTAAATATATTTGACTTACTGACGTTATCAGGGGTACAGAAAAGAATATAGGGTACTTTACAACTAGGAAAAAATTATATAATTTACATAAACGAGAGGCAAGCCGCGGGTAAAATCTAGTAAATAAATAAATGTGAATGGTAATAATCGGCCTCGATGGCGTAGTTAGTGTAACCGACTGCCGCGCCTGAGGTCGTGGATTCGATTCCCGCACAAGTCAAACATTTGTGTGCATGAACATGGATGTTTGTCTATAATATGCATGTATTTACCAAAAAAAGTATATATATATGTTTATCCATTGTCGAGTACCCATAGTACAAGCTCTGCTTAGTTTGGGCTAGATGGTGTTGTATGTGACAGAATATTTGAAAAAAATAATTAAAAAATGGTTACAAAATGGTGGCAACTATAAAATCGGATTCCAAAATAATATTTTTATTAATTGAAAGCTTTTGTTTCGCTTAGCTATCAATGTAGTATTAACCTAAAGGAACAGAGAGTATGTAGCATGTACAATTAAATTTTGCAGGTACAGGGTACTTCCCTGGAAATGTAATAAGCGACTCACCACCGACCAAATATTTAGCGTGCCTTCTATGCTTGCAATAAAAGCTGTTTATTTTCCTTGACAACAAAATAATGGTTGCATTCATTTACAGTAATTATTAAATTGCTTGCTTTTATGTGAGAGACTGCGTCGGTCGCGCAGCGGTAGTGAATGTGTCTACTGTGCATGAGGTCTTGGGTTCGATTGTGGATGACCAAATACTGCACATTAACTTCTTTGTTACTAAATGAAACTGAAACGTGGCTTTTATTTTAAGTTGAAATACAAAGCTACCAAATTCTAAAGATCCAGAAATTCGTTATTTGTTATTATCGTGAAGCTTGAAAAATCAAATATGTACGTATTAAATACATAGAATACTTCCGGCTTCAAAAACACTTTGTTGTTTGAACTGAAGTAGTTATTATAAAATATGCTTCAATCAAATCAATCAATCAGCCCACCGCAGTCCACTGCTGAACATAGGCCTCTCCCATTTTTCACCACAACATCCGGTCTTCCGCCTTCCGCATCCAGTCTGAAAATATGCTTAACTATTAAATATTATTGATTGTATAGATTAGATTATTGAAATATCATTAACAATAAATAATGGCGAATAAAATAGTTTTCTATCAAAAATTCTGTTTTTTTAATAATATTGGGGAATATTGTTTTTATTTACAGCGTATCTGATAAACTGTTTTCTTTTAAGGAAATATATTAAGTATATAGTAAGCTTTCAAAATTGTAGTAGTTGTTTTGTGGGTTAGTGTCCCTTTACCCGATATAACCTCACAGCCAAATTACCTTGTATTATAATTGTGATTTGTGAGAGCTTCTTAAGGAAAAGCTGTGACAGTTGAAGGTCATATTATATTTCCTTTTACACTGACAGCACAGCGACTCTTTGCTTAGCGGAGTCGGCAACGCGCCAGATATGCCAGGTCTATCACACCTGGTTATGCGAGTGACCATGGACTATGGGAACAGTGGTACCCTTATGGTATACCTATGGCGTACCCTTTGCTTACTACTCGCCTTAATGGCTTAAAAAGTACTGAAATATATTTCAATGACTTAAATCTTCTCCCTAGCCTTTATTATTCCCAAGTCACTTGGGGTCGGCTTTCTAGTCTAACCGGATTTGACTGGATATCAGTTTTTACACGGAGCGACTGCCGTCTGACCTCTGCAACCATTCAAGAATCATTCTAAAGGAATGAGTTGAGTTGATTAGTATAGAGAAATGTTCGATATACTTTTTACTTAACTAAACCCATGTGAGCTGAAACCCACGAGTCTAAATAGTGTCTAGGAATGGTAACACGAAATCGCCATAAGAGAAGTACCACCGATATTATGTTTATGTGTATGTGTTTGTTTATACTGAAAGAAAGAAAGAAAAATAATTTATTAAACACACTAAAAACACAACATATTATCATACAAACAAGAAGAATAAAAATTCGAAAAAAAAATAAACAAAAATAAAATAAAGAAAATGTTGTGCAGTGTGTCTAAAAGGTTCCAGCTCAGCCTTTGCTACGTTTCTTGATTATTTTTCTTGTGTTATGTGTCTCTTAGATTACATTACTTTCACGCCTATTCTTTCTTCGTGTCCTATCTTTTTAATAATTAATAATAATATAATATATCCTACCACATACACACAACACCATCTAGTCCAACTATCGACGTACTATGGGTACTAGACAAGGGATAAACATACATATATAATTTTTTTTTGTAAATATGTACATACATATTATAGTTACATATAAAACACCCAGACCAAGACAAACATCCATGTTCATGCACACAAATATTTGACTTGTACAGGAATCGAACCCGCGACCTCAGGCATGGCAGTCAGTTATACTAACCACTATGCCATCGTGGCCTTTTTTCCTTAAAGTAACGAAAATTACATCCCTGGTATTGCAAGCGATTGTATAATTCTGCGATAATCACTGACCATCAGGAATGTTGCTTGCTTGCTTGTTTTTTGTAGTATAAAATGTCTGTGGGTGTTATTCTCTGAGGTGTATTTTACCCATATTTCGACGTTTTAAACATATACAGGATATTACGATACGACTGTATGTAGCCTGAATTTATGTAGCATATATGTATTCTTGCTTATCGTAGCCCCAAAAGTAGTTAAAATTCTAGAAATGTGGACATATCTATACTAACTATGGGTTAAATAATAACATTAAGTTACATACATATACAGAGTAGTAGAGCCTCGCTGATTTCAGCATGAATGGGCCGGCTCGACCGGGGAAGGACAACCCTCTCATAGAATATCGACGTAAAATAGCAGTATTCTTACTGTTGTGTTTCGTTCGGTGAGTGAGAGTGCCGGAGGCTCAATCACCCTCGTTTCCTCTTCCCGCCCGTTCTCCTTCCCACTGCCTTTTTCTCTTCTCCCTTTCCTAAAGGGTCGACAACGCGCAAGTGATGCCTCTGGTGTTGCAGACGTCCATAGGCTACGGTGACCACTTACCATCAGGTGGACCGTATGCTTGTTTGTCACCTAAATTGTATAAAAAAACGAAAACATTAGTACATGCACTGTTAAGACAGGATTACTTATATTGTATAGTTCAAACGTTCGCTTAAGAAAAAAAAAGAAAGCGCATTAGTATGAAAGAGCATTGTATCAGACAACTCAACTAGAAATAAGAAAGGTATTTCGGAAACACTCGACTGCGCACATGTCCCTATTATCCAATGATTTCAAGACGTGAAGACGTGTTAAAGGAAACCCGCCGCTCCACAATTCTGTTATATCAGGAGCAGATTGAACCCATGCATTTTACATCAGCAAACGAAACAAATCCAAGGGGAATATGTTCTCTCATTAAAATTCTATTTTTGGTTGTTAAGGCTTTTGTGAGGTTTAATAAGATTGTAAAGGTTATTAAGCGAAAAAGCTGTTGAGTTATTATTTATGAATACTCTGTTAACTATTTAAAAGGCGCCGGAGGTTTGAAGACTGCGGAGATCCCTTGAGAGCAGTTATTATCTCATCATATGACTAACGCATTTCCGAAGGGTACTGGTCATTCATTTTTAAATAACAACTTCACCTTATGGTATTAGATAACAAAAAAATCACCAAATTAACTAAAAGCGCACAAACCAAAGGCTTGTGCACAAACCAAAGGCTTGTGCTTTAGGCTTGCCTTTTTTGATTAGCTAGGATTGGCCCAAAAGTACACGCTGGACTTTTAAAGACTTAGAAGTCCGGCAGTCTGGCTTGCCTTGGTCAGCCAGCTAGAGTGGGCCACCAGAACTAAGTACTATCATCTCCAATGATATCCGGGATGGCAGTGTAATTAGACGGGTATAATTAAAAAACGAGTAAACCGACCTCTAGTCGCCTGTTTCATAGGATCTGCGATATGCCTAAAATATTATGCATTTATTCAGTGGTAGTAAAAAGTAAAGTTTGACCGTAGTCGCTATTCAGAAGACGCACCTGGTGAGTTCGCGATGCATCGTCTGCCTTATGGATTTCGTACTGAGACAGCGAAAATAATCTATAATATATATTAATACGGGAAGCGAAAACTTTGGATCCCTTTTTACTAAAATTGGGTGGACGGAGGAGTATGAAATTTCGCACACTTATAGTTTATACAGAGAAGAAGTGACGAATGCTAATATTTTTTTTTAAATTATGCGTAAAAATACATTAAATTAATGAAAAAACACTACACGCACACAACCATGCATTTGACACACGCAGTCGAATCGCGTTCGTAGTATTTCGGCATTGTTACTATGGTTACCTACAGGTAACCATAGTAACAAGTTTTTGTTATTACAATAAATAGTACCTTATTTATATGTAATAAAGAAAAAAGAAAACAAACAAGCAATGTTAGGAGTTTTGGTCGAATGTTGACCACTAGGCGACCGCTAGTATAAATAATTATACACTTCTACTTTTTTTAAATGACATTCGTTGTGTTTCATTATTTACATAAACAAAGCAACAATCATAATTTACAACTTAATTAATATTAACAAACCTAACCACTTATAAATAAAACAAGTAACAAAATATGGGACTGTAAAATTTAATAAAAAATATGGCTGTTTTGGCGGCGTCGTAAAATTCCTCAGCATCGCTGTCGACCGGGAATGTGCCCAGAAGACTGGCAGCATTACCACGTTGAATGGCAATGCTGATTCTTTGAGGCAAAAAAATTTTTTTTTTAATAATAATATTTTCTACTGATATGACGGTTCCAAAGCTAGAAATGTACAGTAGTTTATTTTGATGTCCATTTGCTGTTTTTACTTCCATATATCTAAAATGCACATTGAATTAATTGCGAAAGCGAAATCTTTCCCTATTTTACATTCAAGCAATCGATGCAAAGAGATATGTATGTCATATATCTAGTGCTCTGTAACACTATAGCTCTCCTATAAGAGTTATTTAATAGTCTACTACATGTTAAAGCATTCATCACCCAACGTATATGTTTCCAATGTATGCCGGCTCATATTGAATTTGCAGAAAATGACAGGCTTAATTTATTAGCTTTTAACTGCTATTCTTGGCAGTTATCTAGTATAGAAAACTGCCAAGAATATTATAATGAGAGAAAAAGAAACAGAAATCTGGCACCAAAGCCGCAAATCTATTGAGAGCCATGCATTGCATACAGATTTTTTTTTTGTTTTATTAACATAGTTTTGTCTTTTTCCGGACACATCAAATAGGTGTTTAAAGAGCGAGAAATAAAGTCTTTACATGAGGTAATAATATTACCCCATGTAAAGACTTTATTTCTCGCTGTAGCATTTTCAACGGTATTTGTGATGATATATTGAAAGAATGCGTTTGAAATAAAAATATTAGCACTAATGTGTTTTGCCGACAGAACATCATGGACGCCGAAGTTTGTAATTCCATTCTCGCCTTCCTATTGTCGGACAAACTCAAACTTCTATATAAGTTAGTTTTAAAGTAGTATCAGTGGTAGCGTATTTATGTTTCCGTAGGCGTATATAGTAGGTATATAAGGGATTAAA
Source organism: Catocala sponsa (assembly GCA_963564715.1). NCBI lineage: Eukaryota > Metazoa > Arthropoda > Insecta > Lepidoptera > Erebidae > Catocala > Catocala sponsa. The sequence continues at coordinate 28,840,736 of OY751329.1, forward strand.
TATAATGACAGCCTCGATGGCGTAGTGGTTAGTGTAACCGACTGCCACACCTGAGGTCGCGGGTTCGATTCCCGCACAAGTCAAACATTTGTGTGCATGAACATGGATGTTTGTCTTGGTCTGGGTATTTCTTTGTATAATATGTATGTATTTACAAAAAAAAGTATATATGTATGTTTATCCATTGTCTAGTACCCATAGTACAAGCTCTGCTTAGTTTGGGCTACATGGTGATGTGTGTATGGGATAGAATATTATGTGATAGAATATTATATTAATGACCACCAAAAATAGTAATTGCGCAGCAAAATATGCTTACTAAAATATATCATAATGAGCACCTATACGCCTCAAATTACTGCATTCCGTCTCGGAAGGGTTAGGTTATGTTAGGTTCCTTCTTAAACCCACCCAAAAATAGGAGCCCCGCGGAGCAGGCCTCCGTCGACTTATTTTGATCTCTTTAAATATATTTTGCTGTGCAATTTGGTGATCATTTACTATTTTTGACTGTTATATTTTACTGTATCTGGTGATAAACATAAGCCTATAAGAACTAGGCGACGAAACCCACACAAAATATATAAACTGCCAGCTCGCTATAATATTATTATCCTAAATTTCGGCATGCTGAGCAGAATATTGTTTTACTTTTACTCAAATATACACATTAAAATAAAACTCTTTCATACTCGTATGTATTCTATCACGGTTTATTTTATAATGAGCAGAAGTCGGTGTTGTGTAGTTCAGTGTACAAATAGAGCTTCTATCATTATAATTAGATTTTGTTTTATAAGTATTTTACGTTAGGAAAATCCCTGGCCTTCGAACTTGTACAATCGGGGCCAACATAATCTTAAGTTATTTATTTCGGCTTACCAACCAAAATATATTCTTAACATTCACTTTAACAGTATCATTTATAGTATTACTGCGTATGCTTTTAAATAGCAGGTTAGTAAAAAATGCATGCAGTCTAGAATAAGAATGATAACAATTCTTATAAATAAAAAGTACACAGTTTTTTTCTTATTCTAAAAACAAATATAATACAGTATGAATTAGATAAGACACCTACCGTGTTGCTGGCCACGGTGAATGTAGTACTTTTATTACAGATAGAACCTGAACCTAAACCAGGAATTTTCTGCCTCGCACAACAAAATTGTGGAATGAGCTGTCGCCTACGGTATTTCCGGACCAATACGACCTTCAACACTTCAAGAAAAAAGCGTACTCCTTTTTAAAAGGCCGGCAACGCACTTGTAACTCCTCTGGTGTTGCAGGTGTCCATGGGTGGCGGTAATCGCTTACCATCAGGCGACCCGTCTGCTCGTTTGCCCCCTAATCTACAAAAAAAAACCAGGGCTATGTTTATGGTTGTTTGTTGAACATAATAACATAACGATATCTATGGATGATAAACGGTAACTGCCTTAAATACTCAATAAGCATCAAGTCCGATGGGCAGGGCGTGACTCACGACGCACTAGATGGTCTTTCTGTATAGCCGCAATAGGCATGCAAGATTTGAAAGTAGCAAAAGGCTACTGCCGTTTGCCCCTACACACCATCAATGAAAGCGGCTATTAGTATTAACCGGTGCAGCGCCGGTTCAATCGTTACAGGTTTTGTCAAAACGGACATCCGAGCAGGTTTACCTAAACTATGCCATTAATTTATTGTACTCGCACCAGCAAACTAAGGCAAGCCAGAATCGAAATAAGAGGATACCTTATCCGAGTCTCTGCGGTATTCGTAACCGCAGTGTCACCACTTATTTTCATAAGGTTGTGAAGCTACCTTACGGTTTGTGCGTTTCTCAGTTCACTCAGTGATATATTTTTAAATCACAATGTTTTTCATTTTAAAAGCTGATATACCCTCATATATAGTCTCGTAACGAGACAACGGCTGTACCAACGGGGTGTTAAAACATTTCTTGAGAAGTTGGTTACTGATGTAAATCACAAATTCATGTTTAACTTTTTCTTGAGATGATTTATAAACATAATTATTGCTATGTAACAATCACTATAGTATTTTATATGGACTTGTACGTGTGCATTATCGCGTAATAGCTGCCACTTGAAACTTAGAATTAATTCCATGAGCTCAAATGGTAAACCGAGTCGTTTAAGTTCTCTGACTATTTAGTGAATACTTGCCAAAGAAAATAAAATTCATAGTAGGTAATTAAGTAGTGAGAGCAGTTTTTAGGAGTGAAATAAATTTTCAGAAGTCGAGCAGCCGACATTGAGCAATTGCCATACTTTATGCTAAGCTCCGTTTTTAATTACTGCTGAGCACTTTAACTTCACCGCTGTTACTTAAAAAGTGCGCAAGATTTTTCATGTTCCAAAATGTTTGTAGCGTCATTTACATGTTGCTCATTCAGAACTTGAGCATTTACAAACTTTAATCACCTTCTATTTAATTTATTTTTAAAGAGCTAAGGTAGCAAACGAGCATCCAGCTCGCCTGATGTTGAGCAGCTTTTGTAGCGGATGATCAGGGGTATCACTTGCGTGCATTGCCAACCAAGGAAAACGTATACCTACCGATGTGATATATGGATAGAAATGGGAGACATAGGTTCATTGCATTATATACAGGCGCAGAATACTTGGCTTATGAATACCAAAACTGAGCTGCAAGAAATGTTCGATGCTTGCCTATCAAGTACTAGATTTAGTATTCTAATGACCCACTTCTTCTTCTGCTTAGCCTTTATTATTCCCAAGTCACTTGGGTTCGGCTTTCTAGTCTAACCGGATTTGACTGGATATCAGTTTTTACACGGTGCGACTGCCATCTGACCTCCGCAACCCGAGGGCTAACGATACCCTAAGGCTAGTCTAGTGTCAGGATATAAGAGGGCACTGACTTCCCAATACGACTGCGATAGATGTTCATGGCAGCCGGGACCGACGGCTTAACGTGCTCTCAGAGGCACGGAGCAGGCGATAATTGTCAATCAATACTTATGTGCGTATTGATTGACAATTATTTCGAAAAGTCATATAACTTCCGAAAGTCAGAGGTGCGCGACGTGGGTTCGAACCCGTGACCCTCTGCATTGCAGTCTGTTGGTCTCCCCGCTGGTAATGTTTTTTAACAAACTGTACGAATGGCGTAATTATTTAGGAGAAAGCTCCCACTATGTTCCGTCGAGTGTTGTAGTTTTGATACGTATACGTATATTTGAGTAACTCTTAATAGTTATCCCGAAAATGTGTGTTCTTTATGTCTGTTGTTACAATGTTTTAAAATATCCTACGATCAAATTATTTATATTCCTAGTACTGAAATCATCATTAAATATCATTAGAACTAAAGCGAGTTTATAAACTCTGAAAAACATTAAATAAAATGTTCTTTAGAAAAGGACGCTTACTTGAGTTGACAAATCCCTGTGTTGCTAGCCTTCTAAAGGCGTTCAAGTCATCCCACCCGTCTGTCTGTGGTCTTGTGGCTCTCCCTGGGCGTATGCGACAGACTTATCTCATAGAACATTTTAAAATTATATTGTTACTCAAAATAGGAATGGTTCGCCTCCTTAAATCTCTAGATTTAAGGAGGCGAACCATTCCTATTTTGAGTACTGAACTTTATGTCTACATAAAGTTCAGTAATATGTTTCAAGACAAATTAATGAATAAAAGCATCTAGTATTGATGGGCAATCATGCCATATATAACGCTTAAGGAGGATATAACAACGAAATCATTCTTCAAACGAATCGAGCACCAGATTGTGACAACGAGTAAATTTGTATATGGTTAAGAACCATATAAATTAAGTATGACGATCGTTCGCACATGCTACGTGACACATGCTACGAGGCCCAGGGTTTCTCTTAGAGATGTCGATCCAAGCTTATGTTATGATTAAATAGTTGACAACGTGCTGGAAGTCCACCAGGTTATTGCAATGGTATACTAGGGTGACCGTTGGACTGCCAGACTGTTGGACCCAGAGAGCTCAACCACGCACTTCAGACTGTCAACGTCAGTGGTATATACGGTGACCTGTTTACTACTGCTATACTAGCACTCTCTTTTAAACTTAGTTAAAAGAAGGACAAGTCGTAGCGCTCGAAAATTTGTGGAGTCCTATTGCCGTATTGTCGTTGCGAGTCATGTTGTCGATTATTATTTCTAATATATTTTTAGGTGCACATATATGCACGCATTTAACGCTTATAAAGACTACTACAATCTACGTTCCTCCTTAATTTCAATTGGCTGAAACATCGGTATCGACTAAGGATCAGCGCCGACGGACGAAGCGGCAGCGAAGAGACTAATTCAGTAACAATTTAAATTCAACCTAAAGTGCTTCAGAATACGACTGTATTTGGTACAACGAAACAAAATGACCGCGCTTTGAGTCGCTCGCCGTCATTTTATGGTGGTTCAATAAACAATGCTAGTCCTAGATGAAAATCTATATTGATGCTTCACAACTGCCTCGCTATAGAATAAACATTGTTCACAATAACACTCTTCGCTGTAGTCTTCCTCTTCACTTCGCGTAGAAATCTCCACTGACCACTACGTGAACAAGCAAACAAGAACTGACTGATATAGAGGCGCTTTTCTATCTACTAGCGGTCGCCTAGTGGTCGAATTTCGAACATAACTGATTTAAATTTTAAGTTTGATAATTATTAAGGTTTTATTGTCTGAAACTCTACCTACCCGTATAATCACATTTCATTTAGATTTCGATCTATACAGGTTAATTTACCTATCTTTGTCAAACAAATTATTATATTGATATATATTATGTAACCATAGTTATGAAGATTAGTACTACATCAGCCGAACAATGCCGAAATACTACGAATGCGATTCGACTGCGTGTGTATGGTTGTGTGCGTGTAGTGTTTTTTTATTAATTTAATGTATTTCTAATGCATATATTATATAAATATTAGGATTCGCTCCTCCTTCTCCATATAAACTTTAACTGTGTCAAATTTTATACTCCTCTGTCCGCGCAATTGTTGTAAAAAGGGGAACAAAGTTTTTGCTTCACGTATTAATATATAGACTAGCGGTCGCCTAGTGCTCGAAATTCGAACAAAGTTTTACTGTAAGATATTGCTGATATATTATGTCATTATATATTGATATATGTAACCATAGTTACACGCTTCGACCGCGTGCTAAATATATGGTTGTGTGCGTGTAGTGTTTTTTAATTAATTTAATGTATTTCTAATGCATATTTTATAAAAATATTAGGATTCGCCCCTCCTTCTCCATATTAACTTTAACTGTGCCAAATTTCATTCTCCTCCGTTCGCACAATTTTTGTAAAAAGGGGTACAAAGTTTTTGCTTCACGTATTAATATATAGATAATCCTATATTTTCGAAGTATCTAGATATCCATGGTTACTGGAATTATCGCGATAGACACAATAACAATTGTTATTTACCTATGTTTGCCAGAGTTTATAAAGTTGGTCTATATTTATTGTTATTTGAAGACAATAACGGCACAAGAAAATGAAACGCTGCATTGCATGATATTTTCAAACACTGAAACAACAGACCTAAGGCACACACACTCGAGATATTTATTTTTCAAACCTCCATCCAGTCCATCTGTGCAGCTTATTGAAAATAGGTGGCTCAGCTGAACATTTAATTAAGTATTTTATATGCAGTCACCTAAATTTTTTTGTAGCTCAGTATTAGTTTACATAGATCAAGTAGTCTGATTCAAGGACTACATTGATTCACGCTTTTGTATATTCCATAACTAGATGTGCCCGCGGTTTCACCCGCGTTTATGATTACTGCGCCGCCCCCGTGGGTCATAGCGTAATGTTATATAGCATTCCTCGATAAATGAGCTATCCAACACTAAAATAATTTTAAATTCGGACCAGTAGGTCCTGAGATTAGCGCGTTCAAACAAATAAACAAATTCTGCAGCTTTATAATATTAGTATAGATAGATAGGTGAAGATGTATCTATATTGCTATAACTACGTTTCTAGACACCATATATTTGCATAAATAAATAAATGTAATAGTTGGAGAACCTATTGCTATCTATTGAGTACACACAGCGACACATCAACCTAGACTGTTTGGACTTTGAACTATTAGAAGTTGAACGCTGCGAATCGTGCGAGAGAGTGCGTTATATTTTTGTTACTTTGTCTCATTCACGCTGAGCGGGGCACGACGCTGTATCCTTACCATTACATCGACACCGCTATGCACAGTCCCTTTCCAATAATTCTCTATTTTGTATGTAGCGTAGTTATACGTATATAGGGTGTCTAACTTGATGTATAGCCGTATGTACATTTCCAGACTACAATCTACTAATGACAAGTCGCTTACAAAAATCTAAGGACGATCTATCTGATTTAGGAATTACACCTATTCACGATCACGTCCAAAAATAAGCGTGACCTTATACCACAGAACTGTCATGATTTCTTATTTTTGTTAATAATTCTGTTCGTGAGTTTTTATTTATTCAATTGGCAACACAGCCAACTATCATTTTTAAATAGTGGGGTTGTTATAGAGGGGAAAAATAACTCGTTCTCTCGGCGAAAGATCGCTCAGCAGTAAGGAACTAGCATTCAACTGAGTAAGACGTTCTCAATAGTCCGTGTAATTGCTGTGAGTTTGGTAATATAGTCACATAATATTTTAAACGATTGAGTTTCATTATAGAACTAACGAGGTGGCTTTCGAATACAACACTTAAAATCCATTTTGTTTACCTTAAACTTATTGCCAATAAACAACAAGTCACAACATAATGGGTTAGTTTTGCTTATTAAACATAACCAAAAGAGCTCTAGTAAATAGCTTGTAGCAATGTCTATTACTAAAATATCTCCAGCTTATCCTAATAAGGTCATTTTGCCAACCATACACGTAAACAATGGGTGTTTAAATCAAAGCAGCGTTGATAATATGGGCAATCACGAGTTTCGATATCTACGATACTCGCGGTTCGCGACGCCGACGCCGGAGCGCGTGACGTGAATATTCTGGAACATTTGATGATAACGCCTGTCGAATAAGATTTGAATATGATTGGAATATTAATGATAACTTGTTCACTACTAGCAAGATGTTGCTTATTTGTTTTGCTATCGCCGTCAACTGTACTCACTGAAATCACGTCGTTTTCACTTGCTGCGTTATTAAAAATATTTTTAACCTGGCAATTAATTTCTGTTGCTACGGCGTTGAATACGAATAAGGTTTTATATGCAACGAGCGGGGTATTATTATCAGCTTAATCGATTTGTACGAAAGCCATACTTCACGGTGTAATCGTTTTGTTACGGATCGGGCAAAAGACTAAGCTGCCCTCATAGAAATTAAGAAAGTTTGAATGAAGTTCGGCGGCGAAATATTAAGGCGACAGCCTTAATGCTTAACTAAGAAATTATGTCATGTCATCAGGCTATAATAGTCCACCGCTGGACATAGCCTATGATGATCTGCGAAAGACTGCAGGCAGATGCTGGATGCGGCAAGCTGAAGGCAGGGCGCTATGGTGCTCTTTAAGGGAAGAAATTATAGTTGTCATAAAAATCTCTAAGATAGGTTGGGTAGTCAATTATCTGCTAAACTCACAGGCAATGAAAAAATAACGTCAAAAGTCGCTTAGTAGTCTTGTAACATACCACGGCAATGTAATACATGTGCTGTCTTATAGATAAAAACAAAACTTGCGAGATTCAGTAGCGAAAGGAGAACGACATGGATTATCTTGCCTCGTGAGGCTTTGTGCAAATTTGTTACGTAAGAGAAATACTATGGCTACATATAAATTTACATTGAATAAGCCTTATTAAGATTATGTACCATGGTGAAAGCCGCGTGTTTCACGTAAGGATTTAGCTGATTCAACATAATTATTATGTGTATGCTATAAATTCGTTATTATATAAATCGAGAGGTTTATTGTGAGCTCGGCGAACTTATTAACAGGTGAATAGCCCGCGGCTTGGCTCCCGTGGGTTTACAAATCTACCCAAAGTCACTCTTCAATCCATAAAAAATTATAATAAGCTAATAGGGCATACTCAAATCAGATCATCTATTCTAATAAGGAATTTGCTGTATCGCCATTTTTATATCAATATATTTACGAAGTCTATTCTTATTCTCATAAGTGGTTATGTAAGACTCATATACTCTCTGGCTACTCACAGGGTACATGGATCTTGCATATAATAAAGTAATTATTGATTGAAATTAAACTACTATATACGGATTTTATCGCGTTGTTTATTTGACACTGTTACAAATTTTTTTTAAAAAACTGTTACACTACTATAATCACTATATAGACTAAGATGGTAGTTGTACATTGAGACAACTACCATCTTAGTCTCCCCGTGACCATGGCTGCTGAAAAGCAACCGAAACGTCGAGGAAAGTGTAAAAATAAATCTAAATAGTATAATAGTATAGTAATAGTATAAATAGTTTTAATAGTTTCAATAATTTAATTAGCTTAAAAATTTGTAAAGTTTAATAGTGATTATAGTAGTGTAACAGTTTTTTCAAAAAATTTTGTAACAGTGTCAAATAAACAACGCGATAAAATCCGTATATAGTAGTTTAATTTCAATGAATAACATTCGCGTAAACAGAAGACAATATTAAGTAATTATTGAATATTTCTTAATGTTAATAAATGAATGAATAACTGAATCCTGTAATCCAGTACTTGGAGGTATTCACTAGATATTGGTTGAATTCAAATGCTGTAAAACGTTTATGATTCATGTTTATTCAAGTGGAGCCTTGGAGGCTCCTTTCTGTCGTAAACCCCTAACTCTGTTTACTGACTTTGTAATTATTTTATTGCTTAATAATTGTCAACTATTCATCTGCAAACAACGATATGGTTTAACGATATCAGTGAGTGTGCTTACCAGAGATGGGTGGATATTGATAAATAAATCGAATACATAAAACTTTATATGGATCGAAACATTCGAATGTTTGACAAATATTCAAACTTTAATATTAATTGAAGAATCGATTGTCTTAGCGCTACGTCAATACGAATACGGTACTGCCTTCAATAATTCTCGTGTACACCACGTGACTAATCGGTATCGAATCGAGGAGCATGGGGCCTGGAAATTTAAAGAGGATGATCCCTAAAAAAGCTTGCTGTATTTGGCTGGCTTTTACGATAATAATGAATTACGGCGACCAGAGCAAGGCTTAAAAAACCTTATCTGTCGTCTTAGGCTATAATAAACAAAGTTGACAACCATAGAAACATTAACCATTAAATCAAGTTTTGAATATTCGACTAAGATTCAAATTATAATCAGTGATAACTACATTCAGACGCATTGAAATACGCATCTGAAAGTCGAACATACAATTTTTGAATATGCAATTTCATTTTTTTTACAATTGCTCAACGCTAGGGCCAGTAATGGTATATTATAAATCGTTGGACAGATTGGTATAAGCCGTATTTATACACCGTGTAACAGAATATATTTTTTGTAAAATATGTGTACCCAACATCCCGTATGTTGAGTTACTTTACTGAATATCACATTTTCAATTCAGTTTTGTAATGATATATGGCCGTTTTATTTGTATAGACGTGTATAATAAAATAATTAAAACTATATGTATAAAAAAAATTCTCCATAAAAACCGTATAAAGTAGTTTGATCGCAATATTGTGTTTGATGCCCATATAAAAAGAAGTGATTCCACGACAGAAGGCAGAAGCTACATATAAAACTACCCAATTCTTGAAAGAATAGAGCAGTTTTGCAAAAGAAACCTCTAAAGTCAAAGGAAGAGCAACTTATTGTGATATCAAAACATCAGCTCCAATGTTAGTGTGTTCAGTTCACAGTGGTCTTCCAAAGTAAAGGACGGAGATAATACCTGATATGCAGGTGGACTTATATCTCAATACTGTCTAACAAGGCTTAAAATGTCGCCATAAAAGAAAGATCATATTTAATTCAGTCTATATGAAAACTCAAAAATTTGAATTAAAATAACAAAAGTGAAATTTTACTTGTATCAAGGTGATATTAACTTACTAGGCTGCAACATCCAATTTTTAGATAAGTCCCAGTGGAAAGCCACAGACAGCTTTAACATCATTACTCTCGGTATTTTCTCTACCTAATAATATAATTATTAAGTAATATACTATAATATACTATTTATAATAATGTATACAATATATATTTTAAATTTATATTTTTTGATTATAGTTTTTGAGCGTCGTTAGTATTCTGCACGTTTCACATTATATTCGTTCTGTTAATATTAGTAGAGCCCCACATCTCAATCTAGTAACCGTGGCAAAGTTGCAAACTGATTTCCCTCCGTTGCAAAGGCACTGGGATCTTTAATTGCTGATGAGTTACCGGGTTGCGAGTTTTGGGATACGTTATATCTTACCAATAGTCCAATAGTCATTCAAACGATTCTTTGGAAAAGGCTCTATGTAGGTTGAACAGACAGACCGCTTAATTCGCGTTGGGCCCGTTTGTGCTCTGTGTCTGACCACTAAAAGCTACTTTACTGTCACATAAACTTATTGATACAAAATAAATACATACAAGAAAATTTCATTGAAATGATATTACAGACAGTATGTCACATCTGTAAGTGATGATTAATATAGGTACATATACAAACGCAAAAGTTTTAATTGTTTTTGGTTCAACATTATAGAGCGCAAGTGTATTGGCGATTACCAGACACTGTTCTATATTTAGTGCTACCATTAAGAATTTAAGCAGTGATAGTCCACTGAGAGATCGTTGGACTGCGATCCAGAGGTACCTATCGATTCTTCAAAGTAATGTGTATATTAAATATTTATTTGTCGCTTACTTTAACGGTGAAGAAAGACATCGTGATCTGCCAAACTATATTAAGCGAGCGGGGTAAGCTTTATCTTCACTTTGAACTCATACTGACAAGAGGCTCATGCCCAGCAAATGACTACAGATAAATATTATTTCAAACCTGAAATGCTTCTTACCTAACATTATTAAATATGCCTTTATTTTTAGAATTTAGTTTTCTATGGACAGTGACATATGGCATAATGACTGCAACACTTGGTATATTAATGAGTTGTAAAATACTGAAATTATAATTTGATGGTGATTTAAAAGACTGGCCTTGTGTTTCTTGCAGGTATCTTGTCATAGGCTCAACCTTTTGCCTGAACCTTGCAACTTACATAAATGTAAATTCAGTAAATCTTACAAACTCACTAACCCCTTTGACGTTCATAAGTGTTACTTTGTGACCTAAGTGAATAAATGATTTTTGACTTGACTTGACTTGACAGTAGTGGGACAGATTGATATAATAATATCGCTTGCTTTAACGGTGAAGGAAAACATCGTGAGGAAACCTGCATGTCTGAGAGTTCTCCATAATGTTCTCGAAGATATGTGAAGTCTGCCAATCCGCACTAGGCCAGCGTGGTGGATTATGGCCTAACCCTTCTCACACTGAGAAGAGGCTCGTGCCCAGCAGTGGGACAGTTTAATACAGGGCTGATATTATATTATAATAATATTAATCTGTTCCACTGCTAGATTTTTCTAATGTACTGTGTCCGACCCGGGAAACCTCGCGATCGCATGCTTATATTTGCAAACTTATGCCACAGGAGCAACAATCCTTTAATTATTATGATGATTATCAAGAGAATTTAGTGTATTGCTCTGCAACTAGTAGTAACGTATTCACTAGAGATAGCATGAACTAGCAAGAATAAACTGAACGAATGTCACTCCAGAGACTGCACGGCCATAAAATTATTGCAAACGTTTATTTTGATAATTAAGTGTCTTTGGGACTGGGGCTTTGAAAACAGCGGTTGAACTGTGAGCTTAATATTGGATCTTGACCTATGAAATAATCGTTTTATATGAAATAGTTTGTATAAATAACAATTTATACGAACTATTTCATTAATATTTAATGTCAAGCATCTATATTTTACGTGTATAGATGATTAACTTTAGGCCAAGTATACCTGGTAATAAAAATAGCAACTGTTTTGTAACCGCAAATTAAATAAGCTAGGAGACACTAAACAACATTTTTCTTTCGTCAGCCTTTTACATGTCCCACTGCTGGGCCTCTCCCTTGACTTCCAAATCAGCCCGTTAGTGGATATCCCTTGCCAATCCCTATCAAATGCGTCTAGGACGTCCCGCCATGTCCGTTAAGGTCTGCCCCGTCGCCATCGACTTTTTTGTGGCACCCAATTGGTGACGATTGGTGCCCAGCTCTCTGGGTGTATGCGGCAGAACAACAACATTATGTTAGATAATTAATACAGGTTATTAGTAATATACTTAATTAAAATTACTTTCTTCGAAATAAAAAAGAAGTTCAAATCGCACTTGTATTTGGTTTAAAAAACACATTTGGTAGGTATGATTTTAGGTCCGAGCGACGTAATAGGGTGCGATCGGCACAGTCTACATTTTTTATTTTGTTTTATTTATTTTTAGGTACACAAAACAGAACAAACTACACGTAGGTTTGAAAATAAATACATATTACAGTTATGTTCTAAACTAAGTTCCTAACTATGCGTACACTACATGATCACAATGGACTGTGTTGCTAAAGACAAAATTACGTCAGGAATGTGAATTATCTATATAACAAAAAAATATTTTTTTTAACACAAATTGCGGATAAAACATAAAGAAAAGAAAAGAAAAAATAAAATGAGAATCGTACCAATACTCAGCAATTATACTATTATACATTAAACATAAAATGTTTAACATTACTTTTAAATTTTGCGAAACGGCTATTGAATATGTCCAAAGTGTTATGATGTTCTGATAATAAATCATTGAACAGTCGACACATCCGTACCATCGGGTTGTAAAATGACGTGTTATTAATGTGCACATTTAGAATAAAACTTTTAAAGTGGGGATGACGTCATCTAAACCTAGTATTAAAGTTAATAAGAGACAACATTAGACCTTATACCCCGTTTCTTCTGAAAAGCAAAAACACTTTACCCGACAGTTGCATTCAATACCGCTGCAATCTTCTTTGTACTCATAAATAGCTTACAAGGCACTAGGAATAAAGCCTATTTAGTAGGAGACACATACACTTACAAACATTGAAACAATAGACACAACGTAAGCCCCGACTCGGAATCAAACAACTTAATCACACAATTTTCATTGTCTCGTATGGGGATCGAGCCCTAATACTCGGCGGAGTTGCAGTTTTTATTAATTACGATTAAAATATAATAATAATAAGCGCTCGCGTTAGGTGCTTAGGTCAAGGGTCAGATGCAAAAGGCAGTCCTCCTCCATACGGCACGCATCGTGAGGAGGTTTCTCTCGCTGGAGCCATAACGACCGATATCTTGGACCCAGTTCCCGATGCCGGCCGGTGGGTCTTCATAGTTTTTATATTATAAATGTGTTTTTTTTATATATTTAAAAATGTAATAATTATTGAAAAATGTACAAATAAAGAAAATAATAATTATCTTTATTACCAGTTTTACAATTTTGTACATACAATATGCTAAAACAAACGTTATTTTTACAAATTGTAGGTTATTACAGTGTTGTAACCATCTGACACCCAAGCTAAGATTGAACTTGTGTTATGAGTGTCAGGGCCCTCAAAAATTTACTCCTTTATTACAATACGTAAATACGTCGTGTGTGACGTGGTGTTTTACTTTCTAGATACATTTTTAAATAGGAGTAAATAAAGATATATACTTGCTATTTTCGAGGCCTCGTACGAATGTTGACCATTATAAATATGTCACCGACACGGTTACAAGTTTCAAACTCCTGACGTTTCATTAATTAATGTGTCCACAGCAAAGATATTATTATTTCTATTTAACCAAAACTTTTTAATAATATATTATGTATTTTAAATAATATTTTTATAAGACGAAGACATTAAAATATTGAGTATACTGCTTTGATATAAAAGGAATTGGTAAGTAACCAAAGATTCTCGTGTTTATGTCGGCAGCTTTAAACAAAATTTTAGATTACTTACTAGCCTTTTCCCGCGGCTTCGCTCCCGTTAATGTAGGATTTGTCAATAAATTTCTATACCTCGGGAACGGTACCTTTTTCTGGGTGAAAGGTCCACACAGCGACACATCAACCCAGACTGTTTGGACTTTGAACTATTAGAAGTTGAACGCTGCAAATCGTGCGAGAGAGTGCATTATATTTTTGTTACGCTCTATCCTTACCATTACATCGACACCACTATGCACTGTCCCTTTCCGACAAATCTCTATTTTGTATGTAGCGTAGTTATGCGTATATAGGGTGTCAAACTTGATGTGTAGCGGTGTGTACCCTTTGTCATTTTCTGTACCCCTGATACACGTTGTATGCGACATTTCATGATTTGATGATGATAGGTTTAACAGTCCAGGCGTGAAAGTGTAAAAACAAACTGACATTCGCATTTACAATATTAGTTAGGGTGCTCACGACTTCGTGATAGTTTTGAAATAGATGGATTGTATTTAATGTGGGTGAAACCGCAAGATCGTGCATTGCGGTTTCACCCATGTTAAATAGTATTTAGATATGGTTACAGCTCTGGGTCCATGGGTCACAGTTTAATGTTATGTTGTAAACTACATTGAATTCGTCATTTTACGAGAATATTTCTCAAATAGAACTGATAGTTTCAGAGCCATGACCATGGCTAAACAAAAGAAATTTTTTTCGTAGTGGTTAGTGTAACCGACTGCCACGCCTCAGGTCGCGGGTTCGATTCCTGCATAAGTTAAACATTTTGTGTGCATGGACATGGATGTTTGTCTTGGTCTGGATGTTTTTATGTATAATAAGTACGTATTTACAAAAAAATAGTATAATATATGTATGTTTATCCGTTGTCTAGTACCCATAGTACAAGCTCTGCTTAGTTTGGGCTAGATGGTGTTGTGTGTATGTGATAGAATATTATTAAATTGTCTTTATATATATAATTCTACTGTACGTGTGTATGTCACTGAACTCCTGCTAAACGGCTGGACCGATTTTGATGAAGCTTTTTGAGTGTGTTCAAGTGGATTCGAGGATGGTTTAGATATGTTTCTTTTTTTTTTTTCTCTTGTGTACAGGACGACGTCTGTCGGGACAGCTAGTATTATATATAAAATAGGGTGTGCTCATAATAATCCAAATTTCAAATGCGTAATTTTACTATATATATTTTATACGAATTGATGTTAGTAAATAAGCTTATGTTCTGAAATCTTACTGCCGATGCCGTAGGCTTAGCGCACAACCGTGTTGTGGTCAACAAGAAAGTTCGGAAACGTTAGCATCTAAACATGCGTACACACGTACCCGCTTCCGGATGTTGTGAATCGGATTGTGTTGACCTGCCGGCCAAAAGTCTGCCCTAATCTGCAGAACTTATGTCGTTTTGGAAAGCAATAAACCAGTACCGTTGCACCTGTCAATGGTTTATGGTGATTATAATAAGGGTTTAATCATCATCATCATCTCAGCCGAAAGACGTCCACTGCTGAACATATCCCAAATACCAGCTCGACCCACTTGACTCCCTACAAAGACGGGCAGTTCGAATCGTCGATGATCCCAATCTCACGGATAGATTGGAGTCGTTGGAGCAACGGAGAAAAAAAACTAACTGCTTCCCGCGACCTTTACCAGGTCGTCGGTCCACCTTGTGGGGACCCTGCGACTTCCGGTGCGTGGCCGCCACTCCAGAAACTTTCAGCCCCAACGGCTGTCGGTTTTGCGTGCTATGTGCCCTGCCCACTGCCACTTCAGCTTGGCTATCCGAGAGCTATGTCGGCAACTTTAGTTTTCCTGCGGCTCTCCTCATTTCTGATTCGATCGCTCAGAGAAACTCCAAGCATAGCTCTCTCCATCGACTTTTGAGTGACTTTAATAACCAGATGTAAATATCAGTCAAAACTGTATCAACACGTTACGCGATCGTCGAACGAAGTTACTGAATTGATTGCCTATTTTTGTGTAAGCTACACGTAAATAGATATCTAATAACTTCGAAGTGAATGCGGCCACTTGAAACAATCTAATCTCAGGAACCACCGGTTCGAATTGAAAAATTATTTTTGAAGTGAAAACTTCTTTAGCGGCGTTGTGCACTTTTTTTGTGATGGGTAAAAAATTTTAAACTCTCGTCAGGACACGTGACCTGATCAAAAATTCGTAAGACGGAGGCAGAATTGTCATGTTTGTGTACGATAGCGCAATAAATGAATATTGTATTTTACCACATAAATGATAGTACTTTTATACTGATAATTAAAGCAATTCGTGCAAAATTATTCCCTAATCATTCCAAAATATCAAAAATGCACAACGTTAATATTCAAGTTTTCACTTCTGCCGGCACTTCCGGAGTGCAACCCGTTGTTTTTTTTGTTGGATAGCTTATTTATCAAGGAAGGCTCTAGGCTATATAACATCACGCTACGACCCTTGGGGCAGGCGCAGTAATCATAAACGCGGGTGAAACCGCGGTATAGCTATTTCCAATGATCCCTTGCGATTCAATAGATCACCGTGTCATAGTCATACTATAGTATTATAAGCTCAGTGGTATAATTTTTCAATTTAATTAAATTTATCCATCAATGACGCCGCATCGAAATCATAAAGGCGTTAAGAACCCCGAAAACAAACATTAATTTAAGTAGAAAAAGACATGCAAGCGGCAAACCTGGTGTAAAGTAAAACATTTTTTTTTTTTTTTTTTTTTCGGATTTTGTCACGTTGTTTATTTTAAAACACTTTTATTAAATAATTTTGAACTTTACTATATTCTTAAACTATATTGCAATACAGCTTACTACTTACTACTATTTCGATTTTTTTTTATACCACTAAGGTGACAAGCAAGCATACGGTCCACCTGATGGTAAGTGGTCACCGTAGCCTATGGCCGCTTGCAACACCAGAGCCATCACTTGCGCGTTGCCCTTTAGGAAAGGAAGTGGGAAGGAGAAGTAGTGGGAAGGGAGAAAGAGGGTGATTAGGCCTCCGGCACTCTCATTCACCGAACAAAACACAACAGTAGGAATACTGCTATTTCACGTCGAGATTCTGTGAAAGGGTAGTCTTTCCCCGGTCAGGCCGGCCCATTCATGCTGAAATCAGCGAGGCTCTACTACTCATAACACATTGACCAATTAATCACACTGACCAAGTACGAGTACGGAACGCGCCATTGTGTTGTGTTACGGAACCTACTGTCATGATTTCTTATTTTTGTTAATAATTCTGTTCGGGAGTTTTTATTTATTCAATTGGCAACACAGCCAACTATCATTTTTAAATAGTAGGGTTATTGTGGAGGGGAAAAATAACTCGTTCTCTCGGCGAAAGATCGCTCAGCAGTAAGGAACTAGCATTCAACTGAGTAAGACGTTCTCAATAGTCCGTGTAATTGCTGTGAGTTTGGTTATTACCAAACTTTGACTATATTTAGTCACATAATATTTTAAACGATTGAGTTTCATTATATTTCAGAAGTGGGATGAGTAAGTACACGCAAACCTTTTCGATAATGATTTTTTTGTAATGGCGTTATTTCTTTCTTGTTTTTAAAAGTTTAATTAGTAGATACTTATTTCGATTGTTTAACTGTGAGCAAACTGATAGGTATAATACTTTAGTATAACCTTTTGTCATTTGCCATCATAATGTGTCGACATTTATAGTACACTTTACAATACGCTACACAAATGTAATAAACTACCCACATAATTACACACAATGACATTATACGCGGTTCCCATAGGAATCATCACAACTTGGTGTATTTTCGAGTGTTAAAACTGAACGGTTACCTTGAAATACACTTAGTAACTCTTTAACTGGAGTGCTGTTGGGGAATACCCTCAGTGTATCCTACATATTCAGCTAATGAGTAAGGTTTACTTTCTGAAGGCAACCATGCCGACAAACCAGAGGTCCACCTGCCTATTGGTTGAAAACTCTACACGCACGAGTGTAAATAATTTATTTCATTGCATATTATTATGTACCTACATTATAATTCTTTAGTAAATAATTGTAAATTAGCAGCGCTTAGATGATAAAACGATATAACCTATGATTTTTTTTTTAAACATTAGCATTTACATTGTATCAGGAGAATACTTGGTCAGGGTACTCCCTGATAGTGTTTTTTTTTAGTTTTAAGAGTGCATTGTGCTCCAGGAGTAGCATGGTATCGGATGGCCGAATGTCATGATTTCTTATTTTTGTTAATAATTCTGTTCGGGAGTTTTTATTTATTCAACTGGCAACACAGCCAACTATCATTTTTAAATAGTGGGGTTATTGTGGAGGGGAAAAATAACTCGTTCTCTCGGCGAAAGATCGCGCAGCAGTAAGGAACTAGCATTCAACTGAGTAAGACGTTCTCAATAGTCCGTGTAATTGCTGTGAGTTTGGTAATATAGTCACATAATACTTTAAACGATTGAGTTTCATTATACTACGATGTGCAGGACCCGCACTTGACCGAATAAAATAATTTGTATTTTGTACATGGTTTTCTCATATTTAATATCATGTGCGGCCATGCAAACATGACACAATTCAATAAATAGAAGGGCAAACCACATCGCCTTAGGGCCATCAAAATCACCATTAAGTATACAAATGTTTGTGTAGAACATTAGATGACGTCGTGTACATCTGCAGTTTGCGGTTGTAATTGGCAAGGGAGCGAGTCTCGGTGGCACCGGCTTGCTTGCAAGCATCGTAAAATATTTTATAGCCTTCTTAAATCGAACATTATCACAAAACGAAACTCCCACGGGCTCTGCGACACTCCCTCATAATATTTTGCATTATTTCAGTCGTTATAGATAAGTATGGCGGTGTATAAGGCTCATTTCACTATAATGTCTTCAGTTATATGAAGGTTAATTATTGTAATAATGATAATATTGTGAACTGCCTGCTTCGGTATTCCCCGAGCGCTATGATATGTCCTTCTTCAAACGAGGTTTAAAGAGAGTTCTTCTTTCACGGTAGGCAGCGGCTTTGCTGTGTCCTGACATTGCTGAAGTCCATGAGCAGTGGTTACCACTTTCCATCAGGTGGGCCACTTGCTTGTGTGCCTCCAATGGCAATAAAAAAATTGTTCGTTATTATATCAGATTAGCCTTAGCTGCGATCTCGCGTCTACTACGTTCGCCTGCCACGTTATTAATGAGGAAACACGCTGTGCATCATATATATTATGCTACTGGACACGTTTTTTTTTTAAGTGAAAACTTCTTTAGGCTCATTGAGCACTTCTTGGGTGAACAAAAATTATGGAACTCGCGTCATCGTCATCGCTTTCCATTTTTGAATTATTTTTGGTTTATAAAGAAGTGTTTATGATCAAGGATTAAAGTTTTCATTTCTATCGGCAGTCCCCAAAGACTGCCCCAATATTTTTTTGTAGATTTCGTGATGTCTGAGCTAAGAGCTGTAAATAGTTGATAACATTTAGGTTCCCAAAAGAATCCTTCATCTTAATCAATTTGCCAATAATTAACTTAATAAATTACGTTTGTTATTTTAATATTTAGAACATATTGCACTTAAACATGTCGTTTCAGTAATCACCTAGCTTAGATTATGAGAGTTAGAGAGAACGAACTTTACCTCGCGTTACCATTTACTTAAAATGTCTCACTTAAAGCTTTCGCACACGTGTCGTGACGTAATGGCATTGCAGCTACCGTTTCGACTGTTGATTAAACATTTATACCGGTTGTATCGGCGCTCCTCATTTGAAACTACGACTTCCATAGATTCACACGTGTCTTCGCAATTTTTTTATAACAGAGACATGATCTTCTCCTTAGACAAACGTTTTTTATTATATAACTTTGTTCGAACTCGAAAAGAAAACCAACATTTGCATTCCATAGATTCAATAATATTAGATTCCGGGTTATAATAGATCACACTCTTTCATTTAAACAACACATAGCCGCTTTGTCAAGCAGACTACGGAAATTAATATTCGTTTTTAAAAAACTGCGTTATATCGCAGACAATAATCTTATTACACAGATCTACAAGGCACTGTGTCAATCCATTATTCAATACTGTATTACCTCAAGGTAATCATCCCAAAATCTGTTCTTCTTCCAATTGAAAGAGCACAAAGAGCACTCCTAAAAATAGCTACACATCGACCTATTCGCTATCCCACATGCCTTTTGTATCAATATTATAAAGTACTAACAGTCCGGCAGCTTTTTATAATGCACACCATACTAAAACAACATACTACTCTTGATTATAACCCGGAACTTACTAACACTAAGCGATGGAAAGATATCGTTTGTACTACTCAGTCTCAATCTAAGTATATTTTTACCAATAGGTTTTTCGCATTTTTAGGTCCATTTCTTTATAATAATATAAACAAAATAACTGCGATTTATGACAAAAATTATGCTAACACTAAACAATTAGTTCAACAATATTTACAGACCTTGAACTACGATCAAACTGAAAATTTGATGACTGTTGTTCAATAAGTGTTACGCAATAAAATAGGTCTTTAAGTTGTCATAGTAATCACTTAGTTTATAACGTAATTCATAAGTTTTGTATACAAATAATAATGTTTTATAAGTATTGTTTTAGAATTTATATCTTTATTATACAGTATGTGCCCCTAATGCCTGTGGCACAGGTTTACACTAGTACAGGCACCCCTTATATGTAATTTACCTTTACAATGTAACATAAGCTCTGTATCCATTTGTACCAATTTAAGTTAAATAAATGATTATTATTATTATATTATTATTATTAATACAATTTCAAAGAAAGAATGCTGCACAAGAACTATTAAAAGTTGAAAATAAGTAAGTTGTAGAGTAGTAGAGCCTCGCTGATTTCAGCATAAATGGGCCGGCTCGACCGGGGAAGGACTACCCTCTCACAGAATATCGACGTGAAATAGCAGTATTCCTACTGTTGTGTTTCGTTCGGTGAGTGAGAGTATCGGAGGCCCAATCACCCTCTTTCCCCTTTCCCGTTCCTTCTCCTTCCCAGTTCCTTTTATTGCTAAAGGGTCGGCAACGCGCAAGTGATGCCTCTAGTGTTGCAGGCGTCCATAGACCAATTACCATCAGGCCGTATGCTTGTTTGCCAACTTAGTCGTAAAAAAAAAAGCTCGTGTGATATACGCTCACTATTACGCTAATACAGCACGACTATCGGCAGACGAGTACAAAAAGCTAGGATTCTGCAACGACGACGACGCGTGCTAGGCAGACATGTTCAGACTTGCGTGCGTTCGTAATACTCTCGTATAAGTAACAGCGAGCGCAATATGCAATGCGAGCGCAATGTACTAAACGTCTCATATGCGACGTCCCTTTATATTTTAATATAAAGTATAGACAGGTGGATAGCTATAAATTTTATTTCAAAGTAATGTAGTCTTACAAATGCGATACACTAATATTTGTTCCTAGCCTGGATCATTTTTGTTTAATTGTGTCCGTTGCTGGGCTGTTTTAAGACACGCGAATACATTTAATATCTATTTTGTTGTTATCTTATAATAATAAAAAACATAACGTAAATGTAAACCCTATATAAAACGTTAATTACGGTCATTTTAATAAAATACTTGTCTAATACAGGGTTACCAACCCCAAATTTAAAAAACCAGGATTTGAATTTAGAAAAACCAGGACAATTCAGTTTAAAAACAGGACGCAGCAATAGAGTTGCAATAGTTAAATTAATATGTAGTGAAAATAGGTGAAATGAAATTCCACTGAATTTAGGCGGGAATTGAGACGCGCGAATTTTAAAATTTAAAAACCCAGGATGCTGCTTGTAAACTATTTAGAACGTCCCAGGACACTATAAAAACTAGGACATGTCCTGGGAAAACAGGACAGTTGGCAACTCTAGTCTAAAATAACTAATATTTGCTTCAGTAGCGCAATAGTTAATGAAAAATTCTATGTAACAGTGAGGGATCTGCAACTGTGAACTGTACAAGGTAAATGGCGACATTAGGTCTACCTCTTTGGTGATATAGGTTACGTTCGCGATATAAAATGTAACACTTCCTAAAAGATTTCTAGCTCACGAAATACATCACAGCGCTGTACCTTAATTTGTATAAGTGAACCGTCTTTTACTAAAACATACGACTTTAATACAAACAAATGTAGTACACAACGAGCACATTTATTCGACTTTATTCGTCAAGTACCATTGCGGCGTATCCCGGCAAAGAATCTGGAATCAGCGTCTACTAAACGTCGCGGGACGCCAACTGACATTAAACATGAAATATACGCGCAATATATTTGTATGCGTGCCGTAAGGCCTAAGCGCTCGTTTATCAATATGCCCTACGGCGGATCTCGACTAACGGCATACGAAAACATATGAGAAATTACAACGGCATGTTTGTCGAAAACAGAACGGCTGTATGTGGTGAGGCGGTAACTGTGCGAGCTTCTGACACCATTAACCAAAGTAATATGGGTAAAGTACTTGGAGGTCCGTGTGGTTTTGTTAGGTACCTACTTGTATTGTGTTTGTAACATGTCAGATGTATACGGAATACACTGTCAATTAGGTATCACGATCAGCTTCTTCTTACAGGCAAAGAATTAAAAATATAGGGTAAGAAGTCGCGGGCAAAAGCTAGTAAATAATAAAATATTGAAATTGATGATAGTCTTAGGTTATAGTTCGTTCTGTTTTAACTGACTTAACTTTGATAATTTCAACTTTTCCTAATTGGCTCCTTGGATTATTGATTATTGAATTTGATAAAAATATATTTTAAGTACCTGACGATAGTTGACGAGTTGTACGACATTTAAAGTAAGTACCTATCAAGTAAATATTACCTTTTATTAATAAAGTTATAGTTTGTCGGTTTATAATATATGTATGTGTTTATATTTAAGCGTTATATTAGTATAGTTAAATTGTATGTATAAAATTAGAATTGATAAAATATTATGTAATAAATAAAAGGATTCATTAAAAATATTTACCCTGTAGTATAATTTATTATACATTGTGTGTGATTTTATAAAAACTCTTGTAACTGCAGATCAGAACATAACAAAATAAACATCAATGTTATAAATAACATTACATTAATTCCGTTCCAAGACTAATTAAAACGAAACTAACTTTTGATTCTATTCTAACTAACTAGCAAACAAACACGGCTAATTACGCATATTTCAATCTAGAATTATAATTAAAGTAGGTACTTTAAAAAAGTCATACGCAAAAAAGCACAGAGGCATTGAAATTTGGAATACAATATTTTCATGAAAAAGCGACAAAATAATAATAGAAAATATTGACAACTAAAGTAATTACCTGTACGATATGAACGACCGAAGCGTGCGACATTTGTCTCAGTATCTCACAACATGAACCACCTACCCATATTTACACGATATTGTAAAACTTTTAAACCTCTGTGTTCCCAGATTATTATGAAACTTGTGATATTATTACTCATATATTTAGAACAGACTCCGCTCTTAGTAAAACACTGATCAAACTTAAGTCAATTTAATTAAGATTGTCAATAATGATACCATGAACAAAGAAACCTTCCATCCTCAGGTATGACGTTTCCAATTGAAAGAGGAGTCAAATATATAATACGAGACCTCGCTGTTTCTGGAATTATGTACCGGTGTCCTCTAAGAAGATTTTTAACCGGAAGGTATTGTCGTTCCGCAAATGGATTAATACCTCCGTAGCTATAAATCGAGCATATACGCTAATGCCTTAGAATTCCAAGTCTTCCAGCTGGACTGCAAATGAATCATAAAAGAATTGAGGCTATACGGCTCGAAAGGTAGGTCAAGATTCAGTCGCACGAATATATTAAATTACGACAACACAAAAGCCTTAATATCTATAGTGAAATAAATTTATATTATTATAACAATAACAGGCCGTATACATACACACATACACACAAACTCATACACACACACACCCTCACACACACCCCACACACGCTCACTCACACGCACACGCTTACACACACTGACACACGTACGCACAGATTTCATAAAAAACACTCACAAAGCCACGGGTTAGAGTCCAGGAGACCTGAAATACAGGGTTTCCCTAGTTTAGGCTCCTGTCCACCCCTCATAATACGCTACTTGTTATATTTACTTTGCTACCTAGTTGAAATATCACATTTTGCGAAATTGTAAAATTATGCTTGGTGGAAAATATTTTTGTTTTTTTTTGTTATATACGGCGATGGGTATGTTTACTTAGTCAAGAGTGTCTGTCAATAACGAACATATGCGGAAAAAAAGTATAATTTACACTATAGTCATTACTTAATCCAGTTCCACTAATTCTCAATGTCTACTTGCACTCTTATACTATCTTGTGTGTGGAGGCCAGTCAGTACAGACCGGCGACACTTCGACCCAGTGGGATCTTACTATACTTATATGTAAATTGCTTCATATTGATTTTGTTACATTTATAGATTACTAGCATTTGCACGCGGCTTCGCCCGCGTGGTACCTACATGAATAAAAAGTAGCCTATGTCCTTCCCCAGGTTTTAAACTATATCTGTACCAAATTTCATCTAAATCGGTTGAGTGGTCTAACCGTGAAAAGGTAACAGACAGACAGATAGACAGACAGAGTTACTTTCGAATTTATAATATTAGTAAGGATTAGCTTTTGCCCGCGGCTTCGCTCGCGTTAATTTAGAATTTGACAATCAATTCGGGTTGTACTCTGCTTGTAATAATATAATTCAATAATGATTCGAAAGACAGGTGGCGCCATCTATTATCATAAGAACGTTATTATTGTTTTCCTCGGGAACAGTAATTTTTTTCGGGATGAAAGGTAGCCTATGTCTGTTACTGTACAACTGTCAACGTATATGCAAAATTTCAGGATGATCGATTCAGAGGTTTAGGCGTGAAAAGGAACAAACAAATAAACAAACAAACTCATTTTCACTTTTATAATATTAGTTAGGACTAGCGAACCGCCCTAGCTTCGCATGGGCAGTACAAAACCTTAACAAATTATACACTTAAACCTTCCTCATAAATCACTCTGTCTATTAGTGAAAACCGCATGAAAATCCGTTCAGTAGTTTTTGAGTTTAACACGAACAGACGGGGCGGGGAACTTTGTGTTATACATATAATACTAGCTGTGCCCGCGGTCTCATCCGCATCAGTAGTATTTACGGATATTGCGCCGCCCCCGTGAGTTGTAGCATGATGTTATGTAGCCTATGTCCTTCCCAGGGTCTCAGGCTATCTCCATTCCAAATTTCATCTAAATCAGTTCAGCGGATTGAGCGTAAAAAGGTAACAGACAGACAGACCGATAGACAGACAGACAGAGTTACTTTCGCATTCATAATATTAGTAAGGAAGTAAGGATATATAATGTAGTGAAGAGTCATATCATGTAGTATGTTGATGCTAGCATACATTGATTATTCTGTTTATTTAAACTCATCAAGTAAACAATCTACGACACAACATAGACGGATCGTGTTGCGGTAATCTGTAATTCCTCAAGCTTACATATCTACTCATCTTAAGTCACATCCATATTGTGCCCTTCTAAGCTCAACAAATATGATTTCATTTTAAGTCTGAGAAAACAAAACACGAGAAAGTTTTCCTTAAAGCTTTATTGGTGTTGTAAAACAACATTCGCTACGCTGTACGAAATCAGTCAACAACAAACTCGGAATTGTTGAGATGTGTGAATCTTAGACCCTCGTCGCTCACCTGATTGCGGAATGCAAATCGTTCCCAGGGGACCCTCGGCCTAATATACTAGTGGAATAGAGACTATTATCCTTCGCAACAGTGACGGAAAAGGCCGACAACCGTAACAGACACGTGAGTAGCTGAAATGGTTTTGAATAGTTTATAGTGCTTTATTTCGCTGGTGTTTTATTATTTAAGACCACTCTGTCCGTCGGCATTGTCGGTATTTTTCTTAATTTCCTAAAATATTCTCTTTTAGATGTGATTTGAAGTGAAGCCTTCAATCACCAAGTTCGTTACATAACTATACGTTTGTCCTGGATATCAGTTGGAGTTGTAATTCTTGGTAGATTTTGACACTTTAATTATTTTATGTTAACACTTGGCAAAGCAAATATTCTTAAATTACTAGTAATAATGATTGCCTTATTGGCGCAGTGTGATTAAATGCAATTGCTGTCCATGGGGTCTTGGGTTCGATTCCCGGGTCGGGCAAAATTAAGGTTGGGTTTTCTGACAGACATTTTTAGGTAGGTACCAGTAGCACGGATAGGCCTAAGACTATGTACTTATATATTAGTAATCCTAATCCTAACTAATATTATAAAAGCGAAAATGAGTTTGTTTGTTTGTTTGTTACCTTTGCACGCCTAAACCACTGAACCGATCATTCTGAAATTTTGCATATACGTTGTCAGGTGTACAAAAACGAACATAGGCTACTTTTCATCCCGAAAAAAATTACTGTTCCCGAGAAAAACAACAATAATGTTCTTATGATAGTAGATGGCACCACGTTTCTTTCGAATCATGATTGAATTATATAATTACAAGCAGAGTACAACCCGAATTGTTTGTCAAATTCTAAATTAACGCGAGCGAAGCCGCGGGCAAAAGCTAGTAATTAATAGTTTTAGTACAGTATGCGCATTTAGATCCCAAATTCGTAATCAAAACTAAACTAGTCACGGTGTTACAGCTGGTCTTCTAGCAATCTAAATTGCGTAATGTTTCTTACATACAACAATAGTGATTTTACAGAAGATATTGCTGAGAATCACGAATGTGCCTACAAATAACTGTAACCGTAAACACAATCCCACTCCCTAAGTCGGGTAATAAGCTTTTGAGTTAAGAGCCCTCGTAATTTCAGCGTGCGCCTTAACAGCTGTGCCTAAAAGGTAGGTACCTAGATAATCCGATAATGGAGGTAGCTCAAAATAACAATTTAAATTTGCGGTCAAAGTAAAGTCACTGCTCAGCAAAGTTATGAATAGTCTAACTTTTCTCTTTAAAATTGAGTCAGTATTTGCTTTTTATACGATATCTAAGATTCGCAGCCTAGGTCAGAGATGAAAATAATAGGGCATCCAGCAAAGTAAGCAAACTAAGTGTAAATACTATTTTCATTGAACAAGTATATTCTGGTGTCGGAACGTATTTTTGAGTAGAAAACCGGTCTAAGATTAACATCCATAACAATTATACCTTTCTTTCGTAGATTTTATTACACACTAGATTTTCCCGCGGCTTCGCTCGCGTAAATGTAGTACCTTATGTCATATTCTGTTCCCCTGAAAATGTATGCGAAATTCCATGATTATCAGCCGAGTAGTTAAAACGGAACAAACAAACAATAAATCCATATTCGCATTTATGATATTAGTTAGGATACGTAAGAGCGTTCTTTGCCAAATACCTAGTGTAACCGACTGCCACGCCTGAGGTCACGGGTTCGATTCCCGCACACGTCAAACATTTGTGTGCATGAACATGGATATTTGTCTTGGTCTGGGTGTTTCTATGTATAAATTGTAGGTATTTACAAAAAAAAGTATATATGTATGTTTATCCATTGTCTAGTACTCATAGTACAAGCTCTGCTTAGTTTGGGCTAGATGGTGTTGTGTGTATGTGATAGAATATTATTATTATTATATTATACTAGCTTTTGCGCGAGTCTCCACCCGCGTGTTACCTACATCAATAAAAAGTAGCATGTGTCCTTCCCCAGGTTTTAAACTATATCTGTACCAAATTTCATCTAAATCGGTTGAGTGATTTAACCGTGAAAAGGTAACAAACAGACAGACAGATAGAGTTACTTTCGAATTTATAATATTAGTAAGGATTATTATATTATAGGAACTTAGCAATACTTTGGAAAGTTTCAATCCCAATTATTCATCAATAAAATTCCGTCGCAAAATATATCATTAAATTATTTCGCGCTGGAAATTTTTATTGCTACGTGTATAATCAAAGGAATTCACGAAAGCAATCCATTCGATACAGCTGTGATATAAGAGAGCTGTGATAAAGGAGCAATGTGACAGACGCAGGTTGTTTCGCGTTGTAGAAAAAACAACGTTGTCCTTTCAATCGAACGACACGCTACGATGTAATTTAACTTGTTTCGTCTATTGTTCACTGTTTGAAGTACCTAGTTAAGGATAGAAGAAAACATGAACATTAGAAATAGTTAGCTGCATTTGTCAATAAACAGATAACGCCGTAATGTTTGGACATTTCAAAAACTGGGTGCTTGTTTTTTTGTATCAAGCAGTAATACGATGAACGACCGACTAATTAAATTACAAGGTATTTTATTATGTGGCGTGTTTGTTTAAATAATAAAGCAAGGTGTCTAAGCGAATTAACCACCCCATAAACATAGTTTGCGGCTATGTTGCATATATTAAAAGTGTTCGATGCGTACCTATAGTAGAACATGGGGTCCAATCCCGATGTTTGAATTATGCTATGGGTATCATAGCATAATTCAACTATTAATCACACTACTTAAGTGATATAATGGTTTTAAAACACTTAAGTAGTGTAGACCACGCCAACTATGTTCATGCAGTAGGATGACCAGGCATTACCAACCTTAAAACCAAGGCCAGTATCATCAGCTAGATATCAAACATCATCTCTAACTAGTCAGTAACATTTTTCATACGGCAAATGTCTTTTTTAATATTTTTTTTATACTACTATGGTGGCAACAAGCATACGGCCCACCTGATGGTAAGTGGTCACCGTAGCCTATGGACGCCTGCAACACCAGAAGCATCACTAGCGCGTTGCCAACCCTTTAGGAAAGGAAGTGGGAAGGAGAAGGAGCGGGAAGGGGGTAAAGGGGTGATATGGCCTCAAGTACTCACATGTGCATATTAAATGTATATATTATTTAAATATTAAATTCGCCCAGGATGAAATGGGCTGTATTAAATGTATTCGTCTATAAATATCGGATTTTCCATGTAATTACCAATAGTCCTTCAAACCACTATTCACACGATTCTGGGAATCTGAATTTAAAAGTTATGAATATATTAATGTTCGAATTTAATCACCTTTAATAATAAACATAATTGTTGTATGAAGTGTATTTTAACACACATTTTTACTGTAAACCCCAAGTTTGTTTAACACAATTGAAAAAGCTTTCAGCATAATTTAAAAAGGTTACAATTGACTGAAAGTTTTCGTGTTTGAATTTCCCTTACTATACAATAGTATGGCAACTCACTCTTAGTGAAACCATTTAGCTTGTTTGGAGACATTTTTAAGTCACAATATTTGATGTTTATTTGCAATCTAGCCAAACCATCAATATACTAACTTTTGCCCGCGGCTTCGCTCGCGTTAATTTAGAATTTGACAATCAATTCGGGTTGTACTCTGCTTGTAATCCTTACTAATATTATAAATTCGAAAGTAACTCTGTCTGTCTATCTGTCTGTCTGTCTGTCTGTTACCTTTTCACGGCTAAACCACTCAACCGATTTAGATGAAATTTGGTACAGATATAGTTTAAAACCTGGGGAAGGACATAGGCATACTTTTTATTGATATATGTACCACGCGGGCGGAGCCGCGCGCAAAAGCTAGTAATATATAATAATATAATTCAATCATGATTCGAAAGACACGTGGCGCCATCTATTATCATAAGAACGTTATTATTGTTTTCCTCGGGAACAGTAATTTTTTCCGGATGTAAGGTAGCCCATGTCCGTTTCTGTACACCTGACAACGTATATGCAAAATTTCAGGATGATCGGTTCAGTGGTTTAGGCGTGAAAAGGTAACAAACAAACTCATTTTCGCTTTTATAATATTAGTTAGGATTAGGATTACGAAGTTAGGATTAGGATGCCAGATTATGCCCGCGTTAATGTAGATTAATCTCTATCTATTGGGAACAGTACTTCTTCCCTGGATGAAAGGTGCTTTACTTCCTTTTCTATACCCCTCACAATGTGTATGCAATGAAACATGATGATCGGTCGCTGAAAGCATAACATAAAACAAACTCGTTTTCACATTTATAATATTAGTAAGGATACGTAAAAACGTTCTTTGACAATCATCTAAAATATTTTATTGATAATGTTCTTAGCATAGTAAAAGAAGCATAAGAGAAGAATAAATGCTGTAGAAATGAGAGCGCTGAGAAGTATATGCGGTGTGACTCTGAAAGATAGAATAAGGAATAGTGTGATTAGAGAGATGCGACATGAAAGTGGATATAGTGACAAGAATAGAAAAGGGTATGTTAAGCTGGCTTAGACATGTAGAAAGAATGGACGAGGAAAGACTGACTAAGAAAGTTTATAAGGCTAGTGTGAATGGAACAGTCACAAGAGGAAAACCTAGGCGAATCTATCAGATCGGAGGTGTTCTGGACAAAGGCCAGGTTAAGAGCTCATTGAACCAACGGGCGTGTATGAGAAATGTGATGAAAGTGAATGAAGCCAGAGAAGTGTGTCAGGATCGTAGCAAATGGCAATCCGTAGTCTCTATATACAATAGCATACATAATGTAAGTCAGGCATGCCAGATAAAATCACCACCAACCGAAACTGAAAAACCTTTGTTTTTTCACTTGTCTCACGATAAATCCAAGCAAAGGAAAATCCCTTCTATTTCTTATACAGAGCGTTCATTAAACTAATTATCCACGTCTAAGTCCTTCGAAGTTACTGGAGATGTTATCTATTTAGGGGCGTTCGTCCCATGTCCAGTCCGTGTCGTTACACAGACGGATTTTCGAGGTAACAATCGTAAATGTTTTGTTTTTACTAAACTATAGACCTTTAATTCTGTGGACCGTGTGTAATTACCTAATCGTAAGACGTAAGTCGAGTTTTGTAATCCTAATCCTAACTATAATATTATAAAAGCGAAAATGAGTTTGTTTGTTTGTTTGTTACCTTTTCACGCCTAAATCACTGAACCGATCATCTTGAAATTTTACATATACGCTGTCAGGTGTACAGAAATGCCCACCTGATGGTAAGTGGTCACCATAGCCTATAGACGCCTGCAACACCAGAGGCATCACTTGCGCGTTACCGATCCTTTAAGAAAGGAAGTTGGAAGGAGAAGTAGTGGGAAGGGGGAAAGAGGATGATTGGGCCTCCGGCACTCTTACTCACCGAACGAAACAAAACAGTAGGAATAGGTACTGCTATTTCACGTCGATATTCTATGAGAGGGTATAGTCCTTCCCAGGTCGAGCTGGCCCATTCATGCTCAAATCAGCGAGGCTCTACTACTACTGAATGATGAACTAACGTTTGTCTAGATTTCTAGATATATCTTTTTAACCTTTGATTCCGTAGAACGAATAACTACATCCAGAATAGAGAACAATTATTAATAATAAAGCTGCCTACTGCGGAGACGGGACAAAAATAAACCTCGTAAACACGATTCAGAGATCCACTTCGATATTCGAGTAAAGTCAACGTTGGCGGTGCGAGATTTGTGTTCGAAAATGGATTGAAGTCGGCCATTGTTGCCAGATCCGTTGACTAGAAACTAAAACCGAATACTAGTGTCTGTGGATCCAGTCGTATTTGCACGCTAAGCTTACCGTGCTAAATAACCAATCGAAGTTCTAAACTGTTCTGTAGTTTTTCTAACTGGATTATGAGAACATAATACTATTTTAATCTTTCGAAGTAAATTATTGAAAGTAACTTAATCTATATATTAATACGTGAAGTAAAACTTTATACCCCTTTTTACGAAAATTGCGTCGACGGAGGAGTAGGAAATTTGGCACAGTTAAAGTTTACATGGAGAAGGAGGGGCGAATCCTAATATATTTATAAAATATACATTAGAAATACATTAAATTAATGAAAAAAACACTACACGCACACAACCATGCATTTGACAGACGCAGTCGAAGCGCGTAACTATGGTTACATATATCAATATGTAATGACATAATATATCAGCAATATCTTACAGCCAAACTTTGGTCAAATTGCGAGCACTAGGCGACCGCTAGTTAGAATTAATGAATAAATAATTCGTATTATTCATCAAATAATTGTATTACTGAAAAATAAGCGAAAAAAGATGTATTGTAATATTTTGTATGAGGCCGTTTTGAATTATTTTCTCACAGATCAATAAATAATAAGATTCACATTTTTAACATACGTAGTATAGAACATATTGATATGCATCTTTTACTAAAACTATATATAGGACTTGTGTTTATAATCTTTTTTTTAATAATGTGTATATTTTGATTTGTGAATAACAAACAAAATGATTTTAAATTTATCGCTTAGATCGAAAAATATATATTACATGAACAAACGAAAAGAAAACCATATATCGATAAGTAATGCAAAATTCAAGAAATTTCGGTGCATTTCAGTTTATACGCTTTAGCAGATCAAAATACCTTTGCTGATGCCACAGGAAAGGGTCTGCGCTCTAATGGAATTGGTCTTCCAGCTCCGTGAATATTAGACAAGGTACGATCGTACCAACAATATATAACTTGGAAGCTATCCGGAGTACCCGCGAACAATTTTCATGAAGATGTCCCTTTAGATATAACGGGCAGCGTGTTCCGAAGCTCTTTGTTTTTGTTTTGCTCCTCGACATTTATATTGGAAATAAATTCGATGGTTTATGCGTTGGGATGTGTTGTCACCTATATGGTTTTACGACGTAGCTCGTAGTATTGGGGTTCGAGCCTTTCATGTTTATAGAGATATGTTTTGAAGGCGCCACATTAAATTAGGGAGTATATTTTGGTATATTTTATGGCTTCATGTTTTACCATATTTTGTGGTCTACTGAATTGAACTGACAATATTTATAAGATCGTTTTAGTGTTTTTGTACACTGTACTTGTGTTTTAGTGATTTCGTGAGATATTTTTAGATTGCGGCGTTGACTTTTCGAAATTATGTGCGTATTGATTGACAATTATCGCCTGCTCCGTGCCTCGGAGAGCACGTTAAACCGTCGGTCCCGGCTGCCATGAACATCTATGGCAGTCGTTATTGGGAAGTCAGTGCCCTCTAATATCCTGACACTGGTCTAGCCTTAGGTTATCGTTAGCCTTCGGGTTGCGGAGGTCAGATGGCAGTCGCTCCGTGTAAAAACTGATATCCAGTTAAATCCGGTTAGACTAGAAAGCCGACCCCAAGCGACTTGGGAATAATAAAGGCTAGGGAGAATAATTTACACCATTTATTATTGAAATTCCTCTTATCACATTAGCATGTCAATAAGCTATTTTTATTAGGTTTTTAACTATGTATATAATAGTCATTTATGTCCTACTTCTATTTTTTACCTGTAAAAAATGCAATGGATATTTTAAAGTCATTTATATTTCGAGAATATATGTATTAATAATAATAATATATGAATAACCTTTTATACATATAATTTGTATTTGAAGTTATATTTTATTTTGCCATAATTACATGATGGTGAATGTTTCTGTTAATTTTAGCCAAATCATAGTGACTTTAAAAAAACCAAGTACTGAAATTGGGGATTAAAAAATATTGATGAAATGGTTAGCATGAAAACCACTACGTTAGTGATTGTCTTCATACAAAGCGGCAACTTATTATTTAAGCCCCTATTATGTTTATCCTAATCCTAATCCTATCGTAACTAATATTATAAATGCGAAAATAAGTTTGTTTGTTTGTTACCTTTTCACGCCTAAACCACTGAACCGATCATCCTGAAATTTTGCATATACGTTGACAGGTGTACAGAAACGGACATAGGCAGTAGCCTTTCTTTTTCGGGATGAAAAGTATTCATCCCGAAAAAAATACTGTTCCCGAGTAAAACAATAATAACGTTCTTATGATAATAGATGGCGCCACGTGTCTTTCGAATCATGATTAAATTATATTATTACAAGCAGAGTACAACCCGAATTGATTGTAAAATTCTAAATTGACGCGAGCGATGCCGCGGGCAAAAGCTAGTAAATCATATTTTAACGATTGAGTTGTTCACATTTTATATTTTGCTATTTATTGATTTATTCTGTGATATTCTTTATACAATTGACATGTTATGTTTTGCTATTCTGTATGTTATATGTTTACCTGACGATTTAACTGACATTTGCCTACATTGCATACACTAGCTAATTCTTAGACTAATTTGTCAAATTAATAATATAAAATATATCGACATTAATTCTTTAAAATAATAACGCTCACAGAAATTAGGAATGTATCAGATAAATTTACCGAACTCCAAAAACATTTGTACGCCAGTTAATGGCAGAATATGGACAGAACTACCGTGTATGTTTATTATCATTTTTGTACTCATATTCCGACAAATAAATGATTTATTATTATGACTCTGGTCATAATATAGTCCGAGTATTGGCCAAAAGAAGAAATAAAGATTTAAGAAAGCATTTTCTATATATATATCTTAAGACGCCGAAATCGCTGCTAAAAGTCTTGTACTTAGTATAAAAATAAAACGCAAAATAAGTAATGGATGGGATTATATTATAGAAGACGTCATTAATTCCAGATTGATTTCAATGAGCCAGTTTCTTATTGAGTGAGTTTCGTTAAATAACAACGTCTATTAATTATCAATACCAGTAAGTATTGAGGCTGAAAGGTCCCGCCCGGATTGATTTATCGCATTGAGAGCAACTGATGGTATACGTACGTAGTAGCGAGCCCAGGGTTTTGAAATAAGGCAATCACGATACATGTTTTTTTGTCAATAAATGGAATGAAATCCATCTTGTTTTCTCTTTATTTTTAATAGATGTGCCCGCGGTTTCACCCGCGTTTATGATAACTCCGCCGATTAAATATAATGACTACCAAAAATACTAATTGCACAGCAAAATATGCTTACTAAAATACATCATAACGAGCACCTATACAACTCAAATCACTGCATTCCGTCTCGGAAGTGTTAGGTTATGTTAGGTTCCTTCTTAAACCCACCCAAAAATAGGAGCCCCGTGAAGCGGGGCTCCGTCGACTTAGTTTGATCTCTTTAAAATATTTTAGTAAGCATATTTTGCTGTGCAATTAGTATTTTTGGTGGAACACAGGCAAAAAATTGAGGAACAGTTAAACACTACCCACATATAAATAAACGGGTACGAACCAGGTCGAACAAACTACCTTTAGCTTTGTTACCACTTACGTAATCATATTTAACACGCAAAATGGGTAGATAAATGCTATCTTTTAATTTTTTTTAATCTTTTTATTTAGAGGCTTGTATTACAAAATGATATGTTAGCCCCATCGTAGCTTATTCTAAGATAATTACTTACTATGTAATGATAGGAGACAGAAGAAGTCGTTGTTGTACAAATATCTCAAATAGGTCTAACGCCGCATTTGAGGTAGGGTCACTTAGAATATCAATGAAAAGTCTTACATCGTACACGTTAAGATTATATTTGAACATCAACGAGTTCCTTTGGCGCTGGTATTTGACACAATCCATCAGTAAGTGTTGGACATCATGAAGGACGCCGCAAGTTTCACAGTCGGGCGTATCGACATTTTTCATGAGATGTCCAAACTTTCTAGATGGAAAAATGTTATGTAATATATAATATTAAAATTTAGTTTTACACAAAACTAAACTTTTTAATATTATCATGAGAATACATTGGAAATGTAATTTGAATCAAATAAATAAACAATATTTATGGCAGCCATCAGTGTACGCTTACCATTTGGTAAATTTAATGGAAGTTTGTCTCATTCTTACTCAGTGTTCCTAAAATTAATCAACCTTGTGGCAACAGCCGAGCAATCAATTTTGTCTCTACAATATTAATTTTTATTACTCACAGTCCAGTGCATCTTACAAAAGCAATATTGTGGCACTGGAAATGCGCGAAATTCAACATTGCGGCTTCTGTTGCCGTCAAACCTATCCGACTTTGTACATCCCATAACTTTGTTTCCGACCACCGATAGATGTAATTAAAATGAACATTAGTATAATATGTTAACTTTTTTGGAAAAAATCAACGTTTAGTTCTGGGGTAACCCGGCTGGGAAAGTATTTCTACCCTGCGGTTATAACATGCTATTCGGGAGGCACTATGAAAACCATTGGCTACCTACGAGCCGTCCTGGCTTCGCACGGGTATTACAAAACCTGAACAAATTATACACCTAAACCTTCCTCATTAATCATTCTGTCTGTTGGTGAAAACCGCATGAAAGTTCAGTAGTTTTCGAGTTTATCACGAACAGACAGATAGACGCGGCGGCGGAATTTGTTTTATAATAAATAGCGGTAGTAATGATACCAGCAGAACAGTTATTCCTATAAAAGCGTAGCTAACTAAATACTTTAGTTGCGATCCATACTATAACTGATTAGTATAAGGCGAGGCTTAACTTTTGTGTTTAATAAGTTATATTTTTTTTTCATATTATAACTAGCTTTTGGCCGCGGCTTCGCTCGCATTAATTTAGAATTTGACAATCAATTCGGGTTGTACTCTACTTGTAATAATATAATTCAATCATGATTCGAAAGATACGTGGCGCCATCAATTATCATAAGAACGTTATTGTTGTTTTCCTCGGGAACAGTAATTTTTTTCGGGATGGAAGGTAGCCTATGTCCGTTTTTGTACACCTAACAATGTATATGCAAAATTTCAGAAAGATCGGTTCAGTGGTTTCGGCGTGAAAAGGTAACAAACAAACAAACTCATTTTCGCTTTTATAATATTAGTTAGGATTAGGATACAAGCAGAGTACAACCCGAACTGATTGTCAAATTCTAAATTTACGCGAGCAAAGCCGCGGGCAAAGGCTAGTAATATATAGTTCTCACTAGAACCATTGACACGAAGAAGAAAATTAATTTAATACAAATTGTCCGAGATTCGAACTTTATGTACCTTTGTATATCTAAAAGATTGAAATGGTTACAATATTATTGTGTCGTTTCGAATGAGGGCATAAGTATTATAAACGTTTTAGTTTAGTGAACATCCGCCCTATTATAAAACGTGTACTAAAATCTTATTTCAAAATACAGACTTTGTGGTTATATGTAATGCGGTTGTGTGCTTTGGTTTAAGTCTGCCGCAATAATCGTCAATAATTCTCTTATCTGGTAAGTATTAATATAATGATGTGTTGTGTATGATAATAAGGTACGATGGGGTTGGCGTATCCTTGTGGATAACAACCTCTTACTTAAAAAAAAAGATTAATATAAGAAATACAGTCTTACGCTTAAGACTGCGCCGAGCGTAAGACGCGGTTGGACTAAATGACAGAGCTCAATATTCCAATCGGCGCGCGGCATAGTAAAATTGTATGGAGGATTTGAAGTGCATTTTTGATATCTTATCTTATGTGTGGGGGCCAGTCAGTG
Source organism: Catocala sponsa (assembly GCA_963564715.1). Taxonomy (NCBI): domain Eukaryota; kingdom Metazoa; phylum Arthropoda; class Insecta; order Lepidoptera; family Erebidae; genus Catocala; species Catocala sponsa. The sequence goes on from OY751329.1 coordinate 28,878,291, forward strand.
CAGACCAGCGACACTTCGACCCAGTGGGATCTTTTATGTCGGCCCCAAGATTTAACCCTTAGCTATCTCCTTATTAATGTACTGCATAAGCCGCAGTGTACAATTCAGAGGGAGAAGCCTAAAGTCTTCAGAGCTTGGATATGCCACCCCATCAGACCCGTCCTCAGTCCAGCCAACGCGTCGCATTCACACAATAGGTGCGATATGGACTCGTCCTGTTCACCACAGGCTCTGCAGATCAAATTTTTGATAAATATGTATCTTTATTGTTAACAAATAACTTAAATATTTGGGACGGATAAATCGTAATATAACTATTTATGTTTCGTTAAAGCTGTTAAATAGGATAGATTCCTACAGTTATAATCTAAAAAATCACTTAATACGATCTTACGCAAATTTGCGTAATTTTGTAGGCGAAAATATTAATTATTTAAAGTTTTTAACACGGAGTAATTGTAAACACATTCATTGTTATGATAAATGTATATTTTATATTTGTATTAAACAACAAGTGTTGATTTTATCAACTTAACTGTGACCGCCTGTTTTGGCACATTTCGCGCAGGCGCAGTCTTAACCAAGTTACTATCTATAGTATTAAATTTAAATCTGCTTCGGCCCTGGCTTACCGCCGGTCTAAGGCTTAAACAAGCTAAATACGCTTTGTTTTCTTTTCTTTTACAAATAATTTTCACTCAGCTTATAAGCAAAATAATTTTACTATCGACATTGAAAACCTTACTCACATTATTTGGTGCATTGGTAGAGTATAATATAAGCGGTGCACTTTCATATACAGTACGACGTTACTTGCTTTCTAGTATATGTTATAATATATTAATAAATATTTAAAATTGCCTCAGTGGCACAGCTGTTTGTCGGCCTCGATGACGTAGTGGTTAGTGTAACCGACTGCAACGCCTGAGGTCGCGGGTTCGATTCCCGCGCATTTCAAACATTTGTGTGCATGAACATGGATGTTTGTCTTGGTCTGGGTGTTTCTATGTATAATATGTATGTATTTACAATAAAAAAAATATAGGTATATGTATGTTTATCCATTGTCTAGTACCCATAGTACAAGCTCTGCTTAGTTTGGGCTAGATGGTGTTGTGTGTAGGTGATAGAATATTATATTAATGTATGCGATGCCAGGCAATTTTTAGTGGGTTTTTTATCAGTACCAGCACAGAGTCTGAAGCTGTGGCCGGTAAACCGCGATAAACTGCCCTCCTATTACGTGAAACCATAACTGGTGAAATCTGAGTAGAGTACATCTCTGCCTAGTTCTCCGCGGATATAGGCGCGTGATTATATAATGTATGTCTTTATATATACGTATCCTAAATAGTGATGTGCCGGATAATTAAAAATGTAAATCCGCAGATACGGATACGGATCATTGGCGTCAAGATCCGCGGATACGGATCTTAACTTTCTTACTCAATCAGTGTCGGTGCGCGTGACCTTAAGATTTAAGTTTTGTTATAAAAGTGATCTTATAACTTTCTATAATAAATGTTACAAAAATTTAAATTCAATTGATCTCATTATAAAGATATTTTAATTAATATTTTATAATAAATTCCTATACTATAATAAGAGTTTAATTAGATAGTTGATTTAGATCCTGGACAAAGGCCAGGTTAAGAGCTCCTTGAACCGATGGGCGTGTATGAGGAATGTGATGAAAGTGAATGAAGCCAGAGAAGTGTGTCAGGATCGTAGCAAATGGAAATCCGTAGTCTCTGCCTACCCCTCTGGGAAACAGGCGTGAATCTATGTATGTATGTATGTATGTATTTAGATCCTTAAGTTACGTGCAGTATTTTATCGCATGTTAACTTACTTCGATAAATGTTGATACCAAATATTTTATTTTTAGAAATAAAAAATAGTTTGATTGAAATGTAATAGTATTCTATTGCTACCTAATCACCTACATATAGAATTGAATCTATATGTATTAAAAACTAATAAGGTAAAAGATCCGTCAAAAATGGATCTTTTTTTCCGCGGATATCCACGGATACGGATATCCGGCACATCACTAATTCTAAATTATTGACTCATTAGTGAAAATTGTGATTATTTTCTTTGGTTAACACATTTACTATCAAATATTTGTTTAGTTTACTTAGTTATTCTGCTTCTTCTATGTAATAATTTTACTTTAAATCATGCAATTCAGATAATCTCTAATAACGTCGTTAAACCGAGACTTCTTATACAATAAATGGTAGTTTCCAATTCCAATATCGAATCGCCGCAAATAAAACGTGAAAATATAAATCTTATTCTGTCAGTTGTTTATGTAGCATTGTGTGTTGTGCTATTGTCGTTTTTCCAATAGATTTGCACTAACAAGACAAATAAATACGGCTGGCACGGTCCACCCAGCCTCCGGTTGATCATATTTCGTCCCACAGTCTTCTGATAAACAGGAAATTGCACAAGAAAACCATTGTACAACCGTTATTTTTCATTTAGAAAAAAGGCCTGAGGTATTTTTCTTTAACCAGTGAACCTTTGTTTTTATAAGAATGTACGTACATATCCAAAATTAGGGACGTTTTGTCCCGGATCTCATGAATAATATTATCTATGTACCCAAAAGAAATACATCAAATAAAGTTTTAGCTTAAAATATATCACGATACATAGTTTGCAACTTTTTGAAGTGAAAACTTCTTTAGGCGCGTTAAACACTTCTTGGGTGAACAAAAATCATAGAACTCGCGTCATCGTCACGCTTCCACGCTTTCCATTTTTGAATTATTTTAGGATAGGTATTAACAATATCTCACAATGGTGTGCAAAAAAGTCTTTTATATAACTTTATAATTTACAGTCTATTCTAGGAGAATCATATTATTATTGAAGTTCTTTTATTATATAAATACAAATTATGAAATTAGAATGATTAAAATAAAAAATTGTTAATAATAATAATTAAATTATGTCATCTTTGTACATTATTATACATTAAATATTTATTATTATCTATTATATAATTTTTAATATTGTATATTTAAATGTCATATAATCATTAATGTTATAGGATTAAAGTTTTCATTTCTATCGGCGATCCTCAAAGACTGCCCCAATTTTTTTTTATCGATTGTTTAACTTACGTTTTGGGAGTCGTGTCGTCGCAACCTACTAATATTGTCACCGTAAGAATAAGTATTGATTGTGGAGGTTGGTGAGTGGAAAATGTACATTGTATCGTGGGTTAAAGTAATACTGAACAGAAGCAGAAGGAATGCTCGTGACATTTCAATTATGGTTTATCTTTAAACTTGGTTGTATTGCGAGAAGACTCGAACGAATGCCAAGACTAACCAGTGACAAGATAGCGATTTGGCAAATGTATCAAAATCTTATTTTTGTAAAGAGAATGTTAGTTTAGTTATTTCTTTGTTAATATTTTATATCTTTTAATTTGTTGTAAATGTGCACTAATTTGATTTAAGCTTAGAGTAATAATTGAACGTACCTTAGACTAACGTAATAATCTAGCTGAAAAGCTAAGCAGAAGGGTATTATTACTGCAATGCGCATTTCTATAAATCGGCCGTAGGTAGGTCTTATTTGGCGAACAAGCAATCGTAATCGTAATCCTAACTAATATTATAAAAGCGAAAATAGGTTTGTTTGTTTGTTTGTTATCTTTTCATGCATAAACCACTAAAACGATCATCCTGAAATTTTGCATATACGTTGACAGATGTACAGAAACGGACACAGGTTACCTTTCATCCCGAAAAAATTACTGTTTCCGAGGAAAACAATAATAACGTTCTTATGATAATAGATGGCGCCACGTGTCTTTCGAATCATGATTGAATTATATTATTACAAGCAGAGTACAACTCGTATTGATTGTCAAATTCTAAATTAACGCGAGCAAAGCCGCGGGCAAAAGCTAGTATAATATAATAATATTCTACCACATACACACGATACCATCTAGTCCAAACTAAGCAGAGCTTTTTTTAGTTTACTAGACAATGGATAAACATACATATTATTATATACTTTTCGTAAATACATATTATGCATAAAAATACCCAGACCAAGACAAACATCCATGTTCATGCATACAAATGTTTGAATTGTGCGGGAATCAAACCCGCGACCTCAGGCGTGGCAGTCGGTTACACTAACCACTACGCCACTGAGGCCGAATCTAATATATCCACTTCGTGTTTATTCATTGAAATTAAACTACTATATACGGATTTTATCGCGTTGTTTATTTGACACTTTATTACAAAATTTTGTAAACTGTTACACTACTATTACTATTATACTTTACTATTTTTTTAAGCTAATTACATTATTGAAACTATTAAAACTATTTATACTATTACTATACTATTATACTATTCATATTTATGTTTACACTTTCCTCGATGTTTCGGTTGCTTTTCAGCAGCCTTGGTCACGGAGAGACTAAGATAGTAGTTTTCTCAATGTGCCAGTGTAGTTATTTCAATGTATCCGAACATAATTTAATCATGGGTGTTTCTATTTACGCAGAATGAGCTCAAAGTATCATGAAGTCTAGTTGTGGTTTGTTTCTTCTTGGGTTTGACTATTTGAATTACTGGATCCCAAGCTGGTGGTACATTCCAACCATCTTCTCTATTGAAATTAGGATGTTTCTTGATTTCAATAGCCTCGCGAAGCATCCTTGGTAGGAATCGGTGTTCTTTAGCGAGCATCTGTGGTTTGTCAAATCTCAGGTAGAATTCGCGTAAACAGAAGACAATAATAATATTATTTGTGTTTATTGTCAAACATTAGGTATAATACCGAAGTGTCGCACATCATTAAGCAAGTATACATGTAAAGTTTAAGATCCATATATGTACACGAAAACCTTCAGCCTACGTATAAACATTTTACTCATGTCCTAAGTTTGCTAATTGAAGCCCCTCGTATCGTTTATGCATGAACTTTGAAATTTACGCGTCAATCCGTATTACGGAAGGGGTCTTGAACGAACAGGTGTTTGTGGTTCCTTTTGAGTGCGTCATATCCTGCCGAGAGATTATTGTCTATCATATGAAGGATCTCAAACTGATACATGCGTTTAAATACGCCAGTGTTAGTTTAAACTCTTTTATCTATACTAATATTATAAAGCTGAAGAGTTTGTTTGTTTGTTTGTTTGAACGCGCTAATCTTAGGAACTACTGGTTCGAATTGAAAAAATATTTTAGTGTTGGGTAGCCTATTTATCGAGGAAGGCTATATAACATCACGCTACGATCCACGGGGGCGGTGCAGTAACCATAAACGCGAGTGAAACCGCGGGCACATATAGATTTTTTCTACTCTTTCACATAGGTAAGAGCATAACAATAAAAAATAACAGTAAAATATGATTATTATAATATTAATAGCATTTCTTTGGTTTCTGTTCTTTGCTTTAGTTCGCTTTGACTGTCAATACTGCAGTAATGTTCATTCGTTCGTCTCTTTACTATAAATCTTCTGTGCTCTTACAATCTGAGATTATTGTTGAATTTATATATCAATTATAGGTATTTCTATAATATATTTATTGCGTATTTTGGAGGGAAAATGATTTTAGTGCTGATTAGTGCAGTATAAAACGATGTTGAGAGAGACGCGAGATTAAGTAAATAACCGTATCTACGAGTACACTAACTTGTATTAGATTTTTACTGAAATAGTTCTGATTATGAAAGCCATTTTTTATTATCAAACATTATCAATCCTAATACGTAACTAAGTTGAGTTACATAATATTAGGATTGATAATGTTTGTTTATTGTTACAAGTTACGAAAAGAATATAATTCCTATTACATTTAATAGTGTACGTGTAAATTATTGTCGTGATTCATAATAATATATATAGCTTTTTATTATTATATTTTATCAAAATTGAATAAACATATAAATTCTGTTTCTACTACATTTCTATAATATAGTCTTTATTCAATAACCGTATATACCTTATTCTGTTTCTAAAGAACTTCATTTGAATTGAAATTATGGTCCTGAGAATATGCTTGTAATTTTTTATTATAATTTATATAATAGATTATATATTTTTTATAAGTATATTGATTATTAGATACTTATAATAAATCTTTACCTATATTTATCATATTTTAATTATTTATTTATTTAAAAGGATCTCTGTATTTCTTACACATATATTGCAATTAAAAGCTAAGTACAATTATTGTACGTCTTATGTTTTCTTACTAATAAGAGATCACAGCATGCGACAAAAATAGTAGGTACATACATAAACGCAATTAAAATAAAAGTAAAATATTATAATATAAAAGCAGTAACTATGAAATTAAAAATTAGTACAAAATAATAAAGAAAAAGAGAAAACCGAGCCATTCCACAAATGAGTTGCAATTTTAATGTTATTATTACTTTATACAAAAATATCTCATTTGAATGATTTTGAGATACGTATCTTTATACATATTTTTAACTAGGTACAATGGATAGTTATCGTGGATATAAAGAGATTCAAAAATAATATTATGCTACTGGGATGAATGCTTTTCACGAAAAACGAACTCAAGTACATATGTCAATTTTGTATCTGTATGGATTGTTGTACTATACGCAAAACTGTGATATGGTTACCATTTAATCCAGTATTCGGCATCGTTATCAGTCAGTATGTGTGATGAACATCAAAACTTTTATGTCGCTTTAGAAAACAAAGCGCTAATACATTGCTGATGGTAATATGCCCTTGACGCTTTTTTATGCGTATTAAATCACAAACCTTTTAAAAAGTTGTTTAATTTGAATTCCATTGACGATTGCGTGACCATCCATGTTTACCTGTAAATAACGCAAATTATTTATTTTAAATGATATATGCTACTGTCGATACGAACATTATTTTTAATTTAAATTGACAAACTCAAATGCTCCCAAATTATTATAAAAATTATTATAAACTTGATTTTCTGGTTATTTGTTATTAAAGTAATCTGGCTTAAGACTTAAATTTATTTTAGAATATTCTTAGTATGTCTATTTAATGCCAAATTATTGTATTTCTCTTAGTGGTTTAAAGACATTCGAAGAGGCTGCATAGTTTTAAGTTAGTTCTATCTAAGTATTGAATCCGAGAGATTTGACATGCGTGATTTATCATGCTGCTTGATAGCAGTATGATAAATCACGTGTCAAATCTATATAATATAATGGAATATAAGATAAACGAATCTTATAAATTGGCATTTTTATCTTTCGTTTATCTTACATTTTGTTATATCGCTATTCCTTTCTTACTCATACTAATTGTCCAACATACATTGTTATAAATGTGAAACAGTGTAATATTAGAACTTCATGTTTATTCCTCAGTTACGAATAAATCGTTGAACTATATAGTGCTTTATACCAAGATCTGTCCTGTTTCTCCTGTTGGTAAATCTAACTAATATTATAAATTTGAATGCGGGTTTGTTTGTTTGTTACGCCTTAACTACTCAACCGATCATCATGATATTTCACACACACTTTGTCTGGGGTATAGAATTGGACATACTTTCCATCCCGAGATAAGGAACTGTTCTCGGGTGAGCAAAGCCGTGGGCAAAAGCTTGTCGTTAAAATAAAGAAACACATTCAATACAGAGTAGTGGAGATACTCGAACCTCCTTTTATAGATAATGATGGCATGCGTAGCGTAAGTACGATTAACGTAGATAGTGTCTTATGCCTGTGAATTGTAGTTTGAATACTTTGTCTTCAGTAACGTAGCGAAAATGTTTTATTTCAAAGTTGATATCTTGAGTTTGACAAATCCTTACAATAAAATAACGCAATTCTTAAATATTATTGTGAGATCTATATCTTTCATTGTTTATAATCCTAAGATGCCGACAATTTCGGTTTAAAGATTATTTATTATTTTGACATGGAATTTAAGAAATTTTATCTTAAGTAGAGCTGCCTTAATATAAGCAAAAAACAGACGCTTGGTTTAAAAAAAATAGATGTTGTTTACTTAAATTGAAGCGAGGTAAACGGGCTGACTCTAAACAACCTAACTTTAAACGCAAATTGTAATAATATATTTTATTGTCCCAATAAAATATTTGTTACATATATGAGTTTGTGTATAGAACCCCGTTTTAAGCATGACATGCCTGTAGTAGGAGGCTCTGTAATCTGGTGTGCATGTTTGTTTTTATCAAACACTAGATTTTTCGCGCGCATTAATGTCGGTTATGGAAATTAATGTTGACCCTTCGGGAACTGAATTTTTTTTGGATAAAAGGTGTATGCGAAATTTCATAATGATCGGTCGAGTAGTTAAGGCGTGAAAACGTAACAAACAAACAAACTTACATTAATATTTACAATATTATATGTTACTATTACAAAAAAGTTATAAAGATATTTGTGTAACTAACGAAATTATCTTTTACAAATTCTGATTACAAAATGAGAACGTGGTTTAACGTGATCTTGATTATAGACCAGATGCAGAAGAACCATTGAGTACTTCCTAAAAGAAAAAGGCATAATTTTTACCAATTCCGGAATGGGACCCGAGACCACGCGATCGGCAGTTGTCAAAAAAGGCAATCGTGAAAGCCGTTAATGCACTTATGTATGCCACTGGACTAATAGAGAAGTCAAACCGATTATAAAATAGAACCAATGCTAAAGTTACAATATACACGTAATTGACTGAATACCTCGATACTCCAATGTCTCTTACAGATACGGCCGTATATATAATATCAATCAGTTAATTTAGAAGCAATTAAAATTTAAACCACAGAGAAATGTATGTATCTCATTACGTTGTGGCACAAATTAATACACATGTATATAAAACGTATATTATACAGGTAGATATCCGTTACAAAGACTTCCGTTGATTTCACAGGCTGTAAAACATTTTAACAACAATAAAAGAATTTACACAAATTTACAAAAAAATGCGGAACACGCAGCAGGGGTAGGACTCCCACAAGGTGGACCGACGACCTGGTAAAGGTCGCGGGAAGCGGTTGGATGCGGGTGGCCCAAGACCGGTCTGTGTGGAAAACCTTGTCCAGCAGTGGACGTCTTTTGGCTGACATGATGAAAAGAATTTATTTGATTTCGCGTATTTATTAAGAAGCTTTTTACACAATATTCATCAAGGTAAAACTTTGCTGGAATGGTCTGACATGCAACGTATACTTCGATGATATCTCTTCACTGAAAATAATAATATTAAACAACTAAGCTCCCACTCACATATTTTAATCAATTTGCATTTGGTACCTGTTGAAATAGTGAGAATGATCCGAACAAACAGACAACAAATATAATAAAATTACTTGGACCCTAGACTATTTCGACACCAAACGGCTCCAAAACATTATATCCAAATAAGTTTTTGTTTTTGCGTAGTTTGAGTGTCTATGCGAGCAGAACTGGAAAGACTTACAACAAAATAAGGTGGTAAATTTAATGGATAGGTTCCGTCCCACACCATTCAACACCCTAGTCTTGAAGACAGTGATAACATAACATCTAGTTTCTTCCCATCATCAGGTATCGGAAGTGACATGATGGGGTCGGTGATTACGGTTGAAATATCGTAAAATTTGACCTGCACTCCTTTTGTGTTACTGCCCATGATAGCCCAGACCAGATGGTCTAAATAGGCAATAAGGGAATTAATTCCTCACTGTCCACAAAAGCAAAGAGATACGAGTAGACTGGTTTACAACCCCGCATATCTAACCAAGGGGCACTCACAGCAGACAATGTTACGTAGCGGCTCTCTTATCATAATGCAGAACGGGTATTGAGAAAGGAAATTGGGTGGTAGATATATAATAACCTTGTTTACTTTTTATTACAGCAGATTTTTTCAATTTTCTTTGTTCCATTTTATAAACTTTTATTATCATTACAGTCATACTTACAGAACTCTGCGGAAAAATTGCAATAACTTTCGAGAGGTTCGTAATGAATTAATATTTTGTAATTCACGTACCGATAGCAAAAAATATTAAAGAAAAATGAAACTTAAATTGCTTGATTTATATCCAGAAGTGTTAAAAATGTATCCACAAAGATAGTCTTGAACTGGTCGACTGTACAGTCGACGGTACTTTTGTCGACTCGGGTCATGCTGTTCACACAGGCTTGTGATGTACCACTCAACTGATCATGTATTTAATCTTCTTCTCCCTAGCCTTTATTATTCCCAAGTCACTTGGGGTCGGCTTTCTAGTCTAACCGGATTTGACTGGATATCAGTTTTTACACGGAGCGACTGCCATCTGACCTCCGCAACCCGAAGGCTAACGATACCCTAAGGCTAGACTAGTGTCAGGATATTAGAGGGCACTGACTTCCCAATAACGACTGCCATAGATGTTCATGGCAGCCGGGACCGACAGCTTAACGTGCTGTCCGAGGCACGGAGCAGGCGATAATTGTCAATCAATACACACATAATTTGGAAAAGTCATATAACTTCCGAAAGTCAGAGGTGCGGGACGTGGGTTCGAACCCGAGACCCTCTGCATTGCAGTCTGTTGGTCTCCCCACAGAGCTATCGCTATTTAATAGATCACATAATTTACTTATTGAAAGAAATGGTTCACAAATTATATCGAAATAATTACGAATCACTATTTTAGTCATAAATCTTAATGTAGTAATAAGTAAGTCAGAGAAGAATATAATATACTAGCTTTTGCCCGCGGCTTCGCTCGCGTTAATATAGAATTTGACAATCAATTCGGGTTCAATCAAATCGATTCGAAAGACACGTGGCGCCATCTATTATCATCAGAATGTTATTGTTGTTTTCCTCAGGAACGGTAATTTTTTTCGGGATGAAAGGTAGCCTATGTCCGTTTCTGTACACCTGACAATGTATATGCAAAATTTCAGAATAATCGGTTCAGTGGTTTAGGCGTGAAAAGGTAACAAACAAACAAACAAATAAACTCATTATGGCTTTTATAATATTAGTTAGGATTAGGATTAGGATTTATTTCTAAAAAGATCGGTAGGTAGGTATATACCTATGCGGCTAACGGTTGTGATTCCACGAAATGAAGATGTTGATAGATGTCATCTTATATACTCATTCGTCCATGAAATTAGAAGTCGCAATCACTATATTTTATGGCCGTGTAACATTTGATTGGTGTTTCAATCACTTCTCGAATCTCATTAATGTTTATTACTACGGTAATAAAGCACCTGAATCTTTATTTCTTTGTTTTTATCTGTATTTGGGTTGGGTTGATATTCTACTCGGCATAAAGTAATATTAATAATAATTCTTAGAAAACAAGTTGTGACAAAATTGTTATAAAGTTCTATGTAACCAACTAATTTAATATACTATAGAAAAAAGAGATTTCTTAAAAAAGTTTTTGTTCAAATTCAATACAAGAATGTTCTATGTTCGTTTGTCATGTGTGTGAACAAATTTAATAAAAGTTTTGGAACGATTTATTTTATTATATTCGTAATGTATCGCTTGAAATTACATTACAACATAATTTGTTTCTAACAATGAATGCGATACTGACCGCGAAAGTACGGATGTCAGATCTTAAATTCCTTTTCTATAAACGGATCACTCAAATGTTTTTTTGATCAACGAGGCAGTATTATTTATTCGATTTTTAAATGACTATTGTTTGTTTTGTTGCCTGGATATTTTGAACATACAGACTCCCCATGTCTGCGGTTATAAATGTTTTAAGTGTCTTTATAGTTATTAAAACCTTTGTTTATTAGTGTTTTTAAATAAGCGTCCTCTTAATAAGTTAACATAGCAGTGCTGGTATTCGACTGGTGAACCGGCTTGGTAGCCGGTATATCAATGTACAGCCGGTACAGCTGTAGGGATCTCATCTTCCGCTTACGTTCAGGCTTCTCGCGAACTTATTGACGTCTTTCGAGATTCTATATGAATATAAGCTAATTAGATTTTCTTGATAGAACCGACAACGCAACCTGGGTACCGCTGATGTACCCAATGAGTGGACGATAAATACAGTTCGAGCATGATGTCTATCACCAGCGCGTTAATACCTAATCCACTCGGTTCTCGAGCCTTAATGTTGCCACTAGCTCTTTCAATTCAAATTTCACACGCAACTTCCTTATAATAAATACTTAGACTACATATATCGACCACAGCCGGGTCCAAATGTCCAATATATTTCTTTCAGTAATTTCATTAATGGCCACAAATAACATTCAATGTTAAAATTTATGGAGCGTAAATGTTTTACGTACATTTTTTATAGTACCTTTCAAGAAAATAACAGGCAGTTGAAGATAAAGCGTTTTTCCTACTCTCTCCCCAATACGGTGAATGTATTCTCTAGACCCAGTAAATGGGATGGGTGTAAAAAACCTTTCCAATCTGAGCCTCTAAAAAGAATAGAATAAACAATAGCACCTCGGTGGAAGTTTTCTTATTATTTAAGAGGACTGGGATGTTTAATGCATGGGCACTAACTTATACGGGCGCGTGAATTATGTGAATCGTATCATTTGGATGATTGCTGTAATACCAGTGTTTTTGGAATCCAATTCGTCTTATACAGTGAATTTGACTAGGTAAATATTTTCGAAAATTTCAATTGGAATGTATCATAGTATCGATATAGAACACAAAATACTTTTTTTTAAATATTTTTCTGTCTGTCTGTCTAGTTATGTCATAAGAATGTAAACTTCTTTTATTGAGCCTAATTTCTCAGTATCATACTAATGTGTTACGTAGAATATGATGATGGCGAAGAATGCTGTCATGTTTCCTAATGTACGTCTCATGTTTGTTGTCATTGTGAATTATTGACACAGGATGGTATTATTTATACCTTTGTTTATTTGTAAAGAAAGCTTTGAAAATATCTTTTATAATATATACTACACTGGTACAATTTAAAAAATGCGCCGTTTTAGGTCTAGATTGAAAAAACAACTTCTTTATCTTTCACATCGTGTTTTTTTAATCACCTATAGAACCGCTTCAGAATCGCGCAATTATAACTGACGATATATTATAGCTAAAATACTTAAATATTAAATACAGTAAAAGCGGAGCAAATAGTGTTAATCTCTTCACTTTGTAAAGTTATTAAAACAATATATCTTGCTTGGGGGCAACAAATCGAATTGGTTACAAGAAAGTAACTTACATTCAATGATTTTAATGCTGGTTTAGAACATATATTTTTTGATCGTGCGAGAGCCACGCTTCGGCACGAATGGGCCGGCTCGACCGGAGTGATACCACGACCTCACAGAAAACCGGCGTGAAATAGCGCTTGCGTTGTGTTTCGTCGTTGTGTTAAATTTGATCCTCCCCCTCTCTCTCCAGACGGGGGAGGATCAAAAGGCTGGCAACGCACTTGTGACTCCTCTGGTGTTGCGGGTGTCTATGAGCGGCGGTAATCGCTTACCAACAGGCGATCCTCCAATAACATTAAAAAAAATATTGTATGTAAATATCGTTCTATAAAATTATGTTTGCTTACTAGACTTCGGTAATAATTATTTTGACGGTATGCACGTTTTGAGTTGTTATCCATAATAATAATAGCGTTTTATCTTGTATCTTTGATATTTTTTGTGGCTAGTGTTTTGTGCATCAATATATAAATAAAAAAGAGATATTGGAGAACATTGGAAAATTAAATGTAAGTACAATATAGTTGTAGGATTGTATAATAACAATAATAAACAATATTAATATATTAAGTTAATTATACACTATATGATATAACTTAAAGAAATGAGCCCAGATTCATTGTTACTTTCAACCTTCATAAGTATGGTCGCGATTGGCTGGGGAGGGTTAATGACATACCCTATCACGCAAGTGAAGCCACTTTGAACAGTGCATTGAAATAGTGAATTTAAAAAGTTGCTGTTTTAAATAATATAGACAAAACAGTGCAGAAAACACAACATATTCGGCACCCCCATGGATTTGAATTTGCGGCGTCAAATTTACTTTTTAACGTCGGGTGTTTAAAGATGTTAATTAACTTGATTTTTCCTCTCCTTAGCAAAATCAATAGCTGTATCACAACCTTCAAACTTGAGCCATTTTCTCTGTAGAAGAAATGAGGATCAATGCGTCGTAATTTGAAACTACAAACTCATATTGCCAAACATCGAATGTCATAATTACGTGTTTATGATAAGCGGGTTTTATGTGTCCCCCGAGACGCGAAGGGGAGTGTCCCCCATCCTTCACGGTTCTCCGGCAGACCTGCTACTTGAATTTATCTTACCAAGTTTATTATTACTTTAGTAAAATTTGTGAAAAGAACATAAATTGTCTCGATTTTCATTATCATAAAGCCTCTTTAGTTATAGTAACCTTTGACCATGCAAAACTGGCCACATCTATTTTAAAAGTTCAGTACTTATTGTTTTCGTTTCTCAGTTTAAAATAAATATTTTGCTCTGAGAAAAATTTACATATACTGCATTGTAGGATATAAAGCGCAATCAACGTCGGAATTGCTTCTGCAGCGCATGCGATGTGTGTGCTGTAGAAGCTACTTGTATTCCGACAAATATTGACTGCGTTTTGTAAACGAATCTACGATATAGAGTTCGTTATACAATTTGTACAGGATATTGTATATCGTATTGTGTGCCTCGATAGGGTAGTGGTTAGTGTAACCGACTGCCACGCCTGAGGTCGCAGGTTCGATTCCCGCACAAGTCAAACATTTGTGTGCATGAACATGAACATGTTTGTCTTGGTCTGGGTGTTTCTATGTATAATATGTATTAATTTACAAAAAAAAAAAACGAAAAAGTATATATGTATGTTTATCCATTGTCTAGTACCCATAGTACAAGGTCTGCTTAGTTGGGGCTAGACGGTGTTGTGTGTATGTGATAGAATATTATTATATATTATTAGTATTATTGTATAGCACTATAGATCCTCACAAGCTATGCTGCAATGGAATCAATGCTATCTACGAAGTAATAAGTACTAGTGAATATTTTGGTGTGTGAATTGTATGACTAAACTGCAAAGGCCAATGCCGATCGCAATTTATTTTCTCTTCTTGTTTTTTACTTATTATAACGGGTCCGGCCGTTAGGGTCCCATTCCGGTACGCCCCCGGCCGGCACGCACCCACAGTTAAAAATTTGTTATTCCGCTATGCCCCCGGCCGAGACGCTCCCATTGTAAAACAACCGGAGAAAACACTTGAGCAAATACAATTGAAAACAAAAGTGTTTTTATTATCATGTATTAGTTGAAATTAAACTACTATATACGGATTTTATCGCGTTGTTTATTTGACACTGTTACAAAATTTTTTGAAAAACTGTTACACTACTATAATCACTATTAAACTTGCCATGGTCACGGGGAGACTCCCCGTGACCATGGCTGCTGAAAAGCAACCGAAACGTCGGGGAAAGTGTAAAAATAAATCTAAATAGTATAATAGTATAGTAATAGTATAAATAGTTTTAATAGTTTCAATAATTTAAATAGCTTAAAAATTTGTAAAGTTTAATAGTGATTATAGTAGTGTAACAGTTTTTCAAAAAATTTTGTAACAGTGTCAAATAAACAACG
Organism: Catocala sponsa; assembly: GCA_963564715.1. Lineage (NCBI taxonomy): Eukaryota > Metazoa > Arthropoda > Insecta > Lepidoptera > Erebidae > Catocala > Catocala sponsa. The sequence continues at coordinate 28,893,924 of OY751329.1, forward strand.
CGATAAAATCCGTATATAGTAGTTTAATTTCAATGAATAACATTCGCGTAAACAGAAGACAATATTATGTAAATCATGTATTAGCTTCAAAATTTAGTTTTAAGTATACTCTTTAAAAATATGTTTAAAAAAATGTTGTTGTAAACACTTTTGTTTCAACAGTATTTGCTCAAGTGTCTTCTCCGGTTGTTTTACAATGGGAGCGTCTCGGCCGGGGGCGTAGCGGAATAACAAATTTTTCACTGTGGGTGCGTGCCGGCCAGGGGCGTACCGGAATGGGACCCTAACGGCCGGACCCATTATAACGACTTCCTGTGCAGATAAATATTGACATACGATTCGATCTGCAGAGCCTGTGGTGAACAGGACGAGTCCATATCGCACCTACTGTGTGAATGCGACGCGTTGGCTGGACTTAGGATGGGTCTGATGGGATTGGCATATCCAAACCCTGAAGACTTCAGGCTCCCTCTGAATTGTACACGAGATAGCTAAGGGATGAATCTTGGGGCTGATACAAAAGATCCCACTGGGTCGAAGTGTCGCCGTCTGTACTGACTGACCCACACACACAAGATAAGATAAGATAAGATACTTATTATTGAATCCTAATTAATATTTATGTATTCAGTAGTTTAGCCACGGGACATTTCTTTTTGTTTTCATACTTTAGAACATCATGTGTAATGCAGAGATAAAGTACCTAGGTGTCAAAGACCTCAAGCAGCGATATTAAAACAAACGTTGCCGCTCTTACAAAACCTAGAACTAAAATACCAAATAATTTATCAAAAGCAATGTCAAGCATATTGCAAAAGAAATAAGGTCCATAATCTTGTGACGAAAAGAAATACAATGGTGTTCCAATTTGTGTCTAATTTTATTTTAATTATTTTGTTTATAAAAATGATTTCTTATTTCTGCGAAAATAGGTTTTTTGTTTATGTTAACTGTCTTATAATATCAACCAGCTTAAGGCAAGTATATCATTTAATGTGATAAGTTTTGCGCCACTTTGTATAATAATAAATTCTTTATTGATACCAGATAGATCACAAATACATACAATTTCTTAACTTAAAATACAATACAAAATATACAACCAGAACGCTTACCTCTTTGGGCATGTAGGCTATGTATGTATGTATTTATTACTGACTAGCTTTTGCCCGCGCCGTCGCCTCCTTCTGTGAGGAAGTAATTTCCATCAAGGAGGCGGTGAGCGAGCGCTTAAACCCTCTCCCCAACCGCAGAACCGGGCGCCGGAGGGCGCGAGATGACCTCCAGCCACCTTGAGGTTTGACCTGGGGGTGGTGGGCTGCGTGGGCCTTCTCGCCACCCGATCAGCACCAGGTCCGAGAGTCGGCGTGCGTGTTCTCACGTGCGCCTAGGTGTCGTGTCTTTGTCCCCCTCTCAGGGGGACGGTGGAGGATGTATTTTTTGTGTAGTGGCCTGCCGTTTCACACGGCTGGCCGAAACCAAGGCGGGGTCGCGATTGCACGTGAAAGCGATTCGCGCGGCCTAGCCGTTTATGGTTATGTCGAGGAACACCGTGGTAGGTTTAGTCGGTATTACCGGGGTATCTTTTCCCCGGCGAGCCTGACATAACCTCTCCGTCGACCCGCGGAGAGGTATGCGTCAAAGCATCCAAGTAGGTAAAAAAAACAATCAACGGGTTGCACTCCGGGAGTGCCGGCAGAAGTGAAAACTTGAATATTAACGTTGTGCATTTTGGATATTTTGGAATGGTTAGGGAATAATTTTGCACGAATTACTTTAATTATCAGTATAAAAGTACTATCATTTATTTGGTAAAATACAATATTCATTTATTGCGCTATCGTATACAAACATGACAATTCTCCTTCCGTCTTACGAATTTTCGATCAGGTCACGTGTCCTGACGCGAGTTTAACATCTTTTACCCATCACAAAAAAAGTGCACAACACCGCTAAAGAAGTTTTCACTTCAAAAAAAGTTACAGTACTTTTCTCTGAATAATAGGTACCCTATGTCCTTATCTGTTCCGCTGAAAACGTGTATGCGAAATTTTATGATAATCGGCCAAGTTGTTACGGCGTGATAGCGTAACAAACAAACAAACTCACACACGCAATTATAATATTAGTTAGGATGATGTAGCGACTACATTATTACACGTATTCCGATAAGGCACATCTTAAGATAAGTTAAAAATGCACACGCATGCAAATGTATACACGCGCCACACTAGTATATAAGCTTTACTTTTACTGAAATTAAACAGACTATAACACCATCTGAGTCTCGTTGTACCTATTGCCAAAACTTAGGCAAAGTGGTGACTCCGACGCTACGATTCTGGCTCTACAAGTGGACTTCGCAACAAGAAAATAAGCATTTTTAACTTATCTTAAGATGTGCTTTATCGGAATACGTGTAATAATGTAGTCGCTACCGATGACATCGCAGTTTTAACACATCGACTTGTTTCACAATTTCTTGAGGTAAGAATATAGTAATAATATACAAACACAATAAATTACGCTCGTTATAACTGGTACAAACGCGAGGGTCGAGTGCTAAAAGTCACCAACTAATAATATATCACGCCAGATAAGACTACCCACCCAAATTTATGTTTGGCTATTTCTAATAGATACAGCATAGGTAACGTGGGTCGAGATAACAATCTATCTAATGCCGCAAAAATGGAAATTTGTATCGATCTGGAATTAAAATTGAGATGAAAAATGCTCGATGGCGGTTATAGTTAATGCTATTTTAATACAGAACTGGGACATAAAATATGTTTTATTTCATTATTTACATAAACAAAGCTACAATCATAATTTACAACTTCACTAATATTATCTTATCTTATCTTATGTGGGGGCCAGTCAGTGCAGACCGGCGACACTTTGACCCAGTGGGATCTTTTGTGTCGACACTCTCCCAATAACGACTGCCATAGACGTTTATGGCAGCCGGGACCGACGGCTTAACGTGCTCTCCGAGACACGGAGCAGGCGATATAATTGTCAATCAATACGCACCTAATTTTGAAAAGTCATATAACTTCCGAAAGTCAGAGGTGCGCGACGTGTGTTCGAACCCGAGACCCTCTGCATTGCAGTCTGTTGGTCTCCTCACTGAGCTATCGCTGCTCTACACACTCTCACTAATATTAACAAACCTAAACACTAATAAATAAAACAAAATGAAAAGTAACAAAATATGGGACTGTAAAATTTAATAAAAAGAAATGGCTGGTTTAGGCAGCGTCGTAAAATTCCTCAGCATCGCTGTCGACCGGGAATGTGCCCAGAAGATTGGCAGCATTGCCACGTTGAATGGCAATGCTGAATCTTTGAGCCAAAAAAAAGTTCAGCCTTCTGGTCACGCGAAGCATAAACTATGTAACTTAAACATAAACTATGTTCTTAGTTTTACTAATGGATAGTTATTTTTATTTGAGATCATATTCATTGCTATTGAACGGAACTACTCAGCACTTTTATCTTTATACATTTACACAAAATACGAAGAGTGTTTTTAAAATTGAAATGTAATGTGCGTTATGAAATCTCTTATGAAATTAAATTATCCCTCTATTGTTAATTTATTATTGACCAGTTTTCGCCCGCGGCTTCGCTCGCGTTAATTTAGAATTTTACAATCAATTCGGGTCGTACTCTGCTTGTAATAATATAATTCAATCAAGATTCGAAAGACACGTGGCGCCATCTATTATCATAAGAACGTTATTGTTGTTTTCCTCGGGAACAGTAATTTTTTCGGGATGAAAGGTAGCCTATGTCCGTTTCTGTACACCTGTCAAGGTATATGCAAAATTTCAGTATGATCGGTTCAGTGGTTTAGGCGTGAAAAGGTAACAAACAAACAAACTCATTTTCGCTTTTATAATATTAGTTAGGATTAGGATTAGCATAGGATTAGGATTAGGATAATGTTCGAAATTTATAAGTATTAAGAGTATATTGAATTTTACAAAAACTATACAATAATAAAGGATTAAATTGCTTAAGCTTCGATTCACTTTAGTTAGATAGTTGATAGTTCAATTAACATGCACTTGTTGTAAATTATTATACCCCCTACTGTTATTATTTTCAATCACATATATTTCTCAAGAAACGTTTTTATTGAGACCATTAAGGTAAATGTCCGAGTACCGACCACTCGATATCGACCATAATATAAAAGTTAACAACTTCATAAATTTTATAACGTGCTATCAATAAGAACACGTACATGATAAATATTTTATGTGTGATTTTTATTACTCACACGAGCTGTGTACTGAAGGTCTTCCAATGACATAAAGATAGGCAGGTGGGCTATTATTTGTAAACCGGTGTTACCATGCCTAGACTTGAATTCGACAGTAACTCAGCAAATTGTGAGGTGAACTTTCAAATAAATCAAATCATCATTTATTTGCGAATATGGGTACAATGGTCAATATGTTACAATTATATTTGGTTTCTCCATACTCCACCCCGAGGCATGCAAATATTACAAAATATAATAATAATAAGAATATAATAGTATAGTAATATGTAAAAAAGAAACAGAAGAACAATTAAAAGTCATATGACGTCAAACAAAAAAAAAGAAAAAAAAAATTGTCCTTAGTCCTTATATGTCGCAAACGTATCAATTCATTAAAATTAAACTGCTATATACGGATTTTATCGCGTTGTTTACTTGACACTTTATCCACGGGGTGACTTCCGTGACCATGGCTGCTGAAAAGCAACCGAAACGTCGGGGAAAGTGTAAACTTAAATATAAATAGTTTTAATAATTTAATTAGCTTAAAAATTTGTAAAGTTTAATAGTAAATGTAGTGTAACAGTTGCTAAATTATGTAATAAAGTGTCAAATAAACAACGCGATAAAATCCGTATATAGTAGTTTAAATTCAATGAATAACATTCGCGTAAACAGAAGACAATATAACGTACCAATTTCTTAATATTTCTTTTTTATACTTTTACCTAAAATACTTAGGGATTATCTTAAGTGTTATTTATACACAATACACATCATCGATCCGAGAGAGACTGTTTACAAAAAAAAACTGCTTTTCTTAATGAATATGGATAGACTTGACTTTGTACCGCTGCTGAAACGTGCCCTATAGAAATACGCAATGACATTTTTCGTAAACGTACACGTAAGCTTCTATCACTGAGTACCAAATAATTATATTATATAATTATTATAGTTTCGTTGTTGATATAAAACTAAAACATAAAATGTGATAATTCATGAAACATTGGGCATTGTAACTGATCTGTTACCCAACTTTTGCTATTGTGCTTATGTTATCTTACAAACTCGATATCAACTAATACGGTGTATTTTGTCGCTGTCGGCAATACTCGGAGCCGCGGCCTTAAACTTGTAGTTTCACGTGAGTGGGGTATCCCGCGATCCTAATCTCGACGCTTGAATAGGGACAAGTTGAAAGGGAAAAATTATGGGATCAATTTCCCTGAAAGTTAAATGAACAAATTACGTTTTACATGTAACAGACGTACCGTGTGACACTTTCAACTTATATTTGGTAATAATACAGGGAGATTTTGAAATCGTATAATTCCTTTTAACCACGCATTCTACTGGTGGTATAGAATAACCCTGACCATATTTTTTTTATTAGAATTATATTTTTGGGAAAATTAATGTACGGCTTTTTTCGTGAAATGATTCCAGATAGTCATATGTTAACCACCCGAGGCAATTTTAACTGTTTACTAATTTAAAAAACATAACATATCAATAATTAATGTCGTAAATAATAACGGGCGGTCCTTTTTATTGCCCCTTATTATTTACGACATCAGTTATTGTTATGTTATTTTTTTTAAATTAGTAAAATATTAAGATTGTTTCGGGTGGTTAACATATTATGACTATCTGAAACAATATTATTGTCTTCTGTTTACGCGAATGTTATTCATTGAAATTAAACTACTATATCTCCCCGTGACCATGGCTGCTGAAAAGCAACCGAAACGTCGGGGAAAGTGTAAAAATAAATCTAAATAGTATAATAGTATAGTAATAGTATAAATAGTTTTAATAGTTTCAATAATTTAATTAGCTTAAAAATTTGTAAAGTTTAATAGTGATTATAGTAGTGTAACAGTTTTTCAAAATTTTGTAATAGTGTCAAATAAACAACGCGATAAAATCCGTATATAGTAGTTTAATTTCAATATCTGAAACAATTTCACGAAAAAAGTCGATTTACTAATTTCTACAAAAACATTATTCTAATAAAAAGAAAACATGATCAGGATTATTCTATAGCACCAGTAGAATTCGTGGTTAAAAGGAATTACACGATTTCAAAATCACCTGTATATTGCTTTTACATGACGTGTTAGATAAAGGTAGTACCTTTATTTTTATCGTATCTGAGCTACAATTTACAATTTAGTAACACATATGTTTTTGTCTGCAGGTCATGTTGTTTATCCAACAAAGGTGGCAACAAGCATAAAGCTCACCTGATAATAAGCGCTTGCCGTATCTCGTAATCGCTTGCATACCGGGAGTATCGCGTTGCCTGCTCTTGGAAAAAGTGTTAAAGATGGGATAGAAGCTAGTAACGGTAGATGTAAATACTTACATCTACCGTTACTAGCTTCTATCCCATCTTTAACACTTTTTCCAACGGTACGCCTTTGAACTCTCACTTGGCCGATGAAGTGCTGTAACAGTGTCGTTGTAAATGAGTTGTAAAAGACTGTGCGAGCTGGCTCATCTGTACCACCACGAAACAATTTTATTGGCAATGTGTTTCACATTCATAACTTTTTAGCCAAGTCTAAATAAGCTATTAGTAAGAAAGAATAGAAAATTAATTTTATTTGTTTCACGCTTACAAGGTAACAGGAAACACAACCATATACATTGTTCTAAATTTGCACATTATTCTAAGGACACATAAGACCACAGCATACCATTCTGATAGAACCTCCAAAAGGAGAAAGGACATAATCATACCGACTCCTCAGACAAACACGATATTTGCCAGTAATCAATTAAAAAAACGAGCTGCTAATTTATATAATAAAATAAATAAGGAAATTTACATACATACACAAACATATTACGAAGCTAAAAAAGCGCTAATTAGCTGGGTTATGACACTTACCTTTGGTGAAACGGAAGCACTGCTACAACACTTAAAATAAAACACATTAGCACACATCACAAACTTCCATCTACAGTCCCCTTTACGCAAACAAACACTTATATATTCTCGTAAACTCACACTCACATACACACACCCTCACATACACTCACACATTCACACTTACACACACCCCCTCACACACACACATACTGCACTAACACACAAAGATTGCATGCATTAATTTATATTTATATCAATAGTAATAAAATTGTAAAAAAAAAAATTTTTAATCAGTTTTGTATCTACTTACTTTATTTGCTATGTAATTTTACGGTATGGAAGAGCGGAGCCTCCTAACACAGGCATTAAATGCTTACAAGGAGACTCCACAAACTAACTTAAGCATATGTATGGTTAAAGCGAAATAAAATATTTGAATTTGAATTTGAATTTGAATACATACATACATAGATTCACGACTGTTTCCCAGAGGGGTAGAGACTACGGATTTCCATTTGTTACGATCCTGACACACTTTTCTGGCTTCATTCACTTTCACCACATTCCTCATACACGCCCGTCGGTTCAACCATGTTTACGAACAAATAAGGTCCTGCGTCAGCAATGTTGCAGTATATCCACAACGCTGGTATTCTCGCAGAGCCTGCATGATTTCGGTGCAAGTAGGCAGTAACATACATACATAACTCAATTAAAAAATAAAACATTATTATAACATTAAAGCGAAGCGATAGCCCAGTAAAAGACCGCTGGACTACCACGCAGAGGTCTCGAGTTCAATACCAAGGCGCGCATCTTATATCTATATATTTATTACTAGATGTTCCCGCGGTTTCACCCGCGTTTATAGTTACTGCGCCACCACCGTGGGTCGTAGCGTGATGTTATATAGCCTATAGCCGTCCTCGATAAATAGGCTATACAACACTGAAAAAAATTTTCATCGAACCAGTAGTTCCTGAGATTAGTGCGTTCAAACAAACAAACAAACTCTTCAGCTTTATAATATTAGTATAGATGTGTTAAATAAATTCAAATTAACGAGAAAGACTTAAAAGGCAAAATACAAATGTTAACAATTTAATAGACGTGCTTATTAAGTACTTAATTAATTATCTCTCGCTACAATGAAGAAACCTGCATGTCAAATGAAGGCAAACATTTTGAAGAAACCTGCATGTCTAAGAGTTCTACATAATGTTCTCGAAGATAATAATATGTGAAGTCTGCCAACCCGCACTGCGCCAGCGTGGTGGACTATGGCCTAATTCTTCTCACACTGAGAAGAAGCCAGTGCCCAGCAGTGGGACAGTTTAATACAGGGCTGATATTATCTATACTAATATTATCAAACTGAAGAGTTTGTTTGTTTGTTTGTTTGAACGCGCCAATCTCAGGAACTATTGGACGAAATTGAAAAATTCTTTTAGTGTTGGATAGCTCATTTATTGGGGAAGGCTATAGGCTATACCTATAACATCACGCTACGACCCACGGGGGCGGCGCAGTAATCATAAACGCGGGTGAAACCGCAGGCACATCTAGTTATTATATAAAATAAGTGATGTTTAGTTAGGTTTATTCGTTTAAATGTCGTGACCGTATAACCAGCATAATTCTAAGCGGATATAAAGTAAAATTGCCCACCAGCGAGGCGTGTTTGTGCAAGTTTATACGACAACAATTGTTTTTAGTATCAATTCTCAATTGTAATATAAAAACAATGTTGCTGGCAGTGTTTAAAATTGACTCTCTGTAATCATTGAATCGGAAATGTCTTTAGAACGCGTAGAAACAACGTAACGACACCTTTAACGAGGGTGTCGGAAGAAAAAAATATTTTCCACCGATTGGATGGGTTTCTTTCTGAAATATTTGCTCGACTAAGTACACACTGCTACTTATAATATCTATATTGATGATAATAATAATAATATTTTATCACATACACACAGCACCATCTAGACCAAACTAAGCAGAGCTTGTACTATGGGTACTAGACAATGGATAAACATACATATATACTTTTTTTTGTAAATACATACATATTATACATAGAAATACCCAGACGAAGACAAATATCCATGTTCATGCACACAAATGTTTGACTTGTGCGGGAAACGACCCCGCGACCTCATGCGTGGCAATTGGTTACACTAACCACTACGTCATCGAGGCCGTTAATATATTCTAATGGCAGAAGGAAATTCCCTTCCTTGTATTTGGTTGTTTTCATGTTTTTGATAATTTTCTAACAAATATAAATGTGAATGTCAGTTTGTATGTTACACTTTCACGTCTTAACTACTCTATCGATCATCATAAAATTTCACATACACGCTGTCAAAGGATATAGGGTACCTTTCATCCAGAAAAAAGAAGAATACGAAATTGACATGAACTACATTTATGCGAGCGAAGCGGCGGGCAAAATCTTGTAATGTTATCCTAACTAATATTATAAACTAGATGTCCTCGCGGTTTCACCCGCGTTTATCATTACTGCGCCGCTCCCTTGGGTCGTAGCGTGATGTTATATAGCCTATAGCCTTCCTCAATAAATAGACTATCCAACACTAAAATAATATTTCAATTCCAACCAGCAGTTCCTGAGATTAGCGCGTTCAAACACACAAACAAACAAACTCTTCAGCTTTATAATATTAGTATAGACGGGAATGTAAGTTTGTTCGTTACGCTTTCATGCCTTAAATACTCGACGGATTGTCATGAAATTTCGCATACACATTTTCAGGGGAACAGAAAAGAACATAGAGTTCCTTTCATCCAGAAAAAAATACTGTTACTGAGCCAAAGTAACCTACATTTACGTGAGCGGAGCCGCGGACAAAATCTCGTAAAAAAGAAACGAGTTTTCAAATTATTTATATTTTATCATACTGTAAACCGACTACGTTCTATATCAGAACTACATATATCATGAACACGACGATACTGTCTACATTAGCGTTAGGGTCAGTGCCAACGGACGCAGTGGCGGCGAAGAGACTAATTCAGTAACAACTTAAATTCAACCTAAATTGCTTCAGAATACGACTGTATTTGGTACAACGAAATAAAATGACCGCGCTTTGAGTCACTCGCAGTCATTTTATTTCGTTGTACCAAATACAGTCGTATTCTGAAGCATTTTAGGTTGAATTTAAATTGTTACTGAATTAGTCTCTTTGCCGCCACTCCGTCCGTCGGCGCTGACCCTTAATCTGCAGACAACGTAGTGGTTCCCATGAAGTGCGTTTCTATAACCCATTTAGCGCCACCGCGGTCAACAGTGATCACGACCACGAACAACATAGTATTGTATAATGTTCGTGTAACACGCGGCCGAGAATGTGTTGTAAACATTTGCTTCTTGTTTAAACCTATAGCTTGTATGAAGTCGGTTTAACTCTCATAATTATAAAATTTTGAACGATGGTTACTAAACGCAAGATGGGTGATATAGTCGTTCTTGAGAACTAGAGTATGCAAAAACATGCGCTAATATCAACTATTGGTTAGATTTTTGTTAAAATATATATGCGATAGCTCAGTGAGGAGACCAACAGACTGCAATGCAGAAGGTCTCGGGTTCGAACCCACGTCGCGCACCTCTGACTTTCGGAAGTTATATGACTTTTCCAAATTATGTGCGTATTGATTGACAATTATCGCCTGCTCCGTGCCTCGGAGAGCACGTTAAGCCGTTGGTCCCGGCTGCCATGAACATCTATGGCAGTCGTTATTGGGAAGTCAGTGCCCTCTAATATCCTGACACTAGTCTAGCCTTAGAGTATCGTTAGCCTTCGGGTTGCGGAGGTCAGGTGGCAGTCGCTCCGTGTAAAAACTGATATCCACTCAAATCAGGTTAGACTAGAAAGCCGACCCCAAGTGACTTGGGAATAATAAAGGCTAGGGTGAAGAAGATACCAGAATCCCACTATAAAATATGAGTATGAGACCGCTAAAGAATAGGTGAGCGTATTGTTATGTACATTATAATAATAATATTAATTTATTTCAGACCAGAGATCCTTATGGGGTTAGTAAAATTCTGAAGGTTTCTATGTTAGTAGATACATGAGCAAGAAAGACAGTATTATTTGACATTGACAACATGTAGCCTATTCCAATGCCTCCAGATAGGACTTTCTAATTTTGAAGCAATTACTTTTAGGTATCTGTTGGGACTGTCCCGCACTCTGCGCGTCATAGACGCGGTTCTTTTGCGCAATACAGCTGCAAAGCCATCTATGTTAGCCTCTGCAAACATCGCCGAAGCGCTACAGTACCGAGGCAGTCCCATCAGTATCCTAAAAGCATTGTTGTATTGCCTTCTTAGTGCACTGACAGCTCGCTGCGTGTGACTGGCCCACAGGCTGCAGGTGTAAAACGATTGAGCATAAGCTCGAAACAGTATGGTTTTAACTCCTATGAAACATTTAGTGAACCCGCGATTATAAATAAGATTTGTACCGCATTTGCCCCTACATTACGTCTCACATTCCTGTGTTCTATGTTCTTATTTCCTATGTTCCTCATTCGCCCTTCTTTTTTAATTATTACTTTTCCTCCTAAATTTTTGGGCATACGGTTAGTAAAACCAAAACATGGTTAAAATTATATAAAATATTACTGTTGTCGGGCTCGTGATGTCATGCAATAATAAGCACAAAGTTTTGCCGCGAGAACAACGAGGTAGTGTAAAATATTTTTCGGCAGACGGTACAACAAAAATTCTATACAGAAAAAACAGGGGCAGAAAAGGAACATAATTTAGGACAAACATAATTTAGAAAGAAATTAATATTTATTTTAATTTCGGGTCATATGAGAAACAATTTTTGGGGCGAATACAGATTTTTAGATTCGGGACGAAACATGAGGGGCGAATGCGGAATAAACCATAAATCAATACATAAAAAACCTCGATTGAAATCCTTGTTTTTGGGTTTGGTTAAAATGCCTACAAATTACGCCAATAAAAGCGTGACAAACACAACAATAATTTTTCTGAATTGTTCCTTGTATAGTAACGATCTTTCCCACCCGCATCGTTATTCGTTTTGTTGCTAGGATGTCACGTGAGTACTTTGTATACGGCATTGAACACGGCACACTGCGCGCCGCGCTTCTACTAAAGACGAAACTAATAATAATATTCGTGTCGAGTGACTGTCGTCTCCGAGCGGAGGCAGCGCCATCAATTCGATAATATTAAGCATCATATTTGTATCGCAAGTGTATCGTATGTGTATTGCTAGCTATAAGATTGGCTTGTACACGTAATATAAGGATACTTAATATGTATAATGTAGATAGCGGGTCTTTTATGGTATATAAATATATATTACCGACCGACTTGCATCGATCGTGGTCACGGATTGACTGGTGTGAGTTCATCGGCACATTCGTGAAGTGCGGGTTTCGGCAACTACCCTCACTTGTTCATTATTATTTATCTTTCCACTATCGATATTTCGATAAATGACATTGATGACGTCTACACACTGACAACCTAAGACACTACGGAGACGTTTACACTTGCTGATGACTGGATTTCAAGATGTATGTAATCCTTACTAATATTATAAACGCGAAAGTTGGTATGGATATATTGATGTTTGTTACTCTTTCACGTAGAAATTACTGGACTGATTGCGATGAAACTTGGTATGTAGATACCTGGAGACGTGGATTCACACATAGGCTTCTTTTTATCCCGATATTCCCACGGAAAACACTAGTTTTTACCTACTAGGTTTCACCCGCGTAAGTTTTGTACTAACAAAATTTGATCTATATCTATACATATATACAAATAAATATAGGGTGCTGCGGAGACAAACACTTTTTAGTTAAAATCTACGCGGACGAAGTCGCAGGTAACAGCTAGTAGTATATATAGAAACTAGCGTGCTTCATGGTCTGTAGTTTAAGATTATGGAATTTTAATATGTCACCACCTAATTACATGTACCACCGACAGGTGTTATCGTTGCAAATATATTTTATTTTAGTAATCCTACAATGAATTGCGGCATGTTGTTTGACTAAAGGGGCTTCTGAACGGGGTTTCAATATGTGACTGGAATATACTGACAGCGGTAATAGACGTATTCCAGAATACGAGTTAATATTTTGCGTATACAAAAAAATATGTTTGGAATAGCTGGTGCATTAAAATGTTTTTAGGTTTACCGGGCTTATAGTTGGAAACATTGTAGCAGAACATTTCAGGTAAAATTATTGCTCGTTTAGAAGCCCTTAATTAATTAATTGTAATTGCGCGCATTACATTATAACATGCCCGTTAAAGCTGATTTTCTAGCAATTATACAATATAGGTATGAGGAGCACAGCTTATTAGTCAGCAGGATATAAATTGGGGCTTTTGAAACGTTGGCCGAAGTATGGTTTTCTCATCTCTGTTAAATTTAATTCGATTATTTTTTATTACAGATATATTGTTACTATTGCATCTAGCATACTCTTGTAAGGATCATACTTTGAATGTGAAAAACAAAGAATTTACAGCGATATACATATGTGAAAGAATTAGAATAGTTTGTTTTTGAGAGAAGGTGAAAACAGAAAGATACTGCTCTCCACACTTTTTTGAGCAGATCAAATGTATCAAAGCAATATGAGTGACTGTTAGCAAAGCAATATAATTAGTTCCTAGTGCGCCTACAGTAATGTATGGTAGTAAAAATCGCTAAGATATCCAATGAATATAAAGGCAATAAAAATGCGCATTAGTTAGAAAGTAAAGTAGCCACACACAACCGCAAGTACACACACACACACACACACACACACACACACACACACACACACACACACACACACACACACACACACACACACACACACACACACACACACACACACACACACACACCCATACACACATATACTTATTTTTTATTTTTTTAAGTCATTTCTAATCTATTTATCTTGCGTATTAGATAAAAACGTGTGACAATTTTGTATAATTTGTTTTTGGGAAGGACTGTTACCCAACATACAGCTCATGCTAGTTTGGGAATCAGGGCTGACACTGTAAATGTATAAACTTTTTGTTGCAATAAAGAATGTATTATTATTAAGTGCGATCTGTTTATAAAGAATGGAATAGAGTGATGGCAGGAGTAGGCGTTTAAATCCGTATTCCCTGCCTTCCTCTGCCGGTAACAGGCATGATCGACCAAATGAATAGTTAATTAAATTTTCTGTTCATCAGAAATCCAAATTACGCTTGTCAGCTGTATTAGTGGACTAGTTACATTGTTGCTGTGAATTAGCTATGCCGTAATGCAGTTACAGTCAGCCGTAGTCAGCTTACACAATCCATACAATAAAAGAAGACCGTTTCTTTAAACATTACAATAGGTATACTAGATTTTGTCTGCGGCTTTGCTCGCGTAAATGTAGCTTAGGTAACTACTTTTTTCTGGATGAAAGTCCTAAGGCGTTTTCCGTTCCCCTGACAACGTGTATGCGAAATTTCATGATGATCAGTCGAGTAGTTAAGGCGTGAAAGCGTAACAAACAAACTCACATTCGCATTTATAATATTAGTTAGAATTAAATACACGATGTTTTACCTTATTTAAATTGTTTACTTTATCTAAGTTACTTGTTTTATAATAAACATATAACAATACAGTCGGGTCACCAAATCGGGGCCGCCTTACACATGAAGGGACGTAATTTTATTAAGTTAAATAATAATTAAAAGGCTCACGCTATTTAATATACGTGTTTACGGCAGTGTGACGTGTTGGGTGCGGCGTAGAACATGTTTAATTGAAAATTGTCACGCGACATTGCTGCCTGTTATTTATTACAACTGTACAGGCAACAATAAGAAGTCCTATGCATCATAATAGTATCAACTTAATAATAAAACGAGTAAACAAACATTGAAATATAAGTACAAAAATATTTTACTCACAGAGTACGGCATGCAGATAAAAATTTAGAATTATTGTAGTATTTATTGTTACCTTATATTATAACACTAAACATAGTACCTACACGGATATATGCATATTTGTAGCTATTAAATAAAACTGTTATTGTTGTTAGCTCATACCAAATGTTTGTCGAGCGCTATTCCCGCCGACAAACTGTCACACAGTTTGGTGGGTATATTTAGCTTGTGTAATGTATTATATTCAATAAATGTTTTAATTATTATTATTATATTATACATTATGACAGGTTGGACCCTACGTATCGTAATGCTATTGACTTGAAGTGGCATTGCCAGTTTCTAGGTTAACTATTCATTTTATTTTGCAACTGGCATCTTCCACACTAGGAATGATTCCTGTGTGGGGGTGACTTTATGAACATTCGGACAACGGACGCATACAACACCCTCACTCAGAACAAATATTTCAGCCAGCCCGCTTGGCGAGGTACTATTATACAGTGTAAAATGTGTAAGAATAATAACTGTTAGGTAGGACAAAGTATGTATTTTCTGACAAGTGATTGTTTAGTAACGTACGACATCTTACGTTTTACGAGGACATGTTATAGACAGTAGACATTGATACCGTTAACTAATGTTCGCCTTGTAAGCTGTCGCTTGTATAAGTTTACCTGGATAGCCTCAACTAGGGAGGAAGTATACTCCTTTAACTGCCTCTTCAGTTAAATGAGTATTTACTGCCGCTGGGTTATAACGTATAACTAGGATAAAATAGATAGTCATTATAAGAGATTTTATTGATACTTTATCTCTAAAAGTATTGTATGGAAAATCCACATTGTATTCCGTACCGCTTCGCCGCAGACCGTCATTAGGGCACTATAATAAACTGTTTCACTACTGGGCACGGGCCTTCTCAGTTTGAGAAGGGTTAGGCCATAGTCCACCGCGCGCGCCGGACCAGTGCGGGTTGGCAGTTTTCAGAGAACATTATGGAGAACTCTCAGATATGCCAGTTTTCTCACGATGTGTTCCTTCATCATTACTATTTCATACGCACATAACTTCGAAAAGAGATGCGCGCCTTAGGGTCGAACACCTAAGACCTCTGCGTGGCAGTCCAACGGTCTTTCACTAGGCTATCGCTAACTAGAGCTTATTAACTTAGACTACTTAAATCAAAAGGCAAAATCCTAATCCTAACTTTCTATCCTAACTAATATTATAAATGCGAAAATGAGTTTGTTTGTTTGTTTGTTACGCTTTCACGCCTTAACTACTCAACCGATCAACATGAAATTTTGCATACACGCTGTCAGGGGTACAGACTAGGACATAGGGTACCTTTTATCCAGAAAAAATAACTGTTGCAAACCTAACCTAACCTAGTCTACATTTACGAGAGCGAAGCCGCGGGTGAAAACTAATATTATTATAAAGTACTCATATTATTATTTAGTATACTACATTTTGTCTGCCTAGTGGCATGCCATACATAATTTACGCATGTGGGCCACACTATCACGTGTAACGTTTTCATTCCCGCTAATGTCACTTTCACTTTATGGCTGGGCCTTTCTTGTTTATCATCTCGAGGGTCGAATGGTAAATCCTTTGCCGGAGTGTGTGCCATCAGGTTTATGTCGCAAGTAAGCTAAGTGAAGATACTCGAGTTGATTTAGTAGGCGTAGGGTTACGTAAGTAATCTATTTTTTGTATTGCTAGATTACATTTTAGGTGCACTGTGTTAATTTAATTTCTGCTTTTGGATTGAGAACTTTAATATTATGTGATTGCAAAAATGAAATGCTTTTTAACTTATAATAAACAAGTGAGAAACGGCAATGAATTGCCGTAAATCTTAGAATTCGAAAAAATGGTTCAAGTAATATGCAAAGGTCACGTGATACCAAGTGACCTTGAGGTGAGAGGTCAAAGGTCATAGTCATTTCGGGGGTATATTGACTATGCTGAGTCGAATGGCGTTGACCGCGAGTCTGTAGGTCTTACGGTTCTTGAGTTGAAAGTTGTATAACAGTTAGACAGACGGACGGGCGGACAAAGCTGTTGTGCCTATAAGAGTTTTTTCAAACTCTAAAATCCATGAAAACACTCCTTATCTTTATTTATTAACGCCATTCGAGAGAATGTGCTAACTAGCCGGCAACAAATGACAGCTAACGTTAATATGAAATTTGTTTTTTATAATATAATAATAATATTCTACCACATACACACAACACCATCTAGCCCAAACTAAGCAGAGCTTGTACTGTGGTTACTAGACAATGGATAAACATACATATATACTTTTTTTTGTAAATACATACATATTATACATAGAAACACCCAGACCATGACAAAATATTTGACTTGCGCGGGAATCGAACCCGCGACCTCAGGCGTGGCAGTCGTTTACACTAACCACTACGCCATCGAGGCCGTTTTGAAGAAATAAAATATTTAATTACTAATATTATAAATGAAAATGTGTGTTTGTTTCGCTTTTACGCCTACATCACTCAACCGATCATCACAAACCTGGCGTACACGTTTTAGGGGTAACAGAAAATTTATGGGGTAACTTTCATTCAGAAAAAGGAACTGTTCCCGAGGGATTTATTGACACAATCTACATTACAGCAAGCGAAGCCGCGGACCAAAATTTAATGACTTATATTCTAACCTTTTATTTCACTAAAACATTTGACATAATAATAATCCTTTAAGATAGATAGATAGATAGATCTTTATTTGCTTAAGAAATTAATATTTTACTAGCGGTCACCTAGTGGTCAAAATCCGACCATAATTGATTTAAATTTTAAGTTTGGTAGTTATTAAGGTTTTATTGTCTAGAACCTTATAATCACATTTCATTTAGATTTCGATCTATACAGGTTAATTTACCTATATTTTTCAAACAAATTATTATTTACTTAACTAAATTCTTTAATTGACGATATTCCTAAACTTGCTACTTTGTTTTATTTTTTCATATAGTTACGTAAATATATTATAATATAAATAGTATAGGTACATATATCATTCCGATCCGTCCAAAGGTTGCCTGTAAGATATTGCTGATATATGTCATTATATACTGATATAATTATGTAACCATAGTTACGAAGAATAGTACTACATCAGCCGAACAATGCCGATATACTACGAACGCGATTCGACTGCGCGTGTCAAATGCATGGTGCGTGTAGTGTTTTTTCATTAATTTAATGTATTTCTAATGCATATTTTATAAAAATAATAGGATTCGCCTCTCCTTCTCCATATAAACTTTAACTGTGCTAAATTTCATACTCCTCCGTCCGCGTAATTTTCGTAAAAAGGGGTACAAAGTTTTTACTTCACGTATTAATACCTATATAGATTATCTGGCACAAAGATAGTGAGATTGATAAAAAAATGCCCCATCATTAATGCTTCAAGCAAGTAATTATGAATTATGAAATTAAACAAATACCATACGTGCCTTAGGTTAGTAAACAAGAAAAAGCATTATAGTTTATTTTTTGCTGTTCATTGTCGCTAAACGATATTCACATTTTGGAACAAGATTCAGATAACTTTAGATACGTTTTGTTACTCACTATTCTAAAGTATACGCAAAAATGATGATGACCTTATCCTTTGTATATTGTCCCGAACCCACTTTACCAAAGCATTTTCCCTAAAGATGTTTTTCTTTTCTCGTTTAAAATATGCCAAATATCCTCGCTTATAAAGTACTTCGGAACTAAAAAGAGTGCACACGATCTATCCAATCATGGCTTGAGCCATCTTATTTGATGGAGATAAAGGCCTTTCGGAGTAGATCGATATTCGTCGAGACGGACAATATCCTACCCTATGAGTCCTCATCTTTATTCTATGACGGAGGCACCTTCATTTTCAGAATTATTTATACAATGTTTATCCCACTTTACGCTATACTTGATGAATGACTTTCATATAACCGAAGTCAATTTTGTTAAGGTATGTACAAGTTTAATATGCCCCAACAAACTAATATAAGCCTTGTCATATCCATATATACTAGCAGTCGCGTAGTGGTCAAAATTTGACCAAAATTCCTAAGCTTGCTACTTTTTATTCTGTTTTTCTTTATTACATATAAGGTATGTATAGGTAACCATAGTAACAAAGAATTGTACGACGTCAGACGATCAATGCCGAAATACTACGAACGCGACTCGACTGCGTGTGTCAAATACATGGCTGTAAGCGTGTAGTGTTTTTTCACTAATTTAATGTATTTCTAATGCATATTTTATAAAAATATTAGATTCGCCCCTCCTTCTCCATATAAACTTTAACTGTGCCAAATTTCATTCTTCTTCGTCCGCGCAATTTTCGTAAAAAGGGGTACCAAATTTTTGCTTCATGTATTCATATATAGATTATAATATAAATCTTCTGTGCGTGTGTTTATAATTATTAAACTCCTAAATGGCTGGACCGATTTTTATGAAACTTTTTGTGTGTGTTAAGTGGATTCGAGAATGGTTTAGATTTTTTTTTTTAGTTTTATATAAATACTCTATTTTAGGAGATGTATACCAATTTATGTTTCTATCATAAGGTAGAGTCATAATGATACTACTATACGAGGCAGTGGTGGAGTATAATATTATTTTTTATTTCTATTTATATGCTTATTAGCTACCCCTCTCTCGGGTTCCTCATATAATGGATCCTGTGGCTATCGTACAACTCTCACCATTTTATGGACGTCTCGACGACCCGACGAATGCACACATGTTGTAATATAGTATTTTTTTATAATGGTTACTTCCGGACTAGGTATCAACAGGGATAGTTGTGGACAAACACAAATAATGGATACAAAGTATACGGAAACTTAAGCCAATTATTTATTTTGTTGACCGTACAAATAGATCATCCAAATAACAGTCCCGTGTGAAATTCGAAGGCATGGTACTCACGCCACCCTGATTATTATGGGATCGAATTTAGCCAATAGCAGCGAGGTCTGTTAGTCTGATGCGCCATTCGCGCAGCAATTCTAAACAGTATTTTTATTCTCGATAAAAGAAAATATTATCTGCTTTCATAGTCTCTCATCATCAATTATCATATCCTTTGTACGGACAGTACAGACACAACATTTTCAACAATTTGATCAAAACGGGCCAATTCACGAATATAACCTGCCTTTCGAAACAAACAAATATCGACATCTAAAAATTGTGTTACCTGTTCCATGTAAAGTGTTTATTTGTTTCAATAAGATCACAGGACCAATTGAAACCAATTTCAGACGGGAACAGCGTATATTTACATAGGAATGAAATGAAATAAAATTTGCTAAGGCACTAAACGAAATAGTCTAGTATTCTGTATTATAATATATGTAAGTATTTTACCTGAGAACTTTCCTGAATTTATAAATAAATAAAACAACATACATAATTTTATATAAGGAAGCAACTAACTATAGTGATTTGATTCATTATAACTAATGGATAATCCACCTAAGCAATGTCGCAGAGATAGCGAATTCAATCAAAAACTTTACAAAAGGTAGGATTTTGATGGAGGTGCTCTCGGGCACTGGAAGGTGCAGCGGTACCACCTAATATAACCTTGACGGTTGGTGTAGCGGAACGCTATATCATAAACTGGATAAGTCGTCGAGAGAGGGGATATTCTGGTGCACATAGAAACAGGGCCTATGTACAACAATGAACCACCGCTAGTTAATTGAAGATAAAACACAGATGTCGGTTGGTATCCATGAACCTTATTATTATGGAACTCGCACTATTCGTAGTCATACGTTTTTGCCTGTAGGCCTACTATGAAAATGTCTTTCCGAAACTTGAACGAAATAATTATTCTAATTCGAATTCAAATTCAATTTATTGCATTCCATAATGTGCATTTACAGGTGGTAGGCTTAAAAATAAGTAACAAATTATGGACCCTGTCGGGCACAGCACTATTAGGAGAGAGGGAAGTTGTTTACATAATTACTATGCTATTTTAAAAAGTTTAATTTTGACACAATTTTATCAGCTTTTGAATCTAGTTAAGATAAGTTAGTATTTAACAGAATGATGAGAAATTAAAAATATGAATAAATAAACAAACTTAATATTTAAATTAAAATTGCAGGATATATTATGATACAGTATATATAATTATGTTCATGGAAGGCCAAAAGTAACTGTACACAAGCGAAAGAAAAAAGCTTTTATTAGAATGCCTTGTATTGATCAGATTGTGTTTTCATTGTGTCCATGAATCAAAATGTATGATAAACCCATGTATCCTTTTCCTGTCAGACGACTGTTGTGTAGTAATAGAATAATCCTATAAGATACTTGCCCCCAAAATATATTTCAACTAGCTGAGCCGCGCATCTTCATCTGCTTCACATAAGAGAATTTTGCCCGTTTTTTCAACATTTTTCATTACTGCTCCTCTCTTATTAGTCGCAGCGTGATGTTATATAGCCTATAGCCTTCCTCGATAAATGGGCTATCCAACACTAAAAGAATTTTTCAAATCGGACCAGTATTTCCTGAGATTAGCGCGTTCAAACAAACAAACAAACAAACTCTTCAGCTTTATAATACATATTTGTTTAGATATGTGAATGTATGATGTCGTTGTCTACTCACGCGTCTATAACTCACAAAAATAACAGCTAATATTTATTCGGCTTAATCGTAAATCATAGATACAGATAAAATGCCTCTTTCTTAGTTTATTCCCTTTATTTTCACATTTTTATGGTGAAAGTTGGCGCGGTGTATGGAACGGTTTATTTATACAAGTATTCACGCTGGAGCTTTATTTCCCCCAAGAAAATCCTGAATATTATGTTTGTGAGGCATGAGCCATTCAAATATCTACACTGATCTCACCAAGATGGCAGCAAAACTCGAGAAATACAATACACTAGAAAGAATATGTTTTATACAGAAGTTGAAAATAAGCTATCATATTAAATTTGTAAAAGAATGAATGTTACATTTAGCAAAACTTAAACTCTACATAATTACAAGGATTGTCGGAGTAATGAAAAATAGGCCAATGTGATTATGGTAGCTGCCATTAAGGTAACAGAGTTCCGTTTTAGGACTTTGGGTGTCATCGTTAGCTATAAATACTAATATTATAAAGCTGAAGAGTTTGTTTGTTTATTTGTTTGAACGCGCTAATCTCAGGAATTACTGGTTCGATTAGAAAAATTCTTTTAGTGTTGGATAGCCTATTTATCGAGGAAGGCTATAGGCTATATAACATCACGCTACGACCCACGGGGGCAGCGCAGTAACGATAAATGCGGGTGAAATCGCGGCAACATCTAGTCTATACTAATATTATAAAGCTGAAGAGTTTGTTTGTTTGTTTGAACTCGCTAATCTCAGGAACTACTGCTTCGATTTGAAAAATTCTTTTAGTGTTGGATAGCCTATTTATCGAGGAAGGCTATAGGCTATAACATCACGCTACGACCTACGGAGGCGGCGCAGTAACGATAAATGCGGGTGAAACCGCGGGAACATCTAGTGCTGTTATAAATCAAGTATTGTATAGAATTTCTAGGTGAAGTATGATATCAATTATACATTACCGGAACGTTTTTAAAATTTTATAAAATAACTAGGTATCTTATACATTATTTAGGTAGTGTATGTAATAAAAGACAGCAGGTAAAATATTAATAATATTCTATCACATACGCACAACACCATCAAGCCCAAACTAAGTAGAGCTTGTACTATGGGTACTAGACAATGGATAAACATACATATATACCCTTTTTTTTTGTAAATACACGCGTATTATACATAGAAACACCTAGACCAAGACAAACATCCATGTTCATGCACACAAATGTTTGACCTGTGCGGGAATCGAACCCGCGACCTCAGGAGTGGCAGTCGGTTACGCCAACCACTACGCCAACGAGGTTGTCGGTAAAATAATAGGTACATTGCCTAAATAAGCCCGGTATTTTATAGAATGTATAAAAATACGTCTAATATCTTTGAACGAGATAATATGATATACAATGACTGAGTTTAAGCTATGCTGGTAACACATACATGGTGCATCATACAAGGTAACACTACTCAAGTTAAACCGTGTGATTGTATCATGGAATATCACAAACTCCATCCTTTTGAATGGGGATAGTTTAATGGCCGCAAAAGGTCTTTTGCCCGCAAAATTAAATGTTAGGTAAAATCAAGCAATAATTATATAATAAAAATAATAAAGGTATGTGGTAGATGTTCTCTTTTTACAATATTTCTTTTGACAATAATAATTTAAGTTCAAATATCACATGAAATGCTCATTTGTTGCCATTTTATTGTTTATAGCTGACCCGCGCAACTACGTCTGCTTCATATAGATAATCAAAATCAGATAAATCAAAAAATCATAAGAGAATTTCCCCCGTTTTTGCAACATTTTCAATTGCTGCTCCGCTCCTATTGGTCGTAGCGTGATGTTATATAGCCTATAGCCTTTCTCGATAAATGGGCTATTCAACACTAAAATAATATTTCAATTCGAACCAGTAGTTCCTGAGATTAGCGCATTCCAACAAACAAACAAACAAACTTAATAATATTAGTATGATAATAATTCTAAAAACCCTAATTTCATTTATTTTTCCTTTTTTTTATTTGTTTATGTATTTAGTTTTGTTTATTTATATTTAATTATTGGACTAATATAAATGTAAATTATTTGGTTTTTATCCTAGCTACCCTTTAATTGTATTCTATTTTTCTTCAAATCAAATACAAAATACATATTAATTAGAAATCCGATTATGGATAATCGGATTTCGAATTAATATGTACCTCTAATATTATTCACATTTGTAATTACTTATCTGTAGTTAGAAATGAAGAAGGAGGAGTATGTTAACGATTTAGCCAAGAGACGCCCAATAACTGAATAATATTTTTCATCGTATGCGCACATAAACACAATTCTTATGATATTAAACTATGACCAGTAGAGCCTCGCTGATGTCAGCATAAATGGGCTGATTCAACCGGGGAAGGACTACCCTCTCACAGAATATCGACGTGAAATACCAGTATTCCTACTGTTGTGTTTCGTTCGGTGAGTGAGAGTGCCAGAGGCCCAATCGCCCCTTTACCCCCATCCCGCTCCTTCTCCTTCCCACTTCCTTTCCTAAAGGGTCGGCAACGCGCAAGTGATGCCTCTGGTGTTGCAGGCGTCTATAGGCTACGGTGACCACTTACCATCAGGTGAGCCGGACCTTATGCTTGTTTGCCACCTTAGTCGTACAAAAAAAAATGTTATTAGTTTTTAAATATTTCTTTTATATCTAATTGTTTGTTTGTAGGTACTACTAGCTATAACGTAAGACGTATTGTCCGCGAATTCATGTACGTCATGGATGTATGTATGTCATGGATGTATGTATGTGATGGATGTACATATGTATGTCATGGATGTATGTCTTGGATTTATTCAATGAAGCCAGATGAAACGTGGCTTAGATATTATTTAGAACTACGTACTACTAATCTATGGAAACCGCATTGATGGCAGGTTAAGAGGTATCTGCGTTGTCATGGGACAACAAAGAGACAGCTGAACTCTGTTGTTAAGTTTGTTAAATAAGCAGTCACTCCTAATTAATTTTAAGAATATCGGCTATACACAAAAAAATGGTATTAAACATTCTTTTTATGTAATTATACCTACTATAGGAGGCTGCGTCTTTTTAGATAAACTATATTATTTATCTGTACAATTACAGATAGATACTTTATCCGATTAGTGTATATTGTCAACTCATTAATTATGGTCTGGCAAAGATATAATTAAAATTACATTTAATGTCAATGTATTTTATTTGAAAACTAAAGCAATATACTTTTAATTACTTTGTAAATGTGTTTTTAACCATGTTATTAGTTATTACTGCCAGATAAATTTGAATGCATATTTATATTGACATTCTTAATTAAATGATAAACTATAATAGCAGTTAAGCTAAGCAATTATAATTATTGTTGTTTGCTATTAGGGACTCTGATGAAAGGATGATGACATAGATCGATTAATGAGATTAAGCATGTCAAAGTCAAGTCACGGTAAACATTAACAAACATAGTTGCCTCAAACTTAAAAGAGCACGGGAATCAGTTCGTTTCGACTATTACGATTATTTACAAGCGTAATAATATCTTATTTTGACTTTTGTTGTCGGTTTTCTTCTCTTTCTTTCTTCTTTTTCTTGTGGTTAGTGGCCAACCTGTTGTCAAGAGTTGTTCAAGCCGCCCGTAGGCCTCTGACATGGCTTAACGACTGCTGTTAATTTGACAACAACCGGGGCCAACTTTTACGTGCCCTCCGTAGCACGGAGACGCTCAGATGAAATACCACTAAGCGGTCACCCAACTATAGACTGACCGCACTCAACGTTGCTTAACCTTGCTAATCGTTTACCGATCAGTGAGTGCAACTCGCTATGAGCGTTTATTTTTTTATTGTCTATTTTAATGGTACGTATATTCAAACCGTTGAAATCAAAACACATTATCAACGTTAAACTAAACTCAAACCAAAACAGTTATAACAACATATTAAAATTATTACTTGTTTCTAAAATCAATTTTCCCTGCGGCTCTCCGTTATATTGTCTAAAAGTAAACACAATCATCGAAAAACTCTTATTACACATAGAAAAGCTAATTTACCCGATCATCAAAGCCGAAGTCGATATTATTGCAGCTGTCTACCATAGACGTTTACTCTACAACAATACCGCTAACGCTGCTTTCACAATGTCAAGCAATACAAACAAACCTCTGGCAGTATAGCAAATGAACAAAGAATAATTGTCTAACATTGTTTGAGCGCAAATTCATGTAATATACCGTCAATATACCCTCACGTTTTGTATGAAATAAGCATTTCCATCATAAGGTACAAATATGTAAATGTAAAATTGTATAGCTCGACTTGTGACGTGTTCGGCTCTACGCGCCCACCATAAACAGTCATCAGAGCCTGCCTTTCCGAGCATCGGACAAATTCCTTTGATCTTGTTTAGGGTAAATCTTTTCGATTTATATGTTAATTTATAAATTTGAATCTGCGGCACCGCATCTCCGGGTGTTACTTGTTAATCCGTGTTCTTGCCTACTAAGACTTATTCCGTTACATGTTTTTCAAATTCACCGTAATTGATTATATTATTTTGTTACGGATTACGCTTATTTCTTTAGAGAATATTATTGTTTGTGAAATTAGAATCTAAAATTATAGTCTAAGGTATGCAAACGAGTGTGCCTTACGGGAAGTAAGAGGAATTTCTTTGCGCAGCACAAATTTTATCGAGGACTCGTAATTTCCTTTGATCCCTCATCTATATTCAATGATCCGAGGACCGTAACGCTTCGTAAGCGAATTCATTATATCCGTGTGCTCTTTATATATGACGCGGGCACCTCTACGAATAAGTTATTCAGAAATGTGTAGAATTTACACTTCTAAATTATCATATCATCAGTTAGAAATATTGGGCGGCGGGGTATCACTCCTCATCAGTTTCTAAATCAAACTTAAAAAGCTCCACTATAAATTTAAGCGTAACAGGAAAGATTCATGATCTTAATTTAGCAAAAAACATGTTATTGAACATTAATTCTACGCGCACTGACACTGTTACACTTAAAGACATATGCACAATAAAAAAAGAAACAAATTATTATTTACACACTATTCCACTAAGCGTACTAATGGACGCAATGATATTAATTAATAAAAAATATAGTCAAAATAGTGTCCGTATCTCATACTACATGTTTTCGCGGTTTCACCCGCGTTTATCGTTACTGCGCCGCCCGGTGGCTTGTAGCGTGAACGCGTTGAACGCGCTAATCTCAGGAACTACGGGTTTGATTTGAAAAATTCTTTGAGTGTTGGATAGCCGATTTATTGCTATATAAAATCACGCTATGACCCACGGGGGCGACGCAGTAACGATAAACGCGGGTGAAACCGTGGGAACATATAGTTGCATATATAATAATACTTAATGTATATTTTCTTAAATTTTTAGAAAATAATTTTATTATTATGGTATAACGATCGTTGTTCCATCGCATACTAACATTTTTAGGACGAATTAAATATAAAAGAGCTCTTTATTTTAATCTAAGTGAACAATCACTTAGAAAGACATTGTAAAGTAGTAAAACGCTCGAGATCTGTATATCAAGGAACGTGGCATAGCCCAATTTTATGTCCGCAGAAAAAACTCCACATCGTTCACTGAATCGTTTTTGTGAAAACAACGGGGGCAATAAAGGGTCTTATTGTTATCCTTTGAATTTATATCCAGATATTATCGCTCTCATAAATTGCTACCACGTACAGTTTTCTCCAAATCGGATGCTTGAAAAAGTGACCGGGGATAACCCTACTACTTTATATACGACTCGCCGATAAAAGCTAATGTGCCTTTTATAGCGTTCCGAAAAACTTGCTATCTGCTCGACTAATAACTGGGTGTAACGAGCATCATGCTTAAATTAGTGGGGCGGAGCAATTAAAACTGAGCGTAAATAAAAAGCTTTAATTCGCAATCCAGCCCGCGCCATCTGTTTTCTAATTGAGACATTAAACGGGGGATCGCTTCAACGGCTCTTTAATAACGCGCACACATTACTGATGGCGGCCGAAATGTACAGCATTACAAGATCGGTGCCCGACCGGCTAAATGACGGCCATTGCTCGCAATCGTCGCCGGGCCAAACACCCGGATAATTGACACGATGTTACACAGCGACTCTCCAAATATGCTCCTCTGTCTGTTATAGTGAGAGGCATCAAATTATTTTAAGAAAAGAGAACTTAAGGCGGTTCGACACGTTTTCCTTCATGTTTTACTAAATATGTAACATTGCAATTATAGCATGTGGGTTTGTCATAAATACGACTTTTAATTCGTTGTTATAATAGCAGCGATAGCTTAATGGGGAGACCAACAGACTGCAATGCAGAGTGTCTCGGGTTCGAACCCACGTCGCGCACCGCTGACTTTCGGAAGTTATATGACTTTTCGAAATTATGTGCGTATAGATTGACAATTATCGCCTGCTCCGTGCCTCGGAAAGTACGTTAAGCCGTCGGTCCCGGCTGCCATGAACATCTACAGCAGTCGTTATTGGGAAGTCAGTGCTCTCTAATATCCTGACACTGGTCTAGCCTTAGGGTATCAGCCTTAGGGTAGCCTCAGATGGCAGTCGCTCCGTGTAAAAACTGATATCCAGTCAAATCCGGTTAGACTAGAAAGCCAACCTCAAGTGACTTGGGAATAATAAAGGCTCGGGGAGAAGAAGTATCTGTTATTCAGTAAAACATTTTCATAAATAAATTGCTATGAAGTTGAATAGTAAACAGAATGTATAACTCAGTTTATTAGAAGTTTTAGAATCTGTCTGAAACGAGGAATCTTTGCCCAGCCCAAGAGAAATATAGGTATCCGGCAAGCAGAAGGTATTTTTATACAAACAAGTAAGGTGACAAACAACTGTCTATGATTGCTTGCGGCCTAGCTTGCTTAACTAAAGGGGCTCAAACAAGCAATATTTTACTGCAATATGTTGCTGCAATACATTTTTTTTTGTTTGTCTCCCGTTACACTGCGATCTGTCACCACAGGGACATTAATTTATCAGTGGGTTGGTTGGGTTTCTGATTGGCGTGCTCGGTATACGACCTGTGTCGTATCCTACTTTACTTCACTGTTACAATTTAAGTGTGTCTTGGGGCATCTTTCGTTTCAATCTGCGAATTATACTGCTGTCTTCCATCAATACATTGGCCAGGCTGTTCGGATAGTCTTTAATTCTTTCCTTTTGTATGGAAGAGAATTTCCTGTTTGACTGTGGTCATGTTCATGTCGTTATGTACTTGTTCATTTGTGACGAACCAGGGAGCACCGGTTATCATCCTCAAGATTTTGTTTTGAAATCTTTGTATTGATCTGCAATACATTGTCATAAAAATATTGCCTGATTACAAGCAGCTAAGCGGTGTCACTGGATGAGAAGAGCTGATAGGAGCATCAGAAACATTAACTCAACAGGTGAAATGCAGTAACGGTGTTTCTGCCCTTAGATTGGTTGTCTATAATTGAGCGGTACTTCCGAAGATTACAGAGTGCGAGCTGGTCCATTTATACCGTCACCAAGTAATTGGCATCTGCGGTCTCTTTCACTCGAAAAAGGGCATGTGGGATGCTATGTGTGTAACTTTTCATAAGTCAAACAGCTCAAATATTTTATTTATTTATTTTGGCTTACCAACAACTACTTATACTAATACACTTTTCTTTTACATAATTAATAACACAGCGTTTTACCTGCACATCAGTTATCCACTCATAGTAAAACTTGTTTGGATCATGTCATGCTAAAAAGCACACTCCCAGCTTACTGCTTTGTTGCAGAGACCTCGGTTACTGATCACGACACCGTAATTATCGTACTGAAACTCCAGATTCAACAAACAAAGCCTTTAACTATAAAGAAATCAATTACAACCGATTAGATGCTGACATGAGTAATATAAGCTTTGACTGTATTTATAACTCATATGACGCTAATGAAGCTACTTCACTTTTAATATCTATCCTTAACTCCGTAATCAAATCTAACACGCATATGAATAGAGTCCCAAATCGCAGGCGTGTTAAAAAGCCTTGGATGACTACTGGTCTTTTAAGGTGCATAAAAAATCGGGATAAATTGCATATTAAATCTAAGAAAAATCCTAACAACGACACAATAAAAACGACTTACCGCAGATACAGAATTTTTTGTAATTCGCTACTTAAAAAGATTAAAATAAACTATGAAAAAGAGCAACTAAAAAATTCAGCTAAAACTAATAGTAAGGCCTTGTGGGACACTATAAAAACCGTTACACACTACAACACAAAATCATATTCAGCTACAGATTTAATAACACCTAATAATCCAGTATCTTCAATTAACAACATTAATAGTTTTTTCGCATCGGTGGGTAAAAATTTAGCCGATAAAATCCCCTCCTTCGTACCTGAAGCGTCGACCATAAACCAGTGTCCCTTTTCTTTTGTCTTAACTCCGACTACCGAAGCCGAGGTTCGAAACTACATATTCGATCTTAAAAAGGTAAACTCCACTGGACGGGACAATATCTCGGGAGCCTTTCTGAAGCGATATCACCAAATATTAGTGCCCCATCTAACATATATCTTTAATCTTATGTTTGATACAGGAGTTTTTCCGAAAGAACTCAAACTCGCCGAAGTGATTCCTATATATAAGAGTGGGGACAGAGGCTGTGTCAACAACTACAGACCTATATCTATTCTCTCAACCCTCTCTAAATTAGTAGAAAAACTTTTAAATAAACGTTTGATAGATTATCTCGAGACCAAAAACCTTTTATCTAGATCTCAATTTGGCTTCAGAGCAGGTATCTCAACGAATGATGCTGTGCATGAATTAACTCATCATATTGTGTGCAATCTAGATAATAAGAAAAAAGTAATAGCAATATTTCTTGACCTAGCAAAAGCATTTGACACAGTCTCTGTCCCACTCCTATTGAAAAAACTGGAAAAGCTGGGCATCCGTGATGTGCAACACAAATTGTTCGCAGACTACCTAAGTGATCGATACCAAAGAGTAAGAGTCGGTGATATCTCTAGTAATGATCTGCGAATTGCTTTTGGAGTGCCTCAGGGCAGCGTACTCGGCCCTACGCTTTTTCTTACGTACGTAAATGATTTATGTGACTTACAGCTAAAAAACGGCAAAATCGTAACCTTCGCTGACGACACTGCACTAGTATTTCACGGAGATACTTGGAGTGATACCTTTTCTTATGCACAGTTGGGTTTCGATGTAGTCTCATTATGGCTCAGAAATAATGGACTAACGCTAAATGTAGACAAAACCAAATACATTTGTTTCGCAATTAAAAATACTCAAACAAACCTACCTAATGATGACGTAATTGTGGCCCATACCTGCCTAGAGTATCACTCCTGTGCTTGTAACCACCTAAAAAGTACAACCCACATTAAATATCTCGGTGTCGTATTGGATAGTTCCTTAAGTTTCAACTACCATATAGATCTTCTTTCAGCCAGAATTCGCAAACTCATATTTATCTTTAAAAATTTGCGCCACATAGCTGATAAGAAGATCATTAAAATGGTCTATACCTCGTTATGCCAACCCATCATATCCTACTGTATTTCAGTATGGGGTGGCGCCTGTAAGACTAATTTAATAAAAGTTGAAAGAGCTCAAAGAGCAGTATTGAAGGTTAGCCACTCTTTGCCTTTCTTACACCCTACTACTGACCTTTATAAACTCTCGGATGTTCTTACAGTGCGCCAGCAATATATTTTAAATATTGTTTTAAAACAACATTCTCTTCTTCCATACGACTCTTCCACCACTAAAAAACGTCTCAAGTATAGGGTTTGTCCTTCAACTGACAATCGTTGGCACACAGAATTTGCACGCAAATTCTTCAGTTTTCGCGGACGGTACTTATATAATAAACTAAATCAAAAATTACATATTTACTCCCTAACTAAGTATCAATGCAAACAGAATATTTCAAATTGGCTAAAATCTCTTAATTATGACGAAACCGAAAACCTACTATTTATCCCATCATAGTTATTTCATATTCAAGGTCACAATTAATTTAGCACTACCAATTAAATAGACAAATCTGTTAGCTTTATTCATTTTCTATTTCTACATACACATATATAGACGCCTTTACATATACCCTCAAACTCATACTTGCACACATACTACCTTCACATACTCACACACACACACACACACACACACACATATAACACACACACACACACACACACACACACACACACACATATAACACACACACACACACACACACACACACAACACACACACACACACACACACACACACACACACACGCACACACACACACACACACGCACACACACACACACACACACAAACACAACACAAATAATGATATACTTCCTCATCTCACAAATTAAAATAATATCACAACATAATTATTGAATACAAACTACATTAACAACTACATGTTTAGAGGTAGGAGAGGCTGGTCATCTGTCATACAGGTTTCCCACCTAGTACGGATACCAGTCTCTCACACAGATCTCACCTTTTAAATGTTATTAATATCAATCATCGTAGTTACACTTACTCGATCATGTACAACCTAATTTAAGACCTGATTTTGTAATCATTCTGTGTGAGAGAGAAACAAATAAAAATTATTATTATTATTATTATTATTAATTATAACTACATAATAGTATAGGAGCCTTTTACAGGCAAGCGCAGCATCCACATGTTTTGTAAAGTTAATATTTTTTTTTAATTGCCATTGGTGGCAGACGAGCAAGTGGCCCACCTGATGGAAAGGGGTAACCACTGCTCATGGACTTTAGCAATGTCATGACACAGCAAAGCCGCTGCCTACCGTGAAAGAAGAACTCTCTTTAAACCTCGTTTGAAGAAGGACATATCATAGCGCTCGGGAAACACCGAAGGAGGCAGTTCATTCCAGAGCTTGCACGTACGTGGGAGAAATGATCGCTGAAAGCGTACCGTAATAAAGCGAAGTTTAAAAAAATAATTTAGAACCAATATATATGTAAATAATTATTTTGGCAATATATAAATAAAAACTATAAAATTAATATGCAATCTTATAATACATTATATAACACTAAATATTAAAATTAGGTAAGTATACAGCAAATTTAGAGTTTACATCACACTGATAATATTTTTACGGAATGTGGCAAGCGAGTCTACGACATCAGACTAGTCATAGTCTATGACATCAGAGTAGCTATTTAAGGTTCTGCAAAGACAGAGTTAGCACCAAGTACGGTTCTACGAAGTGGTGGCTACAGCGGGGTTATGGGTGCTCGCGGATATCTAGATATTGTCACTAGAAACATGAAAAGTTCCAACTGGCGCTAAAAATGACATGCTTGACTGCGTATAATAATATCTATTTCTAATATAACGGCAACAATTGGTTTCCATTTCATAATATTGCTATTTTGTTGGCTTTCTCACATTCAATACAACAACAAGGGATAACGCATTGTGCACGATGTCTTTGTTATCGTAGAATCTACGGGGAGCGGTGCAACGTATTGCAATAACAGCAAACCCCGACCTTTGCATTCTGCCGTTAAATTAAATTGCTTCTTCAGTACGTTAAATGTGAACTACGCTGTGATTCTGTGTATTTTCTACTAGTATTGCATTACTAAAGTGTTCCCAATTTAATTACGTAATTATTACTGCTTGTGTCATGTACCCTCGCTAATAACATTTTTAGTTATTTTCGTTATAGAAGTTGATGTTATAATATGAGTAAGCCAATTGTAATTATTAATTTAACAATTTAATTTATTTGCTTGACAATGGTACATATTAAAAGAGACAAAATACAGTGTGACTGGTTAAACATTGTACATATTTAAGGGTATGATAATTTATGGTCAGACGTAACGTATAAAAAGGAAATAAAAATAAAATCTGTATAACCTGAAAAGAAAACCTTTATGAAAATTTGTATGAAATATCCATAAAATGTGGACACTGCGCACGCAGCTGTCGAGGCTAAGGCTTTGATAAGAAAAGGACGGGCGGGGGTGCAAATTTGAGAGAGTGCGGGGTGCGGTAGCTGGCGGCGGGGGCGGAGGTTATGTTTAGCTTTGGTATATGCGCAAGAGCACATTCAGTTTTTATTGGATAACTAGGTCAAATTTTAAGTACCTATTTTTTTAGATATTCGGTTCCAGAATCGAGTACTGAATACCCTCCTTCAATATGTCCAGTCTTTTACCAATCAGCCTGTATAATAATTTTCAGCATATTCTATGCCTCGGGTATGAAAAAGAAATACTTATAGGTATAATAAAATTTAAACCACATTAAAAGAATTACAATAAAATCTATAAATGTTATTATTACCCCTCTGGGAAACAGGCGTGAATATATGTATGTATGTGTGTTATTATTGTTTAGTATGGCGTTCTATGATTTAAATATTATCTGACAATATAATATTTTTTTATTATATTGTCCTAAAGTAGTTGTTCCTAAAACCAGGTTTTGGTTAATGCCTAATGGTCTAGGGGAGATGATCACATATTTAAATTGACATGCAATATTTTCTAAAAATTTTAAAGTAGGTAGTTTTAATTTGAATCGTTTCAAATTAAAACTACCTGAATTTCATTCGTTAGATCTGAAGATATTATTAAATATTGTAATATCTCAGGACGTTTTCTCGTTAAGAGACTTATGACTCTAATATATAAATTTATGGAACACTCAGTATCCTATAATTTTTCGACAATGATTAGGAACTATCCAGTCTATACAATGACGACTTTACATATAGCTCGGATACATTTCTTTTGAGCTCTAAGTACCCTATTCGCCTCAACTGAGTTACCCTACACAACAATACCGCATTTGAGCAGGATCACATGGATGGAACAGTCGCAAGAGGAAAACCTAGGCGAACGTTTCTCGATCAGATCGGAGGCGTTCTGGACAAAGGCCAGGTTAAGAGCTCCTTAAACCGACGGGCGTGTATGAGGAATGTGATGAAAGTGAATGAAGCCAGAGAAGTGTGTCAGGATCGTAGCAAATGGAAATCCGTAGTCTCTGCCTACCCCTCTGGGAAACAGGCGTGAATCTATGTATGTATGCACACATGCATGTGACATGTGTCCTACATATGCATGATATGCAAGTGTGTCCTGCTTGCTCATATTGATTAAATTATAAAATAGATTTACGAAGACTGCGAATTGCCATGCGAGCTACAGCTCAGTGTCCTGAA
This sequence comes from Catocala sponsa, assembly GCA_963564715.1. Taxonomy (NCBI): domain Eukaryota; kingdom Metazoa; phylum Arthropoda; class Insecta; order Lepidoptera; family Erebidae; genus Catocala; species Catocala sponsa. The sequence continues at coordinate 28,929,012 of OY751329.1, forward strand.
TTAAAAGTTGAACCCCAAGCTACCAAATTTTGAACGTATCAAAATCTGTTTAACGGTTTTTACGAAAAGCTTTTTTTCTAACAAAATATAGACATGATGAAAAATGACGAGTACGTTTTATATTTTACTTTATTATTTCGTAATATTAGTCCACCATGAACAAAATTCGGTCTGACGTTATAATAATTAAATTCTTTTAGCTTAGCACTGCTAACATGCTTTTTTTGTTGTTTAATAGCTATTGACGAACGATTAAAATATTAGAAAATAATATGTTGGCAGAATTGAAAAGGCCTTATATTTAACTTATCACCAGATATAGTAAATATAACAGTCAAAAATAGTAAATTATCACCAAATTGCACGGCAAAATATATTTAAAGAGATCAAAATAAGTCGACGGAGCCCCACTTCGCAGGGCTCCTATTTTTTAGGGTGGGTTTAAGAAGGAACCTAACATAACCTTACCCTTCCGAGACGGAATGCAGCGATTTGAGGCGTATAGGTGCTCGTTATGATATATTTTAGTAAGCATATTTTGCTGCGCAATTACTATTTTTGGTGGTCATTATATTTAATCCCATTTAAAATCATATGATTGCCTCAAATTCTCAATAAGAGTATGGTTGAATTTTGACCACTGGGTGAACACCAATTATTATAGTAATTACGTAGATAACAAATATTGAAATATATTTTTCTTTTTTAAGGAGTATGTTCTTCCTTCTAGGTTTTGTTCTTATCAGCGTCAATTTGCTGCAGTTGGCTTTGACAGGTCCAGTTCGCATTAATAATAACAATGACCTAAGCGGATTGACTCAAAATATATTACACTCATATATCTCGAAATATGTACATATGTTACACATGCTCTCTTCACTACGGCAATCTATCAAATGCCCCTAAACGGTCACCCATTTACTAAATGGTTTTTGTTAATTAGATATAAGTAAATGAACAAATGTTAGCTAACTTTTTTTCTTAACACTGAATGTATCTATGCTATCATACATATATACGTATATACTATTAGAAATCTATATTATAGGAATACATCATGTTGGGTTCGATTTCCTCGTCAACCAAAGTGATATTGGGTTTTCTGTCAGCAATTTTTGGTAGCAACTCGATGTCTGCAATTTTATGTCTGATAGCGCTCTATTACATAGGCCCTTAAAACCATAGTTTGCGGAATATGGGTATAATACAGTTTTACCTACCCGTTTTGTTAATAATATGTTATGTAATAATATATTTGTTTCATACAAATCATTGGAAAAATTATTTGTATACACACAAAGAAAAGCCTAGAGAGGATACCTTGTATAATTTTAATGGCACAGTAATATAGCTGGCATTCAGCAGTAGGTGTACTTCAGTAGGTAACTATAATCCTAACTATTAATATTATAAAAGCGAAAATGAGTTTGTTTGTTTGTTACATTTTCACGCCTAAACCACTGAACCGTTCATCCTGAAATTTTGCATATACGTTCTCAGGTGACGGACATAGGTTACCTTTCATCCCGAAAAAAATTACTGTTCCCGAGGAAAACAACAAAAACGTGCTTATGATAATAGATGGCGCCACGTTTCTTTCGAATCATGATTGAATTACCCGAATTGATTGTCAAATTCTAAATTAACGCGAGCGAAGCCGCGGGCAAAAGCTAGTAATACATAAAAGTAAATATAATATACGAATACTATAAATTTCATGTTTGATAAAGCGAGCATCAGTTTCAGGAATGTGTACCTTTTTGCTGTGAACTAGATCGTTTCAAATGTTTTTGTTGAACGGTCCTGCAGTAGCGCAAAAGTGATTTATCATAGGGTAACATGCTGCGGTTGAGACGAAAAATAAAAGTAATTCCTTTTGTATTTGCTGGCGGCGGTTGCCAGGAGACATATTTGCCAAACGCGTGAAGTACGTTCTTTCATACCACTCAGTTATATCAATGTTCATTGAAATTAAACTACTATATACGGATTGTATCGCGTTGTTTATTTGACACTTTATTACAAATATTTTGATAAACTGTTACACTACTATAATCACTATTGAACTTTTTAAGCTAATTAAATTATTGAAACTATTACAACTATCTATACTATTACTATACTATTATACTATTTATATTTATGTTTACACTTTCCCGGTTTAGTAAAGTTTAATAGTGATTATAGTAGTAAACATCGCGATAAAATCCGTATATAGTAGTTTAATTTCAATGAATAACATTCGCATAAACAGAAGACAATATTATATCAATGTTTTTTGTATCATCGTCGGACTATTGTGACATCTTGTTGTAATTAATTCTAGAAGGTCACTACGCGATGCTATGACCAGCTTGATTTAGTCTTTATAAAAATGTACATTGCTTGCAAGAAACTCGAGGCTATCTGCATGAATATCTAGACTCCCCGTCAAGTCATAAACGTTCATTATCTAGCAGGGGAGCGCTTCCCACGGCACTCTCCTTGAAACATATTTTAGCGAGAAGCAGAAATCCTTTTTCCTTACTTTAAGAAAATAATCACGAAATGTTTATTTTGTATTTGTTTGTATTGACCGTATTTGTACCGATGTCGCCTTAAATGGGTATATTACTCGTAAGTAGCTGTTACTTTTACGTCCCGAAATATTATTTTGAACGCAATAAAATTCTTTCTTTATATCTTCGGTGTCCATGAAAAAGACATAACAGTGTGCGTTGAATTTATTGTAGCAGACGAGGACCCAGATGGCTTTCCTCATAAAATACTACGAGTGGTTCTGTTGGTAGCAACGTTATACTTAAAGATAATCACAATTTACGGAGCCCTTTGGCGAAATTTGGGAATACTTTCCCTTTGCCGCTACGTGTGAGCAATTATAGCGCCTCTAATGATGTAGTGCCGTTTGTAGAAGAAACTTAACTTGGGAACTTGCGTTAATGGCACCGGGGCAATTTTATTACTACTTACGGGTTATTTCGTATTTTAGGGCGCAATGAAAGAGTACAAGTGATCGTTTCGAGCCATTAATTGTATATAAACTTGTTAGTCAAGAGTTGCGAGTCTTTATTGTACTGGATTAAGAATCAGAAGTTTTGGCTTTGTCAAACTAAATACATACATATGTATCGCCATGTAATAAATATACCTGTGCCGGTGTTTGTGTGTAAATAAATTTTGCAGGTCAAATTTGACCTAGTTCAATTTACTTGTATCTTTGGTAACGTGTAGGTAAAAGTCGACTAATAACATATTAATAAAGAAAACCTAATAAGAAAAATAAATAGATGTGAAATTTTCCTTTCATCATTAATAAGTTAAATAAAAACTAAAAGATAAAGATATATATTTTCATTCTGACTGGTAACGTATAATTTTATACATTTAAATTTACGAACAATACCTAAGCGTATTGCATTTAAAAAGAGAGATAAGAAAAAGATCTTTTTATCATAAATATGAAAAATGAATTCTCTTTTTAGTTCTCATCTAAGTAAATGAAAGCTTTTTAAGTCTAGCTCTTTTAAATTCACAAGATAATTAATTTAAGAAAGCCTTCTATCTATGCCGTTATTTTAGTCTAAATTTAAGGGTTTATCGCAGAAGACGATGGTGCGCTTATATTGCAACGTGAATGCATTAGCGTTTGCCCATTCTGCGAACTTCACAGGTTACAGGGATAGAACTTTACTAATGGAAGTTCAAAGTCTATAGTACTATAATTGTACTTGTAAAAATAATTTAAAATTATTTTTAGAGTAGTAGATCCTCGCTGATTTCAGCATGAATGGGCCGGCTCGACTGGGGAAGGACTACCCTCTCACAGAATATCGACGTGAAATACCAGTATTCCTACTGTTGTCTTTCGTTCGGTGCATGAGAGTGCCAGAGGCCCACTCACCCTTTTTCCCCCTTCCCGCTCCTTCTCCATCCGACTTCCTTTCCTAAAGGGTCGGAAACGCGCAAGTGATGCCTCTGGTGTTGCAGGCGTCCATAGGCTACGGTGACCACTTACCATCAGGTGGGCCGTACGCTTGTTTGCCACATTAGTTGTATAACAAAAAATTTAAAAAAGTAAGGTGACACTTAGTTGATACCTAATTTAATTTTGACAATATTTTATGTTATATAGAACCTCAGTAATGTATCTTAATATCGTTTCAACTGACAATGTATGAAGTCTCTGTTTCTGGTGCGCCTAATTCATGTCATCTAATATTAAATGTATAAATGCTCCACAACTGAATAGCGATCCGTCATAAAGCTGCATGTTGCAATCCATCAAACAGGCAGTATATTGTTGATTATACGTTCATCCGCCGTGAGCAGATAATGCTCGCTTCGACAAGTTGATTGTTTGGCCCGGCATCGATGTAAATTGACTTTCTGTAAATCAAATATACCAGCAATAAAACCGGATAACTGCTGATATTTTATTTGCAAAGTTTTTTACTATTTTTATTACATAAAATACTTTAATAAAATATCTTATATTTATAAATCAATTCGTAAATTATGAAGACCATACATATTACTTTATTAAATGATAACTACAGTATTTTGAGCGGTATAACATATTGTTAGTTGCGGAATGCGACGTAAACAAGTAACGTCACGAATCATCCGATCGAGCGTGCTATGACTCACTTTGACATCGAGCGGCGGACGGAACGGACGTGCTGTGTGATCGCTGTTGGGTGATATCAATTATCTCTTACTTTATTTGTTAATGCATTTCTTGAATAAGTCAATGATTATTATTTAAAGGTAAAAGTGCGTCTGTTATTTTTTTAAGCTGTTTCACATCTGATTCCTAACAATATATTATTTAAAAAAGTAATACTGTTTTTACAATTAAGACTTGTGTCACTTTTACTCCTAACAAATAGCATGCGGTATTGCAATTTAGTGTTTGGTTTCCATTCTATCGGTACGGAGTTAACCTCTTGAGTGTTGAGAGGACATACAAAAAAATAAATAGAAAAGTCATTGTGCAAACAATACACAAACGGACAAAGGTATGACCGCTCTTTTTTTTTTATGACTCATTTTTTGTGGACACGGTCTGGGCGCTCGACAGTTGACGGGACAGGTATGGATGATATATTTTCAAGTTTCTAAGTTCAGACTTACAGCCTCAGCGAGACTTCTGCTTCAACCTTGTCAGGTTGAAGCCGTCACCAGTTTGAGGGAAATTGAGATTTCGGTGTCGAGTAACGGTATGTCAAAAGATCGCAGCCGCAACTAGGCATATAGATCTGAGATCGATTTATTGAACGATCGCTTGATTTAGATCGATCTAAAACATCGGTTCAGTGCATCGAGCGTTACTTGAATCGGGTCGATTTATGTTACCACGCAGTTAATAGCAGGGTTAACTAATAATAATAGTCTACCATTATTCCTACGACGTTAAATTCTTCAGTATTGCTCTCGGCGTTACCATGTACGTAAGTAGGTAACATGACCATAAGGCTGGCAGCAGGCCAAGAAAACACCAGCCTTATAATCACACGAAGCGTCCGTTGTTCTAGCGCTTTTAAAAGACACGAACTTTTGGACGCCATAAGCATAACGCTTCCACCACAAACGGCTTCCAATCGTAATTACAGACAAAATTAAAACAGGATTTGTGCCGTTCAATGGTTTGCCGTGGTCACAGCAGCTGCGCCGGCACAGCCTGCCTTGCTTATATTTGAGGGTAATATCCCGTCGTAGCAATTTTCTTGTTTTGTTTTGGCATTCGATATCTAGTCGGTCTCGATGGCGTAGTGGTTAGTGTAACCGACTGCAACGCCTGAGGTGGCGTGTTCGATTCCCGCACAAGTCAAACATTTGTGTGCATGAACATGGATGTTTGTCTTGGTCTGGGTGTTTCTATGTATAATATGTATGTACATACATACATACATAGATTCACGCCTGTTTACCAGAGGGGTAGGCAGAGACTACGGATTTCCATTTGCTACGATCCTGACACACTTCTCTGGCTTCATTCACTTTCATCGCATTCCTCATACACGCCCGTCGGTTCAAGGAGCTCTTAACCTGGCCTTTGTCCAGAACGCCTCCGATCTGATCGAGAAACGTTCGCCTAGGTTTTTCTCTTGCGACTGTTCCATTCACACTAGCCTTATAAACTTTCTTAGTCAGTCTTTCCTCGTCCATTCTTTCTACATGTCCAAACCAGCTTAACATACCCTTTTCTATTCTTGTAACTATATCCACTTTCATGCCGCATCTCTCTCTAATCACACTATTTCTTATTCTATCTTTCAGAGTCACACCACATATGCTTCTCAACGCTCTCATTTCTACAGCATTTATTCTGCTCTCATGCTTCTTTTGCCAATATGTATGTATTTACAAAAAAAAGTATATATGTATGTTTATCCATTGTCTAGTACCCATAGTACAAGCTCTGCTTAGTTTGGGCTAGATGGTGTTGTGTGTATGTGATAAAATATTATGTGATAGAATATTATACTTGGATCACGTAGTGAGACTGCACCTATTGTGCTTATTTTTTTTTTATTTATCTCCGTGTATGGTACCGTAATTTGTGTTTAATTTTGTGGGTATAATTTATAGAGATTTTTCTATATGTGGTTGATAATTTCATATTTATTTTTTAATTGCAGCAACCCACATAGCAATAATAAGTGTTACTACGCCATGTTGTTATTATGATGAATCTGTAAATACTTATCCAACAGATGGCAGTCACTATCAACACACCGACGCCAAATCTGAGGATACGAGAATAATTTACACGGTTTTAAATTTAGAAATAATGTATTTGCTAACATGATTTGAATTAGAGAGATACGAGGATAACGAGGAAGCAACATGGAATCTCTAGACGTCTAGATCATCGTCAGTACCTACATAATTACAGACATTGTATACAAATTATCATTTATATCATTACTAGCTTTTGCCTGTAGTTTTACACGGCAACAGTACTTTTTCAAGTGAAAATTCCTTTAGGCGCGTCAAGCACTTCTTGGGTGAACAAAAATCATGTAACTTGTGTCATCGTCACCGAACGCTTTCCATTATTTTATTATTTTTGGTTTAAGAAGTGTTTATGATCAAGGATTAAAGTTTTCACTTCTATCGGCAGTCCCCAAAGACTGCCCCAATTTATGGATATTGAGGACAGAGTATGTAGAATAAAAATAAAAAATACTTTTTTGCCATATAATTATGTAGATGAAAATTAGTAATGCAATTTGCAAAAGCCAATTATGTTAATTTTTTTTCTGGATGATACGGTACCCTTTGTCGTTTTCTGTTTCGTGTATGTAAAATTTCACGATGATCGGTCGAGTAGTTAAGGCGTGAAAGCGTAACAAACAAACTCACATTCACATTTATAATATTAGTTAGAACTCTGTCTCAATTTTCTTTCGTATTGACGAAATACACCGCTGAAGACTAGTCAACATTTAATACTGAACGCACACGTTAATCTTGTAGACTACAGTAGCAACTTATTTTAACTTGAATAAAAAGACACGAATCGCTAAAGTAATTCTGGAACCTGATCAATTTAGGATCCCATTCAGAATGTTAACATCTTATTATCCAAAGTACAATCTATTAGATGTGTTTTCAACTATGTGTTGAGTTTAGCTGAGTTCTAGAATCATGTTTTTGTTAAGTCATGGATTGAATCAAAATGTCTAAGTGACGCAAATATTATATACCTATCATCATCATCATCAGACTATAATAGTCCACTGCTGGATATAGCTCTCTCCCAAAGAGCGCTTGAGCTTGGCGCATCCAGCATCTTCCTGCAGTCTTTCGCAGATCGTCATCCCACCTGGTCGGAGGGAGGCTTCTTATATATCTATAACAATGAAAACAATTTTGATTGATTGTTGATTCGAAAATTATGTAACACCATTATACACACAGTTTTATGCAATAAATATACATATGTCTATGTCTAAAAAAATTATGGGTAGTACAACAGATACGAAATACATATAAATTTAACATCAAGGTGAAGCAAAGAAGTTTCAAGTAAGTATGATGGTTTTTTGAGTGTAACAACCCGCCGCTGTCAATTATTTGATGACGGTACATGTGAGCCGGCACGCTTGGAGTAGTACCACCTTCTTACATAAAAATGACACTGTTATAAGTATGAGTTTTAGTGACTCATGTAGGTAACTACCTCTCTCATTCATTTCTTTTGCTTTAGTAGATGTAATTCTATATTTAAACAAATACTTTTTCAAACCAAGATTTTGAAGTGAAAACTTCTTTAGGCGCGTTGAGCACTTCTTGGGTGAACAAAAATCATAGAACTCGCGTCTCGTCTCGTCATTTTAACAATACCTACATCTGCACTAACTTCAGCGTGAAATCTATACAAATAAATGAAATTGTAGTGTCTGTTTGTAATTACAAAATAACAGCTTTTACTAAATGCATATGAAAGTCTCACACCTCGCGGCGCGTTACGTAACTGTACTTACAAGTAATGAGAGTTACCTCTTAGGATTAGCCTATTGCCGCCTACCGGCTATAAGCTTCTTGCTGCTTCTGATGATTATTTAAAAAGCTTTGTAATGTAATTGGACTCCCTTTTCCAACTCTCCAAAACTCCAACTTGGTCCATTATGCGTGAGAGTCGGCCGGTTATGGAGATAGCCAGTCCAACTCCGCCCAGAAGCACAGAAGATTCCTGGGGTCTTCGCAGGCCTCGCGGATTGACCTCGGGTTGTTGAGGATTTCCTTGCGTTGTGCTGCTTCTCCCACACATTCCAGGACTACGTGGGCAGCAGACTCTTCTTCGGTCAGACATCCCTTACAGAGGGGGCTGTCTGTTGCTCCGATGTTGTACAGATGTTTGTTCAGGGGACAGTGTCCTGTTAGGATCCCCACGATGCTCCGAAGGTCCGATCTTTGTAGGTTGAGCAGACGGTGTGTCAGACGTGGTGAGATGGCCGGTAGGGCTGCTCTCGACTGTCTGCAGTCCGTTGTCCGTGCCCAGCGTTTATTATGTTGGCTCTGAGTGCGAAGCCGCATCCATGTTCTTAGTTGTGAAAGTGGTATTTGAAAACCTTTTCTAAGCCTATAAATCAAATTTAGAACTTTATGTTCGTACGAAAAAATAAACGTAAACGTACGCCACGGGGCCAAAGAAGAAGAATAAAAAAGAACGTTATAAATAGTTCCTCATAATAGTGTTGCAATAATGTCTGCACAAAATTGGATTATCCAAATTGTTGTACAAAGAACAAAAGGCGTCCCGGACAAAAGATATCCAGGGAAACATATTGTGGTTTTAGATCACTGTTTTGTTTTTGTTCAGCGCTCGTACGTGAACCCGCTTCCAGTTTTTGTGGACACTCTAGAGGGATTGTTAGCCAAGATTTGTGTTCGGTGTACAAAAAACAGTTTTTCTTTGCTTATTATCCTCATTGCCTTTGTGGAGTAAAGGTGTGTATTTATCATTTGTTGTAGTTGTGCTGAGGTAGATTTAACATTCACATAGAGAGATGTTTGTTTGTTGTATCTAGTTGATTTATTTAGATAAATTATTTCAGATATTTTTACGTGCCATTTACTGAAGGACTCAACGTACGTATCAAGCAGTAACTTAATCAAAATATGTAGCTCTCGTGTTCCCATTTTGTATAATAGATCTAGTTTCAGCTTAACTTTATTTATAGTAAGTTATTCTCAAGGTCATGAGATCAAGAATTGTAATTACATCATTTGAGAATCCATACGAATTTTGCAATCATAGTTTTTATCGTTTTCAGGTTACGAAAAAAATAACATTAAATCCTATCCTAATCCTAACTTATTAGTTAGGATTAGGATAGGATTTAATGTAATTTTTTTTATAAAATTGAAAATTGGTTTGTTTGTTTGTTACCTTTTCACGCTTAATCCACTGAACTCATCATCCTGAAATTTTGCATATACGTTGACAGGTGTACAGAAACGGATATAGCCTAACCTTTCATCCCGAAAAAAATTACTGTTCCCGAGGAAAACAATAATAACGTTCTTATGATAATAGATGGCGCCACGTGTCTTTCGAATCATGATTGAATTATATTATGTCCGTTTCTGTACACCTGACAATGTATATGCAAAATTTCAGAATGATCGGTTCAGTGGTTTAGGGGTGAAAAGGTAACAAACAAACAAACTCATTTTCGCTTTTATAATATTAGTTAGGATTTTAATACACACTTAACTACGAAAAGTCAAAGATATACGCCTCAGGATTGAACTCGAGACCTCTACGTGGCAATCCAACAGTATTCCAGTGGGCTATCGCTACATCGCAATATAGGTTATTAAATAATATAAGCAATAATAGCTATCCATATTCAAATACAAAATCAATCAAAAAAAATTTTTTTCAAGTTAAGTTACAAGGTAACACTTACGAATGTCAAAGTTACACTAAATTTTGTTCTGTGAATTTACATTTACTGACACGTTCAGCAAAGCAAGGGTGTAGGGCTCATGAGAAGAACGGGCAAGAAACTCATGGTTACTCTTTTTAATCGCCAAGTTTACAATAAAATTTTGTTTACAAATCATTACTGTAACGTGCTGCAACCATTTCTCCATGAATTACTACTAAACATACTTCTATTCTCGATCACGCCAGCTGTGTTAAACCACGCGAACAGAGCAATGTATATGGCAGGTATTCAACCAAGACCCTTTCTAACTACTCTCCCCATTTCTTACCCCGGCATTAATTCAAGTAGAGTTCCATAGTAAAACGCGAGGTAGTAAAACGTATAGGTGTAAAGTTGGTCATGAATACATAAAAACTTGTGCCTCTATTTGTCACTCAATTGGGCTCCACTGAGCGGGTAGTCCCTAGAGGTACTCACACTTGTCGGATGTTAGAATTAAACTATTACTGTTATAGAAGCCGTTATTACTGAATGAATGGCGCATTGGTTAAAATAGTCGCCTTGTCACTATCAGAGTACACAGTCTAGTTTATGTTTTTCTTTATTTTTTTTATACTACTAAGGTGGCAAACAAGCATACGGCCTACCTGATGGTAAGTGGTCACCGTAGCCTAAGGACGCCTGCAACACCAGAGGCATCACCTGCGCGTTGCCGACCCTTTACGAAAGGAAGTGGGAAGGAGAAGGAGCGGGAAGGAGGAACGGGAGTGCTTAGGCCTCCGGCACTCTCACTCACCGAACGAAACACAACAATAGGAATACTGCTATTTTACGTCGATATTCTGTGAGAGGGTAGTCCTTCCCCGGTCGAGCCGGCCCATTCATGCTGAAATCAGCGAGGCTAATCATTGAACAAAACGATAACGTGTTATACGGATCGCGAAATACAAACATTTTTGTTATACATAGACCAAAATAATCACAAAGCCTTTCAAACATCTGCTTGATTAACAATAATAAACGAATTTAAATTTTGTACTATCTATAAGTTCCAATGACTGTAATTGACCGATATCTATTACAGGTGTTATCTGTCATTGGATAGATAGTTAACCCAAATTACCAGTGGTAACAACCACCTGAATATACTAATTAAAATGACCTAAAATATAAACATGAAACTGGTAACCTAATATCCTAACTAATATTATAAAAGCGAAAATGAGTTTGTTTGTTTGTTACCTTTTCACGCCTAAACCACTGAACCGATCACCCTGAAATTTTGCATATACGTTGACAGGTGTACAGAAACAAACATAGGCTACCTTTCATCTGGAAAAAAATTACTGTTACCGAGGAAACAATAATAACTTTCTTATGATAATAGATGGCGCCACGTGTCTTTCGAATCATGATTGAATTATATTATTACAGGCACAGTATAACCCGAATTGATTGTCAAATTCTAAATTAACGCGAGGGAAGACGCAGGCAAAAGCTGGTAGTTATATAAATCTATTCAATACCGAACTCTTTATTCAAAATAACTAACAAAAACAGGGCTACAATTTATGTCAAACTATCAAATGAACTTTCTAGCAAGTTGTTACATCATAAAAATATTAATGTCAAACATTCTTATAACATGAAGGAGAAACAAACTGAACTAGAGGGCGGCTCGTAAAGTGACGGGCCGTCGCGCGGCGCGACGACGCCTCCCACGTTCAATACCCTCTCAAGAAGTATTACTCGTATTATGAGGGGTCACAAAGTGAGGACGGCGATATTGGCAGCCCTTACCTAGCATCGTAAGAAGGTGAGGAAACTTCTCATAAAACCTAAGGAGGCAGGTGCATTCCATTTCCAGGGTACCGAAATGTGCGCGTATTTCACGCTCGGCGCGTCATTACAGCTCTTTACAACGAATACGCCACACGGTGTGTTACAACAAAAAGGGTGAGTATAATAATAAAAATCTTACAGCGTCTGGAGAGGCGAATAAAGTACGAGTTCGTGTTTTGCTTGTGTAAGCTCTATTGTCTGTCTGCTAACACTCATGTGTTTGTGAATGATTATGCCGTCAACAGTCGCGGCTTACTTGATATTATATATTATTATTGTAATCAACCACGATTCATCTAAAAAAAAAGAGAATGTTTTACACCGGTTGTCTACCGAGTCGGGTAAGAAGCGGGTGTTAATTAAAAATTTTAACCAAGATTTTATAAGAGGCTTCAATCCGTATGGTGTATATTATATGATGTGTAACTTAATTACTGCATATATTTAAACTCTGTCATATGACCAAACCGAGCAGTTACTTGCAATCTGTAAATCAAATTTTGGTAATTTAGTCTTAAAGTAGAATATCAAACATATTTTAATTGTTTTTACTTTTACCTTTAGTTTGCTTTTCAGCAGCCATAGTCTCCCCGTGACCATGGCTGCTGAAAAGCAACCGAAACGTCGGGGAAAGTGTAAAAATAAATCTAAATAGTATAATAGTATAGTAATAGTATAAATAGTTTTAATAGTTTCAATAATTTAATTAGCTTAAAAATTTGTAAATTTTAATAGTGATTATAGTAGTGTAACAGTTTTTCAAAAAATTTTGTAACAGTGTCAAATAAACAACGCGATAAAATCCGTATATAGTAGTTTAATTTCAATGAATAACATTCGCGTAAACAGAAGACAATATTATCTAAAATAAATAAATAATAATTATTATTATATGAGTGAAAACAATGTTTTTGTCTATATATGTATAGTATAATTCTGTATAAGTATGTCCAAACGTATAGGTATATAACAAAAATATATAATAATATAATATTCTACCACATACACACAACACCATCTAGCCCAAACTAAGTAGAGCTTGTACTATGGGTACTAGACAATGGATAAATATACATATATACTTTTTTTTTGTAAATACATACATATTATACATATAAACACCTAGACCAAGACAAACATCCATGTTCATGCACACAAACAAATGTTTGACTTGTGCGGGAATCGAACCCGCGACTTCAGGCGTGGCAGTCGGTTACACTAACCACTACGACATCAAGCATCATTAACATTGCAAACGCAGTCTGCCGCAGCAGTTGAAGTCGATTGCAAGTCCACTAATGCCTTACCTATAGAGCTACAGCCGCTTCCTGTTTTGGAGAAATTAAGCATTTCTACGAGAAACACAACACCAGGTAATTTTATTGCGATATTGTAGGGCAAAAGTAGTCTCTCTCATAGTGTAAAACCGGGGTCTTGATATGCCCTATCCGCCTTTTCTTTCTCTTTTATTAAAGTAACCTTTATTTTATTATTGTTGTGTAACAAACTATTTTAATGCCATTTTGTTCATCAATTGCGGTAACTATTGTATTTGTGTTGCTACCATTAATCTTACTCACTAAATGCGAAAGTATTTTTTTGTGTTAATCTTCTTTCATACATCAATAAAGCAACGGCTCGGCGTGATTTCTTACATACAGTTTCGACCTAGACCGGCAAGTGACATGGCATGACTAATGGCAGAATGATGGATCATGTTAAGAGACTAATATCGTGGAAAGTACTAAGAGAGCAGCATTGTAAAAAACAATAAAATGTGTTTTCTCCAGTAAATATAAAACCCAATCTATATGTTACATGTTTACGGTCAAACCGCTAAACAGATCTTGAACAGTTGAACAGATCATACGGTAAAAGCTTTCCAAATGGCCGGGTCAAAAGTAAAACGTGTAAAGTACCTAAAGAATAAAAGACTAAAATAAGTAGTACCGGTATTGTTGTCTACTTGCAAGCATTTAAGTAAAGTAAAGAAGTAAAGTGAGTAAAGTATTTATTTTTCAAAATATAGGTACATAGTCCGGTCAATTTAGACATAAAAATAGTGGTCAAATAACAAAAATTCCCGGAGAGCCAAATATTGGTGGAGAGCTGGGGTTTACCATTACAAATAAAGTTTTAAAAATCCCCATCGATCCTATGTGTGCTCCAAAAGTTATTCGGGGTCAAAGGTCAAAATTTGAGGTTTTTGGATTTTGCTCGAAAAGGGTAAGTAACACGTTCTTATACAGATATTATAACACAGAAAACAAAAAAAAAAGTACATATATGATGAAAAACGAGGTTAGTTTTGTTGTTGGTTTGCGGTTTATACCTCAAACCAACCCTGATATTAAGTGGTAACCCCAAGTGACGCCCGGACGTGGGTAGGTACATCAGCTACTCTTTAATATTTTACAAACACAAAAAATAAAAAATAAGTACGTACGTAAAATATCTATATATAAATTATAATTGATGAGCATATAATTAATATAATATAAATATAAATTAAATAAATTTGCGCAATAGCATAATGTATATAAAGTGCAGGTATTCATCAGGAGTTTGAAGTGAAATGGAACCTGTACTACTGCATTGCCCGCAGCAAGTGCAAAGCCTAGTACATGTGAAATCTATTGGCTCTAGCCATTAAGGGAGCCGATCTGATGAGATAGCGTATCACAATTTGCCTAACTAACTTGTTGCTATTAGAGTATTAAACACTTATTCGGATCCCCAGTCCAAATTTAATAGGTTTCATATGTACTAAAGGCTTTGCACTTGCTGCGGGCAGTGCAGTAGTACAGGTTCCATTTCACTTCAAACTCCTGATGCATCCCTGCACTTTCAGCCCGTGTTCCCATGTAACCTACATAGACTACTATTATGAATAGCTAACGTAAACGTTAGAAAAATAACCGTCAAAGACAAACACATAATGAAAAATCCAAAATACAATATTTTTTCTTTACTCATCTAAAAAATAATATTAAAATATACATACATTGAAAGTGTATAAGGCTAATGTGAATGGTTCCACTGTTCAGTCGCAAGAGGAAAACCTAGGCAAACGTTTCTCGATCAGATAGGAGGCGTTCTGGACAAAGGCCAGGTTAAGAGCACCTTGAACAGACGGGTGTGTATGAGGAATGTGATGAAATTGAATGAAGCCAGAGAAGTGTGTCAGGATAGTAGCAAATGGAAATCCGTAGTCTCTGCCTACCTCTCTGGGAAACAGGCGTAAATCTATGTATGTATGTATGTACATTGGGTGACTCTAAGTTCTAGGTATATTCATCATTATCTATAGTGCTACCCTAAGGGTTAAATTTACAATAATTAAAATCACCAAAAACAGCTTACTAAATATGACAAGTATACCTACTTAATGCTGGCATTACATACTTGTAAATAATTAATTTATCTTCTATGTTTATATATTTGTTTCACTAATTATATTTATGATAACACCGGACCGTATTCATAAATATTTGTTAAATTATAACGGAATTAAATGTAAAGCTGAATTGCAAAAATGGAAACATGCACACACTCGAGTTTAAACACAATACTTTGTGAGTGAAAAGTGGATCATAAATATTGAACTGAAAATTTTCAGCGCTGTTGAAAATGTTACGTGATTCCACGCAATATCTGGATAATGTTTAGACATTATCCAGATATTGCGTATATATCCTGATATCTAGTATCTGGATAAGTTCTAAACTATCTTTTGTATGTTAGAGTTTATAACCGGCGCAAATATTTGCGCGGTTAACGTATAGTTGTTTTGCAGAAAGGCAGCAGGGAGTCGTATTCGTAGACACCTAGACTACGCATATTTCACATGCCATATGAATCACAGAAATAGTCCTGTTAGAGTGTCCAACCCAAAACATTTTGTGTGGATGCAGAAAGTGACTGTAGGTAATTACTCTCACTGGTACTAAATGTCATGTCGGTGTGTATTTAAGACTGCGCCAAGCGTAAGACAGATAATGACAGCTCGTGTGGCGCATATTCAAATCGGCGCGCGGCCGCCATTGTAAAATTGTATGGAGGATTTGAAGAGGTTTTTTGATAGATATGTATCTTTATTGTCAACCAATAACTTAAATATTTGGGACGGACAAATTGTAATATAACTATTTATGTTTCCTTTAAGCTGTAAAATAGGATAGATTTCTACTGTTATAATCTAAAAATCACGTAACACGAGCTTACATTTTTGCAATTTTCGTGCAAATTTACGTACATTTGTAGGCGAAAATATGAATTATTTTAAGATTTTTACACGGAGTAATTGTAAACACATTCATTGTTATGGTAAATTTATATTTTATATTTGTATTTAACAAAAAGTGTTGATTTTATTCACTTAACTGTGACCTCCTGTTTTGGCTCATTTCGCTCGGCGCAGTCTTAATTAGTAATAAATGTTCACGTGAAAAATGCATACATAATTCACATCCATATTCCAGAAGGCATCACGTGGCATTCAAAACACAGCTGGTAAGATATGGTCGCAATGCATCATCTTACACATCTAGAGATATCGTTACTTTATAAATTTATTCTAATTGAATTCGTACAAAAGGTGGAAGCTACTTCAAATTTTCGGCCAATAACGTAGGCTTGCTATTTATAAGTCTTTGAAAGATAAGATGCTCGATTCCTATTGTTTTCGATGAAATATTGAGTTAGTTTATTGTCTTTTATTCTTATTGTCTTCGCAATATCCTGTGTCGGAGTGTTCCACACAATTATCTTGTTCCGTTGATTCATAGTCTTATTATATTTTGCATTTCAAAACAGCGGAAAAGTGTTGAAAGCCACGCTCAACGGCAACTTGTGGAAAATGGCGCGGGACTATATTATCGCGGATTATGAATCGGAATAGATAAGGCATTCAGCGCGCCCTCATTAAAAAGTGGAATCCGAGGAAAAAATATTTAAAAACCCAGTGAAAGCCAGTCTCATTTGTCAACTTGCCCGCATTGCATGCAGCGCCTACGTCACTGGAGGAGCGGTCGACTTTTTATTCATCCCACTTTTACCACGCACAGAACTTTAATAAGTCACAAACAGAATGAATTTATGTTTTTTAATGTATCTTGTTATAAAGCATAGCGTGCAAGTAACTAGCCGTACATACTGATTTCGCGTAGCGGTTTAAGAGTTGCTGCAGGTTGTATCACAGCGCAGAATAAAATATCAAATGAGCCGTCACGGGATGCCTGGCAGATGTGAAACATCGAACTTATTTTCCACAAGTAAAAGAACAGATTACGACAGGAACTAATATGGCATAATGTAAAAATAAAATATTATGAATTTTTCCAGATAATGATGATTATTTATATAATAAATATTTATTTTCATTAAATACAAAACGTACACTACTACATATAGACTGTGTATATATATATATTCTGATGACTGTGTATATTCCAGAAATCGGGTTTACGTGCGGCTATAGATGTTTTACATAAAAAATTTGTGTACCGCTCCTTCTCCTTCCTACTTCCTTTCCTAAAGAATCGTCAACGCGCAAGTGATGCCTCTGGTCTCGCAGGCGTCCATAGGCTACGGTGACCACTTACCATCAGGTGGACTGTATGCTTGTTTGCCACCTTAGTATTATAAAATAAAAATACATTTTTACAGTTTGATAGAGTGGGATGAAAATTTAAGCTACGTTTATCCGATTCCATTTAGTTAAACAAGAAAGATGGTACATAGTGTGATCCCCGTAAATGAGGTCGTAGAACTCGCGGACGAACTGTATTTAACGTGAACGAAGCCTTAGATACGAATGATAAGATATACGCGAGTCCGAAAGAGATTCCTGAATTGGTCATCATAATTATTTATAATAGATGTGCCCGCGGTTTCACTCGCGTTTATGGTTACTGCACCGCTCCCGTGGGTCGTAACTTGATGTTATATAGCCTATAGCCTTTCTCGATAAATAGGCTATCCAAAACAACTAATTTTTTTCCAAAAAGCCAGTAGTTCCTGAGATAAGCACGTTCAAACAAACAAACTCTTCAGCTTTATAATATTAGTATAGATTTAACGATTCATAAAAGGTAATGAATTAATACCAGTTTAAAAATAAGAAATTCTACTGACTCTTTTCTATATTGCTGTTTGTTTGCCTTTGAATCTGTGACAATAAACAGCTGTATGACGTGAAGTGATAAGGAATAATTACTTTCTTCTAGATCGCTTTCTTTGAGTAAGTTCTATATTGTAAGTAATGTTTGACGAGCCTCGAAGTTTAGGAACATAATATTAACTCATTTTTAAGTTAATATCATTCGGTGTTATTTAGAAGGTGAAAAACAACTTAATATATCCATAAATATATTATTAAGACGTGCCGTATTACATAATCGACCGCAAGTAAATTGAATTCATTTTACAGTTTCATCTAATGCCTGTTATTTCGTGTGCCACGCGAAGTGGCACTTCCATAATTCATTGTCATAATTGGTTGCTACATTAATTAGTAGTTCCATCGCAGTATGTTTTAATAGGTATTACGTCACGTGCCTCCCCTGTTTAAAAATAAACATTACCTTAATTACTGTTCGCCACGAAACCTACGTAGATTGTGTGATTAAAGATTTATTAGGACTTAGCTAAATGTGTTCTTATTTGAATTTGCTAGTTTTTAATCGTTCGTAGCATGCTGCACCCATTTCTATCTAGGTGTATGAAAACAATTTCATAATATATAGGTATATATAAAAAACAAATAATAATAATGTCCTCTAGACCGAATTTTGGTCACGGCGGCTAATCTTAACGCAGACTGGCCATCGGCGCAGGAGATATTATAGTGCACAAGTGTGTGCGCAAACACGAGTGCACTCTCTGTTCCCTAAATCTCATGATCCGATGGGACGGTAATCCCACACGACCGGAGAGAGATCAGGCGCAGGACCAACGGCTTTACGTGCTTTCCGAGGCATGGGAGTGTCTCACACCGCCAACTTCTTAACTCCCGGCTGCTATTGATATTTCCTAAAAGAAAAACCCAATAACTTTTTTGGCCCAACCCGGGATTCGAACCCGAGACCTCATGCACAGCAGTCGCATTCACTACCGCTGCACCACGGAGGCAGGCAGTTTAAACAGGCTAACGAAATAAGAAGTATAATAGGTACCAATTAGCGCCATGCTTATATATTGTTACAGATAGAAGCTTATCGATTATGTTATAAGAAATGTAAAAATATAAATTATCTGACTCAATAGCGCAGTGGTAATAAATTCAACTGCTATTCACAGGTTCGAATCCCGAGTCAGGAAAAATAATAACTAACTACGGTAAGCTATTCCACTTTATACTGTACCTAGCAACTAATTTAAACGCAACTATAGTAACCTAGATAATCTTACTAACCACTAAACATTGACGTTCCTAAGTATTACTTTATGATCTACATGAATAAATGATTCTGAACTTTGAATTTCGCTATTCGGCTCATGTTATTATTATACACCTTGTAAAATTACGGTTTAGTTAGTTAAAGAGTCATACCATGGAAACTACGAATAACGTATTACTGGTAACCACAATAAATATTTGTGCTATACATATGTAATATATATTAGTATATGTAATGTTATGTTTAAAACCAGAGAACATGGAACCAATTCACGCTTACAGAAAGCTCGGCTCACATTATATTTTTAGGTGGCCGCTTTAAGGCGCAAGACACACAGAAAAGATGTAAGACGAGGACGCGTCGCAGACGCGGCGCACCTTCAATCAATTTTCATACTAAATGTCTTTACATTTTGTATGAAAATTGATTGAAGCGTCGAGTTCGCGTCTCGTCCGCGCCCTGTCTTTTCTGTGTGTTTTGTGTCGCAACGCTTCTATAAAAATAAATAAAAATATTTATTTGAACAAAAAATAATGAGTTACCAACAAGTAATTACAAAATAATGTTGTTTTATATTTACAAACGGTACTGGTGCTGTTTCCCAAACTAGGCTGTAGCCTGTATTTTGGGAGACAGTGCTCATATATATTTTTTCAGTGCTTCTGTATATTTTGTATGAAAATTTATTGAAGGGGCGCCGCGTTTGCGACGCGTCCTCGTCTTACGTCTTTTCTGTGTCTTGCGCCTTAATCTACTGAGTAACGTTCATTAGCACTTTGGCTGTTTAAGTGTGCACTTTTACAGCCGTACGGTTTAAGTCTTATAATTTATCCATAGTCTGCCTGTATGTTACTGTAAGGGTAACAGCTCACTTTATGCTAACTATGATTTAGGTTCTACGCAATCAAATAATCCTAATGTCTTCCTGCGTAATAAATAGTAGGCGAGCCCATTTTTAAGCTCTGTGCTGACGCTGATATTTCATCATCATCATCATCATCAGGCTATAATAGTCCACTGCTGGACATAGCCCTCCCCAAAGAGCGTCATAGCGCCCTGTCTTCAGCTTGCCGCATCCAGCATCTGCCTGCAGTCTTTCGCAGATCGTCATCCCACCTGGTCGGAGGGCGTCCTACACTACGTTTGATATTTGCCGCTTAGGAAAACTTAACTTAATACTAAATTGCTCGATGAAGCAAGACAAACTCGATCGATACTGAGTGATACCGTTGCGCGTTGGAATGATTTCTTAAGACACAGTTCGTGCACAACTAATTAAGTATAGAAGCACGATTGCCCTTATCGATTAAAATTATTTCTATCAATTGTGTGTGACCAGGCCAATCAACTAGGTGAAGAAACTCCGTAACGTAAGCATAAACTTATGCCACGGAGCGACCTGAATTAATTTCTTTTGCGAACAACTTTTCATTACCTTATAAACTGCGGATATTATTAAGAGGGACGCACGTCCCCCTTTTAAATTTTAGCTTCTATTGTAATGTTATTATATCTTAGAAAGCTTAGAATACGAAGTAACAGTACTTTTTTTGTGAAAGGTACCCTATGTCCTTTTTTATACCCCTGACAATGTGTATGCGAAATTTCATGATGACCGGACGAGTAGTTGAGGCTGGACAGCATCAGAAAAAAAAACGAACAAACTCACATTCACGTTTATAATATTAGGAAGTTAGGATTAATAGGGACTTCAAAAGTTTTTCACCCCCTCCCTCGTGATAGAAAAAAGGCTTACTGCCTTATTCCAAACAACGGAACTACTTGATCTAGGAAGCTGAAGATAGCACGTAGATTTCAAGGATAAACATCACTACATATTATAAAACAAAGCCCCGCCGCGTCTGTTTGTCTGTTCGCAATAAATTCAACATCCACTGAACGAATTTTCATGCGGTTTTTACCAATAGACAGAGTGATTCTTGAGGAAAGTTTAGGTGTTTAATAATTTGTAAAGGTTTTGTGCTACCCGCGCGAAGCCGGGGCAGGTCGTTAGTTAGAAATAAGTCGTGTAGCTAAAATAGGATTAACGACAGTGGTGAATGAAGGGACAAAATGTGATTGAAAGTTTTAATGAAAATCAGGTCTAGTCTTCGATCAATAATAGACTAGATACACTATCCCATACAAAAGTCCTCTATAAAACTGTCGCCTGACCCAAACTCTGATGCAGCTAGAATATTATATAATACATTTAATTACAGTGATTGTGATTAGTAGGTAGCTATTAAGATTAGCCTATGCTATCGTTGTAGTAGTTGTTTCTTTTTTAGAATAAGGTACGATGGGATTGACATTGTAATTTTTTTGTACAAAAATCCCTTATAATAAATAAAGAAAAAAAAACTCGCCAATTGGGAGTGTAGGTAATTCTAAGAATTCTAGTTGAAATAAATATACATTAATGCAAATTTAACCTTAAATCCAATACTTAAAGTTGCATTCACAAAGCTATGTACAAAAAGCAATTAATTTTTACGACCTTTGTTCGCTGCTCAAATCACATCAAAACAATTTTAATCTTATACGCATATTTTAAAGTCTAAATTAGAAAGTGGCGCGTTGTCGCAAACGTTGGTCAAACAATCATAATATTTGGTAATTGATTCATATTTACTATTTAATTAGGTTTTTACTTTATGAAAAATACTTAATGATATAAATTTACCGAAAAAAAGATATCCCTTCCAAAATCTCGGTGTTACGGTGGTTATTTGCACAATTTTTGAACGCACACTGCGGCATTTTGACTTCTTAATGTTGGCTATGATTGGATCATACTAATTTGAAATAAGACCACAACCGTATTTGTGCTCTTATTTTTCGGCTCGTTTTTGAAGCGCTTACCGGACATATAGTGTATTATTGATCGAAGGGTCTAGTAGCCTCTTTACTCATGAAATTAAAAATGTGTGATAAATAATATAAATAAAATATTTGAAGGATAAAAGAAGACCATCTACTATATGTATCAAATTTGGTTCATGCGAGTAGAAATCATATTGAAAGATGTTTGATTTACATATTAAAAGTTGATTTAGTACCCACCTATTTATGAAAACATTTTTGGTATAACATTTTGGCTCACGCGTACGAAGTTATAGGTAATGTAATAAATAAAAATACTAAAACGAACATAAAATCGTTTTCATGTAATAATAGCGTAAGAGAAACCCGTGAAGCAATACTTTGAAGGCGTCGACGTTGATTTTAGAAAGAGCTTTTGTTTCTGCTAACCATACCGCCGCACCCGCGTCGGCCCTCGTTGATTTAAGTACACAATAGACCCCTCCTACGTCCCGACAATACGCCGATAGCTTAGAAAACGTTCACAATAAAAATGAACAAGACAATACAATTGAATGGAAATGAAGATATCATTTGCTTTTGACGTTTATTTCTTATAAACAACATATTGAAAAGCTTTGCAAAATATTATTTGTTGAAATAATAACGATAAAAATATTACATTTGTTAGGGATGGCTCAAATGTATACATATAAATTAGACTTGCTGTTTGATTCTAATAAAGCTCGAGCTTTACGGCTTCTATAAGTGTTTCCAGTCACCATCAATGTAATTTATGAGACGGTAAGGAAGAGTAATTTTGCTTATTAATTTTGAGCGGGCGCGTTTCGAGGTGCGGTTCGCTGGCTAATATGATGAGACTTTAATTTGTTCCTATGTATCATACTGAAAAGCCACTATGAACAAAAACGGTGAATTGCTAACTAAAACAAATTCCAAAAATGATTAACTTCCACATCTGGTGTTGATAACTGAATCTTTTATTTATACAAAAATTTACTGCGGTGAATTCAAAATCAATATTGTTGCAATATAACTTTCTGAATTACCTATCAAATAAGCCTCTTATCGACTCATTTTCTTTCCCCTTTCATGGCAGAAACTCGCAAGTCTATTGGTACGGTGGTCGGGTTTTGCTATTGTTTTCGTTTTACGTAACGCGTCAGTTTGCGTTAATGTATTATTTAGAGAACGGACTCGTGGGTTGGGTTTGTGATAACAATAGTAGAAGGGGAGCATATTGGAGGGCACGCGACTTGCTTGCTTGTTTATGTTTTCAAACGTGATAGCCTGCGGTAATTATTACATTACGCACGCAACGCGTAACGAGACTTGCTTCTTTGTACGGCGGAATATACACAGTTACGGCAATATCTCTCACAATGTCGGTCATAATCAATTTGTTGTACCCTTTAGATATATGACTTATGCCAGTAGTATTATTTTAAGAGATGTTGCGAAAAATGGATTGCTTCCCTTTTTATTGGATATATAGTGATACATATATACATATATCATAGAGGACTATTAGTGCCCACACTTATGTATGGAAGTGAAAGTTGGGTATGGCAAAAGAAGCATAAGAGCAGAATAAATGTTATAGAAATGAGAGCGCTGAGAAACATATGTGGTGTGACTCTGAAAGATAGAATAAGGAATAGTGAGATTAAAGAGAAATGCGGCATGAAAGTGGATATAGTGACAAGAATGGAAAAGGGTATGTTAGGCTGGTTTGGACATGTAGAAAGAATGGACGAGGAAAGAGTGACTTAGAAAGTTTATAAGGCTAGTGTGAATGGAACAGTCGCAAGAGAAAAACCTAGGCGAACGTTTTTCGATCAGATCGGAGGCGTTCTGGACAAAAGCCAGGTTAAGAGCACCTTGAACCGACGAACGTGTATGAGGAATGTGATGAAAGTGAATGAAGCCAGAGAAGTATGTCAGGATCGTAGCAAATGGAAATCCGTAGTCTCTACCTACCCCTCTGGGAAACGGGCGTGAATCTATGTATATATATACAATAAAAGTAGAAGCAATCAATTTGCATTAAGATTTTAATCAATATAGTTGCAATATAATACCATGCTGTTATTTTACAATATTTACATTCGGTAAAGCTTTTTATTTTTCATAGATGGAAGATATGGCTCTTTTAGTCAAAGCCTAATTAAATATCACCGAGTAATGTTTTTTTTTATACAACTAGAGTGGCAAACAAGCATACGGCCCACCGGATGGTAAGTGGTCACCGTATCCTATAGACGCCTGCAACACCAGAGGCATCACTTGCGCGTTGCCGCCCCTTTTTTGGAAAGGAAGTGGGAAGGAGAAGGAACGAGAAAGAGATGGCTATGTTTAAAAAAAAATATTGTTACTGACATTACTTGACCTACTTTTACGCGAGCGAAGCTGCGGGCAAAAGCTAGTTTTTAATAATATTATAATGCACGAAATGTAGTAGTATAATAATAATAATAATATAATATGTATCCATACGCCGCCGTTGTAAACATTTAATTATTTGGAATTGTACATATTATTGGGATTTAGAACCAGGCGACATAAAGGCCTATTGTTTAGACCGTGACTGTTAGCTTATCCGATATTATTACAATGTACAATTAATAATAATAATAATAATAATATTATATCACATACACACAACACCATGTAGCCCAAACTAAGCAGAGCTTGTACTATGGGTACTAGACAATGGATAAACATACATATATACTTTTTTTTTGTAAATACATACATATTATACATAGAAACACCCAGACCAAGACAAACATCCATGTTCATGCACACACATGTTTGACTTGTGCGGGAATCGAACCCGCGACCTTATAATACCGACCAATTGATAATAATTATTATATTGCGTTAGTCCATGTTCATTAAAGCGATCGGTTCGTTTATGCGTCATACGAAGCATTGAACCAATTGATATTGTTGCGTATTATCTATATATTAATACGTGAAGCAAAAACTTTGTACCCCTTTTTACGAAAATTGCGCGGACTGAGGAGTATGAAATTTGGCACAGTAAAATATTTATTTGGAGAAGGAGGGGCAAATCTTAATATTATTATAAAATATGCATTAGAAATACATTAAATTAATGAAAAAACACTACACGCACACAACCATGCATTTGACATATGCAGCGCGTAACTATGGTTACATATATCAATATATAATTACATATATCAGCAATATCTTACAGGCAAACTTTGGTTGAATTTCGAGCAGTAGGCGACCGCTAGTTTTATTAAATCTGTAGCAATTACTACGCTTTGGTTTTTGCACGTGTTGCATTAAATGAAGCGTCATTTGCAACGTGAGACGCTTGTCATCTTGAGCGACAGCGTCTTATACATAAACGATCCGCGTGCTTTATGTTTTGACTGCGGATTCGTTTGTGTAAATGTAGTTGGTCAGGTTAGGTTAGTACTTTTGAAGTGAAAACTTCTTTAGGTGCGTTGAGCACTTCTTGGTTGAACAAAAATCATAGAACTCGCGTCATCGTCACGCTTCCACGCTTTCCATTTTGAATTATTTTAGAATATTAACAATATCTCAGAAATGGTGCGTCCTACGCAAAAAATAACGAAATTTTGACCCCCTTGATAGACCCTAAGAGAGTATCAGGAACTAGCATCCGACCCGCCCCTTTTTTTTTTCTTGAAGTGAAACTTCTTTAACCGCCTTGAGCACTTCTTGAGTGAACAAAAATCATGGAACTCGCGTCATCGTCACCGAACGCTTTCCGTTTTTGAATTATTTTTGATTTATAAAAAAGTGATCAAGGATTAAAGTTTTCACTTCTATCGGCAGTCGCCAAAGACTGCCCCAATTTTTTTCTGGATTAAATGTACCCTATGTCCTTTGGTGTTCTCCTAACAACGTGTATGCGAAATTTTATGATGGTCGGTCAAGTAGTCAAGGTGTTCAAAATCAAAATCAAAATCATAAATAAATTTATTCAAGTTAGGTTACAAGGTAACACTTATGAATGTCAAAGTTACACTAATTTTTTTCTGTGAATTTACATTTATTGCCACGTTCAGCAAAGCAAGGGTGTAGGACTCACGAGAAGAACGGGCAAGAAACTTATGGCTACTCCTTTTAATCGCCAAGTTTACGATAACATTTTGTTTACAAATCATAACTGTAAGGTGCTGCTACTGCTATTAAAGCGTAACAAACAAACAAACAAACTCACATTCGCCTTTATAATATCAGTTAGGATTCTTAGAATGGGTGTATTTACCATTTTAATTCGATTCTTTCCGTCGTCTGGCAGATTTAAGTGCCGACTACAATATATACTGTACTTCAGTCGGCACTTAAATCTGTCAGCACTCCTTTATGGTAGACTGCGACTTGGCTTCTGTTACGTCTATAGAGCGTTGCGACAACGAATAATGCAAACAGTAGTTATTGCTTCTTATTCGATGGACACTGCCTGAATTGTCTTAAAATGCTGCGCTTGGCATTCTCTCACCCCCAAACTATTATTAAATTTAAATAAAGCCAAATGTGAGTTGTCGTTATTGTTACAGTTTTAGTGAGGCAACTCTACATACATGGTGATTTTGTTCTGTGATAAATAATAATTAATGTGTGATGTGCAATGATGAGCTTTAAATATAAAAGGACATCAATATGCAAAAATTATATTATTAAATAACACGTTATAAGCTTTTGACAATAAAAAATTTACAGCAACATTTTTACAGCTGCTCTATAGGTATTACAGTCTTTCG
Organism: Catocala sponsa; assembly: GCA_963564715.1. Lineage (NCBI taxonomy): Eukaryota > Metazoa > Arthropoda > Insecta > Lepidoptera > Erebidae > Catocala > Catocala sponsa. Next base: position 28,956,255 of record OY751329.1, read on the forward strand.
TATTTTTAGAGTAGTAGAGCCTCGCTGATTTCAGCATGAATGTGCCGGCTCGACCGGGGAAGGACTACCCTCTCACAGAATATCGACGTGAAATAGCAGTATTCCTATTGTTGTGTTTCGTTCGGTGAGTGAGAGTGCCGGAGGCCTAAGCACTCCCTTTCCCCCTTCCCGCCCCTTCTCCTTCCCACTTCCTTTCCAAAAGGGTCGGCAACGCGCAAGTGATGCCTCTGGTGTTGCAGGCGTCCATAGGCTACGGTTACCACTTACCATCAGGTGGGCCGTATGCTTGTTTGCCAGCTTAGTTGTATAAAAAAAAACTATATTTGTTTACAATATTTTATTATATCATTTTCTAGAATCAATTGTAAAAGTAATAATATTAAATTACTTTATAAAAATAACTATGGCTTCGAAGTAGTGCTATTAAGTAAAAGTCATTGCATATGAATAATGAATAATTGTGTAAATACGTCATTGGTAATTTAATTGCCAACAAAGTTTTCTTTTATAAGCAGTATTATACATTTCAATTTACATTAATTAACGTGTGAGGTAGTACTGGCGCAATTGCCGATTATAAGGTTCAGTTCGAGTTTCGGTTGAAGTGCTATCGAGATTTCCAGTCAAGAAACTCTCAACTGCTAGAACTCTGCAACTGCACCCTGTTAAACGCTACTGGGCTTAACCCCCATTACCCGAGTCCTTAACGAAATTGGCATAATTCGGTCGCAGTTTTCTCGGGCTATTCTCATGAATATCGCAGGAATGTTATGTAAAATTAAATTTATTTTTACATATATACAAAAATAGCAAAAAGGCTGATCGACGCTTGCCGCGACCAGAGGATTGGTTTTTATTTTGCGGAAGAAATAAGCATTGCCATTCGACGTGGCAATACTGCCAGTCTTCTGGCTACACTACCAGTCGACTGTAATACAAATGAGTTTTATGACGCCTACTAGAGGGTTTCACTTAAAAGTGATAGAAAGAGAACTAGAAAGAGACTTAAAATATAATAAAACAGAAATAAAATAAACCTAAAGGTTTATTTTATTTCTGTTTTATTATAGTTTAAGTAAAAGTTAGTTCTAAATATTTGTTCAAATTGATATTGGCCAAGTGTTGAAAATAAATTTTAACGTTATTAACATAGTTAGATGCCAAATATTTGATAGGCTAGTGATTGTATTCGGTAGGAATATGGCTCGATATTGGTATATCAAGCCATATTTCTGCAATAGGCCGCTTTGTATATTAAGGCACCAGCCACCAGTGGCCTACTGCATTTAGCGCTGTAAAACAGTAACTCTAACTAGGAAAATGCTGATTGAGTATGATTAAATGGATCGGGGGATGTGCAATATGTATTTAAAAATATTTTGAATTAGAATAAGTGTAATGTTTTATTAGAGCTTGCGACTATTTTTTATTTTTTTTATACGACTAATATGGCAAAGAAGCATATGGCCCACCTGATGGTAAGTGGTAACCGTAGCCTATGGACGCCTGCAACACCAGAGGCATCACTTGCGCGTTGCCGACCCTTTTGGAAAGGAAGTGGGAAGGAGAAGGGGCGGGAAGGGGGAAAGAGGGTGAATGGGCCTCCGGCACTCTTGTATCTTGTATCTGGCCATGGAACAGGTGGTCGTGTACGCTATACTAAAATGTATAACTGTTTACTTGGGCATTAAAATTAATAAAGGAAATTTCAGATATATAAGATTAGAATATATAAAGTTAATTATCAATTAAATTAACAAGATGCAACTTCTTGCTATTAGTTTTAATTTAAAATTATATCACGCTAGATTGTGCCCTCGGCTTCACTCGCGTAAATGTTATGTTAATGTAAATTTTCAATTCTTTGCAAACAGTTCATTTTCCTGGATGGATAGACACTATACCCATATTTTCTGTACCCCTGAAAACGTGTATGCTAAATTTCATGATGATTCGTCGAGTCGTTAAGGCGTGAAAGCGACATACAAACACACATTCGCATTTATAATATTAGTTAGGCATTGCTGTTAGAACATATCGGCCAGACAATTTCTTTTTAATATCAATTTGAAATCTTATCTTATTGTATGTCACGTCAATAGAAACAACAATAAATCTTTATTGCCGACATTTTAAAACTCGCATAGCATTTATAAAGTTGGTGTTATTAAAACTATTTGCTGCAGAACCTTAGCACATTTTGAATATATTGTTTAGCGTCACGCAACTTTATCGCGTACAGTGCGACGCACGAAATTACAGTATAAATCAGTTTTAAAATAAAAGAAAAGCAATTTCAAAAACCTTGACTCTTTAAAGAATATATGACTACGACGTTTACGCCTGCATGACAGCTCTTGCTATAAATTGCAGATAATTTATGATGAAGTTTTAGTTTTAAAATAGTTTGTCAACTGGTCGATTGTCCGCCATAATTATTGACAAGCAAGCGTTGCGTCTGGCTTTTGGAGGATCCCTACAGCTTTAAAACTTTGTTTAATAGTTCGTAAAAGACATACAGTTGGCACATTGCGTCCTTCTCTGACGTATTGTGTGACGCGTCAGCTCTCTCTCGGTTTTACATATCTTTAACAGTTAGTAACCCCTATTTGCGGCTATTGCCAGAGACCCATCGTAATGCCAAACGATAAAAAAGGCTTACAAATCGAATAATATATTAAAAAAATACGTTTTAGAAGTATAAATTTAACAAACAATAGCGTCGAAATTAAACTACTTTATACGGATTTTGACAAAATTCGTATAAACTACTTTAATTTCAATGTATAATATTGGCGAAAACGTAAGACAATATTGAATAATACCGGTTTATAACTGTTTACCAAAAGACTGCAGCCAAGCAAGAAATCGTAACCAAAACCATTTAAATTCTTTACATATAATTATATCTTTGTCGTTTAAAATAATTAATTAATTAACTTTTAATTGAAATCATCATCCATATTTTGATCGACGGAACCATATTCCTCCATCAATAAATATTTTTTGAAATATATTTTAATTAGAAAACAGGCGGATTAAGAAATCACGCAGTCCTATCTTAGATCATTAGTAAGAAAACTCCGGTTTATAGAGCCGGATCCTTATAAGCTTACTAGATGTTCCCGCGGTTTCACCCGTGTTTATCGTTACTGCGTCGCCCCCGTAGGTTCTATAGCCATCCTCGATAAATAGGCTATCCAACACTAAAATAATTTTTCAAATCGAACTAGTAGTTCCTGAGATTAGCGCGTTTAAACAAACAAACTCTTCAGCTGTATAATATTACTTAGTATAGATGAATTATTAGACACCTAGTTAGTTTCTATTGGGTAGGTATATATTATTTATATTCTATGAAATTGCTTTTCACATCGGTATAAAAATATTATATGCATTAAAACAGGTCATGGCCTTTCTTTGTAACAAGTTGCATTTGAATAAAATGTGTGGCACGTCTCAATAAACATCCAACTAGTTTTAAAAACTTCCCATGCAGCAGGATTATTTCCAGCGAATATGATAATTACGAGATCAAATTTTTTTTAATGATCTTCTTTATTATATTACTAGCTGATCCGCGCAACTTCGTTTGTTTCACATAAGATAATTTTCCCCGTTTTTGCAACATTTTTCATTGATGCTCCGCACCTATTGATCGTAGCGTTATGTTATATAACCTTACTCGATAAATAGGCCAACACTAAAAGTATTTTTCAATTCGAACTAGTAGTTCCTGAGATTAGCGCGTTCAACCAAACAAACAAACTCTTCAGCTTTATAATATTAGTATAGATATACATAGAGCAGCGATAGCTCAGTGGGGAGACCAACAGATTGCAATGCAGAGGTTCTCGGGTTCGAACCCACGTCGCGCACCTCTGACTTTCGGAAGTTATATGACTTTTCGAAATTAGTATTGATTGACAATTATCGTCTGCTCCGTGCCTCGGAGAGCATATTAAGCCGTTGGTCCCGGCTGCCATGAACATCTATGGCAGTCGTTATTGGGAGAGTGTCGACACAAAAGATCCCACTGGTTCGAAGTGTCGCCGGTCTGTACTGACTGGCCTCCACATAAGATAATATAAGATAGATATACATACAATTTTCATACAGCAAAAGCTACGAGTACAGAATCAAATAAAGTTAATAAAGTGGCAGTAGTATACTGTATATGAGATGACTGTCGTTTGTTTCATGAACGACTCTAGTCTGTATATTAAGTTTTATAACATTCAGCGCGTACATGCCTTTAATTTTATGTTTATTACTCTGCAAGGATGCCACCACCATGGTTTCTTTTAAATATATTATCCTACTCTCGAATACCGATCCGAAATTGTAGGTATCTAGATTCCAGGTAATTGGCTCATTAATATACATGAGGTACTCGGTAATTTCGTTTCTTTTTACAAATAGTTGTTAACACCTCCATTTAGATAATATTGTCTTCTGTTTACGCGAATGTTATTCATTGAAATTAAACTACTATATACGGATAAATATACATATAAATAGTATAATAGTATAGTAATAGTATAAATAGTTTTAATAGTTTCAATAATTTAATTAGCTTAAAAGTTAGTAAAGTTTAATAGTAATAGTAGTGTAACAGCTTTTCAAAATTTTGTAATAAAGTGTCAAATAAACAACGCGATAAAATCCGTATATAGTAGTTTAATTTCAACCTCCATTTAGGCTAGAATGCTTATGTTAGGATTGGGTTCACTTTCAATTACTCTCATTGGCCAAGTAGTTTCTTGAACACATACTTATAATTTATTGAATCTTGTGCTCTCCACTCTTTCACCTTTATGACTTGTGTGCAGCAAAGTTTAACAGAGAGGATTATCGCAATCATATACAAGTATAAGCATAAATCTATGGCAGTCGTTAAACCCTAAGGAACGTTAAGCTGGCTCAGAGTCTTAATGGTATTTTCGTAGGTTTTAAGCAATCTCTATGACAAATTTTAATAAAACAGGTTTATTGGTTTCGTTTAGGCGTAAACGTAACAAGGAAACATAGAATATACTAATTAATTATTGGCATTTTATGCAATATGGCACAATACATCTTACCAAATCTGTGACATAATTGAATACATATATCTTGATTTTATAATCAGAAATAATAGCATTTAAAATTTTTATTGGTATTGTTGGCACGTATTAGTTCTATTATTGGCATACCAGTGCAAAAAACATTCGATTCTTTGCTTGCTCAAGTTTATGTACGATCATGAGATCCTTGGTTTTGAGAGCTTTTGTGCCTAGGTCGAAAAAATATCAATGAGGGTCTTTTCTTTAGTCAATTCTTAGTATGAACACGAATTGTAGACATATCGTATGCAACATCTATGATACTCGTGAAATCCTATAGACGTACCTCGCTGGCCGTATAAAGCTTGCCTCCTATTGCAATTTGATCTAAAAACGTAACAGACCAGATGGGGATGTAATACACTGTATCTACCTCTTTGGAAATATAAGCGTGAGAGTATGTATTGCCAATAATAGGATGCAGCTAATAGTACCAATAGCAGGATTCTGTAAAGACGCAAATATTGTATAAAAACTTAAAGAGAAAGTTTACCTGCATAGCTTTGCATTTATAAATTACCATTCCTAATTAAATTGGATTGATGTTTTGATAAGTTTAAAATATTATCTATAACATGTACAATATTGAATCACTTAGAACTGTTTTTTGTGAAAGGGGTTTCCTTACGCTCACAGGTATTTATATTTTGCAGCTTTGTCTAATTGTAAAAAATAACATCACGTTTTTTGAACTTAAGTGTAATTCCAAACCCAATGTACGCAGTAAATATAAGTACAATTTAAATTTGCCGAATATGAAAAAACATAACTTATTATAAAAGCGCATATATAACAGCGATTAGGGTATTCAACCATCTACCTGTAGATATAAAAAAATTGGAAGGCAAATTGTTTAAAAGTGTCTTAAAAAATGGTTAATCAAATCTGTATTCTACGATATGCAAGAGTATTTTGCATTCAAGTGATCCAATGGAAAATACCACACTTTTGTAAAATTTTATATTTTTATTATTATGTCCATACTTCTAAAATTTACTTTTAATTTATACTATTGTAATGCCCGACAGGGTAGACTGTTGAAACGTAATCTAATTTTAAGAACACATTTCATGTACCTACACAGTTTAAGCAATAAATGTATTTGTCTTTGTCTTTGAAACTAGACATTTTAAGAAACATCTTGGCAACTTAATCTTATTTCAACATCTCTACATTAAACAGTCTATGCAAAATTCTTTAAAAAGGTAATTAGTAATTCATTGTTGTTCATAGCTGTATTATTCATCCTAACTGTTCCATTACTAATAAAATTGTTTTAGTTATTCTATGGTGTAAGCCGTACTAGGTCTCTTATTTTCTAGTTCATAGTTCTGTTCACTAGCCTATAACGTTCATATTATACTACTAAACTATTATTTAAAACTTATTGTATTATGATTAGACTTCCTAACTCATAATTTATTTTATGCATTTTGTAAGTGCCTTTGTTTCCGGTTTAAAACATTTTAAGGCCTTCTTAATTGAACTGGTGCTGGGTTGTAATAACTTCGTCATAGCGAGTTTTAATTTGCCGCGATGTTACGTCATTGTTTTTTTGGGTTATTTTTTTCACTTTGTAAATTTTCTTAATTTAGGTTTTTATCTTTTTTTTCATATTTAGCTCTTTTTCGTGCCATAGATATAAGCACAAATGAAGTTTTCTTTATATTCCTGACAAGTCAAGTTTTATGTCATGTAAAATTTCAATAATAGTATACAAGATTTTGGGGATTACAATACAATGTACTTGGTTTTATTATGATTTTCTGTTCAGTTTAGGCCTGTTATCTATTTGTGGAGCCAAATAAGGAACATGCTGTAAAATAGGAACAGAATAAAAATGTTATTATCGACAGATATGCTGTGTCAAGAAATGGGAAATGTTACTCTATGATCTTAATGAATAAATGATTTTAACTTTGGAAATTGTTTCAGTTATATATTTTGTGCTTGTATATTGTTAAAGTGTTTACTTACATTCTTTAACAAAATCTTAATAACGTCTCACCTCAAACATAGGGACAAGCAGAAATCTAAAATAATTGTTTTGATTTTTGATTCTGTTTATGGATCGTCTACCCCCTTGTCCTCTAACATTAATTTTCTTAAATATTTCTCTACGTACAGACATCAACTAGTTAAAATTTTATTATATGCATAGATATTATACAAAATTCTATCGATAGGTTTACAATTATAGATTAAATTGATCTCTATTTTGTTCTAATACTCTATAAAAAACCTTAAATTGTGCATATAATGCTATGCCGCTTTTGCCTTCAAAACAGAGGAAAGAAGAAAATAATGAAGAAGAAACTAACTCGTGCGGTAAGCGGCGGTAATTACACGATGTCGGCAATTAGGCAAGTTGGAAGTGTATAGTCATAACGATACGATTAGAAAAACCCGAGGACATAAAATTGCTCAACTAACGTCCTTGCGAATCGATATAAAGTTATATTATTATCTTATCTTACTCGTGGGCCAGTCAGTGTAGACTGGCGACACTTCGACTCAGTGGGATCTTTTGTGTCGGCTCCGAGATCTATCCATATGAATGTTCTGCATCAGTCGCAGCGTACACTTTAGAGGGAGTAGCCTGAAGTCTTCAGGGTTTGGATATGCCAATCCCATCAGACCCATCCTTAGTCCAGCCAACGCGTCACATACACACAGTAGGTGTGATATGGACTCGTCCTGTTCACCACAGGCTCTGCAAATTAAATTGTTTGCCAATCTCAATCTGCAGTTATAAACAGATATAAAGTTAACCGTGACTACTGATATCAGATAAACCAGAAAACAATTTGAAAGACTAAGCATAGCGCGCTATATACGGTATACTTATACAAACTCATGTAGTCAATATAAAATACTTAGGAAATCTCAGTGCCAATTCATATATAGGTTTTTCTATTATTCCTGACTGCCTCGTTGGCGTAGCGGTAGTGGATAGGATTGCTGTGCTTGATATTTAGGTTCGAAACCCGGATCAACCCAAGAATAAGTCATTGGGGTTTTCTGTCAAGAAATGCTCGATAACAATTCGGCGTTACGAATTTGGCGCGTCTCACTGTGCCTAGAAAAACTTGCAAAATCTCTTGTGCGCTATAATATGTTATGTTCCAATCTTCGTTAATGTCCAAAATTCGGTATGAACGAACTTATTGTTCACCTGCCATGCGTATAAGTCATTTGCTGGATAATATTATAGTATAACTTCTATTTAAAATCACACTGTATGTTTTTACTTAAGACTGCGCCGAGCGTAAGACAGATAATGACAGAGCTCGTGCGGCGCATATTTAAATCGGCGCGCGGCCGCCATAGTAAAATTGTATGGAGGATTTGAAGTGCTGATTTGAGAAATATGTACCTGTCTTTATTGTCAACCAATAACTTAAATATTCGGGACGGACAAATTGTAATATAACTATTTATGTTTCGTTTAAGCTGTAAAATAGGATATATTTCTACTATTATAATCTAAAAATCACGTAACACGAGCTTGCGTTTTTCCATTTTTCGTGCAAATTTACGTAGTTTTGTAGGCGAAAATATTGATTATTTTAAGTTTTTTACACGGAGTAATTGTAAACACATTCATTGTTATGGTAAGTGTATATTTTATATTTGTATTAAACACAATGTGTTGATTTTATTCACTTAACTGTGACCGCCTGTTTTGGTATATTTCGCGCAGGCGCACTTTTAAGCGCAACAATGGATTTGATATGACCTTTATCTTGTATACCTACTTAACTGTCATACTGTGATAAAGTTGGGCAACATTGATGTGGTCAAGTGATTTGAGGGCTATTTACAAAATATCCTACTCGTCACAAAGAACATGAATACTATTGAACGTCAAATTCAAATTCAAATTCATTTATTAATGCGAACATGGGTTTACATTTTAGTTGTTACAGATTATATGTAGGTTCTGCCACATTGCACCCACAGGCGTGCATATGTCATTAGCATTTAATTGGAATCATTAACAAATCAAATATTTCAATTTATAAAAATACATAGTCACAAAATTTTTAATAATATACTACAACAGAAAATAAAAGAAATACAGAAAATTTAGTCTAGTTTACATTATTTTATCAATGTGGCATTCAGTTACATTGTAGTATGCTTTATGCTCTAAAAAGCCCTTCAACTGTCGTTTGAATGCATTATTGTTCATATCTTTCCACTGTTTTGGCAAATTGTTATAAATGATTGGAGCCATACAGAATACACTTCTACGCATAAGTGCAGTTTTAGCAATGTGTAACCGCAACCTGCTGTTGTCACGTCTATTACGTGAAACTGTGTCCTCCAGTCGTGGAAATAGGCAAGGATTTGCTCTAACGAACATCGCAGTATCCAGAATATATAGGCTCGGTAATGTTAGTATTTTGTACTTCTGGAAGTAAGGTTGACAGCTATCAGTTGTTTTAAGCCTGAACATGGACCTGATGCACCTTTTCTGAGCTTTAAATGCTATCGACGTATCAGTAGAGTTCCCCCAGAAAATGATACCGTACTGTATTCTTGAAGCAACTAAACCATAGTACGCCGTAATTACGGCTTCTGTATGTCACATTATAGAAACTATAAATAATTCTTTTAACTGTCCTCGACTCGGGGCCGAGTCGTAATAGAAACTGTTCTGTTCTGATTTAGTTTTAGTAGTAAAAACATCACAAAACTCAACGCTCCTAAATTAAAATAAGCGTCAAATGTGAACATGAAATGCATTTTATATCACATTTGGCGTTTATATGTAAATCTAGTTCGGAACTCCATTTTGAAAAGTTTTTATTACAAGATCAGGTCCACTGATCTAAACTAAGAATATAAATATTCATTTGGACTCGTCGCTCCTTACAATAATTTGAAAAGAAAAGCTACATGGATTTCGCTTGACCAGTAAACCTAAATCAACATTGTAAGCAAAATGTTACAACCGTATTTATTCAATTTGCAACAAAAACGTTTAAATGAAGCGAATCTGAGCTTTATATCTGTAATGAACTCGCAGAAGTAATAAAAAAACAACATTGTAGATTGCACACTGCAGTTTATTTACAACAACAAACTACCCCGCTCCGTGACGTTTATTGAGACGATCGTGTATTTATGTTCTTTTAATGGCATCGCACATTACCCGCGAGCGCTCCCGACCGACGACATTAGCAAAGAAAACATCACAATTGACGTTATTTATGCCAATCGTAGCACTATTATGTCGATCTCAAGTGCTTTTAGCGTACTTGCAAACTTTATCCTGTGGCTTTATGTACTGTGTATTTTCGTAGTATTACGTCCTGCAGTTACTGCAATAGTTTATATAAAAATATTTTATTTTAAAGATACATTCAATATGTATTTTATTTACCGCATCGATCAAATATGTCCAAAATATATAGAAAAGACCGGCCAAACATTAGGTTCATAACAAGCAAAGCAACTATGTTAGCCCTTGCGCTTCTGGGGGACCGTGCTATACTAAAACGGTTTTCCAATCATCTCCAGATAGGAGTAGTGTTAGCAATTCTCAAAATTCTGAGTTATTATGACCTAATAACATTTTATTTAAGACATTTCACACACGAAAAACAGAAAAAGCAAATTTAATTCAATTATTCGTTAGTGTATTTGTCTATTTTACGTGTGCAGTAACTGGGAACCCTTGTTACAAAAGTTACGTTGACAATAAAGTAGTGTTACTTATTGATACTTTAGCTTTGTATTTCTGGAATGGATTTGAAATCACGATCCTTTCGAATATCGTAGAATTCTCTTCGAAAATAAGTATGCGGTGATTTTCATTTCCTGGGATCAGAGATGCAATGTATTTTTGTGATCAGAGCAAACAAGATTGCTTGGTAGAGAAACACTAAAGCGGCAGGTGTCCAGGCTTAGGTGAAATAAAGACGACGAGACGCCGACGACAGTAGTGCTGTTTCGACGTCACAGAAACTCAATAAAAATATAAACCTGCTGGTAAATTCATGTGCCAATTTAGTTAAAGTGTCAATAAAAAATACCAAATTATTAGGAAAAGCTTTACTAACTTATTTTTGTATGTAATCATGGATAGAGCCAATAATACTTGGCGTATTGTCGTGGGGCCGGTGAGCTCAGTGGGGAGACCAACAGACTGCAACGCAGAGGGTCTCGGGTTCGACTTTCGGAAGTTATACGACTTTTCGAAATTATGTACGTATTAATTGACAATTATCGCCTGCTCCGTGCCTCGGAGAGTACGTTAAGCCGTCGGTCCCGGCTGCCACAAACATCTATGGCAGTCGTTATTGGGAAGTCAGTGCTCTCTAATATCCTGACACTGGTCTACCCTTAGGGTATCGTTAGCCTTCGGGTTGCGGAAGTCAGATGGCAGTCGCTCCGTGTAAAAACTGATATCCAGTCAAATCCCGTTAGACTAGAAAGCGACCCAAGTGACTTGGGAATAATAAAGGTTAGGGAGAAGAAGAATAATTCTGTTTTAAATATTTTCAGGCATTTTGAAATAATACACCTGAAATTACACTTCAATACATTGAAACGAATACCACTTTAGTAACTGATGACTGCTTAGTAACAACCAACATGTCGAGATAGGTATACATATACCTATATATTATTACAGTCGACACTCCTTCCCAGTCTAAATTACTTTTAACTGAAGAAAGCAGTCAAAAAATGTTTTGGCTAAGTTATTTAGTCTATATGAACAAAACGAATATACTAACTGGTCACCATATAATAAAATTAATAGATGGCGCCTACATAGGACTTTTTCATTAGGTTATAATAAATTACCACAAAGGCTTAAACTTAAGTAATCCTCCTTTGCTCTAAGTCAAAAGCACTTTTGACAGTTTTCGTTAGTCAAAAGTAGTTTTGTTCTGGAGAAGTTTTGACTGAAACATACATAATATATAAATAGTTTTAAATATAAATACATTAGATAATGGCTCAATGTCTTAAATAGCTCGAATATTTACCATACGTGAACGAATTATATCGAACCATTCGATGAATATCAACTTTTCCAAGCAGTTACTTACACTATTGAGTCACAGCAGCACACCGGTGGCTTGACACAATAAATTTTTAATTATATCTGGTATTCTAAGACTTAAGAAGAAAATAATCATATACTCTTTATGTTTATAAGTTACCAGCCTAAAATGAACCACGCATCAACAAAACAAAATTTTAAGTAAGTAATGAAAATTAAGCTCCCTTTAATAAAGTTCGAAAGAAGATGCCCGTGTTATTCTGAGACAAGAGGTCTATGTAGCTTGGATAATGAATATTTACGAGGCCCTTGCAGCCCTCGGAGTTACACCCTTATCATGATGTACGGAGGGCGATATTATAAGGCATGAGTGAGATACAGGACCGAAGGGCGGCGGGACAATGTACAAGTAAGGGCCTCGTTAAACTTTCAATTTAGGTGCACAATACTTCTTTCTCTTTAATTTAGGAATACGATACTTCTCTTTACACGTTACATGCTAAATACGAAAGGACTCGGTTCTTTTTATCATGAATTGTACAATGTTTAAGAAAAATATCGTAATATTAAATTTCTGTCTAAAATGTATAATTATAAATGTTTTGTCATTCTTGGTATGCGATATTTCATCGTATTCAATTGAGTTACTTTTATAACATAGGTTAACTTAAAAGTAAATAAAATTAATATTATTTCTACTATAACGTAGCCTAAGTTACTTATTACAAATATAATGTGGCTAGTTATTTACTGCAGATACCTTAGGTGAGGCAGTCTGTAGGCGTCAAACCTATATCATTTTAGTAGCTAAATTATTGTAATATTGGGGCTTTGAAATCGCATAATAGTAACTTCTCTGGCAGTTCCATTGTATTTCTTATTGATAATGCACTTTCGATCAAAAAGAAAAACAAAATATCTGTATACCTGGCGAATGACCATACCACGAAAGTCATGATAACTATCACGGCTTTTGTCTTATTAATTGTCAAAATCTTTATTTCGGCACGTAAAATTTACATTTTCACTATCGGATTAACTCTGAAAACTGCTTCTATATCAGAGCGTAATACTACGTTTTATACCAGCTAAAATAGTACAAACCTCATTGGAGTGTCGCTTTGCATTTTTATATTATTATAGCCAAAAGACGTCCACAGCTGGACATAGGCCTCAACTAAGGTTTTTCAAACAGACCGATATCTTTAAATCTCGATTAAAGAAGAACAAGTCATAGCGCTATATTGAATAATAATCTTAATATAATATTATCTATTTATTTATTTATTTATTTATTTGGATCGCCAACAAATGATACACATTTCTTACTTCTAAATAATAATTTACAGACATGCCTTGTGCTCATTCACTTAAAGGCAACCACATCTAACAAAAATAAAAATGTTCGCCACAAAAACTAAGCAAAAAACTCTAAATACATTAACATAATATTAAAATTAAAAAGAAAGAAGAAATAGAAAAGTTATTGTAAAAATGAGAAATTATACTTAGTCTAGTATGGTATCATAATTACCGAAGCCTGGAACCCAGGTATACATATCTATATCTAATGGTGCTTTCATATGAAGATAAATAAATCCATGTGCCATAATTTCCCATACATACACTATGTATAAACAAACAAATTATATAAGTGGCCGTCGAAAACCATCTTTATTATTGTATAATATAATATTTTATATTTATTTTGATATATTTAGGATTATTAGTATTTTGTTTAACTATACGTATAGATAATACAAATTCTGCAGATAATGGTGGCATCACCTATCTCCTATATCTATCAGCGGGACACCAGAGAAATTAAAGTAAAAGTATTTTATATGGTCGGCCAAAATGCTCTGAATTTTTATTTTTATACAATATTTAAAATTTACTGAAATGTTACACATGGTTTATACAAATGCATGAATAAGAGGATGTAAGCACGAAGGTTTACTTTTTTACATGGACTATTACTGGACAGTCCAGTTTGGACCGCTACATATTTACTGGCATTTTCATTACACGTTATTTCGCAAGCATTCTAGATTAATTTGGATACAATTATGATCATTTAAAAAGCAATAAATCCTTGCATTGGAGAGATATAAGAAAATGATTATTCGAAAAACTACCCAACTATTTATAAGGTTGTTAAGTGTTGCAAAGCTTGTGGATTAGGAATTGTCTTTTTAAAATGTGACCCTGACTTTGTTAAAATGCCAAATATGAAGTAATTTACTTTCCTAAAATTGTAAACAATGAACTTTAACATATTGGAATAAACTTGTAAAACAATAGTAATTTTCAGTGGGGGCAGCACTAGAATTTTATGGCGGGGACAGATGGAAACGTCAGTGCGGCGGCGCGACCCGCGGTATAACATTTGGATTTATTCAGTCGTGAAATTAAACAAGCCCCGAAGCGCCCCCTATCACAATTTATGTTCGCACTAGATTGTAAAGGTCCGACACGGTAAGAGCTGCGTCTGTACCCTCATTAATTGGTGACCTCATGACTAGCTTGTATTTTATACGTGATTTAAATGTTGGATCATGTTGGATCGTACAAGTTTAAGATCCTTTAACATTAACGTATCGTATGTCAGCTTAAACTTTATACACAACCTTTTGTACAAAATGTGTACTTCGAATAGTATTGCGTATCAGTTTGCCTATAGAAGTTAACAGCAAGGCATGGTCGATATCCTATCTTATCTTATCTTATGTGGAGGCCAGTCAGTGCAGACCGGCGACACTGCGACCCAGTGGGATCTTTTGTGTCGACACTCTCCCAATAACGACTGCCATAGATGTTCATGGCAGCCGGGACCAACGGCATAACGTGCTTTCCGAGGCACGTAGCAGGCGATAATTGTCAATCAATACGCACGTAATTTGGAAAAGTCATATAACTTCCGAAAGTCAGAGGTGCGCGACGTGGGTTCGAACCCGAGACCCTCTGCATCTATATGCTGGTAACTACAATAATTTGACAAATGAAATAGTATAATATAATATTCAATTCTATCACATACACACAACACCATCTGGCCCAAACTAAGCAGAGCTTGTACTCTAAGTACTAGACAATGGATAATAATAAATATATACTTTTCTTTTTGTAAATACATACATATTATACATAGAAACACCCAGACCAAGATAAACATCCATTTTCATGCCCACAAATGTTTGACTTGTGCGAGAATCGAACCCGCGACCTCAGGCGTGGCAGTCGGTTACACTAACAACTACGCCATCGAGTCATATTGAGTTATGATTAATTTTATAAATACACTGATTATTATTTAAAAAGTAGGTTCTTGGTAGGTATTGGGATTATTCGGTACTGACCACCGTTTTCCAAATAATTGTTTTTTGTTTTCCCGCAGATGATAAATTTCATTTCAACACGCGTGTAGTGTGGTTTATTATTATGAGTGACATGACAAATAAACAACTTCGCTACGCTTGGATTTTTTGTATGATTCATGAAACGAATATTTACTTACGTATGCTTTTATTAATGGCATTCATAGCAGAAACATTCATTGACGTAGGGATGTATTGTAGGAATAAAACAAAGGTAATCTATTGTATTGATAGAGCAACGATAGCTCAGTGGCGAGACCAACAGATTGCAATGCAGAGGGTCTCGGGTTCGAACCACGTTGCGCACCTCTGACCTTCGGAAGTTATAATATGACTTTTCGAAATTATGTGCGTATTGATTGACAATTATCGCCTACTCCGTGCCTCGGAGAGCACGATATGCCGTTGGTCCCGGCTGCCATGAACATCTATGGCAGTCGTTATTGGGGGAGTGTCGACACAAAAGATCCCACTGGGTCGAAGTGTCGCCGGTCTGCACTGACTGGCCCCCACATAAGATAAGATAAGATTGTATTGATTAATAAAATTCAGTGCTCAGTGAAATCGAAATCGAAAAAGAAGTCTTCTATATTTTGATTAATAAAAAGGGTCGAGAATATCGATTTTAATGCTTGAATAAGTTATAAATGATAGCACAACACGGTTAACGTTTAAATCAACTTTCAGTCAACATTCGATCTCATTTTAATTAAAAGTCACATTTGACGTTTATTTTAGTTTAGGAGAATACTATTTATGAATTTTACTAGCTTTTGCCCACGGCTTCACTCGCGTTAATTTAGAATTTGACAATCAATTCGGGTTGTACTCTGTTTGTAATAATATAATTCAATCATGATTCGAAAGACATGTGGCGCCATCTATTATCATAAGAACTTTATTGTTGTTTTCCTCGGGAACAGTATTTTTTTCAGGATGAAAGGTAGTCTTTGTCCGTTTCTGTACACCTGACAACTTATATGCAAAATTTCAGAATGATCGGTTCTGTGGTTTAGGCGTGAAAAGGTAACAAACAAACAAATAAACAAACTTATTTTCGCTTTTATAATATTAGTTAGGATTAGGATGACATTGAATATATCAAAGCTCTATTTTTAATAGGTTTTATTACTTGAAATAAGTCATCTACTGTGCAATTGTGGCTATATGAATAGTTATGTAATTCGAATGCAATATGCATTGGAATTATATTTAAATGTGTTAACAACATAATTATACTTTATTGATACATATGACGAGGCCTGAACTTAGAACTGATAACTTTGTGATGTGGCTGACCATTTCACGAAATGGTTATATTTCATGAAATAGAAAATATCCACTACACACTTGATTTGGTCCGGCCAGATCAATGAATAACGAGATGGGTGTAAAAACCCAGGATTTAACCTCTTCGTCTTAAATGTAAAAGTAATGAAAAGAAATGACCCCTATATCTCGGGGGTCTTTTGACCCACAGGGCCCATATTCAAACTCGACTCGAGGTATGACCCCAATTTGTCTGCACACCAAGTTACAAGTACGTCGGTTCAGTGGTTCTGGAGCTATGCCTGTCACTAACAGACAGACACACAGACCCACATAGTGTTTTCATTAACCTCTTCGGAGAAGACTCGGAGGTTTTAATAAGCGATTGACTATATAAACAGCTAAACGCACATCTACTACATGATATGGTCAAACATTAGTTACATTATCCACTGTTAGAGGCGCGGATGTCATTTTGTTTTTATGTAGCATCATGGCGGCGGACAATTGGACGTACTTTCTGAAAAACGTTCCAACAAAGTAAACATTTTGAGATAATCGTGATTGAAGTTCAATCCCGTATTGCTTCTTTATGAAGTATGACATGTGGGTGGGCTACTAAGTCATGATTTCATATTTAGAGTGATAGTAGAGCTACCAAATTTTGCCAGATAGTAAATAGTAACCCCGTGACTAATTTGCTAATAATAACTCGATTTTGACCCGAGTGTGGGTTGGAACGTTTTTCAAAAAGTACGTCCTATTATTCTAATAAACAAACTAATAATAATGCGCTAATTTAAAATAAAAGTCTAGTGAAATGTCTTACAAGAAAAATATATAAGTTTCTTTTTTATATGGTATTTTTATTAAATACTAGCTGACTAGCGCAACTTCGTCTGCTTCATATACGAGAATTTTCCCCGTTTTTAAAACATTTTTCATTGCTGCTCCGCTCCTATTAGTCGTAGCGTGATATTATATAGCCGTCCTCGATAAATGGTCTATCCAACACTAAAATAATTTTTCAATTCGAACCAGTAGTTCCTGAGATTAGCGCGTTCAAACAAACAAACACTTCAGTTTTATAATATTAGTATAGATTTGATACCATTTGTATTTTTAAACACTAAAGGTAAGCCTCAATCTCACGAGCTAACTACAACGATAAACAATGCCACCCGAGCTGTCAAATCACCGGTTACTTTTCACGGATGCACCATTTAAGCAATTGTAAAAATGACGTCACAAATAACAATGAATTTAACCGCTCAATTTCGGCCGGTTAGCGTTATACATTTGAAGTTTAATCTATTCGTTGTTCAAATGGCAACATATTGCTATTGGACTTTTTGCATTGAAAAAGTTTATTTGCCGAATAGACAGGTAGTTATAAATGCTACTGTTAAATTTATTTTTAATAGCAACAGAAATACAGGCCGGTTGTTAAAGTTCATGTAAATATACAAGTGAAACACAACTTATATAACACTAGATATGTCCGCGGTTTAACCCGCGTTTATGATTACTGCGCCTCCCGCGTGGGTCGTAGCGTGATGTTATATAGCCTATAGCCTTCCTCGATAAATGAGTTATCCAATACTAAAATAATTTTTCAATTCGAACCAGTAGCTCCTGAGATTAGCGCCTTCAAACAAACAAACTCTTCAGCTTTATAATATTAGTATAGATATGTACTAAATGTAAAATATAAAACGCAATAGCATTTGTTTACGTCAAAATTTAGTAGGTACCTATTAGTGATTTTGATCAAATATTAAATATACCTACAAATAAAAACAGTATAGTTTGGGTCTAATTGCTAGATTTTTTTATAGAGATCTAGCCAAGCGGCTGATCGACGTCTCGCATGACCAGAAGGCTGGCATCTTCTTTGAGCAAAGAATTAGCATTTCTTTTCAATGTGGCAATGCTGGCAGTCTTCTGGATAAGGTTGTCAATTGACAGCGATGCGGAAGAATACTATGCTTTTTAATTCTGTACTATATCGTTGTTAATACATAATTTTTTTAATTGTCTCCGTAGATAGCTTTTTTTTATACTACTAATGTGGCAAACAAGCATACGGTGGGCCGTATGCTTGTTTGCCACATTAGTTGTATAAAAAAAAGCTGTCTGTTGGTACCTGATGGTAACTGGTCACCGTAGCCTATGGACGCCTGCAACACCTGAGGCATCACTTGCGCGTTGCCGACCCTTTAGGAAAAAAAAAGAAGTGGGAAGGAGAAGGAGCGGGAAGGAGGAAAGAGGGTGATTGTGCTTCCGGCACTCTTACTCACTAAACGAAACACAACAGTAGGAATACTGGTATTTCACGTCGATATTCTGTGAGAGGGTAGTCCTTCCCCGGCCGAGCCGGCCCATTCATGCTGAAATCAGCGAGGCTCTACTACCTAGAGTGCTGTTAGTATGTTAGTTACATGTACAGTTGAGCAAATTGCCATTGAAATCAATGCGATATTTGT
This sequence comes from Catocala sponsa, assembly GCA_963564715.1. Lineage (NCBI taxonomy): Eukaryota > Metazoa > Arthropoda > Insecta > Lepidoptera > Erebidae > Catocala > Catocala sponsa. Next base: position 28,975,513 of record OY751329.1, read on the forward strand.
GCAATCAGCAGACACAAAATACTAAATACTAACCGAATCGAAACACCATAAGCTTCAAAAACGTTAACATTTTGACTTGTATAACCAGTCGTTCACTAGATACACGGAAATGTGGACCCGCTTCGTGCAGTTTGATTTCGTTTTCAGTGCGACTAAAACAATACTAGTATATATTGAAGAGCGAACAAACTGAACAGCGGTTGCAATACAGGGATGCTTTTATTGAATGTTTACTCAGCGATGTATATTTTGAATGTTATTGCGTATTTCAGTGCACAAGTACTATTGTAAGATATATGTTTGAATGTATAAAAGATATGATTTAATATTGTAACAAAACTAGCTGAACCTGGCAACGCTTCGCTGGGGATCTGACTGATATTAATTAAAAGGCAGGTTAATAAAAGTATACTAGGATTAGTTTCCGTGCCTGTCATTTCGAGATAAAATAATTTATATAAACACCCTTATGTAGAAGTTAAAAAGCACGAATAGTGGGTAATCGTTGGATTACCAAGCAGAGGTATCCAGTCTGATTCGTATGCGCTCACTTTTAACTTTTCCAAGATATGTGCATATTAAACTGTTAACTATCGCTGGCTCTATCGGTGATTCCTTCACCGATAAAGCCAGCGATAGTTTAAAACATTTTATGGAGAGCTCATGCAAGCAAAATTCTGCATGTCGAAGAGTTCTTAAAAATAAAGTTATCGAAGATATTATGTGAAGTCTGTCAACTCGCGCTGGGTCAGCTTGGTGGACTTTGGCTAACCTTATTTACACTGAGAAGAGACATGTGACAGGGTAACAGAATATAAATTGTATTGAAATGCAACGTAGTGTAAAGATAACAAACAATGCAGCAATAAGCTGGATGATAAGTGGCTACCGTTGCATATGGCAGCACTGCATGGAATTTATGATGGACATGACCTGATACTGCAGCCGAGATTAACTACTCACGAGGTTTCTGCTTATTATAGTATATTGTGTGAAGTATATGTACGAGCAGTATACCCGTACACTGAGATGTTTTGTGTTGTAGATGTTATGGCTAACAACGGGATGGACACAGAAAAGAAACTTTAATGTTTTAGTGTCCATAAATAACCAGAGTACAATAAATACTCTGATTATTTACGGACACTAAAACACTGAAGTTTCTTTTCTGTATACATCCCGTTCTTAGCCATAATACCTACAACACAAAACGTCTCAGTGTACGGGTATACTGCTCGTACATTTAGGTCCTTCGAGCTGGATTTGGATATACAGTCCGGATACTGTACGGGTAAACTGCTCGTACAGTATAGATAAATGAATGCTACTAGTTTAGGTATTTGGGTTATAGGTATTTTTTGCTAATAAATACTGCATATATTATACCTAGTGCGGTTAGCTTATCATTTCTGTAAGGCAAGAAAATTTACAAAATATTGCAACAGAGTACATAAAAATCACCCAGTCTTCGAACAAGTATTACAGGGTTACACAATTCTTTGTCCTGTGCGAGAACAGATTGACAAGATTCAAGACACATTGGGGAGATAGCCGCGCCAAATATTGCGACATAAGCATAATAAAATTTTAAAATTCTACTCGTGAATCGTGATAAAATCCATTTTGTCATACAAGGCCTCCATATATTTAAAAGAACTAGCGGTCGCCTAGTGGTCAATATTCGACCAAAATTCCTAAGCTTGCAACTTTGTTTTCTGTTTTTCTCTATTACATATAAATACAAAGTTACAAAGAATTGTACGTTGTCAGACGAACAATGTCGAAATACTACGAACGCGTTTCGACTGCGTGTGTCAAATGCATGGTTCTGTGCGTGTAATGTTTTTTCATTAATTAATGTATTTCTAATGCATATTTTATAAAAATATTAGGATTCGCCCCTCCTTCTCCGTATAAACTTTAACTGTGCCAAATTTCATACTCCTCCGTCCGCGCAATTTTCGTAAAAAGGGGTACAAAGATTTTGCTTCACGTATTAATATATAGATGGAGTAATCGGTCTCAAATTACATCAAAAATAAAGCATTTGACGCTGTAGAAACTTAAATAACATCATTTACATTCCATTCAGGTTAAAGATGAATGTTGTTTCATATACAAGGACGTAAATAGCGTTACTCCGAGAGTACGTCCGTATATTTTGAACCAGCGCGAGTGTTATAACAACGGGTGCTAATTATGAAAAGCTATGGGTTCGCGTGCTGTGCAGTCCCCGAGCGCAATTATGCTAATCTTATTAGTCAATCCACTTCACCTTGCAGTTTTATGTTTCTGCACAAGCTCCGCATAGTGCGCATTTATAACTACTCCACTTTCTTAACTTACTACAATAGCGTGTAAGCTTACCCGTAATTAGCCTCGCTATTATCGTGTGCATTAAACTATTTGAATTTATTACTTTAAGCTCCGGTCTGAATTTATTATTCAAAACGCGCGCAATTACCAACAGTTAAAGCACATAAAGCAAAAACATCAATACTCAATCAAAGTAAACGTTACTAAACAGCGATATCCCGAACAAAAAGGGCAATATTTTCAATTGTCTAACTTTTATGACATAAAGAGTAAGTACGGATTTACAATGAAAGCCCCCGCCTTTCTAACTTAGAATATTTCACTTAAGAAACAAAAGTACTCTAATAAAAGAAGAACAATCATAAAAAGAGAGACGTAAGAAAGCGCTTTTTAAAAAAATATCGGCGACTGCGCGACGCGGGCGGTCATCTGAACACCTCACTGTTGTTTTAGACACACGGACCTCTCTTTAAAACCGCGAAAGTGGCTACAAACTACTATTACTTTGTCTTCTTTCGTAAAGTTTGTGGATAACTTGGGGTAAGAGTAGTTTAAGCTGGTATATAGGGTGGATTTTCTAAGGAATACTTGGTGAATGTAATTAAACAAGTACAGTGATCATATAATTATGTTTTAATCACGATTCGTTCGAATAAAACGATTTTATGTATTGCTACATTATAATTTTGTGACATTCATGAGATGTTAAAGCAATATACAGGTGTCCCAGAATATGTGAATCAAATTGTAACCGGAGATTCCTTAGGTCAGGGCCTTTCAAATGTGCGAAATAAAAATTTAAAACATTATGACCTTTGTGTAAAAATAAAAAATAAAAGAAGTAAATTACCTAATAATCTATACTAATATTGTAAAGAGGAAAGATTTGATTTTTTGTTTGTTTGTAATGATTTAACTCAAAAAGGACTAAACCGATTTTAAAAATTATTTTGCCGGATAGCTGTTATCACCAAATAACATAGTAGGTTTCGGTTACCTTTTTTAAACAAATATGGTTTAAAAAAAGTAACCGAAACCGCGAGCAAAAGCTATTGCATATTAAATTAAATTATAATGAATAAAAACGTCGCCAGACAAAGGTTAGGATCGTCTACTTGATAAAGGTCCACTTGAGGCTTTACAAGCACACGTTTTTTGGTATTAATAACCAGAACAAAGTATAAGAGGCTCATTACTACTTATATAGCAACCAGGCTTTAGGCATTCACTTATACGAGTACATTAAATAAGTTCTAGGAACAGCAATATATCAAATTTTGCTGAGTTGCGACCAATTTGCAGTAAGATTTGTTTTTTCTTTTTTTTGTAATTAACTGTGTCTGAAGTATGTAACTATGTAGTGCATAATCTGCTGCAAATAAATGTATTTTCTTTCTTTCTTTCTTCTTTCAATATGTCAACAATTGCCAAGCATGCGTATAGTATGAACAAGCCTCTTTACACACGAAGCGATGACGTTTATATACTATCGAGAAAGCAGTATTTCTTAACGTAAAGTTTTCTTAACGTAAAAAACCATAGTCCGAACTTTAATAGGCAGAGAGTGGATAAGATTAACAACCTTTAAACTCTCATTACAGTGTTCTGAATCTGAACTACGTCAAGGTATTTAAATCACGTGTAAACGTCGAACAGCGGCGCCATTATGACTGGCACGGACGGTAATAGGCTGTGTGGCGACAACCCCGACGCATTTAAAACTATTCGGGTTAACGTGGTAGGTTTAGTCGTAGTTGACCAGGATATCGCCATCTTTCTCCAGGTGAGTCCGACATAGACCCTCCGCCCGCGGTGGAGTGTGCGTAAATACATACGGTTAAAGACATTTATTTTTCTCAAAATAATACAATAATCACTTACAGAGAAAAATACAATAGTAAACAAAAATATGTTAACCAATTAGCGTAGTTAGTAAGGTAGTTGTAATTCAAGTTTAAAATGTATCAGGTAATAACGTTGTCACTTAAAAAGTGCTCGAGCGGAAAACAATGCATGTTTATTAAGGCCTATGACTTAGTGATATGTATTAGTAAAATTTTTGTCACTTAAAAAGTGCTCGAACGGCAAACAATGCATGTTTATTAAGGCCTATGACTTAGTGATATGTATCAGTAAAAATTGTAAATGTTTATCTTTATGCTAATAAAAATAAAATGGACAGTGTTTTGTTTTTTATTTTTGGGATTGTATGTTATTTTATGTATGTGTTCAGTACATACCGCAACATAAAAAGGAAATGTTAGTAACAGTATTTTCTTTGTTAAATAATATACAGCCTGTTACTCAGTGATCATTTTTAAAATCGATAGAGACGTTTTTGACCTAAATCCTTACAAAAAACAAACAAAAAATGAAATCTTTCCTCTTTATAATATTAATGAGTGAGGAAAAATTATCCAGGGTTCATGGAAGCTTGTGCTTTGTGTCTTGATGCCAAAAGATTGACAATACATCAAAATCATTTCCACACCTTGATCCAATCATTGTTTCTAAACGAGAGAGAGATTCTAAGTAGTGATTATTATTTCTTTAAAAGCTTTTTAACAACCACTACAAATTGAATACTAACATTCTTCGAAATATTTAGTTTCTCAAAGATTTCGCTGGCGACGCAGCGACGGATAATTTAGCCTCGCTAATCCTGCTATCTGTACTTACCTTGCAATGATTATAAAGTGTAGGTAATGCGCAACAGTATTTCAAATGAAAGCTGGAATATTTTCTGAGTTGCATTTACGTTTTGCAACTTCAAATGTTGTTTCAACAAATTATTCACGAAATAAAATTGTCTTAGGTTTTTGCAGAAATTAAATAAATACCGTACGGGATCCTTTAATATGGCATGCTTTAAAATCGAAGTATCGTGTATATGTTTGCGCTTTACCCAATTACGTAATAAATTCTTATTTTTAATCAAATACAATTTATATTTAACGTGGCTAAAATTATTTTACAGTCATTGTATTTATTTAAGTGCAATGTAGTTAAAACATTCATTCGTTTATATTTTACATATCACAAAACTAAAGAAAATATTGAATCATATATTCACCACACGGAGCCATATGATTTCCAGAGCACTCAGGGACCTGGGTGTCATAGCAATCCTCTTATTTCATTTGTCAGGGTGACGCGAAAAATGTCGGTGGCCGCGCTGACAATATGCGATCTGTCAGCCCTTGGCAACACACAGCCAGGACGGATCAAGACTGATGGCTTTATCACGGTGGCGTCGGTTTTTGTCAGCTCGGTCAGCGATATGTGTTTAGATTTCGTTTAGTTCATGAAATATGTCAGGTTAATGTTATGGGATATAAATTGTGGTTGACTTTGACGTTCGTTTTGATTATTACTTTACTTTTAATGGTACATTCTATTTTAAGGGCACGCAAAATGCAAATCCCAATTTTGCTAACACAAAGAGGGCAAATAGCGTAAAGTAAATTTAATCAATTCAGATAAATTGTTAGTGTCAGATTCTTATTAACGAGAGACGAACCCTTACGAATTCGAGGCGGGGATGGTGGGTCGAGGGGCCCCAATTAACGCACGTATTAACGTGGGCTCACTGGAGCCCCGTACTATTTGAACGTGAATCGTGTCTCGCTCGACAATTCCTGGGACGCGATTTGCTTAAATTCTCCACCGTCCCTCCCACCATTCTACTATAACAATATCCATCGCGTTTACTGATAGAAAACTTTCTGCGCTAGTATCATTAATTAGTATGTGTACCTAGCGACTAAACAAAACATAGGTATATACATTTTATCCATATCAAACATAATCTTCTCCCTAGCCTTTATTATTCCCAAGTCACTTGGGGTCGGCTTTCTAGTCTTACCGGATTTGACTGGATATAAATTTTTACACGAAGCGACTGCCATCTGACCTCCGCAACCTGAAGGCTAACGATACCCTGGCTAGACCAGTGTCAGGATATTAGAGGGCACTGACTTCCCAATAACGACTACGATAGATGTTCATGTCAGCCGGGACCGACGGCTTAACGTGCTCTCCGAGCAGGTGATAATTGTCATAATTTCGAAAAGTTATATAACTTCCGAAAGTCAGAGGTGCGCGACGTAGGTTCGAACCCGAGACCCTCTGCATTGCAGTCTGTTGGTCTCCCCACTGAGCTATCGTTAAAGTTTACATAATATATTTATCAATATAATATAGCCAGTTGCACTCATTGATCGGTAAACGATTAGTGAGGTTAAGCAACGTTGGATGCGGTCAATCTATAGATGGGCGACCGCTTAGTGGTATTTCATCTGAGCGTCTCCGTGCTTCGGAGGGCACGTAAAAGGTCGGTCCTGGTTGTTGTCAAATTGACAGCAGTCGTTAAGCCATGTCAGAGGCCTACGGGCGGCTTGAACAACTCTTGACAACAGGTTGGCCACTAACCACAAGAAAAGAAAAACATAATCCAGCAAGCTGAGTAGTACAATTAAAATTTCTGAAATGTAATACAAGTTGTTACCTATTATACGACAACTATAAACGTATTTTAACAAATGCGACATAATGAAAACATAATTATTAATTATACTGTCAAATTAAATCACCGAACAGAATGCGCTGTTTGTAATTTCATTAAGGGTATCATGTAAAGTAGTAATTTTGTTAAATAATTGTTTCCATAGAGTTTGTTCACGTTTATTAAAGGCAATAGATTTCTTGGGTAGCTCGGGCGAAATTACACGAACATTATCTTTAAATTATTGCCGCTAATATGTCGGTGGGAGAGTCGACTCGTTCTTGGATGTGCCGCTGACACTGAATTTTACTAAAACATTCTACCATCTTGAGCTCACTTAATGAGATTTGGGGTTATTCTCGGTAAATTGTGTCTTATGTTGTAATTACTTACGTTCAATATTTACTATTTCATTGAAATTCATTGTCATATACGATGCTTATAATATTTAAAAACTTAAAATCTTCAAATATTCAAAGACGTTCATAACTCTTTTTACTTTCTGTGTATTACTTCGTTATAAACAGCGTAATCTGCCATGATAAAAACAATATATATAAAAAAACTATATGCTCAAAGACTAATTTTAATACTGCTGTCTGGAGTTATCAGAGAAGAAATGCTTTTAGGGCGAACACTCAAATTAAAAACGCAAAACATTTAATTGGAAAGTTGTGTCATGTTTGTATTAAAATGTATGTATCAAACAAATTAAGTTCTTTCGCGAGTTACGCGCGAGGAGCGAGAAGGGAACAAAAGTTCGAAGTGCCGAGTCCTGTCGCGGTGAACGCGGTCGCAACTCGTCGAGACTTACTCGGCTTTGATTCACTCGAACGAGCCTAATCCAAAATGGGAATCGAATTAGAAATTGAAAAATGTTTAATTATAGAAATAAATGAAAAGGTTTCAAAATATGAAACCCTTGTCTCTGGTTGTAATGGCAATACGGTTGTTATATTTTATTAGACGGTTGCGATTATTGACTTCTACCTTTTCGGTTCCGCAACCAAAAGGTGCCAATGGTATTACATAACTAAGTTTATGCCGTATGTTTGTCTGTTTTGCTACGCGCCACATACAGAGTAAAATAAATATACGTACCGAAACTTCAGTAAATTTAAAATAAATGAAATTATTCTATAAACTAATAACATGATCACCATAATGTATAACTATTTTCACTATCTATTAACCATTATAACATATAATATATTAATAATAATGAACACTGCGGTCCTGAATGCCTCAGAGAGTCGGTGAGGGCCTCGTCCCCAGTTTGCCGTTACTGGTTGGCTGGGGTGGAACTTCAAGAGCGCCCGTAGGACTCTCAACTCTGGCTTGCCTTGATGGGCCGGTCAGAGGGGGGCCGCTAGAGCTACATGCTTGGGGGTGGAAGTGTCATTTTCAAAGGCATAACTACGGGGAAACCCGCTCCGGGTCTCCGTTTTCACGAGACCCATGATGGCGAAACCGGCGCCGCACCGCTCGACATCCCTAGCCGCTCGCACCGGTGTTGCCCTCTGCTGCTGGCTTGTATGCCTATAGTGGCTATTTAGGGGGCCCATCTAGTGAGTTGGCGAGTCACCGTCTGTCCATTCGATTGATGCTATTAGAGTATTCAGGGCAGACGCCGTTTTATCATCCATAGTTACCAATATACCAGTCCATCAAACACCCATACCCATAGCCCATATATTAGAATTCATACGTAGCGATAGTCCTACGCCTGCTGCGGCTAGTGCCGCTGTAGGTGTTCCATCCCACCTTTGATTAAAACTCTCGAAGGGCCTCTTCACGTTGGACTCATGTCTCCGTGTAAGCCTCCCAAAGGGCCGGGTATTTTCCTAACGTATTAGGAATATACCCGTGAAAGAGAAACATATAATAATAATAATAATCTTTATTTGCTAGAATATGGTTCAGGTATACAGGTGGTCATTTTTTTAATTTGTACTGCATATTCTGCCACATGTGGCGTGCAAAATTTAATTAATTAAATTACATTGGTACAATTTTAAAATAAGAAAGTTTATAAGGCTAGTGTGAATGGAACAGTCGCAAGAGGAAAACCTAGGCGAACGTTTCTCGACCAGATCGGAGGCGTCCTGGACAAAGGCCAGGTTAAGAGCTCCTTGAACCGACGGGCGTGTATGAGGAATGTGATGAAAGTGAATGAAGCCAGAGAAGTGTGTCAGGATCGTAGCAAATGGAAATCCGTAGTCTCTGCCTACCCCTCTGGGAAACAGGCGTGAATCTATGTATGTATGTATGTATGTAATTTTAAAATTACATGCATATTATTTAAATGACATATTGATATTTATTAATGAATTGTATATAATCCAGGAAAAATTAGATAATAAAATGAATATACAGCACGATAAACATTCATTTAAAATATTAATTGGAAAAAAAAAGAAAATCTGACAAACACATATCTTAATCTAGAATTGAAAATATTTTAATAATAGTAATGTATTTATAATTATATTAATAATATCATCTAGATTATGAATCTATCATTAAAATATTCAGTTACCGATTATGTATTCATAATGTTTATTCTCAATTCTGTACTGTTTAGTTGAAAAGTTGAGACACATTTTTGAAGATTATATCGCGCATATCGCACCAACTAATGACTTTAAGAAGAAAATATATAAAGGCATCTTTTTTAAATTTTGGATGTACATTTTATAATATATGATTTTAGGATTAAAGAACGGCTTATGTTTAACTTATCACCAGTTATAGTAAAATATAACAGTCAAAAATAGTAAATGATCACCTAATTGCACAGAAAATATATTTTAAGAGATCGAACTAAGTCGACGGAGCCCCGCTTCGCGGGGCTCCTATTTTTGGGTGGGTTTAAGAAGGAACCTAACATAACCTAACCCTTCCGAGACGGAATGCGACGATTTAAGGCGTATAGGTGCTCGTTGTGATATATTTTAGTAAGCATATTTTGCTACGCAATTAGTATTTTTGGTGGTCATTATATTTAATCCCTTTAAGAACCCATCTATAGATACTTTATACGCCTTTGTGCAATATTGAATTCTTTTATAATTCATTTTACCAATTAATAGACGTGAGAGAGATGTGCTACCACACAAATTTGCATTTTATATGATTACTGGTAATAATATAATTCATAATAATAAATATCCGAATTTGATTTATAGGACGTGGTTGATCGATCGACCGTGATGTCGATGTTCTTTTCAATTGGTCGAAATCGTTCGTCGTTACCGTGCTGTGGAATACCTTCGTAACTTTATTGAATAATAAGTCCCAATAACCTTTTTGTTGGCCCAAGCTGGGAATCGAATCTATAGCTGCGCCACTAAGGCAGTCGAGTAGTTAATCAATATCATAGTCCAAATTATTACAGATATAGGCACTATAATCGTACTGTTAAAATTTGACAAGGAGAGCGAAGGATATCAATGTCATTATATTACTCCGTGGCGCAGCGGTAGGGAATGCGACTGCTGTGCATGAAGTTATTGGGTTTTTCTATTAAGAAATCTCAATAGCAGCCCGGAGTTAGGAAGTTGGCGGTGTTAGACACCCCTGTGCCTCGGAAAGCACGTAAAGCCGTTGGTCCTGCGCCTGATCTCTCTCCGGTCGTGTCGTACCATCCCATCGGATCATGAGAGTTAGGGAACAGAGAATGCACTTGCGTTTGCGCACACATTTGTGCACTAAAATATCTCCTGCGTAGTTGGCAAGTCTTCGTTAAGATTGGCCGCCGTGACCGAAATTCGGTCTGGAGAACATTATTATTACCTATATATTTTTGAATTTCTATTGATGAATTTCTGCAGAAAATACATGCTGCTGTAACGATTATACACTATTGTTTAAGGCTTGTATTCAAAAGCTCTTAAAATTTTATTGAAGCCAAATATCTGAATACAAGTTCTCCAATCACCATAGTGCCGCGAATTACAGCAATCGTGTATTTGGAAACTGACTTAGTTTGAGGATAGAAAAGCAATTAAAAACATATTAACTTACCGGGTGTGGATCCGGTAGTTTCCGAGCTAGCACCACCTGCGACCCATTATCAAGGAATTAATAGCCTATATTAGACTGTGAAACCATTACTATTTCTGATTCTATGGCATTATGTACATCACTGTAACTATTCAACTGCTTAAATTGGTTGAGTTTTGATTCTTAAATAAATATAAATTACCTAGTAATTAAATATACTTGTACCTAAAATTTGACAAAAATGCATTTAAACACGTTGTATTAAAATGTTTTACGTACAATAAATCTTTGAAAAATTATCTTAGACCGTAGTATTAGGTAATATTTTGAAAACATGTGTATAATCTTATGTTTGATTGAATCTTCATTAATGCTTTATAATATTTGAAAGAAAGAAATATATTTTTATTGCTATACAGCTATCAGATGGGCACAATGTGTAAAAAGATAAAAAGACAACAGACTGTAATAATAATACAAAAGATGACTAAAAAAACTAGAGTAACAGAAAATAACCAATTAACATCTTGAGACACATGCGTCCCAAAGCTGCAGCAATCAGGACTTCAGTTCAGCATTTGCCTGGTTCTTGGAACCAGGCACTGGTATTCCACTGGAATATATGTATCAGACGTTAGGGTTGTGGCCCATCGGATTCACATCGATTATCATGTCAAGCTAAAATAGCAGTAGACAGGCAATATCAGCTGCAAAAACGATAACAGTTTGGAAAAGCGTGTTCTTCAGCAGGGACCGGGGCAACTTTGACGTACATAAATGATTTTATACTTCTAAATGATATTTAATTTCATGATATGTGCTAGGACTACTAAGAGCAATACCTATATTGCTTATTGTAAGAAAATTAATTACTCATATCTAGGTCAGCATCGTTCAGTAACCCATTAAACCCTTGACCGATCCGCAAACTTGATATTAGGTATCGAGATTAATAAAGCAATAATTTTCCGATAATAAGTAGAAAATACCCCAAATAAAATTTGATTAAATGAAATTAAAATACGGAAGCAGATATAGCAACACAGGCGGCGCTCGTCGCCTTTTGGGTAGCTACGCATAAGGTCATGCCCTCAGTTGACCCCAATTGTCGCCAATCAGCTAATCGTTGGATTACACAGAAACTGTTTTTATGTAGCTTTCTCTGCTTGCACCTTCACAGTTGGCACCGTATAACACATATACATAGTACTCTCTATGCGCAGCTACATAATTATACACATTGTCATATTATAAAAATACTCCTGATTAGCAAACAACAGGTGACAACACGGAAGCAATTTTCGTGTGATACTGACAAATAAAAATAACCTACCATAGCGCGATTGATTGCGCCTATGTGGATCGGACAGATGTTCTACATATTGTATATTATGCTGTCCTGCTTCTTCCGCTCGTCAGTATTATCTCAGTCAGTTCTTTTCAGTACCCGACCTCACTAATTGTTAATTCCTAAATTATGTATATATAAATTATTATGAGTCTCGTTGATTCCGTGGCAAAAAAAAACAACAGGTTGCACTCCGGGAGTGCCGGCAGAAGTGGAAACTTGAATATTAACGTTGTGAATTTTTGATATTTTGGAATGGTTAGGGAATAAATTTGCACGAATTGCTTTAATTATCAGTATAAAAGTACTAACATGTATGTGGTAAAATACAATATTTATTTATTACGCTATCGTACACAAACATGACAATTCGCCCTCCATCTTACGAATTTTCGATCAGGTCAGGTGTCCTGACGCGAGTTTAACATTTTTTACCCATCACAAAAAAAGTGCACAACGCCGCTAAAGAAGTTTTCACTTCAATAATAATTTGCCGCTAAAATTATTCTTTGATAGTGCGGTCTTCAATCAAGAGGACTCAGGTTTGAGTTTTGGTTGACAGTCTGGAAATCTGCCCAATAGACGGCAATTAATTCGTGCCCTACAACACAGTACCTTAAAACACGGCAGGCCAATTGTAGGTTTGATTACCCCTTCAGGAATATACAGCCGTGACACTATCTAAATTAAAGAGCGAAGTAAATGACTGACAAAGCCGCTAAGGCAAGATTTCACACAACTCATCTCTCCCTAGCCATTATTATTCCCAAGTCACTTGGGGTCGGCTTTCTAGTCTCAACAGATTGGACTGGATATCGGTTTTTACACGGAGCGAGTGCCATCTGACCTCCGCAACCCGAAGGTTAACGATGCCCTAAGGCTAGACTAGTGTCAGGATATTAGAGGATACTCACTTCTTAATAACAACTGCCATAGATGTTCATGGCAGCCGGGACCGATGGCTGAACGTGCTCTCCGAGGCACGGAGCTGGCGATAATTGTCAATCAATACACACATAATTTCGAAAAGGCATATAACTTCCGAAACTCAGACGTGCACGACGTGGGTTCGAACCCGAGATCCTCTGCATTGTAGTCTATTGGTCTCCCCTCTGAGCTATTGCTGCTGATTTCACACAACTAAGTTTTCATTTAACTTTCAAAATGTTATCTATCTTTATATTTTTCTTCTACCCGATCAACCTGGTAAAGACATACAATTTAGCCTGTGAAAAATATTCTCTAAAGGGGTTTAAATTGAATAACGTACACTGGGTTCTTGACTTGCGTTATAACTAGAATCAACATTTGTAAAGCTGAGCCTCTGATATCTTATAATGATTTATGGGACTAACTAAACATTTTAATTGGGTAAAAATATATTGGCTTTAGCTTAGAAAGCCCTATTGCAATTTAGGAGTAGAAAGCGCTTCTTCGAAATAAGGGATCTCTTTACTGAAGCATAATGAAATGATTAAATACTTATAACACAAAGTAATTAAATAGGTACGAGATACAAATGAAATGCTCATTCGACCAAAGGAAATTGCCGAAAATTCGGCTCTTACTGCGTCGGTTGTCTCAATTAAAGTGATGTAAGATGCGTAATAACGGGCAATTTGTGTGATTTATGAAATCATTCATTATAAACGTTTGCTTGCTTGAGGTTAATTGTAGGCTTATTGCTGGAATCAAGAAATCTTTGAGGTCATGGCACAGCTACTAAAGTAATTTGTTGCTAAAATAAAATAGATTTATGTATATACTTTACTTATGCTAATCTAGGGATAATTATATACATTATTTGTAAATTTCTATGAAATAAACAGTTACTCAAAGTCTTAAGAGAAACATACAATTTTATTATATTAGCTATTAATGTAATAAAAATGGCCAAGTGCGAGTTAGAACACGCACAGTTAACGATTGCATCCGTTTGGGAAACTCAAAATAAAGTGTGACTCAAAATATTACATATTTCAAAAACGAGCCATTATATTCCAATGAACTAGCCATAAACTTTTTTAGATTTTCCTGTGTGTGTTAAATTAAGTGCAAAGTTCAATTTTGCACCGACGACGTTAATTGGAGTTATCATAATGTATATCGCAAATGTTGCTAGGATATGTCACACATGACTTTGCAGTCTGTATATTAATCACTTCTTAGTTCAGGGTAAGCTCACAATTTCTTATATTTATATAATTCTATAAAATAACATTAAAATGAATCACCATTGGATGCTACATTGCTTGGAAATAAGAGATTGACCAAGTTTCTCAACGAAATTATCAGCTATCAAAAATATTTGTAATAAATGTGTGGGTAACTGAAAAAAAATAGAACCGTAGAATTTAGCTCTTTGACCAGTGCCACATTGTATAAAGAAAATCGCTAACGATGTTGTTTTGATACTATTTAATGGCCAATACAATTTCTATGTTTCTTTTATATGTATAATTGCTTGTCTTAAATTCACAAAAATATCAAACATCGTGTAATTATTGCGAATATGGGCAGACACTAAGCGACAATTACAAAATTATTAATATAGGTATATATTATGTAATTGGGTATCAAATCTTATGATAACACATAAAATATTTTACAAGAATTTCTTTATATTCGTGTTATGTACTTGTGTTTCTCAATAGATTTACATTTTGCAATCATAAAACTAAAGGTTTAAAATAGTTTTATTATGTGTTGGCGCAATACAATGAAACAGGCTGCATGAAACTTATGAAAAACATCACAATCGGCTATTTTAATTTTAAGGCAAATTGAAGAATTTATAAACCAGAAGGGTTGAAAACCAAAAGAAATTGCGCTGTTCGAGTTTCTCCGGAAAAATTAATCAGCTTACTGCTTGGCCAATTTGATTTTAATACAAATTGTAGCTATTTGAGATTAAATTGTTTTTGTAAATTTTCTTAATTAATTAATTAAATACGAAGCTTTGTGAATATAAATACGGAATTAATTCATCAAACATTTATTTAAAATAAATGTTATGGTGCCGTACCTAAATAGCAAAACGGAGCCCTTAGTATGCGATTTTTCTTTCCATCAGTCTGTCATAGCTGCTTATCTGGGTAACTACTCGCTAATGGTAACATGGAGTTTTGAATAGATATAAATAAAACGTACTATAATAGCTCGATTTTATTGCAGAAATAATGTAGTATAAAAAAGCCTTATAAAATAACAAGAGGATGCCCGCAGCTACGCCCGCACATGTTTTTTTATTTATCCATTTCTTCCCAATCCCGTGGGGATTTCGGGAAATCTCTTCTTAGTGCACCCCTACAGTGCCCAAGGAACATACATGCCAAATTTCAGCTTCTTGCGTTCAGTAGTTTCGGCTGTGCGTTGTCTGTCAGTCACTCAGTAATATAGAGTTTTATATATATATAGATTTATTTTATATAGTACAAAAAGGACAAATCAATAAAATAAGAAGTAATTATTGATAGAAATTTATGTAATACACAGAGAATATAAACCATGTTTAGCACAATTATTCAAGAAATAATTCCAATCAGCTCGTCTACCTGGTGAAAAATTCACTGTATAAGTATTTTCAAGTCAAATTTTGTATGCGATATATTATTTTCGTATTAATATTATGATATACTATTAAACTTTGGATCAGCGTCCTATATACTTACACTACTGATTTTAATATATGACCACACCTCATTGTTATATGCTGTGTATAAAAGAGCGTATGCTCGGGGCTTCACCTGCGCGGAATGAATAAAAAAAAAAAAAAAAAAAAAAAAATAAAAACTGTTTATTGCCAATTTAGTTTACAATTTTGAGCATTACCCGGTGGCCCCACACTAGGCAAGCCTGTCCTGTGGGTGCCGTTAACGATTACCATTTTGGTTACGTGCATACATTGCGCTCGATCGACGTTATCATTAACATAAAAGATGGGTTAGGCTTAAACACTATAGAACTAAACATAGTAACAAAATAATAGATACTTTACTACAAATAGAGCATGATTTTAAAATAAAGCAGGACAATATTATAAATATAATCAATAAGTAACTAAATATTATAAATCAAAAATAATAATAACACAAAAATAAAAAAATAAAAAAGCAACTTATAGTACTATCTTATAAATGCACATGTATACAATCTTTTTCAAGACAAATGTACCAGAAGGCTCTCGGTTAAGTTATATGACAGTGACATTAGCCACATTGTAACCACACGCCTAGCTTGTTTAATGGAGCATAGTTTAATATCACATGCACTGACTATTTTATTATAAATATAATGTTCTACAAATGGACTAATGTACCTACATATCTAAGACACATAGGAGATAATGTACCTGTTTAACTTCTTTTATCATTATAGATATTGTCATAGCGGTAGTAATGAAAATAGGTTAATTTATTATACGCTCGTTCATTCAACGTATTCTCTCGAGCACCAGATTGTATAAACTTTGCTAGCTCTAAAACTTCCTGCCCCGACTAAATAAGTATGTATTTTGGTAGAATTATGATTTGTCGGTCCCCATAGTACAGAGCTGAATACATTTTATTAAATCCGGGAACTCTTTATGACTAACAAAGTCAGCGCCGCGTCCCATCTAAAGGATAATGCAGGATTTTTAATATACATAAATCATTGCTTACTTACAGCTCCGCTGTGTTGAAGAACACTGATTATCCTCCCTCAAGATTTGTAGATATGACTTTAAAATACTTCTTTCTAACTATGTTAGCGTAAGAAAATTTGATTCTGTATAAGTTAGATTTACGATAAAATACAAATATTTTAAACTAGATTTTGCCGCGGTTCCACGCGCGTTTATCATTACTGCGCCGCCCCCGTGGGTCGTAGCATGATGTTATATAGCCTATAGCCTTCCTCGATAAAGAGGCTATCCAACACTAAAAGAATTTTCAAATCGCACCAGTAGTTCCTGAGATTAGCGCTTTCAAGCAAACAAACAAACTCTTCAGCTTTAAAATATTAGTAATTTACTCTTTACGAATACTCTTTTAACGAAACCCTTATATTGTAGATACCGTTGTATCTATCCGCGGATATCAGCTACATATCTCAGTAACTGTTGATACAGCTTGAAATCGTATTGTATAATAATTGCTCGATTTTAAAGAAATTATCTACATTATGTTCTTGCTAAAAAAAGTATGTACTTACATTGAAATTAAACTACTATATACGGATTTTATCGCGTTGTTTATTTGACACTTTATTACAAAATTTTGAAAACTGTTACACTACTATTAAACTTTACTAATTTTTAAGCTTTCCCCGACGGTTCGGTTGCTTTTCAGCAGCCATGGTCACGGTGATAAAATCCGTACATATATAGTAGTTTCATTTAAATGAATAACATTCGCGTAAACAGAAGACAATATTATGTACTTACGTTTATTTATGCAAAAAGGGTTTGAAAATGAAAGTAAAATTTGCGGGCTATTTGATACTAGGAAAATGGCTTATCAAAGGAAAGGGCCTTGTTTGCACAATATACTAACCGACTACTACTGAGCCAAACAAGTATAAAGAGAGCTACTAACTATATATCGCCTGCCTGCTCTAAAGTTGTCGGTATGCTTTTGTGTGCAGACAAAGGTACGTTTGAACAATACTTTTACACCAATGGTCCTTTAAAATTGTATGCTTTAAAAGATAGGTCCTATGGAACCGAGGCATTAATTGCCAATTGGCCCGACTAGTGGCCGTCGACAACCACTCGAATTGACTGGTCCCTTGGGGAATCTGATATCAAAGCGCAGAGATCTGTGGATTGTTTCACAATAAATTTACCACGGTTTCAAGTAGATAATACTCACCAGACAATATAAAGCCACAAACATACTTACGATTAATGGCAGACCTGCATGATATCATGCATATTGAGTATTTGTCATGAAATTATACAAATCTCTTATAGTATATTAGTTATATAAAAACTACTTGGAGGAATTACTGAAAAACCTTGGTGTCCTGCACCGAAACAAATAAATACACTACTTGCCTAATTTAACATTAAATGATGTGCCCCTTAAATGCGTGACTCAGGTCAGATACTTGGGACATGTGTTATCGGAGGAATGTAGGGCGCTGTCGGTCCGGTGCAATATGCTAGCTCGTAGGTTTTCACGTTGCAATGATTATGTAAAAATCACATTGTTCAAAGCGTACTGCACATCGTTTTACACATGGATGAAACATACGCGTCGGGCCTACGACGCCCTACGTGTTCAATATAACTAGCGGTCGCCTAGTGGTCAAAATTCGACCAAAACTGCTAAGCTTGCTAGTTTGTTTTCTTTTTTTTCTGTTTTCTTTTTTCTGGTAATTACACACTACAGCCCTTTATTCGGTGAGTAAGGGGTCCCTATGTCTAAACATCTCTTGCTTCTTTTCCTTCCATTGCATTTAGGTGGTAACGAGCAAGTGACACAAGCCAGAATAGGCTCTGGCAAAAGCTTACATCATGAGCACCGGATGATTATTTGTTTATCATAAAGAATTTTCATACGACGTAGCATGTTCGTAGTATCATAACAGAGCCATCCGGCATCTGATCTATCCACGCCGCAATTTGCCGCCAAATTCGCATTCCTACGTATTTTTGCTGCATTATTTTTAAATTACCAGCACCGGCTTGATGGCGATTTTATTTCCTCCCGCCGGTGCAGGAAATGAGGAAAACAAGACACTGTGGATGGAAATTTGGATATACCGCTTGGTAAGAACATTTTTTGTTCCTATTATTCCTTGTATATTTTTGGTAGTTTTGTAATATTCTCGTGCTTTATTCTCAAAAGAGCAATGAAAACGTATATCATTTGTAAATCACATATTGTATTTTTGTGTAGGTGAGGATCACCACAATACTTGGTCTACTGACAGAGAAGCCATCACTTAAACTACTCCGTTATATGTGTGACCAAAACTATTGTAGAAGCATTTAATAATTCAGAGTTATTGCAATCCATTCCTGGAAATAAGTCTCAACTACTTTACATCACAACAACCGGTCTGCCTCCTTTCGCATTCAACCCTGAACCTCATTACCGACCTTGTCCTCCATTGTTACTCTGGGTTGATCCTAACTGATAAACCCAATAACACTTAATCTAACGCGTAAATCTAATCTGTGTAATTTTTAATGAAATGTTAAACGTGAGGACCTGTAATTGGCTATCGAATACTTATTCAAACATTTTGTCAAACTAGGATAAGCTATTGGACCTCCATAAATCCTAACTAATATTATAAAAGTGAAAATGAGTTTGTTTGTTTGTTACCTTTTCACGCTTAAACCACTGAACCGATCTTTCTGAAATTTTGCATATACGTTGTCAGATGTACAGAAACGGACATAGGCTACCTTTCATTCCGAGAAAAAATAGTGTTCCCGAGGAAAACAATAATAACGTTCGTGTGATAATATGGCGCCACGTGTCTTTCGAATCATGATTGAATTATATTATTACAAGCAGAGTACAACCCGAATTGATTGTCAAATTCTAAATTAACGCGAGCGAAGCCGCGGGCAAAAGCTAGTAAATAAATAAATAAACGCACTCAAACATTATCTACGCTACGAGTAACAAAACAGTAATTGAAAAATGTATATGAATTTTAATTAGCTGACAATTGCTAATCAAAATCTAACGATTACCAAGTTCATAAACACTTTATTCTTACTTCGCTACACTGGCTTATGAGAGTAACAATTGGCTGCATCGCAGCGTAGGGAGCCAATAAAGCAATCTTCTCACTCTATAACTAAATAATTCAGCGTTCAGTGCAGTTATGCTTGTAAAACTAGTTGGCGAAGCAGTTTCACTGTAATTGACAGCAACTGCTGACATGAAGTACTTACTCTGTAACAATTCTCGTACAGACTGCAGTTTCTTAGATCTGGAATATCTATGTATAGAGTACGCCGAGTAAGTTTTTAGATACTTTATTCTTTTTTATAAAGTTCTTTGGAATACGTAAGACTAGCTAGTATTTAAGGAGATTGTTGCTGTCTGTGTCTTTATTCGTAAATATTATATCTGTGCATTTTATCTTAGAACTATGATGCTTAGTTGTAAGGTTTAACCAGAGTCTAAAAAGCCAATAAACTAGATGAAACAAAATAAATAAAACTACCTAGAACAAATAATAAATTGAGAGGGTCGCTGATGCCTAGCAGTGACATTATAAATATAGGAAAATACATAGTGCGTACATCAAATGTGCACAGGAGTAATATTTACGGCACTTCTACCAGTTATTCATAATTGTTTTGAGAATTCCTATAAAAACAATAATCATGAATCCTCTTTCTCTTTCTCTTTTTCTTCCGCCTAAAATCGACCGACCCTTCCATATTTCGATTACACTTTATATATGTTCATAACTTAATAGAAGATCAATCAGCAGCGAAGTTACTTTATCTCAAAGTGCATTATCAAAAAGCTCATTATATTGCTTTACTGGTGGAGATTGATACATATTTACTTTTTTATTAATTGCCTGTCAAAATGACTATACTCCGCTTGATAGTAAGCAGTTGTGTAGTCCCCAAACAGAGCCCACCAAACCAGGTTCTCAAGTGAAGTGGCTTTTCACACCCTAAAAAGAAACACGTACCTCGGTAGATAATTCCAAGTTTTAACAGTTCGAGAATGATAAGAGCGGCTTAACTCCTAGGTACGCGTTTTAGTCGGCTCTACTGTGAAAGGATTTCTGCTAAGTCCACTACGTGTTGTGAATAGGAAAAGAGAGGATGGAATGAGCTAAAAGAGCTCTTAAGAACACCCTCCGTGGAGTAGCCGGTACAAACATGCTACTGAGGCTATAACTCTACGCTGCAGAGGTTCATGGGTATTGGTAACCTAAGGATCACCATACTGATATGATGAGTATGATATGGACAGCCCGCCGCTGTAACCTGTCGAGAGCATACAGCAAATACTGAGCGGAGCCATAAAGATGTGAGCAATACGCCACGCAAGGTCGCACTTGAAGACATAGCTGCCCAGTAAACAAATATTTCGATTTGAAAAATTCTTTTATTGTTGGATACCCTATTTATAAAGCTATAGATTATATAACATCACGCTACGACCCATGGGGGCGGCGCAATAATAATAAACGCGGGTGAAACCGCGCGAACATTTAATAATGTATAAAATCAATTCTTGTATTTCACTTTATTCTCTATTTAGTAAAATATTATGATTTTAATTAAGCTTATTGCAGCCAGCGCACCGAAAGTTGCGATGCGGATCCCTCACGGGACAAGGAGCTGATTATTCTTTAGGCCCGTTATTTGAATGTTTGTAAAGAACCTCACGATTTAATATTTATCCTTAGTGCAAGATAAGTACATTTCTAAAAACACAAAAGTATTCATTTTTCTTTTCGTTTTATTTTGTAAAGTAATTTAAAGCGCTGAATATAGACCTTTAGAGGTATCTATTAAGATACCCTATCTTAATACATTTCTTCAAAGGTCTATTTTCTTTTAATTAAAAATTCGCGTATCATAAAACCTTGGTACGAAGGCAATTCTTTTAGGGACGAGGTACTTATATAAAATATGGACTCCTAGAATTGATCATAAACATTTTAACTGGCAAGTTAAATAAGATAGAAGATATTAGAATGCTGGATTTTATGTGTAATTTAACGAGATTGTGCCATAGAGTGAATACTATCTACGGTCATAACTTAATCATACTGTCATTGTTATCATATTGTTACGTGCTGGGTTCGACGTATAAGAATGTAATCAATATTACCGACTAAAACACGTTTTATTCTAGCACACAATTAAATCTAAAACACAGCAAACAGTATACTACGCTTTTCCACTGTAACTCCTTCAAACGCCTTGTAAACTGACTCGCCGAGCGCTGGCCTTGCCCTTTTATACGCGGTTAAAGCGTTTCTGGAGTTTTCTAGAAACGCCATACCCAGTATGTAAACAATACAAAGATTCGAGAATGTTCCAGTGTTATCTCTACTATTCGCGTACCTACTACGTAGTTCCGTAAGACGTCAATAGATGGCGCTGTAGTAAATTATAAGACGGAACTGCCGAGTCTTCCCCACAATGCCGAGAGATTGCACTGGGTGTAACAATATCAATTTACTCTGTTTCTCTTATAATGTAAAATATACCACTTACATAATAAAGTTTCGGAAAATATCCAAACTAGATTTTACTGCGGCTTCCCTCGAGTTAATGTAGATTTTGTCAATAAATTTCTATCTTCCGGGAACAGTTCTTTTTTCTGGATGATGATGATGGTAGCCTATGCATTTTTCTGTACCTCTGACAACGTGTATGCAAAATTTCCTGATCGTTCGAGAAGATAAGGCGTGAGAGAAACAAACTCACATTTGCATTTGTAATATTAGAGCGCATTAGGATATAATATTTGCTTACAGACATCATTACATTCAGTATTGCATTATTTCCAACTATATTGTTTTGTATTAACTTGCACTTTAAGTCACACGAATTTGAAAATGGATGTTCATTTGGTTAAATGACCGAATTATAAGTTATACTAATAAGTGACATATCTATGTTATCCCATTTACAGAAATTAACATAATAATATGTTATCATGCCATTTTATAAACATTAATCAAATAACAAAACATATACGTCATCGATAATTAACAAGCAACAATTAACTAAATGTAGCAGAGCCATAATGGAGATAAACCATCCCCATTGTACACAATAAACAACTCTATTTACGGATTATTCACTCTTTTACGAAGTATTTTAATTATTTCGAGGGTTTATTAAGCGCGAATAAACTTTTTAATCAGCATTATACAAGGAATCTGGTTAATCCGAAATGATTTGTCTCGACTTAAGTACAATTTCTGAAACGGCGGCACCCCGTTTAATCAAAACCCTCGGAACAATAGAGTAATCAGAAATATAATATAATTTTCGTGTTCATTATAAGTCCATCGCGGGAGGACGAAATTGATCATGGCTCACTGCAAATGAAAAGATCACAATCGTGTTCTATTACCGGCGCGGCCTGATGACTAAGCTCTGTTATACAAACTTGTCGATATTTTCTTTCTTATGTCTTTTGCTGACATTTCGTTTTAGTACAATTTACCATTTATTCTCATCTATACTAATATTATAAAACTGAAGAGTTTGTTTGTTTGTTTGGATGCGCTAATCTCAGGAACTACTGGTTCGAATTGAAAAATTCTTTTAGTGTTGGGTAGCCCATTTATCGATGAAGGCTATAGGCTATATAACATCACGCTACAACCAATAGCGGTGCAGCAATGAAAAATGTTGCGAAAACGAGTAAAATTCTCCTATATAGCAGAGGACGTTGCGCGGGACATTTCATATAATAATTTTGGGCTAAGCGTGATTTTAATTAGAGGGAGATATCGTAGTTTAATTTGAAAAATAGGAATGTCAAAATTATTGAAAATATCTTTCAGGATGCCTCAATGCAGTATCGCAGCGGTAGTGTATGCAACTGCTTTGTATAAGATTTCGGTTTCGATTTTCAGAATAAATTGACGATTTCTTCGAATTTTCTCGACGGAAAACTATATATTTGTTTGAAGAGGCGTTATGGCGTATTTATGATGATGATGATGATTGATGAGGATGTGATTGTTTTTACTAGCAAGGTGACTTAGAAGCAAGCGGCCCGTCCACTGGTAAGATAACTGCTTAGCACAGAAGTCACTTACTTTGCCAACGATTCAAATAAGAGCCACTGTCCTGTTTGCATGAGGCAAAAATGGTCTGTATTTTTAAAGGATCCTATAAACCCTACGCATTGCTAGAATACAACACAAGAATACAACCTGCGATCATCTGTAGGTTGGAGGTACTTCCTAAATGGCTACTCTAATTTGAAATCCTTGTTCTTGTCTTGTTGTTCTTGTTTTAAAAGACAACATGCGTACTAGGAATAAATCCTGTGTCGTGGGGGACTTTACAAACATTCAATCAACGGACACAAGGAACAAACATTCGTGGATCACACAAAATCTTGTCCCGTGTGGGATTCGAACCCAGAACACTCGGCGCAGTGGCAGTGGCAATCCTCGCTTTAAATAGAGATTCTGTCGAGTAATATTTCTCGAAAAACTATTCATCCTACGCGTCATACCCTTTATATTGAGTTCGAGGAAATTCAGTTCTCCAGCAAACCATGTGTGCATTCATATGAACTATTCCTGTGAACTTCTAACGTTTTTCATTATGTATTCCACGATTTACTTTGTACGAGTTGAAGTGGTTCTGAGTGTCATATATACTGATCTACGTGAGTATCTATGTCTGTTCAAACGAAAGCAAAATTTGTTACACAAGTTTATGCCTGCGGCTTTGTTCTACGAATCTCACGAGAATACATACTTGGAAAATATTAGTAGGACTAATGACAACAGAATGAAACCATGGTAGCCATTTCTATGTTAGCCGTAGTTAAAATTATAACTGTAAAATTAGCAGTTGATATGTTTTAAGTTATTGCAGTTAATCAAATAGATACTGATATAATACTGAAATCTATACAAATAAATAAAATTGAAGTGTCAGTTTGTAATGTCAAAATTACAGCTTTTTATCTAATGCATATGAAAGTATATAAGGTACCTATACGAAAACATGTATTTTTAAAATTTTTGTCTGTCTGTCTGTTTGTTCCGGCTAATCTCCAAAACGGCAGAACCAATTTTGACGAGACTTTCACTGGCAGATAGCTGATGTTATAAGGAGTAACATAGGCTACTTTGATTTTAGAAAAAAAATAGGGTTCCGCGGAGACAAACACTTTTTAGTTAAAATCTACGCGGACGAAGTCGCAGGTAACAGCTACTTTAATATAAACTTAGTAAAATCATAATCAAATTATTATTTGCATGTAATAAAAACTATCCTTATTTTTATAATAGTGCTATTATAAATGTGAAATTAGGGAAAGATGTTTGGCCAATGACCGATCACAGAAAATGTTTAAAAACTAAGCATACATCATAATACATTCTGGATTAATATAACACGTTAACTCTTTACGACATGGCATTTTATTATATCCGATAATGCGTACTCTACAGATTATAGTTCAATTTTGAATTTAACTATCCTTGAAGACTGGCAGCATTCTTCGTCTCCCTAGCCTTTATTATTCCCAAGTCACTTGGGGTCGGCTTTCTAGTCTAACCGGATTTGACTGGATATCAGTTTTTACACGGAACGACTGCCATCTGACCTCCGAAGACTGGCAGCATTGCCACGTTGAATGGCAGTACTTATTCTTTGTGCAAAGAAAATACCAGCCCTCTGGTCACGTGAAGCGTCGATCAGCCGCTTAGGTCTACATAAACAGACCTAGCACTTGGACCCCATGGCCCCACCGTTTCGACACCAAACGGCTCAAATATGTACTCACCAATAATGTTTTGATATTTGCGCCGTTTGAGCGTCTCCGCTTATGCAGCACCAGCACCAGCACAACCCGCTGGATATTATGACGATGAAAAAATGCGGAGGAATATTATGAGGCTTCTTAATTTTGTTGTTTTATTTTTCTCTTTAGTTAATATGTCTTGTAAATAATTTGTGTATATATTATGTTAATTATGTATTATCCTTTGGTTGCGATATTTTTAATAACTTTCTACGGGTGTCGCTACTTTTTCACACGAGTGAAGCCACGGACTATAGCTAGTCGCATATAAGTACATAAGGTTATAATGAACCAACAAAACACGCTATTTTGCTAACCAATCTACATTAGTAGCCAAATATAAAGAAATATCGACATGATAGGCTTCTATATAACAATCAGGTAATATTTAAAAGCCATTTCTGATTATAACTGAACGTACCGAGATATTATTTATTCTATATGAAAACCGGGCTTTTACAAGTCTCACCGTAAAAAGGACGGTGAAAGTTATGAGGGTTGGGAAAATCTCGTAAATAGCAGTAGGGAGAATGGGGATAAAGGAATAATATATCAATACGAATCTTTAATATTCGCGCGCTGGTACCGTAAATCAAAACGAATGAAACGGGGTCATAAATCAGGCTGCGTTTTTGCCTATTTTCAGATTTTCAAATTATTGTGTGGCATGTCTGAACCCGCACTGGTGTAATTAAACATCTGTAAGTGTCGAATTTGGAGTTTGATCGCCTCGTTTATTTGAAAAGATTTAATTTCAATGTTTAACGGCTTAGTTATATTGTTGTTAGGCATTATATATTGCCTAAAATCTGGTCAAAGTAATCAAATATACTCATGGGCGTATTCACAAGACCGCGTAAAGGGACATGAGCATAAAATATCTTTATTCATGTTTATTGAGATACAACTAAGGATTTAGTAATAAAATAAATATCATATCTTATGATCCGTCATCCGTCGTTAAGCAGCGATAGCTAAGTGGGGAGACCAACAGACTGCAATGCAGAGGGTCTCGGGTTCGAACCCACGTCGCGCACCTCTGACTTTCGGAAGTTATATGATGACTTTCCGAAATTATGTGCGTATTGATAGACAATTATCGCCTGCTCCGTGCCTCGGAGAGCACGTAAAGCCGTCGGTCCCGGCTGCCATGAACATCTATGGCAGTCGTTATTGGGTGTCGACACAAAAGATCCCACTGGGTCGAAGTGTCGCCGGTCTGCACTGACTGGCCCCCACATAAGATAAGATAAGATACGATATAATCCGTCATATTTTCTGATAAAATCATAATAAACTGAAAAACACTATAAAGGAAACCTTGTCGAATATAGTAGATTGGCTAACAGCCAATAATTTAATTATCAATATACAAAAACGAACCTTATACTATTTAGAAACACGACTAGACCTCCTATAGATCTCGACGTAGAATTCTCAGGTACCTACTACAATAAAAGAGGTTACTACTGCAAAATTCCTTGGTCTAACTGTTGATTACAACCTAAACTGGAAATCTCATATTGAAACAATATTTTCTAAATTAAGCAGAAGATCCTACGCCCTCTTCATATTGTCAAAAATTGTTAACATATCTACGACCGTAACAGCGTATCATGCGTATACCGAATCTTTCCTGCGATATGGTATAATATTTTGGGAAAATTCTACCGAATGGGAATTTTTTTTTCTTTTTGCTCGTCAAAATGACCGCACTCCACCTGATGGTAAGCAGTCGTGTGGTCTAACAGCAGTGACCTCCACATCGCCCCCACAGTAGCCGAGGCGATGTTGAGGTCTCTGACGGCCTGAGAAGATGCTTTTTCACGCCCCGCTTAAAGAACCCAGGATTGAAGGAAGAAGGAAACACGTGCCTTGGCAGAGAATTCCATGCCTTGGTCGTTCGGCAGAGATATGAGGACCCAAACTTTTTGGTACGCGCTCTAATCGACTCTACCGTGTAAGGATGGCATCTGAGCCCAGCACGCGTTGTTCTGGATAGGAAAGGGGAGGGCGGAATAAGGTGGAATAACTCTTCAGAGCACTCCCCGTGGTATATTCTGTAGAAACATGCCAATGAGGCAATGTCCCTACGGAGTTGCAGAGGGTCCAGTGAACTCGTGACCTCTGGATCTCCGATGATACGGACAGCCCGCCGCTGTAACCGGTCGAGAGCGTCCAGCAAGTACTGCGCGGAGCCATCCCAAAGATGAGAACAGTACTCCACGCAAGGGCGCACTTGTGCCTTATACAATAGGCACAGTTGCCCAGGCGTGAAGAACCGCCTCACCCTGTTCAGAACTCCGAGTTTTCGCGAAGCTTGCTTAATGACGCTCTCGATATAGGTTTTCTGATTAAGGGAGCGGCAAAGATCCATACCTAAGATGGAGAGACTGTCACGTATCACCAGTGGAGTGTTCTTCAGAGAAGGGAGGGGAAGGAACGGAGACTTTTTTGTTGAGAACGCGCATGCCTGGGTCTTCTTGGCGTTGAACTCGACCAAGTTCTTGGCACCCCATTCATAGATGCGGTCCAAGGTCTGGTCAAGTTCAACGACAAGATTCTGCCTTTTCCCCTCAACCTCAGCCTGTTTGGCCCCAGGATGTCCGAGATATCGCCCATGCACGGTACTGTCGTCCGCATAACAATGTATGTTGCCGAGATTCAACATATCATTGATATGCAGAAGAAAGAGCGTAGGGGATAAGACAGAACCCTGAGGCACTCCTGCATTGACCTGCATAAATTTGGAAGCGCGACCGTCGCAAAGGACCCGAATACGACGTGTTACAGTACAATATCTTTGTGCTGTATCTACAATCTACATCGCAATCTTATGATCTTTATCGCACGTTCAATATCTATTAAATGTTTCTACTATCCGTGATCAACACGTAGTCGTTAGTATATAAGATGCACCTTTGGATAATTATAACCAGACTATACTACAACTTTGTCTCATTTATACCTAATCATATACTGCCAAGAAGTTTGGCAAATTGGTGACCCCGACGAACGAATACGCAGCAAGAAACATGGCACAATCACCATGCAAGGCGAACATAAATCAGCAAGGAACACTTGAAGTAGCTGCTGGCACCTCGGTTTTATCTCGCATTCCGGAATTTTGGAAAGACCAACCAAGATTATGGTTCACGCAACTAGAAGCCATATTAGCACCACAGAAGCAAGGAGACGAATACAAATACTGTACAGTAATAGCAAAATTATCCAAGGAAGAAATACTACAAGTTAGTGACCTAATCACTTCACCACCGACTACAGATAAATATAAAAACATCAAGGAACGTTTAATTGATTGTTACGAAGAAACAGAACAGCGACAGTTTCAAAAATTAATATCAGAGACAGAACTCGGTGAACAAAAACCTTCGCAGTTATTACGTCAAATGCGAGTCCTCGGGAGAGGAAAAATCAGTGACGAAACAATTAAACTACTATGGTTCAGGCTTTTACCAACATCAGTTACTACGGTTCTAGCAGTTACGGAAGACATGGAAATTGACAAACTGAGCCAAATTGCAGACAAAATAATAATGAATTCAAAAGTAACCGAAATATCAGCTGTTAGCAACGACACTTCAAACGACAACAATACAGCATGCATTTTAGCCCAGCTAGCAAAATTACAGATAGATATTGACGCAATTCAGCAAGGTCAATATGGCTATCGACCCAGCACGCACAATCATTTCAAGAAACGTCAACAATTCCCGATTATGAGGCCGAGAACAAACTATAGAGGAGCAAATCGATTTTGTTACTACCACGAAAGATTCGGAAAATATGCAAGGAACTGCATTAAACCATGCGGTTGGAAACCAATGACTTACGTACGGAACCAGGGAAACGAATAAGAGCACAGACAACGGCGAAACTCTGTGCAATCCACCCATCCAATCGCCTCACCATTACCGACCGAAAAAGTGGTATGAAGTTTTTGATTGACACGGGCGCAAATATTTCAGTCATTAGCAAGCAACAGAGATATTCAATTTTACAAAATGAACAATACACACTATACGCTGCAAATGGGACTAAAATTAGGACTTACGGCGAGAAGACGCTTACCTTGAATTTAGGACTACAACGATGTTATAAATGGAATTTTATAATCGCCGATGTTACACAACCAATAATTGGAGCAGATTTTCTAGAGCACTATAAACTATTAGTCGACATAGCAGGTCGCAAACTTATCGACAAAGTTACAGAGCTGACAACGCATGTAACTTCAGAAAAAGCGACACAACAAACAATTCGTACTATCGCAGTGGGAACGAATTCACGTATTACGCAACTTTTAAACAAATACGAAGACATCACGAAAGAGTCCTCTCTACGCAATGCGCCCAAACATAAGATTGAACACCACATTATCACTACAGGACCACCCGTCGCAGCTCGGGCAAGACCATTACCTCCAGAAAAATACGACATAGCCAAAAAGGAATTTCAAAATATGATAGAGCTCGGAATTTGCCGACCGTCAGATAGCCCATGGGCAAGCCCATTACATATGGTAAAAAAGAAAAATGGCGAATGGAGACCGTGCGGAGACTATCGAATGCTCAATAGCACGACAGTACCGGACAAATACCCACTACCAAGATTAACTGACTTTACATACATATTAGAAAATAAGAAGATACTAAGCAAGATAGATATACGCAAAGCATACCACTGTATTCCTGTTAAAGATATAGAAAAAACAGCCATCATCACACCTTTCGGACTTTTTGAGTACTTAAGAATGCCTTTCGGATTACGCAATGCGGCACAAACATTTCAACGATTCATGGATTCCTTATTTAGAGATTTAAACTTCGTATTTATATTTGTAGACGACTGTCTCATCGCATCGGACAACGAAGATTTGCATTATCAGCATTTAGAAACGGTTTTCAAACGTTTACACGAGAATGGAATAACCATTAATCTCGAAAAATGCGAATTTCTCAGAAGGGAAATAGATTTCTTAGGTTATCATATAACGAGCCAAGGAATACAACCTACCGAAGAAAATTACAAAGCAATCATGGAATTTCCCAAACCGAAAACAATTCAAGAATTAAGACGATTTTTGGGCATGGTCAATTTCTACAGAAGTAATATTCCACGCGCAGCGGAAAATCAAAGAATTTTAAACGAATATCTACATGGTTAAAAAAAGAACGATAATTCACCTGTTCCTTGGACAACGGAAGCAGACAAAGCTTACGAAAAATGCAAGGAAAGCATGAAAAACGCAGTGTTAACAGCGCATCCTTCCCGCAACGCATCACTAGCGCTCATGACCGACGCTAGTGCTACTTGCGTTGGTGGAGTTTTACAACAAAAATCCGGACGCAATTGGGAACCATTAGGTTTTTTTTCACAAAAATTGAGCGAAACTCAACAAAAATATTCTACGTTTGACAGAGAGCTGTTAGGAATATACATGGCCGTCAAACATTTTCACAGATTAATCGAGGGAAGAGAATTTACAATATTTACGGATCACCGACCTTTGACATACGCATTCTCCCAAAAACCATCATCAAACGATACACCGCGACGGGTCCGGCAGTTAGATTTCATTTCACAATACAGTACCAACATTCAACACATAAGCGGACGTGACAATATTACCGCCGATGCCTTATCTCGAATAGAGGAAATATACGAGCCATCACCTATCGATTACGCTGAATTGGAAAAATGTCAATCAACAGATAATGAACTAAGTAAATTACGTGACAATAAAAGATTAAAATTCAAAAACATTACGCTTCCGGGTTCCACAATAAACATCACCTGCGACACGTCTACTGGAAAAAGCCGCCCCTACTTACCAAAGCAATTTCGCAAACAAATTTTCGATACCATTCATGGTATGAGCCATCCAGGAAAAAGAACTACGAGAAAAATGATAACCCAAAGGTATTTATGGCCGTATATGAACAAAGATATCAATAATTGGTGTAGATCATGTATAGCCTGCCAAAAATCAAAAATACAACGACATACGATATCACCTCCTGGTACATTTATGACAGCGCAACGTTTTGAACATTTACATATTGACATCGTCGGACCACTTCCGATTTCACAAGGGAAGAGATATTTAATCACAATCATAGATCGTTGTACGTCATGGCCCGAAATATTTCCGGTAGAAGATATAACTGCAGAAACAGTAGCCAAGACACTTTTCGAAGGATGGATTACTCGTTTTGGATGTCCATTGCGCATTACTACGGATCAAGGCCGACAGTTTGAATCAAGAATATTTGAGTCACTCTCACAATTTTTGGGAATACATAAAATTAGGACAACACCTTATCATCCGCAATCCAATGGAATGATAGAGAGATTTCATAGAACTTTAAAGGTGGCGTTAATGACAAGAGAATCCAACGAAAATTGGTTAAAAGAAATTCCAACAGTTTTACTCGGGTTGCGGAGTAGCTTGCGAGAAGACACAGGTTATAGTTCAGCAGAGATGACATATGGAACGCCAATACGACTCCCTGGAGGATTTTTTGAGTCATCAGCAGCACAGTTATCAACGTACGAAGAGTTTGTAAAACAAATTCAAAAGGACATCACACAAATGACATCAATTCCGAAAAGAAAAAACCACAACCAAGCTATATTTGTGCATCCCGAACTCAAAGAATGCTCACACGTATTTGTTCGGTGTGATAGAATTAAGAAAGCCCTGGCACCGCCGTATGAAGGACCCTACCCAGTAATTAGTAAAACAGATAAAACATTTTGCATTAGAATTAGGGATAAAGAGACAGTGATATCAATTGATAGATTGAAACCAGCATTCATGATCAATGACGAATCAAACTACGTGCCAGATTCAAAGGATTTCTACAGACATTCACACACGTACACTACACGATCAGGACGTAAAGTAAAGCCAGTAGTACGTCTATAAAAAATCGCCGATATAAGCAAGCTATTCGTATATATATTAACATAGATCTTAACATATACCATTAATTCACAACTACTCGTAACAACAAGACATCTAAAATGGGAAATCAAAGTTCTAAGGACCAGATAACATACAATACGGACAGTTGCCTCAATCAAAACGAAGCGGACAAACTCCGTAACCTGATCCAGGAGGACTTACGGTGGACAAGAAATGTTGCAATGGGACAGATTATTTTAACAATCGGCGTGATCCTACTTTACGGCATAATGAAAACACTGGACAGAAGAATGAAGAGTTTAACGGAAAAAAATAATAAACACTCGTGCAACAGCTAAGTCAAAATTACATACGTCAGCAAATCACACCACAACAGGCGTCATCAAATTCCACCGCGTACAATAGCCTTATTATTTATATACATCAGCAAATAACTAGTAACAACAGGCGTCATCAAATTCCACCGCGTACAATAGCATTATTATTTATATACATCAGCAAATAACTAGTAAGGTCTAGGTCAAATTTATATTGTAAACACTATTACCATAATAATATTTTTTTTTTAAAGGGGGGTGTACTGTTACAGTACAATATCTTTGTGCTGTATCTACAATCTACATCGCAATCTTATGATCTTTATCGCACGTTCAATATCTATTAAATGTTTCTACTATCCGTGATCAACACGTAGTCGTTAGTATATAAGATGCACCTTTGGATAATTATAACCAGACTATACTACAACTTTGTCTCATTTATACCTAATCATATACTGCCAAGAAGTTTGGCAAACGACGCTTCTGCAGGAAACTTGCAATCCAGGTGCACAGTTGAGGGGGCAAGCCATAGGCCGGAAGCTTGGAAAGAAGAGACCGGTGCCAGACTCTGTCGAAAGCTTTGGCTATGTCAAGGCTGATAGCCAAAGACTCGCCGTGCTTGTCCATAGCCTCACCCCAGAGGTGCGTGACGAACGCTAGAAGATCACCCGTTGATCGTTTAGACCGAAAGCCGTATTGGCGATCATTGATCAACGATTGATCCTCCAGGTAGCGGACAATTTGGGTGTTTATAATCCGCTCGAACACCTTGGAGAGCACCGAGGTGATAGCTATGGGTCGATAGTTGCTTGGCTCGGAACGGTCCCCCTTTTTAGGAATCGGTTGAACGTTCGCCTCCTTCCAAGCCTCAGGCACAATGCCTGCGGCGTAAGACGTCCGGTATAGGCGCGTAAGCGTGGGAGACAACTCCGCTGCACATTTTTTAAGGACCACAGCTGGGATGCCGTCAGGTCCACTGGCTTTCCGAACATCGAGAGACTGCAGTATCGCACGAACGGTTCGTTACCTGATACGTATATCAGGCATGGTGTAGCCGCAGTTGGCAATGTTAGGCGGCTGCGAACCGCAGTCATCGATTCGGGAGTTGGCCGCAAAGAGATTTGCAAGCAGATCTGCTTTCTCCTGCGGCCGATGAGCCAGTGATCCATTCGGATACCTCAGAGGGGGCAGCAAGGTCTGGCAGAAGTTGGACTGCACGGCTTTGGCCAGGCGCCAATCGCTACGACTGCCCGTAGGATGCGCCATGAGTTCCTGGCCAAACCGTGCGACGCGCTGGGCATCCGCTCTTAAGTATGCTCTCTTGCAGACCTTTGTGGCTTGGTTGAACGCTGCCTTCAGGTGATCCACGTTAGGGTCGTGGAGAGTGCGAGCTCTGGTCCAAGCGCGGTACGCTGTCTGTTTGCGTTCAACAGCATCAGCGCATTCACGACCGAACCAGGGCCTTTTCCTGCCGCCGCTCGTGACATCACTGTATGGAATATAATATTCCATACCCAGGATGATTTCACCAGCGACAGCAGTAGCGCTCTCTGATGGATCCCTGTTCTCAAAGCAGCGTTGAGCCCAAGGGATGGATGCGAAGTACTCCCGCATTCCATCCCAGTCTGCCGACGAGTAGTGCCACAGTCGTCGTCTTGCCTCCTCGGGTCGTGGGGGCGTAACAACAACAGCTGTGGCACAAACCAGACAGTGGTCTGAGGTGCCCAGAGGAGCACGAATCGACACACTGTACCGGTTCGGGTTACTCGTCAGCAGCAGATCGAGCAGAGAGGGCGCCTGACCTGCAATGTCTGGTATCCGGGGGGGCTGGAGTACCAGTTGTGACAGGTCATGCGTGAGAGCGAACGCATGGGCAGTTCGTCCCACGTGGTCTGTTTTGGGAGAACCCAACCAGGTCTCATGGTGGGCATTGAAATCTCCCAAGAACACCAATTCAGCGTTCGGAAACCGCTCCTGCGCGTCGTCTGCCGCCTGACTCAGGTAATTGAAGAGTCGAGTTGTCTCAGCATCTCCTGAATGGGATTGGTAGAGGCACATGTAGATTTTGCTGAAAGAGCCATGATCTACGTGTACCCAAAGGACAGAGAAGGAAGGGTCCTCTAGGCATTGTAGACGGCGACAGCAAATATCCGCCCTAACAAACAAGCATACCCCGGCTTTCGCGAGGAAATACTCCTCTAGCACGTAGCCGGGATATTGCAGGTAGTTCGTGTCTGCAGGACGGCGTATTTGTGTCTCCGTTAGAAAAAGCATTGCCGGCCGAGCCGTCTCCAGGTGGTGATGGACGGCATTAAGGTTAGCGTGGAGTCCTCTGATGTTAATAAACTCCACGACACAGGAAGCAGCAGTGGGGTTACGGCGATTGGCTGCTGTTGAACGAATATGCTTTGTTCGTACTGCCATAGAGTGAAAGGAAGGGGAAACGTGAAAAAAAAAAAGAGGCGGCTTTTCTCGCAGCAAAGTGGGTCAAGGCGCAGAGCAAGTTTTGTCACATAACTGTATGGTATGGCGATAGCCGATCCGACGGACGGAAGGACCCCCGTACCCTCCCGAAAGTGGTCGCCGGGACCCACCCTCCGGTCACCATCCGGCACGACGAGCCACCTCGAGATTATGCGCGGCATGATAAGGCAGCCAACCTAGTTGGTTAGACTCGGTTGGGCCTCTGGACTATACCGCGGGTGGCCAGCAGAGCACCGTTTCTACGGCTCTCCCTGGCCGCCGGGTCGACTCGCGCCACCCACACAATGACTCTACGGATACTCTGCAGATCCCTCATAAGCTGCGAGAATCGTCACCTCATGCTTAGGCCTCCGGCGCTCTCACTCACCGAACGAAACACAGCAGCGAAACACTGCTGTTTCACGTCGATTTTCTGTGAGAGGGTAGTACTTCCCCGGTCGAGCCGGCCCATTCCTGCTGTAACCAGCTTGGCTCTACTACCGAAAAAATATGTTTTTAAAGCCCAAAAGCAATGTATTAGAGTAATCTACAGACTTAAGAGTAAACCATTCTTCAAGTCACTTCATCTACTCACGCTCCCTAGCATAATGCATATTAGAAGTGGTTGTTTGTAAACAAAAATATGCAGCTTTTTAATCATCTACAAGGCACTCGTCATCAGTATAAAATAAAAACTGTGCCAAACAAGACAACTTTACTAAATAAAAGCATATTTCGCCTCGCCAATGCCAGTGCGCTGAGTGCACCGGTTTGAACACCCACACGGGATAAATTAATTTGTGATCCCCCAGTAGTAATTCAATGTGCAGTTGCTCTTTGTGTTATTTTATTACATTATTTAAAAATGTAAATTAACCTTACGCCATTTTAAAGTTTGTAAAATACTCTACAATGCACAAATCCTCTACATGCAAATTTACCTAAATATAAACTTACTAGCTTTTGCCCGCGGCTTCGCTCGCGTGAATTTAGAATTTGACAATCAATTCGGGTCATACTCTGCTTGTAATAATATAACCAATCATGATTCGAAAGACACATAGCGCCATCTATTATCATAAGAACGTTATTGTTGTTTTCCCCGGGAACAGTAAATTTTTCGGGATGAAAGGTAGCCTATGTCCGTTTCTGTACACCTGACAACGTATATGCAAAATTTCAGGATGATCGGTTCAGTGGTTTAGGCGTGAAAAGGTAACAAACAAACAAACTCATTTTCGCTTTTATAATATTAGTTAGGATTTAGCTTATTATGCGCAAACACACGTATTTTTATTTAAATTTGCAATTAAGTTTTTCTTTTCTATTATTTTTGTGCTTCTATTTAGCCCTTATTTTAGTTGTTTTAATTGTTTTTAATATATTTATTGTATTGTCATCAAGAATCTCATTAATATGTCTCATACTACATGGAACCACGGCCCTGTTTCCTGTGATACAGTTTATTTTAACTAGTACAGGCAACGGGTGATCCTTTCCACTAGAACTATTTACGTTTTATATTTTATTGCACAAGTTATGCTATAACTGGTGAAAAACTATATTAACACTGTTTTTTGGTAAATAAATCTATATATTAATAAGCAAAAACTTTGTACCCCTTTTTACGAAAATTGCGAGGACGAAAGAGTATGAAATTTGGCACAGTTAAAGTTTATATAGACAAGCAGGGATGAATCCTAATATTTATATAAAATATGCTTTAGAAATACATTCAATTAATGAAAAATCATTACACGCACACAACCATGCATTTGACACACGCAGTCGAATCGCGTAACTATGGTTACATATTATATCAATGTATAATGACATACAGGGTGTGTCGTAAATAGTGGTCCAGAGTAAAGGAGTCGATACACTGTATTCTTATGTATCACATACCGAAATTTTAACCATATTTTTTATGGCCCTAAATTCATATGATTTGCTGAAGATGAGTATTGAAATTGGAAACAGATTAATTTCTTTAAGTACCTTTGACTTTAAAACATAAAAAAGGGTTTGGATATGATAGTACACATATTCAAGAGTAATAATAAAAAAACAGAATTAAAAAATATTGATATTTGTTGAAATGACAGCCAAATTCGTGAAGCAAGGTGCAGAAATTTTAAAAAAGAACTTTTATTTTTTGTTAGGAGACCCTTAACTGAAAATGCTTAAAATTTCAGTATGTGATACATAAGAAAACAGTGTATCGACTCCTTTACTCTGGACCACTATTTACTACACATCCTGTATATCAGCGATATCTTACAAACAAACTGGTCGAATTTCGAGCACTAGGCGACCGCTAGTTATTATTATTATATGCCAGATACAAATGGTTCTGGAATAATTTGCTTTAGCAAACTGCAGATACATTTAAAATACTGTATCTTTCCAGATTTGTTTAGTAGTATAAAGCTGTACCTAGAAGCTTGCAAGGTAAAGATATTTTGACTGATATTCTAGTGTGTGTAGTGGTGTAAGTGGTCACCTCGTGTAACACTTCTACCGGTGAGTTTTTGTAGGTCTAAATTTCAACACTAAACAATTTTTTTTGTGATCCACAAATAGTTGTTCAGGGTCTAATATACTCAATACTCAATACATTTATTGCACTCCACAAGTTAAATAGATGTTACAATGGTATAATATAAGAAACATGTGTGGGCCTTGTCGGCACGGCAACATGTAGGAGAGAGGAGGAAGTTTTACATATTTTATTATTTACATATTTTACTTATGATTGATATTTATTGACTATTATAATATATATTATGTGTCTCTTATTTAAATTTTTGTGTTGTGATAATTTTCGGGACACACAGATTATTAGTAGTGCGTGCGCGTGTAGTGCGACAATTATCTATATTAAGTACGTAACATAATTTGGATGTTTCTGTCTTTTTCATTACCAAGATGGCAAAAATATTTTCAGTCTCATAATTAATGATTACCGTAGACCAACGCATACAGTAGGTATATTATTTATATATTATTGATTGATTTGAAGTTAAAACAACACACCCTAGGTACTTAATATAATGAATATAATTATAATTATACCTCAAAAGAAAACAGAAAATATTCTAGCGGCCAGCCAGAGCACCAATTTTCGTAATAAAATCTGTTCAAAGTTTCAATTTAGCTCAGTGTCCTAAATATCTCTGGTATATTCATGAATTAGATTAAACTTTAAATGTGTTCATAAATTGTATTTTAGTCTACATTTGACGTTTATTAGTCTGGATCAGTACTCTATTTTGAACAATGTTAAATCTTGTAATAAAAATGTTACGAGAATTGGCTCTCCGATGTACACTCATTGCACACCACCCGTAGTCCTATTATCTGCCCATAACTACGGAATGAATGTTGGATAATTTACATCAGGATAATATGATTCGCATTGACTATAGAGTCACTGTATAACATGTAGACATTCAGCTATGATGGCTGTTATTGTTAATATAATTTATATTTTGATGGAATATTAAATCACTTATCTTATTTTGTACAAACTACTCTAATATCAGACAGACGGATGATGGAAGCCTAATAATGGGGTCCCGTTAGAAACTATAAGACTTTTTTAAAATAAATATTTTCTTATGTGTGAAGATACATTATTTTATCAAATTATCGTTTCAGAACCTCTTCCGGAAATTATCGATGCTGTTATCGCATCATGTACACTGAATTCTATGCAATGCGTTCGCATAGCAAAGGATGACTGTTTGTGAATGAAAAGCCTAGCTAAACACAGCGTTGCTTCTAAACTGACAAATGTAATATTTGTGAGTATGGATGATAATATATATATTGACCGGACTTTCGTTTACCAGCTATGTGGCACAACTCTTTCAGTTGGCCATGTACACATCTGACGCATTTACATTGAAATGAGCTATTCAAGCTACTTGGAAAGCGGTTATTTCACCAAATGCACCATTTGCTTAAAATTTCAATACGAAATAGCAGTAAAAGGTTTTAGAGAACAGGGAAATGTGACTTTTGTTCATTCAAGTTCGCGATACAGTATAAAAATATATAAAATCGAATTCAACAGCCAACAACATTCATTTTGCCAAACGTTGAATGGATATGTGGCACGATATGATCAAATAGTATTAATGTAAATGAATAAATTGTTATTTATTCCATGCAAAAGTAAAATAAAATATATTTTCGAAAATGTACCTTACTACAAAAATGGTTAATCAGGTAGTAATAGCACCAGTTGTTTAACAAAAATTACGTATTCTACATACAGTGTTGTACTTAATTTAGTACTTTTAATACAGCTAAACTTATGCAAGCAGTATGCAGTTTTGCTGAAACTTTGCACCTGTTAACCTTTTAAAATTTGTTTTATGAAACTCTGTAGTTTGTGTGGGTAATTCTCAAGTAAACCAATCTGTGGTGTAATTTATAACAATATGAGGTGCAGTATATTATTATATATACTATATTTTAAAACATTGTGGTTAAATAAAAGAAAGCTTGTCACTTATCTAGCTCAGATAAATTGTGTTATAAAAATCATATCAGGATTCAGGATAAAAAGTTTACTTAGTCAATCTAATACCTACATCATTTATTTGTGTGCAGAGTTATAACTAAACCTGTTCGATGGTTTACATCTTATTATGTTTGAGTAACAAACATCCAAACATTTTCAAAAACCTTAAACATTAATTTTAATATTAGTAGAACTCGTTTATATTAAGTAGATTATATAGACTAAATTTTAAAATTTAAACTAGGTAAATAATCGCGTTCTCATAGGTTACAAAGAAATCAACAAAACAAATTATTCTACGAAATATGCCAGTTATTACCACGAGCCAATTCATCAATGTTCGCTTGTCGATTCTTCGCGTTACAGTGCTACTTTATTTCGATTTCCCAATAAATTTGGTTCAATCTCACTGAGAGCCCAGTTTATTTCTCGATGGCAGCCAAAGAATAAATTTCCACTTCGAATATTAGAGAAGTTTCATCAAGTTTCACAATAGTCCCCTCTCAAGAACTCCGCCAAAATGCCGTTATTCAAATTTTACTTTTGATAAGAAATTGAATAGATATCCGAATCACAAATTGTTGCTAACTTTAATGGCAGCAATAAAACATTTATTTGTTCGTCAGAAAAAGATGTTTATTATTGTGGTTTTTGATATATTAGTTATACAACTATTTAAATTAAGATTTTGTTTATGTCGGCAATGTTTACACTTAGTGATTTACTTATTTGTGCCCAGACTTCATTTGGACGTTGATACCGTTATTAAAAGTATTTCAAGCTTTATTAAGATAATATATATTAACAATTATTTAAAAAATGCTTTAATGAACTGCAATTTTCTAACATTTAAAACTTTGTTCCTTACATAGTTCGAAATGCCCCAAACCCTAAAGTTTATTTTCAAAACATCAGAACTTAAAGCCTTTTCGGGTTATTGCTTTTTTCAAAGGGCCCGCTGTATAGCCCCCTTGAGTATCGAAAGACACATCTGTAAATTGAAATGGAAAAGGGTCAAAACTCGTAAGGGTAATAACTATAAGTTTTGCGATCGGTACCAGGACCTTGAATAACATTGGCGATATAATATCTAAAAATTACTTAGAGAAAGTACTCAGTCTTATAAGTCTCTGTATTATAAATTCGTAGACATTCTGTCGATTGTCACTTGATATTATTGGAAGTAAAATTGCTGTTCAACATTTGTACACTGATGTGTAACTGCTGCATATGATGTTCAAGTACGGCAAGACGAGCCAAGTGAAGCGCAAGGCCACTACCTACCTTTTCTCGAAGCGCGTCGTCGTTTTTTTGAACCCTTATTTAATTATTTACAAGAACTATTGTATAACAGAAAAGTAATGAACAGTGGATAAAAATTTTTCACCTTACGCCCATGTGATGTAGTGAAATGGCCAAGGCACATTATTTTAACTAAGGTGTAGTGTTTGTGAAGTTAGGCCTTGTAGAGTTAGAAGCTTAGCTCTTCACGAGATCCGATAACTTTTGACAGTGCGAGTCATATGGTCTCGTCTGGCAACATTTTACACGAAAATGTTTTTAGTGGGATAACTACTTTCTAGAGTTAAAAAGGCTCGCCCTAAATGTTGTAGGACCTAAAATCATTGGTAAATATTGTTATAATACATCTCTTTCTATGTCATTGGGGATAAATGCGAGAGACTATGGAAGTTTGTATAAAAATGTAATTGCTCTACAATATTTCACGTTTATTTCCTATTTAGAATACTTTTAAGAAACTATGACTCGTTTCAATATCTTGAAGATATTTGAAAGTATACTAGCATCGTTTATTTATTAGTGTTGCTATTTACACAGACAGAGTTCAAAGAATCTAGAATTCGTGCTACGTTTTACTTTTTATCGGGCTTAAGTAAATTTATTACCGGATCTCAAGCCGGTAGTTACTTCTAAATATCTTCTATTAAAATTAAGATGTTTTAACTGCAATAGCATCGCGGTATCCTTCGTATCATACCATATTATAATTAAGTAGTCAGGTATTTATTTTATATAATTATTTAATAATAGTCAATTGCACTTATAGCAGCAGCGATAGCTCAGTGGGGAGACCAACAGACTGCAATGCAGAGGGTCTCGGATTCGAACCCACGTCGCGCACCTCTGACTTTCAGAAGTTATATGACGTTTCGAAATTATGTGCGTATTGATTAACAATTATCGCCTGCTCCGTGCCTCGGAGAGCACGTTAAGCCGTCGGTCCCGGCTACCATAAACATCTATGGCAGTCGTTATTGGGAGAGTGTCGACACAAAAGATCCCACTGGGCTGAAGTGTCGCCGGTCTGCACTGACTGGCCCCCACATAAGATAAGATAAGATAAGATAAGATCATACGCAGAAGAGTATTATACCTCATGATAGACCAGAAGGTCTACTAGAGTTGATGACTTACAATTTTATTGCTTGTGTTTAGATATGGTTTATTTCTGCCAGTGTGTTAAACGTAACAGTAAAGCTTTTGCCTGACTCCACAATTGGCTCTCATTGGCAGCTGGTAAGCAGCCAACTAGCAACACGAAGTTCTGCAACCGGTTTCTGAAATGCTAATTGACATACATACATACATAGATTCACGCCGGTTTCCCAGAGGGGTAGGCAGAGACTACGGATTTCCATTTGCTACGATCCTGACACACTTCTCTGGCTTCATTCACTTTCATAATTGACAATATGTTTTAAAAACAAACTCATATTAAGTGATTTGATTAGCTACATTCGCACATTGGTTGAAATGCGTTTAGCAGTTTCTTACAAATTTTTATACATAGTACATAGCAGAATTTCTACTCTAACCTAAAATTTTATGAAAACTGCGTCACTGTGAATAACTTCCTATAGAAGATGTCAGTCAAATACCTATGTGTAGTTTGTGCGATAAGTCGGGTTTTGATGTTCTATAATGAGATGGTGTACTGTTAACAAGGCAGCCAGTGCTATTTTTCCTCTGGCACTGGCAAAACAACAATTCGTTTTTGTTACGGGTTGATCAATCACGAGAACAACTAAGATCGTCTGAAGTTGTAGCTATTCATACCAGGGGCTCACCAGAGGCGGGCTGCATGGTTGTGTGCCACGTTGGAGAAATAAAAACAGTCGTTATATTAACACTTCGATTATCCATAGTACGCTATAGATCTTTCAATAAATGAATCGTTGTGCTGTGTATGCAAAGGACTAAAATACTCAAACCCGGTTGACAAACTATTCCGTACTTAAAAAGCCTGAATATAACACAAAACTGTGCTATTCTTTAGGGTGGAGGTAAATCTTATAGGCGAAGTGAGAATGTTCTAAAACAGTAGGTACTTCCCTAAAATATTAACTTGCCTACATTTAGTAACATAGAAAGGTACGCTCAAACACTTGATGTAGTTGTAGGCACCTGTACTACAAATATTTACGTAACAAAGCTAAAGTGTAAACATGGCATCAGATCTGTCTATATAATATAGCGGGACGACCGATTTCAGCCTCGTGTCAATACCATACTTGCAGATAAATGGAAAGCCTACCTTTGTTAAAAAAGGCCAGTCACCTGTCAAAACCGTTGATGAAATGCTGGTCCGTCGTTAGACTTTTTTGTTACAGAATGAACCTATGGTAACTTTGTTTTTCAGTTGAAATGATACTCTGTAGTGTCCCGCGCTAGCAGCAGTCTTTAGTTCAATATGAGCAAAAATCAATTTCGGCCGTTCGCGGTTGAATGCGCCCTTTGTGCGACACTGAAAGGTTATCGATGTTCGTTTTCACGGATCACTAAGACTGCCGAGCTAACTCGCAGGAGGGGTGATATTGTTCGTAACAAGGCTGGCAGCTTGCTTCCTAATGGAACACGAAAATGAATAATATGTCCATTTTTGTAACATCGATTGACGGCTAATGGGCCTCCATTGCCACTCATTCTTCAAAAAGCTGCTATCCTATTGTCTACAGACACAACAAAGAACTTCAGTTCGTATTAAGTAGGTACATGTATAAAATGATACCAATGAGGACTTTCTCTTTCTAAGTATTTGGCTTTTGAATAGT
Source organism: Catocala sponsa (assembly GCA_963564715.1). NCBI lineage: Eukaryota > Metazoa > Arthropoda > Insecta > Lepidoptera > Erebidae > Catocala > Catocala sponsa. Next base: position 29,019,512 of record OY751329.1, read on the forward strand.
AGTGAATAGTACTACGGTTTTGGGATCCTTGTTTATTTTATGTTCTGGGTAACTACCTAGTCTCGTTATAAATATTGTTACAAGGAAAAATCTTTTATTTTTTCTATTGCATAAAACATTTATTACTGTAATGTATGTTAGTTTATACATTAATATAATAACATTAAAAATATATACAGCTCATTCAAAATGATATCTTTTATTTTTTCTATTGCATAAAACATTTATTACTGTAATGTATGTTAGTTTATACATTAATATAATAACATTAAAAATATATACAGCTCATTCAAAATGATCAATGAATCATCTTTAATTAATACAGTCGTTTAACGTATACGTTGAGGCCGGTTATCAATAGAAACACGTACTCCCTCCATGGGAAAATTCTGCACTGCCAATTTTATGGATAGTTTTAGGGACTTCAATTTATCAAGGCGTTTAGAGTAAAACTTTTAACCGTATATTCTAATCTTAATCCTAACTAATATTATAAAAGCAAAAATGAGTTTGTTTGTTTGTTACCTTTTCACGCCTAAACCACTGAACCGATCATCCTGAAATTTTGCATACACGTAGGCAGGTGTACAGAAACGGACATAGGCTACCTTTCATCCCGAAAAAAAATACTATTCCCGAGAAAAACAATAATAACGGTCTTATGATAATAGATGGCGCCACGTGTCTTTCGAATCATGATTGAATTATATTATTACAAGCAGAGTACAACCCGAATTGATTGTCTAATTCTAAATTAACGCCAGTGAAGCCGCGGGCAAAAGTTAGTATTATTATAATGTTATTTATGCCATATCCAACTTTAATTACGTGCGATACATGCTTAAATATTGCAGCCACTAAATACATGTACAATTCAATATCATGCTACAACTCTATACAACGACTGACAATTGAGCAAAGCTATTAAGCAAACCATATCTGAAAATAAATAGCGCTGAACCAACTGCCACACGAAGGTTGCGCTTAGTAGACCTTTCAAACCTTTCAAATATAGTGGAACACGTGTGCTCTATGACATTTAGGAGAATTATTGCCAAGTTTATTGCTCTTCACTATGATGCCCATGGGAGGTATGACATTCAGCATTTTTGATTCGAACATTTACGATATTACACAGTCTTTAGAAAAATTCGGCTTTACTCGCTAAAGTAGATGAATTTATTTTACTGATTTCCTTGATAGCTCATAAATCTATACTAATATTATAAAGCTGAAGAGTTTGTTTGTTTGTTTGTTTGAACGCGCTGATCTCAGGAACTACTGTTTTGATTTGAAAAATTATTTTGTGTTGGATAGCCTCTTTACTGAGGAAGGCTATAGGCTATATAACATCACGCTACGACCCACGGGGGCGGCGCAGCAACGATAAACGCAGGTGAAACCGCGGGAACATCTATGCCTAATATACGTAAGGTAAAAATATTAAGATTTAGATATGGCCTTGTTGTAGTCCCGTGGCGTAATTTTGATGTGATTGCAGCCAATCGTAAGATGAGATTTTGTTTTCCGGTTCGTGCAAAGTGTTATTTTGTTTTAGTTGAATCTATAATATTGTCGTGTCAAGTCAAGGAAAGCTACAGGATTTTAAATTTTTTACTTGTATGAAAATACAACAGCATTTATATTTTATCGATGACTTCTAGTTCAATTAATATTAAAGTTATATTACGAAAAAGTTTCGATCATTCTCTACAACAGCGAATTATCTTTTTAGTTCATATAGAAGATATCACGTAGGTATATATATATATGTAGTATTTTTGGGTTGGAATGTGGTAAATGTTATTATCATGAGTCTTTATTTTATTTGTCTCTGTTATCTGTGAAAACTTTTAATTGGCCTTCATTTTTCGTGCTCAGTTCTGTTTATTATATATACTAGCTGTAAGTTTTCCTAAAATTGTAAAATAAAATAAAATAAAATAAATAAAAAGAAATAGTCGCACTTCTTCTTTCTTCTTTTCATGTGGTTAGTGGCCAACCTGTTGTCAAGAGTTGTTCTCTGACATGGCTTAACGACTGCTGTCAATTTGGCAACAACCGGGACCGAATTTTTACGTGCCCTCCAAAGCACGGAGACGCGCAGATCAAATACCACTAAGCGGTCACCTATCTATAGACTGACCGCATCCAACGTTGCTTAACCTCGCTAATCGTTTACCGATCAGTGAGTGCAACTGGCTATGAGCGCCTCATCAGCGGCGCAGTACGAATTATTAATTTAAACATAGGACACAAAGAGCACTCATACTCGGTAAACTTTTTGTGAATCATACTTGTGTCTGTTATGTGGGGAACTGTTAATATCTAGAATACTCGAGTGCGGTATTGTGGTGACTTGACCACGTAAATATTAACAGTATTGTAATAACTGCTGGTAAATCTTAACAAATAAATCGATGCACTATCTATGCAGTGATTTATTTTACGTATAATGTATTAAAGACGAGTATAATGATATTCAAAATGTCTTAAATATGAGAAGTGTGTCAGGATCGTAACAAATGGCAATCCGTAGTCTCTGCCTACCCCTCTGGGAAACAGGCGTGAATCTATGTATAGATTCACGCCTGTTTCCTGTTTTGTATGTATGTTAAATATAATAATATAATATAAGATCATATTCTATTACATACACACAACACCATCTAGCCCAAACTAAGCGCAGTTTGTACTATGGGTACTAAGCAATGGATAAACATACATATTATACATAGAAACACCCAGACCAAGACAAACATCCATGTTCATGCACACAAATGTTTGACTTGTGCGGGAATCGAATCCGCGACCTCAGGCGTGGCAGTCGCTTACACTAACCACTACGCCATCGAGGCCGTTAGCCATCAGATCTTCAATTCCCGGGTCAGACAAAGTGTGATGTTGCTATTATTAAAATGCAATCAATACGAAACAAATATTTCGGGAAGAAACTTAATAAAATAGTAATTTGAAATTGCGAACATATATTTAATCCAAAAATACGAATATAAATACAGATACAAGTTGTAAACACGTTCTAGGTTAAAATGGCTAAGGTTAAAATTTGTTACTTATGAAGGTGAAAAGTTTGTGGCGAAATATTAAAGTAAATAAACGTCACGACACTAGACAAATTTTTAAATTGAGCTTGAAATTAGAAATCCCGGGAGAAATTCCCTCATTCGCCACCACGACAGTTAGGTGACGTTGTAAAGAGGTTACTCTAAGCAAATTGCATTTACCGTTCGGAATTACCGTGCCAAGTTTTCACGATTAAAGTTCTCACGCGTCAATCGTTCGCGCATGTAAAAAAGCGTGTTAATAAGAAACATGTTGTACTCCAACAATACCTACGTGTTTATTTTAGAATGGGATAGAATATCATTAGATGTCTCACTTTTTAAATATTCTTTGAGTGATTTTCTAACATGATTCATATCATCTAGATGGAAAATAAGCATCTTCTGTCTTAGCCTTTATTATTCCCAAGTCACTTGGGGTTGGCTTTCTAGTCTAACCGGATTTGACTGGATATCAGTTTTTACACGGAGCGACTACCATCTGACCTCCGCAACTCTGGAGAAGGACGGAGGTCAGATGGTAGTCGCTAACGATACCCTAATACTAGACTAGTGTCCGGATATTAGAGGGTACTGACTTCCCAATAACGACTGCCATAGATGTTCATGGCAGCCGGGACCGACGGCTTAACGTGCTCTCCGAGGCACGCAGCAGGCAATAATTATTAATCAATACGCATATAATTTCGAAAAGTCATATAACTTCCGAAAGTCAGAGGTGCGCATATGGTCCGCATAATGGGAAGCCTGTAAGCGTCTGCAACGTAAACTCGAAAGATTCCGAAGTGGTAAATTATGCTGCCACAGGTAAGCGTTTAGAACTTACGCAAGAGCAGTGTGCTCTTGCGTGACTAACAGCTCACCATTGACACAAGGGAGAATAGAACTGTATTTTAATTATCCACGTTTATACCTCTTAGAATAAAATGAATATTTGTAATATGGTCTATAAAGTGTACGCAAAAGTTACACATTGGAAATAAACTATTTTGTACAGATTTTATCGTGGCGTAAATTTGTAAAATCACCATTTTAAGGTTCTGCACCCGAAGGGTGCCAACGATAACTATATATAGGTAATACATACCTACACTTTTCAGATTGTTTTACACATTCCAGATAAAAAGCACTGTACCTAAGAAAAGCCGCGGGCAAAAGCATAAATGTAGTCACAGCCCAGAGAGCATGGAACTTGCGCGCCGCTTATCTTTACGCGCTGAACGAGCGTAATTTGGTTACATACTCCGTGCTCAAATCCTTGAATGTTTAGGCAGAGATGTTTGTATATTACGTCCACATTTCGTCAGCTATGGCCTATTGAGCCAATTGCCATGTCCTGGGCACAGTTCAAGATTCAATCTACAGCTAATGAGAATTTCTTGCCCGACTAACTAAATAACACTTTGCTCAACTCAGGTGTCGATCCCGAGACTCCATGCCCAGCAGTTGCAAACACTACTGCTGTGCCACTGAGGCTGATATATAGATAATATTTTCTCGAAGACGTCGTGAAAGAGGCTGCATATCTGAGAGCTCTCGATAATATTGTGGAAGATAATATTTGCGATGTCTCACAACCAGCTCAAGAGCTAGTGGGCTATGGCTTAACCACATATATACTGACCCGCAGGGTTGCCAATGCCAATGTACGTAATTCCCCAAAAATCCAAATAAAATTCCCCAAATTTGGGGACAAAAATCTGCTAATTCCCCACAAATTCCACTCAATATCATTTTAAACAATGAAAAACTATTTTTTATTGTTATTTTTACGTTTTGTACCGTTACACTTTTCCCATATACATATTTGTTGCAACCATTTTGCTCAAAGGGTTAAACTTGATACTGCCGCCAAATTTTTTATTCCCGTCTCTTGCTGCCATTAAAGCTATTACAGTATTTGTATTTAGCCGATTGCGGATTTCTGTATTTTAATTTTTAAGCTCCCTAAATTTACGTTGGACTAATGCATTTGAAAATGGCAGCATGACCAACAAGAACGTCATAATTTTTATATTTGCGAACATTATTCACTGTTTTTAATATTCACAATAGCTACTAGGTGCTGCCAAAGTATTCTTTCTTTATTAATTTTTATATTTATTACAATTTATAATACATATTAATAAAAAACACGAAGATTTCAGAATCCCCGCATTTTCCCAGCATAATGCCAATCCACAATAAATCCCCAACCAACTTGAGATTCCCCGCAGTTTGGGTAATTCCCCACAAATTGGCAGCCCTGCTGACCCGTGCCTAGCAGTGAGACAGCTTTCAAACAGGGCTGATATTTTTAATATAATTTCTATTTAATATTTCAACATTAATATATACTCGTACGTTATTAAAGTAGCAGCGATAGCTTAGAGGGAAACTGTTGGATTGCTACGCTGAGGACTTGAGTTCGAACCCAAGGCGAGCATCTCTGGCTTTTCGAAGTTATATGCGTATTAAATAGTTAATTATCGCTCGCTTTAACGGTGAAGAAAAACATCGTGAGGAAACCTGCATGTCTAAGAGTTCTATATAATGTTCTCGAAGATATATGAAGTCTGCCAACCGGCACCAGGCCAGCGTGGTGGACTATGGCCTAATCCTTCTCACACTGAGAAGAGGCCCGTGCCAGCAGTGGGATAATTTGATACAGGACTGATTATATACGTTATTGTAAATATGAACGTTTATTAAGATATCTGTATTCGTTTGTATTTTTGTTATTAAATTAAGCGTCAACTGTACAACTTATCTATACTAATATTATAATAAAAATTATTTTAGTGTTGGATAGCCCATTTATCGAGGAAGGCTATAGGCCATATAACATCACGCTACGGCTAATAGGAGCGGCGCAGCAATAACAAATATTGCAAAAACGGGGCAAATTCTCTTATATGAAGCAGACGAAGTTGCGCGGATCAGCTAGTTCAGAATAAAAGTAAGCACATAAATGGTGAAAAATAATACGTAGTATTCTTTTGAACTGTGCCGTACCGTACACGCGTACTGGGATTAAAATCTATGGGATTCGCGTCGGCTAAGCTTCGGGGAGAAGTTATAACATTCAGGTATAAAATGGTAACATTATTTAGAATGTTGAATGCTGTTTTAATAAATACTAGCGGTCGCCTAGTGCTCGAAATTCGACCAAAGTTTGCCTGTAAGATATTGCTGATATATTATATTATTATTATTTGTTTCTCTTTCACGGGTATTTCCCTAATATGTTAGGAAAATACCCGGCCCTTTGGGAGGCTTACACGGGGACATGGGTCCAACATGCAGAGGCCCTTCGAGAGTTTTAGTTTAAAGTGAGATGATACACTTACCGAGACAGTAGCCGCGGCAGGCCTATGAGACTATTGCTACATATGGAATCTAATTATTCTGGTCTATAAGGATGGGTGTTTGATGGTTTGGTAAAATGCAAACTATAGTTAACTTTAGTTATTATTATTATTATATATTGATATGTGTAACCAAAGTTACGCGCTTCGACTGCGCGTGTCAAATGCATGGTTGTGTGCGTGTAATGTTTTTCATTAATTTAATGTATTTCTAATGCATATTTTATAAAAAATATTAGGATTCGCCCCTCCTTCTCCATATAAAATTTAACTGTGCCATCTGCGCCGTCCGCGTAATTTTCGTAAAAAGGGGTACAAAATTTTTGCTTCACGTATTAATATATAGATGTAATCATCTATCGACGACAAAGATCAGTATTCTAAATATAAATATTTTGGTATACATATATATTGTTTTAGCTACCCAAGACAAGGACAACATGTAATCGAATTTTCTTTTCAGAAATTCCCAAGTATTATAGGTTGAGATTGGATTTGGTCCCTACTTGTCCGCTATCAGTTTTTAGACCTAAAATAGTCATTGACGAGCACTCTATTTCCACGAAAGCTATATATGCTAAGACAATCTTCTCATTTAGTCTCGAAACTGAGATTGAAACTGTCTCCAAAAACATTTTCATTTCGCTATATTTTCTTTTATAAGTTTGCTTGATACCTACAAATACATAATTATTTCATGTATATGCTACTGTAACCGTTTACTATCATTTAGGGATTATCTATAAGAAGATTCTTAGAACCACAACAGAATCTGGGACTGTGTGACCTAATACTAAAGTAGAGACCTAATCACCCCTTTTCCTCCATCCCGTTCCTTCGCCTTCCGACTTCCTTTCCTAAAGGGTCGGCAACGCGCAAGTGATACCTCTGGTGTCGCAGGCGTCCATAGGCTACGGTGACCACTTACCATCAGGTGGGCCGTATGATTGTTTGCCACCTCAGTTGTATAAAAAAAAACCTAATAATATACCTCATACTACCCCTTCATTGATAAAGACGAGAGATAATATATATATATATATATATATATATATATATATATATATATATATATATATATATATATATATACATTGGACATACGAGTATATAGACTCACGAATGGATTTCTAGGTAAACCGACCAGAACATTCACATTTCGCGGGTCTGGCAAACTGTCACCGTCTACTGGATACATTTATAAACACCGTGATATTTCTGAACATTTTTGATCACAGACTCGGGAATTGAATCCAGGACATCACACTATACCGTAAACGTTAACTTATGCCGCGAGATAAAGTAGTCAATCATTTAAATATCAACAGTTGCTTTAATAATAGATGTGGAAGAAATCTTTCTTTTTACACAGGTTTTTTTTCCTGTGTTTAGTGGCCAACCTGTTGTCAAGAGTTGTTCAAGTAGGCCTCTGACATGGCTTAACGACTGCTATCAATTTGACAACAACCGGGACCGACTTTTTACGTGCGTCTCCGAAGCACAGAGACGCTCAGATGAAATACCACTAAGCGGTCACCCATCTATAGACTGACTGCACCCAACGTTGCTTAACCTCGCTAATCATTTACCGATCAGTGAGTGGGGTAAATTTGATTAGGTACACTAAGAAATTTGATTTACTTAATTATGCAAAGGAACTAAGATAATATTTTACAAAAATCTGACCCTATACAGTAACATTTAATTGGCTGATTTTCATTGTGTTAAGCTAAGCTAAGCTAAGCTGATTTTCATTGTGTTAACGTAATACAAAGTTAATCCTAATAAGGAGTAATTACTTTTTACTTAATGTATTGTAATGTCGGCCTCGATGGCGTAATGGTTAGTGTAACCGACTGCCATGCCTGAGGTCGCGGGTTCGATTCCCTCACAAGTCAAACATTTGTGTGCATGAACATGGATGTTTGTCTTGGTCTGGGTGTTTCTATGTATAATATGAATGTATATAAAAAATAAAAGTATATATGTATGTTTATCCATTGTCTAGTACACATAGTACAAGCTCTGCTTAGTTTGGGCTAGATGGTGTTGTGGGTATGTGATTGAATATTATATTATTATTATTTAAAATTAAAACTAGTTTTAAAGTAAAAACAGAGAAATGTCTATACGTATGCTCATGACTCTATGATTTATACTATCATGTCAGTGTTTGTAGGACTAAAATACTTATTCAGTCAGTTATTGCTGATTTGATTATTTTATTATTTAAAGTAAATAGTTGCATTGGCCAAACTCAAAAATACAAAATAATTTTCTTTTTTTCGTTTTAAACTAGTAAATTTAATGACTCTAATGACAGAAATAAAATATGTTCAAAAGTTTAAAAAACTATAACCCGACTACGTTAGAAAAGAGGTCTAAAAAGGACGAATTTAAAATTTATATAGCCTATGTCACCCGGGCCATTATTACGAATCTATTGACATCTCATTCCTTAAAATCAGTTCAGTAGTTTAGGCGCTACGGTGGAACATACATACAACGACTGCCAAAATCACTGCCCTGCCTTTTGGCTTTGCCGTAGTCGGGTAAAAAGGATGTACGATACAAACTGTAACGTAATTGCTTTTTGAACGCAGTGTCCGAAAGATAACGAGATATCCCTACTACATTCCTATTTTTCTGAAATCCTATAAATACCTATGTATTAATTACCATCTTATTTTGCAACCAATTTTAATACTGATTTCACATTTAAATGCTAATTAATCTTGTCTGTTAAATAATTTACGAAATCAAACAGCAACTACTCTATCACTGAAACGCTGACATAATTAAAATCCATTTGTGTCTGGCCGCTGCCATTCAAGGGGCATTCATACTCTGATACTGTAGGGAAATTTATCAGGATAGACTAACAGCTTTTCAGCACGTGAATTAATGATCATCAAATAATACTCTCGATAGATGGCGCTACAAACTTTCTGAATGTATGTAGTACGGGCTGTTGCTGCATTAATATCTATTATGTACATAAGTAAGTATAACAGCGATAGCTCAGTAGGGAGCCCAACAGACTGCAATGCAGAGGGTCTCGGGTTCGAACCCACGTTAAGGTGTCGGTCCCGGCTGCCATGAACATCTATGGCAGTCGTTATTGGGAAGTCAGTACCTTCTAATATCCTGACACTGGTCTAGCCTTAGGGTATCGTTAGCCTTCGGGTTGCGGAGGTCAGATGGCAGTCGCTCCGTGTAAAAACTGATATCCAGTTAAATCCGGTTAGACTAGAAAGCCGACCCCAACTGACTTGGGAATAATAAAGCCTAGGGAGAAGAAGAAGAAGTTACAAGGGACCTACCTATTGCCGTATATCGGGTACAGATCCGATTCCGTACTGGTACTGAAGATTTCTTGATAGAAAAATCGTACCAAAGACCTCATGCACTGTAGCATTTATCACTCAGCAAGCAGAAATAAGTGAAGAAATTATTTAAATGTAATTAATTTTAATTTAATTTTAAATAAGCCAGCGTTATTAGTTTTATAGAGCTAGCCAACAGCAACGTTTCTAGCGTCATTTCCAAGCTTTAATCAAACTCGCAATAACGTCACTGCTTTTATCTTAGCTACGAGTATTATAAGGACGGCTCCTGAGAAATAAATTAAGTATGATATATTTACTTTCATTTAGGTACCGTGGAAAACTACATTCGTTATATTTAATAACGAGGCGAGGTAAATGAAAATATTATATTAAGACATCTGTGTTTTATTTTATCTGTCGTTTATTTATTAAAACTATTTGAGTCTTGTGAGACCCTTATTGGAGTACGCATCAGTTGTATGGAATCCTCAGTTTATTGCTTATATTGATATGATGGAAAATATTTAGAATAGGCTTTTAAAACATATGAAATGGCGTTATAATACATTGGACAATATGAAAATTATACAATCTCTTGAACAGCGACAGGCTGCTCGAGACATTTTAAACAAAATGTCTCGAGCAGCCAGTCGATCCTATATTTATAAAAATAAATATAAAATAATTATAAATTTAGTGGACTCCCCTTATCTTCTTAGCAAAATATGTGTTGGATGTCCACGACTAGTTGCGCGTAAAAAGTCTCTCTTCCATATTTCTCAGTTTAGGACAAATTATGGTAAAAATGATTTTATTAGAATAGGATGTCGGTTTTATAATGAACTAGCTTTTGCCCGCGTCTTCGCTCGCGTTAATTTAAAATTTGATAATCAATTCGGGTTGTATTCTGCTTGTAATAAAATAATTCAATCATGATTCGAAAGACACGTGGCGCCATCTATTATCATAAGAACGTTATTATTGTTTTCCTCGGGAATAGTATTTTTTCGGGATGAAAGGTAGCCTATGTCCGTTTCTGTACACCTGACAATGTATATACAAAATTTCAGGATGATCGGTTTAGTGGTTTAGGCGTGAAAAGGTAACAACAAACAAACAAACAAACTCATTTTCGCTTTTATAATATTAGTTAGGATTAATGGCTAATGATAGTACTTACCTAATTGATGTATTTCAGCTTTCTCTCCCAGAATTTAAAAGAAATGTTTCGAAAGACTTGGCTATTAGATTTTCATAAACTATAATATTCTTGTTGAGAGAATATGTATTATATGGTTCTCTAAAAATATTATGTATATCGTGTATATCTTTAAATCTTTAGGTTCTCTTCTTTTCTTACTATAGCCTATATGTACTTTACTACTATCTGTGGAAAATGCTTCTGGATTATGTACTGTCTATATATTGTGAACTTTATAAAATCTATTGTATCCGTTTTTTCCCCTAATAAATAAACAAATAAACAAATAAAAATGTTTTAACAAATTCCCTGCTTTGTGTCAGCTTTAGATTCTAATCCAAACATACAGATATTTGACACTTTGTATGTAGAAGTAAGATAGGTAAGTACCCACTTGGTAAATAGAGGAGCAGTAAACTTGAGTTAAGTAGGAATAACATTTCTAAAGGACAGAATCCCATTCTATGTAATTATACGTCTCGGTGACCTTAACTCGGATCTGGAAGTAGAGATTACAGAAAGTATTTACGCAGACGCATGTACGAGACGTGTACTAACGAGATTAGCATGTCACTTGTTTTAAGCAACAGAACATTAGGGCTATCTTAACCTACACGACGTGTTGTAGTTATACAAGGTTATCTATATATCTTCTATACAAATAAATAAAATTGAAGTGTCTGTTTATAATGTCAAAATAACAGCATTTTATCTAATGCATATGAAAGTATATAAGGCACCTGTACGAAAACATCTATGTTTAAAGTTTTTGTCTGTCTGTTTGTTCCGGCTAATCTCCAAAACGCCTGAACCGATTTTGACGGCACTTTCACTGGCAGATAGCTGATGTTATAAGGAGTAACTAAGGCTACTTTGATTTTAGAAAAAAATAGGGTTCCGCGGAGACAAACACTTTTTAGTTAAAATCTACGCGGATGAAGTCGCAGGTAACAGCTAGTTCTTAGTAAAGTGAAAACCTCTCAGGGGGTGATTATACTTGTTATTATGAACAACTTTTGTTCTGAGACATTGCCAAAATCGCGAAAAAATAATCAGCTGTTCCATACATTTTGCCGAGGTCAAAGTCCAATTTTGTATGGAACAGCAGATTTTTTATTCGCGATTTTGGCTATGTCCCAGAAAAAAGGTTGTTTATAATAACAAGTACAATCACCCCCTGAGAGGTTTTCACTTTACTAAGAATAACCTTGTATATTTATTTACAGATGCCAAATAATACGAGTACGGAATACAAGTAAAGTCAAAACACAGCGGTTCAATTTCAAACTGTATTGCAATCCATAATGTACAAAAGAATTCAATCTTATCGTTGGGTTTGGTAACAATTATGGGCCTTGTTGAGTACAGCAATAGTAGGAGAGAGGAAGAGCAGTTACTTCTAAATAAATTACCTTATATGTTGCAATCAAAATGACTATAATTTTTTTTTATAGCAAACCAAAGCCGTGGTGGAAACCCTACAAACCCTACAAAACCGTTGACAGCAATGCTGAAGAATTCTACGATGCTTAAACCTTTTTTGTAAATAAATATTTAGTAGTATAATTATTTCTGTTTTTGTAATTATGTTACCTTTTTAATACGTTTGTAAATATATATTAGGTTAATTTGTTTTAAAATTAATTATGTAAATATTTGTGTCAATAAATGTCAGCCTCGATGGCGTAGTGGTTAGTGTATCCGACTGCCACGCCTGAGGTCGCTGGTTCGATTCCCGCGCAAGTCAAACATCTGTGTGCATGAACATGGATGTTTGTCTTGGTCTGGGTGTTTCAATGTATAATATGTATGTCATTACAAGCAAAAAGTATAGGTATATGTATGTTTATCCATTGTCTAGTACCCATAGTACAAGCTCTGCTTAGTTTGGGCTAGATGGTGTTGTGTGTATGTGATACAATATTATATTATATTATATTATTATTATAAATTAGTTTTTATCGGTTAAACCTTTAATGAATTTATTGTCAATAAATATATTTTTTATAAAATTTAATGTTGTGCTTCATATACATGCCTCATATTATGCAAAATGTATAGCGTGCACAGCCGTTTCTATTACGGGGCCGGCTAATGTAACGCCTTTCTGAAATCCAATAGCAACACATCTAACCAGAGCTGTCTAAACATTAGACCATAATAAGGCACAAAATAAATAATCCTATCTGGTTTAAAACGTAACTAATATAAGTGATATCTATTGATCCAAGCATACTTTACAACTTGCGCTGAAGTCAATTATTTGAGAATTGAATGAATAAGTTCTGGCTGATACCTACTTTTTCCATTACTTTCCTTTTAACAAATTACCGAATGTATTCGAAGATCTACTCTTGACAATGTTTAAGACCAAATTGACTAAATGGCTTCTAGACGATTTTTTTATAACTTTAATGATTATATATATTTTTTTTTTTTTAAGTCATTTATTCACTTGTAATAATAATAGTACAACATATAAATTTCCTCGCCAAGCTACACAGCTTGTTGGCGAGATGCGCTCGTTAACAATTATTTATTAAACCTTAAAACTAATTATTATTAGATATATATCTACAATACAATACAATACTAATTTTTTGTATCGACTGCATCGCGGGAGTGGACCTCACTAATAGTAATGTCAACAACTCTAAGCAGTAGACTCTTTAGCTTTGCTTTTAACAATGTTTTACTTATTTTAACAATGTTTTACTTATTTTAGGTTGTGTTCTTAATAATTCTATCTCGTTATATATTTTTGGGACTAGATATTCAATCATTCTCGCTCCATAATACTTTTTAATTTTTGGTTTAAGCAGCTTTCCTTTCCTTACATTTCTTGTGTAATATGGGTTATCAATCCTAACTTTATAATCATCAGTATAATAATGTTCCATGGCTATTAAGAAATTTACTTTTAAATCTACCGGTAATATTTTACATATAGGATACAGTTTTTCATAGTCTTTATTGCACATTGATTTTACTATTTCACTAACTAAATATTTAATAAGTCTCGTTTGAATACATTTTATCTCTCTAGTGTATGTTGTAAATGTACGTCCATATACACTAAGACCGTAGCTGAGTATTGAGTCTGCAAGAGCATAATAAACCATTAACATTGTATGTTTGTTAATATGATAGATATGATATTTAAATATGCAATATAATTATATAATAGATAATAATAAATATTTAATGTATAATAATGCACAAAGATGACATAATTTAATTATTATTAACAATTTTCTATCTTAGTAACTCTAATTTCATAATTTATTTTTATATAATAAAAGAACTTCGATAATAATAAATTCTCTTGGCATCGGCTATAGCACCCAGCATGACCTGCCTTGGCCAGTCTGGAAGTGTCCATACGATACACGTGCATATTATTCTTTATATCACATAATTAATGATAATTATTTTATCTAAGACCGCCTAGTTCAATTATGTTTGGATTACATGTTAAAACGTTGGTACCCAAGGTGTGCCTGAACCCTAACGCTGAGCTGACGCCATCTGTCTATGGGATTTGTCTTTCCGGTAAAAACACCAATAAATATTTTATCAATATTTTTATGGCGGATTAATAATAATAATAATATTCTACCACATGCACACAACACCATCTAGCCCAAACTAAGCAGAGCTTGTACTATGGGTACTAGACAATGGATAAACATACCTACATATATATATTTTTTTGTAAGTACATACATATTATACATAGAAACACCCAGACCAAGACAAACATCCATGTTCATGCATACAAATGTTTAACTTGTGCGGGAATCGAACTCGCGACCTCAGGCGTGGCAGTCTGTTATACTAACCACTACGCCATCGAGGCCGACCATTGTATGCATCATTTTAGTAAGTGAACCTAAAGCCCCAACAAATTGGTGTTGTAAATGTGTAGTTTGTTTGTATACCATTATCTTATAAACAAAGAGAAAGATCGCTAACAATTCAGTGAATTAAACAAAGTCCCTTTTCCTCTCTTTTATACAAATACGGATGGAGCAAAAACCTAGAAAGCCTAAATACAAATGATCCCAATTATTCTTCCAAGAGTAACATTTACCAGCTACATTTTTTTTATGAGTGTTTGTTTCTGGATGTATCTCAAACTTTTTGATTCTCAGATATAATATTCTAATAATAATAATCTTATCAGTCAATGCAGACCGGCGACACTTCAACCCAGTGGGATCTTTTGTGTCGACACTCTCCCGATAACAACTGCCATAGATGTTCATGGCAGCCGGGACCACCGGCTTAACGTGCTCTCCAAGGCACGGAGCAGGCGATATTTGTCAATCAATACGCACATAATTTCGAAAAGTCATATAACTTCCGAAAATCAGAGGTGCGCGACGTGAGTTCGAACCCGAGACCCTCTGCATTGCAGTCTGTTGGTCTCCCCACTGAGCTATCGCTGAGCTTAAAGCTTAAAGCTCTTATTCTATTCTATCACATACCCACAACACCATCTAGCCCAAACTAAGCAGAGCTTGTACTATGGGTACAAGACAATGGATAAACATACATATATACTTTTTTTTTGTAAATACATACATATTCTACATAGAAACACCCAGACCAAGACAAACAAGTCAAACATCCATGTTCATGCACACAAATGTTTGACTTGTGCGGGAATCGAACCCACGACCTCAGGCCTGGCAGTCGGTTTCACTAACCACTACGCCATCGAGGCTGTTTATATACGCTGTTCATATATATTTTAGTAAGATGTTTAAAATATTGTTGTCAGGGTATTTTAGGGCTTATTGAGTAAATTCGTGATATCACATTTAATTAGGGTGTTATTTAAATGGTTAGCATAGTATTGGTATTTTTGTAAGCAGAAAAATATAATCTGTAAGCAGAAACAGCTAATTGATCAGCAACTCATGGCCAGCAAACTTTAAAGAGATCAAACTAAGTCGACGGAGCCCCGCTTCGCGCGGCTCCTATTTTTGGGTGGGTTTAAAAAAGGAACCTAACATAACCTAACACTTCCGAGACGGAATGCAGTGATTTGAGGCGTATAGATGCTTGTTATGCTGTGCAATATTTGCTGACCAATTAGTATTTTTGATGATCATTATATTTAATCCCATTTAATTATAACTTTAGTAGGTACCGTAGCCGACGTTTGCGTCATTTCCAGATGCCTTTCTCGAAGTAGCCCCCATATGCTTCAAGGTGTTGATATCGCTTGCGATTTACTATCGCTAGTTGTCATCAGAGACGAGGATATTGTTGTGTACTGGGTGAAATTTTAATTGTGGCTTGGAATTAAAGTACCAGAAATTTATTTTTATATCTAACCCTAAGCCTGCAGTCGACTGAATTGGAAGTAAATAATCTTGCATTAAAATATAATATTTCAACACTGTTTGATGTTAAGAAAGATGTAAAGGCCTGGTTAAGAGCTCCTTGAACCGACGGACGTGTATGAGGAATGTGATGAAAGTGAATAAAGCCAGAGAAGTGTGTCAGGATCGTAGCAAATGTAAATCCGTAGTCTCTGCTTACCCCTCTGGGAAACAGGCGTGAATTTATGTATGTATGTTTGATGTTGAATATCCTTACTAATATTATAAATTCGAAAGTAACTCTGTCTGTCTGTCTGTCTGTCTGTTACCTTTTCACGGCTAAACCACTCAACCGATTTAGATGAAATTTGGTACAGATATAGTTCAAAACCTGGGGAAGGACATAGGCTACCTTTTATTGATATAGGTACCACGCGGGCGTAGCCGCGCGCAAAAGCTAGTATTATATAAATAAACTTTAAAAGCATTTGTGTCTCTTATCTTTAATTCTTCTGTACGTGTGTTGACAGTGAACTCCTCCTAAACGGCTGGACCGATTTGAATGAAACTTTTTGTGTGTGTTCAAGTGGATTCGAGGATGTTTTATATGCTTTTCTTTTTTTCTCTTTTTTACAGGACGACGTTTGTCGGGACAGCTAGTTTGCTGTATCTGTCTGAAAATCTGTAGTGTGATGTTTAAAAGATGATGATTTAAGATGGTAAAAATCAAATAGGTACTTATTCATTTTTACAGAAAAGAAAAGCTATTAAATTTAAAAACGGTTGCTGTAGGAATTCTCAATTTATCATGGTAGAGATCTACGTCAGCTGAACTAGGTTAGTACCCGCTGTATGAATAATAGTGCACTTTATGTGACAGCGGGGATTGTGTGGGAAATTCGTGTGAATAGTGTTATAGCCCTTCCTTACCTAAGCTTTGTCCACCACAAGGCGTTCATCCCAACGGAAAGGATCCAGGGCTGAATGTCTCTGACAAGGGTGTTAATGTCACAAATTAATATTTGTATGTACCTACATAAATTCATTTTAATGTTTTGTTATTTGGCACTGAATAATTTCTTGTTTAGGTTGTGATTAATGATAAACAACGATTAGATGGATGATAATAATTATAATACATCCAACCGTTCTTAAAAAGCCTAAAAGATATGTTTTTGTTCCATAATAACTTTATAAGTGGGTATTTAGTATGAGTTGTTAGTTCATTTGACAATTAAATTTATTTTTAGGGCATTTTATAACAATATATCAAGCGATAAAAGTGAAAAGTACTAGTCTTTGTTTAATAACGTCATTAGCTAAAGTAAAATCAGGAAATTTTCTTTTAAATAATTTTATCGGATATTCTAGTGAAAAATTTCCACCATAGTTTGTCTATTGGGAAATTGTTGCAACGGAATTGTAAGTTTTAAATGTAATGAGACTTAAGAAGCCGGGTGGATTGCTAGTATTTTATATAACAAATAATCCTCGTTAAAATCCGTATTACTACTTTAATTTCAATGTGTAACTTTTACATAAATGTGAGACCACACTATGTGAAATGACCACACTATGAAAAACGAAATCCTAACTAATATTACAAAAGCGAAAATGAGTTTGTTTGTTTGTTACCTTTTCACGCCTAAACAACTGAACCGATCATCCTGAAATTTTGCATATACGTTGTCAGGTGTACAGAAACGAACATAGGCTAGCTTTCACCCCGAAAAAAAATACTGTTCCCGAGGAAAACAAAAACAAAAACGTTCTTATAATAATAGATGGTTCCACGTGTCTTTCGAATCATGATTGAATTATATTATTACAAGCAGACTACAATCCGAATTGATTGTCAAATTCTAAATTAACGCGAGCGAAACCGCGGGTAAAAGCTAGTACATAAATAAATGTACCAAATACTTAATATCTTTTTACTTGTATAGTGTATACCTTTATAAAATCCACTATCTGATGTGAAAATACAAGCTTGGCTATATCGATTTTACTCTCAATTCCACACATATACGGTTCGTTGCACCTTTTGGAGTGCAATAAAAATAATCTTCTTTGTTCAGTGGTCCATGGCAGGTTGAAAACGAGCGAATGATAACAAAAGCAGCTTCGGCCCAACATACCTTGTTATACCAACCTCACTCTGATATATTCATTGGGCTTTATAAATTTTAATTGAACGCCAACTTGTTGGAAAAACAATGATAGTATGTGGCTATAGGATTAACGATATAACAACTCAATTAATTTGTAGTACCTATGTCTATATTATGTTGTCTTATTTTGTCTCATCGTGTCCCTTTATTTAGCTGCCTCTTTTTTGTAAGCTAATTGGAATCCTATAATAAAGGACACCATCTTAATTGTAGACATTGTAAAAAGCGGAATCATACTATTTCCGTTATTAATGTATTTTTTAAAGTGATTTACTATACAGTATATACTTGTATCGATATCGTATCGTTCTTAAAATAAAGGAAATGACAATGCATACACATTGACTCTCAGCAATTAAAATAATGACGAAATTCGAGCTATATAATAATATTTAAAAATCGTTATGATATTTTGTGCATGATGATAGTCCGTGGATAATGGAGGAACTTGCAAACATTGAAATAGTTTGGTGTACCAAATAAAAGCCAGATTAGATTTTCCAATTGTTGTTGGCTCATATGTTGTTGGTACAGATGATGGAAAACGCATTTCGAGCATTGGCAGGGACGAGATGAACATCTAAACTGCTGTGCACACAGCATAGTCACATATTATGTAAGTAAAATGAATACGTCGATAATTTATTTTTGTATAAAATACTTAACCATATCCGACTAAATTTTGCCTGCGGCTTCGCTCGCGTTAATCAAAATTTGAACAAAAAGTTCTATACCCTGGGCACACGTAATTTACTGATGACCTGCGAAGTACTTGAGGCGTGAAGGCGTGACAAACAAACTCATGCTCGCATTTATAATATTAGTAAGGATATGAAAGCAGATATTATTGCTGTTTTAATATTATGACTAGCTAGCAAGAGATTACCGCCTACTTAATTTTGTAAGCAATTTATAGAACTATTCGTACTAACGTACGTTGCGGATTCTATTATTTTAGGGTGTTATTTTATCTATATTACGTGAAGCAAAAATTTTGTACCCCTCTTTACGAAAATTATGCGGACGGAGGAGTATGAAATTTGGCACAGTTAAAGTTTATATGGAGACGGAGGGGCGAATCCTAATATTTTTATAAATACTGCATTAGAAATACATTAAATTAATTAAAAAACACTACACGCACACAATCACACATTTGACACACGCAGTCGAATCGCGTTCGTAGTATTTCGGCATTGTTTGTCTGACGTCGTACAATTCTTTGTAACTATGGTTACCTATACCTTATTTATATGTAATAAAGAAAAACAGAAAACAAAGTAGCAAGCTTAGGAATTTTGGTCGAATTTTGACCACTAGGCGACCGCTAGTTACTATAATTATCCTAATCCTATCCTAATCCTAATCCTAACTAATATTATAAAAGCGAAAATGAGTATGTTTGTTTGTTTTTTAGGTACCTTTTCACGCCTAAACCACTGAACCGATCATTCTGAAATTTTGCATATACATTTTCAGTTATACAGAAACGGACATAGGCTACCTTTCATCCCGAAAAAATTACCATTCCCGAGGAAAACAACAATAACGTTCTTATGATAATAGATGGCGCCACGTGTCTTTAGAATCATGATTGAATTATATTATTACAAGCAGAGTACGACCCGAATTGTTTGTCAAATTCTAAATTCACGCGAGCGAAGCCGCGGGCAAAAACTAGTATTAATATAAGTCTGAAATTCTTAACTGACGTTCTATAAATATACGATATTTATATGGCACAGTATTACCTTATTTAATACAAATAGAGCATCTTCCTATTCTCTAGAGTCAGAGCAATTAATAAAGAAAGCGTACAACGTATTAGCATGCAAATACCGCAATCCTCGAAAGATTCCGCGGCAATATTCAAGTCGTTAGCGTTTATGCGACCAACTGCAACTGCAAAAAGGGTTGCTCTTCGCCAATGTAAATGACAATTTAATAATGGCAACACTTTTTGCAACTTAAATTACAAAAGCATTTATGAGATTTGAACTACTTTTTAATACCTTTTCATTAACGGTCCGTTTTCTAATTTGTCTCAGTTGTACTTCATTAACGTTTTAATTGCGGAATTGGTAGTAAGATGGAAATGAGAATTATTAAGTTAACTGCGAATAAAAATTGCAATTTAATGCCTTCTACGGTTGGCATAAAACTAGACTCTTAAGTAAGAATGTTTTTTGCAAATTCAGTATTTTGTCCTTACCGGAACAGCAACAGTAAGTTTTTATTACATCTACTTAATTTTAAAGGATTTAAAATCATTTCGCCGCATTTTAGAACATTACATTTGTTGGACCGTAGGCACAGTGATAAAGTGCTTAGATAATGTATGGTCATTTTTGATACCCGAAAGGCGAAATTTGTACATTATAAATCCCTGCATCGCGTCTTTGAATAAACGTTTTTCTTTGAATACTTAACAAATATTGGTTGACAAGCTGTCATTTAAAGCAGAGTTTACGGCTATAGTCCGAATTTTAATTTACGTTAGGTCTGAAGCTACTCATGTTATTTTCACTCGGTGATTTCGTTTCGTCGTATGTCAATAGGGAAACAAAAAGGATGACAATCCGACACGACGGGATAGAGATCAGGCGTAGAACCGAGAGCTTTACGGGTTTGTCGAGGCACGGGGTGTGAAACACCGCCAACTATCTAACTCCGGGCTGCTACTAAGAATTTCTTGTCAAAACAACCCAATAATAATATCATAATATTCTACCACACACACAACACCATCTAGCCCAAACTAAGCAGGGCTTGTACTATGGGTACTAGACAATGGATAAGCATACATATAATATTTTTTTGTTTTTTTGTAAATACATACATATTATACATAGAAACACCCAGACCAAGACAAACATCTATGTTCATGCACACAAATGTTTGACTTATGCGGGAATCGAACCCGCGACCTCAGGCGTTGTAGTCGGTTACACTAACCACTACGCCATCGAGGCCTAACCTAGGTTTTAGACTTACTTGGTCAAGCTTTCATTGGATGTTTGTAACTCAATGGCGTTCTTCATGCGTTGAATGTATTTGGATCAAACTTGTCACATAGGCACTCTATCTTAAGAATGAACAAGAACTAGTTTTATCCCGGTAGAACAGCGATATCTCAGTGGGGAGACCAACAGAGTGCAATGCAGAGGATCTCTGGTTCGAACCCACGTCGCGCACCTCTGATTTTCGGAAGTTATATGACTTTTCGAAATTATGTGCGTATTGATTGACAATTATCGCCTGCTCCGTGCCTCGGCAAGCACGTTAAGCCGTTGGTCCCGGCTGCCATGAACATCTATGGCAGTCGTTATTGGGAGAGTGTCGACACAAAAGATCCCACTGGGTCGAAGTGTCGCCAGTCTGCACTGACTGGCCCCCACATAAGATAAGATTTATCCCGGTATATATTTCTATCCACGGTGGCGCAGCCGCAAATAGAAGCTAAATTAAGAATAATTTCTATACTAAAATTTTTAGTTCATATTTGCACATTAGCACCAGGAACTAAATGCATCTTAAAAAAGTAATAAATAAGGAAATAAAGTCGTTTACTTTTTATTTGGAAATGTACTATAACTTCCTTTTGGCTAACCTTGAATATAGTACAAGCTGATTTACTAGATTTGACGTGGAACAAATGAGATCACATTACGAAATCCTATTGTAGCAAATGTCGTGATCATTCCATGCCGGTAGTTGTCAGCCGACCACGATGTTAGTGGCTTTGTCAGTTTTAATGTGTTTATTTATATCGTGATGTATGTGTTTTCGTGTTCTTTTTAATTTGGTAGATCGTACTTAGATAATAATATACCTATAATTATACACAATGCATTGATCTTAGGCAAGTTTAAAATGTTTTTATTATTTCTGCAACAATTGCCACAATGGCTGTATGAACGCTTAGATGCTCTTCGTAGAAATAGAGTAAATAAAAATTCGTACCGAAGATTAACGCGGTCTTGCATATTATTTGTCTTGGGGTGCTTGACGTTACGAGCAGATTCCACCGGCCATGGTCACATGGTGACTGATTCGGCGGTGTCATTGCTGTGTGAGGCCGAATAATCTTATATTTTTCTAAGTTTCTGAGTATTTTATTCGACCATTTTATTCGTCCATATTCGTCGCAAAATATTGTGGACACATCAAAATGCGGTATCATTTTGATGTGTCCACAATATTTTGCGATTTATTCGACTAGTTAAAAGAAGTGTATTTGCGTTATATTCATCACCGGATCCAACGCCAAGGGTAATATAGTATCTCATCTTCTCTATAATTGAAATGTCTTAAATAAAAGTCAATTGATGATTTCCAACGACGGTTTTTTTTCGCCTATGTCCCAGAACAAAAGTTGTTCACAATAACAAGTAGGTATAATCACCCCCTGAAAGGTTTTCACTATACTAAGAATAACCTTGTATAGTGGCTATGTCATTAATGGTTTCTAATTTCCATTATTATTCAACAATAACCTCCACTACTAGTTTTGAAAAACATTTAGCGTTTCTATTATTGAGCAATATTCAGAAATATTATTCTATACATTTTATTTTTCAGTAATATAAAAGTAAATGGACATAATCTCTAATGAAAAATAAGTGCATGATAAAAAATGCGATTAAATATAATGACTACCAAAAATAGTAATTGCGCAACAAAATATGCTTACTAAAATATATCATAACGAGCACCTATACGCTTCAAATCACTGCATTCCGTCTCGGAAGGGTTAGGTTATGTTAGGTTCCTTCTTAAGCCCACCCAATAATAGGAGCTCCGCGAAGCGGGGCTCCGTCAACTTATTTTGATCATTTTAAATATATTTTGCTGTGCAATTTGGTGATCATTTACTATTTTTGACTGTTATATTTTACTATATCTGGTGATAGGTTAAACATAAGCCAAAAAAATGCCGATTTTATTAAGGTCAGTATATCTTTTTATAATTCCCATATCTCCTATAACTCTAATAGAGCATATTTCACAAAAGCCTGCAGTCCATTGCGTTATTATACGCGAATAATCCTTATAAACAAATATGAAGGAAATTGGGAAAAGGGACTCAGAAGTATGGAACCCTTAAAACTGCTGAACTAGCTGAAAAGAAATGTGAAAGTGGGCGAAATGCTAACGTGCGGGCATTCGTTATTGATCTTGCGTAGTTTTAGAATTTGTAAGAATACCGGTAAAAATGAAATAAAAGATAGTTTACAATTTATATGTAGATTATAAGTCATAAAGAATTAAATAATATAAAATAATGAATGATCAGTAAGAGACATACATTTTAGTTTAAGAAAATAAACTTTAATCGTCGTAGAAACGGAAGATTCGCCAGCTTGGTAATTGAAAGGTCCAATAAATTTGCCATTTATCTCGGTCCTTCTCTCTATAACAAAATTAACACAATATGTCCTATCTACGGATTGTCAAACCATCATTGCAAAAATACTGTTACAAAATTGCTCCTCTCTTTTAATTATGAAAGCACCGAAGAATTCATAAATAAATAAATACACACACATGCCCTAACACGCACACGCACACACACACACACACACACACTCACACACACTATCACATGCACACACACACACTCACACACACACACTCACACACACACACACACGCTACTTAATAAGAAATGTAATTGTCTAATTGTTTTACTTACTACCACTGCTGTTATTAATTCTAATAATTCAACATGGCACGTGCATCAAAAATAGAAAAATATTTATAGGGGATTGGCATTGTACTCCTAAACACAGGCTATTCAGTAGCCTATCTAGGAGAACAGTACTCTACCCAAAACTTATTGTAGATTACGCATACTGTCAACTAAGAGTATAAATGAATACCTGTAACACATAATAGCCTAAGTCAATGTTAACCTACAATCTCATTTCTGTAAATAAATAAATTATTATTATTATAATAACATTTTGACTGAACCGGGCATCGAATTCCATACCTCATACATGACCCATTCACTACCGCTATCGCATCGAAGCATAAAGCTTGCAAAACAAAATTATAATAATTATGTTAATGCAAATTAAAGTAATATTTATTTTTACAACAGTTTTACAATATATCAATGTATGAGGTATAATCTCAGTTCCTTTTCTCATTATATTATATTGCTTTCCGTTATTGTGATTTTATCATTAGATAAGTTTAGTTTTATGAGACCCAATAACATTTGATTCTATGTTTCAAGGGATTAAACTATTCTTTAACAAACTACACGACACTAAACTATTATTTAACAAACTACACTCACGGTATCCCTATTATGTATGCTACATGTATTGTGGTGGTACATGGACAAACAAAAATATGCCAAAAGTGAGGGTGAATCAAAATTCTTCTGCCTCAAAACGGAGACATGACATCGCAGCACCAGTCAGCTTGTGACCACGGCCGGTGTAACCTGGTCGAAACGTCAAGCCTAAAGAAGGTAAACATTATGCATGATCGCGTTAATACCCGTTACATATTATATACTGGGTGTAAGGGACGGTGTACCGAAAACTGAAATAGTAGATTCAGACCATTATTCTGAGTTAAAAATCGTTGGAATTTTTTTAAACAATCACAATTGTTTTACTGCAATTTTTCATTTTTCTGACTTTGAATCATAACATAATAAAATGCCACGTTTTCTATAATACAGCAATGTAATTAAATAAGAACGCTAAGAACTTTATTACTGCTATATAATGTATGTTATTGTATATTCCTTTGTTGGAAATCCTTAAATAAATAAATAAATGGTCGTGATTTAAATAGATCAGCTGTTTTTATGCGCGCGGTATGTCGAGTGCGTTGTATCGGTAGCAATCCATTGCGTACCGCGTAATAATGTTAATCTACATAACATTTTAATCTTTCGTTTCTTTTATATTTTTTTTTTATGTTTATACATTTAATAATAAAATAAAGTAATACGGAGCAAGAGAAACTGAGGAATAATATTGTAAACTTGAGAACAAGCATAATAATAATAATTTATAATAATAATTTAATTTATTCAATAATAATACATAGGTATACATTTTTGTCATTAGTCTAAAATAATCTTATACTACAATAAATTATAATTATCCTTAATAAAATTGATGTTTATGTCGTGTTAAGTACTTATAGAAAGACGTCTTGCTAAAGTTTTCGGTACGCCGTCCCTTACATCCAGTATAATTATATTATTATCATGCAACGCGAAAGTTTAAAAGTTATTAATACAAATACTTATGTGTTTTCAATTAGTCATGCCAGAGCTTCGAAAAGTAAGGAATAACAATATATTATTCTAAACTTCGTACACACAGAGTATTGTATCAGGCTTGCTTCTTTCGGTGCGGGGAGATGTGCGGTGCGTAAGTTCCATGCTCTGTGGCTAACCACAAAGCTGATATCAGAACATTTTATAGTATTGACTGCGTCATCGCCGTATAGCATACTAGATGCGCTCGCGGTTTCACCCGCGTTTATAGTTACTGCGACGCCCCCGTGGGTCATAGCGTGATGTTATATAGCCTATAGCCTTCCTCGATAAATAGGCTATACAACACTTAAAAAAATTTTTCAATTTAAACCACTAGTTCCTGAGGTTAGCGCGTTCAACCAAACAAACAAACTCTTCAGCTTTATAATATTAGCATAGATATGACAGCCGAGGCCAACTGCCTTGCTCTCCGTGGCAGGAAGAGAGTGCTGAACGATGGTACCTAACGTTAGATAATCTTACGAAGCAATTGATCTACCCGATTTTCACAGCGAGTGCCATCTTTATTTTGACGCTGAGTATTTTTATTTTGTGATAGGAATTTGTATATTTGAAATATGTATTTTTGTCAAACATAATGGTAACTTGTACCTTACTTTTAAGAGATATCTGTAAATTCAATACGTACACGATATTTATATATGAATGCTCGCCTATTAACAACGAAAAATGTATGTGAGTACAAAAGAAGCTGAAGAATAAAACAACTACTGGTACTGTCGAAACTTTGTGTATGTGTGTGTGTTTTATAAAAAGTCTTATGGATTAAACTTACAAATTAAGCAATTTTCATACACTGACTAACTTAATTTTTTGAATTATCTTGTGTTGCAGGCGTCCATAGGCTACGGTGACCACTTACCACCAAGGTGGGCCGTATGCTTGTTTGCCACATTAGTTGCATAAAAAGAATTTGCCTACACTATAAAAGGTAAATCCTAACTAATATTATAAACGCGAATGTAAGTTTGTTTGTTTGCTTGTTTATTACGCTTTCAGGCCTTAACTACTCGACCAATAATAATCATAAAATTCCACACCCGCATACAGGTTTTCAGGGGAACAGAAAAATATCCCGAAAAAAGTAGTATTACTAACCGAATGTAACCTACATTTAGGGTCAATTCAGATTAGCCGGAAAAATTCAATATCAACCTTATTCCATTTAGTAATACCTAAAAATAGCATGCATCATTAAAATCTTATCCAATAAACAGTTGCATACTATTTTAAGCGTTATCTAAATGGAATAAGGTTGATATTTATTACCACTTGAAAAATGCAGAGCATTTTTCCGCCTGATCTGAATTGACCCTTACGCAAGCGAAGTCGCGGATAAAATCTAGTATTACATAAGTCGTTATCGTGAATCACCTGATGATTGCTAGACGCTAGAGCACTCTTGAAACCGAAGGGAATTTATGGATGGATTACGAATGTGAAACTTTGTCATTCATGTGCTATATGGAATAAGTTCACCTAGTTTACTACTTCCCACGCTATATTGTCGAAGTTATAACTAGTTCCGTGCTAAAGTTGAGTACCATAGTGAGGTTCGAACATTTTGATACTTGAAGCACTACAGGAGAGCAGATCTATGAAGATTGTAGGTAAAGACAGGCTTGATAAGTACCATTTAATTAATCTTTTGCAGGGCCATTATAAGATGCACTATGGCGTTGTTATGAAAGATGCGCGATCACTAAGGCGCCACCTCCATGGGCGAGGGTATCGCGACGATTCCGCCCTTCTATCGTTAGGTAATCTCCACGGTAAGGCAATTATTCCGCCGGCGTATCGTCACGACTCGCAACGGACCGCCGCGTGCCGCCGCATGTCGGCGACTACTCACCGCACCTCGCAACAGAGCAACAACTCGCCGCGTGTCCGACACGTTGCGGACACGCGGCGAGTTGTTAACGTTTTGCTCGTCAATGTCACTCGTCGTATCGCCGCGATGAAATCGCTGTGTGGAGATTGATCCGTAGAGTTACTATTGAATTTGATGGCACAGCGAGACTATCCTCGCGATACATTCGCCCGTGGAGGCGACGCCTAATCGCGAGTGTTCTATTTGGAATTAGAAGAAAGGAAACCCTTTTAAGTAGCTAAATGATAAAAATGGAAAAATTAATATCACTTAGGTACTTGGTAACACACCAACGATAAGCAACTTTCTTTTCAGTAAAGTATGAGATGAAAGAGATTTGTTACACTGACAGTTAATTGAATAGGCATTGTAAATGACGACAAATAAGTTTCTAATTTGCTAAGAGACAAATTCAAATACATCACGGGGTCGTTAACTTACAAACAATAAACACAAAAATACCAACATCTGATTTAAAACAATTAATATTTTGGTTTGGTATATTGATAATGCGTATATTTGTCGCGAAAAATCTACAAGTATTAAACGATCTAATGTTTTAATCCTCTCCAAACATTATCAGTAGTAATATCAGTGAACAGGTATGCAAAGCAGATATTTCAACTTAACTCAATGATTACGAAGTCAAATTTCTCTGATATAAATGTCTATCTGAAATCAAAGTTTCTTATCGGTGCATTTAATTTTGAATGACTGAAAACGACCCTATTAAGGGGTGAATATTCAGAGACTGCGACGTGGCACTCCAATTTTCCTTAACTATGCATCGTTTTATCACATTATGTATTCACGACTCCCTTGAGAGCACAGTCCGTAAATGGTCAGCACCATGTACAAAGAATAAACAAGTTACAGATGTGACTAAAGAATAAAAAAACAATATAATTGCAACATATTATACCTGAAAATACGTAATATTATTATATAATTAAAATATGTATAACAGAGTAAATGTATTATTATGCTAATGATAATTTATTGAATGAAAAGCCATTTGTTTATTTGCATACGATCGTTAATGCTAGGAAAGTTAATGAACGATTTACCTATTGAATGCAATACCTGAGATACATTATATTATTCGCCCATTGCCGATCCAAGAGAAAAGGGATTAAATATGTGATAAAAAAAGGAATTGGAGAGGTAGGTATGCAAGCCTTCGTAATTCTAAGTTACCAGGTAAAAAGCGACAACAGTGTGCCGGAGCCGGTTGCCTCTAAGAGGGTGGTTCTCCTATGGAGGAGCCGACTCATTTGTACTCTCTATGGACTGTTACACGGGCTCTTTCACGAATTTTAAATACTTTTTAATATATGGTTAATTATGATATATAATAATATTCTACCACATGAAACACCATCTAGCCTAAACTAAGCAGAGCTTGTACTATGGGTACTAGACAATGGATAAACATACATATATACATTTTTTTTGTAAATAGATTCATATTATAAATAGAAACATCCAGACCAAGACAAATATCCATGTTCATGCACACAAATGTTTGACTTGTGCGGGAATCGAACTCGCGATCTCAGGCGTGGCAGTCGGTTACACTAACCACTACGTCATTACAAAAGGTGAGTGTATGTTGATGTACCTTGCACGCTGTTCAAGATAATAGCTATAAGTGGACAATAAAATACAAACGAATTCGGGGGCGGATTTCGTTAAAATTGGTGCAGCGGTAGACAAAGCTACTTTCACGTTGACTATAGGTAGAATTAGTTTGAAAGTATCCATAAATATTAGTAGTGCCGCATCTGAATCTTGCGTCCATCCTTGCTTTAACAGTAAATAGTTGCATTTTAGTAGGTACTCGCATAGAGTTCGAGCTTACTCAGTTCCCACACAGTGAGGTAGGTAAATACACGTATAATCTATGCACACAGACTACATATACAGTATTGAATCCCAGGATAATTGCGCATCGGAGATCAGAAAACAATATAATTCTAATGCAGTTTTAACAATACAGGCTACATATACAAAAGCAAAAGGAAATTTCACAAAGTTGTGTTAGTTTCTAGCAAGTGCAGTGGGAATTATAGACCTTCAACTTATGATCGGGTAGCCAGCAATTACTATATGGGTTGGCCATCGAAGCCAACCCATAGTTAGTTAGTTAGTTGGAAGTGTGTTATCCGCACTTAGCCCCACAATTGGGCCATTGTGCGTAAGTAACCGATGCGAAATATTGTTCGGCTACTCATACCAATCCAGCTCCGTCCAGAAAGACAATAGGGGACCGATGTTGCGTAGTACCTCCTTCATCGTTTCTGGACTGTTTAGAAATTTCGCCCGTTGGTTGCTCACGCTTTCACAATGTAGGAGCACGTGAGCCGGTGTCTCCTCGGTCTCCATGCAGCCTCTATATAAGGGACTGTCAGTGATGCCGATGTTGAATAGGTGCCTGTTGAGTGAGCAGTGGCCTGTTATTATACCCACTAGGCGGCGTAAGTTTTTCCTTGTGGAACGTAGCAGTTTGCGTGACAAATGTCTTCCCGGAGGTGAACGGGGAGAATCCCGTCCACGTCGTGTTGCAGATAGCTGCGAAAATAGGACTCAATTTAGAGGAACGCGATGTAGATTTCGCCGAGCGGATTGGCGGACGGCACATCGTGGCGACGGACTCTGCGGGACCCGAGGCGCGTCCGCGCCCCCTATCGGTTCGTTTCACGCATCGCGCCAAACGGGACGCGATGCTGCACAGCGCACGAGTTCGTCGAGGAGCGACGTCGGCCGACCTTGTGCCCGGGGAGCCTAGGCGCTTTTACGTCAACGAGCGGCTTACCAAGGCGAATCGTCAATTATTTCGTTTGGCGCGTGATGCCGGCCAGCGCTCGGGATGGAGGTTCGTTTGGGTCAAACGTGGTCGCATTTTCGCACGGAATAAGCCTGGTGATAAAGTCAGCTCGATTGGAGAGGAGTCAGACATTGAACAGGTTTTCGGTTTTAACTCCACATAAATGTAATCCTGAATTATTAGTATTAAGTATATATATGTTCAAACAATTTGGACAGTCTAATAGTAGTAGTAATAAAAGTAAGTATGTAGGATGTATTGATATCATAAATTATTATATTCTTATTATCTTCAATCATTACTATTTACATGTATTGAATTCAATTATTTATTTCCTATTTTTATATAGTATATCTTTAAAGACACAGTATATATTACTGATTATAATCATTCAGCTATATTACAGAATATATAGGTATAATTATATATTTCATACACATACAAGAATTGTTTTACTATTTTTACATATACTAACTATACTACAAAATATTCACATAATATATTTACATTATATTTACATATTACACGTAATTACTACACTACTAAGTATATACACACCCATAATCATATATGTCATATTCCATTTAAACTCTGCACTAGTTAAATTACTATGTAGGATGGTAAAATTATTTTCACACAGTAGTAATGACTAGAAGTAAATACTTGAAAGTGGGTTTATTTAACGCTGGTTCACTAGGAACACGTCATGATGAATTTTTGTTAGCAATGGATCAACTTTCAGTAGATATAATGGCGATTAATGAAACATGGCTGCGAGATGGGGAGGAGGGCCGTGCACCGTCAGTCCCTAATTATCGGCTTAGACACGTACCACGACCGTCTAGTGTGCGGGGTGGCCGGGGCGGGGGTGTCGGTTTCTATGTGCGCCGTGATCTCAAGGTTCGCACCATGGTACACCCAGTCTCCTCTAATGTCGAGCAAATGTGGCTCAAACTCACTGTCAACTCACAAACAGTTGTCATAGGTACTGCATATAGACCACCATGGCTAGACATCAACACCTTCCTTGATGCGATCACGGCCTCTCTCACATCATTCCATAAAGCAGATAAAACCATACTTCTTGGTGATTTCAACATTAATTGTCTAAAGACCAGTGAGAACAGTACCATATTGTTAAACAATTTTTTACAGTATACCAGTCTTGACCAAGTGATCCAACAACCTACACACTTTACGGATCACAGTGAGACACTTATTGATATTGTGTGCACCAATGCTCAAGTAACAATATTTCGGTTGAATATAAACCAGAACTAGGACAACATGCCATCTTATCTGTGACTTGCCTATTCAGAATCAACAAACCTTCACCACAGTGGATTCATTATAGACCATTATCTCATATAATG
This sequence comes from Catocala sponsa, assembly GCA_963564715.1. Taxonomy (NCBI): domain Eukaryota; kingdom Metazoa; phylum Arthropoda; class Insecta; order Lepidoptera; family Erebidae; genus Catocala; species Catocala sponsa. The sequence goes on from OY751329.1 coordinate 29,051,358, forward strand.
CCTGATATTTTTCAGGATGACCTGTGCAAATTAGACTGGCCATATTTAACAACTTTGGAGAATGTGAGTGACATGGTTACACTTTTTAATACTTTCATCATAACTATCTTTGATATTCATGCACCACTCACTACAATTGTAATTAGAGAGAAGTCTCTCCCATGGATTACAGACACAATCAAAGAAATGGTGAAATTGCGTGACAGGTACCAAACACGGTACAAACTTAGTAAATTGGACATACACAAAATTAGTTATAAAGAGATGAAAAAAATTGTATCAAGTGCAATCAATAGCGAAAAACGAGCCTATTTTGAATACTATATCAATAGACACATTTATAATCCTAAGAAACTATGGCACAACTTAAAATCGACCATTAAGATAGGTAAACAAGGAATACAAGATTTGCCATATACACTTAATAATCCTGAAGACCTTAATAAACATTTCCTAAATATCCCGGGCAATGATACAGTTTCTTTATCAGATCTGATATACTTTGAAACAAACAGGTTCCACACTGATATCTTTAGCCTTGAGCCCGTAAGTGAAGAAGTAGTCAGTTTGCATATCAGGTGTCTTATATCAAATGCCCTGGGTACTGATAACATTTCACTGGAAATGTTGATGATGACGCTCCCTCATAGCCTTCCTTACATTACAGCAATCATAAACAAATCTATTACCACTTCTACCTTCCCTGTTGTATGGAAAACTGCTATGGTCAAACCTATACCCAAAATTCCCAATCCAACGGTCGCCAAAGATCTTAGACCGATTAGCTTGCTTCCTTGCCTATCTAAAGTCTTGGAACGGGTGGTCAACAATCAGTTGAGAAAGTATCTTGAGAAACATAACATCATACCACACACACAGTCAGGGTTTCGACAAGGCCACAGTACTACCACCACTCTTCTAGATGTAGTAGATGATGTTTTGGAGGCTAGAGACCAGGGCATAGGTACTCTGCTCACTCTACTTGATTTTTCCCGTGCCTTTGAGACAATCAATATTTCTCTTCTTCTGGCTAAGCTTTCTTACTATGGGTGTGATTCAGGTACAGTGAAATGGTTCCATAGCTATCTGACTGACAGATCTCAATTTGTCCAACTGGATAATGGCAGGGATGGTAAAAAGGTCAACTCCTCTTGCTGCCAGGTGTCTCGTGGCGTTCCTCAGGGATCAGTGCTCGGCCCTATCCTCTTCATATTATACAGTTCTGATGTTACCAACCATATCCACAATACTAAATTCCATATGTATGCTGATGATCTTCAGTTATACATATCTTTTCACCCAGATGATTCTCAAGAGGCTGTAAATAAAACAAATGCAGATTTAGACAGAATATCAGACTGGGCAAGAAAGAACTCATTAGTACTTAACCCTGCTAAATCAAAATTTTTAATATTAGGCTCTAAAATATGTATCAAAAGGATACAAGAATTGAAACCTGTATTAATGGTTGAGGGATGTCCTATGGAGCAGGTCAATGAAGCTCGCAATTTGGGTTTAGTTATGGATGGTGAACTGCATTTTGAGACACATATTCTTGAAGCTGTCAAAAACTGTTTTTACCGTCTCAAACTGCTATACCGAATTCGCCAAAATCTCAGCACAGATATGCGTATAATGCTTTGTGAGTCTCTTATATTATCCAAACTAAATTATGCAGATACAGTGTTTGGTCCATGTTTGTTGCAAAGAACCCAAAATTTAATACAAAGGGTACAGAATGCTTGTGCTAGATTCTGTTATAACATCCCACCCCGTTCCCATGTCACTCCATTTCTAATCAGTGGGGGCCTCATGAACATGTCTACCCGTAGACACCTTCATTTGGCAACTTTACTTTTTGGCATTGTTCTGAATAATAAGCCCAAATACCTTTTTGAAAAGTTGACGTGGTCTCGGAATATTAATCAATACAGCACAAGGGGCACTCCACATCTTTTGATAATTACGAGGCACAGAACGACAGCTTTTAGGGGTAGATTCAGGTACGCCGCTACTAAATGTTGGAATGATCTGCCGCCGCCTTTGCGTAGCCTGAAAACATTACGTACATTCCAAAATAAATTTAAAGAAATTCTGCTATTCCAACAAAAATCATCATTACAATGAGCGGAACTTTTCTTACCTGTATGGTGCCATTAGTTATAATTTTTGTATATCATAATCTTCTTCTTCATAGCAAAAACAAAATTTATTGCGTTAGCGCAGTCAGTTATTTGTCGTTTTTCACTGTCAGTCTTGACACATGGGGATGCGTTCGGATTCACACATCAGTTATTTATTATAGCTTTTGTCAAATAAAATTAGTTTAATTTAAACATAAATATTATAATATCATTTTATTAGTATTATATATATATCATAATCATTTTATTAGTATTATATATATTATGTATTATATATTATTATTATAAACAGAGTCGCAACGGAAGACCAGCGCTAGTTGTTTACAACTAGCATCTTGCTGAGTTGCGACCTATTTGCTGCAGTAATGTTATTGTTCCTTTTTACTTTACTTTTTGCTAACCATATTTGTAAGTGTACTGTTGCAAATAAACGTATTTTCTTTCTTTTTTATTTCTTTCTTTCTAAGCATGGAAGGGCTTCCTTCGTCTGTCTACATTCCTTTGTTTCTATCCACTGTTTTTTGTGTAGTTCCGTGGTTCTATCGCATAACCATGTTGAAGCCAACCCATATAGCAATTAGTTATTATATTTTGAAAACAAGTGTACGATGCATTTATTAAAATGCACCGTACGCTTATTTTCTTAGAACATTAATATGATTAGGTTCATCTACGTTACAGCGTTAATAGATTTGTTTTTATTTATTGTTGTTTCTTTTCAGATCGATATTAGTCAAAAAATGATGACTACTTACATTATGATTTTATTGAAATTAAACTACTGTATACGGATTTTATCGCGTTGTTTATTTGACACTTTATTACAAAATTTTGAAAACTGTTACACTACTATTACTATTAAACACTACTAATTTTCAAGCTAATTGAAACTAATTAAACTATAAATAGTATATTTATGTTTACACTTTCCCCGACGTTTCGGTTGCTTTTCAACAGCCATGGTCACGGGGAGACTAAGATGGTAGTTGTCTCAATGTTCCAGTGTAGTTATTTCAAAGTACCCGAACATAATTTAATCATGGGTGTTTCTATTTATGCAGACTGAGCTCATAGTATCATGAAGTCTAGCTGTGGTTTGCTTCTTCTTGGGTTTGGCTATTTGAATGACTGAATGCCAAGATGGAGGTATATTCCAACCAATTAATAAAAAATGTCAAATAAACAACGCGATAAAATCCGTATATAGTAGGTAGTTTAATTTCAATGAATAACATTCACGTAAACAGAAGACAATATTATGATTTTAATCAAGAACACTCTAGATATACATATTTACTGATAATATCTAGTATCTACGTATCCTGATTAGGAGAATATTTTTTTGGGAAATATTTGTTTTATCAAAACTGCACCCTACCTAAAAACACAATGTATAAGTAACCGTTACTGAAAGTAGGTTACTCTTTGACAACACAGCTGATACCAAACATCTATAATGGTGACACGAGTCTTGTACCTATACACTAAACCGTAGGGTGACGCACCTGATCTATAAGCGCTAAAGGGAATAAACGATGCGAGGACCTTATGTAGGGGCGATATTGAACACTCATTCCGCTATTTAGATATAAGGGTTTATCGATGTTCGAATATTTGATGATACTAACACAGCTCAGTGTATATAATCTATACTAATATTATAAAGCTGAAAAGTTTGTTTGTTTAAACGCACTAATCTCAGGCTCGAATTGCAAAAACTAGTAGTTCCTGAGATTAGCGCGTTCAAACAAACAAACAAACTCTTCAGCTTTATAATATTAGTATAGATTTATAATACAATATTATTGTAAACAATTTGATATTATTTTGATAGGTTTGATGTACACAGTACACATTGTGAATTCTATATAATTTACAAGCTGTTACCTGCGACTTCGTCCGCGTAGATTTTAACTAAAAAGTGTTTGTCGCCGCGGAACCCAACTATATTTCTCTGCCCAAGTTACTTAAATGGCGTAGTTTTTATAGTGTAAAGCTAGATAATAGCATGGCTTACTCAAAAACAACATTTAAATATGCGTTGTTAGATTACACGATGTCACAGAATGCGTAAGAAAAATAAAGATTCACAGCTCCTCCCCCGTAGGTGATAGCGTGATAATATGTAGCCTATATGTTGACCCGACCTGTTAGTAATATTCATGCAAAACTTGAAGTAAATCCATGCAGTACTTTTTGATTTAGCCCGGACATACATACAGACAAACAGACAAAAATTCTAAAAACTATATTTTTGGCTTCGATATCGATTGTAGATCACGCCCCAAGTATTCTTTTAAAAAAATATTCAATGTACAATTTTGACTTGCCTACGATTTTATTATATGTATAGATGCGATATATGCGAGACCGATGCCATAAATAATTAAAATATGTAAAGACAAGTTGTTCTGTACTGCACTAATATTGACCATGACTTTTCGTTTATTATTGCTTAAACTAGTAATTGAAAACGTATTCTTGTTTCTTTTCGTGTGGTTAGTGGTCAACCTGTTATCAAGAGTTGTTCAAGCCCTCTGACATGGCTTAACGACTGCTATCAATTTGACAACACCCGGGACCGAATTTTTACGTGCCCTCCGAAGCACGGAGACGCTCAGATGAAATACCACTAAGCGGTCACCCATCTATAGACTGACCGCACCCAACGTTGCTTAACCTCGCTAATCGTTTACCGATCAGTGAGTGCAACTGGCTATGAGCGATGATATATTAAAAAATATATTTTTAGTCAAAAGCAGCTCAAATATAAACTTATACTCTATAGGTAACTACTACATTCAATAAAAAACATGGCAACATTAAAACTTCAACAGATGTAATCTTTAACTAATAGATTACTTTTAGTTGATTTGCATCAAAGCAACCCTGTTTTCAATAAAAATTGTTTTATTTTCAAGACTGAAACAGTAAAAGTCTGTTAAAAAAAAAAGTAATGATACTACCGCTGTCTGAAATTGTTCAATTTATAGATGCTCGAATATTTTAACAAAAATTGTTGCGTCAATGTATTTTCTATAATTGCCTCTATAATAACGGTTAAGTAATGAGTCGTATATTTTGTAGATTAAGTACTCATACTTTTGGGTATCTGTAGGCACGTCGATGGTTTTAAAAATATCACTTTTTGATTTTATTAGAGTCGAGTGCGAAAGAAACGAGACTTATCCAACTCTGCTTTTATGTACGTAACGTAGAAACGATAATTGATGCGATTTCATCGATTCATTCGATAGATTCGATATTTCGATATATCTAATCTACAAATTTTGTTCAATTCAAATTGACTGAACTCTACGTGAGTGGTGTAATTTATTATTATATTCTTTTATTCAACTACAATGTAACATTACCAAGAATTTGTTACCCTCATTATTATAATAGACACGTATACATACCTAGCTATTAGCCAGCTATAAGCCTGCAATCAGACATGGTACTAAGGCCATCCCCCCAACTACGTGGCGGTTTATATTTATAAGGTTTGCATATTGTGCTTTATCATTTACGCTTATGACTATGTTCGCAAAGGAATATCATCTTATCGCACATGACCTATCTCTTAGCGGACAGCTATTTGTTGTGTTTTCGGGCTGCAGTGAGGTTCACCGAGCATATTTAAAGAATATTTGGCGTATTCCTGCAAGATGTTGCATGTTTCACATAACTGCGACTAGAAACTATGCACGGTAAATTTGGCGGTTGCTGTATTCTCAAACAAATGCCCAACGTCAGATTTAGGATTGCAGACGCCGTATGTAGTCTGTCGAAATTTTATAGAAGTTTGGCTGATTGTAAATACTACAGAGGGGAGTTTGACTAAACGAGAAGCGACATATAATTTGGACTCATCGCCGATAAAAATAAAATAAGATGGTCATGAACGTCCTAGATTTAGATTAAAAGAGTGGTCTTTAGTTTCTTGCAGGTATCTTCTCATAGGCTCAACCTTTTGCCTGAACCTTGCAACTAACATAAATATAAATTCAGTAAATGTAACAAACTCACTAACACCTTTGACGTTCATAAGTGTTACTCTGTGATCGAAGTGAATAAATGATTTTTGACTTTGACTGATTTGACTCTGGTTGTAGCTAAAATACGCTTTGTAGTAAATTTAAATGTAAGCAGTGTTTTACACGGATAAAAAAAAATTCAATGTGAACGAAATACCAGAACACTTATAAAACATAATTATGTTGTATCCGCTCTGTTCTTAAGTAGGTATGTCACATATCTGGTATGTCTTTAAATGTAGTATAATCGTTTAAGTGACACACAACAATTATCGCGATGATCAATTAATAGTCGTGACTAGCACCTAACACAAGATCAATAAAAACAATTCACTGTGTCTTTGTTAAGTTGGCTAAGGAAAACTAGTTCATGATGTTAGATGGTCAACAACCTATCAAACTTTAATTAATTGTTAAATATAATTTGAAAGTGAAACAAAAGGTATTGAGGTCATATTGGGCAAGAAAAATAAAATACCCAAAATATAAATTGCAAGAAGGCGACGTTATTTATTCAAAACTTGACACCTCTTCGTTAACGAGTGCAGTAATTTTGATGTATTAAAAGTAGATAACTATCTTTTACTTACTGTAATAATAGGTACTGAGCACATATTTGGACATTGAACATTTCTGATTTATGAACGCCCACATACCAGCCAGCCATTAGGTTTTTACATGTGATGTCAATACTAATTTAATTGTCGTACACGCTAAAAAAAATTGGGGCAGTCTTTGGGGACTGCCGATAGAAGTGAAACCTTTCATCCTTGATCATAAATACTTCTTAATAAACAAAAAAAAAAGGGCCGGGTCGGATTCCTGATACTCTCTCCGGGGTTATTAAGGGAGTCAAAATTTCGTTATTTTTTGCGTAGGACGCACCATTTCTGAGATATTGTATAATATTAAAAAATAATTCAAAAATGGAAAGCGTGGAAGCGTGACGACGACGCGAGTTCTATGATTTTTGTTCACCCAAGAAGTGCTCAACGCGCCTAAACAAGTGTTCACTTCAAAAAGTAAATCAAACAAAATGTTTAGATTTGATTCACCAGATTGTCTACATGAGTAGTGTAGACTCCTCAATCATTGGCCTATAGTCGTTTCCTGCAATTAATTGATCATTCTAATAATAATAACTTGGGTATGTCACAAGCTTTAGGTATACATGAAGCGGACATGAAACAATCGTTGAAAGAGCGCTTCTTTGGTCGCCTGAAAAAAGTACTTAACAGTCTTTTATCTGGCGGCAACAAGGTGCGCGCTTTTAACGGTTGGGTCATGCCGCTTCTTTTATACTCCTTTGGCATACTCAAGTGGACTCAGACTGAGTTAGATGTCAGATGCCTGGACAGGAAAGTCCGTACACTGTTGACGGCATACCGAATGCATCATCCTCGATCATCTGTGATGAGGTTGTACATCCCACGGAAATGTGGGGGTTGAGCTTTTCTAAATGTCAAAACCCTCCATAACCGTGAGGTGTGCAACCTTAGAGAGTATTTTCTTCAGGCGAACGTGGGTATGCATCGTGATGTTGTCACAGTGGATAACGGACTCACTCCGCTTAATCTGGCTAAAGAGAACTGGCGCGTGCCTATACTACTGAGCATTGACGACCGTAAGAGTGTATGGCAGAGCGAGGAGCTTCACGGTAGGTTCCACCAGCCCCTATATGGAGCCGATGTAGACCTTCTCGCTTCCGTGGCTACGCTTCGGTGACCTCTTTGGGGAAACCGAAGGGTTTGTCTATGCAATTATGGACGAAGTTATCAAGACGAATAACTACCGGAGATATATCCTGAGGGATGGTACGATTGACATATGTCGGGCGTGCCACCAACCCGGTGAATCCCTCAGGCGTATAGTCTCGGGTTGTTCTCGTCTTGTTAACGGCGAGTACTTGCACAGACATAACCAAGTAGCCAGAATTATCCATCAGCAACTTGCTCTGAAATACAAACTTGTAGACGTCGAGGTGCCTTACTATAGGTATGTAGCAGAACCAGTTCTCGAAAAGGGCCATATCACACTGTATTGGATTCGATCTATTATCACGGACAGGACTGTTGTTGCCAACAAGCCTGATATTGTGGTAATAGATCGATCAGAGCGCCGTGCAATGATTGTCGATATTACCATCCCTCAGATGGCAACCTCGTGAAAGCTGAGAAAGAAAAACAGTAAAAATATTTGGACTTAGCACACGAGGTTGTCGATATGTGGGATGTGGATTTGGTAATTGTTGTACCGATAGTCGTAACAGTGAACGGTCTAATAGCCAAGACCCTCGACCAACATCTTAAGAGGCTCGCGCCAGGTGCTTGGGTCAAGGGTCAGATGCAAAAGGCAGTCCTCCTCGATACGGCACGCATCGTGAGGAGGTTTCTCTCGCTGGAGCCCTAACCACCGGTAGCTTGGACCCAGTTCCCGATGCCGGTGGGTCTTCATAGTTTTTATATTTTTAAATGTGTTTTTTTTTAATATTTAAAAATGTAATAATTATTGGAAAATGTACAAATAAAGAGAATAATAATAACCAAGAATAATAATAACCATGGACTGATTGCCAAGAGTCTCGATCATCATCTGAAGAGGCTCGCGTTAGACGGCTGGATTAAGTCTCTGATGCAGAAGGCCGTATAGCTTGACACGGCACGCATGTGGAGGTTCCTCTCGCTGGAGCCCTAACCACCGGTTAGTTTCCGATGGCGGTGGGTCTTCATAGTTAGTTTTTATATTTTAATTTTACTTTTATATAGGTATTTAAAAATGTAATTATTATTGTAAAATGTGTCAATAAAGAGAATAATAATAATATTCTATCACATACACACAACACCATCTAGCCCAAACTAAGCAGAGCTTGTACTATCCATAGTACTCTGCTTAGTTTGAAAAAAAGTATATATGTATGTTTATCCATTGTCTAGTACCTATACTAGACAATGGATCAACATTATTTACAATATTCCAGTATTCTTTAAGAATCATCAAAAATATTACTCTACGATGCAATTGTTAATATTACCCGTTCAGATTAAAGCAAAACCTATTTCAATTTTAATTTCACTGGATCAGACACAATAGTTTTGTTACACTAATTACCTCTAAACACATACGTACCTTATTTTAATTTTGTAGTTTTAATGATATCATTATCAAAGCCAATGCGGGTTATTAAAAGTACATTTAAAATCGATTTCATATTCCAACACATTATGCACCACGCCAAATAAAGTAATATCAGACTTCCTTTATTGAAACGAATTGTTAATGTATGCTTACACAATTGATAAATTTTGTACAGTAATTATTATTATAACTCACGCAACTGGCAATCGTAATCTATTTCAATAATATGCGTCAATACAATCATTAATTGTCATGGTTGTGCAAGTGCGTATGTCTGTATTGATTGATATTAATTTTAAACGTTATGCAGGATATAATTTGTATTGTGAAAATGTAATTATAATGTCTCTTAGGAGTTTAGCCTTGCCAAGTATATGAATAATAACTTACGAACGTTTACGTGATTTGAAATAAACGATTGGAAAACATGTTAATGTTTAGGGCTATTTTCGGATTTAACAGGCTATCTGTCTGCTGTATCACATATGAATCATATGATACATAACAATTGACGACCTGGATGGCATAGTGATTAGTGTAACCGACTGCCACGCCTGAGGCCGCGGGTTCGATTCCCACAGAAGTAATAATAATAATAATAAATTTTATTGTTTGTAAAATAGCCACAATACAATGACATAAATACAATAAAAACAATTTCTATATATTACTGTTTCATTGAACTCTGGCACCCAAGATATAATTTGTGTGCATAAATATGGATGTTTGTCTTGGTCTGGGTGTTTCTATGTATAATATGTATATATTTACAAAATAAAAGTATATTATATTTGTACTTTTGTGTTTAATTGTGATATGGGAGAAAAATAAATTATATTATTATACTCTTTATTTAAAACTTTTCAATACATTTTTCATTTTTAAATATACATAATATAAAAAATACATTTAAAAATATAAAATATATGGTACCCCACCGGCATCGGGAACAGGATCCAAGCTGCCGGTGGTTAGGATTCCAGAGATAGGAACCTCCTCACAATGCATGCCGTATCTAATAGCACTGCCTTCTGCATCAAACCCTTGATCCAAGCACCTAACGCGAGCCTCTTTAGATGGTGATCGAGGCTCTTGGCTATTAGATCATTGACAGATATGACTATCGGCACAATGATTGTCGAATCCACATCCCACATGTCGACAGCCTCACGAGCTAAATAGAGATATTTAATTTGTTTATCTTTTTCAGCTTTCGCAAGATTGCCGTCATGTGGAATGGTGACATCGATAATCATTGCGCGGCGCTCCGATCGATCTATCACCACAATGTCAGGTTTGTTGGCCACAACAGTCCTGTCTGTGATGATAGTTCGATCCCAGTACAACGTGACATGACCATTTTGGAGAACTGATTCAGCTACATACCTGTAGTACGGCACTTCAACATCTACAAGTTTGTATTTCAGAGCAAATTGCTGGTGAATTATCCTGGCTACTTGGTTATGTCTGTGCAAGTACACGCCGTTAGCAAGACGAGAACAACCGGAAACTATATGCCTGAGGGACTCACCAGGTAGATGACATGCCCGACAGATGTCAACGGTACCATCCCTCAAGATATATCTCCGGTAGTTATTCGTCTTGATAACTTCGTCCGCAATAGCACAGACAAAACCGTCGGTTTCCCCAAATAGGTCACCGAAACGTAGCCAGTTCACGGAGGCTAACAGGTCTACATCGGCTCCATATAGGGCCTGGTAGAACCTACCGTGAAGCTCCTTGCTCTGCCATACATTCTTGCGGTCGTCAATGCTCAGTACTATAGGCACGCGCCAGTTCTCTTTAGCCAGATTAAGCGGGGTGAGTCCGTTATCCACTGTGACAACATCACGATGCATACCCACGTTCGCCTGAAGAAAATACTCTCTAAGGTTGCACACCTCACGGTTATGGAGGGTTTTGGCATTTAGAAAACCTCGACCCCCACATTTCCGCGGGATATACAACCTCATCACAGATGAACGTGGGTGATGCATACGGTATGCCGTCAAGAGTGTACGGACTCGCCGATCCAGGGCATCTAGTTCAGTCTGAGTCCACTTAAGTATGCCAAAGGAGTACATGAGAACCGGCATGATCCAACCGTTATAAGCGCGCACCTTGTTGCCACCTGATAAAAGACTATTTAAAACTTTTTTCAGGTGACCACAGAAACGCTCCTGCAACGATTGCTTCATGTCAGACTCATTGATACTTAACGCCTGTGACATACCCAAGTACTTGTAGGTATCGGTTACAAGAAGTGATCGTAGGTTAATGGAATCCGAAAGTTGTGTTCCTTCGGATTCCACTATCCTTCCTTGCTTTACATGGATGACAGCACATTTATCCACACCAAAATCCATACTAATAGACTTACTAAAAGTTTCAGTTACTTTGAGTAAATCCACCAGCTGTAAATCAGTGTGGGCAAACAACTTTAAGTCATCCATATACAGCAAGTGGGATATTACTCCACCACCTCTATGTAACCTGTAACCTAGCCCTGAACCCTCTAGTAATGTACTAAGAGGATTCAATGCTAAGCAGAACCAAAGAGGACAGGCTGTCGCCCTGAAATAGGTATATCCCGCTCAATTTTATATATTATTATTATTATTATTTATCCATTGTCTAAAACCCATAGTACAAGCTCTGCTTAGTTTGGGCTAGATGGTGTTGTGTGTATGTGATAGAATATTATTGATTTTCTATTGTGTCTATAACGAGACAGCAAATGGGTTAAAGATATCGTAAGTTAACTTCAAACATACAATCTACACTAAAATAAAAGTGTGTAACTGTAAAGTGGCGATGATATTTAAACATTTTATTTCACTGCCTATCTGTCAGTACGAGTAAAGCTTTGTGTTATATTTATTTAAATCGTTGATTTTTGCGCTGTTATTATTAATACGTGAACACTTGGCCTATATTACTAGTAGACATATTCGGACAAATCATTGGTGGTAAGGCTCATACTAAAATAGTCATAATATTTATTAGTAAATACCAGAGCTTTATAGCTCAGTGGGGAGACCAACAGACTGCAATGCAAAGGGTCTCGGGTTCGAACCCACGTCGCGCACCTCTGACTTTCGGAAGTTATATGACTTTTCGAAATTATGTGCGTATTGATTGACAATTATCGCCTGCTCCGTGCTCCGTGCCTCTGAGAGCACGTGAAGCCTTCGGTCCCGGCTGCGATGAACATCTATGGCAGTCGTTATTGGGAAGTCAGTACCCTCTAATATCCTGACACTGGTCTAGCCTTAGGGTATCGTTAGGCTTCGGGTTGCGGAGGTCAGGTGGCAGCCGCTCCGTGTAAAAACTGATATCCAGTCAAATCCGGTTAGACTAGAAAGCAGACCCCAAGTGACTTGGGAATAATAAAGGCTAAGGAGGAGAAGACCAGAGCTTTATTCACATTATAATTTTACTTAAGCCTAAATTTATACATATTATTTAGAAGACTATTTCAAGACCATTTGTAAAAGGTAAGAGCAAAACTGATTTCGATGAAATTAATGGCCAAGATAGATAACTATGTTTATGTACATTCTAGCAAACTGTAGCTTAGGTAAATGGGTCAACAATAGTGGTAACATCTAAAACAAATTGAACTAAAAATAAATTGTCATATTAAACTTTGATATGGCCGAAAGGTTTGACGGCCGTAAGTTACACGCATTATTATTTTTCAGTTTATATAAACTGAAAAAGTTGTTTAAATTTTTTTGAAAATACGCCTTACGTAGGCATTAACAGGTTCCCTGTCCGATGAATCCCATATGATACATAACAATAGATTTTCGATTGTGTCTATCACGGGACAGCGAATGGGTTAATATTAATGCCCACGTAAGGAGTATTTTCTAAAAAAATACATAGCATTATGATTAGTAGAGTCTCGCTGATTTCAGCATGAATGGGCCGGCTCGACCGGGGAACGACTACCCTTTCACAAAATATCTACGTGAAATAGCAGTATTTCTACTGTTGTGTTTCGTTCGGTGAGTGAGAGTGCCGGAGGCCCAATCACCCACTTTCCTCCTTTCCGTTCCTTCTCCTTCCCACTTCCTTTTCTGAAGAGTCGGCAACGCGCAAGTGATGCCTCTGGTGTTGCAAGGGTCTATAGGCTACGGTGACCACTTACCATCAGGTGGGCCGTATGCTTGTTTGCCACCTTAGTCGTATAAAAAAAAAATAGCAGCTATCTACCTATTTTCACTAATAGTAATATAAATTTGACAAAGAACTAGATACGTTAACAGAACTAAGTCACAAGGGATTTAAGCGTGTAGTAACTAATTCAGTTCAAATTGAAGTTTAGTTGAAGTGTAACGTATACGACGTATCGACGGAGTACGTGTTTGAAGCATTGGGAAACTGCGTAAAGCCGTAGATCAAAGACATACAAAACTTACGTCACTCAATGTGTTCCCACGTGTACCGGTTTCAGCTTTCAGTTATATCTGAAGCAATTGATTATTGACATTTATATAAACACTAGATTTTGCCCGCGGCTTCGCTCGTGGCAATGTAGGTTAGGCTAGATTAGTAACAGTTCTTTTTCTGGATGAAAGGTATCCTATGTCCTTTTCTGTTCCCCTGACAACCTGTATGCGAAATTTCTTGATGAACGGTAGTTAAAGCGTGAAAGCGTAACAAACAAACAAACTCACATTCGCATTTATTATATTAAATTAGGATTTAGGAATAGTATGAGAGCAGCGATAGCTCAGTGGGGAGACCAACAGACTGCAATGCAGAGGGTCTCGGGTTCAAACCCACGTCGCGCACCTCTGACTTTCGTAAGTTATATGACTTTTCGAAATTATGTGCGTTTGGATTGACAATTATCGCCTGCTCCGTGCCTCGGAGAGCACGTTAAGCCGTTGGTCCCGGCTTCCATGAACATCTATGGCAGTCGTTATTGGGAGTGTCGACACAAATGATTCCACTGAGTTGAAGTGTCGCTGGTTTGCACTGAGCGGCCCCCACATAAGATCAGATAGGAATAGTATAGGATGAACTCTAACAGTTACTTAAAAATCGTAGTTTAAGTATTTACTATTTGATGACTATTTGCAATGTCTGTGTGTGCACAAACACAAGTATTCTTTCTAATTAGTAACTCTCCTCTTTCGTTAGGACTAACTCAGATAAGACCATAGAGAGATCAAGCATAAGATTAAAATATGGCTTTACAAACTTTGCGAGGCACGGGTATATGCAACACAGCTAAATTCCTTACTGCAGGGTGACATAGAAAATATGTAAATGATTCTAATGTCCGGGCCGGTCGCTCGTGATTTTTGCACTGCCTTGACAGTATGGAAAACGCATTACTGTAGCATTTTTTTGGTCTCACTCATCTAAATTAAAAAAATAGCTACTGAATTTCTAGCTGATCAAAAATAAAACTCTTCAGTTATCTTGTTACAATATAATTTTCCTTTCTTTTTTTTGCGTAATTCACGTCCGTTATCTTTATCTTTAGGGTTATACGTTTTTGATATTTAAATGCTAAATTATTTGTAAAGACTGCAGTGTATAACTGTTTTTGTCCCAAATAAATAAATAAACAAATAATAATAATATAATATTCTACCACATATACACAACACCATCTAGCCCAAACTAAGCAGAGCTTGTACTATGGGTACTAGATAATGGATAAACATACATATATAATTTTTTTTGTAAATACATACTTAATTATTATACATAGAAACACCCAGACCAAGACAAACATCCATACACATAAATATTTGACTTGTTCGGGAATCTCACCCGCGACCTCAGGCGCGGCAGTCGGTTACACCAACCACTACACCATCGAGGCATCTTTCTGTTTTTAACAATTTGTTGTAGATTCCATAAAATTGATTAAGTTATTACATCTAAATATCCAAAAACAAATACTGTATACACAAATTAAATGCTAGACCATAATCTAATATAAATACTCTGTATAAACAAATCAGCAGTAATCTGTCAATTGGTGCAAAGCCTGACATAATTGAAAATCAATTGTGTCTGGCGGCAACGCGGGTGGGGCGGGCTGCTGCAGTTCGAAAATTATTTTTAAGGCTTTAAAAATACTTGGCTGAATAGAACGCTTATAATACTAATATCATTGACTTAAGTATATCTAGCACAAGATCTTGCAGCATCGCTCGTGATACTGTAAGTGAGGGTTCACACTTAATCTATTACCTAACACTTTTGTATTTAGCTTTAAGTTGTGTGTATCTTTGTAGATGGTCCAATAAATAAATAGTATAATAGTATAGTAATAGTATAAATAGTTTTAATAGTTTCAATAATTTAATTATCTTAAAAATTTGTAAAGGTTAATAGTGATTATAGTAGTGTAACAGTTTTTCAAAATTTTGTAATAGTGTACAATAAACAACGCGATAAAATCCGTATATAGTAATTTAATTTCAATGAATAACATTCGCGTAAACAGAAGACAATATTATAGATTTTGTCAATCAATTTCTTTCCTTTGAGAACAGTACTGTAGTAAGTAAGAAACTGAAACAAAAAGCATTTCAGTTACTTGATTACAATATATCTTCATTATATAAACTGAACGCCATCAAATGGTTTTTTTGAGTCTGTCTGTTCTTTGTGTCCGTTGTTTAAATGTTTGTAAAGTCCCCCGCGACACAAAAATGATTCTTCTTCTCCTTAATTTTTTTTCGTGTGGTTAGTGGACTTCAAAGTTAGAAAACTAAAGAGTTAGGTGAACCATACTCTCTAGTTTTCTTACTTCGAACTTCACCGTACTTTGAATTTAAACATAACTAAACGTTAAACTAGTATTTCTGTTAGTCAAGGTAAAACAAACGCAACTGAAGTGTTTTATTGAAATTAAACCTTACGTTTTATGGCTATCAATGTTTTTTTTTTTAAGAAATGCTCATAGCCATTTCCGCTCTCTAATCGGTAAATGATTAGCGAGGTTAAGCAACGTTGGGTGCGGTCAGTCTGGGTGGGTGACCGCTTAGTGGTATTTCATTTGAGCGTCTCCGTGCTTCGGAGGGCACGTAAAAAGTCGGTCCCAGCTGTTGCCAAATTGACAGCAGTCGATAAGCCATGTCAGAGGCCTACGTGCGGCTTGAACAACTCTTTACAACTAAACAAACGACAATAAGAAAAAATTTAATACTGATCGACTAAATGTTAGATTAGTAGTTATAGCCGATTCTTTAATTACAATTTCTAAGTACATGCATCATAAAAGACGATGAATAAATTGTATGATGACGAACTTGTAAGGTAAAGTTATCTACATTCAAAATATCAAATTATATTCTACGTCCAGCATTGTGCTACTTTCGCAACTTCATCAGGCTGTAAGTGTCGTTTCCATTAAACTAATGGAACAAAGACGACACACACGTTTCTTGGAACGCAGTACTAATTAGAAACTTGCACTTTTACTACAATGCATTGCAATAGGAAAACTTTTGCCAGTGTTGGATAAGATCTGCCCATTACAGAAATAGTTCTATTGCGAAAAAAAAATATATTAAGACTACGCCGAGCGAAATGTGCCAAAACAGGCGGTCACAGTTAAGTTAATAAAATCAACACTTTTTGTTTAATACAAATATAAAATATACATTTACCATAACAATGAATGTGTTTACAATTACTCTGTGTAAAAAACTTAAAATAATTAATATTATGGCCTACGAAATTACGTAAGTTTTAGATTATAACAGTAGAAACTCTATCCTTCAATATTTTACAGCTTTATTTTACAGCTTAAACGAAACATAAATAGTTATATTACAATTTGTCGAGTTTCACGAGTACACTAAATTTTATCTAAGAACATGTTTATATTTGTTCAGAAATAATTCATGGTATATCGTAATATGTTGGTAATATATTCCCTGAATTACATACATTACATACTTAGTATTTTATTACAAAAAGTATTTTATTTTTATTACGTTTAAGGGATAAATATTAAGATACTGGTTATATTTAATAGGCTCTTACTAAGTGTCGTGTTTTATAAAATCAAATAGTAATTTTATTTTCAATTTCTATTTTAAAACCGTCATCCTTATATATATTTTTTTTATTTTATCTCCCGCTGTAGGACTAATTCCTGTCTCACGAGTGACTTTACAAATAGTTAAACAATGAACACAAAGAACATCTAGACTCGGCAGAAACATTTGGTGGGAGGCGACCATTTAATCAACTACGCCATCCTTGCAGTCACATACAGACTAACTATTATATTTATACTAATCTATCGCATTTTTATGAAAGTGTACTGAAAGCTGCAAATGAGTAAATCAAATTAAGGTTTGTTCCGTATTAGTCCCTCATGTTTCGTCCTAAATGTAGAAATACGCATTCGTCCCAAAAATTGTTCTTTATATGCCCCTAAATTTAAGTAAATATTAATTTTTTAATGTAATTCCTTTTTCGTCCCAAATTATGTTCCTTTTCTGTCCTTGTTAATGGAAATTCATTATTCAATAAATATTGATAACAATTATTGGACTAACTGATGTCAAGAAATACGAGTGGGTATGTAAAAAAATATAATTATATAAAATATAAAAAAATATATAATTTTATTGTTTTTATGTAAGTTGATAACTGAATTTAATTGTTCCGTTTTAATTTTTTTTAAGTACTTATATGTTTTAATTTAATTGTATTAATTTGAAATGACATAATTTTATTCTTTTCGAAATTTTGTGCTTGTTTTTTTTTGTATGGAATTTTTGTTATACCGTTAGCTGAAAAATATTTTAAAATACCTCGTGAATCTTCTGGCAACACTTTGGGCTAATGATTGCATAATATCATGAGCACGACAACGAAAAGATTAAAAATAATTTTTAACCATGTTTTGTTTTGCTAATGATAAGCACAAAAATGTAGGAGGAAAAAGCAATAATTTAATAAGAGGGGCGAATGAGGAACATTTTGGAATGTGGGACGTAATGTAGGGGCAAATGCGGAACAAACCCAAATTAATAACATATTCTTATTAATAATATAGGTTCCCTTTAACCCGTGTAATTTGTCAGTCGAAACATTTTAATTTCAAATATACGCTGCACAACAACATCATCCAAGTACTCCAAACACGGATTCACAAAACAATTATTCCACGTTCACTGTGAACGTATTCACGACAATAGCGGAGGTTTGCAACATCAAGTGCAGGAGATTCGTGAGTTCGCCTGTAAATAACGGTTGGGCCATGAAACTAGATGTTGTCGTTAGACCATTGTAAAAACCAATAGTTTTGAGCAGGAGCACTTAGCTATTCTGAGTTCTACAGGCATGTCAGTGTTTGTTGACTATCGTATCCTGTATTTTTCTTTTTATTGTTATCGAATACTAACAATACATCGGCTCGGTTCTTCTTCATATATGATTACTAATAACTTTCAGCATAGCATTTATTATGATAGGTTTGCTTTTAATACCTAGTAGTTTAAAGAGACGATTCACGAGGAATAAACTTCTGTGTCGCGAGGGTATTAAACAATGTGCGCAAAGAACACAAATTTGTGAAATGCTAAGCGGGGTTCAAACCTATACAGAGCTTTTTGAGTGGTTCTAGAAACTTAAAAACGACCAATTCGTGTATTTGGCACTAGGCATAAGAAAACCACTTAACTATCGTGATATACGATATGACGACAGCTATGAAAATACTTGGCATCACAAAGCGTTAAATAAACATTTATAAGCTATCAAATCTGGCTAAATAATTAAATAGATTATTTAAAAGTTCTCAGCCCGCATATGAGCTGTATAAATGATTATATATGAATAAATAACAATATATGTAAATTATAGGTTCTTTTCATCATCATCATCATCATTTCAGCCAAAAGACGTCCACTGCTGGACATAGGCCTCCCCCAAGGTTTTCCACACAGACCGGTCTTGGGCCACCCGCATCCAACCGCTTCCCGCGACCTTTATCAGGTCGTCGGTCCACCTTGTGGGAGGCCTACCCCTGCTGCGTGTAGGCTCTTTTACCACAATAAAATAATACAATTTCATTGGTACAAAAACAAACCATGTACATGATAATCGGTGAGTGCTTCATAAAGAAAATGTTTTATTAACAGCTGAGGAGTATAGTTTCAAAACCCGCCAAAACGATATCAGAACAAAAATAACGTTCCGATTGAATATGAAGCTCCTTCGTTGCTTCTATTGCATTGCACTGATAGTTTTCAATAAAACCCGCTAAAATTCTATTAAATCAGCTCACAAAATTAGCAGTTTGTTGCAAAAAGAGTCTAGTTATATTATGGCTTTTAAGGGTTTTTTGAGAGTTACTATTATTTGGTGAAAAGTATTTTAGAGGATTTTAAAACTAAACTACTCAACTATTAAATTAATATTTTATAATTTATTTTGATGAATTGTCGCTATTTTCATGGTTCCACTTCAATTGCGCAATAAGTGGACCTTTTCAACTTATCATCTTACTCTGCAGCCCAACAACGCGTGATATTTGAACAATTTTGCACTTTACCATTAGCGTATTATTATGTTTTACTTGTAATGTATGCCATGGCCGAAATATTCCATGTCATCATTCAGTATTAAATATGTATTAAAAGTAGCAATAGCCTAGTGGTAGACCATTGGACTGCCACGCAGAGGTGTCAAGTTCGATCCCAAGGCGCGCACCTCTGACTTTTCAAAGTTATGTGCGTATTAAATAGTAAATTATCGCTCGTTTTAACGGTGAGGAAACATAGTGAGGAAACCTGCAAGTTTGAGAGTTTTCATGATGTTGTTAGAGTAGTAGAGCCTCGCTGAGTTCAGGACTACCCTCTTATAGAATATCGACGTGAAATACCAGTATTCCTACTGTTGCGTTTCGTTCGGTGAGTGAGAGTACCGGCGACCCAATCACTCCCTTACCCCCTTCCCGCTCCTTCTCCTTCCCACTTCCTTTCCTAAAAGGTCGACAACGCGCTAGTGATGCCTCTGGTGTTGCAGGCGTCCATAGACTACGGTGACCACTTACCATAAGGTGGGCCGTATGCTTGTTTGCCACTTTAGTTGTATAACCTCCTGAGTACTGAAGTTCTAAATTTAGAACAACCAAAAAAATAAAATATTTTTCCGAAGTGTATCGATTTAGCATCAAATTTTTTACGTGAAACGAAACGTTGTCATTTTAAGTTCATTTTAAAAAAGTGTCTCCCTAATCTGTCACTTCTGTCAAACTGATCATGGCGTCGCAACAACGACAGCGGCGTGCGTCGGGTCGACGGGGTAAGTAAATCCATTTCAATCATATTTTTTTATGCATACTGTTAGTTTTTTGGAGTTTGTACAGGCTAACTAATGTGCGTACTGAAACTACTCACAATTATTTCACCGATTTACTCAAATAACCTCACTCCATGATTCGATTTCTATCGATGTCCTTAACACATTCAACGCCACGTGTATATGTCGTTATACATCCTAGTGCAACTCTCACACGCCAGTGTATATCTGGTTATACACCTTCAGTAGTCAACTATAGAGGCCAGTGTATCAGTGAATACACACCGTACTGAAGAACATTTTGTATATGACTTTGTAGCCCTGGCACTCAGAAATCGGTTAGCGTATTTGGGGTACAAAATATTTGGGGCGGTGTATATTCACTGATACACTGGCCTCTATTCAAGGTGTAGATATAACCAGATATTCACTGACCTGTGAGAGTTGCACTAGGAGATATACACGTGGCGCTGAACGTGTTAATTTAGTACATGAGGTTCCTAAACAGTAATGTTGTAATTTTGTATGTCCTTATTTTAGAACTTTCGTTCTTAGATATTGTTTACTTTTTTGTTTCAGTTTTATATGAAGATGAAATTCTTGACGAGCTAGACAGAAGTGAGGGTGATTTTAGTGCTTCTGATGATGACGACGTATATGAGCCATCTGAAGTATTGCCCGATTCTAATTCTGATAGCTGTGACAGCTCTGATTCAGAAAAATCAACCCAACTCCTTGATGATGGTCGATTATTAACAACACCACCACATTCGTCACCAACGCTTTCAACATCTTCATTTATTCGAGGACATTGGGAGTCCAGAGCAAGAAGAGTGCAATCTTCACGTAGAGATGCAAGAGGTAGAGGGCGTTTGATGCGAGTACGGGGAAGAGTTAGGATTGTGCAAGGTAACAATCAAAATAGTAATACTTGGACAGGAGTCTTTAATCCAACCATACACAACTTACTTTCTCCTAATTATCTTCAAAGAGATTTTAATAATTTTGAAATGTTTCAATATTTTGAAGACTACATAGATGACAACATATTAGAGAAAATGGTGACAAAGACTAACCAAACAGAGATGATGAAGACTCAAAAGAATCTTGGGCTCACATTGAGCGAATTGAAGGTATTCTTCGGAATTAATATGGTCATGGCCAGTATTGGCTATCCTAAAATCAAAATGTATTGGGAGAAAGCTTGGCGACTTCCAATAGTGGCAGATAATATGACCCGTGACAGATTCTTTATGATAAGAACTAGGTTGAAAGTTGTCTTTGATAACGATGTCTCAGACAGTCAACGTGCATTCGACAAAATCTGGAAAGTTAGACCTCTGTTTGATCGAATCTGTGAAGGATGTCACGTCCAACATAAGTCCGAGCATCTCTCGATGGACGAGATGATTATACCATTCTCAGGTCAGTGTGGTATTAGGCAGTACTGTCCCAATAAGCCCAATCCCGTTGGTTTAAATGTTTTTGTTTTGGCCAACCCTAACGGATGTATTTGTGACATGAAGGTATACGAGGGAGCAACAACGTTTCCAGGTTTTGATGGTTTCAGTTTAGGAGATTCTGCAATTTTGTACTTGACAAGGGCATTAGTTCCAGGTCACTATTTATACTTTGATCGCTACTTCACATCTATAAAGTTGATGCAAGAACTAACCCAACGTGGTTTCAATGCTACAGGAACTATTATGAAGAATCGTGTGCCTCGCGACTGTGTCATGACACCTGACAATGAGTTCTCAAAACTGAGTCGTGGAACTACCGAACTTCGTGTTTCCCAAGATGGGAAAATTGCTGTTACGAAATGGTTAGACAATAAGGTTGTTTTACTAATGTCAACTTGTTTAACTGACACAAATGTTGACACATGTAAGCGTTGGAATAAAATTACTAAAAGATATGTTCAAGTTCCATGCCCAGAAGTTATCAAAATGTACAACACCAATATGGGCGGTGTTGATTTGGCAGACAGAATGATAGCGGTTTGCCCGATACGGGCGCGAACTCGTAAGTGGACTATCAGGTTTATTTTTCAAATGATTGACATTGCTGTGTCAAACTCTTGGATTACATATCGTGAGCAACGTAAGCTTCAGAATGACCCCTTGCATAAAATACCTCAGCTGCGTGAGTACAAGTTAAAGTTAGGCTTTAAATTGATAGAGGAAAACTCACTATCCTTAGCTGAAGAAGAATCATGTGATGAACATTTAGATCTACCTAACCAGCAAAAAAAAAGGCGAGTTACAATAAAGCCCTTGCCAACTCTACAAAAGAGAACATCTAATGCACGGCATATGCCACAATTCACAAAAAAGCAGCAGAGATGTCGCAAGGAAGGCTGCAATAAGAAAACGACAGCCAAGTGCCGTTTTTGTCGTGTCTACTTATGTTTGTGTAGCTCTAGGAATTGTTTTGCTCAATTCCATGGGTGTACCGCTGATTCCGATTCAGAGTAAATATTAATTTAAGATCTCTATCATGTAAAATTGTAAGACTGATTAAAGTTAAGCAAAACAAAAATTATTTCATCAAGAAGATAAGTGAAGTAAAGTAATTAGTTTGTTAAGTTTTTGATATTTGTATGTTATTACTGTTTTTCTTTCAAAAATTTGTAAAGGGTTGTGATTAGATACAAAAGTAAAAATAATTTACGTTTCAAATATAACCCGCTTATGGAGCAAAGAATGATTATTTCAAATAAATATGTGTTTCAATATAACTTGTTTCATTTGATATAAGAAACGAATATCCTAATTTAAGTACATCAAAAATTCATGACCATAGTTGTATAAAACTAATGTCCTAAATACAGAACATCGCGAAAAATCTGTTTTCCATGTGTTATGATTTTTATTTTATTTTTCCTAGCATCTGTATCATGAAAATATATAATGTTGCAAAAATCAAGGCAATATACCACAATATCATACCCTCGGACTCAGGAGGATAAAAAAAAGAAAAGATATTTGAAGTCTGCCAACTCGCAATAGGCTAGCGTGGTGGACTATGGCCTAAGCCTTCTCACGCTAAGAAGAGGCCCGTGCCCAACAGTGAGAGTTGAATACAGGGCTGATATTGTATATGTATATTGTATAAGTTTAAACATTCTAAGTAAAAAGGTAGCTAAGCACGTAAAAACTCGGCCCCGGCTGTTGCCAATTGACAGCAGTCGTTAAGCCATGTCAGAGGCCTACGGGCGGTTTGAACAACTCTTGACAACAAGTTGGCAATTAACCACACGAAAAGAAAAAGAAGAAGATCAATAAGGTTCTTAATTCTCAAACAATAACAATTTGAAAGCCACATTGGAGTTACCCTCTGCTGTCGTCAAGGCTTGACTGCTTATAGCGGGTGTTCAAGTATGTCAAATATAGCAAGAATTCTGCTTTTGCCAGTGCCTAGATAGGTGTCCCATTCCAGTTTAGATTAAAATTCTCGAAAGGCCATTATTTTCACGTTGGACCCATTTATTAAGCTTAATTGTAAGAGAAGTACCCGTAATATGAGAAACATAACAGTAATGTAAAATTAAAAAGGATATTAAGGTTTCTGTTTGTTTCACAATTATCAAATTTATTTAGAACTAACTAGCTTTTGCCGTTCGTAAAAAAATTACTGGGATTTTAATAGTAGGTACCTATCTATATTATTTATAAATAATATAGATAGGTACCTACTTTTAAAATCCCAGTGATTGAATTGAATTGAATGCGATTTTACATGCAAAGATATATCTTTGCATGTAAAATTTCTTTTAGTAGGTTTCGTGAGACGCTCATAGCCAGTTGCACTCACTGATCGGTAAACGATTAGCGAGGTTAAGCAACGTTGGGTACGATCAGTCTATATATGGGTGACCGCTTAGTGGTATTTCATCTGAGTGTGTCCGTGCTTCGGAGGGCACGTAAAAATTCGGTCCCGGGTGTTGTCAAATTGACAGCAGTCGTTAAGCCATGTCAGAGGCCTACGGGCGGCTTGAACAACTCTTGACAACAGGATGGCCACTAACTACACGAAAAGAAGAAGTAGATTTCGTGTGATGGGCCGACAAATATATACACAGACAGACTAACCAATAATCCAACAATAATTGTTTTGGCTTTTATCCTAACTAATATTATAAATGCGAATGTGAGTTTGTTTGTTACGCTTTCATGCCTTAACTACTCGCCAAATCATCATTAAATTTAGCTTACACGTTGCCAGTTAATGTGTTAAACTTAAAATTATGTATGTAGGTAAATTATGTCTTTATTGAATGGAATACCATTCAATAAAGAATTTACCAACATAATTTTTACATACAAAATTTAAAAGCACCAAGAATGTCTATGCACAAAATAATGTGTATAGACATTCTTGGTGCTTTTAAATTTTGTTATAGATAGAAAGAATATAACCTCCTGAAAATGACTAAAATATCTAGTCTCGCAGTAACTACATCAATAAAGCTGTTTTTCTTTACGAAAGGCATATGCCGCAAAGTTAACTAAACCTTGTAGCATTTTAAACATTAACAGTAAATTGATTGATTATACCGCCGCCGTAAACCAGCCCAAGACTTGTGCTACTGAATTTTGAACAACTGGTAAATTTATTAATTTTCGGTCTGCTTTAAAAATAAATGTTGTTTTATTCGCGATAAAACAATGTGACGCTTATCACGTAAGAAGTACGGCAAACGTAAATTCATTTACGTACAAACATCAATTGGCACACCTTTTGCAATTGGTAACCCGGAAGACCTACCTCCTTTGGTTTCAACTCACTTTAGTCTATCGCTAAGTAGGCAAGTGGTAGTTCAAACTCCAAAGTGTAAGTCTAAAATCATTTAGGTATATGAATAATACATTGACTGCACCGGTAGTGCGTGACGTGGCTAGACCCGAGTGTTAAATGTTATTTTTGTTACAAGACATCGATAGGCTCGCCTCCTATTACGTAGAAATGCTTTAAAACTATAGCTAGCATGGTTCTAAGTTAACGTTGTAAGGGTAGCCTTTGCCTAGCCCTTCGGGGATATAGAAGGAAAACTATTATGTATATATAACTAATTTGTCGAACACCTAACGACAAGGAAGCTTCCTGTAATTATAGAAAGGTCGAGCCATTACGATTTGATTTACAGATAATGTATTAGTAACATATCAAGTGTGCATCGCGTGATTTCAGTGACTGACGGCAGGTCAATTACCTGGAGTACCATTCAGGTCGTGATTAAAGTTTAATTAGACCTGAAACGATCATTATGGTTGGATTTATAGCGTGAAATAAAAGCTATCGTCTTCACTAGTAGGTTCAACACGCCTCTTTGAGTATGAAATGTAATAACGAGTACATATCCACAACACAAAGATATAGAATTCAAATATTTTCTCTCTCGCCCGCGTAAAACCCGTAAATCTAGAACGTGATCTATCTGTGTACCAAGTTACATTTAAATCCGTTCAACGGCTTATACCGTTGAACGACTTTAAATGAAACTAGTGAATATGTAAACTGTTAATTTAAAATTTGATACTCAATCACGCATATAAATGCGTGATTGAGTAACAAATCAACAAGCATCCAAACATCCAAAATTCTTCACAAACTTCTACATCCTAACTAACATTATAAAGGCATTTGTGACTTTGGTTGTTATACTTGCATGCCTTAACTACTCGCCCGATTATTATGAAATTTTTCATACACGTTCTCAGGGTATATAGAAAAGGACATAGGGCACCTTTTATTCAGAAAAAAATGTACTATTCCTGAGGGATAGACATTTTTGATAAATTCTAGATTGACGCGAGTAAAGCCACAGGCAAAAGGTAGTAAAGAATACACGAAAAACACTGTCACGATACGAACTATTATCACCACGATGCGATAATTATGCTTCATTGTGCTTAGCTTCCAAGACCTGCAAAGTCATTGCTTTTAAAAAGAGCTCTTTAGCCATTCCATCAGATCAGTAGATCAAACTATTTTTACTTGCAACGTCTTAAGTTAATTAGTTAGAGGTCAAATATTGTAAGCTAAATTAGAATCAGTTCCTTTTTTTGAATAAATACGAGTAATTCTATTCCAGTAACCTATATATCAAATCAACTATGTTTTTATTACATCCTAATTAAAATTAAAACAAAAACGCTCAATCATATCAGATAATATCTAAGTGTCAGCTGAGGAGGTTTTGACAGACTCAGCTACTGATCCTTATCGGTTCATGGCCGAAATAATTAATAAAAGAACTCGGTTTTTTGTAATAGTTTTTCGGTTAATGAATATTTGATCTCCTATGAAATTTAATCTTTTCCGTTAGGTTACTGTCTAAGAACATACATACGATAACATCGACATGTTTATAATAGTATCTAAAACAAGCTATATATTAAGATAGTATCTATAATCCTGTAATGAGGGTATAAGTATGTGATATAGGAGGACCAAGGCATGGAATTCTCTGCCAAGGCTCGTGTTTCCTTCTTCCTTCAATCCTGGGTTCTTTAAGCGGGGCGTGAAAAAGCATCTTCTCAGGCCGTCAAAGTAGAGACCTCAACATCGCCTCGGCTACTGTGGGGGCGATGTGGAGGCCACTGCTCTTAGACCACACGACTGCTTACCATCAGGTTGAGTGTGGTCATTTTGAAGAGCAAAACAAAAAAATTAAAAAAAATTCTTAAAACTAATTTAGGTCGACTATTTGGTTAAACAGGAATCAGTTGTTTTTGAAGTGAAACTTCTTTAGGCGCGTTGAGCACTTCTTGGGTGAACAAAAATCATAGAACTTGCGTCATCGTCACGGTTTGTTATCATCACGCTTCTACGCTTTCCATTTTTGAATTATTTAGAATATTAACAATATCTCAGAAATGGTGCGTCCTACGCAAAAAATAACGAAATTTTGACGCCTTAATAATCCCTAAGAGGGTATCAGGAATCCGACCGACACTTTTTTTTTTGTTTATAAAGAAGTGTTTTTGATATCAAGGATTAAAGTTTTCACTTCTGTCGGTAGTCCCCGAATACTGCCCCAATTTTTTTATTATTTTGTTCGTCTGTGTGATGCAAACACAGGCGAACAAAATAATAAAAAAATTGGCGCGGCGTCACACAAAACCACTGGATGCGATTTTTACAATTTAGTAGCTTGGCGTTTATATTTTGTATACGGTATTGTACGTTTAATTTTTTTCGTTTTCAGTGCTTGTTTAGGATTCCATTATTTACCTGACACTACTATAGACTAGATTTTGCCCGCGTTCGCTTGGATAAATCTAGTTTAGGTAAGTTTAGATTAGTAACAGTACTTTTTCTGAATAAAGGTACCCTATGTCCTTCTCTGAGCTCCTGACAACATGTATGCAAAATTGCGTAATAATCGGTCGAGTAGTTAAGGCATGGAAGCCTAACAAACAAACAAACTCACATGCGCCATTATAATATTAGTTAGGATGTAGAAGATTGTGAAGAATTTTTGATGTTTGGATGCTTGTTAATTTGTTATTCAATCACGCATATACCTAAGCGTAACAAATAAACCAACTAACATTAATATTTAAAATCCTAATCCTAATTTCCTAACTATCCTAATCGTAATCCTAACTTCCTAACTATAATATTATAAAAGCGAAAATGAGTTGTTTGTTTATTACCTTTTCACGCCTAAACCACTGAACCGAACATCCTGAAATTTTGCATATACCGTTGTCAGGTGTACAGAAACGGACATAGGCTACCTATCATCCCGAAAAAAATTACTGTTCCCGAGGAAACAATAATAACGTTCTTATGATAATAGATGGCGCCACGTGTCTTTCGAATACTGATTGAATTATATTATTACAAGCAGAGTACGACCCAAATTGATTGTCAAATTCTAAATTAACGCGAGCGAAGCCGCCGGCAAGAGCTAGTATTGTATATAGGAAGCAGACACTTTACAGAAAGTTATATTTTCTGTAAAGGGATCCTTACTTGGCGATAATTATAATTTATATAATCATAGCAAACAGTCTGTTGTAAAAGTAATGTTTGGTTAATCTTGTAATACATATATGGTACGAAATAAATAATAAGCCGCACAGGTGAAGGTAGCAAGCTCTATCACATATGGCGAAAGGCAAATGAAGATGTATGATTGCAAGTTGCTGTGAGCCGATGGATGTAGCCGTTTCGTAATAAACCATTTGATTACTTCCTGTGAATCTCGACATAGCTAAATATGACGGATATTATGTGTGTAGCAGGATCTCTACTAACTTGAAAACCAGAAACGATTCAATACATTACAATGCTAAGTAATATTATAAATGCGAATGTGAGTTTGTTTGTTTGTTAAACTTTTACGCCTTAACTACCAATCATCGTAAAATGTATCAATCGCATATACGTTGTCAGGATAACAGAACTGTTACTAACCTAACCTAACCTTCATTTACGCAAACAAATCCGCGGGCAAAATCTAGTAGTATATAAAACAAAACAGATTTCTACTTGGACACCAATTATACTTATATAATACTAGATGTGCCCGCGGTTTCACCCGCGTTTGTCGTTACTGCGCCGCCGCCGTTAATTCGAACCAGTAGTTCCTGAGATTAGCGCGTTCAAACAAACAAACTCTTCAGCTTTATAATATTAGTATAGATTGTTTGTTCAAAGAGAAATACTACTAAACACTCAAGGGGGTATGATACTTCTGTCACTAACATGGAAATCTGGCATAACTAATAGTTATTTTTAATAAGAAGAATTTGGGGCAGTCTTTGGGAACTGCCGATAGCAGTGAAAAATGTAATCCTTGATCATAAACATTTCTATATAAACAAAAAAAAGAAAAGTGCGGCTCGTATTCCTGATACTCTCTTAGGTGTTATTAAGGTGATATTAAATGTCAACCTCAAACTCGACACACCATTTCTGAGATATTGTTAATATTCTAAAATAATTCAAAAATGGAAAGCGTGGAAGCGTGACGATGACGAAGCGTGACGATGACGTGCTATGATTTTTGTTTACCCAAAAAGTGCTCAACGCGCCTAAATAATTTTTCACTTCAATAATTGCGTTTTATCTGGAAATTGCTGTCAATCGAACTAGAAGCGCAAACATCCGGCCGTACGTGTAATTACTGTGAGCCAATGCCATAACGGAGCAGGATATCCTACAATGTATACCTACATATTTATGTATATTGTCTATTTTTGGCAGTTCATAGGGAAACTGTTTTCATAGATAATAAACCACCAACTTGTCTTATTATAACTAATTCTTATTTACCTAGTTTAACCAAATTAAAAATATATTGTTTATTGAAGAGAGCTTTTATATTTAGTAAAATTATGTACATTTTATAGAATCTAGATTAGAGGTCCCCAGACTTTTTTTCTCATAAACCACTTTATGAAATATAAAATTTTACAAGTAACAGTCGCTGAGCTTGTCGAACAATCGGTGAAGTCAAGCCAACATTTTAGTTCTTCACTATAGAAAGCAAATAAATTTTCGTGGATGTGGCTTATGAATTGTACACCCCCATGTTTTTGTCACGCCAACGTAGACCCCCGTCGAGTCTCCCGTGGACCCCTGGCGGTCCAGCTGGACCACTTTGGGAACTAATTATCTAGACGATCTTAATCTAGTTGATCTTATCTCTCAATCTCCAAATTTTATTTAGTTATGTTACTTGTTTATTCAAAGTTCGTTAAAATTAGTAATGAGTAATATTGTGTTCAACGTAAAACAATATCCTATACTTTATGTATTTATTAACTGTAGAATTTCAACCATTGTTTTGCATACGTAAGGATAAAATGAAAGATTCATTTTCTCGGGTCATACATTATGCTTGAGACCGATCGTCGTCGCCTAATTGCCGGGTCGAGCAGTGTTGTTGAGTTCGAAAAAACTCTTATACAACAGTTTTGTCCGTCTGTTACACAACTTTCAACTCAAGAACCGTAAGACCTAGAGACTCGCAGTCAACGCCATTCGACTCAGCATAGTCGATATACTCCCGAAATTACTATGGCTTTTGACCTCTGACCTCAAGGTCACGTGGTATCACGTGACCTTTGCATATTACTTGAGCCAGTTTTTCGAACTCTAAGATTTACGGCAATTCATTGCCGTTTCTCACTTGTTTTGTTATGGTAAACTAAATAACAGCACGGAATTCAGCTTCTATTGCATCTTACACGGAAGCAAAGAACACATCTTATGTGCGTATGACCTTAAATGTAGCTGTGCACTCTTATACACTTTTGTCTACCCCAATAGGAATTTATTATGCAAGTATAATAAACGCATGTCCAATAATTAATTGAATCATAGACACGTAGCTATTTGTTTATATTTATAGAAGCTTTACCCGCGGCTTCGCTTTCCTATTTTTATTAGAAAACATCAACTCTTCTCCCTAGCCTTTATTATTCCCAAGTCGCTCGGGGTCAGCTTTCTACTCTAGCCGGATTTGACTGGATATCAGTTTTTACTCGGAGCGACTGCCATCTGACCTCCACAACCCGAAGGCTAACGATACCCTAAGGCTTGACCAGGGTCAGGATATTAGAGGACACTGACTTCCCAATAACGACTGCCATAGATGTTCATGGCAGCCGCGACCGACGGCTTAACGTGCTCTCCGAGGCACGGAGCAGGCGATAATTGTCAATCAATACGCACATAATTTCGAAAAGTCATATAACTTCCGAAAGTCAGAGGTGTGCGACGTGGGTACGAACCCGAGACCCCCTGCATTGCAGTCTGTTGGTCTCCCCACTGAGCTATCGCTGCTCAATAATTAAATTAAATTAAAATAAAACATCAACTATTGGTTTTATATTATGCTGGATGACTTATAGTTGAGTCATGACAGTAACAGACCTAATATTTAATTATTATTGCATACTAAAGTACCTACCACATTGGAAACTTGTTTTACTGATGACAAAAATAAGTTCTATAGACTGTATGTGCATTTTATTAAATGTGCCACATGTGACCAATGTTATAGGTCTTTATTTAGCTATTTAAAACATGGACTTAATAGGTATTTACTAAATTTATGATTATGGCTATATGAGGCTCTACTACTCAAAAAGTATATAATATATATATATTTTTTGAGTAGTAGAGCCTCGCTGACTTCAGCATAAATGGGCCGGCTCGACCTGGGAAGGATTACCCTCCCACAGAATATCGACGTGAAATAGCAGTATTCCTACTGTTATATTTCGTTCGGTGAGTGAGAGTGCCGGAGGCCCAATCACCCCCTTACTCCCTTCCCACTCCTTCTCCTTCCCAGTTCCTTTCCTAAAGGGTCGGCAACGCGCAAGTGTTGCCTCTGGTGTTGCAGGCGTCCATAGGCTACGGTGACCACTTACCATCAGGTGGGCCATATGCTTGTTTGCCACCTAAGTATAAAAAAAATGGAATTAATAAGTATTTACATCTTCAACAACTTATAATTATGTTATGTTTAATCTATCAATTGAATAATTATAAAGCAATTGTATAATATTTGGATGTTTAGACGCTTATTACTCATTCACGCGGAAACCGTCAAACAGATCTTGAATTAACACAAAGGATGTTTTATCCCCGCATGCGTTTCTGTGAGATTTAAGCGGATGAAACCGTGTGCAGAAGTTAATATAATGTTGTGACTGTCGGGCACTCAAAGCTACGACGAGCTAAAAGTTCTCGACAGTCACAATATTAGTACACAAACAATCATAGTTTGCTAACAGTAAGTATCGATATATGTATATTAGTCTCTATTGCTAAACAATTGACCCTTATTAGATTTGTCATATCTTATTGACAATTGCGACCACACAGCGCGCTGTATTAATTTAATGATTAATCATTATATTATTAACTAATATTGTCATAACGTCACTGCAGAATCGCTTGATCACACTAACTTGATAAATAAAGGGATTAAAACTTGACATGTATATTAAATGCCAATGCATTTTGAGTATAAATTATGATAATAAACCTTAATTTCTAACAATATTGTGACATGTTGCTATCCGAGTAAGACATTAATCACTTTCAATCATAATTTAAACGCGACCAATTAGTTTTTTGACGTGACTTTAATATTATATCCGCATTACATTATAAATGTTTGATTAATTAAATGCATCAGATAATAATCATGAGTAGGTGACAAAAACTTAGTTATGTAATATCTATATCAGACATTTACCTTGCAATTAAGAAGTATTATTTATAGCAATAGGAAAAAATGTTTGAACAAAAAATTTAATAGTCTATGGAGCTGTAAATTTTTCCAGAAAATTCCATAAATAACCAAAGTGGTGTCCAGTTAATCCATTAGGGGATTGATTGATTAATAACTGGTAGGGTCATCGTTATCACCTTTTTGAACTTAATTCTGGACTAATTTTACCATGTCGAAAACATAATTAAAAATATTCATATATTTAATGCGTAAAAAAATGGTGGTACTAATTCTAGCATCTCCATCAAATTAGTTCATCAATCCATAATGCGATTTCATTATTTTAAAATGCTCACATAAAAAATTATGCTTACAAAGTAGTGATGGTGAAAACCGCATGAAAATCCTTTTGATATTTTGATTGGATTTTGTTCTGTCTGTCTGTTCTCGATAAACACGAAAGGGGTTTATCGAGAACAGATAAACGCAGAGACTCTGACTATCAGACTTCTCTAAATAATTGAATCTAAGTAAAGTGAGGCGACTGCGAAGTGAGAAAAATAGTAAACACTCGTCACTTTATTAAGCTTTGTCATGATAGCAAGTGATAGCCGGCCTCGATGGCGTAGTGGTTAGTGTAACCGACTGCCACGCCTGAGGTCGCGGGTTCGATTCCCGCACAAGTCAAACATTTGTGTGCATGAACATGGATGTTTGTCTTGGTCTGGGTGTTTCTATGTGTAATAATAATATATATGCATTTAGAAAAAAATAAAGTATATATGTATTTTTATCCATTGTCTAGTACCCACAGCTCTGCTTAGTTTGGGCTAGGTGGTGTTGTGTGTATGTGATAGAATATTATATTATGTCTATCTTTTCCCATCCTATGTAGATATGTGTATCTTTACTTTCAAAAGCAAATACTTGAGGAAAGTAATAGAACTGAATATCGTCATGTGATTCTGAGCACCGGTGTCCGATTAGTGCACGAGTTGACAACATTTGCATCACAGCTTAACCAACCTACTTTGTGATTTTATGAAGTTGGTTATTCTTATTGATAATAATTACATGTTTTGTTATTCCAGCTAGGAAATCGTCTTTTTCGTGACCGTGAATCAATATTTAGTGTCTATAACTTTATTGTTAGTTTATAAATTAATAATCGATCCCTACAATGTTAAAATAAACAATTTTTATTTAAAAAGACGTATGCATAATCCGGATAGCCAAGATGAAGTGGCAGTGGGCAGGGCACATAGCACGCAGAACCGATGGCCGTTGGGGCAAAAAGGTTCTAGAGTGGCGGCCACGCACCGGAACACGCAGCAGGGGTAGGCCTCCCACAAGGTGGACCGACGACCTGGTAAAGGTCGCGGGAAGCGGTTGGATGCGGGTGGCCCAAGACCGGTCTGTGTGGAAAACCTTGGGGGAGGCCTATGTCCAGCAGTGGACGTCTTTTGGCTGACATGATGATGATGATGATGATGCATAATCTGGTGTTGCCTGCTACTTTTGTATTAATTGTGGACTGTCATTAAATTAAGTCGCTTATATAAGATAAATTATGTTAGGAAAAACAGAAGTTAATAGGGAAATAATCACGAAAATATTAAAAAATATTATTTTTGCTTGCATTCTTTATCTTGACTTTACTATATAGACTTCTATGAATAAACATGGCCTCGTTACAATGTTATAATAGTCTGGGTGTATAAGTGAATAGGATAGATTGTTATATCATACAAAGCAATGGTCATCGTCTAACAATTTTTGAAATAGAAAGCTCGTGCCGTCGCACTTTTACTCTATATTGTAAGTTTTAAAAATTTGAATGCAAAGTAATATAAGTGTAATTATTTTACATTACAATACATTTCATAACAAAAACTTTAGATGTTTATATCTATCTCGCTACACTATTCCATGTTTAACGAATTGGTCAACTAATATTTAACATTATATTGTTAATATATTTACATAAAGTAGTTCTTCTTCTATATATATAAAGGAAGATGTCCTGACTGACTGACTTAGAGACGACGCAGAGCCTAAACCGCTGGTCGTAGGAACTTGAAACTTGGAGAGCATGTGTGTTTTAATTTGTAGGGGTGTACTAAGAAAGGATTTTTTGATATTCCACCCCTAAGGGGGTGAAATAGGGGGGTAAAGTTTGTAACGAAATTTTCTCATTTCTGGACTTAGCAGTATGAAAATTGGTACATAAGTTTTCGATTATAATTGAAAAATATCTGTGTAGGTGAAATGGATAAAACGCTCCCATAAAGGGGCGGAAGAGGGGATAAAGTTTGTATGAAAATTTTCTCACTTCTAGACGAGTACGACCCGAATTGATTGTCAAATTCTAAATTAACGCGAGTGAAGCCGCGAGCACAAGCTAGTATACTATAATTGCAAACAAATATATTGATCGTATTTCTATGATCGCATATGATGCTATAAATGTATTTTTAAATTACTTTTTATGTAGTTATTATTACAACATACAGGAAATAGATGAACAGATTTTGATGTTACATAGAATGCACTTGTATACATGAGTAATACTTATATACGATACTTTTAAAAGTATTTTTTTAAGAATGCTTTTGACATTACAATAGCCTAACATCATGATGAAATTTACAATGTATGTGTCACATCCGTATTTCATTAGTTGTTATTTAAATGCTACATAATAAAAAAAAACTATTGAAGACAAGACAGGAAACGAACATGACACCTCTGAATTATTTATCAATAATTCCTAACATAAAATGTGCAAATAGCATTTTAATAGCTCTTTTGGTTTAAAAAAAACGGTGTTATTGATAGCGAATTTTATAAAATGTTTCGTTTATTGCATTGTCATTGGAAGCTTACACAATCTACGTAGCCGTGCATATATAGAATCACGCCTGTTTCCCAGAGGGGAAGGCAGAGACCTATAGAGCGAATAGCTATTGTAGAACTGGTGTTATGTTATAAAATATATACATTAAGTTTGCTTATGATGATAATCGAATGCTGTTATATACGGCATGTTACAGGGCTGAAAGTATTTAAACTCTACTAAGGCAACGAGGCATAATAAGCGGCTTTGGGAGTTCTAATTTGGATCCCCTGCTATAATATTATTTCGTTACTTTATTTTATGACAATGTTACAGTAATATCAAATGTTGCACGTAGTACATAAATATAATTTATTACGGGATTAAATATAATGACCACCAAAAATTCTAATTGCGCAGCAAAATATGCTTACTAAAATATATCATAACGAGCACTTATACGCCTCAAAACACTTCATTCCGTCTCGGAAGGGTTAGTTTATGTTAGGTTCCTTCTTAAACCCACCCAAAAATAGTCGTCGACTTAGTTTTATCTCTTTAAATATATTTTGCTGTGCAATTTGGTGATCATTTACTATTTTTGACTGTTATGTTTTACTATATCTGGTGATAAGTTAAACATAAGCCATTTATTACACCTTAAAGCAACCGTGCAAATGGATTGAAGGTGAGGTTAATCAACACCTTGATGTTTATAATTTATATTGGATAACCGTTTACAAAACGCTATATCTCTCCATGATTTGTACAGGAAATAATGCGGCCAGTCTCGGCTGCCTTTGATATCTATCTATGATGTTCGGAACAGCAAGTTAGTACCCTCGAATATTTTAACAACTGATCTAATCTTAAGGAGGGTCTACGCTAGAGGAGCCGAGCACGAGCTGAGCACAACCCGAGCCGCATACTCGCGGTGTCAAGTGTGGACGTACAACGAGCCTAGAACAATCACTGTCCTTGAACGTAGGGAGTGCGATGCAAATCCCTTTTTGTTCGTCAAAAAACCGACAGCAGGCGGAGCGCAGTCAAGCACGAACCAAACGCTTGAAGCGCGCTCGTTCGAGGCTTGTAAGTCGGTCCACACTACACGAATTTGTGCTCGGCTCGTGGTCCGCTCGTACTCGGTTCGTCTAGCGTAGACCCACCTTTAGAATATATTAGATATTAGACCATGTGGGACTATATAATATAATCTGGCGTTACTTGCCGGCAATCCATTTTTCTTGAATAATTGCGAGAGTATATATTATGTTCAATCGTATTACTTATATTATTTACTTATACTTATGTACTTTGGCTACCATAGAATTAATAAGTACTTATTAATTATATAATGGCAACATCAATATATTGACTGGCCCATAACAAAAAGGCTTAGGCTCTGTTGTCATCAACATATTTTCTGGCTTCACAAATATCTATATATTAATACGTGAAGCAAAAACTTTGTACCCCTTTTTACGAAAATTGAGCGGACGGAGGAGTATTAAATTTGGCACAGTTTATATGGAGAAGGAGGAGCAAATCCTAATATTTTTATAAAATATGCATTAAAAATACAATAAATTAATAAAAAACCACTATACGCACACTACCATGCATTTGCCACACGCAGTCGAATCGCGTTCGTAGTATTTCGGCATTGTTCGTCTGACGTCGTACAATTATTTGTACCATATTTATATGTAATAAAGAAAAAAGAAAACAAACTAGGAAGCTTAGGAGTTTCGGTTGAATTTTGACCACTAGGCGACCGCTAGTATTAATTAATCCTTAATCATTAACTACTAATAAACTTATTCCTTTTCAATCAAAATTATATAGAGTATCAGTAATCTACGAACAAAGGAAAGAGGGTCCTGTGCAAGATGCCAAACTCCACCAAACATGTCCAGAGAAACAGCTCTACACGTCTCAATCAGATCATTGATAAGTTAATTGATAGCATCAGTTAGATACTTGAGTATGACGTTTGAAAGCGTGGGTCGTGTTGTGTGGCTGTCAGTAACGCATATCTGATCGAGCAGGAAGAGACATGCTTTGTATTGAAGGCTATGTACGTCATTGACGTACATGGCCTTTAATATTTCCAGTATTACTATATTAACAGGGTAAATTAAATTACTTCCTTTGTCTTATTTTATCCTGTTAATATCGCAAAATAAAGTTAACCTATTTTTTCGTTGCATTGTTCTATCTGACGATCGAGCATCGATTATCGTTTCGCCTTTCATTATCGCATTTTGTATAAATTGGGCCATTTTTTAAACGCATAATGTGATCTAGCAATTTTGTTGTTGTATAATTCGTTTATAGAATTAAATGTTCGATAAGATAGAAGGTAAATATTTAGCCTGATCTTGCAAGTAATAATACGCCATTTCAAACTTGGCGAGGAATTTGGAGTAAACGAATGATACGCAACAGTACACATACTGCTATTTTACGACACTATTTCTAAACGACTTCAAAAAAAGAGGAGGTACTCAATTCGCCTGTATTTTTTTTTTATGTTTGTTACCTCGTTACTTTCGACTGGGTGAACCGATTTTGATGATTCTTTTTTTATTTGAAAGCTTGTGCTTCCCGTGTGGTTCCATTTAATTTTGATCAAGATTTGATCATTCGTTTTCGAGTTATCCTTAATAATGCGTATTTGGCTACATTGATGATGTTCTCATATTTGGCAAGGTTCACTGAAAACCGAGAAATAAACAAAATTTTAACAAAACGGAAACCGACTTCATTATAGAATATTCTAAAACTTAAAATGCACTAAAAAGTTAATAAATAATTGCATATTCTTGTGAATAATTAAATTATTGTTATTATTGGAGTCGGTGTCAGTCAAGGTAGGTTTATAACTAATTAAACATGAGATATCTTACTATAATCATAACATAACATTGGCATGCACAATTACACGCATAGACGCAGCACGCGGCGCGGGCGGCTGATACCGACTCCAAAAATAACAATAATTTAATTATTCACAAGAATATGCAATTATTTATTAACTTTTTAGTGCAATTTAAGTTTTAGAATATTCTTTTATAAAGACGGTTTACTTTTTGTTAAAATTTTGTTTATTTATTAAAATGGTGGTCAAACGAGCCCATGCAAGCAGAAACGGCTGTAATACTGAAATACATTTTTTTTAAAGACAACTTCTGCACTAGTAATAATTGCTTTGTCTCGGGGCTGATTTTACAAACATGCAAACAACGGACACAAGGAATCCCCAGACTCGAAACAACCATTAGTAGATCACACAACATTTTGTCCCGTATGGGATTCGAACCCTACGCCATCCGTGCAGTTACATGCTAAATTTATTTTCAAAAAGCTACTCTCATCTTGCTAACATCCAGGTCTTAAGATCCTTGGAAGAGCATAAGTCTTATAGTAGCGAGAACTTTACTATCTTAGAACGAATACTTACGTGTAAATAAATATTCCATTTACTACAGTTTAGGTCAATACCAAATGCTTAATCAAAGTTACGAGTAATTGTATATTTTATTAACCTTAACTTCAATAAGCCAAATAAATCAAAGCGTACATATTCATTAAGTCTAATACAGATAGCTATGCTATAAAAATTCTTAGGTTAACAAGTCATTCGAGTCGACCCTTTTTAAAAATAAACAAACCCTTTTATAGTTTGTGATGTTGTTGCAAGTATTAAAGTTATGCCGGTGGTTTTGCCTGAATATTTCAAGGCGTTTTGCAGTTCATGGTTACGTATTACGCTACTACACTAATTAAATGCGTTGAACGTAGGTAATAAAGATGCTTTTGCTATTTCTCAGAAGTGTTGACGCAAAGACTTCTTTATTTATACAAACAAATAGAATAACTGTGTGTTGTGCTATGTCGTTTTTTTAATGTAGTTTAAGAAGTTTTAAATGAAAGAAATGGAGATAGATAATTTAACGGGTTAGCGGGCGAAAAGCTGTAATTGTGTTACTATTCTTATACCGGTTGCCTGTAAGTGATTGGTAAACTTATTCGTGAATTCTATAATACAATACATTGACCTCCAAATAATTGGCTCTATCCCTAAATTTAGTTTTTATGCTATGAATACTTTTAACTTTGATGGTTGTCGAAAATCAACGTAAATTGTAGTAAAAGCGTAATATATGTGCATGTGTATATAACAATTTATTAGTCTATCAATAATTTAAGAATAATTTATGATGTTAATGTTTTTGATTTTAATTAAGATTTGCATGTCACAGTTTGACAAAATGTATATGGCTCCAATTATATAATATTCCAACTTATGTACCTACATTTTATGTAAATAAATATATTCTATTCTTAAAACTGTACAATTTCACATCCCTTACACTACAGACAAACTAGCAAACTTACAGACCGAAAACACATAAAACAAAAATAGTCGCGTGAATTTCAGGATTTTCTCAATTTTCTTGTGAGACAATTATTTATTACTAGATGTGCCCGCGGTTTCACTCGCGTTTATGGTTACTGCGCGGCCCCCGTGGGTCGTAGCGTGATGTTATATAGCCTATAGCCTTCCTCGATAAATAGGCCACCAAACAGTAAATTTTTAGAATTTTTCAATTCAAACCAGTAGTTCCTGAGATTAGCGCGTTCAAACAAACAAACAAATTCTTCAGCTTTATAATATTAGTATAGATTACATAGCTGTAGTTAATTGAAATAAAATTAATTTCCATAAATATTTCTGTCGTGCTTTTTTATTTTGTGTACGATTGTATGTCCAATTTCTGCTACTTCCTTTCAGTAAAACAAATCTGAACTAAAATTTTACATAATATTATTTAATTACGAATATGTTGTGTGAGTTATAGTGAATTAAGATGAAGCTAAATACTAAGCTGCTATACTCAAATAAAACACGAATCCTCTTTGACCAAATATTGTAGATAAACTTTGAAGACTCATTCACAACATGCAAATATATACAGTAGAGATGTAGTGCGTGTGTTTGACATGAAGAGGCCGAGTTATGTGGATAATGCCATTAAGTTCTCAGTATGTTGTCGGCAAGTGTTTTGCCATATATTAGGTCACAGATGCGCTGGGGCGTAATTCACTATGATTGGCGACGCGTGCAGTGCTCGACTAATATACTGAGACATATGTCTATGGCAGGCTATAGAGTACATTGTAGGTTTGATCAGATTATTATTTAGAACAAACCTTACAATCTAAGTACTTTAAAGTAATAGTCTCGTTAGCTTTATAATGATATAAAACTAATGAGACTGATTGTGGAGATTTCCTTGAAAAGCTAATCTGGTACAACCGTTTATTTAGCAGGAATTCTAAAT
Organism: Catocala sponsa; assembly: GCA_963564715.1. Taxonomy (NCBI): domain Eukaryota; kingdom Metazoa; phylum Arthropoda; class Insecta; order Lepidoptera; family Erebidae; genus Catocala; species Catocala sponsa. Next base: position 29,092,364 of record OY751329.1, read on the forward strand.
AAAGATTGTACCGCGATGTAAGCAGACTCATTACAATCACCTTTGCCAGTTTATTAATATTGTCGGCTACCGGACACTGTTCCATTATCCGTACTGATACTGAGAATACATTGACCAAAAAATTTATTAACTCTGCACGACCCAGGAATCGAAGCCAGGTACTGTATATTGTATCATCAAGGAAATAAATTTTATTGATATAAGTACACAATGATGTACATAAAATTTAATTCCCGAGTTCAGTTATTATTAAGGAATAAAGGATAGCATATAAAAAGTCAAAGAATATTTTTATGGGCACGATAATAAGACACAATATAACGGCGAAGAATGATATAGGGGAAACCTCCATATCCAGGAGTTTTCCCTACTGGTCTCAATGATTTTTAAATACTGTTTAACCCGTACTAAGCCAGCATATTAGATTATGGCCTAAGCCTTCTCACACTGAGTAGAAGGCCGTGCAGAGGGACATTATCGTTAACTATAAAATAATCTATAATAATAATATCAACCCTGTATTAAACTGTCCCACTGTTGGCCACGGGCCTCTTCTCAATGTGAGAAGGTTTAGGCCATAGTCCACCACGCTGGCCCAGTGCGGATTGGCAGACTTCACATATCTTAGAGAACATTATGTAGAACTCTTAGACATGCAAGTTTCCTCACGATGTTTTCCTTCTCCGTTAAAGTGAGCGGTAATTAACTATTTAATACGCTCGTAACTTCGAAAAGTCAGAGATGTGTGCCCTGGGATCAAACTTGAGAAATCTGCGTAGCAGTCCAACGGTCTCCTAATAGGCTGTCACTGCTTCATATATATAATAAAATAATCTATAATATAAAGGTATACATACAGTGTAACCTTAATATAAAGAGCCTCAATAAAACGATTTCCTCGACTAAACAAATTTTTCGAAATCTTCTAGAACTGCCCGTAAGAGCTAATGCAAAATATCTTTACATTACGAATACATTTATCCAAAAACCTCTTTATTTTATAATTTCCATTAATTGCAGAATATATACAGAAAGTATTATTTACCTCTATTTAACGAATTTTGTCAATTTATAATCTTTGCATAACGTATCCTATCTCTCTCTCAATTCCACAATAATTCATGTCTCGACAGGTTCAGACACAGTGTTTTCATTAAAATGTGTTTTATTTATTAGTTGAAATCGTTCGCTTTAACAGGGTAAGCAGATGAGTATCTACGTAATGTTGAGGTTAATAAACAAGTTTTCTTAACTTGTTAAAACGAATCGTGGTCCAACCTAACCTACATACATAGATTCATGCCTGTTTCCCAGAGGGGTAGGTAGAGACTACGGATTTCCATTTGCTACGATCCTGACACACTTCTCTGGTTTCATTCACTTTCATCACATTCCTTATACACGCCCGTCGGTTCAAGGTGCTCTTAACCTGGCCTTTGTCCAGAACGCCTCCGATCTGATCAAGAAACGTTCGCCTAGGTCAACCTAACCTCTATATAACAAACCTCATTGTAGCGAATTACTTGGTATAACGAATATTTTCTAATTCCCTTCAGTTTCGTAATATCGAGGTTACACTGTATAATGTATGTATGTCCAAGTATCTATCTTATAGTTGAAAGCCACGGATTCAAACGACTAGCCTAAATTGCATTATAAATGTAGCACTATATTTACCGGCGTCTAAAACACATGCACGAATTAAACAACTACTCATTACTTGCTTGAATTATATCCCATATCATTAGGTCGATATTTATATGAGCCAAAATACATTACGGAAGTATGTATATTTTGTAGGAAACGAGCAAACATACCTCATTATTCCGTCTATTGTTCTATTGTTTATAATGGCTGAGCATACGTCAGGTGACAATGCTGGTCACGACACTCCCTTTTAATATGTCAATCATTTTTTTCCTCTTGTCATTAAAATATATTCATTGAATGATGTTATCTAAATTAGTTCATAAATATCTCAATAATTTGTGTCGTTGGTTTTAAAGCTTAGACTATGTTGCTAATTAATACGTAATGGCAATTTAATTAGGTTTCGCACTATGTTAGTAAGATAAAGCCATCTAACAACCCTTGAAAGGACTTGCAATAGCAAATAAATTGGAATCGGACATAATTGGCCATAATGGTTCTAATGCAAAATGCGCATCTCCTTAACAGTATATGTCAATTTTATAATTTGTATGAGGATTTTGTAGCATAGACATCTAAGTATCTATAAGGCGCCGAACACATTGCCTCGGCGGTCTGCGTTTTGCGGTCGAGTTCTGCGTTCACAGTTGTCCACACTGCGAGCGGTCTAGAAACCTGGAGTTCAGTACGTTTGTCTCGCATTAATTCAATAAACTTTTCAATTTCGTCAGACATCGTGACCGCTTTTGAAAAAAAAATGGAACTCCGACAGAACGTGCGTTCTCTTTGACCGCTGCGGTCTGACAGCTTTTATGTGTGTACGATTCTAAGACACCGCATACATCACAGTGAACGCGGAACGCAGAACTCGGAACTGACCGCTGACCGCCCGCGGTGTGGCCGGCGCCTAAGAAAATTTTGTAGGTAATTAGCAAACAAGAAAAATGTTTACTGCGTGAAGCTATTCAATTATTTTTTAGGATTTTCTGATATTATACGAAGTTATCAGTGTTCTTTTTAAGTGTATGGCCTGTTTCAAAATTCAAAAAGATTCTGCATTTCATAACGAATATAAAGCTTTTAAATCTTCGTGTTTTATTACTTATTCTATACTAATATTAAAGAGATTGTTTCCAAGTTTTGATGTACTTTACATCAAACTTAGAAACAAGTAATATCCGGGAGTCCTCATCCCAATTAAATAATTAATAATATTCTATTACATACACACAACACCATCTAGCCCAAACTAAGCAGAGCTTGTACTATGGGTACTAGACAATGGATAAACATACATATATACATTTTTTTTGTCTATCCATAATATTATTATACATAGAAACACCCAGACCAAGACAAACATCCATGTTCATGCACACAAATGTTTGACTTGTGCGGGAATCGAACCCGCGACCTCAGGCGTGGCAGTCCGTTACAATAACCACTACGCCATCGAGGCCGAATTCTTTGACTAATATTGAGTAAAGACATAGGCTGTTATATACCTAATATTTTATCGCATAAACTAATTAACTGTCGTTTGAATTTCGGCGTCCAGACACAATTATTTTATCATGATGTCTCAATATGGTTAAGCTGATAGTTTATAAAGGATGTTTTGTAGAGGCCAGTTTGAATAAATTAGCAAAAAGCGGCATGTGAACTTTTTGCATTGTTGTGCTAGAAATTCAAAATCGTGACAAGTATTATGAGAGTAGTATGATTAATTCAACTATATGAGGCGTATAGGATCAAAGGCAGCTAAAGTTCAAACTACAATTGCAACCACCTATTATTTAATACTGTAGTAGGTTGGCGACTTAATATTGTAGTAGGTTGGCGACATTAATTATAAAACAAAAAAATATCAATCATTCTACATGCTAAATTCAAAACATATAGAACCTCTTTGCTACGAGTCCCATAGGACGATTTTTTTATCTATCTCCTTAAAATTTTACCTTGTGGCATTTTGCTGCCTTTGATTTTATACGCCTCATATATAAGTAGACAGTTGAAATTAATTTACTAAGGGAGGAAAATGTAAAAATGTTCTAGGTAAGCAGAATGGGGCAAACTACTATATGAGCGAGATTCCCTTACTAATATATACTTAATACGCATAATTTTCATTGCTATACACATAGTGGTTATGTAAAATCGGGCTATTGGCCGAAAAAAGTGAAGAAGTAAACATAAACATAATTTTACGCAGGTGAAACCGCGGGCCACAGGTAGTTGTATAACAAGTTAGCTAATTAATTGGAACATGTAGAAACAATCAAAGCTCTGATCTTAGATAACCTTTAAGCTGACAAAATATGGGATAAGGTGGTAACTACAAATGCCGCCGTACATTACATTGTAAAAGGTCAAAGCTAAGTAAGACGTACAGTTAGACATTTTTGTTTTATAGCATTGTCACCTGCTTTTTTATTCATAATAAAGTTATTGAAATCATTGATTCACACACACACAAATCAAAACAAGTTTCTGTATTAACTTGTTTTGATTTATTATGTATTGTGTTCATGCTAAATGTAACTTTTTGAAAAATAAATATTATTATTATTTATTTCTCTTTCACGGGTATATTCCTAATACGTTAGGAAAATACCCGGCCCTTTGGGAGGCTTACACAGAGACATGGGTCCAACGTGAAGAGGCCCTTCGAGAGTTTTTATCAAAGGTGGGATGGAACACCTACATCGGCACTAGCCGCAGCAGGCGTAGGACTATTGCTACGTATGGATTCTAATATATGGGCTATGGGTATGGGTGTTTGATGGACTGGTATATTGGTAACTATGGATGATAAAACGGCATCTGCCCTGAATACTCTTTTATTATTATTATTATTATTATTATTATTACACACACACACACACACAGAACATTCTGAACGACTTTCCTTTTCTTTAAAGATAAGCCGAGTAGGTGTGTCGCGAGGACCTTTACAAACATTCAAACAACGGACACAGAGAACACCCAACTTCGAAACACCTATTTATGCATTACACATTTTTTGTCTCGTATGGGGTGATGAAGTGTGTCACGATCGTAGCAAATGGAAATCCGTAGTCTCTGCCTACCCCTCTGGGAAACACGCGTGAATCTATGTATGTATCTATGTACGGAGTAATCAAACTCACTACGATATCTGTGCAGTCGCTAAAAGTGCTTAGATTTTTACTAAATCTATTGATTTTTTTTTATATTTTTTTAATTTTTTTTTTACATACGCACAACACCATCTAGCCCAAACTAAGCAGCGCTTGTACTATGGGTACTAGATAATGGATAAACATATATATATATTTCTTTTTTTTGTAAATACATACATATTATACATAGAAACACCCAGAGCAAGACAAACATCCATGTTCATGCACACGAATGTTTGACTTGTGCGGGAATCGAACCCGCGACCTCAGGCGTGGCAGTCGGTTACACTAACCACTACGCCATCAAGGCTGTCATTATATATTAGATGTTCCCGCGGTTTCACCCGCGTTTATCGTTACTGCGCCGCCCCCGTGGGTCGTAGCGTGATGTTATATAGCCTATAGCCTTTCTCGATAAATAGGCTATCCAACACTAAAAGAATTCCACTTAAGTAGAATAGAATATACTTAATTACACACCGACAGCAATTCAATCTCTTACAGATAACTTTGGGATGATTATTATTGACATTAGTATAACAATATATCTATGGATAATAATTATGGGGTCATGCTCACTTATAAATTAAACCTATCTTCATAAAAGATCAGAAATAAATAGCTTTAAATAAAAGTCATAACAATATTTATCGAAGTTAAAAACAATGAAACCAATTACCATCAATCAAACTGATTTCAATAACCATGGTTAATCCTTAAATACCTATATCAATTAACTCACCGTTATCTATCCATACTATTCGATTTGTTACAGACCAGTCGATTTATTATTTAATAACTGTAGTCAGTACTTTAAAACCCGAAAGTAAAGATGTGACAATTACACATAATAGTATAATTACTTATTCTCTTCTGCAATGGTTAATGGAAGAAGCAAAGCCCAAAGTCAACAATCATTTATTTATTTAGGTCACAAAGTAGCACTTTTGAATGCCAAAATATAAAGGTTAGTGCGTTTACTAAGTTACTGAAGCTACATTTAGTTTACTTTTAATTTATAGAGTGTAAGTAGTAATTTATTCGCCGTAAACCAGCTCATGAACAGTATGTCAATTTGGGATGTATCTTCCGCGAATAAAAGAATTTCACACAAATCCTGGATGAAGAATAGCAAATCATTTACGTACACTAAAATCAGAAGGAGTCCTAAAATTGAGCCCTGTGGCACGCCCATAGTGACTGGTAATCCAGAGGAGCTACTACCGTGAATATCAACGTGTTATCAGCGCTAAACATTCCTAATACTAAGCCTTTATCTTTGCTGGCAGGGCTAATAAAAACACTGGTAACGTCCAGCCTAAAACCTAGTAATTAAAGTTTTATCACCATGAGCGTTAGCTTACACATTTTTCCGTATCCACTAAGACAGAATCCTATGTCGATGACATGGGAAAATTATAATGTAATTGAAAATATATACTTATCTATACTTTATCTTATCTTATGTGGGGGCCAGTCAGTGCAGACCGGCCACACTTCGACCCAGTGGGATCTTTTGTGTCGACACTCTCCCAATAACGACTGCTATAGATGTTCATGGCAGCCGGGACCAACGGCTTAACGTGCTTTCCGAGGCACGGAGCAGGCGATAATTGTCAATCAATACGCACATAATTTCGAAAAGTCATATAACTTCCGAAAGTTAGAGGTGCGCGACGTGGGTTCGAACCCGAGACCCTCTGCATTGCAGTCTGTTGGTCTCCCCACTGAGCTGTCGCTGCTCTCTTATCTATACCTTAAATTTCATTTTAATTTTACCATGTCCGACTTACACAAGGCAAGTTTCTTGAAGGAAATGTCATGCTATATCTATTATTCTTGCACCAAGTAAGACGAAGATTGCAAGATACGTGTTCAAGGAACTGTTATCTTGCCTTTACGAATAAAATAATAATCAAATTTCAAATAAAAACCGCGGTTAGATTTTATTGTATAGAATATAATAGATAGAATACAAACAATTAAATTCCAAACAGTTTTAGCATCAAGAACGAGCTCAATCATGCGTCTGAGCGTGTCACGGCCGAAGGTTCATGGCTAAGTCTCTCGTTAATGCATACTCGTGGGTGTCTCCTAAATTGCAGTAATAAATTACATAAAGCTCATCGCCATTATTACGTAGTTATTAGATAATAGCTATTAAATGTAATATGATAATAATAACTGATCAGCTGCTAATATGAATGACGTGCTAATGAAAATGATGGGTTTAGGTTTATTAGTTTACCTACATTGGAACAAAGACAAGTTGTTAGTGTTTGTTGAATGTAATAATACACAGATATATTTAGATTGATAAATAATAATAATAATATTCTATCACATAGACACAACACCATCTAGCCCAAACTAAGCAGAGCTTGTACTATGGGTACTAGACAATGGATAAACATACATAAATACTTTTTTCTTTTGTAAATACATACATATTATACATAGAAACACCCAGACCAAGACAAACATCCATGTACATGCACGCAAATGTTTGACTTGTGCGGGATTCGAACCCGTGACCTCAGGCGTGGCAGTTGGTTACACTAACCACTACGCCATCGAGGCCGACAATATATCAAATAATAGAATGGCATGAACATTATTTTCTATTTATTATAACTAGCGGTCGCCTAGTGCTCGAAATTCGACCAAAGTTTGCCTGTAAGATATTGCTGATATAAATGTCATTATATATTGATACTAGCTGTTACCTGCGACTTCGTCCGCGTAGATTTTAACTAAAAAGTGTTTGTCGCCGCGGAACCCAACTATATTTCTCTTCCCAAGTTACTTAAATGGCGTAGTTTTTATAGTGTAAAGCTAGATAATAGCATGGCTTATTCAAAAACAACATTTAAATATGCGTCGTTAGATTACACGCTGTCACAGAATGCGTAAGAAAAATAAAGATTCACAGCTCCTCCCCCGTAGGTGATAACGTGATAATATGTAGTCTATATGTTGACCCGACCTGTTAGTAATATTCATGCAAAATTTGAAGTAAATCCATGCAGTACTTTTTGAGTTTAGCCCGGACATACATACAGACAAACAGACAAACAGATAAACAGAAAAAAAATCTAAAAACTATATTTTTGGCTTCGATATTGATTGTAGATCACGCCCCAAGTATTCTTTTAAAAAAATATTCAATGTACAGTTTTGACTTTCCTACGATTTTATTATATGTATAGATATGTAACCATAGTTACGCGCTTCGACTGCGTGTGTCAAATGCATGTTGTGTTTTTTCATTAATTTAATGTATTTCTAACGCATATTTTATAAAAATATTAGCATTCGTCACTTCTTCTCTGTATAAACTATAAGTGTGCGAAATTTCATACTCCTCCGTCCGCCCAATTTTCGTAAAAAGGGATCCAAAGTTTTCGCTTCACGTATTAATATATTAAGATAGATTATGTCACGCAAGTTAACGTCAACATGTGTGATTTAACTGGAGCAGATCTATTTGAGTTTATTCTTTATAGAATTAATTTATTTTATTTATACTATATTTTATAGCAGCGATAACCTATTGAGAGAACCTTGGACTGCAATGCAAAGGTCTAGAGTTTGATCTCAAAGCGTCTCTTAGTTTTAATGTTATGTACGTATTACCGTTTGCTTTAACGGTAAAGAAAAATATCGTGAGCGTGTCAGCATGTCTAAGATTCCTTCATAATGTCCTAGATGATATGAGAAATCAACCACCCTTCACTGGGCCAACGTGGTGGATTATGGCCTAACACTTTTTTCACTGAGAAGAGGCCCGTACCCAGCAGCAGAGCTAGTATTAAACATATTATATATACTATAACTGATATTAAATATATTTACCGAAATATTCCTCAATAAACTTTATTATTGAGGATTTTTCCATGAAAATTGGACAATTTCAACAAATCCATAGAAAATATTGTGGCTTGTTAGAGAAATATTTGATAATAAAAGTATCTATAAAATAGAGGAAAATAAATTAATTTTAAGACGCCGCGGCGTCTATTTAGATTCTAGTTGCTATTCTGGTACGAACTAATAGGAAGCGTTGAACCTTTGCAACAAAAGGAACCATATATTATTAACTGACGCGCTCTGGTCCTTACAGAAGCGAGATCGCGTGCATTACAGATATCGCGATGGCAGTCACTGCCATTTCCAGCATTGACTTTAATAGTGTCCATCTGTTTATGGGCACATCGTCCACTCATCCTTTGATGCAAACGCTTTATAGACACGAACGAATTTACTGCCAAAGAAATAAAGTCTATAATTTATTTCTGGTTTGAGTAAACTTCTATGTGTGTTTTATGACGCTGCAATAAGAATATGATTTCTATCTATCCAACCTCGGTATGCAGCTCAAATTAAGAAATGTATGTTATGATATTAATGTAAAGATGCTTGATTGATGATGATCCTGAAACATAATATCTTTATATTAATAGATTTACATAATATCGATTTTGTCTTAAGACGACTTTTGCTGCGGCTTGCGGCGAACGGCGGTTCCACACTGCTTGTCTGCCATCAGCAGCAATAAAATGGTACTGTACAATAATAATTGAAACAAGAGACACACTCGCAAATAATAATTGAAACAAGAGACACACTCGCAAATAATAATTGAAACAAGAGACACACTCGCAAATAAAAATGTTAATGATGCTTGCAGCAAATGTATATTTCGTGGAAATATTAAATCTATAACTCTTGGTGCCCTGAGAACAGACTTAAGCCACTGCACCAAGATCGCGCACAAAACTGACTAAAATATACGGAAAGATTTATTATCGATGAAGTAAAAAACACACCTTTTAAATTGACAACTGAATTCGCTGTCATATAATATGTCATACATATGCAAACCTTCACACTACATAATTATAAACCAGTAGCCTGAACAACTCTGCGTTACGAAACCCACGGGCTATTTAACACCTCAAATATTCAACAATTAAAACCTTGGCATTGTAGAATGTATAACACTAAATAAGGAACTGGCATTTGCTTCGTGAATATGCTTAAAGCCATCTTCCTGCACACAATGATACAGCAAATAGAGTTATCTGTCAGCACCACATTCAAGTGTACAATTCGTTTAAAACCTCAAATAAAGGCGAATACACACTGTGCAATTGCAACGGTTTGTTGTGATAAAAGCTATGTTCTAGTAATACAAGTAATTCATTTGACGTAATTATATGAAACTTTAGACAGCAATTTATAAATTACTATAAAATCTAAGTATTTTCGTAGAAATCGGCAACTGGAGAATATTTGTATTGGTCTAAATATTTATTTTCACGATATCTTCTATAAGGCCACGAAATCGGATAATTATGGATAGTAAAATGTCTTTTGAGAATTACGAATTTCTTTGAATTTAGAATTATATTAGATTATAGGAGTTGTACGTAGAATTGTGCTTTATTAACTTACCCTTTTATGTTCTGTAAAAACGAATTCTCATGTATACACAAAGGTTTCTATGGTTATCGATTAGTGAAATACAAAAAAGGTAATGAATTAAAATGAATAGTGAACTACATTGATGACAATGTCAATGTCATTAGTACCTAGACTGACCTAGAGCTACCACTCGTCTTATGGTGCGTATTTGTCCGTCCGTAGATAGTCAGTAGTAGTCCGTGTTAGTCTATCTCTCACGGCTGATTATCACAGCGACTACATTAGTGGTTGCTGTGATTGTCAGTGCCGAATTATATGTCCATGGCATAAGCTATTATTGTCTTAAAATTTGGAACTGTTTTAAATATATTTTGTGTAATTTTATGGCAAAAGCTAAAATGTCCTAAATGTTTAAATGTTAAGGTATTTAAAAGGAAAAATTAAATGATATCTCTAGCTGGCATTAACATTTATATGTCAAGGAAATTCTCCGTAGTAACACGGAGTTTAGAACTGTATCTGGTAGACAGCAATATGCTCGTTCCTTACTACATACATAGCGACTGTGAACTGGCAACCGGTCCTGTCTCAATTTTCTGAAGATTCCACTTTTTAATACAATTTTATACTATATCATACTGCGCAGCGTTGCAAGAAATCCTATGTCAGATACGTTTAAATTTGTTTAATAACTACAAATTTTTATTTAATAAACCAGGTGCTATAGGAATGACGCAAACACGTTTTTCCTTCAGCCTGTAAAGTTGTCAAAATTGAGATAGTATCAGTTGCCAGTTCACAGTCAATAGGTCTTAAAACCATAGCTGAAGAAATATTTAGCAAATAATTTAACGAGATGGGTGTAAAAACCCAGGTGACCTTGTGACCCCTATATCTCGGGGGTCTTTTGACCCACAGGACCCATATTCAAACTCTGCACACCAAGTTACAAGTTAATCAGTCGAGTAGTTCCGGAGTTATGCCTGTCACTAACAGACATACACACAGACCTACATAGTGTTTTCATGAATCTCTGAAGAAGACTCAGAGGTTAATAATCGGCTTACCCTTTCTGGGATACCGGCGTACATTTCTGGAATAGATAACTTTCTATACGCTCTCTTTAAGTAAGGAACCCACGAAGGGCAAGTCTAACTCACACTTGACTCGCGCTGTGGTGACGGAACAAAATAATGAAAAATTTAAATGCAATATAATTAATAATGGCCAATTGATTATCAATGACAACGCATTGATCAACATTTGTTTGTGGGATCATACAGTATCTAAATGTTCGATTTTTTTATACGCAGCACATTCATATCGCTCATTTCCTCGAACCAATCGACTTAATTCTATCGTCAAAATAATTGGCAACGGATTGAATCCTCCAATTAAAACTTTATATTTCTTTAATTTTTAACTAGATTTTGCCCGCAGATTCGCCAGCTTTAATTTAGATTTTAGTAATAGGTTTCTATCCCTCGGGAACAGTAGCTTACTTTTAGTAAAAGGTACCTTATGTACTGTACTGTACTTCACTGCACCCCTGGTAACCTGTATGTGAAATTTCATGATGATCAGTCTAGTAAATAAAGCGAAAGCGTAACAAAGTTACATTCGCATTTATTTATCACTACCGATCGCCTAGTAGTCAAAATTCGACCAAAATTCCTAAGCTACTTTGTTTTCTTTATTACACATTAATAAGGTATAGGTAACCATAGTTACAAAGAATTGTACTACGTCCGACGAACAATGCCGAAATACTACGAACGCGATTCGACTGCGTGTGTCAAATGCATCGAAGTGTGCGTGTAGTGTTTTTTCATGAATTTAATGTATTTCTAATGCATATTTTATAAAAATATTAGGATTCGCTCCTCCTTCTCCATATAAACTTTAACTGTGCCAAATTTCATACTCCTCCGTCCGCGCAATTTTCTTAAAAAGGGGTACAAGGTTTTAGCTTCACGTATTAATATAGGTAATGTCTTGCCCATAAGTACCCATTATTTATTTAAAATTTCGTAAATCTTATTTACTTTCATGTCACAATGTATCGTGTGTACGTATCTTAAGTACGTAGGAGGCAGCTAGATTGTTCTTGTAATGTCATACTTGTAAATCCTGTTTGGGTACCTTTGTATGTAAAGTTCTTGTGCCTAATGACTACGGCCACCCTCGTAAATAAATCGCTGCCTAAAGTGTTTATTTTTGTTCTATGGAAGGTTATGTTTGTTGTTTATAAATTAGACAGGCATATATTTAATTTATAATCTTGTGGCCGTGTCGCATTATAAAAATATTAATATAATTATGATTGCCCCAGTGACCTAAGTTTGCGCTAAATTTCGCGAATATATAAGCAAATATAAGGTGCCATGGCCCCGGGGTTCCAACAAACAGAAAATACCAGTGTCTCATCCGTAGACATCAGTGATGTCTGATGAGACACAGAGGTTTATTAAGTTTATAATCTGTTCGTGAGCGATGTTATCATACAAGATTTTGCCGTCGAATAAAAGATGTTTTAAATAGTTAAGTATGCCGTTATTATGGATTAATTAATTTACTGTGCAGCTTAATCTTTTGTAACTGTATTGGCATTCATGTCTTTTGCATCTTGTAGAAGTAATTCACACGTGACAGAAGAAAAAGGATATTTTTCCATTGGTGGTTTTTAGTTATTGATTGAAGTCGCTTTACGATGTAGCCAACGAAGATAATAAAACTACTAAATCAAGTTAATGTATGACGATGACAAATAATATACAATAAAAGCGAACGCCACCCAGTTAGATTAAAGCTTTTAACAAAATAATGATTAACAATGCAGTGTTAAATATTTCTCTATTATTTTAAAGTTCTTTGTTAAGTGATCACATTAACAATAACATGCTAAATCTTTAAAATAATCTGTAAATAAAATATCTTTAATATTTTAAGCATATAGCAAGGTCTACGCTTTTCGAATAATATGTATTCGATCGTGACTTCATGACGCAGGAACTAAATCAAGCTTGCATAGTACATCGGTTATTTCACACCATACAACTTACAAGAATCACGCATGAAACGTGCAATAATCATGTCTGTAATGAAAATGGTATATTATCTAAATAATTTTTCGGTGTTGTTACAGTATGGTACTATTTACAAAGCCACTTTTTACTAAATAAAGCAATGTTTATAGTTTTAACTTATCAGCTTATTTCGAAATAAAACTACTTTATACGAATTTTGTTGCGTTGTTTGTTTTGAAACACTTTATCTAAATAATTTTGAACTATGACACTACTATTATTAAACATTACTACAATTAAAGCCCTTTAAATTATTAAATTCTTTATTATGAAATTAAACTGCTATACAAGGATTTTGTCGCGATGTTTATTAACATGTTTGTTACATAATTTTGAAAATATTACACTACTACAGAATCAATAATACTATTCTGTTTAAAATTATTAAAACTTAATATTTAAGTTTATACTTTCCTAGACGTTTCGGTTGCTTTTCAGCAGTCGGATTGACGGGGAGACTAAGATGGTGGTTGTCTCAAGGTCCTGAACTGTAGTGATTTCAAAGTACCCGAGAATAATTATTTAATCATTGATGTTTCTATTTACGCAGAATGAGCTCAGACTACCATGAACTCTAGCTGTGTTTTGTTTCTTCTTGGGTTTGACTATCTAAATTCAATTCAATTATCCCAAGCTGTTGGTACATTTTAACCATCTTCTCTATTGAAATAAGGATGTTTTTTTATTTCAATATAATATATTTTATGTTCCTTTGCGAGTATCTGTGTGTTGTCAAATCGCAGATAGTGGTTGGTCATCTGTTGCACATATTCACATACAGCAAGACAATATTATCAGCTTATTATAAGAGCGACAAAGGAACAAGATAAGTTTGTGTTTGTGGTTTACTTATAAGGCAAAAGTATGAATCTTAATCCTAACTAATATGATAAAAGCGAAAATGAGTTTGTTTGTTTGTTTGTTTGTTACCTTTTCACGCCTAAACCACTGAACCGATTATTCTCAAATTTTGCATATACGTTGTCAGGTGTACAGAAACGGACATAGGCTACTTTTCATCCTGAAAATAATTACTGTTCGCAAAGAAAACAACAATAACTTTCTTATGATATGGCGCCACATGTCTTTCGAATCATGATTGAATTATATAATTACAAGCTGAGTACGACCCGAATTGATTGTCAAATTCTAAATTAACGCGAGCGAAGCCGCGGGCAAAAGCTAGTATACAATAAATATACAGTGTATTTCTATTTATGAGCCATGGTTTTTCCAAAATGCAATGTCGATCTATTACCATCATATTATTGTTTAAAAGTCAGCTCATTACCAGAGCCGGCGTAATCTGATAAAAATATCAAGCATTAAAAAGGTGAACAATATGCATGATCGCGTTAATACCCATTACTAATCATTGTACCTATACCATGCCACGCGAAAGTTTAAAAGCTATTACTAGGAAATTGTTCAGAGCTGCCACTCAACATTTTCTAACAGATTATCCCAGTACTTTGCCCGTCCCGTACAACCCATGCTAGACCTTACCGCATAAACCGAAATCACTAGCACAAAATGTTATCCTGTAGGATCAACGAGGTAGTTTTGCGTCGTTGGTTTCGCGCGATACAATTTTTACTAAGACACAACATTTTGAAAATTAACTTAAGATAGATAACACATAACCAGTTTCTAAATAACCTCACTTTGAACGCTAATTTAATAAAAAAAATTACGTACGTAAGTAAATTATTAATAATACATGTAGTATTATTAATAATGTAGGTATATACGTAAAATTTTTTGTAAAATAAATTTTATTGAACTTATAACAAATTTTATATTTCATCATCATCATCATCATGTATTGTCAGCCAAAAGACGTCCACGTCCAATTTTATATTTGTCGGAGCATCAAGAAAATAATCATTGGAATGTAATTTATTTCTGTGATTGGAGTTAAATAAAGCGCCATCTATTGGTTTGTATCGGAACTTCAAGCGTAAGCTTGAGTGAGGTCGCCACAGAGCCAATGTGTCAGTTGGAGTGACAGTTATAACTGTCAGTGTCCATATTGACGTTATATAAGCGCCGGAAGACTCGTGCGCGGGCACATTCGGTTGACGAACTCGCTGCGTTACGGATCAAATCAGAGATGAGTGATCACATGAGTCGGCCGTCCTTACTGTCCGACATATTTATAAAAATTCAATTTTAATAATAAACTTATTATTTATAATAAATCTCAAGACAAAAATCAAGTAGATATAACGATATCTACTCAACTATGTACTAGTGACCTATGTATAACTACGTTAGGTAACTCGTTTAAAAAGAAATAGCACTTAATAATATCCAAATTTTAGGAGGAATAAGTAATGTTGTTGCTCTCATCTTGTTTGAAGGATATATTAAGTTTATGAAAAGACACTTATTATAATAAAATAAATTTAATCTTAATAATTTTGATGAAGCTTATTTGACGGACTTTATATTTTTAGTAGTTACACATAGGTAACTCTATAGCTGCTAAAGAATATATAATACTAGCTGTCCCGACAGACGTACACATGAAAAAAAAGGAATAAGCCAAACTTTGTGTGATTCACAAATGGTTGTTCCGAGTTTAGATGTTCTCTGTGTCCGTATTTTGAATGTGTGTAAAGTCTTCCGCGATACAAAATATATTCCTAGTACAGAAGTACCCACATTTTTTTATTAAAATAAGATAACCTATTGAGTTGCAGCAGCGCACCCGTGTGGCCAGACATTATAAATTTTTAATTATGCCTCGTGTACTAATTGATATATTAAATTATATTCAATGCACAACTGAAATCAATAATAAATACAAATTACCTTTGAAGAATTTAATTTTGCATTTTAATAGATAATAAAAATAACAATGATTAAGTGATATAATAGCTTCAATTATTGAAATACTCATAATATTCAAATAGGACCTTCGAATTGCAAGGATTTCCGGATATCAAATTAGCGCCTCGACAAATTCTTTTGATGTCTGCATTCTAAAATGAAATCTCAGCAATTATAATTAAATAAATTTGAATATGATTTATTCCTTTTGAAACATTTGAATTATACAATTTATAGAAAGAGAGCCGCTAACCCATTAAATATATATCGATAAGCTGATTGAAGTGAATCAGCTATCTATAATCTAAATGTCTACTTATACTGCCCACATTTTTAGATTGAAATAATCCAATTGTATTGCGTCCAAGAAAAAGTTTGACTGGTTATGTCTTATAATTGTAGTACTGCCCGCACAATGAAAATAAATCAATTCTAACAAGATCTGTCACTAATTAATTACGATCTAAGTTTTAATTATTTACGAAACTGCCGCATAGGTGAGATAACTTAAAGTTAATAATTTAAGAAAATATAGTTTCACCTATTGAGTCGCAGCGGCACACCGGTGGCCAGATACAATACAATTTTAATTATGTCTGGTATTCTAAGACTTGAGAGATTAAGAATATAAGTAAATTTCACAGTCGTCGATACGTGGGGGAATGCATTTACGAATACCTCTCCGCGGGGCGTGTGATGTCTGGCTCACCTGGGGAAAGATGGAAAGTCCCGGGTCCAAACGGTTACCCGACCATGGTGTTCTTTCTCACGATCTTTGGCCAGGGAGCAGGGATCGCTCGCGCATCCATCGTGCAGCCCCGCAGGTCTTAACTGCCACTGGGTCGTGAAGGCCTCGTCAAACTATCTTATCCAAATTAAGCAGGCTATCTACACACTAAGTAAAGGTAAGGAATTTGCTTGCACGTTTTCTATGTTAGATGATTTCTTGTGGTTCTAAAGTTCAATAATAAAGCATAGATTAATTAAAATATAATAGGTAACATGATCCATTTCATCGAATTAAATAGTCACCAGCGTAGATAAAACGTACCTATGTACTCTATATCTAGTATTAATTTAAAACTAGTCACGCAATAATGCAGAGTAGTGGGCATCAGGGTTAAGGTAGAGCCTTGGCCTTGAGCTTGACTCGTGACTGCCAGATTGATTGAACCCGACAAGGCATTACGCCTCTCTACAGTCGAATTTAATCTGCATTGATGTCGTTTTTTACTAGGAGACATTTAGAATTGACTGGTGTCTTTTTATGTTAAGCCAATGTATGTAATTATAAGTAGTTTATCGTCTTGTTGGGCCAATGACATAACTTTTCGACCGGTAGTTGAAGTTCGGGTTCCATTTCCAGGTCAACTTTTTTGTACAATAAACTAAATAAGTTATTAGATATATATAGCATTAATCATAATCAAAGTCACATAGTTTTAACAAAGTACCTAAAAACGCTTACGTATTCAGATACAGAGAAATTGCTAGTAGTTGTAAAATAATTTCTTATTAAGCAATTTTTCATTTATAATTGTTATTATTTAAAATTATTGTAGGTATACTTAACTATAGTATAACTATATATGTTTGAAGTACATATATAAATGTTTTTTGTAGACCCTTACTTTATTAACAATAGAATAACAATGTAATATTAGAAACAGCCTGAAACACAGGTCTCTGACCTAGTTCAGGTAATAAAATGTAAAAACAGACTTTATAAACAAGACTTATTGTGTCCAATATTTAAATTGTAAATGTTTTCCTTTAGATTAAATATAGTTTTAATGTGAATTTAATATAATAAGTAGCCTGTAATGTGTTTTGGAAAGACGTTTATTTATTGATTAAAAATTATTATTATTATTGATTTATTAACCAAATTGTTACTGGTTTTTCTGTGTGGATATTTTTTTAGCTGCACGAAGTTTAGGATTATGCCCAATGGACGACAATAGGCTCAACCTTTCGGGGATAATCATGCGTACACCTATATATTTAGTTAGTTTATATATGTAACGGTTTTCAAATATTTAATGTATAATAAGCTTTTAAAATTCGACTACACGACATTTGGGGACAAGACATTTGGGGTAAAATAAAGAAAATCATTTAAAAACTTGATTTCAACTAATATTTGAGACGACGACTTCAAATTCTTAGGAGAATATTCAAGGCGTTCAATTTCTTATTTATATCCATTCAATCTTTATTACAGCGGCAAATTTCGAACTAAAATGAAATAAACCAATTTGTAACCAAAATAAACTAATTACGGTAAGGTAATATTTATTTTAAACAAACAATCTAGGGTACGCAATTGTTTAGGTACTATTAGGATTTATTTACGTCTTTCATGTCCTAAAGATCTATATTTATAAACGGCAATGCTAAAATGAAACAAAAGGCTTTACATTTCCTCTCACAACGCCTGATTACAAATTACATTTGCTGTTAATACTCCATTGCGATTTACAAGTTTTGCAATAAAGTATTATTTCCGCCTTCCGTCCATCCTACTCAGTTTACTCTCGGGATGTAAATTCGGAACTTCTAAAGCGGATACATTTCAAGTTTATTTAAGCTTTTGCCCGCGGCTTCGCTCGCGTTAATTTAGAATTTGACAATCAATTCGGGTTGTATTCTGCTTGTAATAATATAATTCAATCATGATTCGAAAGACACGTGGTGCCATCTATTATCATAAGAACGTTATTATTGTTTTCCTCGGGAACAGTAATTTTTTTCGGGATGAAAGGTAGCCTATGTCCATTTCTGTACACCTGACAACGTATATGCAAAATTTCAGGATTAGGTTCAAAGGTTCAGAGGCGTGAAAAGGTAACAAACAAACAAACTCATTTTCGCTTTTATAATATTAGTTAGGATTAGGATTAGGATAATTGGAATTTTTAGAGAGCATAGTCCTTGGCCATTTAGTTTGAAGGAATAGAAAGACGACATAGTAAGAGAGATAAACAGAGAATGAGTTGCTTGAAATGTTTGTTGTTTTAGATTAGAAAATATAAAATGTTTAGCTTCACGCCTCCCTTTCTGTGTAGAGTTGTATCTCGCACACATTTTGCCAGTAATAGTTTAAGCTTCTACGTATGTAATATAATATAGTCCGAGCATATAAAATACGGCATGGGAATGAGGAATTGCTACGGAAATAGAAATTCAAATATTCAAAACTTGTACTATCCCGCACCTGAGTTTTAATCAATTCGTCATCACTTATTATGATGCAAATCATAACCGAATATCTGTGATTTGATTTTTTAAATAGATCACAGTCAATTTGATCGATTGATCATCATCCGCGCAATAGTACCTATTTCTTATTAGACGATAGCAAAGAACTTTGTATAGAAATATTTGAAAATGAACCTATCATTTCCAAATATTTTTATACCCTCCATACTTGCATAACCATAGTCTTTTGTTAGGTCTTCCTTTGCTACTAACGAACAGCAGTCCCTACATTTGTAAATGCAAGAGACTAATACGCAATCAAATCATCAAATGATACTAAAATTAAATGTTTTAGAATTTTCTTGTTTTAACATTCTTATTATTCCTCTTTTGGCGATTCACTAAATCGCCTATCGTTAATACTACAACACTCTCATTTTATTATTACGTAAGTATGAATCTGGTACCCAACTCCTTATACGAAATGTTGTGGCAAAAATAAACACATTTATGTGATTAAAACTAAATAGGTAAACCAACGTCAGATAAACTAAATAGTAATATTAAGAAATTAAAACAATTCGCTTATCATTTGTTATTTTTGTTAGTAGGTCTGTGGTTCATAATATTTCATTAGACATGTTTAAGTGTAAAATTAGGTAAATGGTTATGGAATTTTTACGTTTTGACTTTATGAGTAAAAAGTTTTATATAAATAATTTGCAAGTAGTTTCGGATAAGCAAGCAGGTTGTTACCGAAGTGCTAAGTTACGCCACATGAGACGGTATAATAATTCCCATTTTAAAACGAGTATTCGTGCAAAGAACACGTGCAAAGAGTACTTGTAGCATCCCGCGAAGCTGGGAGTGCACTCCAACGAGAAATTTCTCACATTTTCTACCTAAACGTGAGACGCTCAAGACATTCTCGAGATTATATCTACACATCTAGCCCTTATATTAAACGAGTTTAAAAAGAAAACACGTGCTCTTATAGATCTACAAAGGCAGTGAAAACCTCTTTGTGAGTTTTAACGTAGGACGTATACACCGCAGCATTACGAGAATATCTTTGACAGAAAAATAAATGACATGTAAATAAATACTCTTGTTTTTGATGGGCACAATATGAGACGAGAAACTTGAGTGTACTGAGTACGTATTTTACGCTATTTATAGATTAAGACTAAGTACATTCATGCCTATTGATATATTGTATCCTGTGATGTGTACTTAAAATACAAGCTATACAAGCCTTGAGCTTAGTGCGGAAGCCGCTGCTAATTATAAAAATGTGTAATGTAGTAAAATAGATAAATAAATAAATAACTTGAAAATATACACCAACATAATCTTTAAAAACAAAATTTTAACAAAAAGGAAAACCGACTTTAAGAAAGAATATTCTAAAACTTAAAATGCACTGAAAAGTTAATAAATAATTGCATATTCTTGTGAATAATTAAATTATTGTTATTTTTGGAGTCGGTGTCAGCCGCCCGCGCCGCGTGCTGCGTCTATGTGTGTAAATGTGCATGCCAATGTTATGTTATGATTATAGTAAGACATCTCATGTTTAATTAGTTACAAACCTACCTTGGCTGACACCGACTCCAATAATAATCATTATTAAGGATCCAAATACGCATTATTAAGGATAACTCGAAAACGAATGGTCAAATCTTGATCAAAATTAAATGAGACTACACAGGAAGCACCAGCTTTCAAATAAAAAAAGAATCATCAAAATCGGTTCACCCAGTCGAAAGTAAAGAGGTAACAAACATAAAAAAAAATACAGACGAATTGAGTACCTCGTCCTTTTTTTGAAGTCGGTTAAAAATAAGTCCGTTTGGCCTCAATTTAAACACAAATGTTAGCCTTGACTATACTTATATTTGCTTGCATTTTCAATAAATATATTCAATCTAAGCAACTATCGCAATAAGACACCGCTGGTACCTAAGTTCACCAACAATAGCATCCTTATTAATATCATAAATGCGAATGTGAGTTTGTTTGTTTGTTATGCTTTCACGCCTTAACTACTTTACTGATCATTATGCAATCTCGCATACACATCGTCAGGGGTACAGAAAAGGACACAGGGTAGTCATTGATTCACGATGAATCGTGTAAATGACCTTACATGCACTCATATATCTCATATAAGAACGCGTGTAAGATCATAAGCACGACTTGTTTTGACGCTATCGCTATGGGGTGGATAGATTGGTAACCCTGTTTAAATATTCATTGAAATTAAACTACTATATACGGATTTTATCGCGTTGTTTATTTGACACTTTATTACATAATTTAGAAACTGTTACACTACTACTATTACTATTAAACTTTACAAACGTTAAGCTAATTAAAATTATTGAAAATATTAAATTTTATTATTGCACCTGTAAACATTTAATTTCATAAATGCGTAGTTCATGTGTACTAACTATTTATTGAATTGAAACGCAAGACTGGTAGAACAATTTAAATGTGCAATAATGTTATTGTCTATATAAATTGTTCTATCGGTCCTACAATAATTACATTCGCAATATACATTTAAATGAACTTTATTACCTTTTACGTTGGCCATAATCATTCACCAAATGCTTGTAAATCTATTGAATTATCGTATTGGGCCATTTTGAAGACCATTAATGTATTTTGTAAGCATGATGTTAAATAGCTAATTGAGAGTCATGATTTTCAAATTCATTGTTTGGCAAGTCAAGCTTCTTTATGTACATCAATGTTGAGCTATGCCGGCAGCATTTGTAACAAAGTACTTACATAATATGTAATTTTGTGCCTTTTGAAAAGATTTTTATGTCTGTTAAGCCAGTGCCTCATTATTTTAATTACTGATATTTGAAAGAATACTGATCGTAGTACGCTGATCTAAAATAGTCTTTCATTTAAAATCTTGTTAAGCTGCGCTTTGGCGCAAAGGCCGCTTTTAATGAGAGGCTTAAGATATCTTTAGAGACTCGTTTATTATTCAACCCAAGGGTAACCTTATATTCAAAGGGTTATATTTATAAGACCATGTTCTACTTTTCTATTATAATGTTTGACATATTAATAAGAACAATAGCAGTGGAAACTGGTAACACCAGCATCAAAAAATTGCATTATTAGGTAATCTATAAGCAATTTTAGGTATGATAAACTAAGATTCGCTGCTTTGCTGCATCTTATCGCTTTGGCAGGACACATGACGAGAGATAGTAAGTTAAAATAGACAAAAATTATAACAGAGTGGCAACCATGCGATGGGAAAAAGAAAAGGGGAAGACAGGCAAAAGATGGATAGACGACATAAGAAAAATTGGAGGCGTTACCTGGTCTAGAAAAGCTAGAAACAGAAATGAGTGGAAACGGCTGGAAGAGTCTTACGTGTCACAGGACACGCTGATAACTAAACCGAGAAACCCGATGTGTTAGATTTAAGTTTGTTAATACTATTAGATCATACTTGTTTTTAGTTCTTCAGCAACAAAGGCTTAATAATCATTTTGGCAAAGAAATCTGTATTTAGAGGCAAAGCAATTAGCACATTAAATATGGTTGTATGTGAAACAGAAGAGGTAATTTTGTTATAATTATATTCGATGTCTTTGTGGTCACCGTTTTCAGCCTTCAACAGCTTACAATTAAACAGGCTATAAGGTTATTAGCTACTTTTACAAGCTATAAACCATCGTTAAAATCAGAACATTTATTTACCGATATCGTTATGACGATCAACATCCTATTTACCCTTAACGATGTACTGACCGAGTACTTTTTTCACAAACACATCGTTAACCTCAACAGCAAGATATATCGTTCTATTTGACGTGGCAATTAACAGAAGGCGTTTATAATATCGAGACATTTGTTCTGTGACGTGAACTGAGCAGTACTTGGGCAATTTTAATTAAACTAATACGTGATATTTTGAGATCACGACTCTTCATTGCTTTAGATAAAGCTGTGGTTATACGTGCGGAAGAAACATGGCGGCGCAATAAACACGTTAATGTAATATATTAATGTCTTACAATTTATTCATGCCGGTTAGGTAGACAGTTTTACACAGTTTTCTCGACAGTTATATTAGTTGTACGAATAGCGTTATAGTTGAACTGGTTACCTCACTATTGCTAATACGTTAACATTTTACCTTTCATGACTATAATACAGAACGTGAGCAGCGATAGCTCAGTGGGGAGACCAACAGACTGCAATGCAGAGGGTCTCGGGTTCGAACCCACGTCGCGCACCTCTGACTTTCGGAAGTTATATGACTTTTCCAAATTATGTGCGTATTGATTGACAATTATCGCCTACTCCGTGCCTCGGAAAGCACGTTAAGCCGTTGATCCCGGCTGCCATGAACGTCTATGGCAGTCGTTATTGGGAGAGTGTCGACACAAAAGATCCCACTGGGTCGAAGTGTCACCGGTCTGCACTGACTGGCCCCCACATAAGATAAGATAAGATAAAATAATACAGAACAAAAATGTATGTTATACACCATGTGTTGTTTCATACAAGTCTTAAAACTACGGCAGTAGAGGGCAAATTTGAAGTCCTTATGGGTGTCGAGCGTTGCTATTTCAGTTTCGTGTCAACGAAAAGTCAAAGCGTTCGCCTTCGTAGTATACCCTAAAACATATCAATTCCAGCCTCATGCATATACTCAGGGATAAAATTGTCACTTTTTAGTCATATTTGTCATACAGTCTTTAGAACTATATAGATTTAGAGACTCTCTGATCGCTAACTAAGGCAAGATGGAGAGGCCTGATTGACTCTTTGTAGAATTTGTAGAATTACTGCTTATGTTCAGGTTGACCGCAAACTGACTGGCTTGTAAGATTTTTATTCTTTTAGATTATACTGATGATACAAATTTGTTATTGATATAATAAAAATATATTGTATTGCAAACCATAACGTTTGTGTAAAACACTAATAGGTATATCATCGTTTACATACAATTTACAATACATTAGCGAGGCTCGGTATACGCCCTTGTAATAAACTTCTCAATCATGTAATAATTTGACCTATACTTTAATTTAAAAGCGAGATAGAAAAACCACTAATTTAGAGTTATTATTTAGTCAACTATTACTTAAATGACAAAACCCATGGAAGCAGCTGCTTGTTCTATACAGGATTGAAAGGTATGTATGACTTATAAGTCAATTTAGTAAAGCAAAGGCACCTCGTCATTATTTGTGATGTTATCCAGTATCTTGCTTCGCATTACGATTATTACTGAAAAATAAAAAATAAAATTTGAAAAACACCCGAGACAAAATAATAAAAGTAGTAATTCGCCAATTTGCGGTGGCGGCCATCTTGGATTTGAAATTAATCATAGTGTATAGTATTCTACTAGACAAGCCCTTTCATTTGATACTCATATTGAGGGAGTTGTGAAAAATATGTAATCCGCCATTTTGTGGCGGCGGCCATCTTGGACCGATTTTCATCAAACATACCTAAGAACACTCCCGAGTAATTCATATTTCAAATAAAATAAACAAAATCAAAATCGGTTCATCCGTTCGGGAGCTACGAAGCCACAGACACACACACCCTCACACATACACACACACACACAGACACGTCAAACTTATAAAACCCCGTCATTTTTGCGTCGGGGGTTAAAAATGCATAGTCGCTTTTAGTCACGGACTGCGTTATTTGGTCATAAAGTGCAGGTTTATGTGCCATCCTGCTGTAAATTGTAGACAACAACACAATAATACTACTAAAGCTTCAGTAATTATTGTTTATCGTTTTAAATTTATATAGTTAGTTAATATACATAGTATAATGGCTACAACGCTTTGTTGATATGGGGTGTAAGATACTGAAATTATATCTAAGTGGCTGTGGTTTTCTTGCCGGTATTTTGTAATAGGCTTCAACTCCTTACCTGAATCTAGCATCGAATCTAGATGTAGCTTGAGTATCTTAGAAAACTCCCTAACCAATAGATTTTGACGTTCATAAGTGTTATTTTGTGACCTAAATGATTAATATTGGCATGACGTACAGCAATTTTTTTGTCAAATATGGTTTCGTTGATAATGTTATGATAATGTTTATTTTATAAAAAATAAATTATATTAGGAATCATATAAAAGGCAACGAAAGCAAAAATCATATTTATGCTGCCAATACTTTCATTAACCCTCTTTAAAAACTATACAAACTCTCTTTAAAAAGTAATGATTTTATGATACCTGTTTATTAAATAAATCTTTCTTGCGAATAATTCGGCATCCATTAAACAAGTAAATTTTGCAAATCAGTCTAAAATATGCTAACATTCCTGACTTTAAGCACGTGGTCTCGAACCGCGACGACTATAAATTGTAGCGATTAATTACCTTGCGCAACCCAAATACAGAAAGTTATCTCAGCGATCAATGTCAAATATAGCTAAGTTTGAACAAATCAATTTAGCAATGCAGTTTGATTTGGTAGTATATTTTATGTACATATTTCTGATTTTATATTGACTGCGGCTGTTTAAAGTGATTAATGTTGTTATTGCTGCAGAGTAAAAATTGTAAAAATATTGCTTTCAGCCATTCTGCCAGTTATGAGTTGCAAATTGGTCAATACCTATTTGCAACATGCACGTCAGTTCCAATGTACTGTCGCGAATTGGTGGTATTATTCCGCATTCGACCCTCATGCTTCGTTCTGAATGTAAAAATCCGCATTCGCCCCAAAAATTGTTCCTCATATGCCCCGAAATTAAAATAAATATTAATTTTTAATGTAATTCCTTTTTAGTCCTAAATTATGTTCCTTTTCTGCCCCTGTTTTTTTTGTAAAGAATTTTTCTTATACCGTCTGTCGAAAAATATTTTACACTACCTCGTTGTTCTCGCGGCAAAACTTTGGGCTTATAATTGCATGACATCACGAGCCCGACATTGAAAAGATTAAAAATAATTTTTAAACATAATATTTTGTTTTGTTAACCATATGCTCAAAAATGTAGGACGAAAAAGGAATAATTAAAAAATCGGGGCGAATGAGGAACTTTTTGGAATGTGGGACGTAATGTAGGGGCGAATGCGGAACAAACCGAATGTATCGGAGACGGTGCCAAATGTTATCGCAAGCCCAGCTACACTTAATTCGACAACTAATTCTGACGCATTAGAGACCTGCAGCCGCCCCATAAAAACTTGAACTTATTATTCTTTAGTATGTTAGGATATTATTAGCAATAAATGTGCAATTTGACTGTAGTGTTTTCATTATTCGTAGTAGCTAATACTTCAAACCATGCTTCTTTAAAATGAAGTCTTAAGTATTTTTTTTTATACTAGTAACGTGGCAAACAAGCATACGGCCCACCTGATGGTAAGTGGTCACCATAGCCTATGGACGCCTGCAACACTAGAGGCATCACTCAAGCGTTGCCGACCCTTTAGGAAAGGAAGTGCGAAGGAAAAGCAGTGGGAAGGGGGAAAGAGGGTGATGGGGCCTCCGGTACTCTCACTCACCGAACGAAACACAACAGTAGGAATACTGTTATTTTACGTCGATATTCTGTGAGACGGTAGTCCTTCCTCCGTCGAGCCGGCCCATTCATGCTGAAATCAGCGAGGCTCTACTACTCTGAAAAATGAAGATCTAATACTTTTGTGAACTTGTAACGAGGTCGTGTCTCTACGTTGCAGAAATTAGTAAAAACTAAATTGTTGTCCAGCCTTAAGACATAAAAAATCGGCGCGAAAACTAAATATCGATAATCGTACAGTATATTATTATTAGAGTACGACATTGGTTTAGCAATGGTGAATAATACTAGTAGTTTTGCGTTCAGATCTATGACTGGGGACTTGACAGAATTGGGTTCGCCTCGGAATGTCTCGTTGGCGCAGCGGCAGTGAATCCGACTGCGGTGCACGAGGTCTCGAGTTCTATTCCGGGTTAGAGCGAAACGGTATTAATACAGTTTTCTGGTATTAATACGTTTTTTACAGTTTGATATACCTATATACTTTGACGTTCATAAGTGTTACTTTGTGACCTAAATGAATAAATGATTTTTGACTTCGACTTTGACTTTGATAGCATGGGTTAAAACTCTAAATAAATCATGTTTTGCCTTATTTTGTTTAGCAAACCCGGGTATATGATACATGTAAATTACGTCGCAGCATAGGTAATCCTAACTAATATTATAAAGGCGAAAGTGAATTTGTTTGTTAAGCTGTCAGGCCTTAAATACTTAATTCATCATGAAATTTCGCATACACGTTGACAGGGGAACAGAAAAGGCGATAGGTAGTTTTCATCCAGAAACAGGTACTGCTAACTTACCTAGCCTACCTTTACGGGAGCGGAGCCGCGGACAAAATTTAGCAGTTTTATATAATACAGTAGGTACGTTTAGTAGTCAACGTGATTTCATATTCTAAACATTTTTTGTAAAACATCGTCTAATGACATTGTCATAATTTACAACCAAAAAACATAATGTTTGGTTAGGTTCAATATAGTAAAAATTGCAAGCTTTGTACTTGATCACTAATAACATATCCAGTTGACACGCAAAGTGCCGTAGCACGCAACTGACCAGCGTATTAAAATCATAACTCAAATGTGCAATAAGTCAACGGTCCTTCGTAATTGGTATGACGGTGTGACTTTAATAGGCGCGTTAATTTATTCATGTGGGCCTCGGTGACCATGTGTGCCATTTTCAATCCATCATCGTAAAATTTTGCTGACCGTCCGCTGCGGAATATGTCTCATAATATCCGAAGTGACTTTTTGTATAATTTTAGGGCCTTTCATTTAAATATTGCATTGCATCGGGTAAATATATAAGCATGTTATTTATAGTAACTTCTAATTAAACCTTAAATACCACACATAGGCTCAATTTTTTTACTTGCGATGCGCTGTAGACTGTCACCCAAATGATTGAGTTTGAGATTAATTACATAAACATACTTACAGCGATAGCTCAGCGGGGAGACCAACAGACTGCAATGCTGAGGGTCTCGGGTTCGAACCCACGTCGCGCACCTCTGACTTTCGGAAGTTATATGACTTTTCGAAATTATGTGCGTATTGATTAACAATTATCGCCTGTTCCGTGCCTCGGAGAGCACGTTAAGCTGTCGGTCCCGGCTGCCATGAACATCTATGGCAGTCATTATTGGGAAGTCAGTGTCCTCTAATATCCTAACACTGGTCTAGCCTTAGGGTATCGTTAGCCTTCGGGTTGCGGAGGTCAGATGGCAGTCGCTCCGTGTAAAAACTGATATCCAGTCAAATCCGGTTAGGTTAGAAAGCCGACCCCAAGTGACTTGG
Organism: Catocala sponsa; assembly: GCA_963564715.1. Classification (NCBI taxonomy): domain Eukaryota; kingdom Metazoa; phylum Arthropoda; class Insecta; order Lepidoptera; family Erebidae; genus Catocala; species Catocala sponsa. Next base: position 29,121,084 of record OY751329.1, read on the forward strand.
GAATAATAAAGGCTAGGGAGAAGAAGAAGTCTTTAGCCTATATATAAGAGCTTTGCAAAGATATACTTATACTTACACATTTCGCCAGCTTTGATTTTAGGTTCCCAGTAATAGAGAATGATAGTATTATCGCTGCTATTAAGAATTTTTTGACAGATAAGCCCAATAAAACTTTGCCCTACGTGGGAATTAAAGCCGATCGACCTCATGCATAACAGTTGCATTGACTACGGCTGCGCTGCTGAGCCAGTCATAAATATAATAGGGTTTATGTTGGTTTCGTATCAAGTAATGGCAATTCAATTATATCTATTAACTAGCTGTTACCTGCGACTTCGTCCGCGTAGATTTTAACTAAAAAGTGTTTGTCTACGCGGAACCCTATTTTATATCTAAAATCAAAGTAGCCTAAGTTACTCCTTATAACATCAGCTATCTGCCAGTGAAAGTGCCGTCAAAATCGGCTCAGCCGTTTCGGAGATTATCTGGAACAGACAGACAGATAGACAAAAATTTTAAAAATAGTTGTTCTCATATAGGTACTTTCATATGCATTAGATAAAAAGCTGTTATTTTGACATTACAAACAGACACTTCAATTTTATTTATTTGTATAGATATACATTTATCATGTTCAATTCAGTTAAAAGGTTACCCTAATATAGTATTGTCCGGTTGCAATACACTACAACTCGGTTATGCGACCCTTGCTCAGCCATTAATACTGCACGCGAACTGATATCCGTCGTATTGGTGTTTAACTGCTTCATCCTCCTTCTTTCTTCTTCTATCCTTCTTCTTCTATCACCGGTAGTATTTTGTATTAAATAGTACTAGTATTTAATAGTATTAAATAGTTAAACCATAACAGCCATATGAGCATACAGGAGCGGCGTTTATCATTTACCAACCGGTGGTCCAAAGGCTTATATACAAAACGAAAAACAAAATGATAGCAACGAACACACTAACATGAGAACGTTTTCTCTGCATCATCCCTTATCTTATCTTATGTGGGGGCCAGTCAGAGCAGACCTTCGACACTTCGACCCAGTGGGATCTTTTGTGTCGACACTTTCCCAATAACGACTGCCATTGATTTTCATGGCAGCCGGGACCAACGGCTTAACGTGCTCTCCGAGGCACGGAGCAGGCGATAATTGTTAATCAATACGCACATAATTTCGAAAAGTCATATAACTTCCGAAAGTCAGAGGTGCGCGACGTGGGTTCGAACCCGAGACCCTCTGCATTGCAGTCTGTTGGTCTCCCCACTGAGCTATCGCTGCTCTGCATCATCCCTTACTCCTGGGCTCAAATATTTAATTAGAACAATTCCCACTTTGAAACCTTTTTGTTTTAGAAGAGGAACGCTGAATTAACTGATTATCATCCAAACGCTGCTGAAAATTAATTTATTATGTGAAGCCGCAAAGGAAGGATAGCGGATTAAAAATTAATTACAGTTCCAAACTAAGCTTTTGGGGACTTCGAAACGACGAAAAAGTTATCACTTTTCCAACCGGGACGATTTCATTTCAGGCTTAAGCTAGTTTTATTAAAAATATCAAACTGTTTGAATGCAGTTGCTCGGATAGTTCGATGACATTTACAAAGTTCAAATTTGTTGATGGCTTGCATACACTTTTTTTGTTTTTAAACAACCTCGTATTGCAATCTTTTGAATATAAACATTTAGATTAACTAACTACAAAGCTTAATTGTAATTTCATTATGAATAAGATTGAAATGAAACTACTTTGAGCGTTTTTTATGGCTTATAACTCTTATAAGTTTGGGCACGAGACCATATCTGCTGATAAGCAATTGAAACACCGCCGTTACGGTAATTATAAATATAAATAGTTTTAAATAATTACAAAATAGTCTCAAAAACTTGCGATTAAATGAAACTGCAATAAAATCCATATATCTATATCTATACAAATAAATAAAATTGAAGTGTCTGTTTGTAATGTCAAAATAACAGCTTTTTATCTAATGCATATGACAGTGTATAAGGTACCTATACGAAAACATCTATTTTTTAAATTTTGTCTGTCTGTCTGTCTGTTTGTTCCGGCTAATCTCCCAAAACGGCTGAACCGATTTTAACGGGACTTTCACTGGCAGATAGCTGATGTTATAAGGAGTAACATAGGCTACTTTTATATTAGAAAAAAAATAGGGTTCCGCGAAGACCAACACTTTTTAGTTAAAATCTACGCGGACGAAGTCGCAGGTAACAGCTAGTAACATATATAAATAGAAATCCGGATCTTTTAAATTAAACAATATTTCTTTCGTGATTTGTTACCTCGATCTAATGTTTATTCATTGACAGAAGACAATACACCTTTCCGTATTGTCTTTGATAAGATGGAACTTTATATTTTTTATACTACCAGAGTATCTCTTTCAACAAAAAATATAGTAGGTATATAGATGTTCTTTCTGTCCGTTGTTTGAATGTTTGTAAAGTCCCTCACGAGACAGGAATTACTTCTGGTGCGGGCAATCTTTGAAAATTTATTTTATATAAAATTTAAGTGAATAATTGCTATAAATGCCTATAAGGATAGGCCATAGGCAAACCAATATGAATATGAGTAAAATCGAATAGGTACCTATATGTGTAGGGAATTATCGAGAAAATAGTTATTCGGCATTCCGCCCGTATGTATGTATTGGCATTATTATCGGTTAACATGGGCATTAAATCAATTATCAACTTATGCTAATAAGGCTTAGCCGATTGGGCGGTTCAAATGGGAGCTAAACGTTATTATACTACATGAATGGCCCAATAGTTCTATTGGTCACCCCGCGCACATTGTTGCTCTGACTTTGTGAGTTCGATACCCAAATGGTTCAAAAACTTGTGCGTTTCACAAATAATTTGTATACCCTGTGGTTCAGTATAATGACAAGACATCCAAGCCGAACTTGTTGTTAAAAAAATAGCAAATGAATGTGTCAACCTGAACACGTGTAAAGTCACCCTGAGACTTATAGTTCGTGCTGACAAATATGACATCAGTTCTTGAATTTTCATTACAATGTAAGTAGTGAAGATATATTACGGTAGCGATAGATTTCTGAAATCCGAGGTTTTCTTGGTAATTCCCTCGCGTGCTGGTGTTCATAACGACATGACAGGAACTAGGGTTGCCTATTAATTATAACTATCCCACCTTATTCTAAACCTTGATAATTCTGAACAATGGACGTGTAACTTAGTTCACGAATTAAATGGTCGTGTTTTTGTGACGTCACACAATGTTGGACGCAACTTCACTGGCGTTGTGGTTAGTTTTAGTTTATATCGAGAGTTTGGGATTACGGTGTTTGTTACGGATATGTAGACTAATAGGTAAACTTTACATTTCCGTATCATCCGCGTTGCCTTTAATGATATGGAGCAAAGGAGTAGTACGCAAAAGTAGACTAAGCTCTAATTACTGAGTATAGTTAAATGTTATTATTAGCTGAATGAGCTTTAGCAACGAGTTTTGCACTACGACTTTATGGTTCAAGTCTGAATAATACTCGACATCATATGGATTGCGAGTAGGTAGTTTTCTTAGTGTTAGACGAAATGTGAAAGGTAAAATACATTTATTTACTGCTTCGTGGATATAGACAGTACAAATAGATGCATAATTATTTTTGTAATTAATGTATTAAAATAATAAGATAACAAAATATAAACATTAAATTTAAACGCAAGCTCTTCCAGGCTACCTTTGCATGGATAGAAATTTGCCTTGACGTGTTATGCAGATGACACCCTTGTCACGGCGTGAGGGAAGACGCACCGAGCACCTCATACGTTTCTGCATTTTTCGTGCAAATTTACGTAATTTTGTAGGCGAAAATATTAATTATTTTTATGGTAAATGTATATTTTATATTTGTATTAAACAAAAAGTGTTGATTTTATTCACTTACCTGTGATCGCCTGTTTTGGCACATTTCGCTCGGCGCAGTCTTAATACCAAAAACTGGCAACAAATTGGTGTCGCCCGTGCAGTCGTGCGCTGACTATCTCGCAATGGAATCTGACATAGGTATAACAAATGTATACTTATGACATTGCGCAGTAATTACATGAGACATGATATGTAAATGTTAGGTCGTACGCGATTAACCGACTTGCGAGTTCTTTTGTAGTCACGACATCTGCCAAGTTACAAAGTCGATGTACGTGTCACCTTAAGAAATTGGGATCGCAGTCAGGCATCCACGTAGTGTAGGACGCCCTCCGACCAAAAGACTGCAGGCAGATGCTGGATGCGCCAAGCTGACGACAGGGCGCTATGGCGTTCTTTAGGGGAAGGCTATGTCCAGCAGTGGACTATTATAGCCTGATGATAATGATGATCCACGCCTAGGCGTATAGTTGAAAAATAATGTAAGTCCTTCCTCGCGGCTTATCGTGAGGGTTTGGGTAAGGAAAAATTTGGGGCAGTCTTTGGGGACTGCCGATAGAAGTGAAAACTTTAATCTTTGATCATAAACACTTCTTTATAAACAAAAAAAAAAATCAAAAAGGGTGGGTCGGATTACTGATACTCTCTTAGGGGTTATTAAAATGGTCAAAATTTCGTTATTTTTTGCGTAGGACGCACCATTTCTGAGATATTGATAATATTCTAAAATAATTCAAAAATGGAAAGCGTGGAAGCGTGACGATGACGCGAGTTCTATGATTTTTGTTCACCCAGGAAGTGCTCAACGCGCCTAAAGAAGTTTTCACTTCAAAAATATTTTGGAGTTTTTCGTAGTCTACAGCTGGTTGTTCAGAAAGGTGTTTAGTAAATGTAAATAAACTCGAGTACTAATACGCGGTGCAGGAAAGCTAGCTGTCAAAATGTATGTATAATACGCTTCTGTCTACCACCAGACCACCACCCACTTTCAGGTAAGTTTAAAAAGTGATACAAATAGCTAGACGTTTGATAAAGTCCTATAAATATATTTTTATTAACATATCACCCGCTTTAATTATCATGCACTGTATTGGATCACACATAACTACTCTTATATTATGTTCCGTTTAAAAAACCGTCCCGTGTGGAATTTAACGTGAGACCGCTTGTCAGGTGCAACATTCGTTAGTTCTAAATTTATTTTTGTTGTTTTTTTTTTTGTTTTATGCCAGTGTAGAGGTCAAAATAAAGTGTTTTCTTTGTTTCTTTCTTTCTAGTTATTTAATTAATAAAATTATTGATATGTAGTTTAGTTATAAATTGCGTGTAAATCAACCTTTTTTGGCTAGTCTTTGAAGTTAATTACTGTCATTATTTCACAAGATAAAACAATTCAAAATCTCTTAAGTGTTTATAAACTTACGAGCGTTCCGCCCCGGCTTCGCTCGGATAGTACAAAACCTTAACAAATTATATACCTTAACTTTCCTCATGAATCACTCTATCTATTGGTGAAAACCACATAAAAATCCGATCAGTAGTTTTTGAGTTTATTGCGAACAGACAGACAGACAGACGCGGCAGGAGCTTTGTTTTAAAATATGTTATATGTTATGTACTGACAGTGTAAGCATAATTTATTATTATTTCGGTTTGTTTGTGGATTTTTTTATTATAACCGTTACAGTGGTAAACAAAGTTAAGGATAGCATACATAGTCCTCGTTCTGCATTCCTGAAGAGGACTTACAGTCCTCTTCAAGAATGCAGAACGAATTTTCCAAATACTAAACTCCAATAACACTTATCTCGACCTGGAAATTTATCCAGAAGCTTAATGTACAGCAGTTGCAATAACTACCAGTGCACCACCGAGGCAGTCAAGTCAGCGTAGATCATCTGATGGCGAAAAATTCTGTAGGATTGTGTAACCCTGCCAAAGTTAGGCTGTTCAACGTTTGTAAGGGAATAGCGGTCAAATTTTTTATTTTTTTTTACGTTAGTGGATTGCATTTACGCTCCGTCCGCGCCGGGGCAGGGCGCGGGTGTATGAGACTCGAGCCAGAGAGGCTGGCCCCATACCCACTAAACCCCTGACGACGTACCTCAGGTACCGGTGTCGGTGCCACGGGATTCGCGCTAGCATTCACCGCGACAAGGGACTTCCAGTGTCCCCTATCTCTCTTTATCTACAAACTAGATGTTCCCGCGGTTTCACACGCGTTTATCGTTACTGCGCCGCCCCCCGTGGATCGTAGCGTCAGGTTATATAAATAAATAGGCCTTCCTCGATAAATAGGCTATCCAACACTAAAATAATTATTCAAATCGAACCAGTAGTTCCTGAGATTAACACGTGCAAACAAACAAACAAACTCTTCAGCTTTATAATATTAGTACGGATGCTAAAAACATGAATCATGCTCACATTGTTATGATTTGAATTTTATAATCTTAGTATGTGTGAGGAAGTATATCTAGTATCATAATTACAATTAACTAAATCTTCGCATGACGTCACGGACTATGTATGTAGTTCAGGCCGTGCAGGAACAATGGCATAGAGACCTTAGTTCCGGCGTTGTACGGAAATTGCGCGGTCGTACTATGCGACGTTCACTTAACTTCGCGACAAATGCTTGCGAGATGTAGCAGTTAACTAATGTGTAACATATAGGTAATTTCACTCAGGATTATAGTTAATTAATCTGTCGAGCAGCGATAGCTCAGTGGGGAGACCAATAGACTGCAATGCAGAGGGTCTCGGGTTCGAACCCACCTTGCGCACCTCTGACTTTCGGAAATTATATGACTTTTCGAAATTATGTGCGTATTGATTGACAATTATCGCCTGCTCCGTGCCTCGGAAAGCAGGTTTAGCCGTTGGTCCCGGCTGCCATGAACATCTATGGCAGTCGTTATTAGGAGAGTGTCGACACAAAAGATCCCACTGGGTCGAAGTGTCGCCGGTCTGTACTGACTGATAAGATAAGGTTCTCTGTTAAGTCTTAGAATACCCGACATAATTTTAAAATCTTTGGGATTGGTCGCCGGTGTGACGCCCACCAGGATATCATTTTAGAGTGGAAAGCGCGGTTGGAGGTACTCATGGCCGGTTTCAGAACCGTTGGGGCCCTCCAGCCGGTATTCAAGCAGTGGGCAGGGCGGCAGCATGGGACCCTTTCCTTCCGGCTTGTGCAGGTGACGCTAGGGCACGGTTGCTTTAGCAAATACCTGCACACGGTCGCTAGCAGAGAACCGAGTCCCATCTGTCACAACCGCGAGTTTGAGAAGGACACGGCGCGCCATATAATAAAGGCCGCGGGCGGAAGAACGCGGATCTCCCGCTCGCAAGCCATTGAATCGGTACGACGTCCTCTGTAGTGCCGGGGCATTATTCAGGAGTTGTAGTCTGCTGGGTGAGTTACTGATGTAGTCTAATTTCCAGCGATCCACCTACTATACAAAGCAGTGAGTTGGCACACCGTGAGGTTTTGGTCCGTAGGCTCGAAGTACGGGAGAGCCGGACATAGTCCTCTCGTGTCCCCTTGTGGCGAGGGGATACGCTTCAGGTGCGTTTAACCAAGTAAAAAAAGATTGGTCATGTTAGTAACAACCATGCACCCCACGATCGTGGCAGAAAGTCCCATTTTTGAGGAGTGTCTGGAGAAGCGGCATGGTTCCCTCACCTTCCGCCTGACACAAGTAATGGCTGGCCACGGTTGCTTTGGCCAGTTTCTGTGTCGCATAGGCCGGTAAGAGACGCCCGGCGCACCACTACGGCGACTGCCGCGATGTTGTTGAGGACACGGCGCTGCACACTTTGGCGGATTGCCCTGCCTGGGCATCGCAGCGTCGCGTCGTGACTTGCTCGCGGCAGTCGGATTGGTTACCCTCTCGCTCCCGGCCATGGTTCAGTCTATGGACTGAATCGCCATCGCCTCCTTCTGTGAGGAAGTAATTTCCATCAAGGAGGTGGCGGAGCGGGAGAGAGAACGGTTGTTTCTTACTAATACTAATAACTTATTAATACATTCATATGCTCATGAAAATACATGTAAGAATAGACAGCTACACTATAATATTAGTTTATAATTATTACTCATGCATAGTGATGCATGAGTAACATTTATAATATACTAAGTTTTAGTAACACTACGTAGACAAAGTCGCGGGTAGAAATTATTTTAAATGTAGACGGTTGTATTTTACTGCTTTCAATCAAAATATACTTCCGTAACATGTTTTATTTGTTTTTCATATGCAGCCAAGTAATTCAGTTACTTGGTTATACGTGGCATACCTAGATGTCTCTGCACTGTAATTCAATAGTTCTCAGTAAAATATTCAATCTATGTATCTACGTAGATTGAATATTTATTGGAATAATTTGAAATCACTTATATCTATAAGTGATTTGAAATTACTCTCGAAGAAGCGCATTTAAATACGTAACACCCTAATAATTAATAACTTACTCGTGCAACGTACAGTTCTCTAAAATCCTCAATGGCATCACCACTTCACGTATATTTTAAAATGTTACCTGTGATGACACACTAAGCTCTTATTTCATTTTGCCACCAGGCACCAGTGTAATAACGATATTTCGTTAAATTAAAACAGGCTTCCTTCTCGAGGAAAATGAGGCCTCAATTTGAAATCTTAGATGTTATTTATAAATTATTTAACGATTCAATTGTGCTTCAAAGAGTTCGAATAAGATTAATTTACATTAATATTTTAATTTAAACGAAATGCAGAATTTATAAAATAACAGTGAGCAGCTGTGGCCCTACATACATCAAACTCGACTGAAATAAGCACGGCAGAATTCTTGTCTCGTATGCGGAGTATATAAATATTTCAATATCCTGAAAATACGTGATAAGAATCATAAAAAAACGTAATGTTTATATGTAATTATTGACAACGTTTCTAAAAATAACTGTTATTGTATTAATAGTGCATGATAACCATAATCATGGACCTGAATTAATGTACAACATAAACTCCATCCGCAAGAATTTAAACAAACTGATAATTCACTATGCTGATATTCATCACCGACATAAATGCCACCCCAACTTCGAGAACTGTTTCCGAACATTATACGGATCAAACATGGTAAACAACTGTCGTCCCCTAGGCGCTGTCTACAGTTATACATGTAACAGTTAGTAACGATGTTAGGTAAGATGACAGGGATGAGATTAGTTCCGTACGGACAGTTAGTTTGAAGTGCAATTCCTTGCTCCAAGGCCCAGCTGTCATTCATGGAATATTTACGATACTGTGATTGAGGGACTATGTCGACATTAATACGTATAATGAAGTATAATTACAAGACGAGGAAAGACTGACTAAGAAAGTTTATAAGGCTAGTGTGAATGGAATAGTCGCAAGAGGAAAACCTAGGCGACTGTTTCTCGATCAGATCGGAGGCGTTCTGAACAAAGGCCAGGTTAAGAGCTCCTTGAACCGACGGGCGTGTATGAGGAATGTGATGAAAGTAAATGAAGCCAGAGAAATGTGTCAGGATCGTAGCAAATGGAAATCCGTAGTCTCTGCCTACCCCTCTGGGAAACAGGCGTGAATCTATGTATGTATGTATGTATAATTATAAGACTAGATAATAAGTACATTTAAAAAGTGTCATAAAAAATGGTGGTGTTTATTTTTAGCTAGATTCTACCCATTTGTTCGCGCCCATAGTTTTCATAAATCGTGCATTTTCAGGGATTAAAGGTGAAAATAACTGCGTAATAAAAATACAAATATCCTTTATTTTGTATAGTGTTGGTTGTTAGCTAGCTAATAGTCTAGATAACTTTAAACGAATATGAGTGAGCACAGAAGCTATCAGCCCTTAAAAGATTAGGTAAACTTTCTTCCTCAAGGGTGAAGTGTGGGTTCATCTGGCTCGTACTATGTGCCTAGGTTAGTATATTCACGCATTTATAATAGTAGTGAGGAAATAATGTAATTGAACTATTTCATTTGAAGAATTAATCTTTACATGAAATCTTTAAAACTACTTACATATAAAATGGAAATTGGGTTGTTGAAGTGAAAACTTCTTTAGGCGCGTTGAGCACTTCTCGGGTGAACAAAAATCATGTAACTCTCGTCATCGTCACCGAACGCTTTCCATTTTTGTTTATAAAGAAGTGTTTATGATCAAGGATTACATTTTTCACTTCTATCGCCAGTCCCCAAAGACTGCCCCAATTTTTTTATAGTAAGGAGACGTCAACTATCAACGGCTTTTTCAAAATTTAACTGTCAGGGTATAAATTTAGGGTTCAATTTTTGTATTTACCTAATAAGATTTTGATGTAGACTTATACTATATTTTACGATTTCCCAAAATTTAACCCTTTAGAGAGTGAAATGGTGTAAAAGCTTGTAAAAATGGATATGGGTGTCGTTATTAAGGCTTTTTTTATGCTACCTGATTACAAAATGGCATTCATTTTGAAGTCCAACTTAGCAGACATAGCATAAACTTAATATAACATATCTATACTAATATTATATAGAGGAAAGAGTTGTTTGTTTGGAATCGATAAATTAAATCTAAATCGATTTAATAACTTGTAACCGTTGAAACGAACTTTATCTATAAGTAACATAAGCTATAAAATCATGCTACGAGCCAGGACCCGGAGCAGCAATTATAAACGCGTATGAAACCGCGGGGAAAGGTAGTTATCTTAATATAGTCCATTCCTTCGGTCAATTTCGTTTCATCTATATCAGAGGTTCCCAGACATTTTTCCTCATAGACCATTTTCAAAGCTGCGGTAGGCGGGCTAACCTTTGTTTTTTGTAATTCTCCATCCAAAAATCGATAAAACACTGGTACTGAATATGGAATATGCAAGTTTTTACAAGTAACAGTCGCTGAGCTAGGCGAACAGTCGGTGAAGTGGCAAATAAATTTTTGTGGAACTCCGCTTACGAATTGAGAACCCCCATTTTTTTGTCACGCCAACGGAGACCCCCGGCGAGTCTCCCGTGTACTCCTGGGGGTCCACCTGGACCACTTTGGAAACTAATGATCTATATAAATATCCAGACATCGATTCGCAACATCGTCTTTTACCAAAGTAATCCTGTAAATTTATTTGATAATCGGGTTTTGTCTTAAACATGTGGCTCTATTATACTACCCTGAAAATATAAAACGTTTTATTCCTTTATCGGTCAAAATGCATTCGAAACGCAAACAGGAAACATATTGTATTTGGTGTACCGCAAATTGTAAACGGAAAGAAATATAAATAAAATTCAATGGGTTAAATCTGCGACAGATGAAGCGTATAATATGTGAACGAGATCTTTTGCAGTACTGTGCATGAAAGCACAGTTCAACGTTCAATATCTCACGAGTAAACGGTTTCGTAAAAAAAGATGGCCGAATAAGAGACAACAGACTTGTTGTGATCAAACCCAGAAGCGTGGGGAGCCAACATTCCAATTGATATTTCTTACATTCGTTTTATAATATTTAACTACTAATGTTTCAAACTAAAGATTAAAATCAGCATAGAAAAGCTTTTTAAAACAAATATATTTATCAATAAAAACTAAACAAAAGCAGATAGAAAAGCTTCATAATATTCCTCCACATCGCTGTCAATTGGCTACGTGCCTAAAAGATTAGCAGTATTACCACTTGAGAATACAAACCCGGACCTGCATTAACACCGATTTTTATTTCCGGTTTTATGTCCAGAAACCGGCTCTTCGGTTAAAGTTTTTTGGTAAAAACATAGGCAGAACAAAATTATGCGGCAAAATAACATTTTAATAGATTGCCCATTAAATTTAGTTATAGAAGTCGGTTAAAATATTTTGATACAACTGTTTACGTGTAAATTATATTACTGGTTGGTGATAATATACTATTAGTTGATTTTATAAAATAGGTACCAAAATGGATACTTTTAAAGGTCTGTCCATTTAATCCAAGCAATTATTATTGTTAGCAACTTGAAATTTAGAATAATTGTAAACAATGCTTCTCCAATATTAGTATATTGGATATATGAAATAAATACTAACAGGCGTGAAATTAAACATACCCATGAAGTATAAGAATTTATTTTGTCTGTTTTGTGTGCCCACATGTAGACTAACGTGTATTTGCTAAAGAGTCACATAGCGTCTCCCTCCATCAAATGATTCTATTAAGTATTAGGCAGCGATAGCTCAGTGGGGAGACCAACAGACTGCGATGCAAAGGGTCTCGGGTTCGAACCCACGTCACGCACCTCTGACTTTCGGAAGTTATATGACTTTTCGAAATTATGTGCGTATTGATTGACTATTATCGCCTGCTCCGTGCCTCGGAGAGCACGTTTAGCCGTCGGTCCCGGCTGCCATGAACATCTATGGCAGTCGTTATTGGGAAAGTCAGTGCCCTCTAATATCCTGACACTGGTCTAGCCTTAAGGTATCGTTAGCCTTCGGGTTGCGGAGGTCAGATGGCAGTCGCTCCGTGTAAAAACTGATATCCAGTCAAATCTGGTTAGACTAGAAAGCCGACCCCAAGTGACTAGGAAATAATAAAGATCATTAGTACATAATAATTATATCCTTCAAATAAATTTACAATATTCTACATAAAATTTAATTTATATCTCGACATAATCTATATAGGCTTACGCTGTCTCATTCACATTGAAGTCGCTGATTTCAATACTATCACTTTGTAATCATGTCTGAAATGAAAATAAACCTAATTTATTTTCATTTACCTATTGAATCGCGGCGGCACACCAGTGGCCGTAAGTAGGTAATACATACACACATAAGTTTTTGATAGTGTCTGGTATTTCAAGACTGGACAGGTTAATACAATGTTGATTTTTTGTACACATAGCATATTTTTGGCAATATTGACAACAACTTATAACATAGACAAAATATTTTTCTTCAAAATATGTCTATTAGTATGCTCGATACATTAATTAAATTTCTGTGTAGGCATACCTATTCGTTTCGTTATATATAACTGTACAATGTATACCTCTATGCTGTAGTCAGACCTATTGGTTCCATTTAAGTAATGGAATCGATCGCTATCTGTTCAACGATCCAACATACAAAGAGTTCGATAACGCAGCCGCTGCTGCAGACTGCCGAACTTGTGAACCGGTATACAGTTACATAACTATCTTCTATTTATCAAAAGAATATTTTCAATAAGGTTATGGTATCGAATTACATTAAATGTAACTAAAAAAGATAAGAATAAATTCTATAATTGAGATTTGTTTTTACAAAATGCGTGTTTTTTACTATTAATAAAAGAATAATAAGAGAGTTCGTAATATTGTCTTCTGTTTACGCGAATGTTATTCATTGAAATTAAACTACTATATAAATTTTATAGTGTCAAATAAACAACGCGATAAAATCCGTATATAGTAGTTTAATTTCAAAGAGAGTTCTTCTTTCACGGTCGGCAGCGGCTTTGCTGTGCCTTGACATTCATCTGAAGTCCATGAGCAGCGGTTACCCCTTTCCATCAGGTGGGCCACTTGCTCGTCTAATGGTAATAAATTTTTTTTAAAATTCAAGTCTTTGAGATTTGATTTTCCAGAATGCGTGTTATTTTAGTAAGTTTGAACGTTTTCATAATATCGTAACTATAGATTGATATCTTACGAAATATTATACTATTATCTGTCTTGCCTTTTCAGCCCTATTCCGGTCCTAAAGGTTAGGTAAATGGATTATAGATAATATAATAACCTTCTTTGATAAATCCTAATCCTAACTAATATTATAAAAGCGAAAATGAGTTTGTTTGTTACCTTTTCACGCTTAAACCACTGAACCGATCGTACTGAAATTTTGCATATACGTTGTCACTTATCAGGTGTACAGAAACGGACATAGGCAACCTTTCATCCAGAAAAAAATTACTGTTCCCGAGGAAAACAACAATAATGTTCTTATGATAATACACTCACCGGCACGGAATCTTGGCCAAGTATAAAAATTGTGATATCTTGAGTTTTTTTCATTTCACCCTACAAGTTTCGACCAATTCTGATCTGAACACGTCCAATTAACGTTTTTGGCCAATTTTTCACATTCAAAAAGGAGTTTTCACGTTGATAATTAAGTTTAATCGTAAAATCACATTTTAACAAAATTTAACACTGGAGTTTAGGCATTAGGAATTAAAAAATGTTCAATTTTTGTTGACTCACTGTACTTTTTAATAACGCGTGTTTCCTCCTCTAGCCCTTATGACCGCCTGCATTCGGTCTGGCATGCTTTGGATCAAATTTTTGATGTCGACTTGCTGTATGTCCCGCCAGGCAGTCATTGCAGCATTTTAAAGCTGGCCAAGGGTTTGTGGTGGGTTCGATGCAGACTTAATCATTCTCTTGAGCTTATCCCAAATGTGTTCTATCGGATTTAAGTCCGGGCTGCGAGCTGGCCACTGCAATTGTTGAATACCAACCTCTTGAAGGTATTCATTCACGATATTAGCGACGTGTGGACGTGCATTATCGTGCATTAAAATGAATTGGTCGTATCCAATAAACCCTCCAAAGGGCACAACATGTTCTTCAAGGATCTCCTCGACGTATCGTGTTGCAGTTAACGCGTTATTGACTATGACCAATTCTGTACGAGCATCAGAACTAACGCCAGCCCATATCATTATGGAGCCTCCGCCAAAACTCACTCTTGTAGTGGTAGTAGTCGTTAGATATCGTTCTCCTTGTCTTCTCCACACACGCTGTCGACCATCAGGAGCATGCAAAGCGATCCTGCACTCGTCTGTAAACAAAACCCTTGCCCATTGCTCATGAGACCAGTTAGCGTGTTCGCGGGCAAACCGAAGTCTAGCTACTCTGTGCTGTGGGAGAAGCTGTGGGCCACGGGCTGGTCTTCGGGCTTTTAAATTAACTTCTTATGGCGCCACGTGTCTTTCGAATCATGATTGAATTATATAAAGTACGACCCGAATTGATTGTCAAATTCTAAATTAACGCGAGCGAAGCCGCGGACAAAAGCTAGTACGCTATTAAATGTAAAATCATTTTACAATTTGACTGGTTGTGCTAGCGATTCGCGCAAACAAACAAACAATCTCTTCAGCTCTGATATTAGGAAGCAAACAATACAAAGGTAAACAGGATTTACCAATACAATACCTACAGACTATTTGTTCTATCCGGTAACTCTTTAAACGTATCTCGAGAACGCACCACCCTCTAAGCGAAGCTGTAAACGCAGCAGTTTCAATCAAATAAATTGCATTGAAATAAAACGGAACGGTTACTTAAATTTCTTTGTTTACTATAAATAAGTATTTTATACAATGTAAAAAATAAACATTTATAAAAATAATTAATTTAAAGTCTACGTACTAATAGATGACTAGTGTTACATGAATACACAAAAAGAAATAATTGTCACTTACAGTAAAGCGACGCGATCCAACTATAGCACAGTAAATATATAAGCTTATATATTTACTGTGATTATAGTATATTAGTTGTAGATTTTTTGACTCATACAACAATCACTACATGAGTAATGGCAACGTAGTTACTTAAGACTGCGCCGAGCGAAATGTGCCAAAACAGGCGGTCACAGTTAAGTGAATAAAATCAACACTTTTTGTTTAACACAAATATAAAATATACATTTATCATAACAATAAATGTGTTTACAATTACTCCGTGTAAGAAAACTTAAAGCAATGAAAAATGCAAAAACGTAAGCTCGTGATTTTTACATTATAACAGTAGAAATCTATCCTATTTTACAGCTTAAACGAAACATAAATAGTTTTATTACAATTTGTCCGTCCTAAATATTTAAGTTATTGGTTGACAATAAAGATACATATTTATCAAAAAAGCACTTCAAAACTTCCATACAATTTTACCATGGCGGCCGCGCGCCGATTTGAATATGCGCCGCACGAGCTCTGTCATTATCTGTCTTACGCTCAGTCCAGTCTTAAATTACAGCGTCACCCAGACCATCAAAAGACTAAACTAGCTGCTATAATGAGCAAACAACATAATATTTATATTACATTATAAATAGCCGTAACCAAAAAACAAATTCTTCAAACTAAAAATGTATCGCAAATGCAACTAGGTATCCAATAGTACTAGTTTAGTAACTAGTGGAAATAACAAAACTATTTATGAAATGTTATTGTTCTTTTAGCGTATATATAGTTTATACTGAACATAGCTTCGCAACTGCCTCGCAACATTTTGACAACCAACTAACATGAACTAGTACAAAAGCAGTGATTTGTGTGCAAATCCACACTGTAACGCATATACGTGAATGTGCCAACATCCAAATTGGAAAATTCTGTATTGGGCTATAAAGTTCTTGACATCGACGAAATATGTCACTAGTCTCGCTTAGCTACGTGAAAAAAATTCTGCTCCAATATGTTTGGTTCAATCGCAGATGTTTTGTTGTTGTAAGAAACTTCAAAATTATAAAATAGTTGATGATTCACGCATGAAAACAGTCTCATCTAGTACACCGATAGTTTAAAAATGGAAACAGGATCAGGCGCTGGTATTTATGCCAACATACCAGTACCTTTCATATAGAAAAAAAAACTATTTCCGAAAGATAGAAAATTGACATAACCTTACCTTAACATTTATACAAACGAAGTCGCGGGCAAAATCTATTATGTAATTAGACAACGGGTTTTAATCACGTTGGCAAATATTTAAAGGTATAAATACCTATCTATTTTCCTACACGTGGTCATCGGTTGAATAGTGTGGGCTCAGCGGTGCCTTTGTGAAGTGCAGGTTTAAGCAGTGTCGGTACACTAACAACATCTACACTTTGATGAATTGACTCACGACGTTTACCTACACTTTCTGATCACTGGATGCTAAGATAAAGACAAACGGTATCTATCCTACCGGTTGAACGATGATTTTTAATTTCCTCCGCCTCACGTATCATATATTTATAAACATTTGCCTGAAAGATGTAACGTCATAAAATTGAGAACTTTGTGAATGTTGCTAGACAATTAATGTTAGTTTTCGAAATTAATGCTATGAAGTTAAAAAGCAAGTTATTAGTATCTTTTTTGTTTAAATAATAGGAACTACTTAACTGAATCAAATATGAGTAGAAATTTATTAAATATTTTTTATAAAATATCTATATATTAATACGTGAAGCGAAAACTTTGGATCCCTTTTTACGAAAATTGGGCGGACGCAGGAGTATGAAATTTCGCACACTTATAGTTTATACAGAGAAGAAGTGACGAATGCTAATATTTATGTAAAATATGAATTAGAAATACATTAAATTAATGAAAAAACACTACATTCACACAACCATGCATTTGACACACGCAGTCGAACATATATCAATATATAATGACATATATCAGAAATATCTTACAGGCAAACTTTGGTCGAATTTAGAGCACTAGGCGACCGCTAGTATACATAATAATGCTACTTTTAAATAAACCATATTTATGTAAAATGTGTTGCTCTAATGCTGCGGGAAAAAAGGTTTAACGAACAAACACACTGTAGTCAAAATGTTCTGTATTAGATTTCACTAATTAGAGTACGTTTCCATCGTTTTCACGAGAAAAAGTCAACACAAAGAATCTTTTACTCGAGTTGGAGGAGACTAAAATATTCTTCCTCAAGATTTTTATCTTGCGGTCATTAGACGCTCAAGTTAGCATGCATTTTAATATCATGAGGCAGCTGTGACAGCAAGAGGCAGCTTTTGCAAGATGTCAAAACAGATTTTATTTATATTTCGTGGCCGTCTATCCAAGGGTAAGATTTATTGCTGCAATATACTGTTGGACGTAAGACAATGAAATTATTTTCCAACAGTTGTCGCAATCCCATACGTCGCTTAAATGTTCACCTTATAATGACGATATATATATCATTATGATTTTTTTTTTAACTATAGCATTTTCATATTTACAATTATACATACATACATAGATTCACGCCTGTTTCCCGGAGGGGTAGGCAGAGACTACGGATTTCCATTTGCTACGATACTGACACACTTCTCTGGCTTCATTCGGTTTTATCACATTCCTCATACACGCCCGTCGGTTCAAGGTGCTCTTAACCTAGCCTTTGTCCAGAACACCTCCGATCTGATCGAGAAACGTTCGCCTAGGTTTTACCTCTTGCGACTGTTCCATTCACACTAGCCTTATAAACTTTCTTAGTCAGTCTTTCCTCGTCCATTCTTTCTACATGTCCAAACCAGCTTAACATACCCTCTTCTATTCTTGTCACTATATCCACTTTCATGCCGCATCTCTCTCTAATCACACTATTCCTTACTCTATCTTTCAGAGTCACACTACATGTGCTTCTCAGCGCTCTCATTTCTACAGCATTTATTCTGCTCTCATGCTTCTTTTGCCATACCCAACTTTCACTTCCATACATCAGTGTGGGCACTAATAGTCCTCTATGAACAGCCAAACGTGCCTTTCCGAATACATTTCGACTGTTCATAAAAGCGGGTAGAGCTCCATTCAATATATACCAAATATATACGTTAATTATAACAACTTCGAGCATCATTATATATTTTGAAATGAGTATCGATGGATCGTACAAATATCAGTAATTTACAGCAGCAATAATTATAAAAAATATTCAGACTAAGGAAAAACCACGTATACTGATTTACCTTTATTTGAAACTAGATGTGCCCGTAGTTTCACCCGCGTTTATCATTACTGCGCGTGTGCCCGTGAGTCGTAGCATGTTAATAGCCTATAGCCTTCCTCGATAAATGAGCTATCCAACACTAAAATAATTTTTCAATTCGGGCCAGTAGTTCCTGAGATTACCGCGTTCAAACAAACAAACAAACAAACAAACAAACTCTTCAGCTTTATAATATTAGTATAGATTAAGCGAAACATTAGTTAAGTCATTGGGACCTTCTTTAACAAGTATTTTATATACTTAAAAGGTGCCACTAGGTTAAGAAGGATCAAATCTTTACGAAAATAAAGATATTTTATTTATTTTTGACGTGACAACGTCTAATAAATCGATGAACGCCGGCTGCACGTACGAAAAAGGATGACTCATTGTCCCGTTACGCTCTTTGTCCCGTTACGTTCATTGTAACGTTACAATCGGAGCGAAAGGCACGTTATGACGTTGTCACGTTAAACTATCGTCCGTAAACCGACTTTACAGACAACCAATTTTTTAATTTATTATAGGTATTATTATCAAGTTTTGTATATAGTCTCTCGTTACCTTTATGCCCTATTCGTTTACATAATGAATCAAGTAAGAAAAATAGTCGTTACATGTATTAAAGTTGATTCTGGTGGTGTAATGGTAGAATATTATCATTAAAAACATAACTATGACTACATGGGTTCCAGTGTTATAAGAGTGGGTAGAAAGTCCGAAACGTGTCAGGATACAAAACTTGGTAAAATTACTATAATAGGCGGGAAGCATACTTACATTTGGCTTATGTTTAACTTATCACCAGATATACTAAAATATAACAGTAAAAATAGTAAATGATCACCAAATTGCACAGTAAAATATATTTAAAGAAATCAAAATAAGTCGACTAATCAAAATAAGTCGACGAAATCAAAATAAGTCGACGAAATTAAAATAAGTATTTTTGAGTGGGTTTAAGAAGGAACCTAACATAACCTAACCCTTCCGAAACGGAATGTAGTGATTTGAGGCGTATAAGTGCTCGTTATGATATATTTTAGTAAGCATATTTTGCTACGCAATTACTATTTTAGGTGGTCATTATATTTAATCCTTAAAATTGCTATATACAAGAGAGTATAGTAAAGGTGAAATATTTGTAGCAAAACGCTAAAAATATTAGATTGGTAAAACGGTATGAACGGTATAAAAATGTTTGTAAGAGAATTTATAAATAGAAGTATCAGAATTCCGTGTCCTGTAAGTATAATCGGTTCTCCTTTTTACATCAACACAGTGGGTCCTCATGGAGCTCTGGAAAATCTGGACACCAAAATCTAGATTAAAACACTAGATCTAGAACTGTTACATTTTGCTGTATATTGCATAACCACACCTATAGGTACTAATATTATAAAGAGAACAGATTTATTTTTTGTTTGTTTATTTGTAAGGTTTTAACTCAAAAAATACACAACCGTTTTTGAAATTAGTTTTACTTTTAGAAAGCTATATTATTACCGAGTAGGCTATATATTATTTAAAAAAAACAAGTACTGTTACAACCTACTTTTACGCGAGCGAAGCCGCGAGCACAAGCAAGCACATTATTATAGCAAGGGTATATTATATGTTGCTCAGATTTGATTTATAAGACCAAATCTGAATTATTGACTAAAGGCTGTCTTAGAGAGAGTAGCTCCAAGCTTCAACCGAAAAGTGTTTGCTTCGGTAGGTTCACTAAGCGCTCAAGTACATCGTGTACTCAGCTGTGTATACGTTCGCAACCGCGCCACCGCGCCGCCATTCGCCAGTGTTTGATTTTGCTTATTCCATTACGCAGCGTCCTACGTTACGTGCTCTTCGCAACTAGCAATGTACAACTGTCTTGTGGTATACTAAAATCAAACGGCGGGGACGCGGTGGCGGCGCGGTGACGGTGCGATCGCGACCGTATACACAGCATAGTATAGAAGCGCGGTGGCGGAAGGGTGACGGCGCGGCGGCGACATCGTGTACAGGAGCCGTAACATGGTTATAATATTTTCTAGCAACTGCACATTTCTGCGCTACCAAATTTCCTTATTCTACCTATACTCTACATATTATACAGATGCCATCAATCTAGATCTCGATAAAATATAAGCACCTTTAAAATTTATGGGTACGATTTATATTTGGTACTTGCAAGTAAGATCATGTTTTACATTATTATGAACACAATTCAAGTGGAAAACCATTCACAAGATTGTAACAAATTGCGCCAAATGGCGCACGATATACGGACAGATGAATTTACCAAATCAGAATTATACGAACCAAACCAATAACTAGAGTCAAATACACATAATACATTGTTCCTTATATATTTTAAGTGTGCTAATCAACTCTAGATTGCCAGATAATACATACACAGTGAAGTAAAATAGCATTGCAGTTCTTAGCAATTCGGATGGTAATCGCGACAAGGCATGGCAATCCTTAAATTGACGGCCTTAAAATGCACTATTTGACAACGTGTTTAAAATAACAAGATATAAAGAGACAAAAAACACATACCTACATAACTTCCCGATTTATTCAACTTATCTATACATCTATATCTATACAAATAAATAAAATTGAAGTGTCTGTTTGTAATGTCAAAATAACAGCTTTTTATCTAATGCATATGAAAGTATATAAGGTACCTATACGAAAACATATATTTTTAAAATTTTCGTCTGTCTGTCTGTCTGTTTGTTCCGGCTAATCTCCGAAACGGCTGAACCGATTTTGACGGGACTTTCACTGGCAGATAGCTGATGTTATAAGGAGTAACATAGGCTACTTTTATTTTAGAAAAAATAGGGTTCCGCGGAGAAAAACACTTTTTAGTTAAAATCTACGCGGACGAAGTCGTAGGTAACAGCTAGTTGTTTATATAAAGTTTATGATAAAATTAGTTTATATTATTCTAGTTCACGCACAAAAAGAGAATGATTGAAGGTACGTATTTGATTAATTATGTTGTCCTAGTAGATATGCTCTAATTCTAATCATTTATTCACGGCGAAGCTTGTTTTTGTTAAAGACTGTTAATATATAATCTATATATTAATACGTGAAGGAAAAACTTTGTAACCTTTTTACGAAAATTGCGCGGACGGAGGAGTATGAAATTTGGCACAGTTAAAGTTTATATAGAGAAGGAGGGGCGAATCCTAATATTTATATAAAATATGCATTAGAAATACATTAAATTAATAAAAAAACACTACACGCACACAATCATCCATTTGACACACGCAGTGTAACTATGGTTTCATATGTATATCAATATATAATGACATATTATATCAGCAATATCTTACAGGCAAACTTTGGTCTAATTTCGAGCACTAGGCGACCGCTAGTTATCATAAATAGGCTTATCCAAAATCCAATCAACTCGAGGCACTTCAATCAATTTAGTGAATATTCAAGCTGTGCCATTTAGTATGTACGTAAATAAGAATATTTTCAATGTTCCTTGCGTCCCATACCTACATAATCATACTTTAAATTGTTGATTGTCCATATTTATGTTTCTTTTCTGTCGGTAATTTCTGATGGCACCTACTGAACCAAGTCTAGATATTATGTCACACTTGCATAGTTTATCTTTTAAAGACATAAGTAAGCCAAGTCATAGGCAGTAGCTAGCATTCTATAATTACACATATGTGTATAAGACAGCACTTCCGCTACATGTAAGCGGATCATGAAGCATGTTTGCGAAGCGTATTAGTAACCTAAACATCGCTACGAATTTGAACCAGGCAACATGATCCTCGGCTCTCATTTTGACAATATCGGTACTGCCCCATAATCACGCAGCCCCAAGGTGATGGGGTAGACCAAGTTATATCGGTGGATCTACATAATATAGAGTTACGTTGACGACAGAATTAACTAGAGCGAGTAATATTTGGCGGTGTATTATTTACTCGAATAGGTATACTATAAGTTTCTGATTAAACTTAGCTTAACGCTTTGCAAGTATTTTTAGGCTTATGTTTAACTTATCACCAGATATAGTAAAATATAACAGTCAAAAATAGTAAATGATCACCAAATTGCAGCAAATTTATTTACAGAGAACAAAATAAGTCGACGGAGCTTCGCTTCGCGGGGCTCCTCTTTTTGTCTGGGTTTAAGAAGGAACCTAACATAACCTAACACTTCTGAGACGGAATGTAGTGATTTGGGGCGTATAGGTGCTCGTTATGATATATTTTAGTAAGCCTATTTTGCCGCGCAATTACTATTTTTGGTGGTCCCGTATTTTTATATGGCTGACAAACAAAAGCTAAACTATAACAGAGTTATGAATGTAAATAATGTAAAAGTAATGATTCGTTTTGACAAATTGTTCATTGAACTGTAATTTAACGTGACGACTAGTCATGAAGGCTGTTTCTCGATAGCGAGAATCATGTTAGTTTACAAATCCACTGAAGCCGAAACGGGCTTTCTTTAAGTTTATATATTTCTTTTTTGTTATAGTTATAGACTTATCCGAACCAGATAATAAAAGAACCAATCTAGGATTCTACATACATTACAGTATTTGGTGGCGGTATGAGAACACCAACGTGGACACATGAGGAATGTTTTTAAGAATTACCTACCTTACCCTTCTTTTATATTAATCCCATCTTCAATTCTTTGTATTTGAGGTCAGCACCGCGCGAGTGATATCTATGGAATATTGCTACACACGGAGGCGCTTTAATCACCTGAAATACTTTGGTTTGATATAGTATGAGTTTTAATAATAAAGGTATATATTATTATTTTTGTAATTATATCGCTAAAACACAGAATAATTTATTTTTTTACATCCCAAATGAACGCAAGTAAAATGCACACCTTACTAGTTTTACAACCGTTTAGCTTAATAGATAACTTAACAAATGTACACTGTACAATGATGACATATTATTACAACAATAGATCTTGTGGTCACATTAAACTAATAGAAACTCGTAGCAAAGATGACCAAGCTAGCTATTCTTTCACAATAATAGATTAGAACAGATGCATTTCTACATTGTTAATCGCTAAGATCCATACAAATGGAAGCGATGTTGCAGAATCGAAAAACGCCAATGAAATGATATCGTAGTTTTTAAACGCTCACAAAGCAAACCCTAAGGTCCAATATAAAGCGATACTAAATAGCGTAGCTTTGAACTGTGTGGTGCTGATTATTTTATTCAAATTAAACTCAAACTACTCATATACATATAAATATACAACCAGTTCTTGGACACGTCAACTTATTTATTTAATTATATGCTATACAAAAAAGGGAAATATACATTTCTATTCCTTTTTTGTGTAGTATTAAAAAAGTCTGTTCGAGCTTTCAGAAGAAGAAGCAGACAAGAATCTCATGATAACTTTTTATTTAAAACGTTTCTAACAATACATTTCTTTCTTTTATATTCACTGCTAGTAAATTAATTTTAGACCTGGAATGTGTTGAATAATATGAAAATCATAATTCATCATACAGTATCATCTGTCAGATAAACTCATTTTCACATTTTACTGAATGATATATTTAGCTTGCCTTCTCGTAATATGTCAAGGTATGCTTATAACGCAGAAGTGTTCTTAAAAAGCCGACAAATAAGGCAAAGAGAGTTAAGTAACTTCTATTATACAAAGTTCTCGGCACGCATCACGTCATTGTTTTTATTTCAAGTGTCTAATCAGCGATAGTCTATTAAGAGACCTTTGGACTGCCACGCAGAGCTCTCGAGTTCGGTCCAAGGCACGCACTTTTATATTTTCATTTATATTTTCAAAGTTAAGTGCGTATTAATTAGTTAAATAACGCTTGCTTTAGCGGTGAAGGAAAATATCGTAAGAAAATC
Source organism: Catocala sponsa (assembly GCA_963564715.1). Lineage (NCBI taxonomy): Eukaryota > Metazoa > Arthropoda > Insecta > Lepidoptera > Erebidae > Catocala > Catocala sponsa. The sequence goes on from OY751329.1 coordinate 29,145,650, forward strand.
TGCGTGTCTGAGAATCCTGCATAATATTCTCGAATACACACCACAATACCCGTCTCACACTGAGAAGAGGCCCGTGCAAAATAGTGACAAATATGTACAGGGCTGGTATTATACAAGTAGGAGACATATGAACAGGATGGTTGGCGATAATAAACGTCAAATTACGTTTATGATCGTTGACCATAGTATCCTCCTCCTCCTCGTGTCGTATTTCTTATTACTGAGGGTCTTGACTCCCCCGCTGCATCACTTTCTCATGGACTATCTCCCTCCATCTGTTCCGGTCTTTTGCTTCGTGGAGGGCTTTGTGGAGATTGGTATTTAAGCGACGATTGGATTTGGTCCGACCATCTTGTTGGACTGCGGCCTCTTGGTCTTTTGTCGTCAACCTTGCCTATCACCATCAGCTGTTCGATGTTGTGACCGTCTTTGCGGGCAATGTGTCCGAAAAATTCCTGTATTCTGCGTAAACAGATGGTGGATAGTCTGGTTTTTATGTTCAGATCTCGCAGAATAGACGCATTGGTGCGGAAGACATTTTTCGCCAACACCACATTTCAAAAGCGTCGATGCGGTCTCTATCAGCTTTTTCAGAACCCATGTCTCAGAGCCATAGCTGAATATGGAGAACACCAACGTTTACAAAACCCACCATAGTATACAAACTACTTTTAATCTATTGTCACTGTATAATAAGCGATCGACACAATCGTATCAACTGGGCTACCATCCAAGCGCTTACTAAGATCACTTACGCAAAGACGTTATCGATGGTGTAAATAAGAAAGACGCATATGTAGGCAATTTAGCTACATATACTGTGTTCCCTTCCACTCAATAAAGAGCAGCGATAGCTCAGTGGGGAGACCAACAGACTGCAATGCAGAGGGTCTCGGATTCGAACCCACGTCGCGCACCTCTGACTTTCGGAAGTTATATGACTTTTGAAATTATGTGCGTATTGATCGACAATTATTATTATTGCCTGCTCCGTGCCTCGGAAAGCACATTAAGCCATTGGTCCCAGCTGCCATGAACATCTATGGCAGTCGTTATGGGAGAGTGTCGACACAAAAGATCCCACTGGGTCGAAGTGTCACCGGTCTGCACTGACTGGCCCCCACATAAGATAATATACACTCAATAACCAATGCCCAACCTCAGTAGTCCACCGGGCCAGTCATAATTTATAACCAGTTAGACATAACAGATTTCAGCTTGAAACACAAATCAGATTTCCATACATCAGATTTCACTTAATTAACTAGTGTAATTACACTTTGACATGGTGCCAAAGGAACATCGGGACATATACGCCTGCCTCCGCATGGGGACCTACAAACTAATCATACTAATATATGACATATACTGTCCAACCGAACCTAAAGTGCAGTAATAGACATTAAATTGTTCGCTTTAGGGTTGAATGATGTTTCTGCAAATGTACCAGCAGTTGAAAATATACATCGAAGTCGCAGTAAAATAAATAATTCACAATATTTTGTTGTTTCCTAGTTAAACTATTTTTGATCATATTTAAAATATTCAAATGGTTATTTGTTTATATAATTAACTTAAGCCATCATTTGATTACTATGTAACTAAGTAAATTATATATTATATTATTATTATTATATTAACTACGTATACTGCAAAAATATAAAATAAATAAATTATATTGTCATTAAAGTGGAGTATTTACGGCACATATTGCGCTTTAACTTGTAGGGGTGTTAAAATGCCTTTTAATTTCTTTTATAGATGTAAACTTTACACTACTTTAACTCGTAGGAAGTTTTGTTGTTCTATGTATAAAATATATAATCTACAGTACTTTAGACTATATCGCAGCGATAGCTCAGTGGGGAGGCCAACAGGCTGCAATGCAGAGGGTCTCGGGTTCGAACTCACGTCGCGCACCTGTGACTTTCGGAATTTATATGACTTTTCAAAATTATGTGCGTTCAATACGCATTGACAATTATCGCCTGCTCCGTGCCTCGGAGAGCACGTTAAGCCGTCGGTCCCGGCTGCCATGAACATCTATGGCAGTCGTTATTGGGAAGTCAGTACCGTCTTATATACTGACACTGGTCTAGCCTTAGGGTATCGTTAGCCTTCGGGTTGCGGAGGTCAGATGGCAGTCGCTCCGTGTAAAAACTGGTATCCAGTCAAATCCGGTTAGACTAGAAAGCCGACCCCAAGTGATTTGGGAATAATAAAGGCTAGGGAGAAGAAGACTTTAGACTATATCGTGTAAGCAAGATTACTCCAGTCTTTAAGTATATAATATCATATGCTTATGGTAAAGTACTATCTCATAATACTGACTTTTACTAGGGCATCTTATGAAAATATTAGTATTTTTATAATATTATATGTAATTATTAGCATAATATGATATTTTCACAAATGTAAGGTGCAATTACGACGTACCTGTACATAGAAGTAGCCCGCAGTCAAACAGACACTATTGTTAGATTCTAATATAATATTATAATTCAGATTGAACTGTTCTTAGAAGCTAGTCTGTATTAAATTAGGCCTTTACTCTATTTTAGTATTATGCTTTGAGAAACTGAAGACAGGTGTAGATCACGGTAAGACTTGATTGCTTTAATAGGAATACGATATATTTAGATCTTAATTTAGTTTTAATATTTCGTACTTACTTTCGTACGTAAGTTAACACTTTGTACAAACTATAATGTAGAAATAAACGATATCTAAGTTCATGCAGCACAGGCTTATTTATTTATATTTTAAATAACCTGTCAATTATTGGAATAACAGATATAATTGAAATCTTATTGTGTCTGGCAGCCACGTTATTTACAAAGTTGTTCTGAGTTTGGATGTTATTATTAGCGCAGAAGTTTACATTTCAAGGTTTTTATTCAATCCAATTCTATTAAAAACTAGCTGTTACCTGCGACTTCGTCCGCGTAGAATTTAACTAAAAAGTGTTTGCCTCCTAGAGCCCTATTTTCTTCTAAGTTTTTCCTAAGTTACTCCTTATAACATCAGCAGCTATCTGCCAGTGAAAGTCCCGTCAAAATCGGTTCAGCCGTTTCGGAGATTAGCCGGAACAGACAGAGAGACAGACAAAAATTTAAAATAGATATTTTCGTATAGGTACCTTATATACTTTCATATGCATTAGATAAAAAGCTGTTATTTTGACATTACAAACAGACACTTAAATTTTATTTATTTGTATAGATAAATAGTTATTATGGTTTACAAATAGGCGAGCTGTATGCTACCATGCCTGTCTTAAAATACATTTACGTACTCACTTTTACATGTAAATAATTATATTTTGTAGGATAAAGTTAAAAACTTTGAAGTTTCATATATTTTAACTCTAAAACAGTAAATTGTGTGAATTAAATGGTTCTGAAACAGGCAGCACTTCACAAAACGATCGCTACTCGTGCGACCATCACATGCAATTTCACTTTATTTGCATATCTTAGCTGGAACGGTTATTGCCTGCGTCATTGAACAATTCTGAGCTTTAAAATAGGTACCGTAACTTCGTATGACTTTAGCCCTGAGGGGTGACATTGGCCCTTAATTGGAAAAAGTTTGAAGTTCCCACCAGACCACTATTATACTTTTTGCCAAAAAAATACACGTGAAAATCAATAGATAGCATTATAAACTGTCAGTAAAACAGCTTCTTCCAATTAAACAGCTTTTTCCAATTAAAGGCCAATATCACCCCTCAGGGCTAAAGTCATAATTACGAAGTTACCGATACTTGCATGAAATCCTAACGTGAACAACAAAGCACCATGCATTTTTGCTGATATTTTGAAAATGTTTATAGAAAATTCTGCAGCTAGCGACTAGAGCACCGCGCAATGTTTGAGGCATTGTCACGAGCCAAACTAATTTCGGGCAGATCGGTCATCGGATTGTGACACAGGCTAAGACAGTTGAACTTCACAGTTCATACTTGTGTAACAATCACAGAGACAGAATGATGAATGGGTGAATGAATGAATTAATGGAACGCTTGCAACACGCACATTTGTTCGGCGCATTTGTCACGCCCCGAGCTCACATTCCCGTAACCTGTCACGGAGATGTGGACCAGCTTGACAAAAACTTACGACGACTTGTGCGTCTGTAAATAAACCATACGACATAGAAATTAAACTACTATATGCGGATTTTATCGCGTTGTTTATTTGACACTTTATTACAAACATATAAATAGTATAATAGTATAGTAATAGTATAAATAGTTTTAATAATTTCAATAATATAATTATCTTAAAAATTAGTAAAGTTTTACAGTAATAGTATTGTAACAGTTTTCAAAATTATGTAATAAAGTGTCAAATAAACAACGCGATAAAATCCGTATATAGTAGTTTAATTTCAATGAATAACATTCGCGTAAACAGAAGACAATACCATACGACATAATTATGTAAAATACATTTTGTAGCTAATTTACTGTTTGCAGTTGAGGATTGCTGGTAAATATTATTTGAAGTAACGGTAATCCAATGTGTAGAACACTGGACTTGCGAGCGAGAAATCGCGGTGTCGAATGCCACCCATACACTACTGACGTTCATGACGTTCACGTCAGTACTGCAGTGGGTTCACCCAAGCTTAGCTGAAGGGGTTAACAAGATCCTTACTATATATAATATTATAAATTCAAAAGTAACTCTGTCTGTCAGTCTGTTACCTTTTCACGGCTAAACCACTCAACCGATTTAGATATGGTACAGATATAGTTTAAAACCTGGGGAAGGACACAGGCTACTATTTATTCATGTAGGTACCACGCGGGCGGAGCTGCGCGCAAAAAACTAGTTATCAATAATTTGAAACCAAATTGCTAGTAATCCTTATACAAATAATTATCTATAACTAGCGGTCGCCTAGTGCTCGAAATTCGACCAAAATTTGCCTGTAAGATATTGCTGATATATGTATGTCATTATATATTGATATAGATGTTCCCGCGGTTTCACCCGCGTTTATCGTTACTGCGCCGCCCCCGTGGGTCGTAGCGTGATGTTATAGGTATAGCCTATAGCCTTCCTCAATAAATAGGCTATCCAACACTAAAAGAATTTTTCAAATCGAACCAGTAGTAATCACGCAGAATAAACCAGGAGAAACATCGTTTGTACTGTCTGTAATGGGTAATTATTTTGCTGCAATGTTATTTTAAAACTGTGATATCTCCTAAGATATTCATTGAAATCGAATGATGTGAAGGGCAATTTTGTTTTAAATTAAATACTTGTGACGAATAATGTATTTATTTGGATAAGGATTAATATCATGTTTATAATAATACCTTCGGAAATAATGCATTATTTTAGAACAAATTTGGTTAGCATAAAAATGGTTATAGTGAGCCAACCTTAAAAGATAGGACATATGCTGTCCCGGACTTTTTTTTAGAACTTTTAAAGGGGAACAATTCTGCCATACATGATTTTTGCGAAACTTTAACTGTTTACGCAACGCACGCAGCGGAAGCTCTCAAAAGGAAAAAATACCCTCCGATTTTGAAACATTCTTCATTGGTGCTCAGCTCCTATTGATCTTAGCGTGATGATATATAGCCTATAGCCTTCATCGATAAATGGACTATCTAAGACTGAAAGAATTTTTCAAATCGGACCAGTAGTTCCTGAGATTAGCGCGTTCAAGCAAACAAACAAACAAAAAAAACATACAAACAAACAAACAAACTCTTCAGCTTTATAATATTAGTATAGATATGTAACCATAGTTACGCGCTTCGACTGCGTGTGTCAAATGCATGGTTGTGTGTGTAACGTGTTATTTTTTGAAAATAATGTATTTTTACGCATAATTTTAGAAAATATTAGCATTCGTCACTTCTTCTCTGTATAAACTATAAGTGTGCGAAATTTCATACTCCTCCGTCCGCGCAATTTTCGTAAAAAGGGATCCAAAGTATTCGCTTCACGTATTAATATATAGATACTCAGTTTGCGATCTTGACCAAAATTATTAGTGTTGAACAATAAAACTGCCAAAATAAAAATACCCATGTTTTATTTGATTTTTTTGTACAAATCAAAACCAACATCACGCGTACTTATGCTCAAAAAGTTGGGCTGTCCAGATCAGAGTTGCCCAAATAAATAATTGAATGCAATGTCTCTATTATAGCTACTAAAATCTTGCACGAACCGTACGTACAGCATTATACATATATATCTCATATCCAGTTGCACTGACTGATCGGTAAACGATTCGCGAGGTTAAGCAACGTTGGGTGCGGTCAGGTGGGATAGGTGACCGCTTAGTGGTATTTCATCTGAGCGTCTCCGTGCTTCGGAGGGCACGTAAAAAGTCGGTCCCGGTTGTTGTCAAATTGACGTCGTTAAGCCATGTCAGAGGCCTACGGGCTGCTTAAACAACTCTTGACAACAGTTTGGCCACTAACCACACGAAAAAAAAAGAAAGATAGATCTTATTTTACATAATAATATTATAAGGGCCCTTCCCTTATTATATCGCACCTTCGGTAAGACATGTACCCCCTTTTTAATTAAAAAATACGTACTAAGTAAATAAGAAATATGTATCTCCATTATTTGATTGTATCCAGTTCATTAATGACATTATAAACTAATTAGTATAATTAATGTCCCGTACAACAGAATTAGTTCAGTACACAGCGGACTAGCTAGTGTCACGAACATTGCGGCTGCAAGCAACGCCCGACCACAACTTCTTGCGTTTGACGTTTGACATAAGACGTAACTGCAACTTAGCATTAACGAACTTATACTGCAGTCAAACACTAAAAGCTTTTCTTATAATAGAAATAGGATAACGATAAAATGAAATCGTATAACAATAAATATGTATGGTATATATGAAAACAATCTTATTAGATTAAGTTTAATATACCTATATATTGTAGGTATATGATAAATAGTTATTTAACGTATTACGTTGAATAAATATATGTTGTTATACATACATACATACATAGATTCACGCCTGTTTCCCAGAGGGGTAGGCAGCGACTACGGATTTCCATTTGCTACGATCCTGACACACTTCTCTGGCTTCATTCACTTTCATAACATTCCTCATATTTCATATATGTTGTTATATTATAGTGATTATCGATAAAAATTACGGTTTATACTAATTTTCAAGTAATGCATATCAATCGCAACATAGATAATTATTCGAATTCGTTATGCGTAGATAACTGATTAGTTAAATTACCTTTTAGTAATATGAAAATGTGAATTTACGTACGGCAATATTAAATCATATCATAGGAAAAGGTAATGTTAAAACATAAACCGCAAATAGGTAAATCTGTTTAGCTTTAATTTATATTCATGCTTTAAATTAACGAAAGGTTTGGCCCATTTACACATTGTAAGACGGAATTTCATACACAAAATTGCTTAAACGACTTTCACTGCACTAACACCCCATACAACCATTACCTACATTAAAGTCAAAAATCGTTTATTCACTAAGGTCACAAAGTAACACTGATGAACGTCAAAGGGGTTAGTGAGTTTGTTACATTTACTGAATTTACATTTATGTTAGTTGCAAGGTTCAGGCAAAAGGTTGAGCCTATGACAAGATACCTGCAAGAAACTCAAGGCCACTCTTTTAAATCACCATCAACGTATAATTTCAGTATTTTACAACTCATTTATTATTATGTACATGCCACAAATAAATTGAACATCAACAACACAACTACCAGTTACTGTGGCTAAATGATTCAGCACCGTAAGTATTACACAATATTGATTGAAATGGAGAAATCGGATCATGAGAATCATTAACCCTCGCCCGTGGCAGTCTTAGATTAATGCCCACCTGTGAAGCTAGCCGCACGGGACTCTGATCAAGTAATGCTCTACCACTTATTAGATTTACTTCACCAGTGAAATTGCTCTGAGATCCATCTTGTTTTTGAGATTGTTGTTTTTGTACGAAGACTGATGTTGACAGTTTATGTCGTTTAAATGCAGTTTTTGTAGGTAGTGTTCAAAGTAAAACCGTTTATCTTTATATATATAATTCTACTGTATGTGTGTATGTCACTGAACTCCTCCTAAACGGCTGGACCGATTTTGATGAAATTTTTTGTGTGTGTTCAAGTGGATTCGAGAACGGTTTAGATTTGTTTTTCTTTTTTTTTTCGTGTGTATAGGACAATGTCTGTCGGGACAGCTAGCATCAATTTAATAATTGTATGTTCATGGAGATTGACGGCAAGCTAGGGATACACTTAAAATAATTTTTACATAATACGACATCCAGGATCTCAGTACATTAGATTGGCAAAGATGGCAAGTTTTCGTTATGTATTTTGGGTTATTTATTTAAAGTGATATGTCAATCCCGTTTACAACTGGAGAAACAACTTACAAAAATACAAAATTTTAATGGCCGATAATACATAATTATAAGCTCGAGGTAACAAATTTAAATAAAACATTGCTGGGTTATAATTATTGTTATATGACCCAGATTTTTGGCAGCTTTTGACTTCCGATAATGATTATTATCATTAAGAACAAAGTATTCTCACATCAAGCCCACATCGATTAATTTAGGTTTAGTTCTTCCAAGCCAACAATGCTTTACGTTAATTCCTATTATAACTTAATCCATCCTATTATAAATTAATGTTGTAATAATATCAGCCCTGTATTAAGCTGTCTTGTCTTGTAACTGCTGGGCACGGGCCTCCTCCCAGTGTGAGAAGGGTAAGTCCAGTACCATAGTCCGCCACGCTGGCCCATTGCGGGTTGACAGACTTCAAAAACAACAAGTCTTCAAAAACATTATGGAGAACTCCCAGGTTTCCTCACGATGTTTTCCTTCACCGTTAAAGCGAGCGATAATTAACTATTCAATATGCACATAACTTTGAAAAGTCAGGGATGCGTGCTTTAAGATCGAACTGCAGGTCTCTGCGTGGCAGTCCAATGGTTTCCCAGTAGGCCATAGCTGAATTTTGACTTCTGAATATTAAAATATTACAGTACGGAGTCTGGAGTTGTATATATTCATTTGCCAGTAGACTCGACTCCTATTACCTCGATGTAAGTTTGTTTTATACTACTGAGGTAACAAACAAGTATGTGAGTTACGTCCCGTCGGAAGAAACTTTTAATTTAATGATATAATAGCCAGAATCTAACAAGGTAACAATGAAAAAAGCATTGTGTCTAGCCTCCGGGATACAAGCGTTGGTCAAAAGATTAATATACATATTATTATATCACATATCTATACTAATATTATAAAACTAAAGAGTTTGTTTGTTTGAACGAGCTAATCTCAGGAACTACTAGTGCGAATTGAAAAATTCTTTAAGTGTTGGATACTTATTTATCGAGGAAGACTATAGGCTATATAACATCACGCTACGACCCACGGGGGCGACGCAGTAACCATAAACGCGGGTGTAACCGCGGGCACAGCTAGTTTAACATAAGAAGCAGTTGCTGGGATTAGCTTAATTGAAACCTTTCGTTTGTAAAATGGCAAGTACTGTTGATATAATAAAATAACTAAACATCATGGCGGCTGTACACACTCGTCGAGAATGTCTCGCCGAGAGCCTCGAGCGATGAGGCTCTCGACGAGAGCATACCTGTACACACTCGTTTTTACATTCGTACTGAATATTCCCGCAGTAATGGACGTAGAAATTGCTGCTGCTGTTTGTCTTTGTGCTGTGAGCTATTATAATTTCTTACAAATTTACTACAAAAAGAAAATTCTTAACACATGGCGAAGAAGAAGATGGTGAATGGTTACTATGCACCGCAATAGAAACAGGTACCTAGATATATATTTTAAACTTAAGAACAAACACGGTAAGTTAATGTTTGTATTACTAGTAATTGTATATATTTATATTTCAGAAACACAATGGAAAATGGTTCCATTTTTTTTTTATGTCATTTATTCACTTGTAATAATAATAGTACAACATATAAATTTGATAGTGCTCCAACGAGATCCTTTGACTCGGGCGCAAAAAACCGACAAGCGACCGAGGCCGACCGAGGCGAGGCGCGAGAGAGCGAGACAAGACGGGAGCACCATGTACATTCTCGCTCTCGGCCTGTTTCGGGGTGTCTCGGCGAGTGTGTACAGCCGCCTTTATAATAATGTATTATTATCACAAAGAGATGTGAGAGGAAATCGTGAGTCAAGTTGTACACAACTAGCGATTAGTAAGTACTTCGGACACTAGACTACGGGAGCTGTGCTATCCAAGACAAATCTAGGTAATTAGTGTCAATCTTGAGAACACGTTTGGATAGTTATAAGAATTGTGTGGGAGTTAGGACGGTGGTTTTGTTTTGCCACCTATCTGCAAATATCGTAACTTTTAAGATTTACATCTTGGATCGTCGGCGGGTACACCGTGTCTTCCAGAAAAAAATATGCCATCGAATGTCGTCGGCGACACCGGTTGTATCATTACGACATCAGCGCTGTGTTTGGAAAATAATAATGTACTTAATGTATATAGTAGTATTTATAAATTACTAGTTTTCACCCGCGGCTTCGCTCGCGTAAATGTAGGTTAGGTTAGGTTTGCAACAGTATTTTTTTCTGGATGAAAAGTACCCTATGTCCTATTCTGTACCCCTGACAACGTGTATGCAACATTTCATGTTGATCGGTTGAGTAGTTAAGGCGTGAAAACGTAACAAACAACAAAAAAACAAACAAACAAACTCATTTTCGCAGTTATAATATTAGTAAGGATGTTTTGTGTATTTGACGTGAAATGTAAAAACGTATAAAATTTTTCATAATTTTGGGCCAAAGTAACCTTTAGTGCTAGCCAATCATTTTTATTTTACTCATTAGTATTGTATCATTGTTCTTTTACTTATTACTATTAAAGAAGAATTTACTAAAGATGACACCAAACTAAGATGATAACTTTCTAACATGAGAACTTTCCTGAGATTTATAGCCATAACTGTTCAAAATAATTGTCACCAATATAAATAATGACAGTCGTTATTGTATATTGGTGACCATATTGAATACATGTTATATACGTTGTTCAATGCTTTTAGAATAATAAGAATAAGAAGTCTTTATTTGCTATAAACAGGGTACGTTAATTGATGTTATAAATTATTTACAAGAGTACAAGCCCATTAAGCCATTTCAAATGGCATGCAAATGTAATATATTACTTATAGTTATATCATTTACCCATACGAACATATAAAATTTCACATTTTCAATATCAATTAGGAATAAAATTATATATGGTCAATTACAAATCAATCATAATGGGTATTTTCAAAAACTCTTTGTTACTGTAGATGTTCAATCCGTAAGTCTAATTTTAGTACTTATATTATTATTCATATGTTATGCAATATAAGTATATATTATATTATAATATATTATAATTATGTAAAATAACATTACGTTCGCATTTTTTGAACAAAGTATAATAAAATAATATCGGCCGGGCTGCCAGCCTCAATATTTGCAATAGAGAAAAGGAAATTCGCCATCCATTTATTGGTTGTGAACAGTAGCGTCATGACTTTCATCCAAGGTTTTCGACTATTAATTTTGGTAGTCGTTCGTCCAGTTATTACCAACCGATAGAAGTGTCTCACTCACACACAGCAACTTCTGAAATTACAACTGTTTAATAGTTAAATGACCATCATCCTGGTGAATTTGATTCTCATATGAAATCAATATAATTATGTTCGCATAAAAAAGCAACGATAGCCTAGTGGAAGAACTGGAATCCCCTCTGACTTCTTGAAGCTACGTGCGTCTTGAATAGTTAATTATCGTTTAATTTAACTGTGAAGACAATCATCGTGTGGAAACCTGCATGTCTGAGAGGGCTGTATGTGGAGTCTTCCAACCCGAACTGCGCCAGCTTGGTATGGATACAGTTTTTTTGTACAATATCAGTCCTGTGTCCATACCTGGCTTATATTATATACAAACCCTGTTTGCTTATTACTTTAAACTTTAATTAAAGTCTATTTCTGCATAAATATTAGGTATTATAAAACATATTATAATAAAGTATGATAAAAGTAAAAAATATATATGATTTAATACAAAAAAACGACTTACACAAAAACATAGGTATGTAGGTCCAAGATAATATTTCTTACATGATTCACATGATATATCAGTAAGCAGGTTAGTCGTGACTTTGCCGTGACGGGCGACGCCGACGTAGCGGGTAATAACTTTGATTATAGAGCCCGAGCGCTGGCTTATTTGTCAAAATTACGTTGAAACCCTGCCACACCGTAACCCATACGCTCGTTCCACACATGTTATTTCGACGTTCACTTCATTATCTATTCTGTTAAGTCGATGAGACTGATTGCTACATTGTCAACCAATTTTCTTATTTTTAGTGATTTTTTGAACGTATAGGACAGTTCAAAAGCAGCGTCTAAAGTATTAAATCTAACGATTACAAAAAGCCTCTTTCGAGCGCTCCCTTGTTCTACCAACGCTAAACAAAATAAGATTAGGCTCGAGTTTCTTGCGTTTTAGGCAAAGTAGTATTTATTGAACTACAAATATAAATTACAAAGTTAAAAACTTACTTAGAGTGTATAACAATAATTCGTTTTATCACATCGTAAAATACTACCAAGAATCGTTTTTAAGCATCTGCTAAAGGTTATTATCAATAAAGTTTTTACTATCTGAAAATTATTAAGAATAGTATCATCGATGCCTGACATTAAAATCTTATTCTCCCTAGCCTTTATTATACCCAAGTCATTTGGGGTCGGCTTTCTAGTCTAACCGGATTTGACTGGATATCAGTTTTTACACGGAGCGGCTGCTATCTGACCTCCGCTACCCGAAGGCTAACGATACCCTAAGGCTAGACCAGTGTCAGGATATTAGAGGGCACTGACTTCCCAATAACGACTGCCATAGATGTTCATGGCAGCCGGGTCCGACGGCTTAACGTGCTCTCCGAGGCACGGAGCAGGCGATAATTGTCAATCAATACGCACATCATTTCGAAAAGCATAATTTCGAAAAGTCATATAACTTCCGAAAGTCAGAGGTACGTAACATGGGTTCGAACCCAAGACCCTCTGAATTTCAGTCTGTTGGTCTCCTCACTGAGTTATCGCTGCTGCTGTGCCTGACATTAAAATAATTAAACTTTATAATAATATTATT